>OY754330.1:0-2400000 GCA_963573305.1 Pyrrhosoma nymphula
CCAACCCAACCCAACCCAACCCAACCCAACCCAACCCAACCCCAACCCAACCCAACCCAACCCAACCCAACCCAACCCAACCCAACCCAACCCAACCCAACCCAACCCAACCCAACCCAACCCAACCCAACCCAACCCAACCCAACCCAACCCAACCCAACCCAACCCAACCCAACCCAACCCAACCCAACCCAACCCAACCCAACCCAACCCAACCCAACCCAACCCAACCCAACCCAACCCAACCCAACCCAACCCAACCCAACCCAACCCAACCCAACCCAACCCAACCCAACCCAACCCAACCCAACCCAACCCAACCCAACCCAACCCAACCCAACCCAACCCAACCCAACCCAACCCAACCCAACCCAACCCAACCCAACCCAACCCAACCCAACCCAACCCAACCCAACCCAACCCAACCCAACCCAACCCAACCCAACCCAACCCAACCCAACCCAACCCAACCCAACCCAACCCAACCCAACCCAACCCAACCCAACCCAACCCAACCCAACCCAACCCAACCCAACCCAACCCAACCCAACCCAACCCAACCCAACCCAACCCAACCCAACCCAACCCAACCCAACCCAACCCAACCCAACCCAACCCAACCCAACCCAACCCAACCCAACCCAACCCAACCCAACCCAACCCAACCCAACCCAACCCAACCCAACCCAACCCAACCCAACCCAACCCAACCCAACCCAACCCAACCCAACCCAACCCAACCCAACCCAACCCAACCCAACCCAACCCAACCCAACCCAACCCAACCCAACCCAACCCAACCCAACCCAACCCAACCCAACCCAACCCAACCCAACCCAACCCAACCCAACCCAACCCAACCCAACCCAACCCAACCCAACCCAACCCAACCCAACCCAACCCAACCCAACCCAACCCAACCCAACCCAACCCAACCCAACCCAACCCAACCCAACCCAACCCAACCCAACCCAACCCAACCCAACCCAACCCAACCCAACCCAACCCAACCCAACCCAACCCAACCCAACCCAACCCAACCCAACCCAACCCAACCCAACCCAACCCAACCCAACCCAACCCAACCCAACCCAACCCAACCCAACCCAACCCAACCCAACCCAACCCAACCCAACCCAACCCAACCCAACCCAACCCAACCCAACCCAACCCAACCCAACCCAACCCAACCCAACCCAACCCAACCCAACCCAACCCAACCCAACCCAACCCAACCCAACCCAACCCAACCCAACCCAACCCAACCCAACCCAACCCAACCCAACCCAACCCAACCCAACCCAACCCAACCCAACCCAACCCAACCCAACCCAACCCAACCCAACCCAACCCAACCCAACCCAACCCAACCCAACCCAACCCAACCCAACCCAACCCAACCCAACCCAACCCAACCCAACCCAACCCAACCCAACCCAACCCAACCCAACCCAACCCAACCCAACCCAACCCAACCCAACCCAACCCAACCCAACCCAACCCAACCCAACCCAACCCAACCCAACCCAACCCAACCCAACCCAACCCAACCCAACCCAACCCAACCCAACCCAACCCAACCCAACCCAACCCAACCCAACCCAACCCAACCCAACCCAACCCAACCCAACCCAACCCAACCCAACCCAACCCAACCCAACCCAACCCAACCCAACCCAACCCAACCCAACCCAACCCAACCCAACCCAACCCAACCCAACCCAACCCAACCCAACCCAACCCAACCCAAACTACGCCTTCTCTGAAGAATTGGAGGTGATATCCGCATAACTGTCGCAGATATGGGTGAAAATGTCTACGGTGACTAAATTAGCAAATGGCTTTTAAATGAATGAAATGGTATCCATGGTTACTTGAGATTGAACAGAGGATGTCGAAGGGAACTTATTTTTTGGATAGGCATAACTGGAATAAGTGCTTTTACAGACTAAGTACTCAAGGTTTAGTCGTGTAATTTGATGTGCAGGAATAAGGTATAATTCTTAACCTTCCCTGAAAGAATGGCGGTTATATCAGCATAAGATTCGAAAATATGTGGGTAATTGTTCACGGAACCAATATAATGAAAAGTTTCAAAATCAAAAAAATGCAAAAATTTGACTTGAATGGGATAAAAAACCATCAGAAAATTTGTATACCATTGAGTTTAATAACTAGGAAAAGAAAGATATGCGAGAGAAGAAATATTTTTACTTACATTAACAAAAGAGTGACGAGGCTAAAATTTAAGATTAGCATTATATTAATAAGTGCATTTACGGAAAAAGTATTTCATATAACGCGTCGAAACATGCAATGTACCTCAACAGTATTACTCCACGCCTTCTCTGATAAAATGGAGGTAATAATCGCATAACTGTCGAAGATATGGGTGTAAATGTCTACGGTGACTAAATTAGCAAAGGGCTTTTAAATGAATGAAATGGTATCCATGGTTACTTGAGATTGAACGGAGGATGGCGAAGGGAACGAATTTTTTGGATATGCATGGAGGTAATATCCGCATAACTATTGAAGATATGAGTGTAAATGCCTACGGTGACTAAATTAGAAAAAGGCTTTTAAATGAATGAAATGGTATCCATGGTTACTTGAGATTGAACAGAGGATGTCGAAGGGAACTTATTTTTTGGATAGGCATAACTGGAATAAGTGCTTTTACAGACTAAGTACTCAAGGTTTAGTCGTGTAATTTGATGTGCAGGAACAATGTATATTTCTTAACCTACCCTGAAAGAATGGCAGTTATATCTGCATAAGATTCGTAAATATATGTGGGTAATTGTTTCCGGTGAAAATGTAATTAAAAGATTCAAAATCAAAAAATTGTAAAAATCCGACAAGAATGGGATAAAATACCATCAAAAAATGTGTATACCATTAAGTTTGATGCATAGGAACAGAAATATATGCGAGAGAATAAATATTTTTACTTACATTAACAAAAGAGTGTACGAGGCTAAAATTTCAGATTAGCATTATATTAATAAGTGCATTTACGAAAAAATTATTTCATATAACGCGTCGAAACTTGCACTGATCCTCAACAGCCTAACTCTACGCCTTCTGTGAAACAATGGAGGTGATATCCGCATAACTGTCGAAGATATGGGTGTAAATGTCTACGGTGACTAAATTAGCGCAGGGCTTCCAAATGAAATAAATGGTATCCATGGATACTTGAGATTGAACGGAGGATGGCGAAGGGAACTAATTTTTTGGATAGGCATGGAGGTAATATCCGCATAACTATCGAATATATGGGTGTAAATGCCTACGGTGACTAAATTAGAAAAAGGCTTTTAAATGAAAGAAATGGTATCCATGGTTACTTGAGATTGAACAGAGGATGTCTAAGGGAACTTTTTTTTTGGATAGGCATAACTGGAATAAGTGCTAGTATAGACTAAGTACTCAAGGTTTAGTCGTGTAATTTGATGTGCAGGAACAAGGTATATTTCTTAACCTACCCTGAAAGAATGGCGGATATAGCTGCATAATATTCAAAAATATTTGGGTAATTGTTTCCGGTGCCAATATAATGAAAAGCTTCAAAATCAAAAAATGCAAAACTTCGACTCGAATGGGAAAAAAAACCATCAAAAAATGGGTATACCATTGAGTTTGATGCATAGGAACAGAAAAATAAGCGAGAAAAGAAATATTTTTACTTACATTAACAAAAGAGTGACGAGGCTAAAATTTAAGATTAGCATTATATTAATAAATGCATTTACGGAAAAAGTATTTCATATAACGCGTTGAAACTTGCACTGATCCTCAACAGCATTACTCTAAGCCTTCTGTGAAAACGTTGAGGTAATACTTCTAATAATTATGAAAATATGTTGGTAATTATTTCCGGTGACAATGTAATTACAAGCTTCAAAATCAAAAAATTGCAAAAATCCGACTCGAATGGGATAAAAAACAACAACAAACTGTGAATACCATTGAGTTTGATGCAAAGGAACAGAAAAAAAAGCGAAAGAAGAAATATTTTTACTTACATTAACAAAAGAGTGTACGAGGCAAAAATTTCAGATTAGCATTATGTTAATAAGTGCATTTACGGAGAAAGTATTTTATATAACACGAAGATTCTTGCTCTGAACCTCTAACGCAATACGCTACACCTTCTCTGAAAAAATGAAGGTGATATCCGCATAACTGTTGAAGATATGGGTGTAAATGTCTACGGTGACTAAATTAGCAAAGGCCTTCCAAATGAAAGAAATGGTATCCATGGATACTTGAGATTGAACGGAGGATGGCGAAGGGAACCAATTTTTCGGATAGGCATGGAGGTAATATCCGCATAACTATTGAAGATATGAGTGTAAATGCCTACGGTGACTAAATTAGAAAAAGGCTTTTAAATGAATGAAATGGTATCCATGGTTACTTGAGATTGAACAGAGGATGTCGAAGGGAACTTAATTTTTGGATAGGCATAACTGGAATAAGTGCTGTTACAGACTAAGTACTCAAGGTTTAGTCGTGTAATTTGATGTGCAGGAATAAGGTATAATTCTTAACCTTCCCTGAAAGAATGGCGGTTATATCAGCATAAGATTCGAAAATATGTGGGTAATTGTTCACGGAACCAATATAATGAAAAGTTTCAAAATCAAAAAAATGCAAAAATTTGACTTGAATGGGATAAAAAACCATTAGAAAATTTGTATACCATTGAGTTTAATAACTAGGAAAAGAAAGATATGCGAGAGAAGAAATATTTTTACTTACATTAACAAAAGAGTGACGAGGCTAAAATTTAAGATTAGCATTATATTAATAAGTGAATTTACGAAAAAAGTATTTCATATAACGCGTCGAAACATGCAATGTTCCTTGAGATTGAACAGAGGATGTCGAAGGGAACTTTTATTTTGGATAGGCATAACTGGAATAAGTGCTGTTACAGACTAAGTACTCAAGGTTTAGTCGTGTAATTTGATGTGCAGGAATAAGGTATAATTCTTAACCTTCCCTGAAAGAATGGCGGTTATATCAGCATAAGATTCGAAAATATGTGGGTAATTGTTCACGGAACCAATATAATGAAAAGTTTCAAAATCAAAAAAATGCAAAAATTTGACTTGAATGGGATAAAAAACCATTAGAAAATTTGTATACCATTGAGTTTAATAACTAGGAGAGAAAGATATGCGAGAGAAGAAATATTTTTACTTACATTAACAAAAGAGTGACGAGGCTAAAATTTAAGATTAGCATTATATTAATAAGTGCATTTACGGAAAAAGTATTTCATATAACGCGTCGAAACATGCAATGTTCCTCAACAGCATTACTCTACGCCTTCTGTGAAAACATGGAGGTAATATCCCCAATAATTATGAAAAAATATTGGAAATTGTTTCCGATGACAATGTAATTAAAAATTTCAAAATCAAAAATTTGCAAAACTCCGACTCGAATGGAAAAAAAAAACATCAAAAAATATGTATACCATTGAGTTTGATGCATAGAAACAGAAAAATAAGCGAGAGAAGAAATTTTTTTACTTACATTAACAAAAGAGTGTACGAGGCATTTCAGATTAGCATTATATTAATAAGTGCATTTACGGAAAAAGTATTTCATATAACGCGTCGAAACATGCAATGTTTCTCAACAGTATTACTCCACGCCTTCTCTGAAAAAATGGAGGTAATAATCGCATAACTGTCGAAGATATGGGTGTAAATGTCTACGGTGACTAAATTAGCAAAGGGCTTTTAAATGAATGAAATGGTATCCATGGTTACTTGAGATTGAACGGAGGATGGCGAAGGGAACGAATTTTTTGGATATGCATGGAGGTAATATCCGCATAACTATTGAAGATATGAGTGTAAATGCCTACGGTGACTAAATTAGAAAAAGGCTTTTAAATGAATGAAATGGTATCCATGGTTACTTGAGATTGAACAGAGGATGTCGAAGGGAACTTATTTTTTGGATAGGCATAACTGGAATAAGTGCTTTTACAGACTAAGTACTCAAGGTTTAGTCGTGTAATTTGATGTGCTGGACCAATGTATATTTCTTAACCTACCCTGAAAGAATGGCAGTTATATCTGCATAAGATTCGTAAATATATGTGGGTAATTGTTTCCGGTGAAAATGTAATTAAAAGATTCAAAATCAAAAAATTGTAAAAATCCGACAAGAATGGGATAAAATACCATCAAAAAATGTGTATACCATTAAGTTTGATGCATAGGAACAGAAATATATGCGAGAGAATAAATATTTTTACTTACATTAACAGAAGAGTGTACGAGGCTAAAAGTTCAGATTAGCATTATATTAATAAGTGCATTTACGAAAAATTTATTTCATATAACGCGTCGAAACTTGCACTGATCCTCAACAGCCTAACTCTACGCCTTCTGTGAAACAATGGAGGTGATATCCGCATAACTGTCGAAGATATGGGTGTAAATGTCTACGGTGACTAAATTAGCGCAGGGCTTCCAAATGAAATATATGGTATCCATGGATACTTGAGATTGAACGGAGGATGGCGAAGGGAACTAATTTTTTGGATAGGCATGGAGGTAATATCCGCATAACTATCGAATATATGGGTGTAAATGCCTACGGTACCTAAATTAGAAAAAGGCTTTTAAATGAAAGAAATGGTATCCATGGTTACTTGAGATTGAACAGAGGATGTCTAAGGGAACTTTTTTGTTGGATAGGCATAACTGGAATAAGTGATAGTATAGACTAAGTACTCAAGGTTTAGTCGTGTAATTTGATGTGCAGGAACAAGGTATATTTCTTAACCTACCCTGAAAGAATGGCGGATATAGCTGCATAATATTCAAAAATATTTGTGTAATTGTTTCCGGTGCCAATATAATGAAAAGCTTCAAAATCAAAAAATGCAAAACTTCGACTCGAATGGGAAAAAAAACCATCAAAAAATGGGTATACCATTGAGTTTGATGCATAGGAACAGAAAAATAAGCGAGAAAAGAAATATTTTTACTTACATTAACAAAAGAGTGACGAGGCTAAAATTTAAGATTAGCATTATATTAATAAATGCATTTACGGAAAAAGTATTTTATATAACGCGTCGAAACTTGCACTGATCCTCAACAGCATTACTCTAAGCCTTCTGTGAAAACGTTGAGGTAATACTTCTAATAATTATGAAAATATGTTGGTAATTATTTCCGGTGACAATGTAATTACAAGCTTCAAAATCAAAAAATTGCAAAAATCCGACTCGAATGGGATAAAAAACAACAAAAAACTGTGAATACCATTGCGTTTGATGCAAAGGAACAGAAAAAAAAGCGAAAGAAGAAATATTTTTACTTACATTAACAAAAGAGTGTACGAGGCAAAAATTTCAGATTAGCATTATGTTAATAAGTGCATTTACGGAGAAAGTATTTTATATAACACGAAGATTCTTGCTCTGAACCTCTAACGCAATACGCTACACCTTCTCTGAAAAAATGAAGGTGATATCCGCATAACTGTTGAAGATATGGGTGTAAATGTCTACGGTGACTAAATTAGCAAAGGCCTTCCAAATGAAAGAAATGGTATCCATGGATACTTGAGATTGAACGGAGGATGGCGAAGGGAACCAATTTTTCGGATAGGCATGGAGGTAATATCCGCATAACTATTGAAGATATGAGTGTAAATGCCTACGGTGACTAAATTAGAAAAAGGCTTTTAAATGAATGAAATGGTATCCATGGTTACTTGAGATTGAACAGAGGATGTCGAAGGGAACTTATTTTTTGGATAGGCATAACTGGAATAAGTGCTGTTACAGACTAAGTACTCAAGGTTTAGTCGTGTAATTTGATGTGCAGGAATAAGGTATAATTCTTAACCTTCCCTGAAAGAATGGCGGTTATATCAGCATAAGATTCGAAAATATGTGGGTAATTGTTCACGGAACCAATATAATGAAAAGTTTCAAAATCAAAAAAATGCAAAAATTTGACTTGAATGGGATAAAAAACCATTAGAAAATTTGTATACCATTGAGTTTAATAACTAGGAAAATAAAAGATATGCGAGAGAAGAAATATTTTTACTTACATTAACAAAAGAGTGACGAGGCTAAAATTTAAGATTAGCATTATATTAATAAGTGCATTTACGGAAAAAGTATTTCATATAACGCGTCGAAACATGCAATGTACCTCAACAGTATTACTCCACGCCTTCTCTGAAAAAATGGAGGTAATAATCGCATAACTGTCGAAGATATGGGTGTAAATGTCTACGGTGACTAAATTAGCAAAGGGCTTTTAAATGAATGAAATGGTATCCATGGTTACTTGAGATTGAACGGAGGATGGCGAAGGGAACGAATTTTTTGGATATGCATGGAGGTAATATCCGCATAACTATTGAAGATATGAGTGTAAATGCCTACGGTGACTAAATTAGAAAAAGGCTTTTAAATGAATGAAATGGTATCCATGGTTACTTGAGATTGAACAAAGGATGTCGAAGGGAACTTATTTTTTGGATAGGCATAACTGGAATAAGTGCTTTTACAGACTAAGTACTCAAGGTTTAGTCGTGTAATTTGATGTGCAGGAACAACGTATATTTCTTAACCTACCCTGAAAGAATGGCAGTTATATCTGCATAAGATTCGTAAATATATGTGGGTAATTGTTTCCGGTGAAAATGTAATTAAAAGCTTCAAAATCAAAAAATTGTAAAAATCCGACAAGAATGGGATAAAATACCATCAAAAAATGTGTATACCATTAAGTTTGATGGATAGGAACAGAAATATATGCGAGAGAATAAATATTTTTACTTACATTAACAAAAGAGTGTACGAGGCTAAAATTTCAGACTAGCATTATATTAATAAGTGCATTTACGAAAACATTATTTCATATAACGCGTCGAAACTTGCACTGATCCTCAACAGCCTAACTCTACGCCTTCTGTGAAAGCATGGAGGTAATATCTCCAATTATTATGAAAATATGTTGGTATCTGTTTCCGGTGACAATGTAATTAAATGCTTCAAAATCAAAAAATTGCAAAACTCCGACTGCAATGGGAAAAAAAACCATCAAAAAATGTGTATACCATTGAGTTTGATGCAAAGGAACAGAAAAATAAGCGAGAGAAGAAATATTTTTACTTACATTAACAAAAGAGTGTACGAGGCAAAAATTTCAGATTAGCATTAGGTTAATAAGTGCATTTACGGAGAAATTATTTTATATAACGCGTCTATACTTGCTCTGAACCTCAAACTCAATACTCTACGCCTTTTTTGAAAAAGGCTTTTAAATGAAAGAAATGGTATCCATGGTTACTTGAGATTGAACAGAGGTTGTCGAAGGGAACTTATTTCTTGGATAGGCATAACTGGAATAAGTGCTGTTACAGACTAAATACTCAAGGTTTAGTCGTGTAATTTGATGTGAAGGAAAAAAGTATATTTCTTAACCTACCCTAAAAGAATGGCGGTTATACCTGCATAATATTCAAAAATATGTGGGTAATTGTTTCCGGTGCTAATATAATGAAAAGTTTCATAGTCAAATAAATGTAAAACTTCGACTCAAATGGGATAAAAAACCATCAGAAAAATTGTATACTATTGAGTTTAATATCTAGGAACAGAAAGATATGCGAGAGAAGAAATATTTTTACTTACATTAACAAAAGAGTGACGAGGCTAAAATTTAAGATTAGCATTATATTAATAAGTGCATTTACGGAAACAGTGTTTCATATAACGCGTCGAAACTTGCACTGTTTCTCAACAGAATTACTCTACGCCTTCTGTGAAAACATGGAGGTAATATCCCCGAATATTCCGAAAATATGTTGGTAATTGTTTCCGGTAGCAATATAATGAAAAGCTTCAAAATCATATAAATGCAAAACTTCGACTCGAATGGGAAAAATAACCATCAAAAAATGTGTATTCCATTGAGTTTGATGCAAAGTAACAGAAAAATAAGGGAGAAGAAATATTTTTACTTACATTAACAAAAGAGTGTACGAGGCACAAGTTTCAGATTAGCATTATGTTAATAAGTGCATTTACGGAGAAAGTATTTCATATAACGTGTCGATACTTGCACTGAACCTCAAAAGCAATACTCTACGCTTTCTATGAAAAAATGGAGGTGATATCCGCATAACTGTCGAAATATGGGTGTAAATGTCTACGGTGACTAAATTAGCAAAGGGCTTCCAAATGAAAGAAATGGTATCCATGGATACTTGAGATTGAACGGAGGATGTCGAAGGGAACTTGTTTTTTGGATAGCCATGAACGTAATATCCACATAACTATCGAAGATACGGGTGTAAATGCCTACGGTGACTAAATTAGAAAAAGGCTTTTAAATGAAAGAAATGGTATCCATGGTTACTTGAGATTGAACAGAGGATGTCGAAGGGAACTTGTTTTTTGGATAGGCATAACTGGAAAAAGTGCTGTTACAGACTAAGTACTCAAGGTTTAGTCGTGTAATTTGATGTGAAGGAATAAGGTATATTTCTAAACCTACCATTAAAGAATGGCGGTTATATCTGCATAAGATTCGAAAATATGTGGGTAATTGTCTCCGGAGCAAATATAATGAAAAGCTTCAAAATCAAATAAATGCAAACCTTAGACTCGAAAGGGATAAAAAACCATCAAAAACTGTGTATACCATTGAGTTTGATGCATAGGAAAAGAAAAATAAGCGAGAGAAGAAATGTTTTTACTTACATTAACAAAAGAGTGTACGAGGCAAAAATTTCAGATTAGCATTATGTTAATAAGTGCATTTACAGAGACAGTATTTCATATAACGCGTCGATACTTGCACTGAACCTCAAACGCAAGACTCTACGCCTGCTCTAAAAAAAAGGAGGTGATATCCGCATAACTGTCGAAGATATGGGTGTAAATGTCTACGGTAACTAAATACTTAAAGGGCTTCCAAATGAAAGAAATGGTATCCATGGAATCTTGAGATTGAACGGAGGATGGCGAAGGGAACTAATTTTTTGGATAGGCATGGAGGTAATATCCGCATAAATATCGAAGATACGGGTGTAAATGCCTACGGTGACTAAATTAGAAAAAGGCTTTTAAATGAATGAAATGGTATCCATGGTTACTTGAGATTGAACAGAGGATGTCGAAGGGAACTTATTTTTCGGATAGGCATATCTGGAATAAGTGCTGTTACAGACTAAGTACTCAAGTTTTAGTCGTGTAATTTGATGTGCTGGAACAAGGTATATTTCTTAACCTACCCTGAAAGAATGGCAGTTATATCTGCATAAGCTTCGTAAATATATGTGGGTAATTTTTTCCGGTGCCAATATAATGAAAAAGTTCAAAATCAAATAAATGCAAAATTTCAACTCGTATGGGATAAAAAACCATAGTAAATTTGTATACCTTTGAGTTTAATAAATAGGAACAGAAAAATATGCGAGAGAAGAAATATTTTTACTTACATTAACAAAAGAGTGTACGAGGCTAAAATTTCGGATTAGCATTAAGTTAATAAGTGCATTTACGGAGAAAGTATTTCATATGACGCTTTGATATTTGCACTGTTCCTCAACAGCATTACTATACGCCTTCTTTGAAAACATGGAGGTAATATCCCCAATAATTATGAAAATATGTTGGTAATTGTTTCCGGTGACAATGTAATTAAAAGCTTCAAAATCAAAAAATTGCAAAACTCCGACTCGAATGGGAAAAAAAACCATCAAAATATATGTATACCATTGAGTTTGATGCATAGAAACAGAAAAATAAGCGAGAGAAGAAATATTTTTACTTACATTAACAAAAGAGTGTACGAGGCTAAAATTTCAGATTAGCATTATGTTAATAAGTGCATTTACGGAAGAAGTATTTTATATAACGCGTCGATACTTGCACTGAACCTCTGACGCAATACTATACGCCTTCTCAGAAGAAATGGAGGTGATATCCGCATAACTGTCGCAGATATGGGTGTAAATGTCTACGGTGACTAAATTAGCAAAGAGCTTTTAAATGAATGAAATGGTATCCATGGTTACTTGAGATTGAACGGAGGATGGCGAAGGGAACTAATTTTTTGGATAGGCATGGAGGTAATATCCGCATAACTATCGAAGATATGAGTGTAAATGCCTACGGTGACTAAATCAGAAAAAGGCTTTTAAATTAAAGAAATGGTATCCATGGATACTTGAGATTGAACGGAGGATGGCGAAGGGAACTAATTTTTTGGATAGGCATGGAGGTAATATCCGCATAACTATCGAAGATATGAGTGAATATGCCTACGGTGACTAAATTAGAAAAAGGCTTTTAAATGAATGAAATGGTATACATGGTTACTTGAGATTGAACAGAGGATGTCGAAGGGAACTTATTTTTCGGATAGGCATAACTGGAATAAGTGCTGTTACAGACTAAGTACACAAGTTTTAGTCGTGTACTTTGATGTACAGGACCAAGGTATATTTCTTAACCTACCCTGAAAGAATGGCAGTTATATCTGCATAATCTTCGTAAATATATGTGGGTAATTTT
Source organism: Pyrrhosoma nymphula (assembly GCA_963573305.1). Taxonomy (NCBI): domain Eukaryota; kingdom Metazoa; phylum Arthropoda; class Insecta; order Odonata; family Coenagrionidae; genus Pyrrhosoma; species Pyrrhosoma nymphula. The sequence goes on from OY754330.1 coordinate 12,587, forward strand.
TTTCGGTGCCAATATAATGAAAAGCTTCAAAATCAAATAAATGCAAAACTTCGACTCGAATGGGATAAAAAGCCATCAGTAAATTTTTATACCTTTGAGTTTAATAAATAGGAACAGAAGAATATGCGAGAGAAGAAATATTTTTACTTACATTAACAAAAGAGTGTACGAGGCTAAAACTTCAGATTAGCATTATATTAATAAGTGCATTTACGAAGAAATTAATTCATATAACGCGTCGAAACTTGCACTGATTCTCAACGGCATTATTCTACGCCTTCGATGAAAGCATGGAGGTAATATCCCCGAAAATTCCGAAAATATGTTGGTAATTGTTTCCGGTGTTGTAATTAAAAGCATCAAAATCAAAAAATTGCAAAAATCCGACACGAAAGGGATAAAAAACCATCAGAAAAATTGTATACCATTGAGTTTAATAAATAGGAACAGAAATATATGCGAGAGAATAAATATTTTTACTTACATTAACAAAATAGTGTACGAGGCTAAAATTTCAGATTAGCATTATATTAATAAGTGCATTTACGAAAACATTATTATATATAACGCGTCGAAACCTGCACTGATCCTCAACAGCATTACTCTACGCCTTCTGTGAAAGCATGGAGGTAATATCCCCAATAATTATGAAAATATGTTGGTATTTGTTTCCGGTGACAATGTAATTAAAATCTTCAAAATCAAAAAATTGCAAAACTCCTACTCGAATGGGAAAAAAAACATCAAAAAATGTGTATACCATTGAGTTTGATGCAAAGGAACAGAAAAATAAGGTAGAGAAGAAATATTTTTACTTACATTAACAAATAAGTGTACGAGGCAAAAATTTCAGATTAGCATTATGTTAATAACTGCATTTACGGAGAAAGTATTTCATATAACGCGTTGATATTTTTCCTGAACCTCTGACGCAATACTCTACGCCTTCTCAGAAGAAATGGAGGTGATATCCGCATAACTGTCGCAGATATGGGTGTAAATGTCTACGGTGACTAAATTAGCAAAGGGCTTCCAAATGAAAGAAATGGTATCCATGGATACTAGAGATTGAACGGAGGATGGCGAAGGGAACTAATTTTATGGATAGGCATGGAGGTAATATCCGCATAACTATCGAAGATATGGGTGAATATGCCTACGGTGACTAAATTAGAAAAAGGCTTTTAAATGAAAGAAATGGTATCCATGGTTACTTGAGATTGAACATAGGATGTCGAATGGAACTTTTTTTTTGGATAGGCATAACTGGAATAAGTGCTGTTACAGACTAAGTACTCAAGGTTTAGTCGTGTAATTTGATGTGCAGGAACAAGGTATATTTCTTAACCTACCCTGGAAGAATGGCGGTTATAGCTGCATAATATTCAAAAATATGTGGGTAATTGTTTCCGGTAGCAATATAATGAAAAGCTTCAAAAACAAATAAATGCAAAACTTCGACACGAATGGGAAAAATAACCATCAAAAAATGTGTATACCATTGAGTTTGATGCATAGGAACAGAAAAATAAGCGAGAAAAGAAATATTTTTACTTCCATTAAAAAAAGAGTGAACGAGGCTAAAATTTCAGATTAGCATTATGTTAATAAGTGCATTTACGGAAAAAGTCTTTCATATAACGCGTCGATACTTGCACTGAACCTCAAAAGCAATACTCTACCCCTTCTCTGGAAACATGGAGGTTATATCCGCATAACTGACGAAGATATGGGTGTAAATGTCTACGGTGACTAAATTAGCAAAGGGATTCCAAATGAAAGAAATGTAATCCATGGATACTTGAGATTGAACGGAGGATGGAGAAGGGAACTAATTTTTTGGATAGGCATGGAGGTAATATCCGCATAACTATCGAAGATATGAGTGTAAATGCCTACGGTGACTAAATTAGAAAAAGGCTATTAAATGAATGAAATGATATCCATGGTTACTTGAGATTTAACAGAGGATGTCGAATGGAACTTATATTTTGGATAGGCATAACTGGAATAAGTGCTGTTACAGACTAAGTACTCAACGTTTAGTCGTGTAATTTGATGTGCAGGAATAAGGTATATTTCCTAACCTACCCTGAAAGAATGGCGGTTATATCAGCATAAGATTCGAAAATATGTGGGTAATTGTTCACGGTGCCAATATAATGAAAAGCTTCAAAATCAAATAAATGCAAAACTTCGACTCGAATGGGAAAAAAACCATCAAAAAATGGGTATACCATTGAGTTTGATGCATAGGAACAGAAAAATAAGCGAGAAAAGAAATATTTTTACTTACATTAACAAAAGAGTGACGAGGCTAAAATTTAAGATTAGCATTATATTAATAAATGCATTTACGGAAAAAGTATTTTATATAACGCGTCGAAACTTTCACTGATCCTCAACAGCATTACTCTAAGCCTTCTGTGAAAAAGTGGAGGTAATATCCCTAATAATTATGAAAATATGTTGGTAATTATTTCCGGTGACAATGTAATTAAAAGCTTCAAAAACAAATAATTGCAAAAATCCGACTCGAATGGGATAAAAAACAACAAAAAACTGTGTATACCATTGAGTTTGATGCAAAGGAACAGAAAAAAAAGCGAAAGAAGAAATATTTTTACTTACATTAACAAAAGAGTGTACGAGGCAAAAATTTCAGATTAGCATTATGTTAATAAGTGCATTTACGGAGAAAGTATTTTATATAACGCGTTGATTCTTGCTCTGAACCTCTAACGCAATACGCTACACCTTCTCTGAAAACATGAAGGTGATATCCACATAACTGTTGAAGATATGAGTGTAAATGTCTACGGTGACTAAATTAGCAAAGGGCTTCCAAAAGAAAGAAATGGTATCCATGGATACTTGAGATTGAACGGAGGATGGCGAAGGGAACCAATTTTTTGGATAGGCATGGAGGTAATATCCGCATAACTATCGAAGATATGAGTGTAAATGCCTACGGTGACCAAAAAAGAAAAAGGCTATTAAATGAATGAAATGATATCCATGGTTACTTGAGATTGAACAGAGGATGTCGAAGGGAACTTTTATTTTGGATAGGCATAACTGGAATAAGTGCTGTTACAGACTAAGTACTCAAGGTTTAGTCGTGTTATTTGATGTGCAGGAATAAGGTATAATTCTTAACCTTCCCTGAAAGAATGGTGGTTATATCAGCATAAGATTCGAAAATATGTGGGTAATTGTTCACGGAACCAATATAATGAAAAGTTTCAAAATCAAAAAAAAATGCAATACTTTGACTTGAATGGGATAAAAAACCATCAGAAAATTTGTATACCATTGAGTTTAATAACTAGGAAAAGAAAGATATGCGAGAGAAGAAATATTTTTACTTACATTAACAAAAGAGTGACGAGGCTAAAATTTAAGATTAGCATTATATTAATAAGTGCATTTACGGAAAAAGTATTTCATTAAACGCGTCGAAACATGCAATGTTCCTCAACAGAATTACTCTACGCCTTCTGTGAAAACATGGAGGTAATATCCCCAATAATTATGAAAAAATGTTGGTAATTGTTTCCGGTGACAATGTAATTAAAAATTTCAAAATCAAAAATTTGCAAAACTCCGACTCGAATGGAAAAAAAACATCAAAAAATATGAAGAATTGGAGGTGATATCCGCATAACTGTCGCAGATATGGGTGAAAATGTCTACGGTGACTAAATTAGCAAATGGCTTTTAAATGAATGAAATGGTATCCATGGTTACTTGAGATTGAACAGAGGATGTCGAAGGGAACTTATTTTTTGGATAGGCATAACTGGAATAAGTGCTTTTACAGACTAAGTACTCAAGGTTTAGTCGTGTAATTTGATGTGCAGGAATAAGGTATAATTCTTAACCTTCCCTGAAAGAATGGCGGTTATATCAGCATAAGATTCGAAAATATGTGGGTAATTGTTCACGGAACCAATATAATGAAAAGTTTCAAAATCAAAAAAATGCAAAAATTTGACTTGAATGGGATAAAAAACCATCAGAAAATTTGTATACCATTGAGTTTAATAACTAGGAAAAGAAAGATATGCGAGAGAAGAAATATCTTTACTTACATTAACAAAAGAGTGACGAGGCTAAAATTTAAGATTAGCATTATATTAATAAGTGCATTTACGGAAAAATTATTTCATATAACGCGTCGAAACATGCAATGTACCTCAACAGTATTACTCCACGCCTTCTCTGATAAAATGGAGGTAATAATCGCATAACTGTCGAAGATATGGGTGTAAATGTCTACGGTGACTAAATTAGCAAAGGGCTTTTAAATGAATGAAATGGTATCCATGGTTACTTGAGATTGAACGGAGGATGGCGAAGGGAACGAATTTTTTGGATATGCATGGAGGTAATATCCGCATAACTATTGAAGATATGAGTGTAAATGCCTACGGTGACTAAATTAGAAAAAGGCTTTTAAATGAATGAAATGGTATCCATGGTTACTTGAGATTGAACAGAGGATGTCGAAGGGAACTTATTTTTTGGATAGGCATAACTGGAATAAGTGCTTTTACAGACTAAGTACTCAAGGTTTAGTCGTGTAATTTGATGTGCAGGAACAATGTATATTTCTTAACCTACCCTGAAAGAATGGCAGTTATATCTGCATAAGATTCGTAAATATATGTGGGTAATTGTTTCCGGTGAAAATGTAATTAAAAGCTTCAAAATCAAAAAATTGTAAAAATCCGACAAGAATGGGATAAAATACCATCAAAAAATGTGTATACCATTAAGTTTGATGCATAGGAACAGAAATATATGCGAGAGAATAAATATTTTTACTTACATTAACAAAAGAGTGTACGAGGCTAAAATTTCAGATTAGCATTATATTAATAAGTGCATTTACGAAAAAATTATTTCATATAACGCGTCGAAACTTGCACTGATCCTCAACAGCCTAACTCTACGCCTTCTGTGAAACAATGGAGGTGATATCCGCATAACTGTCGAAGATATGGGTGTAAATGTCTACGGTGACTAAATTAGCGCAGGGCTTCCAAATGAAATAAATGGTATCCATGGATACTTGAGATTGAACGGAGGATTGCGAAGGGAACTAATTTTTTGGATAGGCATGGAGGTAATATCCGCATAACTATCGAATATATGGGTGTAAATGCCTACGGTGACTAAATTAGAAAAGGGCTTTTAAATGAAAGAAATGGTATCCATGGTTACTTGAGATTGAACAGAGGATGTCTAAGGGAACTTTTTTTTTGGATAGGCATAACTGGAATAAGTGCTAGTATAGACTAAGTACTCAAGGTTTAGTCGTGTAATTTGATGTGCAGGAACAAGGTATATTTCTTAACCTACCCTGAAAGAATGGCGGATATAGCTGCATAATATTCAAAAATATTTGGGTAATTGTTTCCGGTGACAATATAATGAAAAGCTTCAAAATCAAAAAATGCAAAACTTCGACTCGAATGGGAAAAAAAACCATCAAAAAATGGGTATACCATTGAGTTTGATGCATAGGAACAGAAAAATAAGCGAGAAAAGAAATATTTTTACTTACATTAACAAAAGAGTGACGAGGCTAAAATTTAAGATTAGCATTATATTAATAAATGCATTTACGGAAAAAGTATTTCATATAACGCGTTGAAACTTGCACTGATCCTCAACAGCATTACTCTAAGCCTTCTGTGAAAACGTTGAGGTAATACTTCTAATAATTATGAAAATATGTTGGTAATTATTTCCGGTGACAATGTAATTACAAGCTTCAAAATCAAAAAATTGCAAAAATCCGACTCGAATGGGATAAAAAACAACAAAAAACTGTGAATACCATTGAGTTTGATGCAAAGGAACAGAAAAAAAAGCGAAAGAAGAAATATTTTTACTTACATTAACAAAAGAGTGTACGAGGCAAAAATTTCAGATTAGCATTATGTTAATAAGTGCATTTACGGAGAATGTATTTTATATAACACGAAGATTCTTGCTCTGAACCTCTAACGCAATACGCTACCCCTTCTCTGAAAAAATGAAGGTGATATCCGCATAACTGTTGAAGATATGGGTGTAAATGTCTACGGTGACTAAATTAGCAAAGGCCTTCCAAATGAAAGAAATGGTATCCATGGATACTTGAGATTGAACGGAGGATGGCGAAGGGAACCAATTTTTCGGATAGGCATGGAGGTAATATCCGCATAACTATTGAAGATATGAGTGTAAATGCCTACGGTGACTAAATTAGAAAAAGGCTTTTAAATGAATGAAATGGTATCCATGGTTACTTGAGATTGAACAGAGGATGTCGAAGGGAACTTATTTTTTGGATAGGCATAACTGGAATAAGTGCTGTTACAGACTAAGTACTCAAGGTTTAGTCGTGTAATTTGATGTGCAGGAATAAGGTATAATTCTTAACCTTCCCTGAAAGAATGGCGGTTATATCAGCATAAGATTCGAAAATATGTGGGTAATTGTTCACGGAACCAATATAATGAAAAGTTTCAAAATCAAAAAAATGCAAAAATTTGACTTGAATGGGATAAAAAACCATTAGAAAATTTGTATACCATTGAGTTTAATAACTAGGAAAAGAAAGATATGCGAGAGAAGAAATATTTTTACTTACATTAACAAAAGAGTGACGAGGCTAAAATTTAAGATTAGCATTATATTAATAAGTGCATTTACGGAAAAAGTATTTCATATAACGCGTCGAAACATGCAATGTTCCTTGAGATTGAACAGAGGATGTCGAAGGGAACTTTTATTTTGGATAGGCATAACTGGAATAAGTGCTGTTACAGACTAAGTACTCAAGGTTTAGTCGTGTAATTTGATGTGCAGGAATAAGGTATAATTCTTAACCTTCCCTGAAAGAATGGCGGTTATATCAGCATAAGATTCGAAAATATGTGGGTAATTGTTCACGGAACCAATATAATGAAAAGTTTCAAAATCAAAAAAATGCAAAAATTTGACTTGAATGGGATAAAAAACCATTAGAAAATTTGTATACCATTGAGTTTAATAACTAGGAAAAGAAAGATATGCGAGAGAAGAAATATTTTTACTTACATTAACAAAAGAGTGACGAGGCTAAAATTTAAGATTAGCATTATATTAATAAGTGCATTTACGGAAAAAGTATTTCATATAACGCGTCGAAACATGCAATGTTCCTTGAGATTGAACAGAGGATGTCGAAGGGAACTTTTATTTTGGATAGGCATAACTGGAATAAGTGCTGTTACAGACTAAGTACTCAAGGTTTAGTCGTGTAATTTGATGTGCAGGAATAAGGTATAATTCTTAACCTTCCCTGAAAGAATGGCGGTTATATCAGCATAAGATTCGAAAATATATTGGTAATTGTTCACGGAACCAATATAATGAAAAGTTTCAAAATCAAAAAAATGCAAATATTTGACTTGAATGGGATAAAAAACCATTAGAAAATTTGTATACCATTGAGTTTAATAACTAGGAGAGAAAGATATGCGAGAGAAGAAATATTTTTACTTACATTAACAAAAGAGTGACGAGGCTAAAATTTAAGATTAGCATTATATTAATAAGTGCATTTACGGAAAAAGTATTTCATATAACGCGTCGAAACATGCAATGTTCCTCAACAGCATTACTCTACGCCTTCTGTGAAAACATGGAGGTAATATCCCCAATAATTATGAAAAAATATTGGAAATTGTTTCCGATGACAATGTAATTAAAAATTTCAAAATCAAAAAAATGCAAAAATTTGACTTGAATGGGATAAAAAACCATTAGAAAATTTGTATACCATTGAGTTTAATAACTAGGAAAAGAAAGATATGCGAGAGAAGAAATATTTTTACTTACATTAACAAAAGAGTGACGAGGCTAAAATTTAAGATTAGCATTATATTAATAAGTGCATTTACGGAAAAAGTATTTCATATAACGCGTCGAAACATGCAATGTTTCTCAACAGTATTACTCCACGCCTTCTCTGAAAAAATGGAGGTAATAATCGCATAACTGTCGAAGATATGGGTGTAAATGTCTGCGGTGACTAAATTAGCAAAGGGCTTTTATATGAATGAAATGGTATCCATGGTTACTTGAGATTGAACGGAGGATGGCGAAGGGAACGAATTTTTTGGATATGCATGGAGGTAATATCCGCATAACTATTGAAGATATGAGTGTAAATGCCTACGGTGACTAAATTAGAAAAAGGCTTTTAAATGAATGAAATGGTATCCATGGTTACTTGAGATTGAACAGAGGATGTCGAAGGGAACTTATTTTTTGGATAGGCATAACTGGAATAAGTGCTTTTACAGACTAAGTACTCAAGGTTTAGTCGTGTAATTTGATGTGCAGGAAAAATGTATGTTTCTTAACCTACCCTGAAAGAATGGCAGTTATATCTTCATAAGATTCGTAAATATATGTGGGTAATTGTTTCCGGTGAAAATGTAATTAAAAGATTCAAAATCAAAAAATTGTAAAAATCCGACAAGAATGGGATAAAATACCATCAAAAAATGTGTATACCATTAAGTTTGATGCATAGGAACAGAAATATATGCGAGAGAATAAATATTTTTACTTACATTAACAAAAGAGTGTACGAGGCTAAAATTTCAGATTAGCATTATATTAATAAGTGCATTTACGAAAAAATTATTTCATATAACGCGTCGAAACTTGCACTGATCCTCAACAGCCTAACTCTACGCCTTCTGTGAAACAATGGAGGTGATATCCGCATAACTGTCGAAGATATGGGTGTAAATGTCTACGGTGACTAAATTAGCGCAGGGCTTCCAAATGAAATAAATGGTATCCATGGATACTTGAGATTGAACGGAGGATGGCGAAGGGAACTAATTTTTTGGATAGGCATGGAGGTAATATCCGCATAACTATCGAATATATGGGTGTAAATGCCTACGGTGACTAAATTAGAAAAAGGCTTTTAAATGAAAGAAATGGTATCCATGGTTACTTGAGATTGAACAGAGGATGTCTAAGGGAACTTTTTTTTTGGATAGGCATAACTGGAATAAGTGCTAGTATAGACTAAGTACTCAAGGTTTAGTCGTGTAATTTGATGTGCAGGAACAAGGTATATTTCTTAACCTACCCTGAAAGAATGGCGGATATAGCTGCATAATATTCAAAAATATTTGGGTAATTGTTTCCGGTGCCAATATAATGAAAAGCTTCAAAATCAAAAAATGCAAAACTTCGACTCGAATGGGAAAAAAAACCATCAAAAAATGGGTATACCATTGAGTTTGATGCATAAGGACAGAAAAATAAGCGAGAAAAGAAATATTTTTACTTACATTAACAAAAGAGTGACGAGGCTAAAATTTAAGATTAGCATTATATTAATAAATGCATTTACGGAAAAAGTATTTCATATAACGCGTTGAAACTTGCACTGATCCTCAACAGCATTACTCTAAGCCTTCTGTGAAAACGTTGAGGTAATACTTCTAATAATTATGAAAATATGTTGGTAATTATTTCCGGTGACAATGTAATTACAAGCTTCAAAATCAAAAAATTGCAAAAATCCGACTCGAATGGGATAAAAAACAACAACAAACTGTGAATACCATTGAGTTTGATGCAAAGGAACAGAAAAAAAAGCGAAAGAAGAAATATTTTTACTTACATTAACAAAAGAGTGTACGAGGCAAAAATTTCAGATTAGCATTATGTTAATAAGTGCATTTACGGAGAAAGTATTTTATATAACACGAAGATTCTTGCTCTGAACCTCTAACGCAATACGCTACACCTTCTCTGAAAAAATGAAGGTGATATCCGCATAACTGTTGAAGATATGGGTGTAAATGTCTACGGTGACTAAATTAGCAAAGGCCTTCCAAATGAAAGAAATGGTATCCATGGATACTTGAGATTGAACGGAGGATGGCGAAGGGAACCAATTTTTCGGATAGGCATGGAGGTAATATCCGCATAACTATTGAAGATATGAGTGTAAATGCCTACGGTGACTAAATTAGAAAAAGGCTTTTAAATGAATGAAATGGTATCCATGGTTACTTGAGATTGAACAGAGGATGTCGAAGGGAACTTATTTTTTGGATAGGCATAACTGGAATAAGTGCTGTTACAGACTAAGTACTCAAGGTTTAGTCGTGTAATTTGATGTGCAGGAATAAGGTATAATTCTTAACCTTCCCTGAAAGAATGGCGGTTATATCAGCATAAGATTCGAAAATATGTGGGTAATTGTTCACGGAACCAATATAATGAAAAGTTTCAAAATCAAAAAAATGCAAAAATTTGACTTGAATGGGATAAAAAACCATTAGAAAATTTGTATACCATTGAGTTTAATAACTAGGAAAAGAAAGATATGCGAGAGAAGAAATATTTTTACTTACATTAACAAAAGAGTGACGAGGCTAAAATTTAAGATTAGCATTATATTAATAAGTGCATTTACGGAAAAAGTATTTCATATAACGCGTCGAAACATGCAATGTTCCTTGAGATTGAACAGAGGATGTCGAAGGGAACTTTTATTTTGGATAGGCATAACTGGAATAAGTGCTGTTACAGACTAAGTACTCAAGGTTTAGTCGTGTAATTTGATGTGCAGGAATAAGGTATAATTCTTAACCTTCCCTGAAAGAATGGCGGTTATATCAGCATAAGATTCGAAAATATGTGGGTAATTGTTCACGGAACCAATATAATGAAAAGTTTCAAAATCAAAAAAATGCAAAAATTTGACTTGAATGGGATAAAAAACCATTAGAAAATTTGTATACCATTGAGTTTAATAACTAGGAAAAGAAAGATATGCGAGAGAAGAAATATTTTTACTTACATTAACAAAAGAGTGACGAGGCTAAAATTTAAGATTAGCATTATATTAATAAGTGCATTTACGGAAAAAGTATTTCATATAACGCGTCGAAACATGCAATGTACCTCAACAGTATTACTCCACGCCTTCTCTGAAAAAATGGAGGTAATAATCGCATAACTGTCGAAGATATGGGTGTAAATGTCTACGGTGACTAAATTAGCAAAGGGCTTTTAAATGAATGAAATGGTATCCATGGTTACTTGAGATTGAACGGAGGATGGCGAAGGGAACGAATTTTTTGGATATTCATGGAGGTAATATCCGCATAACTATTGAAGATATGAGTGTAAATGCCTACGGTGACTAAATTAGAAAAACGCTTTTAAATGAATGAAATGGTATCCATGGTTACTTGAGATTGAACAGAGGATGTCGAAGGGAACTTATTTTTTGGATAGGCATAACTGGAATAAGTGCCTTTACAGACTAAGTACTCAAGGTTTAGTCGTGTAATTTGATGTGCAGGAACAATGTATATTTCTTAACCTACCCTGAAAGAATGGCAGTTATATCTGCATAAGATTCGTAAATATATGTGGGTAATTGTTTCCGGTGAAAATGTAATTAAAAGCTTCAAAATCAAAAAATTGTACAAATCCGACAAGAATGGGATAAAATACCATCAAAAAATGTGTATACCATTAAGTTTGATGCATAGGAACAGAAATATATGCGAGAGAATAAATATTTTTACTTACATTAACAAAAGAGTGTACGAGGCTAAAATTTCAGATTAGCATTATATTAATAAGTGCATTTACGAAAAACTTATTTCATATAACGCGTCGAAACTTGCACTGATCCTCAACAGCCTAACTCTACGCCTTCTGTGAAAGCATGGAGGTAATATCTCCAATTATTATGAAAATATGTTGGTATCTGTTTCCGGTGACAATGTAATTAAATGCTTCAAAATCAAAAAATTGCAAAACTCCGACTGCAATGGGAAAAAAAACCATCAAAAAATGTGTATACCATTGAGTTTGATGCAAAGGAACAGAAAAATAAGCGAGAGAAGAAATATTTTTACTTACATTAACAAAAGAGTGTACGAGGCAAAAATTTCAGATTAGCATTAGGTTAATAAGTGCATTTACGGAGAAATTATTTTATATAACGCGTCTATACTTGCTCTGAACCTCAAACTCAATACTCTACGCCTTTTTTGAAAAAGGCTTTTAAATGAAAGAAATGGTATCCATGGTTACTTGAGATTGAACAGAGGTTGTCGAAGGGAACTTATTTCTTGGATAGGCATAACTGGAATAAGTGCTGTTACAGACTAAATACTCAAGGTTTAGTCGTGTAATTTGATGTGAAGGAAAAAAGTATATTTCTTAACCTACCCTAAAAGAATGGCGGTTATACCTGCATAATATTCAAAAATATGTGGGTAATTGTTTCCGGTGCTAATATAATGAAAAGTTTCATAGTCAAATAAATGTAAAACTTCGACTCAAATGGGATAAAAAACCATCAGAAAAATTGTATACTATTGAGTTTAATATCTAGGAACAGAAAGATATGCGAGAGAAGAAATATTTTTACTTACATTAACAAAAGAGTGACGAGGCTAAAATTTAAGATTAGCATTATATTAATAAGTGCATTTACGGAAACAGTGTTTCATATAACGCGTCGAAACTTGCACTGTTTCTCAACAGAATTACTCAACGCCTTCTGTGAAAACATGGAGGTAATATCCCCGAATATTCCGAAAATATGTTGGTAATTGTTTCCGGTAGCAATATAATGAAAAGCTTCAAAATCATATAAATGCAAAACTTCGACTCGAATGGGAAAAATAACCATCAAAAAATGTGTATTCCATTGAGTTTGATGCAAAGTAACAGAAAAATAAGGGAGAAGAAATATTTTTACTTACAAAAACAAAAGAGTGTACGAGGCACAAGTTTCAGATTAGCATTATGTTAATAAGTGCATTTACGGAGAAAGTATTTCATATAACGTGTCGATACTTGCACTGAACCTCAAAAGCAATACTCTACGCTTTCTATGAAAAAATGGAGGTGATATCCGCATAACTGTCGATGATATGGGTGTAAATGTCTACGGTGACTAAATAAGCAAAGGGCTTCCAAATGAAAGAAATGGTATCCATGGATACTTGAGATTGAACGGAGGAGGGCGAAGGGAACTAATTTTTTGGATAGCCATGAACGTAATATCCACATAACTATCGAAGATACGGGTGTAAATGCCTACGGTGACTAAATTAGAAAAAGGCTTTTAAATGAAAGAAATGGTATCCATGGTTACTTGAGATTGAACAGAGGATGTCGAAGGGAACTTGTTTTTTGGATAGGCATAACTGGAAAAAGTGCTGTTACAGACTAAGTACTCAAGGTTTAGTCGTGTAATTTGATGTGAAGGAATAAGGTATATTTCTAAACCTACCATTAAAGAATGGCGGTTATATCTGCATAAGATTCGAAAATATGTGGGTAATTGTCTCCGGAGCAAATATAATGAAAAGCTTCAAAATCAAATAAATGCAAACCTTAGACTCGAATGGGATAAAAAACCATCAAAAACTGTGTATACCATTGAGTTTGATGCATAGGAAAAGAAAAATAAGCGAGAGAAGAAATGTTTTTACTTACATTAACAAAAGAGTGTACGAGGCAAAAATTTCAGATTAGCATTATGTTAATAAGTGCATTTACAGAGACAGTATTTCATATAACGCGTCGATACTTGCACTGAACCTCAAACGCAAGACTCTACGCCTGCTCTAAAAAAAAGGAGGTGATATCCGCATAACTGTCGATGATATGGGTGTAAATGTCTACGGTAACTAAATACTTAAAGGGCTTCCAAATGAAAGAAATGGTATCCATGGAATCTTGAGATTGAAAGGAGGATGGCGAAGGGAAATAATTTTTTGGATAGGCATGGAGGTAATATCCGCATAAATATCGAAGATACGGGTGTAAATGCCTACGGTGACTAAATTAGAAAAAGGCTTTTAAATGAATGAAATGGTATCCATGGTTACTTGAGATTGAACAGAGGATGTCGAAGGGAACTTATTTTTCGGATAGGCATATCTGGAATAAGTGCTGTTACAGACTAAGTACTCAAGTTTTAGTCGTGTAATTTGATGTGCTGGAACAAGGTATATTTCTTAACCTACCCTGAAAGAATGGCAGTTATATCTGCAAAAGCTTCGTAAATATATGTGGGTAATTTTTTCCGGTGCCAATATAATGAAAAAGTTCAAAATCAAATAAATGCAAAATTTCAACTCGTATGGGATAAAAAACCATAGTAAATTTGTATACCTTTGAGTTTAATAAATAGGAACAGAAAAATATGCGAGAGAAGAAATATTTTTACTTACATTAACAAAAGAGTGTACGAGGCTAAAATTTCGGATTAGCATTAAGTTAATAAGTGCATTTACGGAGAAAGTATTTCATATGACGCTTTGAAACTTGCACTGTTCCTCAACAGCATTACTATACGCCTTCTTTGAAAACATGGAGGTAATATCCCCAATAATTATGAAAATATGTTGGTAATTGTTTCCGGTGACAATGTAATTAAAAGCTTCAAAATCAAAAAATTGCAAAACTCCGACTCGAATGGGAAAAAACCATCAAAATATATGTATACCATTGAGTTTGATGCATAGAAACAGAAAAATAAGCGAGAGAAGAAATATTTTTACTTACATTAACAAAAGAGTGTACGAGGCTAAAATTTCAGATTAGCATTATGTTAATAAGTGCATTTACGGAAGAAGTATTTTATATAACGCGTCGATACTTGCACTGAACCTCTGACGCAATACTATACGCCTTCTCAGAAGAAATGGAGGTGATATCCGCATAACTGTCGCAGATATGGGTGTAAATGTCTACGGTGACTAAATTAGCAAAGAGCTTTTAAATGAATGAAATGGTATCCATGGTTACTTGAGATTGAACGGAGGATGGCGAAGGGAACTAATTTTTTGGATAGGCATGGAGGTAATATCCGCATAACTATCGAAGATATGAGTGTAAATGCCTACGGTGACTAAATCAGAAAAAGGCTTTTAAATTAAAGAAATGGTATCCATGGATACTTGAGATTGAACGGAGGATGGCGAAGGGAACTAATTTTTTGGATAGGCATGGAGGTAATATCCGCATAACTATCGAAGATATGAGTGAATATGCCTACGGTGACTAAATTAGAAAAAGGCTTTTAAATGAATGAAATGGTATACATGGTTACTTGAGATTGAACAGAGGATGTCGAAGGGAACTTATTTTTCGGATAGGCATAACTGGAATAAGTGCTGTTACAGACTAAGTACACAAGTTTTAGTCGTGTACTTTGATGTGCAGGACCAAGGTATATTTCTTAACCTACCCTGAAAGAATGGCAGTTATATCTGCATAATCTTCGTAAATATATGTGGGTAATTTTTTCCGGTGCCAATATAATGAAAAGCTTCAAAATCAAATAAATGCAAAACTTCGACTCGAATGGGATAAAAAGCCATCAGTAAATTTTTATACCTTTGAGTTTAATAAATAGGAACAGAAGAATATGCGAGAGAAGAAATATTTTTACTTACATTAACAAAAGAGTGTACGAGGCTAAAACTTCAGATTAGCATTATATTAATAAGTGCATTTACGAAGAAATTAATTCATATAACGCGTCGAAACTTGCACTGATTCTCAACAGCATTATTCTACGCCTTCGATGAAAGCATGGAGGTAATATCCCCGAAAATTCCGAAAATATGTTGGTAATTGTTTCCGGTGTTGTAATTAAAAGCATCAAAATCAAAAAATTGCAAAAATCCGACACGAAAGGGATAAAAAACAATCAGAAAAATTGTATACCATTGAGTTTAATAAATAGGAACAGAAATATATGCGAGAGAATAAATATTTTTACTTACATTAACAAAATAGTGTACGAGGCTAAAATTTCAGATTAGCATTATATTAATAAGTGCATTTACGAAAACATTATTATATATAACGCGTCGAAACCTGCACTGATCCTCAACAGCATTACTCTACGCCTTCTGTGAAAGCATGGAGGTAATATCCCCAATAATTATGAAAATATGTTGGTATTTGTTTCCGGTGACAATGTAATTAAAATCTTCAAAATCAAAAAATTGCAAAACTCCTACTCGAATGGGAAAAAAAACATCAAAAAATGTGTATACCATTGAGTTTGATGCAAAGGAACAGAAAAATAAGGTAGAGAAGAAATATTTTTACTTACATTAACAAATAAGTGTACGAGGCAAAAATTTCAGATTAGCATTATGTTAATAACTGCATTTACGGAGAAAGTATTTCATATAACGCGTTGATATTTTTCCTGAACCTCTGACGCAATACTCTACGCCTTCTCAGAAGAAATGGAGGTGATATCCGCATAACTGTCGCAGATATGGGTGTAAATGTCTACGGTGACTAAATTAGCAAAGGGCTTCCAAATGAAAGAAATGGTATCCATGGATACTAGAGATTGAACGGAGGATGGCGAAGGGAACTAATTTTATGGATAGGCATGGAGGTAATATCCGCATAACTATCGAAGATATGGGTGAATATGCCTACGGTGACTAAATTAGAAAAAGGCTTTTAAATGAAAGAAATGGTATCCATGGTTACTTGAGATTGAACATAGGATGTCGAATGGAACTTTTTTTTTGGATAGGCATAACTGGAATAAGTGCTGTTACAGACTAAGTACTCAAGGTTTAGTCGTGTAATTTGATGTGCAGGAACAAGGTATATTTCTTAACCTACCCTGGAAGAATGGCGGTTATAGCTGCATAATATTCAAAAATATGTGGGTAATTGTTTCCGGTAGCAATATAATGAAAAGCTTCAAAAACAAATAAATGCAAAACTTCGACACGAATGGGAAAAATAACCATCAAAAAATGTGTATACCATTGAGTTTGATGCATAAGAACAGAAAAAAAAGCGAGAGAAGAAATATTTTTACTTACATTAAAAAAAGAGTGAACGAGGCTAAAATTTCAGATTAGCATTATGTTAATAAGTGCATTTACGGAAAACGTCTTTCATATAACGCGTCGATACTTGCACTGAACCTCAAAAGCAATACTCTACCCCTTCTCTGAAAACATGGAGGTTATATCCGCATAACTGACGAAGATATGGGTGTAAATGTCTACGGTGACTAAATTAGCAAAGGGATTCCAAATGAAAGAAATGTAATCCATGGATACTTGAGATTGAACGGAGGATGGAGAAGGGAACTAATTTTTTGGATAGGCATGGAGGTAATATCCGCATAACTATCGAAGATATGAGTGTAAATGCCTACGGTGACTAAATTAGAAAAAGGCTATTAAATGAATGAAATGATATCCATGGTTACTTGAGATTTAACAGAGGATGTCGAATGGAACTTATATTTTGGATAGGCATAACTGGAATAAGTGCTGTTACAGACTAAGTACTCAACGTTTAGTCGTGTAATTTGATGTGCAGGAATAAGGTATATTTCCTAACCTACCCTGAAAGAATGGCGGTTATATCAGCATAAGATTCGAAAATATGTGGGTAATTGTTCACGGTGCCAATATAATGAAAAGCTTCAAAATCAAATAAATGCAAAACTTCGACTCGAATGGGAAAAAAACCATCAAAAAATGGGTATACCATTGAGTTTGATGCATAGGAACAGAAAAATAAGCGAGAAAAGAAATATTTTTACTTACATTAACAAAAGAGTGACGAGGCTAAAATTTAAGATTAGCATTATATTAATAAATGCATTTATGGAAAAAGTATTTTATATAACGCGTCGAAACTTTCACTGATCCTCAACAGCATTACTCTAAGCCTTCTGTGAAAATGTGGAGGTAATATCCCTAATAATTATGAAAATATGTTGGTAATTATTTCCGGTGACAATGTAATTAAAAGCTTCAAAAACAAATAATTGCAAAAATCCGACTCGAATGGGATAAAAAACAACAAAAAACTGTGTATACCATTGAGTTTGATGCAAAGGAACAGAAAAAAAAGCGAAAGAAGAAATATTTTTACTTACATTAACAAAAGAGTGTACGAGGCAAAAATTTCAGATTAGCATTATGTTAATAAGTGCATTTACGGAGAAAGTATTTTATATAACGCGTTGATTCTTGCTCTGAACCTCTAACGCAATACGCTACACCTTGTCTGAAAACATGAAGGTGATATCCACATAACTGTTGAAGATATGAGTGTAAATGTCTACGGTGACTAAATTAGCAAAGGGCTTCCAAAAGAAAGAAATGGTATCCATGGATACTTGAGATTGAACGGAGGATGGCGAAGGGAACCAATTTTTTGGATAGGCATGGAGGTAATATCCGCATAACTATCGAAGATATGAGTGTAAATGCCTACGGTGACCAAAAAAGAAAAAGGCTATTAAATGAATGAAATGATATCCATGGTTACTTGAGATTGAACAGAGGATGTCGAAGGGAACTTTTATTTTGGATAGGCATAACTGGAATAAGTGCTGTTACAGACTAAGTACTCAAGGTTTAGTCGTGTTATTTGATGTGCAGGAAAAAGGTATAATTCTTAACCTTCCCTGAAAGAATGGTGGTTATATCAGCATAAGATTCGAAAATATGTGGGTAATTGTTCACGGAACCAATATAATGAAAAGTTTCAAAATCAAAAAAAAATGCAATACTTTGACTTGAATGGGATAAAAAACCATCAGAAAATTTGTATACCATTGAGTATAATAACTAGGAAAAGAAAGATATGCGAGAGAAGAAATATTTTTACTTACATTAACAAAAGAGTGACGAGGCTAAAATTTAAGATTAGCATTATATTAATAAGTGCATTTACGGAAAAAGTATTTCATTAAACGCGTCGAAACATGCAATGTTCCTCAACAGAATTACTCTACGCCTTCTGTGAAAACATGGAGGTAATATCCCCAATAATTATGAAAAAATGTTGGTAATTGTTTCCGGTGACAATGTAATTAAAAATTTCAAAATCAAAAATTTGCAAAACTCCGACTCGAATGGAAAAAAACATCAAAAAATATGTATACCATTGAGTTTGATGCATAGAAACAGAAAAATAAGCGAGAGAAGAAATTTTTTTACTTACATTAACAAAAGAGTGTACGAGGCTAAAATTTCAGATTAGCATTATGTTAATAAGTGCATTTACGGAAAAAGTCTTTCATATAACGCGTCGATACTTGCACTGAACCTCAAAAGCAATACTCCACGCCTTCTCAGAAACAATGGAGGTGATATCCGCATAACTGTCGAAGATATGGGTGTAAATGTCTACGGTGACTAAAGTAGCAAAGGGCTTCCAAATGAAAGAAATGGTATCCATGGATACTTGAGATTGAACGGAGGACGGCGAAGGGAACGAATTTTTTGGATAGGCATGGAGGTAATATCCGCATAACTATTGAAGATATGAGTGTAAATGCCTACGGTGACTAAATTAGAAAAAGGCTATTAAATGAATGAAATGGTATCCATGGTTACTTGAGATTGAAAAGAGGATGTCGAAGGGAACTTATTTTTTGGATAGGCATAACTGGAATAAGTGCTTTTACTGACTAAGTACTCAAGGTTTAGTCGTGTAATTTGATGTGCAGGAACAAGGTATATTTCTTAACCTACGCTAAAAGAATGGCAGTTATATCTGCATAAGATTCGTAAATATATGTGGGTAATTGTTTCCGGTGACAATGTAATTAAAAGCTTCAAAATCAAAAAATTGTAAAAATCCGACAAGAATGGGATAAAAGACCATCAGAAAATTTGTATACCATTAAGTTTAATAAATAGGAACAGAAATATATGCGAGAGAATAAATATTTTTACTTACATTAACAAAGGAGTGTACGAGGCTAAAATTTCAGATTAGCATTATATTAATAAGTGCATTTACGAAAAAATTATTTCATATAACGCGTCGAAACATGCACTGATCCTCAACAGCATAACTCTACGCCTTCTGTGAAATCATGGAGGTAATATCTCCAATTATTATGAAAAGATGTTGGTATTTGTTTCCGGTGACAATGTTATTAAAAGCTTCAAAATCAAAAAATTGAAAAACTCCGACTGCAATGGGAAAAAAAAACATCAAAAAATGTGTATACCACTGAGTTTGATGCAAAGGAACAGAAAAATAAGCGAGAGAAGAAATTTTTTTACTTACATTAACAAAAGAGTGTACGAGGCAAAAATTTCGGATTAGCATTATGTTAATAAGTGCATTTACGGAGAAAGTATTTTATATAACGCATCTATACTTGCTCTGAACCTCAAACTCAATACACTACGCCTTCTCTGAAAAAGGCTTTTAAATGAAAGAAATGGTATCCATGGTTACTTGAGATTGAACAGAGGTTGTCGAAGGGAACTTATTTCTTGGATAGGCATAACTGGAATAAGTGCTGTAACAGACTAAGTACTCAAGGTTTAGTCGTGTATTTTGATGTGCAGGAAAAAGGTATTATTCTTAACCTACCCTAAAAGAATGGCGGTTATACCTGCATAATATTCAAAAATATGTGGGTAATTGTTTCCGGTGCTAATATAATGAAAAGTTTCAAAGTCAAATAAATGCGAAACTTCGACTCAAATGGGATAAAAAACCATCAGAAAATGTGTATACTATTGAGTTTAATATCTAGGAACAGAAATATATGCGAGAGAAGAAATATTTTTACTTACATTAACAAAAGAGTGACGAGGCTAAAATTTAAGATTAGCATTATATTAAAAAGTGCATTTACGGAAAAAGTATTTCATATAACGCGTCGAAACTTGCACCGTTTCTAACAGAATTACTCTACGCCTTCTGTAAAAACATGGAGGTAATATCCCCGAATATTCCGAAAATATGTTGGTAATTGTTTCCGGTAGCAATATAATGAAAAGCTTCAAAATAAAATAAATGCAAAACTTCGACTCGAATGGGAAAAATAACCATCAAAAAATGTGTATACCATTGAGTTTGATGCAAAGTAACAGAAAAATAAGGGAGAAGAAATATTTTTACTTACATTAACAAAAGAGTGTACGAGGCACAAATTTCAGATTAGCATTATGTTAATAAGTGCATTTACGGAGAAAGTATTTCATATAACGTGTCGATACTTGCACTGAACCTCAAAAGCAATACTATACGCTTTCTATGAAAAAATGGAGGTGATATCCGCATAACTGTCGAAGATATGGGTGCAAATGTCTACGGTGACTAAATTAGCAAATGGCTTCCAAATGAAAGAAATGGTATCCATGGATACTTGAGATTGAACGGAGGAGGGCGAAGGGAACTAATTTTTTGGATAGCCATGAACGTAATATCCGCATAACTATCGAAGATACGGGTGTAAATGCCTACGGTGACTAAATTAGAAAAAGGCTTTTAAATGAAAGAAATGGTATCCATGGTTACTTGAGATTGAACAGAGGATGTCGAAGGGAACTTGTTTTTTGGATAGGCATAACTGGAAAAAATGCTATTACAGACTAAGTACTCAAGGTTTAGTCGTGTAATTTGATGTGAAGGAATAAGGTATATTTCTAAACCTACCATGAAAGAATGGCGGTTATATCTGCATAAGATTCGAAAATATGTGGGTAATTGTCTCCGGAGCCAATATAATGAAAAGCTTCAAAATCAAAAAATTGAATAACTCCGAATAGAATGGGAAAGAAAACCATCAAAAAATGTGTATACCATTGAGTTTGATGCATAGGAACAGAAAAATAATCGAGAGAAGAAATATTATTACTTACATTAACAAAAGAGTGTACGAGGCTAGAATGTTCAGATTAGCATTATGTTAATAAGTGCATTTACGGAAAAAGTATTTCATATGACGCTTCGAAACTTGCACTGTTCCTCAACAGCAATACTCTACGCCTTCTGTGAAGTCATGGAGGTAATATCCCCGAAAATTCCGAAAATTCCGAAAATATGTAGTTATTGTTTACGGTGACAATGTAATTAAAAGCTTCAATATCAAAAAATTGCAAAAATCCGACTCGAATGGGATAAAAAACCATCAAAAACTGTGTATACCTTTGAGTTTGATGCAAAGGAACAGAAACTTCTTCGAGAGATGAAAATTATTTACGTACATTAATAAAAGAGTGTACGACGCTAAAATTTCAGATAAGCATTATGTTAATAAGTGTATTTACGGAGAAAGTATTTCATATGGCGCTTCGAAACTTGCTCTGTTCCTCAACAGCATTACTCTACGCCTTCTGTGAAATCATGGAGGTAATTTCCCCAATAATTATGAAAATATGATAGTAATTGTTTCCGGTGACAATGTAATTAAAAGATTCAAAATAAAAAATAGCAAAAAATCCTACTCGAATGGGATAAAAAACCAATAAAAAACTGTGTATACCATTTAGTTTGATGCAAAGGAATAGAAAAATCTGCGAGAGAAGAAATATTTTTACTTATTAATTAAAAGCTTCAAAATTAAAAGAATTGCATAACTCCGACTCGAATGGGAAAAAAACCATCAGAAAATTTATATAACATTGAGTTTGATGCATAGGAACAGAAAAATAAGCGAGAGAAGAAATATTTTTACTTACATTATAAAAAGAGTGTTCGAGGCAAAAATTTCAGATTCGCATTATGTTAATAAGTGCATTTACGGAAAATATTTTTCATATAACGCGTCAAAACTTGCACTGAACCTCAAAAGCAATACTCTACGCCTTCTCTGAAAAAATGGAGGTTTTATCCGCATAACTGTCGAAGATATGGGAGTTAATGTCTACGGTGACTAAATTAGAAAAAGGCATTTAAATGAAAGAAATGGTATCCATGGATACTTGAGATTGAATGCAGGATGTCGAAGGGAACTTATTTTTTGGATAGGCATAACTGGAATAAGTGCTGTTACAGACTAAGTACTCAAGGTTTAGTCGTGTAATTTGATGTGCAGGAACAAGGTATATTTTATAACCTACCCTGAAAGAATGGCGGTAATATCTGCATAATATAAGAAAACATGTGGGTAATTGTTTCCGGTGCCAATATAATGAAAAGCTTCAAAATCAAATAAATGCAAAACTTCGACTCGAATGGGATAAAAAACTATCAGAAAATTTGTATACTATTGAGTTTAATAAATAGAAACAGAAAAATATGCGAGAGAAGAAATATTTTTACTTACATTAAAGAGTGTACGAGGCAAAAATTTCAGATTAGCATTATGTTAATAAGTGCATTTACGGAGAAAGTATTTCATATGACGCGTGGAAACTTGCACTGATCTTCAACAGCATTACTCTACGCTTTCTGTGAAAGCATGGAAGTAATATCAACGAAAATTAAGAAAATATGTTGGTAATTGATTTCCGGTGACAATGTAATTAAAAGCTTCAAAATAAAAAAATTGCAAATAACAGACTCGAATGGGAGAAAAAACCATCACAAACTGTGTATACCATTGCGTTTGATGCAAAGGAACAGAAAAAAAAGCGAGAGAAGAAATATTTTTACTTACATTAACAAAAGAGTGTACGAGGCTAAAATTTCAGATTAGCATTATGTTAATAAGTGCATTTACGGAGAAAGTATTTCATATAACGCGTTGATACTTTCTCTGAACCTCTGACGCAATACTCTACGCTTTCTCTGAAGAAATGGAGGTGATATCCGCATAACTGTCGCAGATATGGGTGTAAATGTCTACGGTGACTAAATTAGCAAAGGGCTTCCAAATGAAAGAAATGGTATCCATGGTTACTTGAGATTGAACATAGGATGTCGAATGGAACTTTTTTTTTGGATAGGCATAACTGGAATAAGTGCTGTTACAGACTAAGTACTCAACGTTTAGACGTGTAATTTGATGTGCAGGAATAAAGTATATTTCCTAACCTACCCTGAAAGAATGGCGGTTATATCACCATAAGATTCGACAATATGTGGGTAATTGTTTCCGGAAGCAATATAATGAAAAGCTTCAAAATCAAATAAATGCAAAACTTCGACTCGAATGGGCAAAATAACCATCAAAAAATGTGTATACCATTGAGTTTGATGCATAGGAACAGAAAAATAAGAAATCTTCTGTGAAAACATGGGTAATTGTTTCCGGAGCCAATATAATGATAAGCTTCAAAATCAAATTAATGCAAAACTTTGAATCCGAACGGGATAAAAAACCATCAAAAACTGTGTATACCTTTGAGTTTGATGCAAAGGAACAGAAAAATAAGCGAGAGAAGAAATATTTTTACTTACATTAACAAAAGAGTGTACGAGGCTAAAATTTCAGATTAGCATTATGTTAATAAGTGCATTTACGGAAAAAGTATTTCATATGACGCTTCGAAACTTGCACTGTTCCTCAATAGCAATACTCTACGCCTTCTGTGAAAGCATGGAGGTAATATCCCCAAAAATTCCGAAAATATGTTTGTAATTGTTTCCGGTGACAATGTAATTAAAAGCTTCAATATCAAAAAATTGCAAAAATCCGACTCGAATGGGATAAAAAACCATCAAAAACTGTGTATACCATTGAGTTTGATGCAAAGGAACAGAAATTTCTGCGAGAGAAGAAATATTTTTATTTACATTAACAAAAGAGTGTACGACGCTAAAATTTCAGATAAGCATTATGTTAATAAGTGTATTTACGGAGAAATTATTTCATATGACGCTTCAAAACTTGCACTGTTCCTCAACAGCATTACTCTACGCCTTCTGTGAAAACATGGAGGTAATTTCCCCAATAATTATGAAAATATGATGATAATTGTTTCCGGTGACAATGTAATTAAAAGCTTCAAAATGAAAAAATTGCAAAAAATCCTACACGAATGGGATAAAAAACCAATAAAAACTGTGTATACCATTTAGTTTGGAGGAAAGGAATAGAAAAATCTGCGAGAGAAGAAATGTTTTTACTTACATTAACAAAAAAGTGTACGAGGCAAAAATTTCAGATTAGCATTATGTTAATAAGTGCATTTACGGAAAAAGTATTTCATATAACGCGTCGATACTTGCATTAAACCTCGAAAGCAATACTCTACACCTTTTCTGAAAAAATAGAGGTGATATCCGCATAACTGTCGATGATATGGGTGTAAATGTCTACGGTGACTTAATCAGAAAAAGGCTTTTAAATTAAAGAAATGGTATCCATGGATACTTGAGATTGAACGGAGGATGGCGAAGGGAACTAATTTTTTGGATAGGCATGGAGGTAATATCCGCACAACTATCGAAGATATGAGTGTAAATGCCTACGGTGACTAAATTAGAAAAAGGCTTTTAAATGAATGAAATGGTATCCATGGATACTTGAGATTGAACAGAGGATGTCGAAGGGAACTTATTTTTCGGATAGGCATAACTGGAATAAGTGCTGTTACAGACTAAGTACACAAGTTTTAGTCGTGTAATTTGATGTGCAGGACCAAGGTATATTTCTTAACCTACCCTGAAAGAATGGCAGTTATATCTGCATAAGCTTCGTAAATATATGTGGGTAATTTTTTCCTGTGCCAATATAATGAAAAGCTTCAAAATCAAAAAAATGCAAACCTTCGACTCGAATGGGATAAAAAACCATCAGTAAATTTGTATACCTTTGAGTTTAATAAATAGGAACAGAAGAATATGCGAGAGAAGAAATATTTTTACTTACATTAACAAAAGAGTGTACGAGGCTAAAATTTCAGATTAGCATTATATTAATAAGTGCATTTACGAAGAAATTAATTCATATAACGCGTCGAAACTTGCACTGATCCTCAACAGCATTATTCTACGCCTTCGATGAAAGCATGGAGGTAATATCCCCGAAAATTCCGAAAATATGTTGGTAATTGTTTCCGGTGAAAATGTAATTAAAAGCATCAAAATCAAAAAATTGCAAAAATCCGACACGAAAGGGATAAAAAACCATCAGAAAAATTGTATACCATTGAGTTTAATAAATAGGAACAGAAATATATGCGAGAGAATAAATATTTTTACTTACATTAACAAAAGAGTGTACGAGGCTAAAATTTCAGATTAGCATTATATTAATAAGTGCATTTACGAAAACATTATTTTATATAACGCGTCGAAACCTGCACTGATCCTCAACAGCATTACTCTACGCCTTCTGTGAAAGCATGGAGGTAATATCCCCAATAATTATGAAATTATGTTGGTATTTGTTTCCGGTGACAAAGTAATTAAAAGCTTCAAAATCAAAAAATTGCAAAACTCCTACTCGAATGGAAAAAAAAACATCAAAAAATGTGTATACCATTGAGTTTGATGCAAAGGAACAGAAAAATAAGGTAGAGAAGAAATATTTTTACTTACATTAACAAATGAGTGTACGAGGCAAAAATTTCAGATTAGCATTATGTTAATAAGTGCATTTACGGAGAAAGTATTTCATATAACGCGTTGATACTTTCTCTGAACCTCTGACGCAATACTCTACGCTTTCTCTGAAGAAATTGAGGTGATATCCGCATAACTGTCGCAGATATGGGTGTAAATGTCTACGGTGACTAAATTAGCAAAGGGCTTCCAAATGAAAGAAATGGTATCCATGGATACTAGAGATTGAACGGAGGATGGCGAAGGGAACTAATTTAATGGATAGACATGGAGGTAATATCCGCATAACTATCGAAGATATGGGTGAATATGCCTACGGTGACTAAATTAGAAAAAGGCTTTTAATTGAAAGAAATGGTATCCATGGTTACTTGAGATTGAACATAGGATGTCGAATGGAACTTTTTTTTGGATAGGCATAACTGGAATAAGTGCTGTTACAGACTAAGTACTCAACTTTTAGTCGTGTAATTTGATGTGCAGGAATAAGGTATATTTCCTAACCAACCCTGAAAGAATGGCGGTTATATAAGCATAAGATTCGAAAATATGTGGGTAATTGTTCACGGAGCCAATATAATGAAAAGTTTCAAAATCAAAAAAATGCAAAACTTTGACTTGAATAGGATAAAAAACCTTCAGAAAATTTGTATACCATTGAGTTTAATAACTAGGAAAAGAAAGATATGCGAGAGAAGAAATATTTTTACTTACATTAACAAAAGAGTGACGAGGCTAAAATTTAAGATTAGCATTATATTAATAAATGCATTTACGGAAAAAGTATTTCATATAACGCGTCGAAACTTCCACTGATCCTCAACAGCATTACTCTAAGCCTTCTGTGAAAACGTGGAGGTAATATCCCTAATAATTATGAAAATATGTTGGTAATTATTTCCGGTGACAATGTAATTAAAAGCTTCAAAATCAAAAAATTGCAAAAATCCGACTCGAATGGGAAAAAAAACCATCAAAATATATGTATACCATTGAGTTTGATGCATAGAAACAGAAAAATAAGCGAGAGAAGAAATATTTTTACTTACATTAACAAAAGAGTGTACGAGGCTAAAATTTCAGATTAGCATTATGTTAATAAGTGCATTTACGGAAGAAGTATTTTATATAACGCGTCGATACTTGCACTGAACCTCTGACGCAATACTATACGCCTTCTCAGAAGAAATGGAGGTGATATCCGCATAACTGTCGCAGATATGGGTGTAAATGTCTACGGTGACTAAATTAGCAAAGAGCTTTTAAATGAATGAAATGGTATCCATGGTTACTTGAGATTGAACGGAGGATGGCGAAGGGAACTAATTTTTTGGATAGGCATGGAGGTAATATCCGCATAACTATCGAAGATATGAGTGTAAATGCCTACGGTGACTAAATCAGAAAAAGGCTTTTAAATTAAAGAAATGGTATCCATGGATACTTGAGATTGAACGGAGGATGGCGAAGGGAACTAATTTTTTGGATAGGCATGGAGGTAATATCCGCATAACTATCGAAGATATGAGTGAATATGCCTACGGTGACTAAATTAGAAAAAGGCTTTTAAATGAATGAAATGGTATACATGGTTACTTGAGATTGAACAGAGGATGTCGAAGGGAACTTATTTTTCGGATAGGCATAACTGGAATAAGTGCTGTTACAGACTAAGTACACAAGTTTTAGTCGTGTACTTTGATGTACAGGACCAAGGTATATTTCTTAACCTACCCTGAAAGAATGGCAGTTATATCTGCATAATCTTCGTAAATATATGTGGGTAATTTTTTCCGGTGCCAATATAATGAAAAGCTTCAAAATCAAATAAATGCAAAACTTCGACTCGAATGGGATAAAAAGCCATCAGTAAATTTTTATACCTTTGAGTTTAATAAATAGGAACAGAAGAATATGCGAGAGAAGAAATATTTTTACTTACATTAACAAAAGAGTGTACGAGGCTAAAACTTCAGATTAGCATTATATTAATAAGTGCATTTACGAAGAAATTAATTCATATAACGCGTCGAAACTTGCACTGATTCTCAACGGCATTATTCTACGCCTTCGATGAAAGCATGGAGGTAATATCCCCGAAAATTCCGAAAATATGTTGGTAATTGTTTCCGGTGTTGTAATTAAAAGCATCAAAATCAAAAAATTGCAAAAATCCGACACGAAAGGGATAAAAAACCATCAGAAAAATTGTATACCATTGAGTTTAATAAATAGGAACAGAAATATATGCGAGAGAATAAATATTTTTACTTACATTAACAAAATAGTGTACGAGGCTAAAATTTCAGATTAGCATTATATTAATAAGTGCATTTACGAAAACATAATTATATATAACGCGTCGAAACCTGCACTGATCCTCAACAGCATTACTCTACGCCTTCTGTGAAAGCATGGAGGTAATATCCCCAATAATTATGAAAATATGTTGGTATTTGTTTCCGGTGACAATGTAATTAAAATCTTCAAAATCAAAAAATTGCAAAACTCCTACTCGAATGGGAAAAAAAACATCAAAAAATGTGTATACCATTGAGTTTGATGCAAAGGAACAGAAAAATAAGGTAGAGAAGAAATATTTTTACTTACATTAACAAATAAGTGTACGAGGCAAAAATTTCAGATTAGCATTATGTTAATAACTGCATTTACGGAGAAAGTATTTCATATAACGCGTTGATATTTTTCCTGAACCTCTGACGCAATACTCTACGCCTTCTCAGAAGAAATGGAGGTGATATCCGCATAACTGTCGCAGATATGGGTGTAAATGTCTACGGTGACTAAATTAGCAAAGGGCTTCCAAATGAAAGAAATGGTATCCATGGATACTAGAGATTGAACGGAGGATGGCGAAGGGAACTAATTTTATGGATAGGCATGGAGGTAATATCCGCATAACTATCGAAGATATGGGTGAATATGCCTACGGTGACTAAATTAGAAAAAGGCTTTTAAATGAAAGAAATGGTATCCATGGTTACTTGAGATTGAACATAGGATGTCGAATGGAACTTTTTTTTTGGATAGGCATAACTGGAATAAGTGCTGTTACAGACTAAGTACTCAAGGTTTAGTCGTGTAATTTGATGTGCAGGAACAAGGTATATTTCTTAACCTACCCTGGAAGAATGGCGGTTATAGCTGCATAATATTCAAAAATATGTGGGTAATTGTTTCCGGTAGCAATATAATGAAAAGCTTCAAAAACAAATAAATGCAAAACTTCGACACGAATGGGAAAAATAACCATCAAAAAATGTGTATACCATTGAGTTTGATGCATAGGAACAGAAAAATAAGCGAGAAAAGAAATATTTTTACTTACATTAAAAAAAGAGTGAACGAGGCTAAAATTTCAGATTAGCATTATGTTAATAAGTGCATTTACGGAAAAAGTCTTTCATATAACGCGTCGATACTTGCACTGAACCTCAAAAGCAATACTCTACCCCTTCTCTGGAAACATGGAGGTTATATCCGCATAACTGACGAAGATATGGGTGTAAATGTCTACGGTGACTAAATTAGCAAAGGGATTCCAAATGAAAGAAATGTAATCCATGGATACTTGAGATTGAACGGAGGATGGAGAAGGGAACTAATTTTTTGGATAGGCATGGAGGTAATATCCGCATAACTATCGAAGATATGAGTGTAAATGCCTACGGTGACTAAATTAGAAAAAGGCTATTAAATGAATGAAATGATATCCATGGTTACTTGAGATTTAACAGAGGATGTCGAATGGAACTTATATTTTGGATAGGCATAACTGGAATAAGTGCTGTTACAGACTAAGTACTCAACGTTTAGTCGTGTAATTTGATGTGCAGGAATAAGGTATATTTCCTAACCTACCCTGAAAGAATGGCGGTTATATCAGCATAAGATTCGAAAATATGTGGGTAATTGTTCACGGTGCCAATATAATGAAAAGCTTCAAAATCAAATAAATGCAAAACTTCGACTCGAATGGGAAAAAAACCATCAAAAAATGGGTATACCATTGAGTTTGATGCATAGGAACAGAAAAATAAGCGAGAAAAGAAATATTTTTACTTACATTAACAAAAGAGTGACGAGGCTAAAATTTAAGATTAGCATTATATTAATAAATGCATTTACGGAAAAAGTATTTTATATAACGCGTCGAAACTTTCACTGATCCTCAACAGCATTACTCTAAGCCTTCTGTGAAAAAGTGGAGGTAATATCCCTAATAATTATGAAAATATGTTGGTAATTATTTCCGGTGACAATGTAATTAAAAGCTTCAAAAACAAATAATTGCAAAAATCCGACTCGAATGGGATAAAAAACAACAAAAAACTGTGTATACCATTGAGTTTGATGCAAAGGAACAGAAAAAAAAGCGAAAGAAGAAATATTTTTACTTACATTAACAAAAGAGTGTACGAGGCAAAAATTTCAGATTAGCATTATGTTAATAAGTGCATTTACGGAGAAAGTATTTTATATAACGCGTTGATTCTTGCTCTGAACCTCTAACGCAATACGCTACACCTTCTCTGAAAACATGAAGGTGATATCCACATAACTGTTGAAGATATGAGTGTAAATGTCTACGGTGACTAAATTAGCAAAGGGCTTCCAAAAGAAAGAAATGGTATCCATGGATACTTGAGATTGAACGGAGGATGGCGAAGGGAACCAATTTTTTGGATAGGCATGGAGGTAATATCCGCATAACTATCGAAGATATGAGTGTAAATGCCTACGGTGACCAAAAAAGAAAAAGGCTATTAAATGAATGAAATGATATCCATGGTTACTTGAGATTGAACAGAGGATGTCGAAGGGAACTTTTATTTTGGATAGGCATAACTGGAATAAGTGCTGTTACAGACTAAGTACTCAAGGTTTAGTCGTGTTATTTGATGTGCAGGAATAAGGTATAATTCTTAACCTTCCCTGAAAGAATGGTGGTTATATCAGCATAAGATTCGAAAATATGTGGGTAATTGTTCACGGAACCAATATAATGAAAAGTTTCAAAATCAAAAAAAAATGCAATACTTTGACTTGAATGGGATAAAAAACCATCAGAAAATTTGTATACCATTGAGTTTAATAACTAGGAAAAGAAAGATATGCGAGAGAAGAAATATTTTTACTTACATTAACAAAAGAGTGTACGAGGCTAAAATTTCAGATTAGCATTATGTTAATAAGTGCATTTACGGAGAAAGTATTTCATTAAACGCGTCGAAACATGCAATGTTCCTCAACAGAATTACTCTACGCCTTCTGTGAAAACATGGAGGTAATATCACTAATAATTAAGAAAATATGTTGGTAATTGTTTCCGGTGACAATGTAATTAAAAGCTTCAAAATCAAAAAATTGCAAAAATCCGACTCGAATGGGAAAAAATACCATCAAAAAATGTGTATACCATTAAGTTTGATGCATAGGAACAATAAATTCTGCGAGAGAAGAAATATTTTTACTTACATTAACAAAAGAGTGTATGAGGAAAAAACATCAGATTAGCATTATGTTAATAAGTGCATTTACGGAGAAAGTATTTCATTTAACGCGTCGATACTGGCACTGAACCTCAAAGACAACACTCTACGCCTTCTCTGAAACAATGGAGGTGAAAATTGCATAACTGTCGAAGATATGGGTGTAAATGTCTACGGTGACTAAATTAGCAAAGGGCTTCCAAATGAAACAAATGGTATCCATGGATACTTGAGATTGAACGGAGAATGGCGAAGGGAACTAATTTTTTGGATAGGCATGGAGGTAATATCCGCATAACTATCGAAGATATGGGTGTAAATGCCTACGGTGACTAAATTAGAAAAAGGCTTTTAAATGAAAGAAATGGTATCCATGGTTACTTGAGATTGAACAGAGGATGTCGAAGGGAACTTTTTTTTTGGATAGGCATAACTGGAATAAGTGCTGTTATAGACTAAGTACTCAAGGTTTAGTCGTGTAATTTGATGTGCAGGAACAAGGTATATTTCTTAACCTACCCTGAAAGAATGGCGGATATAGCTGTATATTATTCAAAAATATTTGGGTAATTGTTTCCGGTGCCAATATAATGAAAAGCTTCAAAATCAAATAAATGCAAACCTTCGACTCGAATGGGAAAAAAAACCATCAAAAACTGGGTATACCATTGAGTTTAATGCATAGGAACAGAAAAATAAGCGAGAAAAGAAATATTTTTACTTACATTAACAAAAGAGTGACGAGGCTAAAATTTAAGATTAGCATTATATTAATAAATGCATTTACGGAAAAAGTATTTCATATAACGCGTCGAAACTTGCACTTATCCTCAACAGCATTACTCTAAGCCTTCTGTGAAAACGTGGAGGTAATATCCCTAATAATTATGAAAATATGTTGGTAATTATTTCCGGTGACAATGTAATTAAAAGCTTCAAAATAAAAAAATTGCAAAACTCCGACTCGAATGGGATAAAAAACAACAAAAAACTGTGTATACCATTGAGTTTGATGCAAAGGAACAGAAAAAAAAGCAAAAGAAGAAATATTTTTACTTACATTAACAAAAGAGTGTACGAGGCATAAATTTCAGATTAGCATTATGTTAATAAGTGCATTTACGGAGAAACTATTTTATATAACGCGTTGATTCTTGCTCTGAACCTCTAACGCAATACGCTACACCTTCTCTGAAAGAAATGGTATCCATGGAAACTTGAGATTGAACGGAGGATGGCGAAGGGAACCAATTTTTTGGATAGGCATGGAGGTAATATCCGCATAACTATCGAAGATAGGAGTGTAAATGCCTACGGTGACCAAATTAGAAAAAGGCTATTAAATGAATGAAATGATATCCATGGTTACTTGAGATTGAACAGAGGATGTCGAAGGGAACTTTTATTTTGAATAGGCATAACTGGAATAAGTGCTGTTACAGACAAAGTACTCAAGGTTTAGTCGTGTAATTTGATGTGCAGGAATAAGGTATAATTCTTAACCTTCCCTGAAAGAATGGCGGTTATATCAGCATAAGATTCGAAAATATGTGGGTAATTGTTCACGGAACCAATATAATGAAAAGTTTCAAAATCAAAAAAATGCAAAACTTTGACTTGAATGGGATAAAAAACCATCATAAAATTTGTATACCATTGAGTGTAATAACTAGGAAAAGAAAGATATGCGAGAGAAGAAATATTTTTACTTACATTAACAAAAGAGTGACGAGGCTAAAATTTAAGATTAGCATTATATTAATAAGTGCATTTACGGAAAAAGCATTTCATATAACGCGTCGAAACATGCAATGTTCCTCAACAGAATTACTCTACGCCTTCTGTGAAAACATGGAGGTAATATCCCCGAATATTCCGAAAATATGTTGGTAATTGTTTCCGGTGACAATGTAATGAAAAGTTTCAAAATCAAATAAATGCAAAACTTCGACTCGAATGGGATAAAAAACCATCAGTAAATTTGTATACCTTTGAGTTTAATAAATAGGAACAGAAAAATATGCAAGAGAAGAAATATTTTTACTTACATTAACAAAAGAGTGACGAGGCTAAAATTTAAGATTAGCATTATATTAATAAGTGCATTTACGGAAAAAGTATAACATATAACGCGTCGAAACTTGCACCGTTCCTCAACAGCATTACTCTACGCCTTCTGTGAAAACATGGAGGTAATATCCCCAATAAATATGAAGAAATGTTGGTAATTGTTTCCGGTGACAATGTAATTAAAAATTTCAAAATCAAAAATTTGCAAAACTCCGACTCGAATGGAAAAAAAAACATCAAAAAATATGTATACCATTGAGTTTGATGCATAGAAACAGAAAAATAAGCGAGAGAAGAAATTTTTTTACTTACATTAACAAAAGAGTGTACGAGGCTAAAATTTCAGATTAGCATTATGTTAATAAGTGCATTTACGGAAAAAGTCTTTCATATAACGCGTCGATACTTGCACTGAACCTCAAAAGCAATACTCCACGCCTTCTCTGAAACAATGGAGGTGATATCCGCATAACTGTCGAAGATATGGGTGTAAATTTCTACGGTGACTAAATTAGCAAAGGGCCTCCAAATGAAAGAAATGGTATCCATGGATACTTGAGATTGAACGGAGGATGGCGAAGGGAACTAATTTTTTGGATAGGTATGGAGGTAATATCCGCATAACTATCGAAGATATGGGTGTAAATGCCTACGGAACCTAAATTAGAAAAAGGCTTTTAAACGAATGAAATGGTATCCATGGTTACTTGAGATAGAACAGAGGATGTCGAAGGGAACTTATTTTTTGGATAGGCATAACTGGAATAAGTGCTTTTACAGACTTAATACTCAAGGTTTAGTCGTGTAATTTGATGTGCAGGAACAAGGTATTTTTCTTAACCTACCCTGAAAGAATGGCAGTTATATCTGCATAAGATTCGTAAATATATGTGAGTAATTGTTTCCGGTGACAATGTAATTAAAAGCTTCAAAATCAAAAAATTGTAAAAATCCGACAAGAATGGGATAAAAGACCATCAGAAAATTTGTATACCATTGAGTTTAATAAATAGGAACAGAAATATATGCGAGAGAATAAATATTTTTACTTTCATTAACAAAAGAGTGTACGAGGCTAAAATTTCAGATTATCATTATATTAATAAGTGCATTTACGGAAAAAGTATTTCATATAACGCGTCGAAACTTGCACTGTTTCTCAACAGAATTACTCTACGCCTTCTGTGAAAACATGGAGGTAATATCCCCGAATATTCCGAAAATATGTTGGTAACTGTTTCCGGTAGCAATATAATAAAAAGCTTTAAAATCAAATAAATGCAAAACTTCGACTCGAATGGGAAATATAACCATCAAAAAATGTGTATACCATTGAGTTTGATGCAAAGTAACAGAAAAATAAGGGAGAAGAAATATTTTTACTTACATTAGCAAAAGAGTGTACGAGGCACAAATTTCAGATTAGCATTATGTTAATAAGTGCATTTACGGAGAAAGTATTTCATATAACGTGTCGATACTTGCACTGAACCTCATAAGCAATACCCTACGCTAACTATGAAAACATGGAGGTGATATCCGCATAACTGTCGAAGATATGGGTGTAAATGTCTACGGTGACTAAAATAGAAAAAGGCTTTTAAATGAAAGAAATGGTATCCATGGTTACTTGAGATTGAACAGAGGATGTCGAATGGAACTTGTTTTTTGGATAGGCATAACTGGAAAAAGTGCTGTTACAGACTAAGTACTCAAGGTTTAGTCGTGTAATTTGATGTGAAGGAATAAGGTATATTTCTAAACCTACCATGAAAGAATGGCGGTTATATCTGCATAAGATTCGAAAATATGTGGGTAATCGTTTCCGGAGCCAATATAATGAAAAGCTTCAAAATCAAATAAATGCAAACCTTAGACTCGAATGGGATAAAAAACCATCAAAAACTGTGTATACCATTGAGTTTGATGCATAGGAACAGAAAAATAAGCGAGAGAAGAAATGTTTTTACTTACATTAACAAAAGAGTGTACGAGGCAAAAATTTCAAATTAGCATTATGTTAATAAGTGCATTTACAGAGACGATATTTCATATAACGCGTCGATACTTGCACTGAACCTCAAAAGCAAAACTCTACGCCTTCTGTGAAAACATGGAGGTAATATCCCCAATAATTATGGAAATATGTTGGTAATTGTTTCCGGTGACAATGTATATAAAAGATTCAAAATCAAATAATTGCAAAACTCCGAATCGAATGGGAAAAAAAACCATCAAAAAATGTGTATACCATTGAGTTTGATGCATAGGAACAAAAAATAAGCGAGAGAAGAAACATTTTTAATTACATTAACAAAAGAGTGTATGAGGCAAAAATTTCAGATTAGCATTATGTTAATAAGTGCATTTACAGAGACAGTATTTCATATAACGCGTCGATACTTGATCTGAACCTCAAACGCAAGACTCTACGCCTGCTCTAAAAAAAAGGATGTGATATCCGCATAACTGTCGAAGATATGGGTGTAAATGTCTACGGTAACTAAATTAGCAAAGGGCTTCCAAATGAAAAAAATGGTATCCATGGATACTTGAGATTGAACGGAGGATGGCGAAGGGAACTAATTTTTTGGATAGGCATGGAGGTAATATCCGCATAAATATCGAAGATACGGGTGTAAATGCCTACAGTGACTAAATTAGAAAAAGGCTTTTAAATGAAAGAAATGGTATACATGGTTACTTGAGATTGAACAGAGGACGGCGAAGGGAACTTATTTTTTGGATAGGCATAACTGGAATAGGTGCTGTTACAGACTAAGTACTCATGGTTTAGTCGTGTAATTTGATGTGCAGGAATAAGGTATATTTCTAAACCTACCATGAAAGAATGGCGGTTATATCTGCATAAGATTCGAAAATATGTGGGTAATTGTTTCCGGAGCCAATATAATGATAAGCCTCAAAATCAAATAAATGCAAAACTTTGAATCGAACGGGATAAAAAACCATCAAAAACTGTGTATACCTTTGAGTTTGATGCAAAGGAACAGAAAAATAAGCGAGAGAAGAAATATTTTTACTTACATTAACAAAAGAGTGTACGAGGCAAAAATTTCAGATTCGCATTATATTAATAAGTGCATTTACGGAAAATGTTTTTCATATAACGCGTCAAAACTTGCACTGAACCTCTAAAGCAATACTCTACGCCTTCTCTGAAAAAAAAGGAGGTTTTATCCGCATAACTGTCGTAGGTATGGGTGTAAATGTCTACGGTGACTAAATTAGAAAAAGGCATTTAAATGAAAGAAATGGTATCCATGGATACTTGAGATTGAATGCAGGATGTCGAAGGGAACATATTTTTTGTATAGGCATAACTGGAATAAGTGCTGTTACAGACTAAGTACTCAAGGTTTAGTCGTGTAATTTGATGTGCAGGAACAAGGTATATTTTTTAACCTACCCTGAAAGAATGGCGGTTATATCTGCATAATATAAGAAAACATGTGGGTAATTGTTTCCGGTGCCAATATAATGAAAAGCTTCAAAATCAAATAAATGCAAAACTTCGACTAGAATGGGATAAAAACCATCAGAAAATGTGTATACCATCGAGTTTAATGAATAAGAACAGAAAGATATGCGAGAGAAGAAATATTTTTAATTACATTAACAAAAGAGAGTACGAGGCTAAAATTTAAGATTAGCATTATATTAATAAGTGCATTTACGGAATAAGTATTTCATTAAACTCGTCGAAACTTGCATTGATCCTCAACAGCATTACTCTACGCCTTATGTGAAAGCATGGAGGTAAACTCATCGAAAATTACTAAAATATGTTGGTAATTGATTTCCGGTGACAATGTAATTAAAAGCTTCAAAATCAAATAATTGCAACCAACCGACTCGAATGGGAGAAAAAACCATCACAAACTGTGTATACCATTGAGTTTGATGCAAAGGAAGAGAAAAATAAGCGAGAGAAGAAATATTTTTACTTACATTAACAAAAGAGTGTACGAGGCTAAAATTTCAGATTAGCATTATGTTAATAAGTGCATTTACGG
Organism: Pyrrhosoma nymphula; assembly: GCA_963573305.1. NCBI lineage: Eukaryota > Metazoa > Arthropoda > Insecta > Odonata > Coenagrionidae > Pyrrhosoma > Pyrrhosoma nymphula. The sequence continues at coordinate 50,529 of OY754330.1, forward strand.
AGAAAGTATTTCATATGATGATTCGAAACTTGCACATTTCCTCAACAGCATTACTCCACGCCTTCTCTGAAAAAATGGAGGTGATATCCGCATAACTGTCGAAGATATGGGTGTAAATGTCTACGGTGACTAAATTAGCAAAGGGCTTTTAAATGAATGAAATGGTATCCATGGTTACTTGAGATTGAACGGAGGATGGCGAAGGGAACTAATTTTTTGGATAGGGAAGGTGGTAATATCCGCATAACTATCGAAGATATGAGTGTAAATGCCTACGGTGACTAAATTAGAAAAAGGCTTTTAAATTAAAGAAATGGTATCCATGGATATTTGAGATTAGACGGAGGATGGCGAAGGGAACTAATTTTTTGGATAGGCATGGAGGTAATATCCGCATAACTATCGAAGATATGAGTGAATATGCCTACGGTGACTAAATTAGAAAAAGGCTTTTAAATGAATGAAATGGTATCCATGATTACTTGAGATTGAACAGAGGATGTCGAAGGGAACTTATTTTTCGGATAGGCATAACTGGAATAAGTGCTGTTACAGACTAAGTACTCAAGTTTTAGTCGTGTAATTTGATGTGCAGGAACAAGGTATATTTCTTAACCTACCCTGAAAGAATGGCAGTTATATCTGCATAAGATTCGTAAATATATGTGGGTAATTTTTTCCGGTGCCAATATAATGAAAAGCTTCAAAATCAAATAAATGCAAAACTTCGACTCGAATGGGATAAAAAGCATCACTATATTTGTATACCTTTGAGTTTAATAAATAGGAATATAAAAATATGCGAGAGAAGAAATATTTTTACTTACATTAACAATAGAGTGTACGAGGCTAAAATTTCAGATTAGCATTATATTAATAAGTGCATTTACGAAGAAATTAATTCATATAACGCGTAGAAACTTGCACTGATCCTCAACAGCATTATTCTACGCCTTCGATGAAAGCATGGTGGTAATATCCCCGAAAATTCCGAAAATATGTTGGTAATTGTCTCCGGTGACAATGTAATTAAAAGCATCAAAATCAAAAAATTATAAAAATCCGACACGAAAGGGATAAAAAACCAATTAAAAACCGTGTATACCATTGGGTTTGATGCATAGGTACAGAAAAATAAGCGAGAGAAGAAATATTTTTACTTACATTAACAAAAGAGTGTACGAGGCAAAATTTCAGATTAGCATTATGTTAATAATAAATGCATTTACGGAGAAAATATTTCATATGACGCGTCGATACTTTCACAGAACGTCCAAAGCAATACTCTACGTATTCTCTAAAAAAATGGAGGTGTTATCCGCATAACTGTCGAAGATATGGGTGTAAATGTCTACGGTGACTAAATTAGCAAAGGGCTTTTAAATGAAAGAAATGGTATCCATGGATACTTGAGATTGAACGGAGGATGGCGAAGGGAACTAATTTTTTGGATAGGCATGGATGTAATATCCGCATAACTATCGAAGATATGGGTGTAAATGCCTACGGTGACGAAATTAGAAAAAGGCTTTTAAATGAAAGAAATGGTATCCATGGTTACTTGAGATTGAACAGAGGATGGCGAAGGGAACTTATTTTTTGTATAGGCATAACTGGAATAAGTGCTGTTACAGACTAAGTACTCAAGGTATAGTCGTGAAATATGATGTGCAGGAACAAGGTATATTTCTTAACCTACCCTGAAAGAATGGCGATTATATCTGCATAAGATTCGAAAATAAATGGGTAATTGTTTCCGGTGCCAATGTAATGAAAAGCTTCAAAAACAAATAAATGCAAAACTTCGACTCAAATGGGATAAAAAACCATTAGAAAATGTGTATACCATTGCGTTTAATAAATAGGAACAAAAAATATGCGAGAGAAGAAATATTTTTACTTACATTAACAAAAGAGTGTACGAGGCTGAAATTTAAGATTAGCATTATATTAATAAGTGCATTTACGGAAACATTATTTCATATAACGCATCGAATCTTGCACTGATCGTCAAGAGCATTACTCTTCGCCTTCTGTGAAAGCATGGAGGTAATATCCCCAATAATTATGAAAATATGTTGGTAATTGTTTCCGGTGACAATGTAATTAAAAGCTTCAAAATCAAAAAATTGCAAAAATCCGACTCGAATGGGATAAAAAAACAATCAAAAAATGTGTATACCGTTGAGTTTGATGCAAAAGAACAGAAAATTCTGCGAGAGAAGAAATATTTTTACTTACATTAACAAAAGAGTGTACGAGGCTAAAATTTCAGATTAGCATTATATTAATAAGTGCATTTACGAAGAATATAATTCATTTTACGCGTCGAAACTTGCACTGATCCTCAACAGCATTATTCTACGCCTTCGATGAAAGAATGGAGGTAATATCCCCAAAGATTCCGAAAATATGTTGGTATTTGTTTCCGGTGACAATGTAATAAAAAGCTTCAAAATAAAAAATTGCAAAACTCCTACTCGAATGGGATAAAAGACCAATTAAAAACCGTGTATACCATTAATATACCGTGTATACCGTGTATACTGGAATAAGTGCTTTTACAGACTAAATACTAAAGGTTTAGTCGTGTAATTTGATGTGCAGGAACAAGGTATATTTCTTAACCTACCCTGAAAGAATGGCAGTTATATCTGCATAAGATTCGTAAATATATGTGAGTAATTGTTTCCGGTGACAATGTAATTAAAAGCTTCAAAATCAAAAAATTGTAAAAATCCGACAAGAATGGGATAAAAGACCATCAGAAAATTTGTATACCATTGAGTTTAATAAATAGGAACAGAAATATATGCGAGAGAATAAATATTTTTACTTTCATTAACAAAAGAGTGTACGAGGCTAAAATTTCAGATTATCATTATATTAATAAGTGCATTTACGGAAAAAGTATTTCATATAACGCGTCGAAACTTGCACTGTTTCTCAACAGAATTACTCTACGCCTTCTGTGAAAACATGGAGGTAATATCCCCAATAATTATGGAAATATGTTGGTAATTGTTTCCGGTGACAATGTATATAAAAGATTCAAAATCAAATAATTGCAAAACTCCGAATCGAATGGGAAAAAAAACCATCAAAAAATGTGTATACCATTGAGTTTGATGCATAGGAACAAAAAATAAGCGAGAGAAGAAACATTTTTACTTACATTAACAAAAGAGTGTATGAGGCAAAAATTTCAGATTAGCATTATGTTAATAAGTGCATTTACAGAGACAGTATTTCATATAACGCGTCGATACTTGATCTGAACCTCAAACGCAAGACTCTACGCCTGCTCTAAAAAAAAGGATGTGATATCCGCATAACTGTCGAAGATATGGGTGTAAATGTCTACGGTAACTAAATTAGCAAAGGGCTTCCAAATGAAAAAAATGGTATCCATGGATACTTGAGATTGAACGGAGGATGGCGAAGGGAACTAATTTTTTGGATAGGCATGGAGGTAATATCCGCATAAATATCGAAGATACGGGTGTAAATGCCTACAGTGACTAAATTAGAAAAAGGCTTTTAAATGAAAGAAATGGTATACATGGTTACTTGAGATTGAACAGAGGACGGCGAAGGGAACTTATTTTTTGGATAGGCATAACTGGAATAGGTGCTGTTACAGACTAAGTACTCATGGTTTAGTCGTGTAATTTGATGTGCAGGAATAAGGTATATTTCTAAACCTACCATGAAAGAATGGCGGTTATATCTGCATAAGATTCGAAAATATGTGGGTAATTGTTTCCGGAGCCAATATAATGATAAGCCTCAAAATCAAATAAATGCAAAACTTTGAATCGAACGGGATAAAAAACCATCAAAAACTGTGTATACCTTTGAGTTTGATGCAAAGGAACAGAAAAATAAGCGAGAGAAGAAATATTTTTACTTACATTAACAAAAGAGTGTACGAGGCAAAAATTTCAGATTCGCATTATATTAATAAGTGCATTTACGGAAAATGTTTTTCATATAACGCGTCAAAACTTGCACTGAACCTCTAAAGCAATACTCTACGCCTTCTCTGAAAAAAAGGAGGTTTTATCCGCATAACTGTCGTAGGTATGGGTGTAAATGTCTACGGTGACTAAATTAGAAAAAGGCATTTAAATGAAAGAAATGGTATCCATGGATACTTGAGATTGAATGCAGGATGTCGAAGGGAACATATTTTTTGTGTAGGCATAACTGGAATAAGTGCTGTTACAGACTAAGTACTCAAGGTTTAGTCGTGTAATTTGATGTGCAGGAACAAGGTATATTTTTTAACCTACCCTGAAAGAATGGCGGTTATATCTGCATAATATAAGAAAACATGTGGGTAATTGTTTCCGGTGCCAATATAATGAAAAGCTTCAAAATCAAATAAATGCAAAACTTCGACTAGAATGGGATAAAAACCATCAGAAAATGTGTATACCATCGAGTTTAATGAATAAGAACAGAAAGATATGCGAGAGAAGAAATATTTTTAATTACATTAACAAAAGAGAGTACGAGGCTAAAATTTAAGATTAGCATTATATTAATAAGTGCATTTACGGAATAAGTATTTCATTAAACTCGTCGAAACTTGCATTGATCCTCAACAGCATTACTCTACGCCTTATGTGAAAGCATGGAGGTAAACTCATCGAAAATTACTAAAATATGTTGGTAATTGATTTCCGGTGACAATGTAATTAAAAGCTTCAAAATCAAATAATTGCAACCAACCGACTCGAATGGGAGAAAAAACCATCACAAACTGTGTATACCATTGAGTTTGATGCAAAGGAAGAGAAAAATAAGCGAGAGAAGAAATATTTTTACTTACATTAACAAAAGAGTGTACGAGGCTAAAATTTCAGATTAGCATTATGTTAATAAGTGCATTTACGGAGAAAGTATTTCATATGATGATTCGAAACTTGCACATTTCCTCAACAGCATTACTCCACGCCTTCTCTGAAAAAATGGAGGTGATATCCGCATAACTGTCGAAGATATGGGTGTAAATGTCTACGGTGACTAAATTAGCAAAGGGCTTTTAAATGAATGAAATGGTATCCATGGTTACTTGAGATTGAACGGAGGATGGCGAAGGGAACTAATTTTTTGGATAGGGAAGGTGGTAATATCCGCATAACTATCGAAGATATGAGTGTAAATGCCTACGGTGACTAAATTAGAAAAAGGCTTTTAAATTAAAGAAATGGTATCCATGGATATTTGAGATTAGACGGAGGATGGCGAAGGGAACTAATTTTTTGGATAGGCATGGAGGTAATATCCGCATAACTATCGAAGATATGAGTGAATATGCCTACGGTGACTAAATTAGAAAAAGGCTTTTAAATGAATGAAATGGTATCCATGATTACTTGAGATTGAACAGAGGATGTCGAAGGGAACTTATTTTTCGGATAGGCATAACTGGAATAAGTGCTGTTACAGACTAAGTACTCAAGTTTTAGTCGTGTAATTTGATGTGCAGGAACAAGGTATATTTCTTAACCTACCCTGAAAGAATGGCAGTTATATCTGCATAAGATTCGTAAATATATGTGCGTAATTTTTTCCGGTGCCAATATAATGAAAAGCTTCAAAATCAAATAAATGCAAAACTTCGACTCGAATGGGATAAAAAGCATCACTATATTTGTATACCTTTGAGTTTAATAAATAGGAATATAAAAATATGCGAGAGAAGAAATATTTTTACTTACATTAACAATAGAGTGTACGAGGCTAAAATTTCAGATTAGCATTATATTAATAAGTGCATTTACGAAGAAATTAATTCATATAACGCGTAGAAACTTGCACTGATCCTCAACAGCATTATTCTACGCCTTCGATGAAAGCATGGTGGTAATATCCCCGAAAATTCCGAAAATATGTTGGTAATTGTCTCCGGTGACAATGTAATTAAAAGCATCAAAATCAAAAAATTATAAAAATCCGACACGAAAGGGATAAAAAACCAATTAAAAACCGTGTATACCATTGGGTTTGATGCATAGGTACAGAAAAATAAGCGAGAGAAGAAATATTTTTACTTACATTAACAAAAGAGTGTACGAGGCAAAATTTCAGATTAGCATTATGTTAATAATAAATGCATTTACGGAGAAAATATTTCATATGACGCGTCGATACTTGCACAGAACGTCCAAAGCAATACTCTACGTATTCTCTAAAAAAATGAAGGTGTTATCCGCATAACTGTCGAAGATATGGGTGTAAATGTCTACGGTGACTAAATTAGCAAAGGGCTTTTAAATGAAAGAAATGGTATCCATGGATACTTGAGATTGAACGGAGGATGGCGAAGGGAACTAATTTTTTGGATAGGCATGGATGTAATATCCGCATAACTATCGAAGATAGGGGTGTAAATGCCTACGGTGACGAAATTAGAAAAAGGCTTTTAAATGAAAGAAATTGTATCCATGGTTACTTGAGATTGAACAGAGGATGGCGAAGGGAACTTATTTTTTGGAAAGGCATAACTGGAATAAGTGCTGTTACAGACTAAGTACTCAAGATTTAGTCGTGTAATTTGATGTGCAGGAACAAGGTATATTTCTGAACCTACCGTGAAAGAATGGCGGTTATATCTGCATAAGATTCGAAAATATATGGGTAATTTTTTTCGGTGACAACGTAATTAAAAGCATCAAAATCAAAAAATGCAAAACTTTGACTCGAATAGGACAAAAAACCATCAGAAAATGTGTATACCATTAAGTTTAATAAATAGGAACAGAAAAATATGCGAAAGAAGAAATATTTTTACTTACATTAACAAAAGAGTGTACGAGGCTAAAATTTAAGATTAGCATTATATTAATAAGTGCATTTACGGAGAAATTATTTCATATGACGCTTCGAAACTTGCACTGTTCCTCTACCGCATTACTCTACGCCTTCTCTAAAAACATGAAGGCAATATCTCTACTAGGTATGAAAAAATGTTGGTAATTGTTTCCGGTGACAATGTAATTAAAAGCTTCAAAATCAAAAAATTGCAAAACTCCGACTCCAAAGGGAAATAAACCATCAAAAAATGTGTATACCATTGAGTGTAATGCAAAGGAACAGAAAATTCTGCGAGAGAAGTAATATTTTTACTTACATTAACAAAAAAGTGTACGAGGCTAAAATTTCAGATTAGCATTATGTTAACAAATGCATTTACGGAGAAAGTATTTCATATGACGCTTTAAAACTTGCACTGTTCCTCAACAGCATTACTATACGCCTTCTGTGAAAACATGGAGGTAATATCCCCAATAATTATGAAAATATGTTGGTAATTGTTTTCGGTGACAATGTAATTAAAAGCTTCAAAATCAAAAAATTGAATAACTCCGAATAGAATGGGAAAGAAAACCATCAAAAAATGTGTATACCATTGAGTTTGATGCATAGGAACAGAAAAATAATCGAGAGAAGAAATATTTTTACTTACATTAACAAAAGAGTGTAAGAGGCAAAATATTCAGATTAGCATTATATAATAAGTGCATTTACGGAGAAAGTATTACATATAATACGTCAATACTTGCACTGAACCTCAAAAGATATACTCTACGTCTTCTCTTAAAAAAAGGAGGTGAAATCCGCCTAACTGTCGAATATATGGGTGTAAATGTCTACGGTGACTAAATTAGCAAAGGGCTTCCAAATGAAAGAAATGGTATCCATGGATACTTGAGATTGAACGGAGGATGGCGAAGGGAACTAATTTTTTGGATAGGCATGGAGGTAATATCCGCATAACTATCGAAGATATGGGTGTAAATGCCTACGGTGACTAAAATAGAAAAAGCTTTTAAATGAAAGAAATGGTATCCATTTATACTTGAGATTGAACAGAGGATGGCGAAGGGATTTATTTTTTGGATAGGCATAACTGGAATAAGTTCTGTTACAGAATAAGTACTCAAGGTTTAATGGTGTAATTTGATGTGCAGGAATAAGGTATATTTCTTAACCTACCCTGAAAGAATGGCGGTTATATCTGCATAAGATTCGAAAATATGTGGGTAATTGTTTCCGGAGCCAATATAATGAAAAGCTTCAATAACAAATAAATGCAAAACTTTGACTCGAATGGGATAAAAAACCATCAGAAAATTTGTATACCATTGAGTTCAATAAATAGGAACAGAAAAATATGCGAGAGAAGAAATATTTTTACTTTCATTAACAAAAGAGTGTACGAGACTAAAATTTAAGATTAGCATTATATTAATAAGTGCATTTACGGAGAAATTATTTCATATAACGCGTCGAAACTTGCGCTCATTCTCAACAACATTACTCTACGCCTTTTTAGAATGCATGGAGGTAATATCCCCAATAATTATGAAAATATGTTGGTAATTGTTTCCGGTGACAATGTAATTAAAAGCATCAAAATCAAAAAATTGCAAAACTCCGACTCGAATGGGAAAAAAAACCATCAAAATATATGTATACCATTGAGTTTGATGCATAGAAACAGAAAAATAAGCGAGAGAAGAAATATTTTTACTTACATTAACAAAAGAGTGTACGAAGCTAAAATTTCAGATTAGCATTATGTTAATTAGCGCATTTACGGAGAAAGTATTTCATATGACGCTTCGAAACTTGCACTCTTCCTCTACATCATTACCCTACCCCTTCTGTGAAAACATGGAGTTAATATCCCTAATAAGTATGAAAAAATCTTGGTAATTGTTTCCGGTGACAATGTAATTAAAAGCTTCAAAATCAAAAAATTGCAAAACTCCGAATCGAATGGGAAAAAAAAATTAAAAAATGTGTATACCATTGAGTTTGATGCATAGGAACAGAAAAATAAGCGAGAGAAAAAATAATTTTACTTACATTAACAAAAAAGTGTACGAGGAAAAAATTTCAGATTAGCATTATGTTAATAAGTGCATTTACGGAAAAAGTATTTCATGTAACGCGTCGATACTTGCAATGAAGCTCAAAAGCAATACTCTTCGCCTTCTCAGAGAATATGGATATGATATCCGCATAACTGTCGAAGATATGGGTGTAAATGTCTACGGTGACTAAATTAGCAAAGGGCTTCAAAATGAAAGAAATGGTATCCATGGATACTTGAGATTGAAAGGAGGATGGCGAAGGTAACTAATTTTTTGGATAGGCATGGAGGTAATATCCGCATAACTATCGAAGATATGGGTGTAAATGACTACGGTGACTAAATTAGAAAAAGGCTTTTAAATGAAAGAAATGGTATCCATGGTTACTTGAGATTGAACAGAGGATGTCGAAGGGAACTTTTTTTTTGGATAGGCATAACTGGAATAAGTGCTGTTACAGACTAAGTACTCAAGGTTTAGTCGTGTAATTTGATGTGCAGGAACAAGGTATGTTTCTTAACCTACCCTGAAAGAATGGCGGATATAGCTGCATAATATTCAAAAAGATGTGGGTAATTGTTTCCGGTGCCAATATAATGAAAAGCTTCAAAATCAAATAAATGAAAAACTTCGACTCGAATGGGAAAGCAAACCATCAAAAAATGTGTATACCATTGAGTTTGATGCATAGGAACAGAAAAATAAGCGAGAAAAGAAATATTTTTACTTACATTAACAAAAGTGTGACGAGGCTAAAATTTAAGATTAGCATTATATTAATAAATGCATTAACGGAAAAAGTATTTCATATAACGCGTCGAAACTTACACTGATCCTCAACATCATTACTCTAAGCCTTCTGTTAAAACGTGGAGGTAATAACCCTAATAATTATGAAAATATGTTGGTAATTATTTCCGGTGACAATGTAATTAAAAGCTTCAAAATCAAAAAATTGCAAAAATCCGACTCGAATGGGATAAAAAACAACCAAAAACTGTGTATACCATTGAGTTTGATGCAAAGGAACAGAAAAAAAAGCGAAAGAAGAAATATTTTTTAACTTACATTAACAAAAAAGTGTACGAGGCAAAAATTTCAGATTAGCATTATGTTAATAAGTGCATTTACGGAGAAAGTATTTTATATAACGCGTTGATTCTTGCTCTGAACCTCTAACGCAATACGCTACACCTTCTCTGATAAATTATGAAGGTGATATCCGCATAACTGTCGAAGATATGGGTGTAAATGTCTACGGTGACTAAATTAGCAAAGGGCTTCCAAATGAAAGAAATGGTATCCATGGATACTTGAGATTGAACGGAGGATGGCGAAGGGAACCAATTTTTTGGATAGGCATGGAGGTAATATCCGCATAACTATCGAAGATATGAGTGTAAATGCCTACGGTGACCAAATTAGAAAAAGGCTTTTAAATGAATGAAATGATATCCATGGTTACTTGAGATTGAACAGAGGATGTCGAAGGGAACTTTTATTTTGGATAGGCATAACTGGAATAAGTGCTGTTACAGACTAAGTACTCAAGGTTTAGTCGTGTAATTTGATGTGCAGGAATAAGGTATAATTCTTAACCTTCCCTGAAAGAATGGCGGTTATATCAGCATAAGATTCGAAAATATGTGGGTAATTGTTCACGGAACCAATATAATGAAAAGTTTCAAAATCAAAAAAATGCAAAACTTTGACTTGAATGGGATAAAAAACCATCAGAAAATTTGTATACCATTGAGTTTAATAACTAGGAAGAGAAAGATATGCGAGAGAAGAAATATTTTTACTTACATTAACAAAAGAGTGACGAGGCTAAAATTTAAGATTAGAATTATATTAATAAGTGCATTTACGGAAAAAGTATTTCATATAACGCGTCGAAACTTGCACTGTTCCTCAACAGAATTACTCTACGCATACTGTGAAAACATGGAGGTAATATCCCCGTATATTCCGAAAATATGTTGGTAATTGTTTCCGGTAGCAATATAATGAAAAGCTTCAAAATCAAATAAATGGAAAACTTCGACTCGAATGGGAGAAATAACCATCAAAAAAAGTGAATACCATTGAGATTGATGCAAAGTAACAGAAAATTAAGCGAGAGAAGAAATATTTTTACTTACATTAACAAAAGAGTGTACGAGGCTAAAATTTCAGATTAGCATTATGTTAATAAGTGCATTTACGGAAGAAGTATTTTATATAACGCGTCGATACTTGCACTGAACCTCAAAAGCAATACTCCACGCCTTCTCTAAAAAAATGGAGGTGTTATCCGCATAACTGTCGAAGATATGGGTGTAAATGTCTACGGTGACTAAATTAGCAAAGGGCTTTTAAATGAAAGAAATGGTATCCATGGATACTTGAGATTGAACGGAGGATGGCGAAGGGAACTAATTTTTTGGATAGGCATGGAGGTAATATCCGCATAACTATCGAAGATATGGGTGTAAATGCCTACGGTGACGAAATTAGAAAAAGGCTTTTAAATGAAAGAAATTGTATCCATGGTTACTTGAGATTGAACAGAGGATGGCGAAGGGAACTTATTTTTTGGATAGGCATAACTGGAATAAGTGCTGTTACAGACTAAGTACTCAAGTTTTAGTCGTGTAATTTGATGTGCAGGAACAAGGTATATTTCTTAACCTACCCTGAAAGAATGGCAGTTATATCTGCATAAGATTCGTAAATATATGTGGTTAATTTTTTCCGGTGCCAATATAATGAAAAGCTTCAAAATCAAATAAATGCAAAACTTCGACTCGAATGGGATAAAAAGCATCACTATATTTGTATACCTTTGAGTTTAATAAATAGGAATATAAAAATATGCGAGAGAAGAAATATTTTTACTTACATTAACAATAGAGTGTACGAGGCTAAAATTTCAGATTAGCATTATATTAATAAGTGCATTTACGAAGAAATTAATTCATATAACGCGTAGAAACTTGCACTGATCCTCAACAGCATTATTCTACGCCTTCGATGAAAGAATGGTGGTAATATCCCCGAAAATTCCGAAAATATGTTGGTAATTGTCTCCGGTGACAATGTAATTAAAAGCATCAAAATCAAAAAATTATAAAAATCCGACACGAAAGGGATAAAAAACCAATTAAAAACCGTGTATACCATTGGGTTTGATGCATAGGTACAGAAAAATAAGCGAGAGAAGAAATATTTTTACTTACATTAACAAAAGAGTGTACGAGGCAAAATTTCAGATTAGCATTATGTTAATAATAAATGCATTTACGGAGAAAATATTTCATATGACGCGTCGATACTTGCACAGAACGTCCAAAGCAATACTCTACGTATTCTCTAAAAAAATGGAGGTGTTATCCGCATAACTGTCGAAGATATGGGTGTAAATGTCTACGGTGACTAAATTAGCAAAGGGCTTTTAAATGAAAGAAATGGTATCCATGGATACTTGAGATTGAACGGAGGATGGCGAAGGGAACTAATTTTTTGGATAGGCATGGATGTAATATCCGCATAACTATCGAAGATATGGGTGTAAATGCCTACGGTGACGAAATTAGAAAAAGGCTTTTAAATGAAAGAAATTGTATCCATGGTTACTTGAGATTGAACAGAGGATGGCGAAGGGAACTTATTTTTTGGAAAGGCATAACTGGAATAAGTGCTGTTACAGACTAAGTACTCAAGATTTAGTCGTGTAATTTGATGTGCAGGAACAAGGTATATTTCTGAACCTACCGTGAAAGAATGGCGGTTATATCTGCATAAGATTCGAAAATATATGGGTAATTGTTTTCGGTGACAACGTAATTAAAAGCATCAAAATCAAAAAATGCAAAACTTTGACTCGAATAGGACAAAAAACCATCAGAAAATGTGTATACCATTAAGTTTAATAAATAGGAACAGAAAAATATGCGAAAGAAGAAATATTTTTACTTACATTAACAAAAGAGTGTACGAGGCTAAAATTTAAGATTAGCATTATATTAATAAGTGCATTTACGGAGAAATTATTTCATATGACGCTTCGAAACTTGCACTGTTCCTCTACCGCATTACTCTACGCCTTCTCTAAAAACATGAAGGCAATATCTCTACTAGGTATGAAAAAATGTTGGTAATTGTTTCCGGTGACAATGTAATTAAAAGCTTCAAAATCAAAAAATTGCAAAACTCCGACTCCAAAGGGAAATAAACCATCAAAAAATGTGTATACCATTGAGTGTAATGCAAAGGAACAGAAAATTCTGCGAGAGAAGTAATATTTTTACTTACATTAACAAAAAAGTGTACGAGGCTAAAATTTCAGATTAGCATTATGTTAACAAATGCATTTACGGAGAAAGTATTTCATATGACGCTTTAAAACTTGCACTGTTCCTCAACAGCATTACTATACGCCTTCTGTGAAAACATGGAGGTAATATCCCCAATAATTATGAAAATATGTTGGTAATTGTTTTCGGTGACAATGTAATTAAAAGCTTCAAAATCAAAAAATTGAATAACTCCGAATAGAATGGGAAAGAAAACCATCAAAAAATGTGTATACCATTGAGTTTGATGCATAGGAACAGAAAAATAATCGAGAGAAGAAATATTTTTACTTACATTAACAAAAGAGTGTAAGAGGCAAAATATTCAGATTAGCATTATATAATAAGTGCATTTACGGAGAAAGTATTACATATAATACGTCAATACTTGCACTGAACCTCAAAAGATATACTCTACGTCTTCTCTTAAAAAAAGGAGGTGAAATCCGCCTAACTGTCGAATATATGGGTGTAAATGTCTACGGTGACTAAATTAGCAAAGGGCTTCCAAATGAAAGAAATGGTATCCATGGATACTTGAGATTGAACGGAGGATGGCGAAGGGAACTAATTTTTTGGATAGGCATGGAGGTAATATCCGCATAACTATCGAAGATATGGGTGTAAATGCCTACGGTGACTAAAATAGAAAAAGCTTTTAAATGAAAGAAATGGTATCCATTTATACTTGAGATTGAACAGAGGATGGCGAAGGGATTTATTTTTTGGATAGGCATAACTGGAATAAGTTCTGTTACAGAATAAGTACTCAAGGTTTAATGGTGTAATTTGATGTGCAGGAATAAGGTATATTTCTTAACCTACCCTGAAAGAATGGCGGTTATATCTGCATAAGATTCGAAAATATGTGGGTAATTGTTTCCGGAGCCAATATAATGAAAAGCTTCAATAACAAATAAATGCAAAACTTTGACTCGAATGGGATAAAAAACCATCAGAAAATTTGTATACCATTGAGTTCAATAAATAGGAACAGAAAAATATGCGAGAGAAGAAATATTTTTACTTTCATAAACAAAAGAGTGTACGAGACTAAAATTTAAGATTAGCATTATATTAATAAGTGCATTTACGGAGAAATTATTTCATATAACGCGTCGAAACTTGCGCTCATTCTCAACAACATTACTCTACGCCTTTTTAGAATGCATGGAGGTAATATCCCCAATAATTATGAAAATATGTTGGTAATTGTTTCCGGTGACAATGTAATTAAAAGCTTCAAAATCAAAAAATTGCAAAACTCCGACTCGAATGGGAAAAAAAACCATCAAAATATATGTATACCATTGAGTTTGATGCATAGAAACAGAAAAATAAGCGAGAGAAGAAATATTTTTACTTACATTAACAAAAGAGTGTACGAAGCTAAAATTTCAGATTAGCATTATGTTAATTAGCGCATTTACGGAGAAAGTATTTCATATGACGCTTCGAAACTTGCACTCTTCCTCTACATCATTACCCTACCCCTTCTGTGAAAACATGGAGTTAATATCCCTAATAAGTATGAAAAAATCTTGGTAATTGTTTCCGGTGACAATGTAATTAAAAGCTTCAAAATCAAAAAATTGCAAAACTCCGAATCGAATGGGAAAAAAAAATTAAAAAATGTGTATACCATTGAGTTTGATGCATAGGAACAGAAAAATAAGCGAGAGAAAAAATAATTTTACTTACATTAACAAAAAAGTGTACGAGGAAAAAATTTCAGATTAGCATTATGTTAATAAGTGCATTTACGGAAAAAGTATTTCATGTAACGCGTCGATACTTGCAATGAAGCTCAAAAGCAATACTCTTCGCCTTCTCAGAGAATATGGATATGATATCCGCATAACTGTCGAAGATATGGGTGTAAATGTCTACGGTGACTAAATTAGCAAAGGGCTTCAAAATGAAAGAAATGGTATCCATGGATACTTGAGATTGAAAGGAGGATGGCGAAGGTAACTAATTTTTTGGATAGGCATGGAGGTAATATCCGCATAACTATCGAAGATATGGGTGTAAATGACTACGGTGACTAAATTAGAAAAAGGCTTTTAAATGAAAGAAATGGTATCCATGGTTACTTGAGATTGAACAGAGGATGTCGAAGGGAACTTTTTTTTTGGATAGGCATAACTGGAATAAGTGCTGTTACAGACTAAGTACTCAAGGTTTAGTCGTGTAATTTGATGTGCAGGAACAAGGTATGTTTCTTAACCTACCCTGAAAGAATGGCGGATATAGCTGCATAATATTCAAAAAGATGTGGGTAATTGTTTCCGGTGCCAATATAATGAAAAGCTTCAAAATCAAATAAATGAAAAACTTCGACTCGAATGGGAAAGCAAACCATCAAAAAATGTGTATACCATTGAGTTTGATGCATAGGAACAGAAAAATAAGCGAGAAAAGAAATATTTTTACTTACATTAACAAAAGTGTGACGAGGCTAATATTTAAGATTAGCATTATATTAATAAATGCATTAACGGAAAAAGTATTTCATATAACGCGTCGAAACTTACACTGATCCTCAACATCATTACTCTAAGCCTTCTGTTAAAACGTGGAGGTAATATCCCTAATAATTATGAAAATATGTTGGTAATTATTTCCGGTGACAATGTAATTAAAAGCTTCAAAATCAAAAAATTGCAAAAATCCGACTCGAATGGGATAAAAAACAACCAAAAACTGTGTATACCATTGAGTTTGATGCAAAGGAACAGAAAAAAAAGCGAAAGAAGAAATATTTTTTAACTTACATTAACAAAAGAGTGTACGAGGCAAAAATTTCAGATTAGCATTATGTTAATAAGTGCATTTACGGAGAAAGTATTTTATATAACGCGTTGATTCTTGCTCTGAACCTCTAACGCAATACGCTACACCTTCTCTGATAAATTATGAAGGTGATATCCGCATAACTGTCGAAGATATGGGTTTAAATGTCTACGGTGACTAAATTAGCAAAGGGCTTCCAAATGAAAGAAATGGTATCCATGGATACTTGAGATTGAACGGAGGATGGCGAAGGGAACCAATTTTTTGGATAGGCATGGAGGTAATATCCGCATAACTATCGAAGATATGAGTGTAAATGCCTACGGTGACCAAATTAGAAAAAGGCTTTTAAATGAATGAAATGATATCCATGGTTACTTGAGATTGAACAGAGGATGTCGAAGGGAACTTTTATTTTGGATAGGCATAACTGGAATAAGTGCTGTTACAGACTAAGGACTCAAGGTTTAGTCGTGTAATTTGATGTGCAGGAATAAGGTATAATTCTTAACCTTCCCTGAAAGAATGGCGGTTATATCAGCATAAGATTCGAAAATATGTGGGTAATTGTTCACGGAACCAATATAATGAAAAGTTTCAAAATCAAAAAAATGCAAAACTTTGACTTGAATGGGATAAAAAACCATCAGAAAATTTGTATACCATTGAGTTTAATAACTAGGAAGAGAAAGATATGCGAGAGAAGAAATATTTTTACTTACATTAACAAAAGAGTGACGAGGCTAAAATTTAAGATTAGAATTATATTAATAAGTGCATTTACGGAAAAAGTATTTCATATAACGCGTCGAAACTTGCACTGTTCCTCAACAGAATTACTCTACGCATACTGTGAAAACATGGAGGTAATATCCCCGTATATTCCGAAAATATGTTGGTAATTGTTTCCGGTAGCAATATAATGAAAAGCTTCAAAATCAAATAAATGGAAAACTTCGACTCGAATGGGAGAAATAACCATCAAAAAAAGTGAATACCATTGAGATTGATGCAAAGTAACAGAAAATTAAGCGAGAGAAGAAATATTTTTACTTACATTAACAAAAGAGTGTACGAGGCTAAAATTTCAGATTAGCATTATGTTAATAAGTGCATTTACGGAAGAAGTATTTTATATAACGCGTCGATACTTGCACTGAACCTCAAAAGCAATACTCCACGCCTTCTCTAAAAACATGGAGGTGTTATCCGCATAACTGTCGAAGATATGGGTGTAAATGTCTACGGTGACTAAATTAGCAAAGGGCTTTTAAATGAAAGAAATGGTATCCATGGATACTTGAGATTGAACGGAGGATGGCGAAGGGAACTAATTTTTTGGATAGGCATGGAGGTAATATCCGCATAACTATCGAAGATATGGGTGTAAATGCCTACGGTGACGAAATTAGAAAAAGGCTTTTAAATGAAAGAAATTGTATCCATGGTTACTTGAGATTGAACAGAGGATGGCGAAGGGAACTTATTTTTTGGAAAGGCATAACTGGAATAAGTGCTGTTACAGACTAAGTACTCAAGATTTAGTCGTGTAATTTTATGTGCAGGAACAAGGTATATTTCTGAACCTACCGTGAAAGAATGGCGGTTATATCTGCATAAGATTCGAAAATATATGAGTAATTGTTTTCGGTGACAACGTAATTAAAAGCATCAAAATCAAAAAATGCAAAACTTTGACTCGAATAGGGCAAAAAACCATCAGAAAATGTGTATACCATTAAGTTTAATAAATAGGAACAGAAAAATATGCGAAAGAAGAAATATTTTTACTTACATTAACAAAAGAGTGTACGAGGCTAAAATTTAAGATTAGCATTATATTAATAAGTGCATTTACGGAGAAATTATTTCATATGACGCTTCGAAACTTGCACTGTTCCTTTACAGCATTACTCTACGCCTTCTCTAAAAACATGAAGGCAATATCTCTACTAGGTATGAAAAAATGTTGGTAATTGTTTCCGGTGACAATGTAATTAAAAGCTTCAAAATCAAAAAATTGCAAAACCCCGACTCCAATGGGAAATAAACCATCAAAAAATGTGTATACCATTGAGTGTAATGCAAAGGAACAGAAAATTCTGCGAGAGAAGAAATATTTTTACTTACATTAACAAAAAAGTGTACGAGGCTAAAATTTCAGATTAGCATTATGTTAACAAATGCATTTACGGAGAAAGTATTTCATATGACGCTTTAAAACTTGCACTGTTCCTCAACAGCATTACTATACGCCTTCTGTGAAAACATGGAGGTAATATCCCCAATAATTATGAAAATATGTTGGTAATTGTTTCCGGTGACAATGTAATTAAAAGCTTCAAAATCAAAAAATTGAATACCTCCTAATAGAATGGGATAATAAACCATCAAAAAATGTGTATACCATTGAGTTTGATGCATAGGAACAGAAAAATAAGCGAGAGAAGAAATAATTTTACTTACATTAACAAAAAAGTGTACGAGGAAAAAATTTCAGATTAGCATTATGTTAATAAGTGCATTTACGGAAAAAGTATTTCATGTAACGCGTCGATACTAGCAATGAAGCTCAAAAGCAATACTCTTCGCCTTCTCAGAGAATATGGATATGATATCCGCATAACTGTCGAAGATATGGGTGTAAATGTCTACGGTGACTAAATTAGCAAAGGGCTTCCAAATGAAAGAAATGGTATCCATGGATACTTGAGATTGAAAGGAGGATGGCGAAGGTAACTAATTTTTTGGATAGGCATGGAGGTAATATCCGCATAACTATCGAAGATATGGGTGTAAATGCCTACGGTGACTAAATTAGAAAAAGGCTTTTAAATGAAAGAAATGGTATCCATGGTTACTTGAGATTGAACAGAGGATGTCGAAGGGAAATTATTTTTTGGATAGGCATAACTGGAATAAGTGCTGTTACAGACTAAGTACTTAAGGTTTAGTCGTGTAATTTGATATGCAGGAATAAGGTATATTTCTAAACCTACCCTGAAAGAATGGCGGTTATATCTGCATTAGATTCGAAAATATGTGGGTAATTGTTTCCGGAGCCAATATAATGAAAAGCTTCAAAATCAAATAAATACAAAACTTTGACTCGAATGGGAAAAAAAACATCAGAAAATTTGTATACCATTGATTTCAATAAATAGGAACAGAAAAATATGCGAGAGAAGATATATTTTTACTTTCATTAACAAAAGAGTGTACGAGGCTAAAATTAAAGATTAGCACTATATTATTAAGTGCATTTACGGAAAAAGTATTTCATATAACGCGTCGAAACTTGCGCTGATTCTCAACAACATTACTCTACGCCTTCTGTAAATTGCATGGAGGTAATATCCAAGAAAATTCCGAGAATATGTTGGTAATTGTTTCCGGTGACAATGTAATTAAAATCTTCAAAATAAAAAAATTGCAAAAATCCGACTCGAATGGGATAAAAACCATCAAAAACTGTGTATACCATTTAGTTTGATGCAAAGGAACTGAAAATTCTGCGAGAGAAGAAATATTTTTACTTACATAACAAAAGAGTGTACGAAGCTAAAATTTAGATTTGGATTATGTTAATTAGCGCATTTACGGAGAAAGTATTTCATATGACGCTTCGAAACTTGCACTGTTCCTCTACATCATTACTCTACCCCTTCTGTGAAAACATGGAGGTAATATCCCTAATAAGTATGAAAAAATGTTGGTAATTGTTTCCGGTGACAATGTAATTAAAAGCTTCAAAATCAAAAAATTGCAAAACTCCGACTCGAATGGGAAAAAAAAATTAAAAAATGTGTATACCATTGAGTTTGATGCATAGAAACAGAAAAATAAGCGAGAGAAGAAATATTTTTACTTACATTAACAAAAGAGTGTACGAGGCAAAAATTTCAGATTAGCATTATGTTAATAAGTGCATTTACGGAGAAAGTATTACATATAATGCGTCGATATTTGCACTGAACCTCAAAAGT
This sequence comes from Pyrrhosoma nymphula, assembly GCA_963573305.1. Lineage (NCBI taxonomy): Eukaryota > Metazoa > Arthropoda > Insecta > Odonata > Coenagrionidae > Pyrrhosoma > Pyrrhosoma nymphula. The sequence continues at coordinate 70,539 of OY754330.1, forward strand.
AATACTCTACGCCTTCTCTTAAAAAAAGGAGGTGAAATCCGCCTAACTGTCGAAGATATGGGTGTAAATGTCTACGGTGACTAAATTAGCAAAGGGCTTCCAAATGAAAGAAATGGTATCCATGGATACTTGAGATTGAACGCAGGACGGCGAAGAGAACTAATTTTTTGGATAGACATAGAGGTAATATCCGCATAACTATCGAAGATATGGGTGTAAATGCCTACGGTGACTAAATTAGTAATAGGCTTTTAAATGAAAGAAATGGTATCCATGGTTACTTGAGATTAAACAGAGGATGTCGAAGGGAACTTATTTTTTGGATAGGCATAACTGGAATAAGTGCTGTTACAGACTAAGTACTCAAGATTTAGTCGTGTAATTTGATGTGCAGGAATAAGGTATTTTTCTTAACTTACCCTGAAAGAATGGAGGTTATATCTGCATAAGATTTGAAAATATGTGGGTAATTGTTTCCGGAGCCATAATAATGAAAAGCTTCAAAATCAAATGAACGCAAAACTTTGACTCGAATGGGATAGAAACCATCAGAAAATTTGTATACCATTGACTTTAATAAATATGAACAGAAAAATATGAGAGAGAAAAAATATTTTTACTTTCATTAACAAAAGAGTGTACGAGGTTAAAATTTAAGATTAGCATTATATTAATAAGTGCATTTACGGAAAAAGTATTTCATATAACGCGTCGAAACTTGCGCTGATCTTCAACAACAATACTCTACGCCTTCTGTGAAAACATGGAGGTAATATCCCCAATACTTATGAAAATATGTTTGTAATTGTTTCCGGTGACAATGTAATTAAAAGCTTCAAAATCAAAAAAATTGAAAAAATCCGACTCGAATGGGATAAAAAACAATCAAAAACTGTGTATACCATTGAGTTTGATGCAAAGGAACAGAAAATTCAGCAAGAGAAGAAATATTTTTACATACATTAACAAAAGAGTGTACGAGGCTAAAATTTCAGATTAGCATTATGTTAATAAGTGCATTTTCGGAGAAAATTTTTTATATGACGCTTCGAAACTTGCACTGTTCCTCAACAGCATTACTCTACACATTCTGTGAAAACATGGAGGTTATATCCTAAATAATTATGAAAATATGTTGGTAATTGTTTCCGGTGACAATGTAATTAAAACCTTCAGAATCAAAAAATTGCAAAACTCTGACTCCAATGGGAAATAAACCATCAAAAAATGTGTATACCATTGAGTTTGATGCATTGGAACTGAAAAATAAGCGAGAAAAGAAATATTTATACTTACATTAACAAAAGAGTGTACGAGGCAAAAATTTCAGAATAACATTATATTAATAAGTGCATTTACGGAAAACGTATTTCATATAACGCGTCGAAACTTGCACTGATCCTCAACAGCAATACTCTACGCCTTCTGTGAATGCATAGAGGTAATATCCATGAATATTCCGAGAATATGTTGGTAATTGTTTCCGGTGACAATGTAATTAAAAGCTTCAGAATAAAAAAATTGCAAAAATCCTACTCGAATGGGATAAAAAACCATCAAAAACTGTGTATACCATTGAGCTTGATGCAAAGGAACAGAAAAATAAGCAAGAGAAGAAATATTTTTACTTACATTAACAAAAGAGTGTACGAGGCTAAAATTTCAGATTAGCATTATGTTAATAAGTGCATTTACGGAGAAAGTATTTCATATGACGCTTCGAAACTTGCACTGTTCCTCATGAGCATTACTCTACGCCTTCTTTGAAAACATGGAGGTTATATCCCCAATAATTATGAAAATATGTTGGTAATTGTTTCCGGTGACAATGTAATTAAAAGCTTCAAAATCAAAAAATTGCAAATATCCAACTCGAATGGGATACAAAACCTTAAAAAACTGTGTATACCATTGAGTTTGATGCAAAGTAACAGAGACATAAGCGAGAGAAGAAATGTTTTTACTTACATTAACAAAAGAGTGTACGAGGATAAAATTTCAGATTAGCATTATGTTAATAAGTGCATTTACGGAGAAGTATTACATATAATGCGTCGATACTTGCACTGAACCTCAAAAGCAATACTCTACGCCTTCTCTTAATAAAAGGAGGTGAAATCCGCCAAACTGTCGAAGATATGGGTGTAAATGTCTACGGTGACTAAATAAGCAAAGGGCTTCCAAATGAAAGAAATGGTATCCATGGATACTTCAGATTAAACGGAGGATGGCGAAGGGAACTAATTTTTTGGATAGGCATGGAGGTAATATCAGCATAACTATCGATGATATGGGCGTAAATGCCTACGGTGACTAAATTAGAAATAGGCTTTTAAATGAAAGAAATGGTATCCATGGTTACTTGAGATTGAACAGAGGATGTCGAAGAGAACTTATTTTTTGGATAGGCATAACTGGAATAAGTGCTGTTACAGACTAAGTACTCAAGATTTAGTCGTGTAACTTGATGTGCAGGAATAAAGTACTTTTTTTAACATACCCTGAAAGAATGGCGGTTATATCTGCATAAGATTTGAAAATATGTGGGTAAATGTTTCCGGAGCCAATATAATGAAAAGCTTCAAAAACAAATAAATGCAAAACTTTGACTCGAATGAGATAAAAAACCATCAGAAAATTTGTATACCATTGAGTTCAATAAATAGGAACAGAAAAATATGCGAGAGAAGAAATATTTTTACTTTCATTAACAAAAGAGTGTACGAGACTAAAATTTAAGATTAGCATTATATTAATAAGTGCATTTACGGAGAAATTATTTCATATAACGCGTCGAAACTTGCGCTCATTCTCAACAACATTACTCTACGCCTTTTTAGAATGCATGGAGGTAATATCCCAGAAAATTCCGAAAATATGTTGGTAATTGTTTCCGGTGACAATGTAATTAAAAGCATCAAAATCATATAAATGCAAAACTTTGCCTCGAATAGGACAAAAAACCATCAGAAAATGTGTATACCATTAAGTTTAATAAATAGGAACAGAATAATATGCGAGAGAAGAAATATTTTACTTACATTAACAAAAGAGTGTACGAAGCTAAAATTTCAGATTAGCATTATGTTAATTAGCGCATTTACGGAGAAAGTATTTCATATGACGCTTCGAAACTTGCACTTTTCCTCTACATCATTACCCTACCCCTTCTGTGAAAACATGGAGGTAATATCCCTAATAAGTATGAAAAAATCTTGGTAATTGTTTCCGGTGACAATGTAATTAAAAGCTTCAAAATCAAAAAATTGCAAAACTCCGAATCGAATGGGAAAAAAAAATTAAAAAATGTGTATACCATTGAGTTTGATGCATAGGAACAGAAAAATAAGCGAGAGAAGAAATAATTTTACTTACATTAACAAAAAAGTGTACGAGGAAAAAATTTCAGATTAGCATTATGTTAATAAGTGCATTTACGAAAAAGTATTTCATGTAACGCGTCGATACTTGCAATGAAGCTCAAAAGCAATACTCTTCGCCTTCTCAGAGAATATGGATATGATATCCGCATAACTGTCGAAGATATGGGTGTAAATGTCTACGGTGACTAAATTAGCAAAGGGCTTCCAAATGAAAGAAATGGTATCCATGGATACTTGAGATTGAAAGGAGGATGGCGAAGGGAACTAATTTTTTGGATAGGCATGGAGGTAATATCCGCATAACTATCGAAGATATGGGTGTAAATGCCTACGGTGACTAAATTAGAAAAAGGATTTTAAATGAAAGAAATGGTATCCATGGTTACTTGAGATTGAACAGAGGATGTCGAAGGGAAATTATTTTTTGGATAGGCATAACTGGAATAAGTGCTGTTACAGACTAAGTACTCAAGGTTTAGTCGTGTAATTTGATATGCAGGAATAAGGTATATTTCTAAACCTACCCTGAAAGAATGGCGGTTATATCGGCATAAGATTCGAAAATATGTGGGTAATTGTTTCCGGAGCCAATATAATGAAAAGCTTCAAAATCAAATAAATGCAAAACTTTGACTTGAATGGGATAAAAAACCATCATAAAATTTGTATACCATTGAGTTTAATAACTAGGAAAAGAAAGATATGCGAGAGAAGAAATATTTTTACTTACATTAACAAAAGAGGGACGAGGCTAAAATTTAAGATTAGCATTATATTAATAAGTGCATTTACGGAAAAAGCATTTCATATAACGCGTCGAAACATGCAATGTTCCTCAACAGAATTACTCTACGCCTTCTGTGAAAACATGGAGGTAATATCCCCGAATATTCCGAAAATATGTTGGTAATTGTTTCCGGTGACAATGTAATGAAAAGTTTCAAAATCAAATAAATGCAAAACTTCGACTCGAATGGGATAAAATACCATCAGTATATTTGTATACCTTTGAGTTTAATAAATAGGAACAGAAAAATATGCAAGAGAAGAAATATTTTTACTTACATTAACGAAAGAGTGACGAGGCTAAAATTTAAGATTAGCATTATATTAATAAGTGCATTTACGGAAAAAGTATAACATATAACGCGTCGAAACTTGCACTGTTCCTCAACAGCATTACTGTACGCCTTCTGTGAATACATGGAGGTAATATCCCCAATAATTATGAATAAATGTTGGTAATTGTTTCCGGTGACAATGTAATTAAAAATTTCAAAATCAAAAATTTGCAAAACTCCGACTCGAATGGAAAAAAAACATCAAAAAATATGTATACCATTGAGTTTGATGCATAGAAACAGAAAAATAAGCGAGAGAAGAAATTTTTTTACTTACATTAACAAAAGAGTGTACGAGGCTAAAATTTCAGATTAGCATTATGTTAATAAGTGCATTTACGGAAAAAGTCTTTCATATAACGCGTCGATACTTGCACTGAACCTCAAAAGCAATACTCCACGCCTTCTCTGAAACAATGGAGGTGATATCCGCATAACTGTCGAAGATATGGGTGTAAATTTCTACGGTGACTAAATTAGCAAAGGGCCTCCAAATGAAAGAAATGGTATCCATGGATACTTGAGATTGAACGGAGGATGGCGAAGGGAACTAATTTTTTGGATAGGTATGGAGGTAATATCCGCATAACTATCGAAGATATGGGTGTAAATGCCTACGGTGACTAAATTAGAAAAAGGCTTTTAAATGAATGAAATGGTATCCATGGTTACTTGAGATAGAACAGAGGATGTCGAAGGGAACTTATTTTTTGGATAGGCATAACTGGAATAAGTGCTTTTACAGACTAAGTACTCAAGGTTTAGTCGTGTAATTTGATGTGCAGGAACAAGGTATATTTCTTAACCTACCCTGAAAGAATGGCAGTTATATCTGCATAAGATTTGTAAATATATGTGAGTAATTGTTTCCGGTGACAATGTAATTAAAAGCTTCAAAATCAAAAAATTGTAAAAATCCGACAAGAATGGGATAAAAGACCATCAGAAAATTTGTATACCATTGAGTTTAATAAATAGGAACAGAAATATATGCGAGAGAATAAATATTTTTACTTACATTAACAAAAGAGTGTACGAGGCTAAAATTTCAGATTATCATTATATTAATAAGTGCATTTACGGAAAAAGTATTTCATATAACGCGTCGAAACTTGCACTGTTTCTCAACAGAATTACTCTACGCCTTCTGTGAAAACATGGAGGTAATATCCCCGAATATTCCGAAAATATGTTGGTAACTGTTTCCGGTAGCAATATAATAAAAAGCTTTAAAATCAAATAAATGCAAAACTTCGACTCGAATGGGAAATATAACCATCAAAAAATGTGTATACCATTGAGTTTGATGCAAAGTAACAGAAAAATAAGGGAGAAGAAATATTTTTACTTACATTAGCAAAAGAGTGTACGAGGCACAAATTTCAGATTAGCATTATGTTAATAAGTGCATTTACGGAGAAAGTATTTCATATAACGTGTCGATACTTGCACTGAACCTCAAAAGCAATACCGTACGCTCTCTATGAGAAAATGGAGGTGATATCCGCATAACTGTCGAAGATATGGGTGTAAATGTCTACGGTGACTAAAATAGAAAAAGGCTTTTAAATGAAAGAAATGGTTTCCATGGTTACTTGAGATTGAACAGAGGATGTCGAAGGGAACTTGTTTTTTGGATAGGCATAACTGGAAAAAGTGCTGTTACAGACTAAGTACTCAAGGATTAGTCGTGTAATTTGATGTGAAGGAATAAGGTATATTTCTTAACCTACCATGAAAGAATGGCGGTTATATCTGCATAAGATTCGAAAATATGTGGGTAATCGTTTCCGGAGCCAATATAATGAAAAGCTTCAAAATCAAATAAATGCAAACCTTAGACTCGAATGGGATAAAAAACCATCAAAAACTGTGTATACCATTGAGTTTGATGCATAGGAACAGAAAAATAAGCGAGAGAAAAATGTTTTTACTTACATTAAGAAAAGAGTGTACGAGGCAAAAATTTCAAATGAGCATTATGTTAATAAGTGCATTTACAGAGACGATATTTCATATAACGCGTCGATACTTGCACTGAACCTCAAAAGCAAAACTCTACGCCTTCTGTGAAAACATGGAGGTAATATCCCCAATAATTATGGAAATATGTTGGTAATTGTTTCCGGTGACAATGTAATTAAAAGCTTCAAAATCAAATAATTGCAAAACTCCGAATCGAATGGGAAAACAAACCATCAAAAAATGTGTATACCATTGAGTTTGATGCATAGGAACAAAAAATAAGCGAGAGAAGAAACGTTTTTACTTACATTAACAAAAGAGTGTATGAGGCAAAAATTTCAGATTAGCATTATGTTAATAAGTGCATTTACAGAGACAGTATTTCATATAACGCGTCGATACTTGCATTGAACCTCAAACGCAAGACTCTACGCCTGCTCTAAAAAAAAGGATGTGATATCCGCATAACTGTCGAAGATATGGGTGTAAATGTCTACGGTAACTAAATTAGCAAAGGGCTTCCAAATGAAAAAAATGGTATCCATGGATACTTGAGATTGAACGGAGGATGGCGAAGGGAACTAATTTTTTGGATAGGCATGGAGGTAATATCCGCATAAATATCGAAGATACGGGTGTAAATGCCTACAGTGACTAAATTAGAAAAAGGCTTTTAAATGAAAGAAATGGTATACATGGTTACTTGAGATTGAACAGAGGACGGCGAAGGGAACTTATTTTTTGGATAGGCATAACTGGAATAGGTGCTGTTACAGACTAAGTACTCATGGTTTAGTCGTGTAATTTGATGTGCAGGAATAAGGTATATTTCTAAACCTACCATGAAAGAATGGCGGTTATATCTGCATAAGATTCGAAAATATGTGGGTAATTGTTTCCGGAGCCAATATAATGATAAGCCTCAAAATCAAATAAATGCAAAACTTTGAATCGAACGGGATAAAAAACCATCAAAAAATGTGTATACCATTGAGTTTGATGCAAAGTAACAGAAAAATAAGGGAGAAGAAATATTTTTACTTACATTAGCAAAAGAGTGTACGAGGCACAAATTTCAGATTAGCATTATGTTAATAAGTGCATTTACGGAAAAGTATTTCATATAACGTGTCGATACTTGCACTGAACCTCATAAGCAATACCGTACGCTTTCTATGAAAAAATGGAGGTGATATCCGCATAACTGTTGAAGATATGGGTGTAAATGTCTACGGTGACTAAAATAGAAAAAGGCTTTTAAATGAAAGAAATGGTTTCCATGGTTACTTGAGATTGAACAGAGGATGTCGAAGGGAACTTGTTTTTTGGATAGGCATAACTGGAAAAAGTGCTGTTACAGACTAAGTACTCAAGGATTAGTCGTGTAATTTGATGTGAAGGAATAAGGTATATTTCTAAACCTACCATGAAAGAATGGCGGTTATATCTGCATAAGATTCGAAAATATGTGGGTAATCGTTTCCGGAGCCAATATAATGAAAAGCTTCAAAATCAAATAAATGCAAACCTTAGACTCGAATGGGATAAAAAACCATCAAAAACTGTGTATACCATTGAGTTTGATGCATAGGAACAGAAAAATAAGCGAGAGAAAAATGTTTTTACTTACATTAAGAAAAGAGTGTACGAGGCAAAAATTTCAAATTAGCATTATGTTAATAAGTGCATTTACAGAGACGATATTTCATATAACGCGTCGATACTTGCACTGAACCTCAAAAGCAAAACTCTACGCCTTCTGTGAAAACATGGAGGTAATATCCCCAATAATTATGGAAATATGTTGGTAATTGTTTCCGGTGACAATGTAATTAAAAGCTTCAAAATCAAATAATTGCAAAACTCCGAATCGAATGGGAAAAAAACCATCAAAAAATGTGTATACCATTGAGTTTGATGCATAGGAACAAAAAATAAGCGAGAGAAGAAACGTTTTTACTTACATTAACAAAAGAGTGTATGAGGCAAAAATTTCAGATTAGCATTATGTTAATAAGTGCATTTACAGAGACAGTATTTCATATAACGCGTCGATACTTGCACTGAACCTCAAACGCAAGACTCTACGCCTGCTCTAAAAAAAAGGATGTGATATCCGCATAACTGTCGAAGATATGGGTGTAAATGTCTACGGTAACTAAATTAGCAAAGGGCTTCCAAATGAAAAAAATGGTATCCATGGATACTTGAGATTGAACGGAGGATGGCGAAGGGAACTAATTTTTTGGATAGGCATGGAGGTAATATCCGCATAAATATCGAAGATACGGGTGTAAATGCCTACAGTGACTAAATTAGAAAAAGGCTTTTAAATGAAAGAAATGGTATACATGGTTACTTGAGATTGAACAGAGGACGGCGAAGGGAACTTATTTTTTGGATAGGCATAACTGGAATAGGTGCTGTTACAGACAAAGTACTCATGGTTTAGTCGTGTAATTTGATGTGCAGGAATAAGGTATATTTCTAAACCTACCATGAAAGAATGGCGGTTATATCTGCATAAGATTCGAAAATATGTGGGTAATTGTTTCCGGAGCCAATATAATGATAAGCCTCAAAATCAAATAAATGCAAAACTTTGAATCGAACGGGATAAAAAACCATAAAAAACTGTGTATACCTTTGAGTTTGATGCAAAGGAACAGAAAAATAAGCGAGAGAAGAAATATTTTTACTTACATTAACAAAAGAGTGTACGAGGCAAAAATTTCAGATTCGCATTATATTAATAAGTGCATTTACGGAAAATGTTTTTCATATAACGCGTCAAAACTTGCACTGAACCTCTAAAGCAATACTCTACGCCTTCTCTGAAAAAAAGGAGGTTTTATCCGCATAAATGTCGTAGATATGGGTGTAAATGTCTACGGTGACTAAATTAGAAAAAGGCATTTAAATGAAAGAAATGGTATCCATGGATACTTGAGATTGAATGCAGGATGTCGAAGGGAACATATTTTTTGTATAGGCATAACTGGAATAAGTGCTGTTACAGACTAAGTACTCAAGGTTTAGTCGTGTAATTTGATGTGCAGGAACAAGGTATATTTTTTAACCTACCCTGAAAGAATGGTGGTTATATCTGCATAATATAAGAAAACATGTGGGTAATTGTTTCCGGTGCCAATATAATGAAAAGCTTCAAAATCAATTAAATGCAAAACTTCGACTAGAATGGGATAAAAACCATCAGAAAATGTTTATACCATCGAGTTTAATAAATAAGAACAGAAAGATATGCGAGAGAAGAAATATTTTTACTTACATTAACAAAAGAGTGTACGAGGCTAAAATTTAAGATTAGCATTATATTAATAAGTGCATTTACGGAATAAGTATTTCATTAAACGCGTCGAAACTTGCATTGATCCTCAACAGCATTACTCTACGCCTTATGTGAAAGCATGGAGGTAAACCCATCGAAAATTACGAAAATATGTTGGTAATTGATTTCAGGTGACAATGTAATTAAAAGCTTCAAAATCAAAAAATTGCAACCAACCGACTCGAATGGGAGAAAAAACCATCACAAACTGTGTATACCATTGAGTTTGATGCAAAGGAAGAGAAAAATAAGCGAGAGAAGAAATATTTTTATTTACATTAACAAAAGAGTGTACGAGGCTAAAATTTCAGATTAGCATTATGTTAATAAGTGCATTTACGGAGAAAGTATTTCATATGACGATTCGATACTTGCACTGAACCTCAAAATCAATACTCCACGCCTTCTCTGAAAAAATGGAGGTGATATCCGCATAACTGTCGAAGATATGGGTGTAAATGTCTACGGTGACTAAATTAGCAAAGGGCTTTTAAATGAATGAAATGGTATCCATGGTTACTTGAGATTGAACGGAGGATGGCGAAGGGAACTAATTTTTTGGATAGGGAAGGTGGTAATATCCGCATAACTATCGAAGATATGAGTGTAAATGCCTACGGTGACTAAATTAGAAAAAGGCTTTTAAATTAAAGAAATGGTATCCATGGATATTTGAGATTAGACGGAGGATGGCGAAGGGAACTAATTTTTTGGATAGGCATGGAGGTAATATCCGCATAACTATCGAAGATATGAGTGAATATGCCTACGGTGACTAAATTAGAAAAAGGCTTTTAAATGAATGAAATGGTATCCATGATTACTTGAGATTGAACAGAGGATGTCGAAGGGAACTTATTTTTCGGATAGGCATAACTGGAATAAGTGCTGTTACAGACTAAGTACTCAAGTTTTAGTCGTGTAATTTGATGTGCAGGAACAAGGTATATTTCTTAACCTACCCTGAAAGAATGGCAGTTACATCTGCATAAGATTCGTAAATATATGTGGGTAATTTTTTCCGGTGCCAATATAATGAAAAGCTTCAAAATCAAATAAATGCAAAACTTCGACTCGAATGGGATAAAAAGCATCACTATATTTGTATACCTTTGAGTTTAATAAATAGGAATATAAAAATATGCGAGAGAAGAAATATTTTTACTTACATTAACAAAAGAGTGTACGAGGCTAAAATTTCAGATTAGCATTATATTAATAAGTGCATTTACGAAGAAATTAATTCATATAACGCGTCGAAACTTGCACTGATCCTCAACAGCATTATTCTACGCCTTCGATGAAAGCATGGTGGTAATATCCCCGAAAATTCCGAAAATATGTTGGTAATTGTCTCCGGTGACAATGTAATTAAAAGCATCAAAATCTAAAAATTAAAAAAATCCGACACGAAAGGGATAAAAAACCAATTAAAAACCGTGTATACCATTGGGTTTGATGCATAGGTACAGAAAAATAAGCGAGAGAAGAAATATGTTTACTTACATTAACAAAAGAGTGTACGAGGCAAAATTTCAGATTAGCATTATGTTAATAATAAATGCATTTACGGAGAAAATATTTCATATGACGCGTCGATACTTGCACAGAACGTCCAAAGCAATACTCTACGTATTCTCTGAAAAAATGGAGGTGATATCCGTATAACCGTTGAAGATATGGGTGTAAATGTCTACGGTGACTAAATTAGCAAAGTGCTTCCAAATGAAAGAAATGGTATCCATGGATACTTGAGATTGAATGCAGGATGGCGAAGGAAACTGATTTTTTGGATAGGCATGGATGTAATATCCGCATAACTATCGAAGATATGGGTGTAAATGCCTACGGTGACTAAATTAGAAAAAGGCTTTTAAATGAAAGAAATGGTATCCATGGTTACTTGAGATTGAACAGAGGATTGCGAAGGGAACTTATTTTTTGTATAGGCATAACTGGAATAAGTGCTGTTACAGACTAAGTACTCAAGGTATAGTCGTGAAATATGATGTGCAGGAACAAGGTATATTTCTTAACCTACCCTGAAAGAATGGCCATTATATCTGCATAAGATTCGAAAATAAATGGGTAATTGTTTCCGGTGACAATTTAATGAAAAGCTTCAAAATCAAATAAATGCAAAACTTCCACTCAAATGGGATAAAAAACCATTAGAAAATGTGTATACCATTGCGTTAAATAAATAGGAACAAAAAATATGCGAGAGAAGAAATATTTTTACTTACATTAACAAAAGAGTGTACGAGGCTGAAATTTAAGATTAGCATTATATTAATAAGTGCATTTACGGAAACATTATTTCATATAACGCGTCGAAACTTGCGCTCATTCTCAACAACATTACTCTACGCCTTTTTAGAAAGCATGGAGGTAATATCCCCGAAAATTCCGAAAATATCTTGCACTGATCGTCAACAGCATTACTCTTCGCCTTCTGTGAAAGCATGGAGGTAATATCCCCAATAATTATGAAAATATGTTGGTAATTGTTTCCGGTGACAATGTAATTAAAAGCTTCAAAATCAAAAAATTGCAAAAATCCGACTCGAATGGGATAAAAAAACAATCAAAAAATGTGTATACCGTTGAGTTTGATGCAAAAGAACAGAAAATTCTGCGAGAGAAGAAATATTTTTACTTACATTAACAAAAGAGTGTAGGAGGCTAAAATTTCAGATTAGCATTATATTAATAAGTGCATTTACGAAGAATATAATTCATTAAACGCGTCGAAACTTGCACTGATCCTCAACAGCATTATTCTACGCCTTCGATGAAAGAATGGAGGTAATATCCCCAAAGATTCCGAAAATATGTTGGTATTTGTTTCCGGTGACAATGTAATAAAAAGCTTCAAAAAAAAAAATTGCAAAACTCCTACTCAAATGGGATAAAAGACCAATTAAAAACCGTGTATACCATTGGGTTTGATGCATAGGTACAGAAAAATAAGCGAGAGAAGAAATATTTTTACTTACATTAACAAATGAGTGTACGAGGCAAGAATTTCAGATTAGCATTATGTTAATAAGTGCATTTACGGAGAAAGTATTTCATATAACGCGTTGATACTTTCTCTGAACCTCTGACGCAATACTCTACGCCTTCTCTGAAGAAATGGAGGTGATATCCGCATAACTGTCGCAGATATGGGTTTAAATGTCTACGGTGACTAAATTAGCAAAGGGCTTCCAAATGAAAGAAATGGTATCCATGGATACTAGAGATTGAACGGAGGATGGCGAAGGGAACTAATTTTTTGGATAGGCATGGAGGTAATATCCGCATAACTATCGAAGATATGGGTGAATATGCCTACGGTGACTAAATTAGAAAAAGGCTTTTAAATGAAAGAAATGGTATCCATGGTTACTTAAAATTTAACAGAGGATGACGAAGGGAACTTATATTTTGGATAGGCATAACTGGAATAAGTGCTGTTACAGACTAAGTACTCAACGTTTAGTCGTGTAATATGATGAGCAGGAATAAGGTATATTTCCTAACCTACCCTGATAGAATGGCGGTTATATCAGCATAAGATTCGAAAATATGTGGGTAATTGTTCACGGAGCCAATATAATGAAAAGTTTCAAAATCAAAAAAATGCAAAACTTCTTCTTGAATGGGATAAAAACCATCAGAAAATTTGTATACCATTGAGTTTAATAACTACGAACAGAAAGATATTCGAGAGAAGAAATATTTTTACTTACATTAACAAAAGAGTGACGAGACTAAAATTTAAGATTAGCATTATATTAATAAATGCATTTACGGAAAAAGTATTTCATATAACGCGTCGACACTTGCACTGATCCTCAACAGCATTGCTCTAAGCCTTCTGTGAAAACGTGGAGGTAATATCCCTAATAATTATGAAAATATGTTGGTAATTATTTCCGGTGACAATGTAATTAAAAGCTTCAAAATCAAAAGATTGCGAAAATCTGACTCGAATGGGATAAAAAACATTTAAAAAACTGTGTATAGCATTGAGTTTGATGCAAAGGAACAGAAAAAAAAGCGAAAGAAGAAATATTTTTACTTACATTAACAAAAGAGTGTACGAGGCTAAAATTTCAGATTAGCATTATGTTAATAAGTGCATATACGGAGAAAGTATTTCATATGACGCATCGAAACTTGCGCTCTTCCTCAATAGCATTACTCTACGCCTTCTGTGAAAACATGGAGGTGATATCATTAATAATTATGAAAATATGATGGTAATTGTTTCCGGTGACAATGTAATTAAAAGCTTCAAAATCAAAAAATTGCAAAAATCCGACTCGAATGGGAAAAAATACCATCAAAAAATGTATATATTATTAAGTTTGATGCATAGGAACAGAAAAATAAGCGAGAGAAGAAATATTTTTACTTACATTAACAAAAGAGTGTATGAGGAAAAAACTTCAGATTAGCATTATGTTAATAAGTGCATTTACGGAGAAAGTATTTGATTTAACGCGTCGATACTGGCACTAAACCTCAAAGACAACACTCTACGCCTTCTCTGAAACAATGGAGGTGATATCCGCATAACTGTCGAAAATATGGGTGTAAATGTCTACGGTGACTAAATTAGCAAAGGGCTTCCAAATGAAAGAAATTGTATCCATGGATACTTGATTAACGGAAGCTGACGAAGGGAACTAATTTTTTGGATAGGCATGGAGGTAATATCCGCATAACTATCGAAGATATGGGTGTAAATGCCTACGGTGACTAAATTAGAAAAAGGCTTTTAAATGAAAGAAATGGTATCCATGGTTACTTGAGATTGAACAGAGGATGTCGAAGGGAACTTTTTTTTTGGATAGGCATAACTGGAATAAGTGCTGTTACAGACTAAGTACTCAAGGTTTAGTCGTGTAATTTGATGTGCAGGAACAAGGTATATTTCTTAACCTACCCTGAAAGAATGGCGGATATAGCTGCATAATATTCAAAAAGATGTGGGTAATTGTTTCCGGTGCCAATATAATGAAAAGCTTCAAAATCAAATAAATGAAAAACTTCGACTCGAATGGGAAAGCAAACCATCAAAAAATGTGTATACCATTGAGTTTGATGCATAGGAACAGAAAAATAAGCGAGAAAAGAAATATTTTTACTTACATTAACAAAAGTGTGACGAGGCTAAAATTTAAGATTAGCATTATATTAATAAATGCATTAACGGAAAAAGTATTTCATATAACGCGTCGAAACTTACACTGATCCTCAACATCATTACTCTAAGCCTTCTGTTAAAACGTGGAGGTAATATCCCTAATAATTATGAAAATATGTTGGTAATTATTTCCGGTGACAATGTAATTAAAAGCTTCAAAATCAAAAAATTGCAAAAATCCGACTCGAATGGGATAAAAAACAACCAAAAACTGTGTATACCATTGAGTTTGATGCAAAGGAACAGAAAAAAAAGCGAAAGAAGAAATATTTTTTAACTTACATTAACAAAAAAGTGTACGAGGCAAAAATTTCAGATTAGCATTATGTTAATAAGTGCATTTACGGAGAAAGTATTTTATATAACGCGTTGATTCTTGCTCTGAACCTCTAACGCAATACGCTACACCTTCTCTGATAAATTATGAAGGTGATATCCGCATAACTGTCGAAGATATGGGTGTAAATGTCTACGGTGACTAAATTAGCAAAGGGCTTCCAAATGAAAGAAATGGTATCCATGGATACTTGAGATTGAACGGAGGATGGCGAAGGGAACCAATTTTTTGGATAGGCATGGAGGTAATATCCGCATAACTATCGAAGATATGAGTGTAAATGCCTACGGTGACCAAATTAGAAAAAGGCTTTTAAATGAATGAAATGATATCCATGGTTACTTGAGATTGAACAGAGGATGTCGAAGGGAACTTTTATTTTGGATAGGCATAACTGGAATAAGTGCTGTTACAGACTAAGTACTCAAGGTTTAGTCGTGTAATTTGATGTGCAGGAATAAGGTATAATTCTTAACCTTCCCTGAAAGAATGGCGGTTATATCAGCATAAGATTCGAAAATATGTGGGTAATTGTTCACGGAACCAATATAATGAAAAGTTTCAAAATCAAAAAAATGCAAAACTTTGACTTGAATGGGATAAAAAACCATCAGAAAATTTGTATACCATTGAGTTTAATAACTAGGAAGAGAAAGATATGCGAGAGAAGAAATATTTTTACTTACATTAACAAAAGAGTGACGAGGCTAAAATTTAAGATTAGAATTATATTAATAAGTGCATTTACGGAAAAAGTATTTCATATAACGCGTCGAAACTTGCACTGTTCCACAACAGAATTACTCTACGCATACTGTGAAAACATGGAGGTAATATCCCCGTATATTTCGAAAATATGTTGGTAATTGTTTCCGGTAGCAATATAATGAAAAGCTTCAAAATCAAATAAATGGAAAACTTCGACTCGAATGGGAGAAATAACCATCAAAAAAAGTGTATACCATTGAGATTGATGCAAAGTAACAGAAAATTAAGCGAGAGAAGAAATATTTTTACTTACATTAACAAAAGAGTGTACGAGGCTAAAATTTCAGATTAGCATTATGTTAATAAGTGCATTTACGGAAGAAGTATTTTATATAACGCGTCGATACTTGCACTGAACCTCAAAAGCAATACTCCACGCCTTCTCTAAAAAAATGGAGGTGTTATCCGCATAACTGTCGAAGATATGGGTGTAAATGTCTACGGTGACTAAATTAGCAAAGGGCTTTTAAATGAAAGAAATGGTATCCATGGATACTTGAGATTGAACGGAGGATGGCGAAGGGAACTAATTTTTTGGATAGGCATGGAGGTAATATCCGCATAACTATCGAAGATATGGGTGTAAATGCCTACGGTGACGAAATTAGAAAAAGGCTTTTAAATGAAAGAAATTGTATCCATGGTTACTTGAGATTGAACAGAGGATTGCGAAGGGAACTTATTTTTTGGAAAGGCATAACTGGAATAAGTGCTGTTACAGACTAAGTACTCAAGATTTAGTCGTGTAATTTTATGTGCAGGAACAAGGTATATTTCTGAACCTACCGTGAAAGAATGGCGGTTATATCTGCATAAGTTTCGAAAATATATGGGTAATTGTTTTCGGTGACAACGTAATTAAAAGCATCAAAATCAAAAAATGCAAAACTTTGACTCGAATAGGACAAAAAACCATCAGAAAATGTGTATACCATTAAGTTTAATAAATAGGAACAGAAAAATATGCGAAAGAAGAAATATTTTTACTGACATTAACAAAAGAGTGTACGAGGCTAAAATTTAAGATTAGCATTATATTAATAAGTGCATTTACGGAGAAATTATTTCATATGACGCTTCGAAACTTGCACTGTTCCTTTACAGCATTACTCTACGCCTTCTCTAAAAACATGAAGGCAATATCTCTACTAGGTATGAAAAAATGTTGGTAATTGTTTCCGGTGACAATGTAATTAAAAGCTTCAAAATCAAAAAATTGCAAAACCCCGACTCCAATGGGAAATAAACCATCAAAAAATGTGTATACCATTGAGTGTAATGCAAAGGAACAGAAAATTCTGCGAGAGAAGAAATATTTTTACTTACATTAACAAAAAAGTGTACGAGGCTAAAATTTCAGATTAGCATTATGTTAACAAATGCATTTACGGAGAAAGTATTTCATATGACGCTTTAAAACTTGCACTGTTCCTCAACAGCATTACTATACGCCTTCTGTGAAAACATGGAGGTAATATCCCCAATAATTATGAAAATATGTTGGTAATTGTTTTCGGTAAATATGTAATTAAAAGCTTCAAAATCAAAAAATTGAATACCTCCGAATAGAATGGGAAAAAAAACCATCAAAAAATGTGTATACCATTGAGTTTGATGCATAGGAACAGAAAAATAATCGAGAGAAGAAATATTTTTACTTACATTAACAAAAGAGTGTAAGAGGCAAAATATTCAGATTAGCATTATATAATAAGTGCATTTACGGAGAAAGTATTACATATAATACGTCAATGCTTACACTGAACCTCAAAAGCAATACTCTACGTCTTCTCTTAAAAAAAGGAGGTGAAATCCGCCTAACTGTCGAATATATGGGTGTAAATGTCTACGGTGACTAAATTAGCAAAGTGCTTCCATATGAAAGAAATGGTATCCATGGATACTTGAGATTGAACGGAGGATGGCAAAGGGAACTAATTTTTTGGATAGGCATGGAGGTAATATCCGCATAACTATCGAAGATATGGGTGTAAATGCCTACGGTGAATAAATTAGAAAAAGTCTTTTAAATGAAAGAAATGGTATCCATTTATAATTGAGATTGAACAGAGGATGGCGAAGGGAATTTATTTTTTGGATAGGCATAACTGGAATAAGTTCTGTTACAGAATAAGTACTCAAGGTTTAGTGGTGTAATTTGATGTGCAGGAATAAGGTATATTTCTTAACCTACCCTGAAGGAATGGCGGTTATATCTGCATAAGATTCGAAAATATGTGGGTAATTGTTTCCGGAGCCAATATAATGAAAAGCTTCAAAAACAAATAAATGCAAAACTTTGACTCGAATGGGATAAAAAACCATCAGAAAATTTGTATACCATTGAGTTCAATAAATAGGAACAGAAAAATATGCGAGAGAAGAAATATTTTTACTTTCATTAACAAAAGAGTGCACGAGACTAAAATTTAAGATTAGCATTATATTAATAAGTGCATTTACGGAGAAATTATTTCATATAACGCGTCAAAACTTGCGCTCATTCTCAACAACATTACTCTACGCCTTTTTAGAAAGCATGGAGGTAATATCCCCGAAAATTCCGAAAATATGTTGGTAATTGTTTCCGGTGACAATGTAATTAAAAGCATCAAAATCATATAAATGCAAAACTTTGCCTCGAATAGGACAAAAAACCATCAGAAAATGTGTATACCATTAAGTTTAATAAATAGGAACAGAATAATATGCGAGAGAAGAAATATTTTTACTTACATTAACAAAAGAGTGTACGAAGCTAAAATTTCAGATTAGCATTATGTTAATTAGCGCATTTACGGAGAAAGTATTTCATATGACGCTTCGAAACTTGCACTGTTCCTCTACATCATTACCCTACCCCTTCTGTGAAAACATGGAGGTAATATCCCCAATAATTATGAAAATATGTTGGTAATTGTTTCCGGTGACAATGTAATTAAAAGCTTCAAAATCAAAAAATTGCAAAACTCCGAATCGAATGGGAAAAAAAAATTAAAAAATGTGTATACCATTGAGTTTGATGCATAGGAACAGAAAAATAAGCGAGAGAAGAAATAATTTTACTTACATTAACAAAAAAGTGTACGAGGAAAAAATTTCAGATTAGCATTATGTTAATAAGTGCATTTACGTAAAAAGTATTTCATGTAACGCGTCGATACTTGCAATGAAGCTCAAAAGCAATACTCTTCGCCTTCTCAGAGAATATGGATATGATATCCGCATAACTGTCGAAGATATGGGTGTAAATGTCTACGGTGACTAAATTAGCAAAGGGCTTCCAAATGAAAGAAATGGTATCCATGGAAACTTGAGATTGAAAGGAGGATGGCGAAGGTAACTAATTTTTTGGATAGGCATGGAGGTAATATCCGCATAACTATCGAAGATATTGGTGTAAATGCCTACGCTGACTAAATTAGAAAAAGGCTTTTAAATGAAAGAAATGGTATCCATGGTTACTTGAGATTGAACAGAGGATGTCGAAGGGAAATTATTTTTTGGATAGGCATAACTGGAATAAGTGCTGTTACAGACTAAGTACTTAAGGTTTAGTCGTGTAATTTGATATGCAGGAATAAGGTATATTTCTAAACCTACCCTGAAAGAATGGCGGTTATATCTGCATAAGATTCGAAAATATGTGGGTAATTGTTTCCGGAGCCAATATAATGAAAAGCTTCAAAATCAAATAAATACAAAACTTTGACTCGAATGGGAAAAAAAACATCAGGAAATTTGTATACCATTGATTTCAATAAATAGGAACAGAAAAATATGCGAGAGAAGATATATTTTTACTTTCATTAACAAAAGAGTGTACGAGGCTAAAATTAAAGATTAGCACTATATTATTAAGTGCATTTACGGAAAAAGTATTTCATATAACGCGTCGAAACTTGCGCTGATTCTCAACAACATTACTCTACGCCTTCTGTGAAAGCATGGAGGTAATATCCAAGAAAATTCCGAGAATATGTTGGTAATTGTTTCCGGTGACAATGTAATTAAAATCTTCAAAATAAAAAAAAAAAAAAACCGACTCGAATGGGATAAAAACCATCAAAAACTGTGTATACCATTTAGTTTGATGCAAAGGAACTGAAAATTCTGCGAGAGAAGAAATATTTTTACTTACATAACAAAAGAGTGTACGAAGTTAAATTTAGATTTGGATTATGTTAATTAGCGCATTTACGGAGAAAGTATTTCATATGACGCTTCGAAACTTGCACTGTTCCTCTACATCATTACTCTACCCCTTCTGTGAAAACATGGAGGTAATATCCCTAATAAGTATGAAAAAATGTTGGTAATTGTTTCCGGTGACAATGTAATTAAAAGCTTCAAAATCAAAAAATTGCAAAACTCCGACTCGAATGGGAAAAAAAAATTAAAAAATGTGTATACCATTGAGTTTGATGCATAGAAACAGAAAAATAAGCGAGAGAAGAAATATTTTTACTTACATTAACAAAAGAGTGTACGAGGCAAAAATTTCAGATTAGCATTATGTTAATAAGTGCATTTACGGAGAAAGTATTACATATAATGCGTCGATACTTGCACTGAACCTCAAAAGTAATACTCTACGCCTTCTCTTAAAAAAAGGAGGTGAAATCCGCCTAACTGTCGAAGATATGGGTGTAAATGTCTACGGTGACTAAATTAGCAAAGGGCTTCCAAATGAAAGAAATGGTATCCATGGATACTTGAGATTGAACGCAGGACGGCGAAGAGAACTAATTTTTTGGATAGACATAGAGGTAATATCCGCATAACTATCGAAGATATGGGTGTAAATGCCTACGGTGACTAAATTAGTAATAGGCTTTTAAATGAAAGAAATGGTATCCATGGTTACTTGAGATTAAACAGAGGATGTCGAAGGGAACTTTTTTTTTGGATAGGCATAACTGGAATAAGTGCTGTTACAGACTAAGTACTCAAGATTTAGTCGTGTAATTTGATGTGCAGGAATAAGGTATTTTTCTTAACTTACCCTGAAAGAATGGAGGTTATATCTGCATAAGATTTGAAAATATGTGGGTAATTGTTTCCGGAGCCATAATAATGAAAAGCTTCAAAATCAAATGAACGCAAAACTTTGACTCGAATGGGATAGAAACCATCAGAAAATTTGTATACCATTGACTTTAATAAATATGAACAGAAAAATATGAGAGAAAAAATATTTTTACTTTCATTAACAAAAGAGTGTACGAGGTTAAAATTTAAGATTAGCATTATATTAATAATTGCATTTACGGAAAAAGTATTTCATATAACGCGTCGAACCTTGCGCTGATCCTCAACAACAATACTCTACGCCTTCTGTGAAAACATGGAGGTAATATCCCCAATACTTATGAAAATATGTTTGTAATTGTTTCCGGTGACAATGTAATTAAAAGCTTCAAAATCAAAAAATTGAAAAAATCCGACTCGAAAAGGATAAAAAACAATCAAAAACTGTGTATACCATTGAGTTTGATGCAAAGGAACAGAAAATTCAGCAAGAGAAGAAACATTTTTACTTACATTAACAAAAGAGTGTACGAGGCTAAAATTTCAGATTAGCATTATGTTAATAAGTGCATTTTCGGAGAAAATTTTTTATATGACGCTTCGAAACTTGCACTGTTCCTCAACAGCATTACTCTACACATTCTGTGAAAACATGGAGGTTATATCCTAAATAATTATGAAAATATGTTGGTAATTGTTTCCGGTGACAATGTAATTAAAACCTTCAGAATCAAAAAATTGCAAAACTCTGACTCCAATGGGAAATAAACCATCAAAAAATGTGTATACCATTGAGTTTGATGCATTGGAACTGAAAAATAAGCGAGAAAAGAAATATTTATACTTACATTAACAAAAGAGTGTACGAGGCTAAAATTTAAGATTAGCATTATATTAATAAGTGCATTTACGGAAAAAGTATTTCATATAACGCGTCGAACCTTGCGCTGATCCTCAACAACAATACTCTTCGCCTTCTGTGAAAACATGGAGGTAATATCCCCAATACTTATGAAAATATGTTTGTAATTGTTTCCGGTGACAATGTAATTAAAAGCTTCAAAATCAAAAAATTGAAAAAATCCGACTCGAATGGGATAAAAAACAATCAAAAACTGTGTATACCATTGAGTTTGATGCAAAGGAACAGAAAATTCAGCAAGAGAAGAAATATTTATACTTACATTAACAAAAGAGTGTACGAGGCAAAAATTTCAGAATAACATTATATTAATAAGTGCATTTACGGAAAACGTATTTCATATAACGCGTCGAAACTTGCACTGATCCTCAACAGCATTACTCTACGCCTTCTGTGAATGCATAGAGGTAATATCCATGAATATTCCGAGAATATGTTGGTAATTGTTTCCGGTGACAATGTAATTAAAAGCTTCAAAATAAAAAAATTGCAAAAATCCGACTCGAATGGGATAAAAAACCATCAAAAACTGTGTATACCATTGAGTTCGATGCAAAGGAACAGAAAATTCTGCGAGAGAAGAAATACTTTTATTTACATTAACAAAAGAGTGTACGAGGCTAAAATTTCAGATTAGCATTATGTTAATAAGTGCATTAACGGAAAAAGTATTCCATATGACGCTTCGAAACTTGCACTGTTCCTCATAAGCATTACTCTACGCCTTCTGTGAAACATGGAGGTAATATCCCCAATACTTATGAAAATATTTTGGTAATTGTTTCCGGTGACAATGTAATTAAAAGCTTCAGAATAAAAAAATTGCAAAAATCCGACTCGAATGGGATAAAAAACCATCAAAAACTGTGTATACCATTGAGCTTGATGCAAAGGAACAGAAAAATAAGCAAGAGAAGAAATATTTTTACTTACATTAACAAAAGAGTGTACGAGGCTAAAATTTCAGATTAGCATTATGTTAATAAGTGCATTTACGGAGAAAGTATTT
Organism: Pyrrhosoma nymphula; assembly: GCA_963573305.1. Taxonomy (NCBI): domain Eukaryota; kingdom Metazoa; phylum Arthropoda; class Insecta; order Odonata; family Coenagrionidae; genus Pyrrhosoma; species Pyrrhosoma nymphula. The sequence continues at coordinate 93,624 of OY754330.1, forward strand.
CATATGACGCTTCGAAACTTGCACTGTTCCTCATGAGCATTACTCTACGCCTTCTTTGAAAACATGGAGGTTATATCCCCAATAATTATGAAAATATGTTGGTAATTGTTTCCGGTGACAATGTAATTAAAAGCTTCAAAATCAAAAAATTGCAAATATCCAACTCGAATGGGATACAAAACCTTAAAAAACTGTGTATACCATTGAGTTTGATGCAAAGTAACAGAAACATAAGCGAGAGAAGAAATGTTTTTACTTACATTAACAAAAGAGTGTACGAGGATAAAATTTCAGATTAGCATTATGTTAATAAGTGCATTTACGGAGAAGTATTACATATAATGCGTCGATACTTGCACTGAACCTCAAAAGCAATACTCTACGCCTTCTCTTAATAAAAGGAGGTGAAATCCGCCTAACTGTCGAAGATATGGGTGTAAATGTCTACGGTGACTAAATAAGCAAAGGGCTTCCAAATGAAAGAAATGGTATCCATGGATACTTCAGATTGAACGGAGGATGGCGAAGGGAACTAATTTTTTGGATAGGCATGGAGGTAATATCAGCATAACTATCGATGATATGGGTGTAAATGCCTACGGTGACTAAATTAGAAATAGGCTTTTAAATGAAAGAAATGGTATCCATGGTTACTTGAGATTGAACAGAGGATGTCGAAGGGAACTTATTTTTTGGATAGGCATAACTGGAATAAGTGCTGTTACAGACTAAGTACTCAAGATTTAGTCGTGTAACTTGATGTGCAGGAATAAGGTACTTTTTTTAACCTACCCTGAAAGAATGGCGGTTATATCTGCATAAGATTTGAAAATATGTGGGTAAATGTATCCGGAGCCAATATAATGAAAAGCTTCAAAATCAAATGAATGCAAAACTTTGACTCGAATGGGATAAAAACCATCAGAAAATTTTTATACCATTGAGTTTAATAAATAGGATTAGAAAAGTATGCGTGAGAAGAAATATTTTTACTTTCATTAACAAAAGAGTGTACGAGGCTAAATTTAAGATTAGCATTATATTAATAGGTGCATTTACGGAAAAAGTATTTCATATAACGCGTCGAAACTTGCGCTGATCCTCAACAACTATACTCTACGCCTTCTGTGAAAGCATGGAGGTAATATCCCCGAAAAGTCCGAAAATATGTTGGTAATTGTTTCCGGTGACAATGTAATTAAAAGCTTCAAAATCAAAAAATTGCAAAAATCCGACTTGAATGGGATAAAAAACCATCAAAAACAGTGTATTCCATTGAGTTTGATGCAAAGGAACAGAAAATTCTGCGAGAGAAGAAATATTTTTACTTACATTAACAAAAGAGTGTACGAGGCTAAAATTTCAGATTAGCATTATGTTAATAAGTGCATTTTCGGAGAAAATGTTTTATATGACGCTTCGAAACTTGCACTGTTCCTCAACAGCATTACTCTACACCTTCTGTGAAAACATGGAGGTTATATCCCCAATAATTATGAAAAATGTTGGTAATTGTTTCCGGTGACAATGTAATTAAAAGCTTCAAAATAAAAAAATTGCAAAACTCCGACTCCAATGGGAAATAAACCATCAAAAAATGTGTATACCATTGAGTTTGATGCATTGGAACTGAAAAATAGGCGAGAAATGAAATATTTTTACTTACATTAACAAAAGAGTGTACGAGGAAAAAATTTCAGAATAGCATTATATTAATAAGTGCATTTACGGAAGACGTATTTCATATAACGCGTCGAAACTTGCACTGATCCTCAACAGCATTACTCTACGCCTTCTGTAAAAATATGGAGGTAATATCCATGAAAATTCCGAGAATATGTTGGTAATTGTTTCCGGTGACAATGTAATTAAAAGCTTCAAATTAAAAAAATTGCAAAAATCCGACACGAATGGGATAAAAAACCATCAAAAACTGTGTATACCATTGAGTTTGATGCAAAGGAACAGAAAATTCTGCGAGAGAAGAAATACTTTTACTTACATTAACAAAAGAGTGTACGAGGCTTAATTTTCAGATTAGCATTATGGTAATAAGTGCATTTACGGAAAACGTATTCCATATGACGCTTCGAAACTTGCACTGTTCCTCATAAGCATTACTCTACGCCTTCTGTGAAAACATGGAGATAATATTTCCAATAATTATGAAAATATGTTGGTAATTGTTTCCGGTGACAATGTAATTAAAAGCTTCAGAATAAAAAAATTGCAAAAATCCGACTCGAATGGGATAAAAAACCATCAAAAACTGTGTATACCATTGAGCTTGATGCAAAGCAACAGAAAAATAAGCGAGAGAAGAAATATTTTTACTTACATAAACAAAAGAGTGTACGAGGCTAAAATTTCAGATTAGCATTATGTTAATAAGTGCATTTACGGAGAAAGTATTTCATATGACGCTTCGAAACTAGCACTGTTCCTCATGAGCATTACTCTACGCCTTCTGTGAAAACATGGAGGTAATATCCCTAATAAGTGTGAAAAAATGTTGGTAATTGTTTCCGGTGACAATGTAATTAAAAGCTTCAAAATCAAAAAATTGCAAAACTCCGACTCGAATGGGGAAAAAAAAATTAAAAAATGTGTATACCATTGAGTTTGATGCATAGGAACAGAAAAATAAGCGAGAAAAGAAATATTTTTACTTACATTAACAAAAGAGTGTACGAGGCAAAAATTTCAGATTAGCATTATGTTAATAAGTGCATTATCGGAGAAAATGTTTTATATGACGCGTCGAAACTTGCACTGATCCTCAACAGCATTACTCTACGCCTTCTGTGAATGCATAGAGGTAATATCCATGAATATTCCGAGAATATGTTGGTAATTGTTTCCGGTGACAATGTAATTAAAAGCTTCAAAATAAAAAAATTGCAAAAATCCGACTCGAATGGGATAAAAAACCATCAAAAACTGTGTATACCATTGTGTTTGATGCAAAGGAACAGAAAATTCTGCGAGAGAAGAAATACTTTTACTTACATTAACAAAAGAGTGTACGAGGCTAAAATTTCAGATTAGCATTATGTTAATAAGTGCATTTACGGAGAAAGTATTTCATATGACGCTTCGAAACTTGCACTGTTCCTCATGAGCATTACTCTACGCCTTCTTTGAAAACATGGAGGTTATATCCCCAATAATTATGAAAATATGTTGGTAATTGTTTCCGGTGACAATGTAATTAAAAGCTTCAAAATCAAAAAATTGCAAATATCCAACTCGAATGGGATACAAAACCTTAAAAAACTGTGTATACCATTGAGTTTGATGCAAAGTAACAGAAACATAAGCGAGAGAAGAAATGTTTTTACTTACATTAACAAAAGAGTGTACGAGGATAAAATTTCAGATTAGCATTATGTTAATAAGTGCATTTACGGAGAAGTATTACATATAATGCGTCGATACTTGCACTGAACCTCAAAAGCAATACTCTACGCCTTCTCTTAATAAAAGGAGGTGAAATCCGCCTAACTGTCGAAGATATGGGTGTAAATGTCTACGGTGACTAAATAAGCAAAGGGCTTCCAAATGAAAGAAATGGTATCCATGGATACTTCAGATTGAACGGAGGATGGCGAAGGGAACTAATTTTTTGGATAGGCATGGAGGTAATATCAGCATAACTATCGATGATATGGGTGTAAATGCCTACGGTGACTAAATTAGAAATAGGCTTTTAAATGAAAGAAATGGTATCCAGGGTTACTTGAGATTGAACAGAGGATGTCGAAGGGAACTTATTTTTTGGATAGGCATAACTGGAATAAGTGCTGTTACAGACTAAGTACTCAAGATTTAGTCGTGTAACTTGATGTGCAGGAATAAGGTACTTTTTTTAACCTACCCTGAAAGAATGGCGGTTATATCTGCATAAGATTAGAAAATATGTGGGTAAATGTTTCCGGAGCCAATATAATGAAAAGCTTCAAAATCAAATAAATGCAAAACTTTGACTCGAATGGGATAAAAACCATCAGAAAATTTGTATACCATTGAGTTTAATAAATAGGATTAGAAAAATATGCGTGAGAAGAAATATTTTTACTTTCATTAACAAAAGAGTGTACGAGGCTAAATTTAAGATTAGCATTATATTAATAGGTGCATTTACGGAAAAAGTATTTCATATAACGCGTCGAAACTTGCGCTGATCCTCAACAACTATACTCTACGCCTTCTGTGAAAGCATGGAGGTAATATCCCCGAAAATTCCGAAAATATGTTGGTAATTGTTTCCGGTGACAATGTAATTAAAAGCTTCAAAATCAAAAAATTGCAAAAATCCGACTTGAATGGGATAAAAAACCATCAAAAACAGTGTATTCCATTGAGTTTGATGCAAAAGAACAGAAAATTCTGCGAGAGAAGAAATATTTTTACTTACATTAACAAAAGAGTGTACGAGGCTAAAATTTCAGATTAGCATTATGTTAATAAGTGCATTTTCGGAGAAAATGTTTTATATGACGCTTGGAAACTTGCACTGTTCCTCAACAGCATTACTCTACACCTTCTGTGAAAACATGGAGGTTATATCCCCAATAATTATGAAAATATGTTGGTAATTGTTTCCGGTGACAATGTAATTAAAAGCTTCAAAATAAAAAAATTGCAAAACTCCGACTCCAATGGGAAATAAACCATCAAAAAATGTGTATACCATTGAGTTTGATGCATTGGAACTGAAAAATAGGCGAGAAATGAAATATTTTTACTTACATTAACAAAAGAGTGTACGAGGAAAAAATTTCAGAATAGCATTATATTAATAAGTGCATTTACGGAAGACGTATTTCATATAACGCGTCGAAACTTGCACTGATCCTCAACAGCATTACTCTACGCCTTCTGTAAAAATATGGAGGTAATATCCATGAAAATTTCGAGAATATGTTGGTAATTGTTTCCGGTGACAATGTAATTAAAAGCTTCAAATTAAAAAAAATTGCAAAAATCCGACACGAATGGGATAAAAAACCATCAAAAACTGTGTATACCATTGAGTTTGATGCAAAGGAACAGAAAATTCTGCGAGAGAAGAAATACTTTTACTTACATTAACAAAAGAGTGTACGAGGCTTAAATTTCAGATTAGCATTATGGTAATAAGTGCATTTACGGAAAACGTATTCCATATGACGCTTCGAAACTTGCACTGTTCCTCATAAGCATTACTCTACGCCTTCTGTGAAAACATGGAGATAATATTTCCAATAATTATGAAAATATGTTGGTAATTGTTTCCGGTGACAATGTAATTAAAAGCTTCAGAATAAAAAAATTGCAAAAATCCGACTCGAATGGGATAAAAAACCATCAAAAACTGTGTATACCATTGAGCTTGATGCAAAGCAACAGAAAAATAAGCGAGAGAAGAAATATTTTTACTTACATAAACAAAAGAGTGTACGAGGCTAAAATTTCAGATTAGCATTATGTTAATAAGTGCATTTACGGAGAAAGTATTTCATATGACGCTTCGAAACTAGCACTGTTCCTCATGAGCATTACTCTACGCCTTCTGTGAAAACATGGAGGTAATATCCCTAATAAGTATGAAAAAATGTTGGTAATTGTTTCCGGTGACAATGTAATTAAAAGCTTCAAAATCAAAAAATTGCAAAACTCCGACTCGAATGGGGAAAAAAAAATTAAAAAATGTGTATACCATTGAGTTTGATGCATAGGAACAGAAAAATAAGCGAGAAAAGAAATAATTTTACTTACATTAACAAAAAAGTGTACGAGGAAAAAATTATAGATTAGCATTATGTTAATAAGTGCATTTACGGAAAAAGTATTTCATGTAACGCGTCGATACTTGCACTGAACCTCAAAAGCAATACTCTACGTCTTCTCCTAAAAAAAGGAGGTGAAATCCGCCTAACTGTCGAAGATATGGGTGTAAATGTCTACGGTGACTAAATTAGCAAAGGGCTTCCAAATGAAAGAAATGGCATTCATGGATACTTGATATTGAACAGAGGATGGCGAAGGGAACTAATTTTTTGGATAGGCATGGAGGTAATAACCGCATAACTATAGAAGATATGGGTGTAAATGCCTACGGTGACTAAATTAGCAAAAGGTTTCTAAATGAAAGAAATTGTATCCATGGTTACTTAGATTGGACAGAGGATGGCGAACGGAACTAATTTTTTGGATAGGCATAACTGGAATAAGTGCTGTTACAGACTAAGTACTCAAGGTTTAGTCGTGTTATTTGATGTGCAGGAATAAGGTATATTCCTTTACCTACCATTAAAGAATGGCGGTTTTATCTGCATAAGGTTCGAAAATATGTAAGTAATTGTTTCCGGTGACAATATAATGAAAAGCTTCAAAATCAAAGAAATGCAAAACTTCGACTCAAATGGGATAAATAACCATCAGAAAATGTGTATACCATATAGTTTGATGCATAGGAACAGAAAAATAAGCGAGAAAAGAAATAATTTTACTTACATTAACAAAAAAGTGTACGAGGAAAAAATTATAGATTAGCATTATGTTAATAAGTGCATTTACGGAAAAAGTATTTCATGTAACGCGTCGATACTTGCACTGAACCTCAAAAGCAATACTCTACGTCTTCTCCTAAAAAAAGGAGGTGAAATCCGCCTAACTGTCGAAGATATGGGTGTAAATGTCTACGGTGACTAAATTAGCAAAGGGCTTCCAAATGAAAGAAATGGCATTCATGGATACTTGATATTGAACAGAGGATGGCGAAGGGAACTAATTTTTTGGATAGGCATGGAGGTAATAACCGCATAACTATAGAAGATATGGGTGTAAATGCCTACGGTGACTAAATTAGCAAAAGGTTTCTAAATGAAAGAAATTGTATCCATGGTTACTTAGATTGGACAGAGGATGGCGAACGGAACTAATTTTTTGGATAGGCATAACTGGAATAAGTGCTGTTACAGACTAAGTACTCAAGGTTTAGTCGTGTTATTTGATGTGCAGGAATAAGGTATATTCCTTTACCTACCATTAAAGAATGGCGGTTTTATCTGCATAAGGTTCGAAAATATGTAAGTAATTGTTTCCGGTGACAATATAATGAAAAGCTTCAAAATCAAAGAAATGCAAAACTTCGACTCAAATGGGATAAATAACCATCAGAAAATGTGTATACCATATAGTTTGATGCATAGGAACAGAAAATTCTGCGGGAGAAGAAATATTTTTCCTTACATTAACAAAAGAGTGTACGAGGCTAAAATTTCAGATTAGACTTATGGTAATAAGTGCATTTACTGATAGAGAATTTCATATAACGCGATTACACTTGTACTGATCCTCAAACGCATTACTCTACGCTTTCTGTGAAAACATGTAGGTAATATCGGCATTACTCTGGAAAATATGGAGGAAAGAGTTATTATAACTTTTCGACGGCCATCGGGATAACTAACTTGCATTTATATGTGCCTTCCCATAGGTAGCAATGGGACATATTGGTCCAGTACTAATGGTATATTTGTGTCCCATTGGTACTTACGGGTTACAGGTTAACAATCGTTTACGCCGTCTGAGAAAAAATGGAGGTAATATCAGCATTAGTTCGGAAAATATGGAGGAAATAGTTTTCGGTGACAATATTAGAAGCAGCTTAAAAGTCAAAACAAATGCAAAAATTCGACTCGAATGGGATAAAAAACAATCAAAAAATGTGTATGCCATTGCGTTTGATGCATAGGAACACAAAATAATTTTGCGAGAGAAAATATATATTTACTTACATTAACAAAAGAGTGTACGAGTCTAAAATTTCAGATTAGCATTATATTAATAAGTGCATTTACGGAAAAGGTATTTTATTTGACGCGTCGAATCTGGCACTGATTCACAATAGCATTACTCTTCGACTTCTTTGAAAACATGGAGTTAATATCCGCATAACAATCGAAGATATGGGTGTAAATGCCTATGGTGACTAAATTAGCAAAAGGCTTCTAAATAAAAGATATGGTATCCATGCTTACATGAGATTGAACAGAGGATGGCGAAGGGTACTAATTTTTTGGATAGGAATAACTGGAATAAGTGCTGTTTCAGACTAAGTACTCAAGGTTTAGTCGTGTTATTTGATGTTCAGGAATAAGGTATATTTCTTAACCTACCCTGAAAGAATGGCGGTTATATCTGCATAAGATTCGAAAATATGTGGGTAATTGTTTCCGGTGACAATATAATGAATATCTTCAAAATCAAAGAAATGCACAACTACGGCTCGAATGGGATAAAAAACCGTCAGAAAATGTGTATGCAATTGAGTTTTATGCATAGGAACAGAAATAATGGCGAGAGAAGATATATTTTTACTTACATTAACAAAAGAGTGTACGAGGCTAAAATGTTCAGATTAGCATTATGGTAATACGTGCATTTACGGAGAAAGAATTTCATATAACGCGTTGAAACCTTCACTGATCCACAAAAGCTTTACTCTACGCCTTCTGTGAAAACATGTAGTTAATATCTGCATTACTTGGGAAAATATGGAGGAAATAGTTATATTAACTCTTCGACGGCCATCGGGATTACTATGTTGCATTTATATGTGCCGTCCCATAGGTAGCAATGGGACAAATAGATCCCGTACTAATGGTATATTTGTGTCCCATTGGTAGTTACGGGTTACAGGTTAACAATCGTTTACGCCGTCTTAGAAAAAATGGAGGTAATATCTGCATTACTTTGGAAAATATGGAGGAAATAGTTATATTAACTCTTCGACGGCCATCGGGATAACTATGTTGCATTTATATGTGCCTTCCCATAGGTAGCAATGGGACATATTGGTCCCGTACTAATGGTATATTTGTGTCTTATTGGTACTTACGGGTTACAGGTTAACAATCGTTTACGCCTTATGAGAAAAAATGGAAGTTATATCAGCATTATTTTGGAAAATATGGAGGAAATAGTTTTCGGTGACAATATTAGAAGCAGCTTAAAAGTAAAAAAAATGCAAAAATTCGACTCGAATGGGATAAAAAACCATCAAAAAATTACGAGGCTAAAATGTTCAGATTAGCATTATGTTAATAAGTGCATTTACGGAGAAAGTATTTCATATGACGCGTCGAAACTTGCACTGATCCACAAAAGCAGTACTCTTAGCCTTCTGTGAAAAAATAGAGGTAATATCCGTATAACTGTCGAAGATATGGGTGTAAATATCTACGGTGACTAAATTAGCAAAAGGCTTCAAAATGAAAGAAATGGTATCCATGGTTACTTGAGATTGAACAGAGGATGGCGAAGGGAACTAATTTTCTGAATAGGCATAACTGGAATAAGTGCTGTTACAGACTAAGTACTCAAGGTTTAGTCGTGTAATTTGATGTGCAGAAAAAAGGTATATTTCTTAATTTACCCTGAAAGAATGTCGGTTATATCTGCATAAGATTCGAAAATATGTGAGTAATTGTTTTCGGTGACAATATAATGAAAAGCTTTAATATCAAAGAAATGCAATAATCCGACTCGAATGGGATAAAAAATCATCAGAAAATGTGTATACCATTGAGTTTGGTGCATAGGAACAGAAAATTTTGCGAGAGAAGAAATATTTTTAATTACATTAACAAAAGAATGTACAAAGCTAAAATGTTCAGATTAGCATTATGGTAATAAGTGCATTTACGGAGAAAGTATTTCATATGACGTGTCGAAACTTGCACTGATCCACAAAAGCATTACCCTACGCCTTCTTTGAAAATATGGAGGTAATATCCGCATTACTTCTGAAAATATGTGGGTAATTGTTTCCGGTGACAATATTATAAAAAGCTTCAAAATCAATGAAATGCCAAACTTCGACTCGAATGGGATAAAAAACCGTCAGAATTGTGTATGCCATTGAGTTTTATGCATAAAAACAGAATATTTTGCGAGAGAAGGAATATATTTTTACTTACATTAACAAAAGAGTGTACGAGGCTAAAATGTTCAGATTAGCAATATGGTAATAAGTGCATTTACGGAGAAAGAATTTCATATAACGCGTTGATATTGATCCACAAAAACATTACTCTACGCCTTCTGTGAAAACATGTACGTAATATCTGCATTTCTTTGGAAAATATGGTGGAAATAGTTATATTAACTCTTCGACGGCCATCGGGATAACTATGTTTCATTTATATGTGCCGTCCCATAGGTAGCAATGGGACATATTGGTCCCGTACTAATAGTATATTTGTGTCCCATTGGTACTTACGGGTTACTGGTTAACAATCGTTTACACCTTCTGAGAAAAAATGGAGGTAATATTAGCATTATTTTGGAAAATATGGAGGAAATAGTTTTCGGTGACAATATTAGAAGCAGCTTAAAAGTCAAAACAAATGCAAAAATTCGACTCGAATGGGATAAAAAACAATCAGAAAATGTGTATGCCATTGAGTTTGATGCATAGGAACATAAAAAAATTTTGCGAGAGAAAAAATATATTTACTTACTTTAATAAAAGAGTGTACGAGGCTAAAATTTCAGATTAGCATTATATTAATAAGTGCATTTACGGAAAAGGTATTTCATTTGACGCGTCGAAACTGGCACTGATCCACAATAGCATTACTCATCGACTTATTTGAAAACATGGAGTTAATATCCGCATAACAATCGAAGATATGGGTGTAAATGCCTACGGTGACTAAATTAGAATAAGGCTTCTAAATAAAAGAAATGGTATCCATGGTTACATGAGATTGAACAGAGGATGGCGAAGGGGACTAATTTTTTGGATAGGCATAACTGGAATAAGTGCTGTTACAGACTAAGTACTCAAGGTTTAGTCGTGTAATTTGATGTGCAGGAATAAAGCATATTTCTTAACCTACCCTGAAAGAATGGCGGTTATATCTGCATAAGATTCGAAAATATGTGGGTAATTGTTTACGGTGACAATATAATGAAAAGCTTCAAAATCAAATAAATGCACAACTTCGACTCGAATGGGATAAAAAACCATCAGAAAATGTGTATACCATTGAGTTTGATGCATAGGAACCAAAAAAATATGCAGGAGAAAAAATATGTTTACTTACATTAACAAAAGAGTGTACGAGGCTAAAATGTTCAGATTAGCATTATGGTAATGAGTGCATTTACGGAAAAAGTATGTCATATGACGCGTCGAACCTTAAAGTGATCCACAAAAGCATTACTCTACGCCTTTTGTGAACATATGGAGGTAATATCCGCATTACTTCCGAAAATATGTGAGTGATTGTTTCCGGTGACAATATTATAAAAAGCTTCAAAAACAAAGAAATGCAAAATCTCGACTCGAATGGGATGAAAAACCGTCAGAAAATGTGTTTGCCATTGATTTTTATGCATAGGAACAGAAAATATTGCGAGAGGAGTAATATTTTTACTTACATTAACAAAAGAGTGTACGAGGCTAAAATGTTCAGGATAGCATTTGGGTAATAAGTGCATCTACGGAGAAAGAATTTCATATAACGCGTTGAAACCTTCACTGATCCACAAACACATTACTCTACGCCTTCTGTGAAAATATAGAGGTAATATTTGCAACACTTCCGAAAATATGTGGGTAATTGTTTCCGGTTACAATATAATGAAAAGCTTCAAAATCAAGGAAATGCAAAAATTCGACTCGAATGGGATAAAAAACCATCACAAAATGTGTATGCCATTGAATTTGATGCATAGGATCAGAAAAATATGCGAGAGAAAAAATATTTTTACTTACATTAACAAAAGAGTGTACGAGGCTAAAATTTCAGATTAGCATTATGTGAAAAAATGGAGGTAATATCCGTATAACTGTCGAAGATATGGGTGTAAATGTCTACGGTGACTAAATTAGCAAAAGGCTTCTAAATGAAAGAAATGGTATCCATGGTTACTTGAAATTGAACAGAGGATGGCGAAGGGAACTAATTCTTTGGATAGGCATAACTGGAATAAGTGCTGTTACGGACTAAGTACTCAAGGTTTAGTCGTGTAATTTGATGTGCAGAAATAAAGCATATTTCTTAACCTACCCTGAAAGAATGGCGGTCTTATCTGCATAAGATTCGAAAATATGTGGGTAATTGTTTCCGGTTACAATATAATGAAAAGCTTCAAAATCAAAGAAATGCAAAAATCCGACTCGAATGGATAAAAAACCATAAGAAAATGTGTATACCATTAAGTTTGATGCATAGGAACAGAAAAATATGCGAGAGAAGAAATATGTTTATTTACATTAACAAAAGAGTGTACGAGTCTAAAATGTTCAGATTAGCATTATGGTAATAAGTGCATTTATGGAGAAAGTATTTCATATGACGTGTCGAAACTTGCACTGATCCACAAAAGCATTACCCTACGCCTTCTTTGAAAATATGGAGGTAATATCCGCATTACTTCTGAAAATATGTGGGTAATTGTTTCCGGTGACAATATAATGAAAAGCTTCAAAATCAAAGAAATGCAAAACTTCGGCTATATTAACTCTTCGACGGCCATCGGGATTTCTATGTTGCATTTATATGTGCCGTCCGATAGGTAGCAATTGGACAAATTGGTCCAGTACTTATGGTATATTTTTGTCCAATTGGTACTTACGGGTTACAGGTTAACAATCGTTTACGCCGTCTGAGAAAAAATGGAGGTAATATCTGCTTTACTTTGGAAAATATGGAGGAAATAGTTTTCGGTGACAATATTAGAATCAGTTTAAAAGTAAAAAAAAATGCGAAACTTCGACTACAATGGGATAAAAAACCATCAGAAAATTGTATGCTATTGAGTTTGATGCATAGGAACAGAAAATTTCGCGAGAGAAGAATTATTTTTACTGACATTAACAAAAGAGTGTACGAGGCTACAATGTTCAGATTAGCATTATGGTAATAAGTGCATTTACGGAGAAAGAATTACATATAACGCGTTGAAACTTTCACTGATTCACAAAAGCATTACTCTACGCCTTCTGTGAAAACATGTAGGTAATATATGCATTACTTTGGAAAATATGGAGGAAATAGTTATATTAACTCTTCGACGGCCATCGGGATAACTATGTTGCATTTATATGTGCCGTCCCATAGGTAGCAATGGGACATATTGGTCCCGTACTAATGGTATATTTGTGTCCCATTTGTACTTACGGGTTATAGGTTAACAATCGTTTACGCCTTCTGAGAAAAAATGGAGGTAATTTTGGAAAATATGGAGGAAATAGTTTTCGGTGACAATATTAGAAGCAGTTTAAAAGTAAAAAAAAATGCAAAACTTCGACTCGAATGGGATAAAAAACCATCATAAAATGTGTATGCCATTGAGTTTGATGCAAAGGAACAGAAAATTTTGCGAGAGAAGAAATATTTTTAATTACATTAACAAAAGAGTGTACGAGGCCAAAATGTTCAGATTACCATTATAGTAATAAGTGCATTTACAGAGAAAGTATTTCATATAACGCGATGAAACTTTCACTGATCCACATCAGCATTACCCTACGCCTTCTATGAAAACATGAATAAGGTGGAACAGCTGATCATTCAGTGTAGAAGGATAATCACTAATAAACATCTTGAAGTTAATAACCCAGTTTAGTAACATTTTAGATTCATACAATCTTTCAGTATGACACTGGTTCACACAGCCTTCAAATAAATGATTAAAGTATATTCTGACGGTCACAAACATGGATCAGTAGAATGATATGATAGCATCTTTGATATCAATTATCATAAATAATTTGGATGTCCAGCTGGCAACATCCAACAAATGAGAAATAAATCTAAGTAACAAAAAACCAACACCCAGTAGACGAAACATCTGACACGTCAGGTGTAATGAATTAACAAGAATGAGAATATTGCACAAAACAAAGCAAATATTCTAGAAGGCAGGATTATACAACTGTTCAATGAAAGTAGACTTGTATTCATTCCCTGGCAGAAAAGAATGGTAACGTTTGTGTAACGTAATGGTAACTTTGGAGTGTACCATGAATGTAGGAAAATGGTAAACTCTGTGTAGGCTCTGTGTGTAACTATAGTGTACATAGTTATAACTCCAGTGTACAATCCGTGTAACTTTGTGGTAAAGTGGCCCAATCTGTGTAGGTTTTGTGTGTACCTTGTGTAACAATTGGTGCTGAATTGTGTACAGTGTGTACTGATTGTGAGTCTGCTGTGGTACATGATGTGTACATAATGTACACAACCCACGTAGCACACTGCCACGAAAATGTGCCTTGAAGGCGCCTCGGAAGCACATAAAAAAGTATGATATAAAAAAATATACATTGCAATCAATCAATTTCACTGTTTTATTGTGCAATGGCATGATATAAGTCGTCGTATTAAGATACCTCGTAACTACCTAATGCCTACCTGTATCGAATATTTATCTAACCTACGACTCAAGTGCACCTAATTACGCACCCACAATTGAAATAAAGGTGTTGAGAAAGACGTATATATGTAGTCACTTCCGTGGATAAATGTGTCTTCGAGAACTATAATTATTAAATGATTATTCCGTGATAGTTTGAGGAAATGCATTAAAATCTTGATAAAAGTTTTTCACCATTAATTAATGCCAGATAACTGTTATCCTATTTTGCCACATAGTATGAATATAAATGCAATATTACTGCGAATAAACAAAACTTTTCCAATTCCTGCACGTTGACATGAACTAGAAAAGGAAGAGCATAATGGAAATACATATTACATATGTACACTTCTGCCGTGGATTACAACTAAAGGGAATGATTAAATGCTCCGAAGAAGATAAAACTCTCTTTGCTCGAGTATGGTGACATTTATTAAAATTCATTTGGTACAATTTTTTCAACCAAAGTAGAAACACATCAAATACCTATAAGTAAAAGGTGAGACTTCAATGCAATTTTGCTAAGTTCTCAATATTCGTCCCTCATCGTTTTATATAGCTCATTCACAAGAATTATTTAAACACCGACAAGAACATTAGTTAAGGTGAGCTTTCGTCTTGCCAGCTGAAACGCAACTTTCACCCACTTGCAATTGTTAACAGATCAGTATCACAATAAAATTCACTTCACTTATCATGCAAACCTTGCACATTTATGCAAAACTTTTAGGGTAAACACTTACTTTCATGAGCACAACAATAGCCACAAAAGCCATCACGTTTTCGAGATTTAATGGTACTTTATCCTTCGTACAAACATCAGCGTTGAACTACTACTATGATATTATCACCACCTAAAGCCAAATTTCTCGTTTATCACTGCACTCACAATGAATCAAAGCATAATAATCACTGAACACAATTTAAGAAGAACATTTGCTTCACCCTAAATCACCAACAACTAATTATTGCATTGGTCTTTATCACGCTTTCGGCATTTAATGGTACTTTATCCTTCATACATTAGCGTTGATAACAACAACGTAAGGCCAAATTTCTCCTATATCACTGTAGTCACATTATACGAAAGCATAATAATCTCCAAAAACAATTTAAGTAGAACATTTTCTTGACTCTTAAATTACCGACAACTCTTGTTTACATCGTCCATTGGTGGCAGCGGAATGGCGCTTAGGAAGTTAGCACAGCTAGCGAGGCATGGCAGGGAACCCAGGGAACCAATAATGCGCAGGATACAATAAAGAGCATCTCCAATCGCTTTTACGACTTAAGAAACCAAAGCAATACAAAACTTTTTTACTGAAGTAAATTACGAAAAACTAATGCAGATTCCGGAACGAGGTGGTTTTATGCGCATTCAATGCACCTTGGCGCTTATTGGGTGGTACAATTGTGATGACATTTGTGTACCCAAAAATGGTAATTGCTGTGTATATATTGTGTACAATTCTGGTGTCTCAATGGACTGGTAACTTAGTGGTATAATCTGTGTAACATCTGATACAACAAATTGAGTACGGCTGTGGTATCAATAATGTACAGGGTGTAACAACTGTACGATTTGTGTAAATTTGTGAGTAGAAAAGTGTAGTAAATGTGTAACTTTACATAATGTACCATATTTATACACATATTTGTTACACTAATTTTTCGCCAGGGTTGAAAGTAATAGTATGCAATTGTGTGACACCAGTTAAATATACTTTAGATAATTATAATAATCATACAAATATACCAATATTATTTTATATTCAAGTTCACCCTAGTATTAATAATATCAATGATCATTTAAGTATAACAATATCATTGTGTATTCCAAGTTAACCCTAGTATTAATAATATTAATGATAATTCAAGTATAACAATAATTCTGTATTCCAAGTTCACCCTAGTATTAATAAGATTAATGATTATACAAAATTTGTGAGTGGATCCCCCATATTCATGAACCTTAAAAACTAATTACATGGTTTTATGCAACCACTTGGGTTGCACTGTTAAGCATAAACACAGTCATTGAAGAAGTTGGGTTGATAGAACGACTCAGAATGAGAGGTCAATCAATTTCATGGACCTTAAAACTAATTAAATTTTTTCGCACAACCAATTGGGTTGCACTGTTAAGCATTGATAACTCAATGAAGGAATTTGGGTTGATAGAAATGACTCAGGATAAGATTGGAGTCATTTTAATGACAAATTAGATTGATATCTCTCCAATGTCACTACCATATGTAAGAAATTGTTTTCCATGAAAAAACAGCAAAAAATGGAAAATTAATTTGGGTAAGATGAGAGATTCAATCAGTTCTCAGGCCAGGTTAAGTCAAACGTGTTAGAAAAACTAATTAATTGAAAAAATAATTTAGTGGCCACCGTCATAGATAATTCAATTCAAAATTTGTTGGGGGTTGGAACCCCAGACCAGCTAAGCATAATACTAGAGCTGGGTGCTGTTTGCGACAATCATTACTATTGCCGGGCGATGGGATCGCACCCCCTACGCCAGATACATGACCTAACAACCCAATATTCAACATACATAACCTGACTACAGAAATTAGATAGCCAGGTAGAGACAGAAAATGATAATGTTTGCAATTACACAATTAATCACCATAAAGAAAGCACTAATCACCCTAGGAGGACAATGGTATAAACACTGTCGATGTCACACACATGAATCTTAACAGCCATTGACCCTCCGCAACTTATCTGGAAGCGAGTCACCTTGGGAATGTTCCTGGCTGTTCTCCCCACATCCCATTCCAATCAGACCATTCATCCTCCAACAGATTTCACAATTTGCACACTTTGAGAGAAAGACAACATTAAGTATGGTGATCACTGTGTTCACATTATTAAGTATTTTTATAATAATATATTAATAGAATAGTACATATTGATCAACTAAAAGGCAGCAAATAACAGTGTGTTTAAATAGAATCATAGTATTTCATTGAGTTAATTTGAAAAATGCAATAGTCACACCATATTGAGCTAGTGAGAATTCACAGAGTCACCATGATAAATTTTCAGCTGAGAGACATGACATATTTTTTCTTTATCATGTGATAGCTCAAGAACAACTGTTACAGGAGACACAAATTTTTTAATAATGAAAGGACCTTCCCAAAGAGGCATTAGCTTGGCTGTTCTCTTGTCTGTCTTTGAGCTAATAGGATGATTTTTACAAAGAACTTAATCCCCAGGGGCAAAACTTACTGGAGAGTGGAGTTTGTTAAAAGCCTCCCCATGTTTTGCCCTTGCCTTTTTGAGATTGGCGACCACTTGTTGCAAGTAGGCTTTCCTCTGGTCATCCTTAATTTTATCCTCGAACAGCTCAATAGGAATTGACCACTGATTTGTAAGAGGATGTGGCAGTTGTCTACCAAACATTATTTTGGCAGGAGATTGGCCAGTGCTACCATGTACAGCAGTATTGAAAGCAAAGTTTTAATTCATAGAGGAAAAGGTCCCATGTAGAGTGAACATTGTTACATAAAATTGTCAAGGCAGATTTTAAATTTCGATGAAGTCTTTCGACTTGGTTAGCACAAGGGTAATATGGAGATGTGAAAACTTGTTTTATACCAAGTTGTAAACACATCTCCCTAAGCAGGTGTGACTTAAAAACTGAAGCATTATCAGAGACCAGATATTTTGGAAAACCAAACTTGGAGAAAACTCTTTGAGTGAGGACAGACACAACATCACCAGCTGTAGCCTTTCGTACAGGCTCCATTATACAAAATTTAGAGAACCCATCAATCAGTGTTAAAATATACTGATTACTACCCTTTGTGGATGGGAATGGGCCGACAAAATCGATATAAATTCTTTCCCAGACATCAGAAGGGATGCTGGAAGATAACATGCCAGGCGAAGAACAATTTCTGGGTTTACATGTCTGACATAAGTGGCAATTTCTGACCATGTCAAAAATTTCCCTTTTCATATCCTTCCACCAATATTCCCTGCTAATTTTCTCATAAGTTTTGGACATTCCCAGGTGAGCGCCAAAACTATAGCAATGAAAATATTGGAATATCATTGGTCGAAGCACGACAGGTAAAACAACCTTCCCTCTAAGAGTTCTTGAATTGCCAAAACATAGCAGCTGGTTCTTAACAAAATAATTTGCACAAGACAAGGGATCTTTCTGCAATTTCTGGAGAACATCCCTCAAAGTAGGATCTGACCTTTGATGGTCTCTAATATTAACAAATGATAAAGGAACATTATTCAATACACAAGCCATTGGTGGAAATAGATCATCACCAACTTTAGATGAATCAATATCACTAGCAACATTATCACTAGACACAGGAACGACACGAGAAAGGCAATCAGCTACATTATTGGCAGTTCCCCGTACATGATGGATGGTGAACTTATAAGAAGAGAGTTTAAGAACCATTCTACCCAACTTTCCCAGCTGTTTGGGATGTGAAAATAACCAATACAATGCTCCATTATCAGTATACAAATGAAAAGGTTTTACTTGAAGGTACACATTGAATTTCTCGGCACCCCAGCATATAGCCATACATTCCAACTCGTAAGTCGGAAACTTTCTTTCATGGTCCAATAATGCTTTACTAGCGAATGCCACAGGTATGAAATCACCGTTTACGTTATGGTTTAACACTGCAGCTAATGCGAGGCTACTAGCATCAACAAATAAGTGAAATTCATCCTCGAAACGAGGGAAAGACAGCACCGGGGGCTTAATCAAAGCTTGCTTTAACTGAATAAAAGCTTCATTCTCTGCCGTTGACCAGTAAAAGGGAACATTCTTACGTTTAAGGCTATTTAAAGGAATAGAAATTTCAGAATACCTTGGAATGAACTTGGAATAGAAACCACATAACCCCAGAAATCTCGCTACTTCCTTCAAACTCTTTGGAGCAGGGAATTTTTCGATTGGCTTAACTCTATCAGGATCAACTTGAAGTTTTCCATGGGATATCAAGTGGCCCAGGAAGGTGAGAGACGTAGTGCCAAGTTTAAACTTCTCCTCACATACAGTAAGTCCAGCCAAACGAAGTCTCTTAAGGACAGCATCGACGTGATTAATATGATCCCTGGAATTTTTTGAATAGATACACAAATCATCGATATAAGGATACACACAAGAATACTTTAGATCTCCCAGTACCTCGTTAATTAAGCGAGTGAATACTTGGGGAGAATTGGCAAACCCGAATGGCAGACGAGTATATTGATATATCCCGAACGGTGTGACAAAAGCAGTATATTTCTTCTAATTTTCAGACAAAGGAATTTGGTGAAAAGCAGAATTAAGATCAAGTATGGTAAAGTATTTTGCGTCAGCTAAATATTGAAATGCATGTTCGACCGACGGAGTGGGATAACCGTCTATTTGAACCTGCTTATTAAGCTTACGATAATCCACAACTAACCTCTCCGTACCATCCTTCTTGGGAATTAAAAAGGCTGGAGAAGACCAATTTGAGTTAGAATTCTCAATAATTCCCTTGTCGAGCAGCGACTGCACATGTTTTTTCATGATCTGTGCCTTAACGGGAGATAAAGAGAACGGATGACTCCGAATCGGGTTACAGTCAGTTATTTCTATTTCGTAAGTCATAAGCGATGTGGTCCCCAAATCGTGGGTCATGACATCGGGATATTGCGACAACAAATATTTTAACTCACTTATCAAATTATCCGAAGAATTAGATCCATTTTCAATTAGAAAAGGATTGCTGCAAGAATCTGTCGACCGACTGCTGCTTGGCACTTCGGGATACGCACTCGATGCGCAATTGTCAACTGAATAAGCGATAAAATCTTACTTAGTAGCGGGAGACGTTTCAAAAGAGACAGCTTTCGGATGAACAATCATATTGGATTTCCGAATAAAATCAAGGCCTAGAAGAATTGGAAATGGAATATTGGCTACATAAAATGTATGCTGCCAGGAAAATTTGTCGATTTGCTCCTTAAGTTGGATCGACATCCTTAATTGAAACGGTTGACCAGAAACTGTCAATAGCTCGATAGAGTCGGAAGACTTTTGAGATTTGCCACCGCGAATTTTAAGAGTTTTGAAGAACTTTTCGTCGCAAATAGAAACGGAACAACCAGTATCAATGAGGGCATTGCAAGAAACAGACTGAAGTTTTATCGGAAGAAGGGGCAAATTACTGTTACAATTTTGACGTACGCTCATGAAACTCACGGCTGGTTGGCGTGTTTCACGGGCTTTCTTCCGACATTCCCTTGCATGATGCCCAATTTTACGACAATACGAACAAATTATTTACCTTGCGGCAACTGGGGAGACATTAGGAGAAATACTATGAAATGTATTGGCGTACTCGGCACAATCCATCAATTACTTTGACGCCTGGGTTATGACAGAGTCTAGCTCCTCAAAGGTCGTGGGCTGGCGAGCAAACATTATGGCGGATTTAGTGAGAGGATTTAACCCTTGAATAATTAACCGAACGGTTTGGCACTCGGTGAACTCTAACGACAACACTTGAATCGCGTTACGAACAGAACATACGAAATCATCAGGAGTTTCACGGGGGAACTGAAATCTCTTTACTTTAGTGGGAACAAGACGGTCAAACTCTCGATCACATACAATTTTTCCCCAAATTCGTTTGGTAATTTCGGCCCACGAAAGATTCTGATTTAACATAGAGAGCCAAAACTGATGAGAACTAGCTGGCAGCTTGGTAATGACTAAATACAACAACGTAGACAAAGGAACTAGCGAAAGAGAGACAATTTCTGTCAGTTTCAACATAAAATTATACCAATTTTCTGTATTGGAAACCTCGAATGGTGGAAAATCAGCGATCAGCTGCTTCACTATGACCAGACCTTCAGACAGCGGCAGAACAGGTTGCATTGGGACTGGCGGTGCGACATGGGTTGGATTCTGCTCGTTCACCTGGCCTCGGGGAACCACGTTGGGTGTGGATTCCGCCGGAACACCAGAAGTTTCAAGTGTAAGCCCAGATCCCCCATTAGATCTAGCACGCCTGTCCTCGGCCGTGGTCAAGTAAGCCCTTGCGTACTGATCGACTGAATCACCTGGCATACTGACGAAACTCCACTCAAATTGCCGGAAGATAAGACGAAAATACTTCGTCACACAAGAATTTACACACTAAACTCCGACAGGAATTTACAATGACCTATTCTAGGGCCTCGAACTGGAAACCAGGAACACGAAATAAATTACGAAAAAGAAAACCCTTGCCTATTTAGATTGCCGTTAGCGGCAGAGACAAAACTTCCGTGAAGGAAGAAAATGAAATACCAGAAATAATGACGATCACAGATCCTCATACAACACTCACCAACTGCGTTGGAAAGACAGGAAAAGAATAACCACGCTCTGCTACCAGTTTGTAGCGCTATCGGGAGAAGGAGCAGATTTTCTCGCCGATAACGCTCTTGAAAACACAAACTCTTTCCAAGCTCGGGTGAGAAAAATGAGGAAAACACGAGTATTATCAATCATAAACTTAACTTATCAATATATTTTACAAATCACAAATAAAACCAAACCAATTACAAGAATTTACCCATAGATCGAGTGCCAGGCGACCGTAATGAAAGTTTCCAGTCGGAAAATAGTTAAAGTTTAACAAGTACGAGTGGTTGAACTTCTCTGGTCTCTGATATTGCTTCAGTTTTTAAGTCACACCTGCTTAGGGAGATGTGTTTACAACTTGGTATAAAACAAGTTTTCACATCTCCATATTACCCTTGTGCTAACCAAGTCGAAAGACTTCATCGAAATTTAAAATCTGCCTTGACCATTTTATGTAACAATGTTCACTCTACATGGGACTTTTCCTCTATGAATTAAAACTTTGCTTTCAATACTGCTGTACATGGTAGCACTGGCCAATCTCCTGCCAAAATAATGTTTGGTAGACAACTGCCACATCCTCTTACAAATCAGTGGTCAATTCCTATTGAGCTGTTCGAGGATAAAATTAAGGATGACCAGAGGAAAGCCTACTTGCAACAAGTGGTCGCCAATCTCAAAAAGGCAAGGGCTAAATATGGGGAGGCTTTTAACAAACTTCACCCTCCAGTAAATTTTGCCCCTGGGGATTTAGTTCTTTGTAAAAATCATCCTATTAGCTCAAAGGCAGACAAGAGAACAGCCAAGCTAATGCCTCTTTGGGAAGGTCCTTTCATTATTAAAAAATTTGTGTCTCCTGTAACAGTTGTTCTTGAGCTATCACATGATAAAGAAAAAATATGTCAAGTCTCTCAGCTGAAAATTTAACATGGTGACTCTGTGAATTCTCACTAGCTCAATATGGTGTGACTTTCGCATTTTTCAAATTAACTCAATGAAATACTATGATTCTATTTAAACACACTGTTATTTGCTGCCTTTTAGTTGATCAATATGTACTATTCTATTAATATATTATTATAAAAATACTAAATAATGTGAACACAGTGATCACCATACTTAATGTTGTCTTTCTCTCAAAGTGTGCAAATTGTGAAATCTGTTGGAGGACGAATGGTCTGATTGGAATAGGATGTGGGGAGAACAGCCAGGAACATTCCCGAGGTGACTCGCTTCCAGATAAGTTGCGGAGGGTCAATGGCTGTTAAGATTCATGTGTGTGACATCGACAGTAATTATACCATTGCCCTCCCAGGGTGATTAGTGCTTTCTTTATGGTGATTAACTGTGTAATTGCAAACATTATCATTTTCTGTCTCTACCTGGCTATCTAATTTCTGTAGTCAGGTTATGTATGTTGAATATTGGGTTGTTAGGTCATGTATCTGGCGTAGGGGGTGCGATCCCATCGCCCGGCAATTATAATGATTGTCGCAAAGAGCACCCAGCTCTAGTATCATGCTTAGCTGGTCTGGGGTTCCAACCCCCAACAAATTTTGAATTGAATTATCTATGACGGTGGCCACTAAATTATTTTTTCAATTAATTAGTTTTTCTAACACGTTTGACTTAACCTGGCCCGAGAACTGATTGTATCTCTCATCTTACCCAAATTAATTTTCCATTTTTTGCTGTTTTTTCATGGAAAAGAATTTCTTACATATGGGTAGTGACATTGGAGAGATATCAATCTAATTTGTCATTTAAATGACTCCAATCTTATCCTGAGTCATTTCTATCAACCTTAATTCCTTCATTGAGTTATCAATGCTTAACAGTACAACCCAATTGGTTGTGCAAGCGAGAGAAGAAATATTTTACTTACATTAACAAAAGAGTGTACGAGGCAAAAATTTCAGATTAGCATTATGTTAATAAGTGCATTTACGGAAAACGTATTTCATATAACGCGTCGATACTTGCACTGAATCTCAAAAGCAATACTCTTCGCCTACTCTGAAAACATGGAGGTGATATCCGCATAACTGTCGAAGATATGGGTGTAAATGTCTACGGTGACAAAATTAGCAAAGGGCTTCCAAATGAAAGAAATGGTATCCATGGATACTTGAGATTGAACGGAGGATGGCGAAGGGAACTAATTTTTTGGATAAGCATGGAGGTAATATCCGCATAACTATCGAAGATATGGGTGTAAATGCCTACGGTGACTAAATTAGAAAAAGGCTTTTAAATGAAAGAAATGGTATCCATGGTTACTTGAGATTAAACAGAGGATGTCGAAGGGAACTTATTTTTTGGATAGGCATAACTGGAATAAGTGCTTTTACAGACTAAGTACTCAAGGTTTAGTCGTGTAATTTGATGTGCAGGAACAAGGTATATTTCTTAACCTACCCTGATAGAATGGCGGTTATATCTTCATAAGATTCGAAAATATTTGGGTAAATTTTTCCGGTCCCAATATAATGAAAAGCTTCAAAATCAAATAAATGCAAAACTTCGACTCGAATGGGATAAAAAACCATCAAAAACTGTGTATACCATTGAGTTTGATACAAAGTAACAGAAAAATAAGCGAGAGAAAAAATATTTTTACTTACATTAACAAAAGAGTGTACGAGGCTAAAATTTCAGATTAGCATTATATTTATAAGTATATTTACGAAATAATTATTTCATATAACGCGTCAAACTTGCACTGATCCTCAACAGCATTACCTTACGCCTTCTGTGAAAGCATGAAGGTAATATCCCCGAAAATTCCGAAAATATGTTGGTAATTGTTTCCGGTGACAATGTAATTAAAAGCTTCAAAATCAAAAAATTGCAAAAATCCGACTCGAATGGGATAAAAAACCATCAAAAACTGTGTTTACCATTGAGTTTGATGCAAAGTAACAGAAAAATAAGCGAGAGAAAAAATATTTTTACTTACATTAACAAAAGAGTGTACGAGGTTAAAATTTCAGATTAGCATTATGTTAATAAGTGCATTTACGAAAAAACTATGACATATAACGCGTCGAAACTTGCACTGATCCTCAACAGCATTACTCTACGCCTTCTGTGAAAGCATGTAGGTAATATGCCCGAAAATTCCGAAAATATGTTGGTAATTGTTTCCGGTGACAATGTAATTAAAAGCTTCAAAATCAAAAAATTGCAAAAATCCGACTCGAATGGGATAAAAAACCATCAAAAACTGTGTATACCATTGAGTTTGATGCAAAGTAACAGAAAAATAAGCGAGAGAAAAAATATTTTTACTTACATTACCAAAAGAGTGTACGAGGTTAAAATTTCAGATTAGCATTATATTTATAAGTGCATTTACGAAAACATTATTTCATATAACTAGTCGAAACTTGCACTGATCCTCAACAGCATTACACTACGCCTTCTGTGAAAGCATGAAGGTAATATCCCCGAAAATTCCGAAAATATGTTGGTAATTGTTTCCTGTGACAATGTAATTAAAAGCTTCAAAATAAAAAAATTGCAAAACTCCAACTCGAATGGGAAACAAAACCATCAAAACATGTGTATACCATTGAGTTTGATGCATAGCAACAGAAAAATAAGCGAGAGAAGAAATATTTTTACTTAATTAACAAAAGAGTGTACGAGGCGAAAATTTCAGATTAGCATAATGTTAATAAGTGCATTTACGGATAACGTATTTCATATAACCCGTCGATACTTGCACTGAACCTCAAAAGCAATACTCTTCGCCTTCTCTGAAAAAATGAAGGTGATATCCGCATAACGGTCGAAGATATGGGTGTAAATGTCTACGGTGACTAAATTAGCAAAGGGCTTCCAAATGAAAGAAATGTTATCCATGGATACTTGAGATTGAACGGAGGATGGCGAAGGGAACTAAATTTTTGGATAGGCATGGAGGTAATATCCGCATAACTATCGAAGATATGGGTGTAAATGCCCACGGTGAAAAAATTGGAAAAAGGCTTTTAAATAAAAGAAAAGGTATCCCTGGTTACTTAAGATTGAACAGAGGATGACGAAGGGAAATAGTTTTTTTTGGATAGGCATAACTGGAATAAGTGCTGTTACAGACTAAGTACTCAAGGTTTAGTCGTGTAATTCGATGTGCAGGAATAAGGTATATTTCTTAACCTACCCTAAAAGAATGGCGGTTATATCTGCATAAGATTCGAAAATATGTGGGTAAATGTTTCCGGAGCCAATATAATGAAAAGCTTCAAAATCAAAAAAATGCAAAAATCCGACTCGAATGGGATAAAAAACGATCAAAAACTGTGTATACCATTGAGTTTAATGCAAAGGAACAGAAAAAAAAGCGAGAGAAGGAATATGTTTACTTACATTAAAAAAAGAGTGTACGAGGCTAAAATTTCAGATTAGCATTATGTTAATAAGTGAATTACCGGAGAAAGTATTTCATATGACGCTTCGAAACTTGCACTGTTCCTCAACAGCATTACTCTACGCATTCTGTGAAAGCATGGAGGTAATATCCCCGAAAATTCCGAAAATATGTTGGTAATTGTTTCCGCTGACAATGTAATTAAAAGCTTCAAAAACAAAAAATTGCAAAAATCCGACTCGAATGGGATAAAACACGATCAAAAACTTTGTATACCATTGAGTTTAATGCAAAAGAACAGAAAAATAAGCGAGAGAAGAAATATGTTTACTTACATTAAAAAAAGAGTGTACGAGGCTAAAATATCAGATTAGGATTATGTTAATAAGTGAATTACCGGAGAAAGTATTTCATATGACGCTTCGAAACTTGCACTGATCCTCAACAGCATTACTCTACGCCTTCTGTGAAAGCATGAAGGTAATATCCCCGAAATATCCGAAAATATGTTAATAATTCTTTCCGGTGACAATGTAATTAAAAGCTTCAAAATCAAAAAAATGCAAAACTCCGACTCGAATGGGAAAAATAACCATCAAAAGATATGTATACTATTGAGTTTGATGCATAGGAACAGAAAAATAAGCGAGAGAAGAAATATTTTTACTTACATTTACAAAAGAGTGTGCGAGGCAAAAATTTCAGATTAGCATTATGTTAATATTTGCATTTACGGAGAAAGTATTTCATATAACGCGTCGATACTGGCACTGAACCTCAAAAGCGAAACTCGACGCCTTCTTTGAAAAAATGGAGGTGATATCCGCATAACTGTCGAAGATATGTCTACGGTGACTAAATTAACAAAGGGCTTCTAAATGAAAGAAATGGTATCCATGGATACTTGAGATTGAACGGAGGATGGCGAAGGGAACTAATTTTTTGGATAGGCATGGAGGTAATATCCGCATAACTATCGAAGATATGGGTGTAAATGCCTACGGTGACTAAATTAGAAAAAGGCTTTTAAATGAAAGAAATGGTATCCATGGTTACTTGAGATTAAACAGAGGATGTCGAAGGGAACTTATTTTTTGGATAGGCATAACTGGAATAAGTGCTTTTACAGACTAAGTACACAAGGTTTAGTCGTGTAATTTGATATGCAGGAACAAGGTATATTTCTTAACCTACCCTGATAGAATGGCGGTTATATCTGCATAAGATTCGAAAATATTTGGGTAAATTTTTCCGGTCCCAATATAATGAAAAGCTTCAAAATCAAATAAATGCAAAACTTCGACTCGAATGGGATAAAAAACCATCAGAATATGTGTATACCATTGAGTATAATAAATAGGAACAGAAAAATATGCGAGAGAAGAAATATATTTACTTACATTAACAAAAGAGTGTACGAGGCTAAAATTTAAGATTAGCATTATGTTAATAAGTGCATTTACGGAGAAAATATTTCATATAACGCGTCGATACTGGCACTGAACCTCAACAGCGATACTCGACGACTTCTTTGAAAAAATGGAGGTGATATCGGCATAACTGTCGAAGATATGGGTGTAAATGTCTACGGTGACTAAATTAGCAAAGGGCTTCTAAATGAAAGAAATGGTATCCATGGATACTTGAGATTGAACGGAGGATGGCGAAGGGAACTAATTTTTTGGATAAACATGGAGGTAATATCCGCATAACTATCGAAGATATGGGTGTAAATGCCTACGATGACTAAATTAGAAAAAGGCTTTTAAATGAAAGAAATGGTATCCATGGTTACTTGAGATTAAACAGAGGATGTCGAAGGGAACTTATTTTTTGGATAGGCATAACTGGAATAAGTGCTTTTACAGACTAAGTACTCAAGGTTTAGTCGTGTAATTTGATGTGCAGGAACAAGGTATATTTCTTAACCTACCCTGATAGAATGGCGGTTATATCTTCATAAGATTCGAAAATATTTGGGTAAATTTTTCCGGTCCCAATATAATGAAAAGCTTCAAAATCAAATAAATGCAAAACTTCGACTCGAATGGGATAAAAAACCATCAAAAACTGTGTATACCATTGAGTTTGATGCAAAGTAACAGAAAAATAAGCGAGAGAAAAAATATTTTTACTTACATTAACAAAAGAGTGTACGAGGCTAAAATTTCAGATTAGCATTATATTTATAAGTGTATTTACGAAATAATTATTTCATATAACGCGTCAAACTTGCACTGATCCTCAACAGCATTACCTTACGCCTTCTGTGAAAGCATGAAGGTAATATCCCCGAAAATTCCGAAAATATGTTGGTAATTGTTTCCGGTGACAATGTAATTAAAAGCTTCAAAATCAAAAAATTGCAAAAATCCGACTCGAATGGGATAAAAAACCATCAAAAACTGTGTATACCATTGAGTTTGATGCAAAGTAACAGAAAAATAAGCGAGAGAAAAAATATTTTTACTTACATTAACAAAAGAGTGTACGAGGTTAAAATTTCAGATTAGCATTATATTTATAAGTGCATTTACGAAAAAATTATTCCATATAACGCGTCAAAACTTGCACTGATCCTCAACAGCATTACATTACGCCTTCTGTGAAAGCATGAAGGTAATATCCCCGAAAATTCCGAAAATATGTTGGTAATTGTTTCCGGTGACAATGTAATTAAAAGCTTCAAAATAAAAAAATTGCAAAAATCCGACTCGAATGGAATAAAAAACCATCAAAAAATTTGTATTCCATTGAGTTTAATGCAAAGGAACAGATAAATAAGGGAGAGAAGAAATATGTTTACTTACATTAAAAAAAGAGTGTACGATTCTAAAATATCAGATTAGCATTATGTTAAAAAGTGAATTACCGGAGAAAGTATTTCATATGACGCTTCGAAACTTGCATTGTTTCTCAAAGGCATTACCCTACGAATTCTGTGAAAGCATGGAGGTAATATTCCTAAAAATTCCGAAAATATGTTGGTAATTGTTTCCGGTGACAATGTAATTAAAAGCTTCCAAATCAAAAAAATGCAAAACTCCGACTCGAATGGGAAAAATAACCATCAAAAAATATGTATACTATTGAGTTTGATGCATAGGAACAGAAAAATAAGCGAGAGATGAAATATTTTTACTTACATTTACAAAAGAGTGTACGAGGCTAAAATTTCAGATTAGCATTATATTTATAAGTGTATTTACGAATTAATTATTTCATATAACGCGTCAAACTTGCACTGATCCTCAACAGCATTACCTTACGCCTTCTGTGAAAGCATGAAGGTAATATCCCCGAAAATTCCGAAAATATGTTGGTAATTGTTTCCGGTGACAATGTAATTAACAGCTTCAAAATCAAAAAATTGCAAAAATCCGAATCGAATGGGATAAAAAACCATCAAAAACTGTGTATACCATTGAGTTTGATGCAAAGTAACAGAAAAATAAGCGAGAGAAAAAATATTTTTACTTACATTAACAAAAGAGTGTACGAGGTTAAAATTTCAGATTAGCATTATATTTATAAGTGCATTTACGAAAAAATTATTCCATATAACGCGTCGAAACTTGCACTGATCCTCAACAGCATTACACTACGCCTTCTGTGAAAGCATGAAGGTAATATCCCCGAAAATTCCGAAAATATGTTGGTAATTGTTTCCGGTGACAATGTAATTAAAAGCTTCAAAATAAAAAAATTGCAAAAATCCGACTCGAATGGGATAAAAAACCATCAAAAAATTTGTATTCCATTGAGTTTAATGCAAAGGAACAGAAAAATAAGCGAGAGAAGAAATATGTTTACTTACATTAAAACAAGAGTGTACGAGGCTAAAATTTCAGATTAGCATTATGTTAAAAAGTGAATTACCGGAGAAAGTATTTCATATGACGCTTCGAAACTTGTATTGTTCCTCAAAGGCATTACCCTACGAATTCTGTGAAAGCATGGAGGTAATATTCCTAAAAATTCCGAAAATATGTTGGTAATTGTTTCCGGTGACAATGTAATTAAAAGCTTCAAAATCAAAAAAATGCAAAACTCCGACTCGAATGGGAAAAATAACCATCAAAAAATATGTATACTATTGAGTTTGATGCATAGGAACAGAAAAATAAGCGAGAGAAGAAATATTTTTACTTACATTTACAAAAGAGTGAACGAGGGAAAAATTTCAGATTAGCATTATGTTAATAAGTGCATTTACGGAGAAAGTATTTCATATAACGCGTCGATACTGGCACTGAACCTCAAAAGCGATACTCGACGCCTTCTTTGAAAAAATGGAGGTGATATCCGCATAACTGTCGAAGATATGTCTACGGTGACTAAATTAGCAAAGGGCTTCTAAATGAAAGAAATGGTATCCATGGATACTTGAGATTGAACGGAGGATGGCGAAGGGAACTAATTTTTTGGATAAACATGGAGGTAATATCCGCATAAATATCGAAGATATGGGTGTAAATTCCTACGATGACTAAATTAGAAAAAGGCTTTTAAATGAAAGAAATGGTATCCATGGTTACTTGAGATTAAACAGAGGATGTCAAAGGGAACTTATTTTTTGGATAGGCATAACTGGAATAAGTGCTTTTACAGACTAAGTACTCAAGGTTTAGTCGTGTAATTTGATGTGCAGGAACAAGGTATATTTCTTAACCTACCCTGATAGAATGGCGGTTATATCTTCATAAGATTCGAAAATATTTGGGTAAATTTTTCCGGTCCCTATATAATGAAAAGCTTCAAAATCAAATAAATGCAAAACTTCGACTCGAATGGGATAAAAAACCATCAAAAACTGTGTATACCATTGAGTTTGATGCAAAGTAACAGAAAAATAAGCGAGAGAAAAAATATTTTTACTTACATTAACAAAAGAGTGTACGAGGCTAAAATTTCAGATTAGCATTATATTTATAAGTGTATTTACGAAATAATTATTTCATATAACGCGTCAAACTTGCACTGATCCTCAACAGCATTACTCTACGCCTTCTGTGAAAGCATGTAGGTAATATGCCCGAAAATTCCGAAAATATGTTGGTAATTGTTTCCGGTGACAATGTAATTAAAAGCTTCAAAATCAAAAAATTGCAAAAATCCGACTCGAATGGGATAAAAAACCATCAAAAACTGTGTATACCATTGAGTTTGATGCAAAGTAACAGAAAAATAAGCGAGAGAAAAAATATTTTTACTTACATTAACAAAAGAGTGTACGAGGTTAAAATTTCAGATTAGCATTATATTTATAAGTGCATTTACGAAAACATTATTCCATATAACGCGTCGAAACTTGCACTGATCCTCAACAGCATTACACTACGCCTTCTGTGAAAGCATGAAGGTAATATCCCCGAAAATTCCGAAAATATGTTGGTAATTGTTTCCGGTGACAATGTAATTAAAAGCTTCAAAATAAAAAAATTGCAAAAATCCGACTCGAATGGGATAAAAAACCATCAAAAAATTTGTATTCCATTGAGTTTAATGCAAAGGAACAGAAAAATAATCGAGAGAAGAAATATGTTTACTTACATTAAAAAAAGAGTGTACGAGGCTAAAATTTCAGATTAGCATTATGTTAAAAAGTGAATTACCGGAGAAAGTATTTCATATGACGCTTCGAAACTTGTATTGTTCCTCAAAGGCATTACCCTACGAATTCTGTGAAAGCATGGAGGTAATATTCCTAAAAATTCCGAAAATATGTTGGTAATTGTTTCCGGTGACAATGTAATTAAAAGCTTCAAAATCAAAAAAATGCAAAACTCCGACTCGAATGGGAAAAATAACCATCAAAAAATATGTATACTATTGAGTTTGATGCATAGGAACAGAAAAATAAGCGAGAGAAGAAATATATTTACTAACATTTACAAAAGAGTGTACGAGGCAAAAATTTCAGATTAGCATTATGTTAATAAGTGCATTTACGGAGAAAGTATTTCATATAACGCGTCGATACTGGCACTGAACCTCAAAAGCGATACTCGACGCCTTCTTTGAAAAAATGGAGGTGATATCCGCATAACTGTCGAAGATATGTCTACGGTGACTAAATTAGCAAAGGGCTTCTAAATGAAAGAAATGGTATCCATGGATACTTGAGATTGAACGGAGGATGGCGAAGGGAACTAATTTTTTGGATAGGCATGGAGGTAATATCCGCATAACTATCGAAGATATGGGTGTAAATGCCTACGGTGACTAAATTAGAAAAAGGCTTTTAAATGAAAGAAATGGTATCCATGGTTACTTGAGATTAAACAGAGGATGTCGAAGGGAACTTATTTTTTGGATAGGCATAACTGGAATAAGTGCTTTTACAGACTAAGTACACATGGTTTAGTCGTGTAATTTGATGTGCAGGAACAAGGTATATTTCTTAACCTACCCTGATAGAATGGCGGTTATATCTGCATAAGATTCGAAAATATTTGGGTAAATTTTTCCGGTCCCAATATAATGAAAAGCTTCAAAATAAATTAAATGAAAAACTTCGACTCGAATGGGATAAAAAACCATCAGAAAATGTGTATACCATTGAGTATAATAAATAGGAACAGAAAAATATGCGAGAGAAGAAATATATTTACTTACATTAACAAAAGAGTGTACGAGGCTAAAATTTAAGATTAGCATTATGTTAATAAGTGCATTTACGGAGAAAGTATTTCATATAACGCGTCGATACTGGCACTGAACCTCAACAGCGATACTCGACGCCTTCTTTGAAAAAATGGAGGTGATATCGGTAAAACTGTCGAAGATATGGGTGTAAATGTCTACGGTGACTAAATTAGCAAAGGGCTTCTAAATGAAAGAAATGGTATACATGGATACTTGAGACTGAACGGAGGATGGCGAAGGGAACTAATTTTTTGGATAAACATGGAGGTATTATCCGCATAACTATCGAAGATATGGGTGTAAATGCCTACGATGACTAAATTAGAAAAAGGCTTTTAAATGAAAGAAATGGTATCCATGGTTACTTGAGATTAAACAGAGGATGTCAAAGGGAACTTATTTTTTGGATAGGCATAACTGGAATAAGTGCTTTTACAGACTAAGTACTCAAGGTTTAGTCGTGTAATTTGATGTGCAGGAACAAGGTATATTTCTTAACCTACCCTGATAGAATGGCGGTTATATCTTCATAAGATTCGAAAATATTTGGGTAAATTTTTCCGGTCCCAATATAATGAAAAGCTTCAAAATCAAATAAATGCAAAACTTCGACTCGAATGGGATAAAAAACCATCAAAAACTGTGTATACCATTGAGTTTGATGCAAAGTAACAGAAAAATAAGCGAGAGAAAAAATATTTTTACTTACATTAACAAAAGAGTGTACGAGGCTAAAATTTCAGATTAGCATTATATTTATAAGTGTATTTACGAAATAATTATTTCATATAACGCGTCAAACTTGCACTGATCCTCAACAGCATTACTCTACGCCTTCTGTGAAAGCATGTAGGTAATATGCCCGAAAATTCCGAAAATATGTTGGTAATTGTTTCCGGTGACAATGTAATTAAAAGCTTCAAAATCAAAAAATTGCAAAAATCCGACTCGAATGGGATAAAAAACCATCAAAAACTGTGTATACCATTGAGTTTGATGCAAAGTAACGGAAAAATAAGCGAGAGAAAAAATATTTTTACTTACATTAACAAAAGAGTGTACGAGGTTAAAATTTCAGATTAGCATTATATTTATAAGTGCATTTACGAAAACATTATTTCATATAACGCGTCGAAACTTGCACTGATCCTCAACAGCATTACACTACGCCTTCGATGAAAGCATGAAGGTAATATCCCCGAAAATTCCGAAAATATGTTGGTAATTGTTTCCGGTGACAATGTAATTAAAAGCTTCAAAATAAAAAAATTGCAAAAATTCCACTCGAATGGGATAAAAAACCATCAAAAACTGTGTATACCATTGAGTTTGATGCAAAGGAACAGAAAATTCTGCGAGAGAAGAAATATTTTTACTTACATTAACAAAAGAGTGTACGAGGCTAAAATTTCAGATTAGCATTATGTTAATAAGTGCATTTACGGAGAGAGTATTTCATATGACGCTTCAAAACTTGCACTATTCCTCAACAGCATTACTCTACGCCTTCTGTGAAAGCATGAAGGTAATATCCCCGAAAATTCCGAAAATATGTTGGTAATTGTTTCCTGTGACAATGTAATTAAAAGCTTCAAAATAAAAAAATTGCAAAACTCCAACTCGAATGGGAAACAAAACCATCAAAACATGTGTATACCATTGAGTTCGATGCATAGCAACAGAAAAATAAGCGAGAGAAGAAATATTTTTACTTACATTAACAAAAGAGTGTACGAGGCGAAAATTTCAGATTAGCATAATGTTAATAAGTGCATTTACGGATAACGTATTTCATATAACCCGTCGATACTTGCACTGAACCTCAAAAGCAATACTCTTCGCCTTCTCTGAAAAAATGAAGGTGATATCCGCATAACGGTGGAAGATATGGGTGTAAATGTCTACGGTGACTAAATTAGCAAAGGGCTTCCAAATGAAAGAAATGTGATCCATGGATACTTGAGATTGAACGGAGGATGGCTAAGGGAACTAAATTTTTGGATAGGCATGGAGGTAATATCCGCATAACTATCGAAGATATGGGTGTAAATGCCCACGGTGACTAAATTGGAAAAAGGCTTTTAAATAAAAGAAAAGGTATCCATGGTTACTTAAGATTGAACAGAGGATGACGAAGGGAAATAGATTTTTTTGGATAGGCATAACTGGAATAAGTGCTGTTACAGACTAAGTACTCAAGGTTTAGTCGTGTAATTCGATGTGCAGGAATAAGGTATATTTCTTAACCTACCCTGAAAGAATGGCGGTTATATCTGCATAAGATTCGAAAATATGTGGGTAAATGTTTCCGGAGCCAATATAATGAAAAGCTTCAAAATCAAAAAAATGCAAAAATCCGACTCGAATGGGATAAAAAACGATCAAAAACTGTGTACACCATTGAGTTTAATGCAAAGGAACAGAAAAAAAAGCGAGGGAAGGAATATGCTTACTTCCTTAAAAAAAAGAGTGTACGAGGCTAAAATTTCAGATTAGCATTATGTTAATAAGTGAATTACCGGAGAAAGTATTTCATATGACGCTTCGAAACTTGCACTGTTCCTCAACAGCATTACTCTACGCATTCTGTGAAAGCATGGAGGTAATATCCCCGAAAATTCCGAAAATATGTTGGTAATTGTTTCCGCTGACAATGTAATTAAAAGCTTCAAAAACAAAAAATTGCAAACATCCGACTCGAATGGGATAAAACACGATCAAAAACTTTGTATACCATTGAGTTTAATGCAAAAGAACAGAAAAATAAGCGAGAGAAGAAATATGTTTACTTACATTAAAAAAAGAGTGTACGAGGCTAAAATATCAGATTAGGATTATGTTAATAAGTGAATTACCGGAGAAAGTATTTCATATGACGCTTCGAAACTTGCACTGATCCTCAACAGCATTACTCTACGCCTTCTGTGAAAGCATGAAGGTAATATCCCCGAAATATCCGAAAATATGTTGGTAATTCTTTCCGGTGACAATGTTATTAAAAGCTTCAAAATCAAAAAAATGCAAAACTCTGACTCGAATGGGAAAAATAACCATCAAAAAATATGTATACTATTGAGTTTGATGCATAGGAAAAGAAAAATAAGCGACAGAAGAAATATTTTTACTTACATTTACAAAAGAGTGTGCGAGGCAAAAATTTCAGATTAGCATTATGATAATATATGCATTTACGGAGAAAGTATTTCATATAACGCGTCGATACTGGCACTGAACCTCAAAAGCGATACTCGACGCCTTCTTTGAAAAAATGGAGGTGATATCCGCATAACTGTCGAAGATATGTCTACGGTGACTAAATTAGCAAAGGGCTTCTAAATGAAAGAAATGGTATCCATGGATACTTGAGATTGAACGGAGGATGGCGAAGGGAACTAATTTTTTGGATAAACATGGAGGTAATATCCGCATAACTATCGAAGATATGGGTGTAAATGCCCACGATGACTAAATTAGAAAAAGGCTTTTAAATGAAAGAATTGGTATTCATGGTTACTTGAGATTAAACAGAGGATGTCGAAGGGAACTTATTTTTTGGATAGGCATAACTGGAATAAGTGCTTTAACAGACTAAGTACTCAAGGATTAGTCATGTAATTTGATGTGCAGGAACAAGGTATATTTCTTAACCTACCCTGATAGAATGGCGGTTATATCTTCATAAGATTCGAAAATATTTGGGTAAATTTTTCCGGTCCCAATATAATGAAAAGCTTCAAAATCAAATAAATGCAAAACTTCGACTCGAATGGGATAAAAAACCATCAAAAACTGTGTATACCATTGAGTTTGATGCAAAGTAACAGAAAAATAAGCGAGAGAAAAAATATTTTTACTTACATTAACAAAAGAGTGTACGAGGCTAAAATTTCAGATTAGCATTATATTAATAAGTGTATTTACGAAATAATTATTTCATATAACGCGTCAAACTTGCACTGATCCTCAACAGCATTACCTTACGCCTTCTGTGAAAGCATGAAGGTAATATCCCCGAAAATTCCGAAAATATGTTGGTAATTGTTTCCGGTGACAATGTAATTAAAAGCTTCAAAATCAAAAAATTGCAAAAATCCGACTCGAATGGGATATAAAACCATCAAAAACTGTGTATACCATTGAGTTTGATGCAAAGTAACAGAAAAAAAAGCGAGAGAAAAAAAATTTTTACTTACATTAACAAAAGTGGACGAGGTTAAAATTTCAGATTAGCATTATATTTATAAGTGCATTTACGAAAACATTATTCCATATAACGCGTCGAAACTTGCACTGATCCTCAACAGCATTACACTACGCCTTCTGTGAAAGCATGAAGGTAATATCCCCGAAAATTCCGAAAATATGTTGGTAATTGTTTCCGGTGACAATGTAATTAAAAGCTTCAAAATAAAAAAATTGCAAAAATCCGACTCGAATGAGATAAAAAACCATCAAAAAATTTGTATTTCATTGAGTTTAATGCAAAGTAACAGAAAAATAAGCGAGAGAAGAAATATGTTTACTTACATTAAAAAAAGAGTGTACGAGGCTAAAATATCAGATTAGCATTATGTTAAAAAGTGAATTACCGGAGAAAGTATTTCATATGACGCTTCGAAACTTGCATTGTTCCTCAAAGGCATTACCCTACGAATTCTGTGAAAGCATGGAGGTAATATTCCTAAAAATTCCGAAAATATGTTGGTAATTGTTTCCGGTGACAATGTAATTAAAAGCTTCAAAATCAAAAAAATGCAAAACTCCGACTCGAATGGGAAAAATAACCATCAAAAAATATGTATACTATTAAGTTTGATGCATAGGAACAGAAAAATAAGCGAGAGAAGAAATATTTTTACTAACATTTACAAAAGAGTGTACGAGGCAAAAATTTCAGATTAGCATTATGTTAATAAGTGCATTTACGGAGAAAGTATTTCATATAACGCGTCGATACTGGCACTGAACCTCAAAAGCGATACTCGACGCCTTCTTTGAAAAAATGGAGGTGATATCCGCATAACTGTCGAAGATATGTCTACGGTGACTAAATTAGCAAAGGGCTTCTAAATGAAAGAAATGGTATCCATGGATACTTGAGATTGAACGGAGGATGGCGAAGGGAACTAATTTTTTGGATAGGCATGGAGGTAATATCCGCATAACTATCGAAGATATGGGTGTAAATGCCTACGGTGACTAAATTAGAAAAAGGCTTTTAAATGAAAGAAATGGTATCCATGGTTACTTGAGATTAAACAGAGGATGTCGAAGGGAACTTATTTTTTGGATAGGCATAACTGGAATAAGTGCTTTTACAGACTAAGTACACAAGGTTTAGTCGTGTAATTTGATGTGCAGGAACAAGGTATATTTCTTAACCTACCCTGATAGAATGGCGGTTATATCTGCATAAGATTCGAAAATATTTGGGTAAATTTTTCCGGTCCCAATATAATGAAAAGCTTCAAAATCAAATAAATGCAAAACTTCGACTCGAATGGGATAAAAAACCATCAGAAAATGTGTATACAATTGAGTATAATAAATAGGAACAGAAAAATATGCGAGAGAAGAAATATATTTACTTACATTAACAAAAGAGTGTACGAGGCTAAAATTTAGGATTAGGATTATGTTAATAAGTGCATTTACGGAGAAAGTATTTCATATAACGCGTCGATACTGGCACTGAACCTCAACAGCGATACTCGACGCCTTCTTTGAAAAAGTGGAGGTGATATCGGTAAAACTGTCGAAGATATGGGTGTAAATGTCTACGGTGACTAAATTAGCAAAGGGCTTCTAAATGAAAGAAATGGTATCCATGGATACTTGAGATTGAACGGAGGATGGCGAAGGGAACTAATTTTTTGGATAAACATGGAGGTATTATCCGCATAACTATCGAAGATATGGGTGTAAATGCCTACGATGACTAAATTAGAAAAAGGCTTTTAAATGAAAGAAATGGTATCCATGGTTACTTGAGATTAAACAGAGGATGTCGAAGGGAACTTATTTTTTGGATAGGCATAACTGGAATAAGTGCTTTTACAGACTAAGTACTCAAGGTTTAGTCGTGTAATTTGATGTGCAGGAACAAGGTATATTTCTTAACCTACCCTGATAGAATGGCGGTTATATCTTCATAAGATTCGAAAATATTTGGGTAAATTTTTCCGGTCCCAATATAATGAAAAGCTTCAAAATCAAATAAATGCAAAACGTCGACTCGAATGGGATAAAAAACCATCAAAAACTGTGTATACCATTGAGTTTGATGCAAAGTAACAGAAAAATAAGCGAGAGAAAAAATATTTTTACTTACATTAACAAAAGAGTGTACGAGGCTAAAATTTCAGATTAGCATTATATTTATAAGTGTATTTACGAAATAATTATTTCATATAACGCGTCAAACTTGCACTGATCCTCAACAGCATTACCTTACGCCTTCTGTGAAAGCATGAAGGTAATATCCCCGAAAATTCCGAAAATATGTTGGTAATTGTTTCCGGTGACAATGTAATTAAAAGCTTCAAAATCAAAAAATTGCAAAAATCCGACTCGAATGGGATAAAAAACCATCAAAAACTGTGTTTACCATTGAGTTTGATGCAAAGTAACAGAAAAATAAGCGAGAGAAAAAATATTTTTACTTACATTAACAAAAGAGTGTACGAGGTTAAAATTTCAGATTAGCATTATATTTATAAGTGCATTTACGAAAACATTATTCCATATAACGCGTCGAAACTTGCACTGATCCTCCACAGCATTACACTACGTTTTCTGTGAAAGCATGAAGGTAATATCCCCGAAAATTCCGAAAATATGTTGGTAATTGTTTCCTGTGACAATGTAATTAAAAGCTTCAAAATAAAAAAATTGCAAAACTCCGACTCGAATGGGAAACAAAACCATCAAAACATGTGTATACCATTGAGGTTGATGCATAGGAACAGAAAAATAAGCGAGAGAAGAAATATTTTTACTTACATTAACAAAAGAGTGTACGAGGCGAAAATTTCAGATTAGCATTATGTTAATAAGTGCATTCACGGATAAAGTATTTCATATAACCCGTCGATACTTGCACTGAACCTCAAAAGCAATACTCTTCGCCTTCTCTGAAACAATGAAGGTGATATCCGCATAAAGGTCGAAGATATGGGTGTAAATGTCTACGGTGACTAAATTAGCAAAGGGCTTCCAAATGAAAGAAATGTTATCCATGAATACTTGAGATTGAACGGAGGATGGCGAAGGGAACTAATTTTTTGGATAGGCATGGAGGTAATATCCGCATAACTATCGAAGATATGGGTGTAAATGCCCACGGTGACTAAATTGGAAAAAGGCTTTTAAATGAAAGAAAAGGTATCCATGGTTACTTAAGATTGAACAGAGGATGACGAAGGGAAATTGTTTTTTGGATAGGCATAACTGGAATAAGTGCTGTTACAGACTAAGTACTCAGGGTTTAGTCGTGTTATTTGATGTGCAGGAATAAGGTATATTTCTTAACCTAACCTGAAAGAATGGCGGTTATATTTGCATAAGATTCGAAAATATGTGGGTAAATGTTTCCGGAGCCAATATAATGAAAAGCTTCAAAATCAAAAAAATGCAAAAATCCGACTCGAATGGGATAAAAAACGATCGAAAACTGTGTATACCATTGAGTTTAATGCAAAGGAACAGAAAAAAAAGCGAGAGAAGGAATATGTTTACTTACATTAAAAAAAGAGTGTACGAGGCTAAAATTTCAGATTAGGATTATGTTAATAAGTGC
Source organism: Pyrrhosoma nymphula (assembly GCA_963573305.1). Classification (NCBI taxonomy): domain Eukaryota; kingdom Metazoa; phylum Arthropoda; class Insecta; order Odonata; family Coenagrionidae; genus Pyrrhosoma; species Pyrrhosoma nymphula. Next base: position 134,241 of record OY754330.1, read on the forward strand.
ATTTACGGAGAAAGTATTTCATATAACGCGTCGATACTGGCACTGAACCTCAAAAGCGATACTCGACGCCTTCTTTGAAAAAATGGAGGTGATATCCGCATAACTGTCGAAGATATGTCTACGGTGACTAAATTATCAAAGGGCTTCTAAATGAAAGAAATGGTATCCATGGATACTTGAGATTGAACGGAGGATGGCGAAGGGAACTAATTTTTTGGATAAACATGGAGGTAATATCCGCATAACTATCGAAGATATGGGTGTAAATGCCTACGATGACTAAATTAGAAAAAGGCTTTTAAATGAAAGAAATGGTATCCATGGTTACTTGAGATTAAACAGAGAATGTCGAAGGGAACCTATTTTTTGGATAGGCATAACTGGAATAAGTGCTTTTACAGACTAAGTACTCAAGGTTTAGTCGTGTAATTTGATGTGCAGGAACAAGGTATATTTCTTAACCTACCCTGATAGAATGGCGGTTATATCTTCATAAGATTCGAAAATATTTGGGTAAATTTTTCCGGTCCCAATATAATGAAAAGCTTCAAAATCAAATAAATGCAAAACTTCGACTCGAATGGGATAAAAAACCATCAAAAACTGTGTATACCATTGAGTTTGATGCAAAGTAACAGAAAAATAAGCGAGAGAAAAAATATTTTTACTTACATTAACAAAAGAGTGTACGAGGCTAAAATTTCAGATTAGCATTATATTTATAAGTATATTTACGAAATAATTATTTCATATAACGCGTCAAACTTGCACTGATCCTCAACAGCATTACCTTACGCCTTCTGTGAAAGCATGAAGGTAATATCCCCGAAAATTCCGAAAATATGTTGGTAATTGTTTCCGGTGACAATGTAATTAAAAGCTTCAAAATCAAAAAATTGCAAAAATCCGACTCGAATGGGATAAAAAACCATCAAAAACTGTGTTTACCATTGAGTTTGATGCAAAGTAACAGAAAAATAAGCGAGAGAAAAAATATTTTTACTTACATTAACAAAAGAGTGTACGAGGTTAAAATTTCAGATTAGCATTATATTTATAAGTGCATTTACGAAAACATTATTCCATATAACGCGTCGAAACTTGCACTGATCCTCAACAGCATTACACTACGCCTTCTGTGAAAGCATGAAGGTAATATCCCCGAAAATTCCGAAAATATTTGGTAATTGTTTCCGGTGACAATGTAATTAAAAGCTTCAAAATAAAAAAATTGCAAAAATTCCACTCGAATGGGATAAAAAACCATCAAAAACTGTGTATACCATTGAGTTTGATGCAAAGGAACAGAAAATTCTGCGAGAGAAGAAATATTTTTACTTACATTAAAAAAAGAGTGTACGTGGCTAAAATTTCAGATTAGTATTATGTTAATAAGTGCATTTACGGAGAAAGTATTTCATATGACGCTTCGAAACTTGCACTGTTCCTCAACAGCATTACTCTACGCCTTCTGTGAAAGCATGGAGGTAATATCGCCGGAAATTCCGAAAATATGTTGGTAATTGTTTCCTGTGACAATGTAATTAAAAGCTTCAAAATAAAAAAATTGCAAAACTCCGACTCGAATGGGAAACAAAACCATCAAAACATGTGTATACCATTGAGGTTGATGCATAGGAACAGAAAAATAAGCGAGAGAAGAAATATTTTTACTTACATTAACAAAAGAGTGTACGAGGCGAAAATTTCAGATTAGCATTATGTTAATAAGTGCATTCACGGATAAAGTATTTCATATAACCCGTCGATACTTGCACTGAACCTCAAAAGCAATACTCTTCGCCTTCTCTGAAACAATGAAGGTGATATCCGGATAAAGGTCGAAGATATGGATGTAAATGTCTACGGTGACTAAATTAGCAAAGGGCTTCCAAATGAAAGAAATGTTATCCATGAATACTTGAGATTGAACGGAGGATGGCGAAGGGAACTAATTTTTTGGATAGGCATGGAGGTAATATCCGCATAACTATCGAAGATATGGGTGTAAATGCCCACGGTGACTAAATTGGAAAAAGGCTTTTAAATGAAAGAAAAGGTATCCATGGTTACTTAAGATTGAACAGAGGATGACGAAGGGAAATTGTTTTTTGGATAGGCATAACTGGAATATGTGCTGTTACAGACTAAGTACTCAGGGTTTAGTCGTGTAATTTGATGTGCAGGAATAAGGTATATTTCTTAACCTACCCTGAAAGAATGGCGGTTATATTTGCATAAGATTCGAAAATATGTGGGTAAATGTTTCCGGAGCCAATATAATGAAAAGCTTCAAAATCAAAAAAATGCAAAAATCCGACTCGAATGGGATAAAAAACGATCGAAAACTGTGTATACCATTGAGTTTAATGCAAAGGAACAGAAAAAAAAGCGAGAGAAGGAATATGTTTACTTACATTAAAAAAAGAGTGTACGAGGCTAAAATTTCAGATTAGGATTATGTTAATAAGTGAATTACCGGAGAAAGTATTTCATATGACGCTTCGAAACTTGCACTGATCCTCAACAGCATTACTCTACGCCTTCTGTGAAAGCATGAAGGTAATATCCCCGAAATATCCGAAAATATGTTGGTAATTGTTTCCGGTGCCAATGTAATTAAAAGCTTCAAAATAAAAAATACAAAACTCCGACTCGAATGGGAAAAATAACCATCAAAAAATATGTATACTATTGAGTTTGATGCATAGGAACAGAAAAATAAGCGAGAGAAGAAATATTTTTACTTACATTTACAAAAGAGTGTACGAGGGAAAAATTTCAGATTAGCATTATGTTAATAAGTGCATTTACGGAGAAAGTATTTCATATAACGCGTCGATACTGGCACTGAACCTCAAAAGCGATACTCGACGCCTTCTTTGAAAAAATGGAGGTGATATCCGCATAACTGTCGAAGATATGTCTACGGTGACTAAATTAGCAAAGGGCTTCTAAATGAAAGAAATGGTATCCATGGATACTTGAGATTGAACGGAGGATGGCGAAGGGAACTAATTTTTTGGATAGGCATGGAGGTAATATCCGCATAACTATCGAAGATATGGGTGTAAATGCCTACGGTGACTAAATTAGAAAAAGGCTTTTAAATGAAAGAAATGGTATCCATGGTTACTTGAGATTAAACAGAGGATGTCGAAGGGAACTTATTTTTTGGATAGGCATAACTGGAATAAGTGCTTTTACAGACTAAGTACACAAGGTTTAGTCGTGTAATTTGATGTGCAGGAACAAGGTATATTTCTTAACCTACCCTGATAGAATGGCGGTTATATCTGCATAAGATTCGAAAATATTTGGGTAAATTTTTCCGGTCCCAATATAATGAAAAGCTTCAAAATCAAATAAATGCAAAACTTCGACTCGAATGGGATAAAAAACCATCAGAAAATGTGTATACCATTGAGTATAATAAATAGGAACAGAAAAATATGCGAGAGAAGAAATATATTTACTTACATTAACAAAAGAGTGTACGAGGCTAAAATTTAAGATTAGCATTATGTTAATAAGTGCATTTACGGAGAAAGTATTTCATATAACGCGTCGATACTGGCACTGAACCTCAAAAGCGATACTCGACGCCTTCTTTGAAAAAATGGAGGTGATATCCGCATAACTGTCGAAGATATGTCTACGGTGACTAAATTAGCAAAGGGTTTCTAAATGAAAGAAATGGTATCCATGGATACTTGAGATTGAACGGAGGATGGCGAAGGGAACTAATTTTTTGGATAAACATGGAGGTAATATCCGCATAACTATCGAAGATATGGGTGTAAATGCCTACGATGACTAAATTAGAAAAAGGCTTTTAAATGAAAGAAATGGTATCCATGGTTACTTGAGATTAAACAGAGGATGTCGAAGGGAACTTATTTTTTGGATAGGCATAACTGGAATAAGTGCTTTTACAGACTAAGTACTCAAGGTTTAGTCGTGTAATTTGATGTGCAGGAACAAGATATATTTCTTAACCTACCCTGATAGAATGGCGGTTATATCTTCATAAGATTCGAAAATATTTGGGTAAATTTTTCCGGTCCCAATATAATGAAAAGCTTCAAAATCAAATAAATGCAAAACTTCGACTCGAATGGGATAAAAAACCATCAAAAACTGTGTATACCTTTGAGTTTGATGCAAAGTAACAGAAAAATAAGCGAGAGAAAAAATATTTTTACTTACATTAACAAAAGAGTGTACGAGGCTAAAATTTCAGATTAGCATTATATTTATAAGTGTATTTACCAAATAATTATTTCATATAACGCGTCGAAACTTGCACTGATCCTCAACAGCATTACACTACGCCTTCTGTGAAAGCATGAAGGTAATATTCCCGAAAATTCCGAAAATATGTTGGTAATTGTTTCCGGTGACAATGTAATTAAAAGCTTCAAAATAAAAAAATTGCAAAAATCCGACTCGAATGGGATAAAAAACCATCAAAAAATTTGTATTCCATTGAGTTTAATGCAAAGGAACAGAAAAATAAGCGAGAGAAGAAATATGTTTACTTACATTAAAAAAAGAGTGTACGAGGCTAAAATTTCAGATTAGCATTATGTTAAAAAGTGAATTACCGGAGAAAGTATTTCATATGACGCTTCGAAACTTGCATTGTTCCTCAAAGGCATTACCCTACGAATTCTGTGAAAGCATGGAGGTAATATTCCTAAAAATTCCGAAAATATGTTGGTAATTGTTTCCGGTGACAATGTAATTAAAAGCTTCAAAATCAAAAAAATGCAAAACTCCGACTCGAATGGGAAAAATAACCATCAAAAAATATGTATACTATTGAGTTTGATGCATAGGAACAGAAAAATAAGCGAGAGAAGAAATATTTTTACTTACATTTACAAAAGAGTGTACGAGGCAAAAATTTCAGATTAGCATTATGTTAATAAGTGTATTTACGGAGAAAGTATTTCATATAACGCGTCGATACTGGCACTGAACCTCAAAAGCGATACTCGACGCCTTCTTTGAAAAAATGGAGGTGATATCCGCATAACTGTCGAAGATATGTCTACGGTGACTAAATTAGCAAAGGGCTTCTAAATGAAAGAAATGGTATCCATGGATACTTGAGATTGAACGGAGGATGGCGAAGGGAACTAATTTTTTGGATAGGCATGGAGGTAATATCCGCATAACTATCGAAGATATGGGTGTAAATGCCTACGGTGACTAAATTAGAAAAAGGCTTTTAAATGAAAGAAATGGTATCCATGGTTACTTGAGATTAAACAGAGGATGTCGAAGGGAACTTATTTTTTGGATAGGCATAACTGGAATAAGTGCTTTTACAGACTAAGTACACAAGGTTTAGTCGTGTAATTTGATGTGCAGGAACAAGGTATATTTCTTAACCTACCCTGATAGAATGGCGGTTATATCTGCATAAGATTCTAAAATATTTGGGTAAATTTTTCCGGTCCCAATATAATGAAAAGCTTCAAAATCAAATAAATGCAAAACTTCGACTCGAATGGGATAAAAAACCATCAAAAAATGTGTATACCATTGAGTATAATAAATAAAAACAGAAAAATATGCGAGAGAAGAAATATATTTTCTTACATTAACAAAAGAGTGTACGAGGCTAAAATTTAAGATTAGCATTATGTTAATAAGTGCATTTACGGAGAAAGTATTTCATATAACGCGTCGATACTGGCACTGAACCTCAACAGCGATACTCGACGCCTACTTTGAAAAAATGGAGGTGATATCGGTAAAACTGTCGAAGATATGGGTGTAAATGTCTACGGTGACTAAATTAGCAAAGGGCTTCTAAATGAAAGAAATGGTATCCATGGATACTTGAGATTGAACGGAGGATGTCGAAGGGAACTTATTTTTTGGATAGGCATAACTGGAATAAGTGCTTTTACAGACTAAGTACTCAAGGTTTAGTCGTGTAATTTGATGTGCAGGAACAAGGTATATTTCTTAACCTACCCTGATAGAATGGCGGTTATATCTTCATAAGATTCGAAAATATTTGGGTAAATTTTTCCGGTCCCAATATAATGAAAAGCTTCAAAATCAAATAAATGCAAAACGTCGACTCGAATGGGATAAAAAACCATCAAAAACTGTGTATACCATTGAGTTTGATGCAAAGTAACAGAAAAATAAGCGAGAGAAAAAATATTTTTACTTACATTAACAAAAGAGTGTACGAGGCTAAAATTTCAGATTAGCATTATATTTATAAGTGTATTTACGAAATAATTATTTCATATAACGCGTCAAACTTGCACTGATCCTCAACAGCATTACCTTACGCCTTCTGTGAAAGCATGAAGGTAATATCCCCGAAAATTCCGAAAATATGTTGGTAATTGTTTCCGGTGACAATGTAATTAAAAGCTTCAAAATCAAAAAATTGCAAAAATCCGACTCGAATGGGATAAAAAACCATCAAAAACTGTGTTTACCATTGAGTTTGATGCAAAGTAACAGAAAAATAAGCGAGAGAAAAAATATTTTTACTTACATTAACAAAAGAGTGTACGAGGTTAAAATTTCAGATTAGCATTATATTTATAAGTGCATTTACGAAAACATTATTCCATATAACGCGTCGAAACTTGCACTGATCCTCAACAGCATTACACTACGCCTTCTGTGAAAGCATGAAGGTAATATCCCCGAAAATTCCGAAAATATGTTGGTAATTGTTTCCGGTGACAATGTAATATGGGTGTAAATGTCTACGGTGACTAAATTAGCAAAGGGCTTCTAAATGAAAGAAATGTTATCCATGAATACTTGAGATTGAACGGAGGATGGCGAAGGGAACTAATTTTTTGGATAGGCATGGAGGTAATATCCGCATAACTATCGAAGATATGGGTGTAAATGCCCACGGTGACTAAATTGGAAAAAGGCTTTTAAATGAAAGAAAAGGTATCCATGGTTACTTAAGATTGAACAGAGGATGACGAAGGGAAATTGTTTTTTGGATAGGCATAACTGGAATAAGTGCTGTTAAAGACTAAGTACTCAGGGTTTAGTCGTGTAATTTGATGTGCAGGAATAAGGTATATTTCTTAACCTACCCTGAAAGAATGGCGGTTATATTTGCATAAGATTCGAAAATATGTGGGTAAATGTTTCCGGAGCCAATATAATGAAAAGCTTCAAAATCAAAAAAATGCAAAAATCCGACTCGAATGGGATTAAAAACCATCGAAAACTGTGTATACCATTGAGTTTAATGCAAAGGAACAGAAAAAAAAGCGAGAGAAGGAATATGTTTACTTACATTAAAAAAAGAGTGTACGAGGCTAAAATTTCAGATTAGCATTATGTTAATAAGTGAATTACCGGAGAAAGTATTTCATATGACGCTTCGAAACTTGCACTTTTCCTCAAAAGCATTACTCTACGCATTCTGTGAAAGCATGGATGTAATATCCCCGAAAATTCCGAAAATATGTTGGTAATTGTTTCCGCTGACAATGTAATTAAAAGCTTCAAAAACAAAAAATTGCAAAAATCCGACTCGAATGGGATAAAAAACGATCAAAAACTTTGTATACCATTGAGTTTAATGCAAAAGAACAGAAAAATAAGCGAGAGAAGAAATATGTTTACTTACATTAAAAAAAGAGTGTACGAGGCTAAAATTTCAGATTAGGATTATGTTAATAAGTGAATTACCGGAGAAAGTATTTCATATGACGCTTCGAAACATGCACTGATCCTCAACAGCATTACTCTACGCCTTCTGTGAAAGCATGAAGGTAATATCCCCGAAATATCCGAAAATATGTTGGTAATTGTTTCCGGTGCCAATGTAATTAAAAGCTTCAAAATAAAAAAATTGCAAAAAACCGACTCGAATGGGATAAAAAACCATCAAAAAATTTGTATTCCATTGAGTTTAATGCAAAGGAACAGAAAAATAAGCGAAAGAAGAAATATGTTTACTTACATTAAAAAAAGAGTGTACGAGGCTAAAATTTCAGATTAGCATTATGTTAAAAAGTGAATTACCGGAGAAAGTATTTCATATGACGCTTCGAAACTTGCACTGTTCCTCAAAGGCATTACTCTACGCATTCTGTGAAAGCATGGAGGTAATATTCCTAAAAATTCCGAAAATATATTGATAATTGTTTCCGGTGACAATGTAATTAAAAGCTTCAAAATCAAAAAAATGCAAAACTCCGACTCGAATGGGAAAAATAACCATCAAAAAATATGTATACTATTGAGTTTGATGCATAGGATCAGAAAAATAAGCGAGAGAAGAAATATTTTTACTTACATTTACAAAAGAGTGTACGAGGCAAAAATTTCAGATTAGCATTATGTTAATAAGTGCATTTACGGAGAAAGTATTTCATATAACGCGTCGATACTGGCACTGAACCTCAAAAGCGATACTCGACGCCTTCTTTGAAAAAATGGAGGTGATATCCGCATAACTGATGAAAATATGTCTACGGTGACTAAATTTGAAAAGGGCTTCTAAATGAAAGAAATGGTATCCATGGATACTTGAGATTGAACGGAGGATGGCGAAGGGAACTAATTTTTTGGATAGGCATGGAGGTAATATCCGCATAACTATCGAAGATATGGGTGTAAATGCCTACTGTGACTAAATTAGAAAAAGGCTTTTAAATGAAAGAAATGGTATCCATGGTTACTTGAGATTAAACAGAGGATGTCGAAGGGAACTTATTTTTTGGATAGGCATAACTGGAATAAGTGCTTTTACAGACTAAGTACTCAAGGTTTAGTCGTGTAATTTGATGTGCAGGAACAAGGTATATTTCTTAACCTACCCTGATAGAATGGCGGTTATATCTGCATAAGATTCGAAAATATTTGGGTAAATTTTTCCGGTCCCAATATAATGAAAAGCTTCAAAATCAAATAAATGCAAAACTTCGACTCGAATGGGATAAAAAACCATCAGAAAATGTGTATACCATTGAGTATAATAAATAGGAACAGAAAAATATGCGAGAGAAGAAATATTTTTACTTACATTAACAAAAGAGTGTACGAGGCTAAAATTTAAGATTAGCATTATATTAATAATAAGTGCATTTACGGAGAAAGTATTTCATATAACGCGTCGATACTGGCACTGAACCTCAACAGCGATACTCGACGCCTTCTTTGAAAACATGGAGGTGATATCGGTAAAACTGTCGAAGATATGGGTGTAATTGTCTACGGTGACTAAATTAGCAAAGGGCTTCTAAATGAAAGAAATTGTATCCATGGATACTTGAGATTGAACGGAGGATGGCGAAGGGAACTAATTTTTTGGATAAACATGGAGGTAATATCCGCATAACTATCGAAGATATGGGTGTAAATGCCTACGATGACTAAATTAGAAAAAGGCTTTTAAATGAAAGAAATGGTATCCATGGTTACTTGAGATTAAACAGAGGATGTCGAAGGGAACTTATTTTTTGGATAGGCATAACTGGAATAAGTGCTTTTACAGACTAAGTACTCAAGGTTTAGTCGTGTAATTTGATGTGCAGGAACAAGGTATATTTCTTAACCTACCCTGATAGAATGGCGGTTATATCTTCATAAGATTCGAAAATATTTGGGTAAATCTTTCCGGTCCCAATATAATGAAAAGCTTCAAAATCAAATAAATGCAAAACGTCGACTCGAATGGGATAAAAAACCATCAAAAACTGTGTATACCATTGAGTTTGATGCAAAGTAACAGAAAAATAAGCGAGAAAAAAAATATTTTTACTTACATTAACAAAAGAGTGTACGAGGTTAAAATTTCAGATTAGCATTATATTTATAAGTGCATTTACGAAAACATTATTCCATATAACGCGTCGAAACTTGCACTGATCCTCAACAGCATTACACTACGCCTTCGGTGAAAGCATGAAGGTAATATCCCCGAAAATTCCGAAAATATGTTGGTAATTGTTTCCTGTGACAATGTAATTAAAAGCTTCAAAATAAAACAATTGCAAAACTCCGACTCGAATGGGAAACAAAACCATCAAAACATGTGTATACCATTGAGTTTGATGCATAGGAACAGAAAAATAAGTGAGAGAAGAAATATTTTTACTTACATTAACAAAAGAGTGTACGAGGCGAAAATTTCAGATTAGCATTATGTTAATAAGTGCATTCACGGATAAAGTATTTCATATAACCCGTCGATACTTGCACTGAACCTCAAAAGCAATACTCTTCGCCTTCTCTGAAAAAATGAAGGTGATATCCGCATAACGGTCGAAGATATGGGTGTAAATGTCTACGGTGACTAAATTAGCAAAGGGCTTCCAAATAAAAGAAATGTTATCCATGGATACTTGAGATTGAACGGAGGATGGCGAAGGGAACTAATTTTTTGGATAGGCATGGAGGTAATATCCGCATAACTATCGAAGATATGGGTGTAAATGCCCACGGCGACTAAATTGGAAAAAGGCTTTTAAATGAAAGAAAAGGTATCCATGGTTACTTAAGATTGAACAGAGGATGACGAAGGGAAATTGTTTTTTGGATAGGCATAACTGGAATAAGTGCTGTTACAGACTAAGTACTCAGGGTTTAGTCGTGTATTTTGATGTGCAGGAATAAGGTATATTTCTTAACCTACCCTGAAAGAATGGCGGTTATATTTGCATAAGATTCGAAAATATGTGGGTAAATGTTTCCGGAGCCAATATAATGAAAAGCTTCAAAATCAAAAAAATGCAAAAATCCGACTCGAATGGGATAAAAAACGATCAAAAACTGTGTATACCATTGAGTTTAATGCAAAGGAACAGAAAAAAAAGCGAGAGAAGGAATATGTTTACTTACATTAAAAAAAGAGTGTACGAGGCTAAAATTTCAGATTAGCATTATGTTAATAAGTGAATTACCGGAGAAAGTATTTCATATGACGCTTCGAAACTTGCACTGTTCCTCAACAGCATTACTCTACGCATTCTGAGAAAGCATGGAGGTAATATCCCCGAAAATTCCGAAAATATGTTGGTAATTGTTTCCGCTGACAATGTAATTAAAAGCTTCAAAAACAAAAAATTGCAAAAATCCGACTCGAATGGGATAAAAAACGATCAAAAACTTTGTATACCATTGAGTTTAATGCAAAAGATTAGAAAAATAAGCGAGAGAAGAAATATGTTTACTTACATTAAAAAAAGAGTGTACGAGGCTAAAATTTCAGATTAGGATTATGTTAATAAGTGAATTATCGGAGAAAGTATTTCATATGACGCTTCGAAACTTGCACTGATCCTCAACAGCATTACTCTACGCCTTCTGTGAAAGCATGAAGGTAATATCCCCGAAATATCCGAAAATATGTTGGTAATTGTTTCCGGTGCCAATGTAATTAAAAGCTTCAAAATAAAAAAATTGCAAAAAACCGACTCGAATGGGATAAAAAACCATCAAGAAATTTGTATTCCATTGAGTTTAAAGCAAAGGAACAGAAAAATAAGAGAGAGAAGAAATATGTTTACTTACATTAAAAAAAGAGTTTACGAGGCTAAAATTTCAGATTAGCATTATGTTTAAAAGTGAATTACCGGAGAAAGTATTTCATATGACGCTTCGAAACTTGCACTGTTCCTCAACAGCATTACTCTACGCATTCTGAGAAAGCATGGAGGTAATATCCCCGAAAATTCCGAAAATATGTTGGTAAATGTTTCCGCTGACAATGTAATTAAAAGCTTCAAAAACAAAAAAAATTGCAAAAATCCGACTCGAATGGGATAAAAAACGATCAAAAACTTTGTATACCATTGAGTTTAATGCAAAAGATTAGAAAAATAAGCGAGAGAAGAAATATGTTTACTTACATTAAAAAAAGAGTGTACGAGGCTAAAATTTCAGATTAGGATTATGTTAATAAGTGAATTATAGGAGAAAGTATTTCATATGACGCTTCGAAACTTGCACTGATCCTCAACAGCATTACTCTACGCCTTCTGTGAAAGCATGAAGGTAATATCCCCGAAATATCCGAAAATATGTTGGTAATTGTTTCCGGTGCCAATGTAATTAAAAGCTTCAAAATAAAAAAATTGCAAAAAACCGACTCGAATGGGATAAAAAACCATCAAGAAATTTGTATTCCATTGATTTAAAGCAAAGGAACAGAAAAATAAGAGAGAGAAGAAATATGTTTACTTACATTAAAAAAAGAGTTTACGAGGCTAAAATTTCAGATTAGCATTATGTTTAAAAGTGAATTACCGGAGAAAGTATTTCATATGACGCTTCGAAACTTGCACTGTTCCTCAAAGGCATTACTCTACGCATTCTGTGAAAGCATGGAGGTAATATTCCTAAAAATTCTGAAAATATGTTGGTAATTGTTTCCGGTGACAATGTAATTAAAAGCTTCAAAATCAAAAAAATGCAAAACTCCGACTCGAATGGGAAAAATAACCATCAAAAAATATGTATACTATTGAGTTTGATGCATAGGAACAGAAAAATAAGCGAGAGAAGAAATATTTTTACTTACATTTACAAAAGAGTGTACGAGGCAAAAATTTCAGATTAGCATTATGTTAATAAGTGCATTTACGGAGAAAGTATTTCATATAACGCGTCGATACTGGCACTGAACCTCAAAAGCAATACTCGACGCCTTCTTTGAAAAAATGGAGGTGATATCCGCATAACTGTCGAAGATATGTCTACGGTGACTAAATTAGCAAAGGGCTTCTAAATGAAAGAAATGGTATCCATGGATACTTGAGATTGAACGGAGGATGGCGAAGGGAACTAATTTTTTGGATAGGCATGGAGGTAATATCCGCATAACTATCGAAGATATGGGTGTAAATGCCTACGGTGACTAAATTAGAAAAAGGCTTTTAAATGAAAGAAATGGTATCCATGGTTACTTGAGATTATACAGAGGATGTCGAAGGGAACTTATTTTTTGGATAGGCATAACTGGAATAAGTGCTTTTACAGACTAAGTACTCAAGGTTTAGTCGTGTAATTTGATTTGCAGGAACAAGGTATATTTCTTAACCTACCCTGATAGAATGGCGGTTATATCTGCATAAGATTCTAAAATATTTGGGTAAATTTTTCCGGTCCCAATATAATGAAAAGCTTCAAAATCAAATAAATGCAAAACTTCGACTCGAATGGGATAAAAAACCATCAGAAAATGTGTATACCATTGAGTATAATAAATAGGAACAGAAAAATATGCGAGAGAAAAAATATATTTACTTACATTAACAAAAAGGTGTACGAGGCTAAAATTTAAGATTAGCATTATGTTAATAAGTGCATTTACGGAGAAAGTATTTCATATAACGCGTCGGTACTGGCACGGAACCTCAACAGCGATACTCTACGCCTTCTTTGAAAAAATGGAGGTGATATCGGCATAACTGTCGAAGATATGGGTGTAAATGTCTACGGTGACTAAATTAGCAAAGGGCTTCTAAATGAAAGAAATGGTATCCATGGATACTTGAGATTGAACGGAGGATAGCGAAGGGAACTAATTTTTTGGATAAACATGGAGGTATTATCCGCATAACTATCGAAGATATGGGTGTAAATGCCTACGGTAACTAAATTAGAAAAAGGCTTTTAAATGAAAGAAATGGTATCCATGGTTACTTGAGATTAAACAGAGGATGTCGAAGGGAACATATTTTTTGAATAGGCATAACTGGAATAAGTGCTTTTACAGACTAAGTACTCAAGGTTTAGTCGTGTAATTTGATGTGCAGGAACAAGGTATATTTCTTAACCTACCCTGATAGAATGGCGGTTATATCTTCATAAGATTCGAAAATATTTGGGTAAATTTTTCCGGTCCCAATATAATGAAAAGTTTCAAAATCAAATAAATGCAAAACTTCGACTCGAATGGGATAAAAAACCATCAAAAACTGTGAATACCATTGAGTTTGATGCAAAATAACAGAAAAATAAGCGAGAGAAAAAATATTTTTACTTACATTAACAAAAGAGTGTACGAGGCTAAAATTTCAGATAAGCATTATATTTATAAGTGTATTTACGAATAAATTATTTCATATAACGCGTCAAACTTGCACTGATCCTCAACAGCATTACCTTACGCCTTCTGTGAAAGCATGAAGGGAATATCCCCGAAAATTCCGAAAATATGTTGGTAATTGTTTCCGGTGACAATGTAATTAAAAGCTTCAAAATAAAAAAATTGCAAAAAACCGACTCGAATGGGATAAAAAACCATCAAGAAATTTGTATTCCATTGAGTTTAAAGCAAAGGAACAGAAAAATAAGAGAGAGAAGAAATATGTTTACTTACATTAAAAAAAGAGTTTACGAGGCTAAAATTTCAGATTAGCATTATGTTTAAAAGTGAATTACCGGAGAAAGTATTTCATATGACGCTTCTTACTTGCACTGTACCTCAACAGTATTACTCTACGCCTTCTGTGAAAACATGGAGGTAATATCCTCAATATTTATGAAAATATGTTGGTAATTGTTTCCGGTGACAATGTAATTAAAAGCTTCAAAATCAAAAAAATGCAAAACTCCGACTCGAATGGGAAAAATAACCATCAAAAAATATGTATACTATTGAGTTTGATGCATAGGAACAGAAAAATAAGCGAGAGAAGAAATATTTTTACTTACATTTACAAAAGAGTGTACGAGGCAAAAATTTCAGATTAGCATTATGTTAATAAGTGCATTTACGGAGAAAGTATTTCATATAACGCGTCGATACTGGCACTGAACCTCAAAAGCCATACTCGACGCCTTCTTTGAAAAAATGGAGGTGATATCCGCATAACTGTCGAAGATATGTCTACGGTGACTAAATTAGCAAAGGGCTTCTAAATGAAAGAAATGGTATCCATGGATACTTGAGATTGAACGGAGGATGGCGAAGGGAACTAATTTTTTGGATAGGCATGGAGGTAATATCCGCATAACTATCGAAGATATGGGTGTAAATGCCTACGGTGACTAAATTAGAAAAAGGCTTTTAAATGAAAGAAATGGTATCCATGGTTACTTGAGATTAAACAGAGGATGTCGAAGGGAACTTATTTTTTGGATAGGCATAACTGGAATAAGTGCTTTTACAGACTAAGTACTCAAGGTTTAGTCGTGTAATTTGATGTGCAGGAACAAGGTATATTTCTTAACCTACCCTGATAGAATGGCGGTTATATCTGCATAAGATTCTAAAATATTTGGGTAAATTTTTCCGGTCCCAATATAATGAAAAGCTTCAAAATCAAATAAATGCAAAACTTCGACTCGAATGGGATAAAAAACAATCAGAAAATGTGTATACCATTGAGTATAATAAATAGGAACAGAAAAATATGCGAGAGAAAAAATATATTTACTTACATTAACAAAAAGGTGTACGAGGCTAAAATTTAAGATTAGCATTATGTTAATAAGTGCATTTACGGAGAAAGTATTTCATATAACGCGTCGATACTGGCACTGAACCTCAACAGCGATACTCTACGCCTTCTTTGAAAAAATGGAGGTGATATCGGCATAACTGTTGAAGATATGGGTGTAAATGTCTACGGTGACTAAATTAGCAAAGGGCTTCTAAATGAAAGAAATGGTATCCATGGATACTTGAGATTGAACGGAGGATAGCGAAGGGAACTAATTTTTTGGATAAACATGGAGGTATTATCCGCATAACTATCGAAGATATGGGTGTAAATGCCTACGGTGACTAAATTAGAAAAAGGCTTTTAAATGAAAGAAATGGTATCCATGGTTACTTGAGATTAAACAGAGGATGTCGAAGGGAACATATTTTTTGAATAGGCATAACTGGAATAAGTGCTTTTACAGACTAAGTACTCAAGGTTTAGTCGTGTAATTTGATGTGCAGGAACAAGGTATATTTCTTAACCTACCCTGATAGAATGGCGGTTATATCTTCATAAGATTCGAAAATATTTGGGTATTTGTTTCCGGTCCCAATATAATGAAAAGTTTCAAAATCGAATAAATGCAAAACTTCGACTCGAATGGGATAAAAAACCATCAAAAACTGTGAATACCATTGAGTTTGATGCAAAGTAACAGAAAAATAAGCGAGAGAAAAAATATTTTTACTTACATTAACAAAAGAGTGTACGAGGATAAAATTTCAGATTAGCATTATATTTATAAGTGTATTTACGAATAAATTATTTCATATAACGCGTCAAACTTGCACTGATCCTCAACAGCATTACCTTACGCCTTCTGTGAAAACATGGAGGTAATATCCTCAATATTTATGAAAATATGTTGGTAATTGTTTCCGGTGACAATGTAATTAAAAGCTTCAAAATCAAAAAATTGCAAAAATCCAATTCGAATGGAATAAAAAACCATCAGAAAATGTGTATACCATTGATTTTAATAAATACGAGCAGAAAAATATGCGAGAGAAGGAATATTTTTACTTACATTAACAAAAGAGTGTACGAGGCTATAATTTCAGATTAGCATTATATTAATAAGTGCATTTACGAAAACATTATTCCAAATAACGCGTCGAAACTTGCAATGATTCTCAACAGCATTACTCTACGCCTTCTGTGAAAGCATGGAGGTAATATCCCCGAAAATTACGAAAATATGTTGGTAAATGTTTCCGGTGACAATGTAATTAAAAGCTTCAAAATAAAAAAATTGCCAAAATCCGACTCGAATGGGATAAAAAACCATCAAAAACTGTGTATACCATTGAGTTTGATGCAAAGGAACAGAAAAATAAGCGAGAGAAGATATATTTTTACATACGTTAACAAAAGAGTGTACGAGGATAAAATTTCAGATTAGCATTATGTTAATAAGTGCATTTACGGAGAAAGTAATTCATATGACGCTTCGAAACTTGCACTGATCCTCAACAGCATTACTCTACGACTTCTGTGAAAGCATGTAGGTAATATACCCGAAAATCCAGAAAATATGTTTGTAAATGTTTCCGGTGACAATGTAATTAAAAGCTTCAAAATCAAAAAATTGCAAAAATCCGACTCGAATAGGAAAAAAAACCAACAAAAAATGTGTATACCATTGCGTTTGATGCATAGAAACAGAAAAATAAGCGAGAGAAGAAATATTTTTACTTACGTTAACAAAAGAGTGTATGAGGCAAAAATTTCAGATTAGCATTATGTTAATAAGTGCATTTAGAAAAAAATATTTCATTTAACGCGTCGAAACTTGCACTGATCCTCAACAGCATTACTCTACGACTTCTGTGAAAGCATGTAGGTAATATACCCGAAAATTCCGAAAATATGTTGGTAATTGTTTCCGGTGACAGTGTAATTAAAAGCTTCAAAATCAAAAAATTGCAAAAATCCGACTCGAATGGGATAAAAAACCATCAAAAACTGTGTATACCATTGAGTTTGATGCAAAGTAACAGAAAAAAAAGCGAGAGAAAAAATATTTTTACTTACATTAACAAAAGAGTGTACGAGGCTAAAATTTAAGATTAGCATTATATTAATAAGTGCATTTACGTAAAACGTTTTTCATATAACGCGTAGAAACTTGCACTGATCCTCAACAGCATTAATCTACGCCTTCTGTAAAAGCATGGAGGTAATATCCCCGAAAATTCCGAAAATATGTTGGTAAATGTTTCCGGTGACAATGTAATTAAAAGCTTCAAAATAAAAAAATTGCAAAAATCCGACTCGAATGGGATAAAAAACCATCAAAAACTGTGTATACCATTGAGTTTGATGCAAAGGAACAGAAAATTCTGCGAGAGAAGAAATAATTTTACTTACATTAACAAAAGAGTGTACGAGGCTAAAATTTCAGATTAGCATTATGTTAATAAGTGCATTTACGGAGAAAGTATTTCATATGCCGCTTCGAAACTTGCACTTTTCCTCAACAGCATTACCCTACGCCTTCTGTGAAAGCATGGAGGTAATATCGCCGAAAATCCCGAAAATATGTTGGTAATTGTTTCCTGTGACAATGTAATTAAAAGCTTCAAAATCAAAAAATTGCAAAACTCCGACTCGAATGGGAAACAAAACCATCAAAAAATGTGTATACCATTGAGTTTGATGCATAGCAGCAGAAAAATAAGCGAGAGAAGAAATATTTTAACTTACATTAACAAAAGAGTGTACGAGGCAAAAATTTCAGATTAGCATTATGTTAATAAGTGCATTTACGGAAAAAGTATTTCATATAACGCGTCGATACTTGAACTGAACGTCAAAAGCAATACTCTTCGCCTTCTCTGAAAAATTGGAGGTGATATCCGCATAACTGTCGAAGATATGGGTGTAAAGGTCTACGGTGACTAAATTAGCAAAGGGCTTCCAAATGAAAGAAATGTTATCCATGGATACTTGAGATTGAACGGAGGATGGCGAAGGGAACATTGGAGAGATATCAATCTAATTTGTCATTAAAATGACTCCAATCTTATCCTGAGTCATTTCTATTAACCCAAATTCCTTCATTGAGATATCAATGCTTAACAGTACAACCCAATTGGTTGTGCGAAAAAATTTAATTAGTTTTAAGGTCCATGAAATTGATTGACCTCTCATTTTGAGTCGTTCTATCAACCCAACTTCTTCAAGCACTGTGTTTATGCTTAACGGTGAACCCAAGTGGTTGCATAAAACCATGTAATTAGTTTTTAAGGTACATGAATATGGGGGATCCACTCGCAAATTTTGTATAATCATTAATATTAGTAATACTAGGGTGAACTTGGAATACACAAAGATATTGTTATACTTTCATTATCTATAATATTATTAATACAAGGGTGAATTTTGAATATAAATTGACACAGTCTTATCTCTAGTTAAACTGTGAAAAAATGGAGGTAATATCCGCATAACTGTCGAAGATATGGGTGTAAATGTCTACGGTGACTAAATTAGTAAAAGGCTTCCAAATGAAAGAAATGGTTACTTGGTTACTTGAGATTGAACAGAGGATGGCGGAGGGAACAAATTTTTAGGATAGGCATAACTGGAATAAGTGCTGTTACAGACTAAGTACTCAAGGTTTAGTCGTGTAATTTGATGTGCAGGAATAAAGTATATTTCTTAAACTTTCCTGAAAGAATGAAGGTTATATCTGCATAAGATTTAAAAAATATGTGGGTAATTGTTTCCGGTGACAATATAATGAAAAGCTTCAAAATCAAAGAAATGCAAAACTCCGACACGAATGGGATAAAAAACCATAAGAAAATGTGTATACCATTGAGTTTGATGCATACGAATAGAAAAATATGCGAGAGAGGAAATATGTTTACTTACATTAACAAAAGAGGGTACGAGGCTAAAATGTTCAGAATAGCATTATGGTAATAAGTGCATTTACGGAGAAAGAATTTCATATAACACGTTGAAACTTTCACTGATCCACAAAAGCATTACTCTACGCCTTCTGTGAAAACAAGTAGGTAATATCAGCATTATTTTGGAAAATATGGAGGAAATAGTTATATTAACTCTTCGACGGCCATCGGGATAACTATGTTGCATTTATATGTGCCGTCCCATAGGTAGCAAAGGGACATATTGGTCCCGTACTTATAGTATATTTGTGTCCCATTGGTACTTACGGGTTACAGGAAAACAATCGTTTACGCCTTCTGAGAAAAAATGGAGGTAATATCAGTAATATTTTGGAAAATATGGAGGAAATAGTTTTCGGTGACAATATTAGAAGCAGCTTAAAAGTCAAAAACAAATGCAAAAAAATTCGACTTGAATGGGATAAAAAACCATCAGAAAATGTGTATGCCATTGAGTTTTATGCATAGGAACGGAAAAATATTGGAGTGAAGAAATATTTTTAATTACATTAACAAATGAGTGAACGAGGCTAAAATGTTCAGATTAGCATTATAGTAATAAGTGCATTTACGGAGAAAGTATTTCATATAACGCGATGAAACTTTCACTGATCTACAACAGCATTCTCCTACGCATTCCTTGAAAACATGGAGGTTATATCCCTATTACCTACGAAAATATATGGGTAATTGTTTCCGGTGACAATATTATAAAAAGCTTATAAAACAAAGAAATGCACAAATTCGCCTCGAAATGGATAAAAACCAACAGAAAAGTTGTATGCTATTAAGTTTGATGCATAGGAAAAGAAAATGTGGCGAGGGAAGATATATTTTTAATTACATTAACAAATGAGTGAACGAGGCTAAAATGTTCAGATTAGCGTTATGGTAATAAGTGCATATATGGAGAAAGTATTTTCATTAACGCGATGAAACATTCAATGATCCACAACAGCATTACTTTACGTCTTCTGTGAATACATGTAGCTAATATCTGCATTACTTTGGAAAATATGGAGGAAATAGTTATATTAACTCTTCGACGGCCATCGGGATAACTATGATGCATTTATATATGCCGTCCCATAGGTAGCAATGGGTCATATTGGTCCCGTACTAATGATATATTTGTATCCCATTGGTACTTACGGGTTACAGGTTAACAATCGTTTACGCCTTCTGAGAAAAAATGGAGGTAATATCTGCATTACTTTGGAAAATATGGAGGAAATAGTTATATTAACTCTTCCACGGCCATCGGGATAACTATGTTGCATTTATATGTGCCGTCCCGTAGGTAGCAATGGGACATATTGGTCCCGTACTAATGGTATATTTGTGTCCCATTGGTACTTACGGGTTACAGGTTAACAATCGTTTTCGCCTTCTGAGAAAAAATGGAGGTAATATCAGCATTATTTTGGAAAATATGGAGGAAATAGTTTTCGGTAACAATATTAGAAGCAGTTTAAAAGTAAAAAAAAAGCAAAAATTCGACTCGAATGGGATAAACAACCATCAGAATATTGTATGCCATTGAGTTTGATGCAAAGCAACAGAAAATATTGCGAGAGAAGAAATATTTTTAATTACATTAACAAATGATTGAACGAGGCTAAAATGTTCAGATTAGCATTATGGTAATAAGTGCATTTACGGAGAAAGTATTTCATAAAACACAATGACACTTTCAATGATCCACATCAGCATTACCCTACGCCTTCAATAAAAACATGAAGGTTATAGCCGCATTACGTCCGAAAATATGTGGGTAATTGTTTCCGGTGACAATATAATGAAAAGCTTCAAAATCAAAGAAATGCAAAAATCCGACTCGAATGGGATAAAAAACCATCAGAAAATGTGTAAACCATTGAGTTTGATGCATAGGAACAGAAAAATATGCGAGAGAATAAATATTTTTACTTACATTAACAAAAGAGTGTACGAGGCTAAAATGTTCAGATTAGCATTATGGTAATAAGTGCATTTACGGAAAAAAAATTTCATATAACGCGACGAAACTTGTACTGATCCTCAAACGCATTACTTTAAGCCTTCTGTGAAAGCATGGAGGTAATATCCTAAATACTTTCGAAAAAATGTGGGTAATTGTTTCCGGTGACAATATTATAAAAAGCTTTAAAATCAAAGAAATGCAAAACTTCGACTCGAACGGGAAAAAAAAACAGTCAGAAAATTGTTTGCCATTGAGTTTGATGCATAGGAACACAAATTGTTGCGAGACAAAAAATATTTTTAATTACATTAACAAATGAGTGAACGAGGCTAAAATGTTCAGATTAGCATCATGGTAATAAGTGCATTTACGGAGAAAGTATTACTTATAACTCAATGAAACGTTCAGTGATAAACAGCAGCATTACCATACGCCTTTTGTGAAAAAATGGAGGTAATATCTACATATGTGTCGAAGATATGGGTGTAAATGTCTACGGTGACTAAATTAGCAAAAGGCTTCTAAATGAAAGAATTGGTATCCATGGTTATTTGAGATTGAACAGAGGATGGTGAAGGGAACTAATTTTTTGGATAGGCATATAGGAAATATCCGCATAACTATCGAAGATATGGGTGTAAATGCCTACGGTGACTATATTAGCAAAAGGCTTCTAAATGAAAGAAATGGTATCCATGGTTACTTGAGATTGAACAGAGGATGGCGAAGGGAACTAATTTTTTGGATAGGCATAACTGGAATAACTGCTGTTACAGACTAAGTACTCAAGGTTTATTTCTGTAATTTGATGTGCAGGAATAAGGTATATTTCTTAAACTACCCTGAAAGAATGGCGGTTATATCTGCATAAGATTCGAAAATATGTGGGTAATTGTTTCCGGTGACAATATAATGAAAAGCTTCAAAATCAAAGAAATGCAAAACTTCGACTCGAATGGGATAAAAAACCATCATTAAATGTGTATACCATTAAGTTTAATGCATAGCAACAGAAAAATATGCGAGAAAAGAAATATTCAAACTTACATTAACAAAAGATTGTACGAGGCCAAAATGTTCAGATTAACATTACGGTAATAAGTGCATTTACGGAGAAAGTATTTCATATGACGCGTTGAAACTTGCACTGATCCACAAAAGCATTACTCTACGCCTTATGTGAAATCATGGAGGTAATATTCACACAACTGTCGATGATATGGGTGCAAATGTCTACGGTGACTAAATTAGCACAATGCTTCTAAATCAAAGAAATGCAAAACTTCGAATCGAATGGGATAAAAAACCGTCAGAAAACGTGTATGCTATTGAGTTTTTTGCATAGGATCAGAAACGTTTTCATGAGAAGAAATATTTTTACTTATATTAACAAAAGAGTGTACGAGGCTAAAATGTTCAGATTAGCATTATGGTAATAAGTGCATTTACGGAGACAGAATTTCATATAACGCGTTGAAACTTTCACCGATCCACAAAAGCATTACTGTTCGCCTTCTGGGGAAACATGTTGGTAATATCTTCATTACTTTGGAAAATATGGAGGAAATAGTTATATTAACTCTTCGACCGCCATCGGGATCACTATGTTGCATTTATATGTGCCGTCAAATAGGTAGCAATGGGACATATTGGTCCCATACTAATGGTATATTTGTGTCCCAAAGGTACTTTCGGGTTACACGTTAACAATCGTTTACGCCTTCTGATATAAAATGGAGGTAATATCAGCATTATTTTGGAAAATATGGAGGAAATAGTTTTCGGTGACAATATTAGAAGCAGCTTAAAAGTCAAAACAAATGCAAATATCCGACTCGAATGGGATAAAAAACCATAAGAAAATGTGTATGCCATTGAGTTTTATGCATAGGAACAGAAAAATATGCGAGAGAAGAAATATTTTTACTTACATGCACATGCATGCAACTTGCACTGATCCACAAAAGCATTACTGTATGCCTTCTGTGAACAAATGGAGGTAATATCCGCATAACTGTCGAAGATATGGGTGTAAATGTCTACGGTGACTAAATTAGCAAAAGGCTTCTAAATGAAAGATATGGTATCCATGGTTACTTGAGATTGAACAGAGGATGGCGAAGGGAACTAATTTTTTGGATAGGCATAACTGGAATAAGTGCTGTTACAGACTAAGTACTCAAGGTTTAGTCGTGTAATTTGATGTGCAGGAATAAGGTATATTTCTTAACCTACCCTGAAAGAATGGCGGTTATATTTGCATAAGATTCGAAAATATGTGGGTAATTGGGTATTTTCCACGTATTTAAAACTATCGATATTCTGATTCAGTTACTTGAACTTATTGCATTGGCTAAAATTTTTCTTATACAATTGTATGAATTTCGGTTTTAAGAGATAAAGAAAGTAGAAGGTTACGAAAGCTTCCGAGCACACTCCAAAAACAACCGAATGGCCTGTGACGTCATTTTCGCTGTTTACATTTAGACCCAGGCGTTTCCTTATGCTTACAGTGGAAACAAATTCGGCGAAATTAGTTTCTGACGTGTTCGCGTTTCTAAATATGCCTTTAAATGGCATCTAAGTAAGGGATATAGATGGTGTTTTGTGCCACAATGTACAAATACATCGGTTGAAAAACCGAACAAGAAATTTATTCACGCTATCACGACATTGAATGATTGAAATTTCTTCCTTGGATTCCTCAATGTACATTCGTAAAAATGTATGCTTTACTCAGCTCTTAGTGTTCTGGACATATTCTTGCAATGACTGTGCACAGTGGTCCATCTCTCTTTACTTGGACGTATCCTATAACATTATCACCATAACTCTCACGAGAAGCTTTATAATATAACAACACTTAAATTAAACTTTGAATAGACATTTAGGAGATGAGAATCTATTTTTAGGCATTTCTACAGCAGATAAGCCACTTCTAGAAACCCCCTCTACAAACAATCACTAATTAGCAAATAAAAAATTAACGTTTTAGGTGTGTCGAGTATTGGCAGCACAAACATTTGGCCAGTACTGTGTTATGTTGATATGTTACTAAGATACTGTTTGTTTACTGTTGCATGGACTGATATGGACTTCGATAAAAAAAGAAGTATCATAATGATTATGAGTGTATTGGAAAAACAGTTAATAAAGTTCATACACCAAATACATAATTATATGTATCAAAAATGATATAAAACATTAATGACGATTTTAAAAGCAAACTTTATGCTTACATTTTTTGGACTTAAGCTTAACGAATTTCCGCACCATTAAATCGCTCGTCCTTCTTCATTAAAACGCCTACCATAAACATATCCACTTTGGGTAAATTATCTATGTGGTTTTAATAAAACCATTGCACGCCATTGTCTTTGTTTTCAATGAAAATTCTTTAAATATACGGTAGATCTTCTACAGTTACTCACGTTCTCCCTCCCTCCCTCTATCGCTCAGCGAACGTGACGTCAAGCCAATCAGATTTCGTTTCGCAGCGGCGTAAAAAAATTTGAAATTTCGATTATTTGAATCTTAAATATCTCAATTAATATTGAATAAATTTTAAAACTATTTTCACTCCGCAAGCTTGTTCGAGTTTAAGTAACATATAAAGATCCGTAAACTTAAATTTAAAATTTTGAAAAATACCCAATTGTTTCCGGTGACAATATAATGAAAAGCTTCAAAATCAAAGAAATGCAAAACTTCGACTCGAATGGGATAAAAAACCATTATAAAACGTGTATACCATTAGGTTTAATGCATAGCAACAGAAAAATATGCGAGAAAAGAAATATTTTAACTTACATTAACAAAAGATTGTAAGAGGCCAAAATGTTCAGATTAACATTACGGTAATAAGTGCATTTACAGAGAAAGTATTTCATATAACGCGTTGAAACATGCACTGATCCACAAACGCATTACTCTACACCTTATGTGAAAACATGGAGGTAATATCCGCATAACTGTCGATGATATGGGTGTAAATGTCTACGGTGACTAAATTAGCAAAAGGCTTCTAAATCAAATAAATGCAAAACTTCGAATCGAATGGGATAAAAAACCGTCAGAAAACGTGTATGCCATTGAGTTTTTTGCATAGGATCAGAAACGTTTTCATGAGAAGAAATATTTTTACTTACATTAACAAAAGAGTGTACGAGGCTAAAATGTTAAGATTAGCATTATGGTAATAAGTGCATTTACGGAGACAGAATTTCATATAACGCGTTGAAACTTTCACCGATCCACAAAATCATTACTGTTCGCCTTCTGGGGAAACATGTTGGTAATATCTTCATTACTTTGGAAAATATGGAGGAAATAGTTATATTAACTCTTCGACCGCCATCGGGATCACTATGTTGCATTTATATGTCCCATAGGTAGCAATGGGACATATTGGTCCCATACTAATGGTATATTTGCGTCCCAAAGGTACTTTCGGGTTACACGTTAACAATCGTTTACGCCTTCTGATATAAAATGGAGGTAATATCAGCATTATTTTGGAAAATATGGAGGAAATAGTTTTCGGTGACAATATTACCAGCAGCTTAAAAGTAAAAAAAATGCAAAAACTCGACTCGAATGGGATTAAAAACCATCAAAAAATCGTATGCCATTGAGTTAGATGCATAGGAACAGAAAATTTTGCGAGAGAAGAAATATTTTTAATTACATTAACAAATGAGTGAACGAGGCTAAAATGTTCAGATTAGCATTAGAGTAATAAGTGTATTGACGGATAAAGTATTACATATAACGCGTCGAAACTAGTACTGATCCTCAAACGCATTACTCTTCGCCTTCTGTGAAAAAATGGAGTTAATATCCGCAATAATTCCGAATAAATATGGGTAATTGTTTCCGGTGACAATATAACGAAAAACTTCAAAATCAAAGAAATCAAAAACTTCGACTCGAATGGGATAAAAACCGTCAGAAAATGTGTATGCCATTGAGTTTTATGCATAGTAACAGAATATTATGCAAGAGAAGAAATATTTTTACTTACATTAACAAAAGAGTGTACGAGGCTAAAATGTTCAGATTAGCATTATGGTAATAAGTGCATTTACGGAGAAAAAATTTCATATAACACGTAGAAACTTTCACTGATCCACGAAAGAATTACTCTACACCTTCTATGAAAACATATAAGTAATATCTGCATTACTTTGGAAAAAATTGAGGAAATAGTTATATTACCTCTTCGACGGCCATCGGGATACTATGTTGCATTTATATGTGCCGTCCCATAGGTAGCAATGGGACATATTGGTCCCATACTAATGGTATATTTGTGTCCCATTGGTACTTTCGGGTTACAGGTTAACGATCGTTTACGCCTTTTGAGAAAAAATGGAGGTAATATCTGCATTATTTTGGAAAATATGGAGGAAATAGATATATTACCTCTTCGACGGCCATCGGGATACTATGTTGCATTTATATGTGCCGTCCCATAGGTAGCAACGGGACATATTGGTCCCGTACTAATGGTATATTTGTGTCCCATTGGTACTTACGGGTTACAGGTTAACAATCGTATACGCCATCTGAGAAAAATGGAGGTAATATCAGTATTATTTTGGAAAATATGGAGGAAATAGATATATTAACTCTTCGACGGCCATCGGGAATACTATGTTGCATTTATATGTGCCCTCCCATAGGTAGCAATGGGACATATTGGTCCCGTACTAATGGTATATTTGTGTCCCATTGGTACTTACGGGTTACAGGTTAACAATCGTATACGCCATCTGAGAAAAATGGAGGTAATATCAGTATTATTTTGGAAAATATGGAGAAAATAGTTTTCGGTGACAATATTAGAAACAGCTTAAAAGAAAAAAAAATTCAAAAATTCGACTCGAATAGGAAAAAAAACCATCAGAAAATTGTATGCCATTGAGTAAGATGCATAGGAACAGAAAAGTTTGCGAGAGAAGAAATATTTTTAATTACATTAACAAATGAGTGAACGAGGCTAAAATGTTCAGATTAGCATTAGAGTAAAAATTGTATTGACGGAGAAAGAATTTCTAATAACGCGTCGAAACTTGTACTGATCCTCAAACGCATTACTCTACGGCTTCTGTGAAAACATGGAGGTAATATCCGCAATATTTCCGAAAAAATATGGGTAATTGTTTCGGGTGACAATTTAATGAAAAACTTCAAAATCAAAGAAATGAAAAACTACGACTCGAATGGGATAAAAAACCGTCAGAAAATGTGTATACCATTGAGTTTGATGCATAGGAACTGAATATTTTTCGAGATAAGAAATATGTTTACTTACATTAACAAAAGAGTGTACGAGGCTAAAATGTTAAGATTAGCATTATGGTAATAAGTGCATTTACGGAGAAAAAATTTAATATAACGCGTTGAATCTTTCACTGATCCACAAAAGCACTACTCTACGCCTTCTGTGAAAATATAAAGGTAATATTTTCATTACTCTGGAAAATATGGATGAATAGTTATATTAACTCTTCGACGGCCATCGGGAAAACTATGTTGCATTTATATGTGCCGTCCCATAGGTAGCAATAGGACATATTGGTCCCGTACTAATGGTATATTAGTGTCCCATTGGTACTCTCGGGTTACAGGTTAACAATCGTTTACGCCTTCTGAGAAAAAATGGAGGTAATATCTGCATTACTTTGGAAAATATGGAGGAAATAGTTATATTAACTCTTCGACGGCCATCGGGATAACTATGTTGCATTTATATGTGCCGACCCATAGGTAGCAATGGTCCGTACTAATATTGGTCCCGTACTAATGGTATATTTTTGTCCCATTGGTACCTACGGATAACAGGTTAACAAACGTTTTCGCCTTCTGAGAAAAAATGGAGGTAATATCAGCATTATTTTGGAAAATATTGAGGAAATAGTTTTCGGTGACAATATAAGAAGCAGCTTAAAAGTAAAAAAATGGAAAAATTCGACTCGAATGGGATTAAAAACCAACAAAAAATGTGTATGCCATTGAGTTTGATGCATAGGAACAGAAAATTTTGCAAATGAAAAAATATTTTAAATTACATTAACAAATGAGTGAACGAGGCTAAAATGTTCAGATTAACATTTTGGTAATAGTTTTCGGTGACAATATAAGAAGCAGCTTAAAATTAAAAAAAAATGCAAATATTTGACTCGAATGGGATAAAAAAAACCATCAGAAAATTAAATGCCAATGAGTTTGATGAATAGAAACAGAAAAATATGCGAGAGAAGAAATATTTTTACTTACACTAACAAAAGAGCGTACGAGGCAAAAATTTCAGATTAGCATTATGTTAATAAGTGCATTTACGGAGAACATATTTCATATAACGCGTTGATACTTGCACTGAACCACAAAAGCAATACTCTTCACCTTCTTTGAAAAAATGGAGGTGATATCCGCATAACCGTCGAGGATATGGGTGTAAATGTCTACGGTGACTAAATTAGCAAAGGGCTTCCAAATGAAAGAAATGGTATCCATAGATACTTGAGATTGAACGGAGGATGGCGAAGGGAACTAATTTTTTGGATAGGCATGGAGGTAATATCCGCATAACTATCGAAGATATGGGTGTAAATGCCTACGGTGACTAAATTAGAAAAAGGCTTTTAAATGAAAGAAATGGTATCCATGGTTCCTTGACATTGAACAGAGGATGTCGAAGTGAACTTATTTTTTGGATAGGCATAACTGGAAAAGGTGCTGTTACAGACTAAGTACTCAAGGTTTAGTCGTGTAATTTGATGTGCAGGAATAAGGTATATTTCTTAACCGACCCTGAAAGAATGGCGGTTATATCTGCATAAGATTAAAAAATATGTGGGTAATTGTTTCCGATGCCAATATAATGAAAAGCTTCAAAATCAAATAAATTCAAATCTTTGACTCGAATGGGATAAAAAACCATCAGAAAATTTGTATACCATTGAGTTTTATAAATAGGAACAGAAAAATATGCGAGAGAAGAAATATTTTTACTTACATTAAAAAAAGAGTGTACGAGGCTAAAATTTAAGATTAGCATTATATTAATAAGTACATTTACGGAAAAAGTATTTCATATAAGGCGTCGAAACTAGCACTGATCCTCAACAGCATTACTCTACGCCTTCTGGGAAAGCATGGAGGTAATATCCCCGAAAATTCCGAAAAAATATTGGTAATTGTTTCCGGTGACAATGTAATTAAAAGCTTCATAATCAAAAAATTGCAAAAATCCGACTCGAATGGGATAAAAAACCATCAAAAACTGTGTATACCATTGAGTTTTATGCAAAGGAACAGAAAAGTCTGCGAGAGAAGAAATATTTTTACTTATATTAACAAAAGAGTGTACGAGGCTAAAATTTCAGATGAGCATTATATTAATAAGTGCATTTATGGAAAAAGTATTTCATATTACACGTCGAAACTTGCACTGATCTTCAACAGCATTACTCTACGCCTTCTGTGAAGGCATGGAGGTAATATCCCCGAAAATTCCGAAAATATGTTGGTAATTGTTTCCGGTGACAATGTAATTAAAAGCTTCAAAATCAAAAAATTGCAAACATCCGACTCGAATGGGAAAAAAAACCATCAAAAAATGTGTATACCATTGCGTTTGATGCATAGGAACAGAAAAATAAACGAGAGAAGAAATATTTTTACTTTTATTAACAAGAGAGTGTACGAGGCAAAAATTTCCGATTAGCATTATGTTAATAAGTGCATTTACGGAAAAAGTATTTCATATAACGCGTCGATACTTGCACTGAACCTCAAAAGCAATACTCTATGCCTCCTCTGAAACAATGGAGGTGATATCCGCATAACTGTCGAAGATATGGGAGTAAATGTCTACGGTGACTAAATTAGAAAAAGGCTTTTAAATGAAAGAAATGGTATCCATGGTTACTTGAGATTGAACAGAGGATGTCGAAGGGAACTTATTTTTTGGATAGGCATAACTGGAATAAGTGCTGTTACAGACTAAGTACTCAAGGTTTAGTCGTGTAATTTGATGTGCAGGAACAAGGTATATTTCTTAACCGACCCTGAAAGAATGGCGGTTATATCTGCATAAGATTCAAAAATATGTGGGTAATTGTTTCCGGAGCCAATATAATGAAAATCTTCAAAATCAAAAAAATGCAAAACTTTGACTCGAATGGGATAAAACACCATAAGAAAATTTGTATTCTATTGATTTTAATAAATAGGAAAAGAAAAATATGCGAGAGAAGAAATATTTTTACTTACATTAACAAAAGAGTGTACGAGGCTAAAATTTCAGATTAGCATTATATTAATAAGTGGATTTACGGAGAAAGTATTTCATATAACGCTTCGAAACTTACACTGTTCCTCAACAGCATTACTCTACGCCTTCTTTGAAAACATGAAGATAATATCCCCAAAAATTATGAAAATATGTTGGTAATTGTTTCCGGTGACAATGAAATTAAAAGCTTCAAAATAAAAAAATTGCAGAACTCCGACTCGAACGGGAAAAAAAACCATCAAAAAATGTGTATACCATTGAGTTTGATGCATAGGAACAGAAAAATAAGCGAGAGAAGAAATATATTTACGTACATTAACAAAAGAATTTACGAGGATAAATTTTAAGATTAGCATTATATTAATGAGTGCATTTACGGAAAAAGTATTTCATATAATGCGTCGAAACGTGCACTGATCCTCAACAGCATTACTCTACGCCTTCTGTGAAAGCATGGAGGTAATATCTCCGAAAATTCCGAAAAAATGTTGGTAATTGTTTCCGGTGACAACGTAATTAATAGCTTCAAAATCAAAAAATTGCAAACATCCGACTCAAATGGGATAAAAAACCATCATAAACTGTCTATACCATTGAGTTTGATGCAAAGTTACAGAAGATTCTGCGAGAGAAGAAATATTTTTACTTACATTAACAAAAGAGTCTATGAGGCTAAAAGTTCAGATTAGAATTATGTTAATAAGTGCATTTACGGAAAAAGTATTTCATATGACGCTTCGAAACTTGCACAGTTCCTCAACAGCATTACTCTACGCCTTCTTTGAAAACATGAAGATAATATCCCCAAAAATTATGAAAATATGTTGGTAATTGTTTCCGGTGACAATGAAATTAAAAGCTTCAAAATCAAAAAATTGCAGAACTCCGACTCGAACGGGAAAAAAAACCATCAAAAAATGTGTATACCATTGAGTTTGATGCATAGGAACAGAAAAATAAGCGAGAGAAGAAATATATTTACGTACATTAACAAAAGAATTTACGAGGCTAAAATTTAAGATTAGCATTATATTAATGAGTGCATTTACGGAAAAAGTATTTCATATAATGCGTCGAAACGTGCACTGATCCTCAACAGCATTACTCTACGCCTTCTGTGAAAGCATGGAGGTAATATCTCCGAAAATTCCGAAAAAATGTTGGTAATTGTTTCCGGTGACAACGTAATTAATAGCTTCAAAATCAAAAAATTGAAAACATCCGACTCAAATGGGATAAAAAACCATCATAAACTGTCTATACCATTGAGTTTGATGCAAAGTAACAGAAGATTCTGCGATAGAAGAAATATTTTTACTTACATTAACAAAAGAGTCTATGAGGCTAAATTTCAGATTAGAATTATGTTAATAAGTGCATTTACGGAAAAAGTATTTCATATGACGCTTCGAAACTTGCACAGTTCCTCAACAGCATTACTCTACGCCTTCTGTGAAAACATGGAGGTAATAACCCCAAAAATTATGAAAATATGTTGGTAATTGTTTCCTGTGACAAAGTAATTAAAAGCTTCAAAATCAAAAAATTGCAAAACTCCCACACGAATGGGAAAAAAAACCATCTAAAAATGTGTATACCATTGAGTTTGATGCATGGTATCAGAAAAAATTTATTTATTTAAAGAAATATTTTTACTTACAACAACAAAAGAGCGTACGAGGCAAAAATTTCAGATTAGCATTATGTTAATAAGGGCATGTACGGAGAACGTATTTCATATAACGCGTTGATACTCTCACTGGACCACAAAAGCATTACTGTTCACCTTCTTTGAAAAAATGGAGGTGATATCCGTATAACCGTCGAAGATATGGGTGTAAATGTCTACGGTGACTAAATTAGCAAAGGGCTTCCAAATGAAAGAAATGGTATCCACTAATACTTGAGATTGAACGGAGGATGGCGAACCGTACTAATTTATTGGATTGGCATGGAGGTAATATAAAATAAAGAGTGTACGAGGCTAAAATTTCAGATTAGCATTATATTAATAAGTGCATTTTCGGAAAAAGTATTTCATATAACAAGTAGAAACGTGCACTAATCCTCAACAGCATTACTCTACGCCTTCTGTGAAAGCATGGAGGTAATATCCCCAAAAATTCCGAAAAAATGTTGGTTATTGTTTCCGGTGACAATGTAATTAAAAGCTTCAAAATCAAAAAATTGCAAAAATCCGACTCGAATGGGATAAAAAACCATCAAAAACTGTGTATACCATTGCGTTTGATGTAAAGAAACAGAAAATTTTGCGAGAGAAGAAATATTTTTACTTAAATTAACAAAAGAGTGTACGAGGAAAAAAATTTGAGATTAGCATTATGTTAATAAGTGCATTTTCGGAGAACGTATTACATATAACGCGTCGATACTTGCACTGAACCTCAAAAGCAATACTCTTCGCCTTCTCTGAAAAAATGGAGGTGATATCCGCAAAACTGTCGAAGATATGGGTGTAAATGTCTGCGGTGACTAAATTAGCAAAGGGCTTCCAAATGAAAGAAATGGTATCCATTGATACTTGAGATTGAAAGGAGGATGGCGAAGGGAACTAATTTTGTGGATAGGCATGGAGGTAATATCCGCATCACTATCGAAGATATGGGTGTAAATGCCTACGGTGACTAAATTAGAAAAAGGCTTTTAAATAAAAGAAATGGTATCCATGGTTACTTGAGATTGAACAGAGGATGGCGAGGGGAACTTATTTTTTGGATAGGCATAACTGGAATAAGTGCTGTTACAGACTAAGTACTCATGGTTTAGTCGTGTAATTTGATGTGCAGGAATAAGGTATATTTCTTAACCTACCCTGAAAGAATGGCGGTTATGTCTGCATAAGATTCGAAAATATGTGGGTAATTGTTTCCGGAGCCAATACAATGAAAAGCTTCAAAATAGAACAAATGTAAAACTTTGACTTAAATGGGATAAAAAACCATCAGAAAATTTGTATACCATTGAGTTTAATAAATATGAACAGAAAAATATGCGAGAGAAGAAATATTTTTACTTACATTAACAAAAGAGTGTACGAGGCTAAAATTTCAGATAAGCATTATATTAATAAGTGAATTTACGCAAAACTTATTTCATATAACGCGTCAAAACTTGCACTGATCCTCCACAGCAGTACTCTACGACTTCTCTGAAAGCATGGATGTAATATCCCCGAAAATTTTGAAAATATGTTGGTAATTGTTTCCGGTGACAATGTAATTAAAACTTTCAAAATCAAAAAATTAGAAAAATTCGACTCGAATGGGATAAAAAACCATCAAAAACTGTGTATACCATTGAGTTTGATGCAAAGGAACAGAAAAATAAGCGAGAGAAGAAATATTTTTACTTACATTAACAAAAGAGTGTACGAGGAAAAAATTGCAGATTAGCATTACGTTAATAAGTGCATTTACGGAGTAAGTATATCATATAACGCGTCCATACTTGCACTGAACCTAAAAAGCAATACTTTACGCCTTTTCCGAAAAAATGGAGGTGATATCCGCATAACTGTCGAAGATATGGGTGTAAATGTCTACGGTAACTAAATTAGCAAAGGGCTTCCAAATGAAAGAAATGGTATCCATGGATACTTGACATTGAACAGAGGATGGCGAAGGGAACTAATTTTTTGGATAGGCATAACTGGAATAAGTGCTTTTACTGACTAAGTACTCAAGGTTTAGTCGTGTAATTTGATGTGCAGAAATATTTCTTAACCTACCCTGAAAGAATGGCGGTTATATCTGCATAAGATTCGAAAATATATGGGTAATTGTTTCCGGTACCAATATAATGAAAAGCTTCAAAATCAAATAAATGCAAAACTTCGACTCGAATGGGGTAAAAAACCATCAGAAAATGTGTATACCATTGAGTTTAATAACTAGGAACAGAAAGATATGCGAGAGAAGAAATATTTTTACTTACATTAACAAAAGAGTGTACGAGGCTAATATTTAAGATTAGCATTATATTAATAAGTGCATTTACGGAAAAAGTATTTCAAATCACGCGTCGAAACTTGCACTGATCCTCAACAGCGTTACTCTACGCCTTCTGTGAAAGCATGGAGGTATTATCCTCGAAAATTACGAAAATATGTTGGTAATTGTTTCCGGTGACAATGTAATTAAAAGCTTAAAAAGCAAAAAATTGCAAAAATCCGACTCAAATGGGATAAAAAACCATCAAAAACTGTGTATTCTATTGTGTTTGATGCAAAGGAAAAGAAAATTCTGCAGGAGAAGAAATATTTTTACTTACATTAACAAAAGAGTTACGAGGAAAAAATTTCAGATTAGCTTTATGTTAATAAGTGCATTTACGGAAAAGGAATTTCATATGACGCTTCGAAACTTGCACTGTTCCTCAACATCATTACTTTACGCCTTCTGTGAAAACATGGAGGTAATATCACTATTAATTATGAAAATATGTTGGTAATTGTTTCCGCTGACAATGTAATTAAAAGCTTCAAAAAAAAAATTGAAAAACTCCGACTCGAATGGGAAAAAAACCATCAAAAAATGTGTATACCATTGAGTTTAATGCATAGGAACAGAAAAATAAGCGAGAGAAGAAATAGTTTTACTTACATTAACAAAAGAGTGTGCGAAGCAAAAATTTCAGATTAGCATTATGTTAATAAGTGCATTTACGGAAAACGTAT
This sequence comes from Pyrrhosoma nymphula, assembly GCA_963573305.1. Lineage (NCBI taxonomy): Eukaryota > Metazoa > Arthropoda > Insecta > Odonata > Coenagrionidae > Pyrrhosoma > Pyrrhosoma nymphula. The sequence goes on from OY754330.1 coordinate 169,573, forward strand.
TTCATATAACGCGTCGATAATTGCATTGAACCTCAAAAGCGTCACTCTACGTCTTCTCTGAAAAAATGGAGGTGATATCCGCATAACTGTCGAAGATATGGGTGTAAATGTCTACGGTGACTAAATTAGCAAAGGGCTTCCAAATGAAAGAAATGGTATCCATGGATACTTGAGATTGAACGGAGGATGGCGAAGGGAACTAATTTTTTGGATAGGCATGTAGGTAATATCCGCATAACTATCGAATTAGTGTGAAAAGAGTGTACGAGGCTAAAATTTCAGATTAGCATTATATTAATAAGTGCATTTACGGAGAAAGTATTTCATATAACGCGTTGAAAACTTGCACTGTTCCACAACAGATAACTCTACGCCTTCTGTGAAAACATGGAGGTAATATCCCCAATAATTATGAAAATATGTTGGTAATTGTTTCCGGTGACAATGTAATTAAAGGCTTCAAAATAAAAAAATTGCAAAACTCCGACTCAAATGGGAAAAAAAACCATCAAAAAATGTGTATACCATTGAGTTTGATTCATAGGAACGGAAAAATAAGCAAGAGAAGAAATATTTTTACTTATATTAAAAAAAGAGTGTACGAGGCAAAAATTTCAGATTAGCATTATGTTAATAAGTGTATTTACGGAGAAAGTATTTCATATAACGCTTCGAAACTTGCACTGTTCCTCAACAGCATTTTTCTACGCCTTTTTTTAAAACATGGAGGTAATATCCCTAATAATTATGAAAATATGTTGGTAATTGTTTCCGGTTACAATGTAATTAAAAGCTTCAAAATCAAAAAATTGCAAAAATCCGACTCGAATGGGATAAAAAACCATCAGAAAATTTGATTACCATTGCGTTTAATAAATAAGAACAGAAAAATATGCGAGAGAAGAAATATTTTTACTTACATTAACAAAAGAGTGTACGAGGCTAAAATTTCAGAATAACATTATATTAATAAGTGCATTTACGAAAGAATTATTTCATATAACGCGTCAAAACTTGCAATGATCCTCAACAGCATTACTCTACGCCTTCTGTGAAAGCATGGAGGTAATATCACTAATAATTATGAAAATATGTTGGTAATTGTTTCCGGTGACAATGTAATTAAAAGCTTCAAAATCAAAAAATTGCAAAAATACGACTCGAATGGAATAAAAAACCATCAGAAAATGTGTATACCATTGAGTTTAATAAATAGGAACAGAAAATTATGGGAAAGAAGAAATATTTTTACTTACATTAACAAAAGAGTGTACGAGGCTAAAATTTCAGATTAGCATTATATTAATAAGTGCATTTACGAAAAAATTATTTCATATAACGCGTCGAAACTTGCACTGATCCTAAAAAGCATTACTCTACGCCTTCTGTGAAAGCATGGAGGTAATATCGCCGAAAATTCCAAAAATATGTTGGTAATTGTTTCCGGTGACAATGTAATTAAAAGCTTCAAATCAAAAAATTGCAAAAATCCGTCTCAAATAGAAAAAAAACCATCAAAAACTGTGTATACCATTGAGTTTGATGCAAAGTAACAGAAAATAAAGCGAGAGAAAAATATTTTTACTTACATTTACAAAAGAGTGTATGAGGCTAAAATTTCAGATTAGCATTATATTAATAAGTGCATTTACGAAAAATAATATTTCGTATAACGCGTCGAAACTTGCACTGATCCTCAACGGCATTACTCTTCGCCTTCTGTGAAAGCATGGAGGTAATATCCGCGAAAATTCCGAAAATATATTGGTAATTGTTTCCGGTGACAATGTAATTAAAAGCTTCAAAATCAAAAAATTGCCAAAATCCAACTCGAATGGGATAAAAAACCATCAAAAAATGTGTATACCATTGAGTTTGATGCAAAGGAACAGGAAATTCTGCGAGAGAAGTAATATTTTTACTTACATTAACAAAAGAGTGTACGAGGCTAAAATTTCAGATTAGCATTATGTTAATAAGTGCATTTACGGAGAAAGTATTTCATATGACGCTTTGAAAATTGCACTGTTTATCAACAGCATTACTCTACGCCATCTTTGAAAATATGGAGGTAATATCCCCAATAATTATGAAACTATGTTGGTAATTGTTTCCGGTGACAATGTAATTAAAAGCTTAAAAATCAAAAAATTGCAAAACTCCAACTCGAATGGGAAAAAAAACCATCAAAAAATGTGTATACCATTGAGTTTGATGCATAGGAACAGAAAAATAAGCGAGAGAAGAAATATCTTTACTTACATTAACAAAGAGTGTACGAGGCAAAAATTTCAGATTAGCATTATGTTAATAAGTGCATTTACGGAAAAAGTATTTCTCATAACGCGTCGATACTTGCACTGAACCTCAAAGGCAATACTCTACGCCTTCTCTGAAACAATGAAGGTGATATCCGCATAACTGTCGAAGATATGGGTGTAAATGTCTACGGTGACTAAATTAGCAAAGGGCTTCCGAATGAAAGAAATAGTATCCATGGATACTTGAGATTGAACGGAGGATGGCGAAGGGAACCAATTTTTTGGATAGGCATGTAGGTAATATCCGCATAACTATCGAAGATATGGGTGTAAATGCCTACGGTGACTAAGTTAGAAAAAGGCTTTTAAATGAAAGAAATGGTATCCATGGTTACTTGAGATTGAACAAAGGATGTCGAAGGGAACTTATTTTTTGGATAGGGATAACTGGAATAAGTGCAGTTACAGACTAAGTACTCAAGGTTTAGTCGTGTAATTTGATGTGCAGGAACAAGGTATATTTCTTAACCTACCCTGAAAGAATGGCGGTTATATCTGCATAAGATTCGAAAATATGTGGGTAATTGCTTCCGGTGCCAATATAATGAATAGCTTCAAAATCAAAAAAAATGCAAAACTTTGACTCGAATGGGATAAAAAACCATAAGAAAATTTGTATACCATTGAGTTTAATAAATAGGAAAAGAAAAATATGCGAGAGAAGAAATATTTTTACTTACATTAACAAAAGAGTGTACGAGGCTAAAATTTCAGATTAGCATTATATAAATAAGTGCATTTACAAAAAAATAATTATTTCATACAACGCGTTTAAACTTTCACTGATCCTCAACAGCATTACTCTACGCCTTCTGTGAAAGCATGGAGGTAATATCCCCAAAAATTCCGAAAATATGTTGGTAATTGTTTCGGTGACAATGTAATTTAAAGCTTCAAAATCAAAAAATTGCAAAAATCCGACTCGAATGGGATAAAAAACCATCAAAAACTGTGTATACCATTGAGTTTGATGCAAAGGAACAGAAAAATAAGCGAGAGAAGAAATATTTTTTCTTACATTAACAAAAGAGTGTAAGAGGCTTAAATTACAGATTAACATTATGTTAATTAGTTCATTTACGGAGAAAGTATTTCATATGACGCTTCAAAACTGGCACTGTTCCTCAAAAGCATTACTCTACGCCTTCTGTGAAAACATGGAAGTAATATCCCCAATAATTATGAAAATATGTTGGTAATTGTTTCCGGTGACAATGTAATTAAAAGCTTCAAAATAAAAAAAATGCAAAATTCCGACTCGAATGGGAAAAAAAACCATCAAAAAATATGTATACCATTCAGTTTGATTCAAAGGAACAGAAAAATAAGCGAGAGAAGAAATTTTTATACTTACATTAACAAAAGAGTGTACGAGGCAAAAATTTCAGATTAGCATTATGTTAATAAGTGCATTTACGGAGAAAGTATTTCATATAATGCGTTGATACATGCACTGAACCTCAAAAGCAATCCTCTTCGCCTTCATTGAAAAAATGGAGGTGATATCCGTATAACTGTCGAAGATATAGGTGTAAATGTCTACGGTGACTAAATTAGCAATGGGCTTCCAAATGAAAGAAATGGTATCCATGGATACTTGAGATTGAACGGATGATGGCGAAGGGAACAAATTTCTTGGATAGGCATGTAAGTAATATCCGCATAACTATCGAAGATATGGGTGTAAATGCCTACGGTGACTAAATTAGAAAAAGGCTTTTAAATGAAAGAAATGGTATCCATGGTTACTTGAGATTGAACAGAGGATGGCGAAGGGAACTTATTTTTTGGATAGGCATAAATGGAATAAGTCCTGTTACAGACTAAGTACTCAAGGTTTAGTCGTGTAATTTGATGTACAGGAACAAGGTATATTTCTTAACCTACCCTGAAAGAATGGCGGTTATATCTGCATAAGATTCGAAAATATGTGGGTAATTGTTTCCGGTGCCAATATATTGAAAAGCCTCCAAATCAAAAAAATGCAAAACTTCGACTCGAATGGGATAAAAAACCATCAGATAATGTGTATACCATTGAGTTTAATGAATAAGAAGAGAAAAATATGCGAGAGAAGAAATATTTTTACTTACATTAACAAAAGAGTGTACGAGGCTAAAATTTAAGATTAGCATTATTTTAATAAGTGCATTTACGGAAAAAGTTTTTCATATAACGCGTCGAAACTGCACTGATCCTCAACAGCATTACTCTACGCCTTCTGTGAAAGCATGGAGGTAATATCCCCGAAAATTCCGAAAATATGTTGGTAAATGTTTCCGGTGACAATGTAATTAAAAGCTTCAAAACAAAAAAATTGCAAAAATCCGACTCGCATGGGATAAGAAACAATAGAAAACTGTGAATACCATTAAGTTTGATGCAAAGGTATAGAAAAATAAGCAAGAGAAGAAATATTTTTACTTACATTAAAAAAAGAGTGTACGAGGCTAAAATTTCAGATTAGCATTATGTTAATAAGTGCATTTACGGAGAAAGTATTTCATATGACGCTTCGAAACTTGCACTGTTCCTCAACAGCATTACTTTACGCCTTCTGTGAAAACATGGAAGTAATATCCCCAATAATTATGAAAATCTGTTGGTAATTGTTTCCGGTGACAATGTAATTAAAAGCTTCAAATCAAAAAATTGCAAAAGTCCAACTCAAATAGAAAAAAAAACCATCAAAAACTGTGTATACCATTGAGTTTGATGCAAAAGAAGAGAAAATTCTGTTAGAGAAATAATATTTTTACTTACATTAACAAAAGAGTGTACGAGGCTAAAATTTCAGATTAGCATTATGTTAATAGGTGCATTTACGGAGAAAGTATTTCATATGACGCTTCGAAACTTGCACTGTTCCTCAACAGCATTACTTTACGCCTTCTGTGAAAACATTTAGGTAATATCAATAATAATTATGAAAATATGTTGGTAATTGTTTCCGCTGACAATGTAATTAAAAGCTTCAAAATCAAAAAATTGCAAAAATCCGACTCGAATGGAATAAAAAACCATCAGAAAATGTGTATACCATTGAGTTTAATAAATAGGAACAGAAAAATAAGCGAGAGAAGAAATATTTTTACTTACATTAACAAAAGAGTGTACGAGGCAAAAATTTCAGATTAGCATTATGTTAATAAGTGCATTTACAGAAGAAGTATTACATATAACGCGTCGATACTTGCACTGAACCTCCAAAGCAATATTCTACGCCTTCTCTGAAAAAATGGAGGTGATATACTCATAACTGTCGCAGATATGGGTGTAAATGTCTACGGTGACTAAATTAGCAAAGGTCTTCCAAATGAAAGAAATGGTATCCATGGATACTTGAGATTGAACGGAGGATAGCGAAGGGAAATAATTTTTTGGATAGGCATGTAGGTAATATCCGCATAACTATCAAAGATATGGGTGTAAATGCCTACGGTGACTAAATTAGAAAAAGTCTTTTAAATGAAAGAAATGGTATCCATGGTTACTTGAGATTGAACAGAGGATGTGGAAGGGAACTTATTTTTTGGATAGGCATAACTGGAATAAGTGCTGTTACAGTCTAAGTACTCAAGGTTTAGTCGTGTAATTTGATGTGCAGGAAAAAGGTATATTTCTTAACCTATCCTGAAAGAATGGCGGTTATATCTGCATAAGATTCGAAAATATGTGGGTAATTGTTTCCAGTTCCAATATAATGAAAAGCTTCAAAATCAAAAAAATTCAAAACTTTGACTCGAATGGGATAAAAAACCATAAGAAAATTTGTATACCATTGAGTTAAATAAATAGGAAAAGAAAAATATGCGAGAAAGGAAATATTTTTACTTACATTAACAAAAGAGTGTACGAGGCTAAAATTTCAGATTAGCATTATATTAATAAGTGCATTTACAAAAAAATAATTATTTCATACAACGCGTTTAAACTTTCACTGATCCTCAACAGCATTCCTCTACGCCTTCTGTGAAAGCATGGAGGTAATATCCCCAAAAATTCCGAAAATATGTTGGTAATTGTTTCTGGTGACAATGTAATTTAAAGCTTAAAAATCAAAACATTGCAGAAATCCGACTCGTATGGGATAAAAAACCATCAAAAACTGTGTACACCATTGAGTTTGATGCAAAGGAAAAGAAAATTCTGCGAGAGAAGAAATATTTTTACTTACATTAACAAAAGAGTGTAAGAGGCTAAAATTACAGATGAGCATTATGTTAATTAGTTCATTTAAGGAGAAAGTATTTCATATGACGCGTCGAAACTTGCACTGATCCTCAACAGGGCTTCCAAATGAAAGAAATGGTATCCATGGATACTTGAGATTGAACGGAGGATGGCGAAGGGAACAAATTTCTGGGATAGGCATGTAAGTAATATCCGCATAACTGTCGAAGATATGGGTGTAAATGCCTACGGTGAATAAATTAGAAAAAGGCTTTTAAATGAAAGAAATGGTATCCATGGTTACTTGAGATTGAACAGAGGATGGCGAAGGGAACTTATTTTTTGGATAGGCATAACTGGAATAAGTGCTGTTACAGACTAAGTACTCAAGGTTTAGTCGTGTAATTTAATGTGCAGGAACAAGGTATATTTCTTAACCTACCCTGAAAGAATGGCGGATATATATCTGCATAAGATTCGAAAATATGTGGGTAATTGTTTCCGAAGCCAATATAATGAAAAGCCTCAAAATCAAAAAAAATGCAAAACTTCTACTCGAATGGGATAAAAAACCATCAGAAAATGTGTATACCATTGAGTTTAATAAAAAGGAACAGAAAAATATGCGAGAGAAGAAATATTTTTACTTACATTAACAAAAGAGTGTACGAGGCTATAATTTAAGATTAGCATTATATTAATAAGTGTACTTACGGAGAAAGTATTTCGTATAACGCTTCGAAACTTGCAATGTTTCTCAACAGCATTACTCTACGCCTTCTGTGAAAGCATGGAGGTAATATCCCCGAAAATTACGAAAATATGTTGGTAATTGTTTCCGGTTACAATGTAATTAAAAGCTTAAAAGGCAAAAAATTGCAAATATCCGACTCAAATGGGATAAAAAACCATCAAAAACTGTGTATACCATTGAGTTTGATGCAAAGGAACAGAAAATTCTGTGAGAGAAGAAATATTTTTACTTACATTAACCAAAGAGTGTACGAGACTAAAATTTCAGATTAGCATTATGTTAATAAGTGCATTTACGGAGAAAGTATTTCATATGACGCTTCGAAACTTGCACTGTTCCTCAACAGCATTACTTTACGCCTTCTGTGAAAACATTTAGGTAATATCACTAATAATAATGAAAATATGTTGGTAATTGTTTCCGCTGACAATGTAATTAAAAGCTTCAAAATCAAAAAATTAAAAAATCCGACTCGAATGGAATAAAAAACCATCAGAAAATGTGTATACCATTGAGTTTAATAAATAAGAACAGAAAAATATGCGAGAGAAGAAATATTTTTACTTACATTAACAAAATAGTGTACGAGGCTAAAATTTCAGATTAGCATTATATTAATAAGTGCATTTACGAAACAATTATTTCATATAACGCGTCGAAACTTGCACTGATCCTCAACAGCATTACTCTACGCCTTCTGTGAAAACATGGAGGTAATATCCCCAATAATTATGAAACTATGTTGGTAATTGTTTCCGGTGATAATGTAATTAAAAGCTTTAAAATTAAAAAATTGCAGAAATCCGACTCGAATGGGATAAAAAACCATCGAAAACTGTGTATACCATTACGTTTGATGCAAAGGTATAGAAAAATAAGCGAGAGAAGAAATATTTTTACTTACATTAAAAAAAGAGTGTACGAGGCTAAAATTTCAGATTAGCATTATGTTAATAAGTGTATTTACGGAGAAAAAATTTCATATAACGCTTCAAAACTTGCACTTTTCCTCAACAGCATTTCTCTACGCATTCTGTGAAAGCATGAAGGTAAAATCCCCGAAAATTACGAAAATATGTTGGTAATTGTTTCCGGTGACAATGTAATTAAAAGCTTAAAAAGCAAAAAATTGTAAAAAACCGACTCAAATGGGATAAAAAACCATCAAAAACTGTGTATACCATTGAGTTTGATGCAAAGGAACAGTAAAATTCTGCGAGAGAAGAAATATTTTTACTTACATTAACCAAAGAGTGTACGAGACTAAAATTTCAGATTAGCATTATGTTAATAAGTACATATACGGAGAAAGTATTTCATATGACGCTTCGAAACTTGCACTGTTCCTCAACAGCATTACTTTACGGCATCTGTGAAAACATGGAGGTAATATCACTAATAATTATGAAAATATGTTGGTAAATGTTTCCGGTGACAATGTAATTAAAAGCTTCAAAATCAAAACAAATTGCAAAAATCCGACTCGAATGGCATAAAAAACCATCGAAATTGTGTAACTCATTAAGTTTGATGCAAAGGTATAGAAAAATAAGCGAGAGAAGAAATATTTTTACTTACATTAACAAAAGAGTGTACGAGGCAAAAATTTCAGATTAGCATTATATTAATAAGTGCAATAACAAAAAAATAATTATTTCATATAACGCGTTTAAACTTTCACTGATCCTCAACAGCATTACTCTACGCCTTCTGTGAAAGCATGGAAGTAATATCCCCAAAAATTCCGAAAATATGTTGGTAATTGTTTCCGGTGACAATGTAATTTAAAGCTTCAAAATCAAAACATTGCAAAAATCCGACAAGAATGGGATAAAAAACCATCAAAAACTGTGTATACTATTGAGTTTGATGCAAAGGAACAGAAAAAGAAGCGAGAAAAGAAATATTTTTACTTTCATTAACAAAATAGTGTACGAGGCTAAAATTACAGATTAGCATTATGTTAATTAGTTCATTTACGGAGAAAGTATTTCATATGACGCTTCAAAACTTGCACTCTTCCTCAACAGCATTACTCTACGCCTTCTGTGAAAACATGGAGGGAATATTTCCAATAATTATGAAAATATGTTGGTAATTAGTTCCGGTGACAATGTAATTAAAAGCTTCAAAAAAAAAAAATTGCAAAACTCCGACTCAAATGGCATAAAAAACCATCGAAAACTGTGTAACTCATTAAGTTTGATGCAAAGGTATAGAAAAATAAGCGAGAGAAGAAATATTTTTACTTACATTAACAAAAGAGTGTACGAGGCAAAAATTTCAGATTAGCATTATATTAATAAGTGCATTTACGGAGAAAGTATTTCATATAACGCGTTGATACTAGCACTGAACCTCAAAAGCAATAGTCTACGCTTTCTCTGAAAAAATGGAGTTGATATCCGTATAACTGTCGAAGATATGGGTGTAAATGTCTACGGTGACTAAATTAGCAAAGGGCTTCCAAATGATAGAAATGGTATCCATGGATACTTGAGATTGAAAGGAGAATGGCGAAGGGAACAAATTTTTTTGATAGGCATGTAGGTAATATCCGCATAACTATCGAAGATATGGGTGTAAATGCCTACGGTGAATAAATTAGAAAAAGGCTTTTAAATGAAAGAAATGGTATCCATGGTTACTTGAGATTGAACAGAGGATGGCGAAGGGAACTTATTTTTTGGATAGGCATAACTGGAATAAGTGCTGTTACAGACTATGTACTCAAGGTTTAGTCGTGTAATTTGAAGTGCAGGAACAAGGTATATTTCTTAACCTACCCTGAAAGAATGGCGGTTATATCTGCATAAGATTCGAAAATATGTCGGTAATTGTTTCCGGTGCCAATATAATGAAAAGCCTCAAAATCAAAAAAATGCAAAAATCCGACTCGAATGGAATAAAAAACCATCAGAAAATGTGTATACCATTGAGTTTAATAAATAGGAACAGAAAAATGTGCGAGAGAAGAAATATTTTTACTTACATTAACAAAAGAGTGTACGAGGATAAAATTTCAGATTAGCATTATATTAATAAGTGCATTTACAAAAAAATAATTATTTCATACAACGCGTTTAAACTTTCACTGATCCTCAACAGCATTACTCTACGCCTTCTGTGAAAGCATGGAGGTAATATCCCCAAAAATTCCGAAATTATGTTTGTAAATGTTTCCGGTGACAATGTAATTTAAAGCTTCAAAATCAAAAAATTGCAAAAATCCGACTCGAATGGGATAAAAAACCATCAAAAACTGTGTAAACCATTGAGTTTGATGCAAAGGAACAGAAAAATAAGCGAGAGAAGAAATATTTTTACTTACATTAACAAAAGAGTTTACGAGGCTAAAATTACAGATTAGCATTATGTTAATTAGTTCATTTACGGAGAAAGTATTTCATATTACGCTTCAAAACTTGCACTGTTCCTCAACAGCATTACTCTACGCCTTCTGTGAAAACATGGAGGGAATATCCCCAATAATTATGAAAATATGTTGGTAATTGTTTCCGGTGACAATGTAATTAAAAGCTTCAAAATAAAAAAATTGCAAAACTCCGACTCGAATGGGAAAAAAAACCATCAAAAAAGGTGTATATCATTGAGTTTGATTCATAGGAACCGAAAAATAAGCGAGAGAAGAAATATTTTTTCTTACATTAACAAAAGAGTGTGCGAGGCAAAAATATCAGATTAGCATAATGTTAATAAGTGCATTTACGGAAAAAGTATTTCATATAACGCGTTGATACTTGCACTGATTCTCAACAGCATTACTCTACGCCTTCTGTAAAAGCATGGAGGTAATATCCCCGAAAATTCCAAAAATATGTTTGTAAATGTTTCCGGTGACAATGTAATTTAAAGCTTCAAAATCAAAAAATTGCAAAAATCCGACTCGAATGGGATAAAAAACCATCAAAAACTGTGTATACCATTGAGTTTGATGCAAAGGAACAGAAAAATAAGCGAGAGAAGAATTATTTTTACTTACATTAACAAAAGAGTGTACGAGGCTAAAATTACAGATTAGCATTATGTTAATAAGTGCATTTACGGAAAAAGTATTTCATATAACGCGTAGATACTTGCACTAAACCTTAACATCAATACTCTACGCCTTTTCTGAAAAAATGGAGGTGATATCCGCATAACTATCGAAGATATGGAAGTAAATGTCTACGGTGACTAAATTAGCAAAGGGCTTCCAAATGAAAGAAATGGTATCCATAGATACTTGAGATTGAACGGAGGATGGCGAAGGGAACAAATTTTTTGGTTAGGCATGGAGGTAATATCCGCATAACTATCGAAGATATGGGTGTAAATGCCTACGGTGACTAAATTAGAAAAAGGCTTTTAAATGAAAGAAATGGTATCCATGGTTACTTGAGATTGAACAGAGGATGGCGAAGGGAACTTATTTTTTGGATAGGCATAATTGGAATAAGTGCTGTTACAGACTAAGTACTCAAGGTTGAGTCGTGTAATTTGATGCGCAGGAACAAGGTATATTTCTTAACCTACCCTGAAAGAATGGCGGTTATATCTGCATAAGATTCGAAAATATGTGGGTAATTGTTTCCGGTGCCAATATAATGAAAAGCTTCAAAATCAAAAAAATGCAAAACTTTGACTCGAATGGGTTAAAAAATCATCAGAAAATTTGTATACCATTGAGTTTAATAAAAAGGAACAGAAAAATATGCGAGAGAAGAATTATTTTTACTTACATTAACAAAAGAGTGTACGAGGCTAAAATTTCAGATTAGCATTATATTAATAAGTGCATTTACGAAAACATTATTTCATATAACGCGTCGAAACTTGCACTGATCCTCAACAGCATTACTCTACGCCTTCTGTAAAAGAATGGAGGTAATATCCCCGAAAATTCCGAAAATATGTTGGTAATTGTTTCCGGTGACAATGTAATTAAAAGCTTCAAAATCAAAAAATTGCAAACATCCGAATCGAATGGGATAAAAAACCATCAAAAACTGTGTATACCATTGAGTTTGATGCAAAGAAACAGAAAAATAAGCGAGAGAAGAAATATTTTTACTTACATTAACAAAAGAGTGTACGAGGCTAAAATTTCAGATTAGCATTATGTTAATAAGTGAATTTACGGAGAAAGTATTTCATATGACGCGTCGAAACTTGCACTGTTCCTCAACAGCATAACTCTACGCCTTCTGTGAAAACATGGAGGTAATATCCCTAATAATTATGATAATATGTTGGTAATTGTTTCCGGTGACGTTGTAATTAAAAGCTTCAAAATCAAATAAATGCAAAACTCCGACTCGAATGGGAAAAAAAACCAACAAAAAATATGTATACCATTGAGTTTGATGCATAGGAACAGAAAAAAAGGCGAGAGAAGAATTTTTTTTACTTACATTAACAAAAGAGTGTACGAGGCTAAAATTTAAGATTAGTATTATATTAATAAGTGCATTTACGGAAAACGTTTTTCATATAACGCGTCGAAACTTGCACTGATCCTCCATAGCATTACTCTACGCCTTCTGTAAAAGCATGGAGGTAATATCCCCGAAAATTCCGAAAATATGTTGGTAAATGTTTCCGGTGACAATGTAACTAAAAGCTTCAAAATCAAAAAATTGCAAAACTCCGACTCGAATGGGATAAAAAACCATCGAAAACTGTGTACACCATTTAGTTTGATGCAAAGGTATTGAAAAATAAGCGAGAGATGAAATATTTTTACTTACATTAAAAAAAGAGTGTACGAGGCTAAAATTTCACATTAGCATTATGTTAATAAGTGCATTTACGGAGAAAGTATTTCATATTACGCTTCGAAACTTGCACTTTCCTCAACAGCATAACTCTACGCCTTGCAAATTTCTTAACCTTCCCTGAAAGAATGGCGGTTATATCTGCATAAGATTCGAAAATATTTGGGTAATTGTTTCCGGTGCCAATATAATGAAAAGCTTCAAAATCAAATAAATGCAAAACTTCGACTCGAATGGGATAAAAAAATATCAGGAAATGTGTATACCATTGAGTTAATTAAATAGGAACAGAAACATATGCGAGAGAAGAAATATTTTTACTTACATTAACAAAAGAGTTTACGAGGCTAAAATTTCAGATTAGCATTATGTTAATAAGTGCATTTACGGAGAAAAAATTTCATATGACGCTTCGATACTTGCACTGTTGCGTAGCAGCATTACTCTACGCCCTTTGTGAAAACATGGAGGTAATATCCCCAATAATTATGAAAATATGTTGGTATATGTTTCCGGTGACAATGTAATTAAAAGCTTCAAAATCAAAAAATTGCAAAAATCCGAATCGAATGGGATAAAAAGCAAACAAAAACTGTGTATACCATTGAGTTTGATGCAAAGGTATAGAAAAATAAGCGAGAGAAGAAATATTTTTACTTACATTAAAAAAAGAGTGTACGAGGCTAAAATTTCACATTAGCATTATGTTATTAAGTGCATTTACGGAGAAAGTATTTTATATTACGCTTTGAAACTTGCACTATTCCTCAACAGCATTACTCTACGCCTTTTTTTGAAAACAAGGAGGTATTATCCCTAATATTTATGAAAATATGTTGGTAATTGTTTCCGGTGACAATGTAATTAAAAGCTTCAAAATCAAAAAATTGCAAACATCCGAATCGAATGGGATAAAAAACCATCAAAAACTGTGTACACCATTATGTTTGATGCAAAGGAACAGAAAATTCTGCGAGAGAAGAAATATTTTTACTTACATTAACAAAAGAGTGTACGAGGCAAAAATTTCAGATTAGCATTATGTTAATAAGTGCATTTACGGAAAACGTATTTCATATAACGAGTCGATGCTTGCACTAAACCTTATAAGCAATACTCTACGCCTTCTCTGAAAATATGGAGGTGATATTCGAATAACTGTCGAAGATATGGGTGTAAATGTCTACGGTGACTAAATTAGCAAAGGGCTTCCAAATGAAAGAAATGGTATCCATGGATACTTGAGATTGAACGGAGGATGGCGAAGGGAACTAATTTTTTGGATAGGCATGTAGGTAATATCTGCATAACTAACGAAGATATGGGTGTAAATGCCTACGGTGACTAAATTAGAAAAAGGCTTTTAAATGAAAAATATGGTATCCATGGTTACTTGAGATTGAACAGAGGATGTCGAAGGGAACTTATTTTTTGGATAGGCATAACTGGAATAAGTTCTGTTACAGACTAAGTATTCCAGGATTAGTCGTGTAATTTGATGTGCAGGAACAAGGTATATTTCTTAACCTTCCCTGAAAGAATGGCGGTTATATCTGCATAAGATTCGAAAATATTTGGGTAATTGTTTCCGGTGCCAATATAATGAAAAGCTTCAAAATCAAATAAATGCAAAACTTCGACTCGAATGGGATAAAAAAACATCAGGAAATGTGTATACCATTGAGTTAATTAAATAGGAACAGAAAAATATGCGAGAGAACAAATATTTTTACTTACATTAACAAAAGAGTGTACGAGGCTAAAATTTAAGATTAGCATTATATTAATAAGTGCATTTACGGAAGAAGTATTTCATATAACGAGTCAATACTTGCACTAAACCTTATAAGCAATACTCTTCGCCTTCACTGAAGAAATGGAGGTGATATCCTTATAACTGTCGAAGATATGGGTGTAAATGTCTACGGGTACTAAATTAGCAAAGGGCTTCCAAATGAAAGAAATGGTATCCATGGATACTTGAGATTGAACGGAGGATGGCGAAGGGAACTAATTTTTTGGATAGGCATGTAGGTTATATCTGCATAACTATCGAAGATATGGCTGTAAATGCCTACGGTGACTAAATTAGAAAAAGGCTTTTAAATGAAAGAAATGGTATCTATGGTTACTTGAGATTGAACAGAGGATGTCGAAGGGAACTTATTTTTTGGATAGGCATAACTGGAATAAGTTCTGTTACAGACTAAGTACTCCAGGATTAGTCGTGTAATTTGATGTGCAGGAACAAGGTCTATTTCTTAACCTTCCCTGAAAGAATGGCGGTTATATCTGCATAAGATTCGAAAATATTTGGGTAATTGTTTCCGGTGCCAATATAATGAAAAGCTTCAAAATCAAAAAAATGCAAAACTTCGACTCGAATGGGATAAAAAACCATCAGGAAATGTGTATACCATTAAGTTAATTCAATAGGAACAGAAAAATATGCGAGAAAAGAAATATTTTTACTTACATAAACAAAAGAGTGTACGAGGCTAAAATTTAAGATTAGCATTATATTAATAAGTGCATTTACGGAAAAGGTTTTTCATATAACGCGTCGAAACTTGCACTGATCCTCAACAGCATTAATCTACGCCTTCTGTAAAAGCATGGAGGTAATATCCCCGAAAATTCCGAAAATATGTTGGTAAATGTTTCCGGTGACAATGTAATTAAAAGCTTCAAAATCAAAAAATTGCAAAAATCCGACTCGAATGGGATAAAAAACCATCGAAAACTTTGTATACCATTAAGTTTGAAGCAAATGAATAGAAAAATAAGCGAGAGAAGAAATATTTTTACTTACATTAAAAAAAGAGTGTACGAGGCTAAAATTTCAGATTAGCATTATGTTAATAAGTGCATTTACGGAGAAAGTATTTCATATAACGCTTCGAAACTTGCACTGTTCCTCAACAGCATTACTCTACGCCTTTTTTGAAAACATGGAGGTAATATCCCTAATAATTATGAAAATATGTTGGTAATTGTTTCCGGTGACAATGTAATTAAAAGCTTCAAAATCAAAAAATTGCAGAAATCCGACTCGATTGGGATAAAAAAACCATCAAAAACTTTGTACACCATTGAGTTTGATGCAAAGGAACCGAAAATTCTGCGAGAGAAGAAATATTTTTACTTACATTAACAAAAGAGTGTACGAGGCAAAAATTTCAGATTAGCATTATGTTAATAAGTGCATTTACGGAAAATGTATTTCATATAACGCGTAGATACTTGCACTAAACCTTAACATCAATACTCTACGCCTTTTCTGAAAAAATGGAGGTGATATCCGCATAACTATCGAAGATATGGAAGTAAATGTCTACGGTGACTAAAGTAGCAAAGGGCTTCCAAATGAAAGAAATGGTATCCATGGATACTTGAGATTGAACGGAGGATAGCGAAGAGAACTAATTTTTTGGATAGGCATGGAGGTAATATCCGCACAAACTATCGAAGATATGGGTGTAAATGCCTACGGTGACTAAATTAGAAAAAGGCTTTTAAATGAAAGAAATGGTATCCATGGTTACTTGAGATTGAACTGAGGATGTCGAATGGAACTTATTTTTTGGATAGGCATGGAGGTAATATCCGCAAAAATATCGAAGATATGGGTGTAAATGCCTACGGTGACTAAATTAGAAAAAGGCTTTTAAATGAAAGAAATGGTATACATGGTTACTTGAGATTGAACATAGGACAACGAGGGGGAACTTATTTTTTGGATAGGCACAACTGGAATAAGTGCTGTTACAGACTAGGTACTCAAGGTTTAGTCGTGTAATTTGATGTGCAGGAACAAGGTACATTTCTTAACCTACCCTGAAAGAATGGCGGTTATATCTGCATAAGATTCGAAAATATGTGGGTAATTGTTTCCGGTGCCAATATAATGAAAAGCTTCAAAATCAAATAAATGCAAAACTTCGACTCGAATGGGATAAAAAACCATCAGAAAATGTGTATACCATTGAGTTAATTAAATAGGAACAGAAAAATATGCGAGAGAAGAAATATTTTTACTTACATTAACAAAAGAGTGTACGAGGCTAAAATTTAAGATTAGCATTATATTATAAAGTGCATTTACGGAAAACGTTTTTCATATAACGCGTCGAAACTTGCACTGATCCTCAACAGCATTAATCTACGCCTTCTGTGAAAGCATGGAGATAATATCCCCGAAAATTCCGAAAATATGTTGGTAAATGTTTCCGGTGACAATGTAATTAAAAGCTTCAAAATCAAAAAATTGCAAAACTCCGACTCGAATGGGATAAAAAACCATCGAAAACTGTGTATACCATTAAGTTTGATGCAAAGGTATAGAAAAATAAGCGAGAGAAAAAATATATTTAATTACATTAAAAAAAGAGTGTACGAGGCAAAAATTTCAGATTAGCATTATGTTAATAAGTGCATTTACGGAGAAAGTATTTCATATAACGCGTCGATACTTGCACTAAACCTTAAAAGCAATACTCTTCGCCTTTTCTGAAAAAATGGAGGTGATATCCGCATAACTGTCGAAGATATAGGTGTAAATGTCTACGGTGACTAAAGTAGCAAAGGGCTTCCAAATGAAAGAAATGGTATCCATGGATACTTGAGATTGAACGGAGGATGGCGAAGAGAACTAATTTTTTGGATAGGCATGGAGGTAATATCCGCACAAACTATCGAAGATATGGGTGTAAATGCCTACGGTGACTAAATTAGAAAAAGGCTTTTAAATGAAAGAAATGGTATCCATGGTTACTTGAGATTGAACTGAGGATGTCGAAGGGAACTTATTTTTTGGATAGGCATGGAGGTAATATCCGCAAAACTATCGAAGATATGGGTGTAAATGCCTACGGTGAATAAATTAGAAAAAGCCTTTTAAATGAAAGAAATGGTATACATGGTTACTTGAGATTGAACAGAGGACAACGAAGGAGAACTTATTTTTTGGATAGGCACAACTGGAATAAGTGCTGTTACAGACTAGGTACTCAAGGTTTAGTCGTGTAATTTGATGTGCAGGAACAAGGTACATTTCTTAACCTACCCTGAAAGAATGGCGGTTATATCTGCATAAGATTCGAAAATATGTGGGTAATTGTTTCCGGTGCCAATATAATGAAAAGATTCAAAATCAAATAAATGCAAAACTTCGACTCGAATGGGATAAAAAACCATCAGAAAATGTGTATACCATTGAGTTAATTAAATAGGAACAGAAAAATATGCGAGAGAAGAAATATTTTTACTTACATTAACAAAAGAGTGTACGAGGCTAAAATTTAAGATTAGCATTATATTAATAAGTGCATTTACGGAAAACGTTTTTCATATAACGCGTCGAAACTTGCACTGATCCTCTACAGCATTACTCTACGCCTTCTGTGAAAGCATGGAGATAATATCCCCGAAAATTCCGAAAATATGTTGGAAAATGTTTCCGGTGACAATGTAATTAAAAGCTTCAAAATCAAAAAATTGCAAAAATCCGACTCGAATGGGATAAAAAACCATCGAAAACTGTGTATACCATTAAGTTTGATGCAAAGGTATAGAAAAATAAGCGAGAGAAAAAATATTTTTAATTACATTAAAAAAAGAGTGTACGAGGCAAAAATTTCAGATTAGCATTATGTTAATAAGTGCATTTACGGAGAAAGTATTTCATATAACGCGTTGATACTTGCATTAAACCTTAAAAGCAATACTCTACGCCTTTTCTGAAAAAATGGAGGTGGTATCCGCATAACTGTCGAAGATATAGGTGTAAATGTCTACGGTGACTAAAGTATCAAAGGGCTTCCAAATGAAAAAAAATGATATCCATGGATACTTGAGATTGAACGGAGGATGGCGAAGAGAACTAATTTTTTGGATAGGCATGGAGGTAATATCCGCACAAACTATCGAAGATATGGGTGTGAATGCCTACGGTGACTAAATTAGAAAAAGGCTTTTAAATGAAAGAAATGGTATCCATGGTTACTTGAGATTGAACTGAGGATGTCGAAGGGAACTTATTTTTTGGATAGCCATGGAGGTAATATCCGCAAAACTATCGAAGATATGGGTGTAAATGCCTACGGTGAATAAATTAGAAAAAGGCTTTTAAATGAAAGAAATGGTATACATGGTTACTTGAGATTGAACAGAGGACAACGAAGTGGAACTTATTTTTTGGATAGGCACAACTGGAATAAGTGCTGTTACAGAATAGGTACTCAAGGTTTAGTCGTGTAATTTGATGTGCAGGAACAAGGTACATTTCTTAACCTACCCTGAAAGAATGGCGGTTATATCTGCATAAGATTCGAAAATATGTGGGTAATTGTTTCCGGTGCCAATATAATGAAAAGCTTCAAAATCAAATAAATGCAAAACTTCGACTCGAATGGGATAATAAACTATCAGAAAATTTGTATACTATTGAGTTTAATAAATAGAAACAGAAAAATATGCGAGAGAAGAAATATTTTTACTTACATTAACAAAAGAGTGTACGAGGCTAAAATTTAAGATTAGCATTATATTAATAAGTGCATTTACGGAAGAAGTATTTCATATAACGAGTCAATACTTGCACTAAACCTTATAAGCAATACTCTTCGCCTTGACTGAAGAAATGGAGGTGATATCCTTATAACTGTCGAAGATATGGGTGTAAATGTCTACGGGTACTAAATTAGCAAAGGGCTTCCAAATGAAAGAAATGGTATCCATGGATACTTGAGATTGAACGGAGGATGGCGAAGGGAACTAATTTTTTGGATAGGCATGTAGGTTATATCTGCATAACTATCGAAGATATGGCTGTAAATGCCTACGGTGACTAAATTAGAAAAAGGCTTTTAAATGAAAGAAATGGTATCCATGGTTACTTGAGATTGAACAGAGGATGTCGAAGGGAACTTATTTTTTGGATAGGCATAACTGGAATAGTTCTGTTACAGACTAAGTACTCCAGGATTAGTCGTGTAATTTGATGTGCAGGAACAAGGTCTATTTCTTAACCTTCCCTGAAAGAATGGCGGTTATATCTGCATAAGATTCGAAAATATTTGGGTAATTGTTTCCGGTGCCAATATAATGAAAAGCTTCAAAATCAAAAAAATGCAAAACTTCGACTCGAATGGGATAAAAAACCATCAGGAAATGTGTATACCATTAAGTAATTCAATAGGAACAGAAAAATATGCGAGAAAAGAAATATTTTTACTTACATAAACAAAAGAGTGTACGAGGCTAAAATTTAAGATTAGCATTATATTAATAAGTGCATTTACGGAGAAAGTATTTCATATAACGCTTCGAAACTTGCACTGTTCCTCAACAGCATTACTCTACGCCTTTTTTGAAAACATGGAGGTAATATCCCTAATAATTATGAAAATATGTTGGTAATTGTTTCCGGTGACAATGTAATTAAAAGCTTCAAAATCAAAAAATTGCAGAAATCCGACTCGATTGGGATAAAAAAACCATCAAAAACTTTGTACACCATTGAGTTTGATGCAAAGGAACCGAAAATTCTGCGAGAGAAGAAATATTTTTACGTACATTAACAAAAGAGTGTACGAGGCAAAAATTTCAGATTAGCATTATGTTAATTAGTGCATTTACGGAGAAAGTATTTCATATAACGCGTCGATACTTGCACTAAACCTTAAAAGTAATACTCTACGCCTTTTCTGAAAAAATGGAGGTAATATTCGAATAACTGTCGAAGATATGGGTGTAAATGTCTACGGTGACTAAAGTAGCAAAGGGCTTCCAAATGAAAGAAATGGTATCCATGGATACTTGAGATTGAACGGAGGATGGCGAAGAGAACTAATTTTTTGGATAGGCATGGAGGTAATATCCGCACAAACTATCGAAGATATGGGTGTAAATGCCTACGGTGACTAAATTAGAAAAAGGCTTTTAAATGAAAGAAATGGTATCCATGGTTACTTGAGATTGAACTGAGGATGTCGAATGGAACTTATTTTTTGGATAGGCATGGAGGTAATATCCGCAAAACTATCGAAGATATGGGTGTAAATGCCTACGGTGACTAAATTAGAAAAAGGCTTTTAAATGAAAGAAATGGTATACATGGTTACTTGAGATTGAACATAGGACAACGAAGGGGAACTTATTTTTTGGATAGGCACAACTGGAATAAGTGCTGTTACAGACTAGGTACTCAAGGTTTAGTCGTGTAATTTGATGTGCAGGAACAAGGTACATTTCTTAACCTACCCTGAAAGAATGGCGGTTATATCTGCATAAGATTCGAAAATATGTGGGTAATTGTTTCCGGTGCCAATATAATGAAAAGCTTCAAAATCAAATAAATGCAAAACTTCGACTCGAATGGGATAAAAAACCATCAGAAAATGTGTATACCATTGAGTTAATTAAATAGGAACAGAAAAATATGCGAGAGAAGAAATATTTTTACTTACATTAACAAAAGAGTGTACGAGGCTAAAATTTAAGATTAGCATTATATTATAAAGTGCATTTACGGAAAACGTTTTTCATATAACGCGTCGAAACTTGCACTGATCCTCAACAGCATTAATCTACGCCTTCTGTGAAAGCATGGAGATAATATCCCCGAAAATTCCGAAAATATGTTGGTAAATGTTTCCGGTGACAATGTAATTAAAAGCTTCAAAATCAAAAAATTGCAAAACTCCGACTCGAATGGGATAAAAAACCATCGAAAACTGTGTATACCATTAAGTTTGATGCAAAGGTATAGAAAAATAAGCGAGAGAAAAAATATATTTAATTACATTAAAAAAAGAGTGTACGAGGCAAAAATTTCAGATTAGCATTATGTTAATAAGTGCATTTACGGAGAAAGTATTTCATATAACGCGTCGATACTTGCACTAAACCTTAAAAGCAATACTCTTCGCCTTTTCTGAAAAAATGGAGGTGATATCCGCATAACTGTCGAAGATATAGGTGTAAATGTCTACGGTGACTAAAGTAGCAAAGGGCTTCCAAATGAAAGAAATGGTATCCATGGATACTTGAGATTGAACGGAGGATGGCGAAGAGAACTAATTTTTTGGATAGGCATGGAGGTAATATCCGCACAAACTATCGAAGATATGGGTGTAAATGCCTACGGTGACTAAATTAGAAAAAGGCTTTTAAATGAAAGAAATGGTATCCATGGTTACTTGAGATTGAACTGAGGATGTCGAAGGGAACTTATTTTTTGGATAGGCATGGAGGTAATATCCGCAAAACTATCGAAGATATGGGTGTAAATGCCTACGGTGAATAAATTAGAAAAAGCCTTTTAAATGAAAGAAATGGTATACATGGTTACTTGAGATTGAACAGAGGACAACGAAGGAGAACTTATTTTTTGGATAGGCACAACTGGAATAAGTGCTGTTACAGACTAGGTACTCAAGGTTTAGTCGTGTAATTTGATGTGCAGGAACAAGGTACATTTCTTAACCTACCCTGAAAGAATGGCGGTTATATCTGCATAAGATTCGAAAATATGTGGGTAATTGTTTCCGGTGCCAATATAATGAAAAGATTCAAAATCAAATAAATGCAAAACTTCGACTCGAATGGGATAAAAAACCATCAGAAAATGTGTATACCATTGAGTTAATTAAATAGGAACAGAAAAATATGCGAGAGAAGAAATATTTTTACTTACATTAACAAAAGAGTGTACGAGGCTAAAATTTAAGATTAGCATTATATTAATAAGTGCATTTACGGAAAAAGTTTTTCATATAACGCGTCGAAACTTGCACTGATCCTCTACAGCATTACTCTACGCCTTCTGTGAAAGCATGGAGATAATATCCCCGAAAATTCCGAAAATATGTTGGAAAATGTTTCCGGTGACAATGTAATTAAAAGCTTCAAAATCAAAAAATTGCAAAAATCCGACTCGAATGGGATAAAAAACCATCGAAAACTGTGTATACCATTAAGTTTGATGCAAAGGTATAGAAAAATAAGCGAGAGAAAAAATATTTTTAATTACATTAAAAAAAGAGTGTACGAGGCAAAAATTTCAGATTAGCATTATGTTAATAAGTGCATTTACGGAGAAAGTATTTCATATAACGCGTTGATACTTGCATTAAACCTTAAAAGCAATACTCTACGCCTTTTCTGAAAAAATGGAGGTGGTATCCGCATAACTGTCGAAGATATAGGTGTAAATGTCTACGGTGACTAAAGTATCAAAGGGCTTCCAAATGAAAAAAAATGATATCCATGGATACTTGAGATTGAACGGAGGATGGCGAAGAGAACTAATTTTTTGGATAGGCATGGAGGTAATATCCGCACAAACTATCGAAGATATGGGTGTGAATGCCTACGGTGACTAAATTAGAAAAAGGCTTTTAAATGAAAGAAATGGTATCCATGGTTACTTGAGATTGAACTGAGGATGTCGAAGGGAACTTATTTTTTGGATAGCCATGGAGGTAATATCCGCAAAACTATCGAAGATATGGGTGTAAATGCCTACGGTGAATAAATTAGAAAAAGGCTTTTAAATGAAAGAAATGGTATACATGGTTACTTGAGATTGAACAGAGGACAACGAAGTGGAACTTATTTTTTGGATAGGCACAACTGGAATAAGTGCTGTTACAGAATAGGTACTCAAGGTTTAGTCGTGTAATTTGATGTGCAGGAACAAGGTACATTTCTTAACCTACCCTGAAAGAATGGCGGTTATATCTGCATAAGATTCGAAAATATGTGGGTAATTGTTTCCGGTGCCAATATAATGAAAAGCTTCAAAATCAAATAAATGCAAAACTTCGACTCGAATGGGATAATAAACTATCAGAAAATTTGTATACTATTGAGTTTAATAAATAGAAACAGAAAAATATGCGAGAGAAGAAATATTTTTACTTACATTAACAAAAGAGTGTACGAGGCAAAAATTTCAGATTAGCATTATGTTAATAAGTGCATTTACGGAGAAAGTATTTCATATGACGCGTCGAAACTTGCACTGATCTTCAACAGCATTACTCTACGCTTTCTGTGAAAGCATGGAAGTAATATCTCCAAAACATCTGAAAATATGTTGGTAAATGTTTCCGGTGACAATGTAATTAAAAGCTTCAAAATCAAAAAATTGCAAAAATCCGACTCGAATGGGATAAAAAACCATCGAAAACTGTGTATACCATTAAGTTTGAAGCAAAGGTATAGAAAAAAAAGCGAGAGAAGAAATATTTTTACTTACATTAAAAAAAGAGTGTACGAGGCTAAAATTTCAGATTAGCATTATGTTAATAAGTGCATTTACGGAGAAAGTATTTCATATAACGCTTCGAAACTTGCACTGTTCCTCAACAGCATTACTCTACGCTCTCTGTGAAAGCATGGAGGTAATATCCCCGAAAATTACGAAAATATGTTGGTATATGTTTCCGGTGACAATGTAATTAAAAGCTTAAAAAGCAAAAAATTGCAAAAATCCGACTCAAATGGGATAAAAAACCATCAAAAACTGTGTACATCATTGAGATTGACGAAAAGGAACAGAAAATTCTGAGAGAGAAGAAATATTTTTACTTACATTAACAAAAGAGTGTACGAGGCTTAAAATTCAGATTAGCATTATGTTAATAAGTGCATTTACGGAGAAAGTATTTCATATGACGCTTCGAAACTTGCACTGTTGCTCAACAGCATTACTCTACGCCTTTTTTGAAAACATGAAGGTAATATCCCCAATAATTATGAAAATATGTTGGTAATTGTTTCCGGTGACAATGTAATTAAAAGCTTCAAAATCAAAAATTTGCAAAAATAAGACTCGAATGGCATAAAAAACCATCGAAAACTGTGTAACTCATTAGGTTTGATCAAAGGTATAGAAAAATAAGCGAGAGAAGAAATGTTTTTACTTACATTAACAAAAGAGTGTATGAGGCAAAAATTTCAGATTATCATTATGTTAATAAGTGCATTTACGGAGACAGTATTTCATATAACGCGTCGATACTTGCACTAAACCTTAAAAGCAATACTCTACGCCTCTTTTGAAAAAATGGAGGTGATATCCGCATAACTGTCGAAGATATGGGTGTAAATGTCTACGGTGACTGAATTAGCAAAGGGCTTCCAAATGAAAGAAATGGTATCCATGGATACTTGAGATTGAACGGAGGATGGCGAAGAGAACTAATTTTTTGGATAGGCATGGAGGTAATATCTGCATAACTATCGAAGATATGGGTGTAAATGCCTACGGTGACTAAATTAGAAAAAGGCTTTTAAATGAAAGAAATGGTATCCATGGTTACTTGAGATTGAACAGAGGATGTCGAAGGGAACTTATTTTTTGGATAGGCATAACTGGAATAAGTGCTGTTACAGACTAAGTACTCAAGGTTTTGTCGTGTAATTTGATGTGCAGGAACAAGGTATATTTCTTAACCTTCCCTGAAAGAATGGCGGTTATATCTGCATAAGATTCGAAAATATGTGGGTAATTGTTTCCGGTGCCAATATAATGAAAAGCTTCAAAATCAAATACATGCAAAACTTCGACTCGAATGGGATAAAAAACTATCAGAAAATTTGTATACCATTGAGTTTAATAAACAGAAACAGAAAAATATGCGAGAGAAGAAATATTTTTACTTACATTAAAAAAAGAGTGTACGAGGCTAAAATTTCAGATTAGCATTATGTTAATAAGTGCATTTACGGAGAAAGTATTTCATATGACGCGTCGAAACTTGCACTGATCCTCAACAGCATTACTCTACGCCTTCTGTGAAAGCATGGAAGTAATATCTCCAAAACTTCTGAAAATATGTTGGTAAATGTTTCCGGTGACAATGTAATTAAAAGCTTCAAAATCAAAAAATTGCAAAAATCCGACTCGAATGGGATAAAAAACCATCGAAAACTGTGTATACCATTAAGTTTGAAGCAAAGGTATAGAAAAATAAGCGAGAGAAGAAATATATTTTTACTTACATTAAAAAAAGAGTGTACGAGGCTAAAATTTCAGATTAGCATTATGTTAATAAGTGCATTTACGGAGAAAGTATTTCATATAACGCTTCGATACTTGCACTGTTCCTCAACAGCATTACTTTAAGCTCTCTGTGAAAGCATGGAGGTAATATCCCCGAAAATTACGAAAATATGTTGATAATTGTTTCCGGTGACAATGTAATTAAAAGCTTAAAAAGCAAAAAATTGCAAAACTCCGACTCAAATGGGATAAAAAACCATCAAAAACTGTGTATACCATTGAGTTTGATGCAAAGGAACAGAAAATTCTGCGAGAGAAGAAATATTTTTACTTACATTAACCAAAGAGTGTACGAGACTAAAATTTCAGATTAGCATTATGTTAATAAGTGCATTTACGGAGTAAGTATTTCATATGACGCTTCGAAACTTGCACTGTTCCTCATTAGCATTACTTTACGCCTTCTGTGAAAACATGGAGGTAATATCACTAATAATTATGAAAATATGTTGGTAATTGTTTCCGCTGACAATGTCATTAAAAGCTTCAAAATCAAAAAATTGAAAAAATCCGACTCGAATGGAATAAAAAACCATCAGAAAATGTGTATACCATTGAGTTAAATAAAAAGGAACAGAAAAATATGCGAGAGAAGAAATATTTTTACTTACATTAACAAAAGAGTGTACGAGGCTAAAATTTCAGATTAGCATTATGTTAATAGGTGCATTTACGGAGAAAGTATTTCATATGACGATTAGAAACTTGCACTGTTCATTAACAGCATTACTCTACGCCTTCTCTGAAAACATGGAGGTAATATCCCCATTAATTATGAAACTATGTTGGTAATTGTTTCCGGTGACAATGTAATTAAAAGCTTCAAAATCAAAAAATTGCAAAAATCCGACTCGAATGGAATAAAAAACCATCAGAAAATGTGTATAGCATTGAGATTTATGTAAAGAAACAGAAAATTCTGCGAGAGAAGTAATATTTTTACTTACATTAACAAAAGAGTGTACGAGGCTAAAATTTCAGATTAGCATTATGTTAATAGGTGCATTTACGGAGAAAGTATTTCATATGACGCTTCGAAACTTGCACTGTTCCTCAACAGCATTACTCTACGCCTTCTGTGAAAACAAGGAGGTAATATCCCCATTAATTATGAAACTATGTTGGTAATTGTTTCCGGTGACAATGTAATTAAAAGCTTAAAAATCAAAAATTGCAGAAATCCGACTCGAATGGAATAAAAAACCATCAGAAAATGTGTATAGCATTGCGTTTTATGTAAAGGAACAGAAAATTCTGCGAGAAAAGTAATATTTTTACTTACATTAACAAAAGAGTGTACGAGGCTAAAATTTCAGATTAGCATTATGTTAATAGGTGCATTTACGGAGAAAGTATTTCATATGACGCTTCGAAACTTGCACTGTTCCTCAACAGCATTACTCTACGCCTTCTGTGAAAACAAGGAGGTAATATCCCCATTAATTATGAAACTATGTTGGTAATTGTTTCCGGTGACAATGTAATTAAAAGCTTAAAAATCAAAAATTGCAGAAATCCGACTCGAATGGGATAAAAAACCATCAGAAACTGTGTACACCATTGCGTTTGACGAAAAGGAACAGAAAATTCTGCGAGAGAAGAAATATTTTTCTTACATTAACAAAAGAGTGTACGACGCAAAAATTCAGATTAGCATTATGTTAATAAGTGCATTTACGGAAAAAGTATTTCATATAACGCGTCGATACTTGCACTGAACCTCAAAAGCAATACTCTACGCCTTCTCTAAAAATCTGGAGGTGATATCCGCATAACTGTCGAAGATATGGGTGTAAATGTCTACGGTGACTAAATTAGCAAAGGGCTTTCAAATGAAAGAAATGGTATCCATGGATACTTGAGATTGAACGGAGGATGGCGAAGGGAACAAATTTTTTGGATAGGCATGGAGGTAATATCCGCATAACTATCGAAGATATGGGTGTAAATGCCTACGGTGACTAAATTAGAAAAAGGCTTTTAAATGAAAGAAATGGTATCCATGGTTACTTGAGATTGAACAGAGGATGGCGAAGGGAACTTATTTTTTGGATAGGCATAACTGGAATAAGTGCTGTTACAGACTAAGTACTCAAGGTTTAGTCGTGTAATTTGATGCGCAGGAACATGGTATATTTCTTAACCTACCCTGAAAGAATGGCGGTTATATCTGCAAAAGATTCGAAAATATGTGGGTAATTGTTTCCGGTGACAATGTAATTAAAAGCTTAAAAAGCAAAAAATTGCAAAAATCCGACTCAAATGGGATAAAAAACCATCAAAAACTGTGTATACCATTGAGTTTGATGCAAAGGAACAGAAAATTCTGCGAGAGAAGAAATATTTTTACTTACATTAACCAAAGAGTGTACGAGACTAAAATTTCAGATTAGCATTATGTTAATAAGTGCATTTACGGAGTAAGTATTTCATATGACGCTTCGAAACTTGCACTGTTCCTCATTAGCATTACTTTACGCCTTCTGTGAAAACATGGAGGTAATATCACTAATAATTATGAAAATATGTTGGTAATTGTTTCCGCTGACAATGTAATTAAAAGCTTCAAAATCAAAAAATTGAAAAAATCCGACTCGAATGGAATAAAAAACCATCAGAAAATGTGTATACCATTGAGTTAAATAAAAAGGAACAGAAAAATATGCGAGAGAAGAAATATTTTTACTTACATTAACAAAAGAGTGTACGAGGCTAAAATTTCAGATTAGCATTATGTTAATAGGTGCATTTACGGAGAAAGTATTTCATATGACGATTAGAAACTTGCACTGTTCATTAACAGCATTACTCTACGCCTTCTCTGAAAACATGGAGGTAATATCCCCATTAATTATGAAACTATGTTGGTAATTGTTTCCGGTGACAATGTAATTAAAAGCTTCAAAATCAAAAAATTGCAAAAATCCGACTCGAATGGAATAAAAAACCATCAGAAAATGTGTATAGCATTGAGATTTATGTAAAGAAACAGAAAATTCTGCGAGAGAAGTAATATTTTTACTTACATTAACAAAAGAGTGTACGAGGCTAAAATTTCAGATTAGCATTATGTTAATAGGTGCATTTACGGAGAAAGTATTTCATATGACGCTTCGAAACTTGCACTGTTCCTCAACAGCATTACTCTACGCCTTCTGTGAAAACAAGGAGGTAATATCCCCATTAATTATGAAACTATGTTGGTAATTGTTTCCGGTGACAATGTAATTAAAAGCTTAAAAATCAAAAATTGCAGAAATCCGACTCGAATGGAATAAAAAACCATCAGAAAATGTGTATAGCATTGCGTTTTATGTAAAGGAACAGAAAATTCTGCGAGAGAAGTAATATTTTTACTTACATTAACAAAAGAGTGTACGAGGCTAAAATTTCAGATTAGCATTATGTTAATAGGTGCATTTACGGAGAAAGTATTTCATATGACGCTTCGAAACTTGCACTGTTCCTCAACAGCATTACTCTACGCCTTCTGTGAAAACAAGGAGGTAATATCCCCATTAATTATGAAACTATGTTGGTAATTGTTTCCGGTGACAATGTAATTAAAAGCTTAAAAATCAAAAATTGCAGAAATCCGACTCGAATGGGATAAAAAACCATCAGAAACTGTGTACACCATTGCGTTTGACGAAAAGGAACAGAAAATTCTGAGAGAGAAGAAATATTATTCTTACATTAACAAAAGAGTGTACGACGCAAAAATTCAGATTAGCATTATGTTAATAAGTGCATTTACGGAAAAAGTATTTCATATAACGCGTCGATACTTGCACTGAACCTCAAAAGCAATACTCTACGCCTTCTCTAAAAATCTGGAGGTGATATCCGCATAACTGTCGAAGATATGGGTGTAAATGTCTACGGTGACTAAATTAGCAAAGGGCTTTCAAATGAAAGAAATGGTATCCATGGATACTTGAGATTGAACGGAGGATGGCGAAGGGAACAAATTTTTTGGATAGGCATGGAGGTAATATCCGCATAACTATCGAAGATATGGGTGTAAATGCCTACGGTGACTAAATTAGAAAAAGGCTTTTAAATGAAAGAAATGGTATCCATGGTTACTTGAGATTGAACAGAGGATGGCGAAGGGAACTTATTTTTTGGATAGGCATAACTGGAATAAGTGCTGTTACAGACTAAGTACTCAAGGTTTAGTCGTGTAATTTGATGCGCAGGAACATGGTATATTTCTTAACCTACCCTGAAAGAATGGCGGTTATATCTGCAAAAGATTCGAAAATATGTGGGTAATTGTTTCCGGTGCCAATATAATGAAAAGCTTCAAAATCAAAAAAATGCAAAACTTTGACTCGAATGGGTTGAAAAATCATCAGAAAATTTGTATACCATTGAGTTTAATAAAAAGGAACAGAAAAATATGCGAGAGAAGAATTGTTTTTACTTACATTAACAAAAGAGTGTACGAGGCTAAAATTTCAGATTAGCATTATGTTAATAGGTGCATTTACGGAGAAAGTATTTCATATGACGCTTCGAAACTTGCACTGTTCCTCAAGAGCATTACTCTACGCCTTCTGTGAAAACATGGAGGTAATATCCCCATTAATTATGAAACTATGTTGGTAATTGTTTCCGGTGACAATGTAATTAAAAGCTTAAAAATCAAAAATTGCAGAAATCCGACTCGAATGGGATAAAAAACCATCAAAAACTGTGTACACGATTGAGATTGACGAAAAGGAACAGAAAATTCTGCGAGAGAAGAAATATTTTTACTTACATTAACAAAAGAGTGTACAAGGCTAAAATTTCAGATTAGCATTATGTTAATAAGTGCATTTACGGAGAAAGTATTTCATATGACGCTTCGAAACTAGCACTGTTGCTCAACAGCATTACTCTACGCCTTTTTTGAAAACATGGAGGTAATATCCCAAATAATTATGAAAATATGTTGGTAATTGTTTCCGGTGACAATGTAATTAAAAGCTTCAAAATCAATAAATTGCAAAAATCCGAATCAAATGGGATAAAAAACCATCAGAAAATTTGTATACCATTGAGTTTAATAAATAGGAACAGAAAAATATGCGAAAGAAGAAATATTTTTACATACATTAACAAATGAGTGTACGAGGCTAAAATTTAAGATTAGCATTATATTAATAAGTGCATTTACGGAAAACGTTTTTCATATAACGCGTCGACACTTGCACTGATCCTCAACAGAATTACTCTACGCCTTCTGTAAAAGCATGGAAGTAATATCTCCAAAACTTCTAAAAATATGTTGGTAAATGTTTCCGGTGACAATGTAATTAAAAGCTTCAAAATCAAAAAATTGCAAAAATCCGACTCGAATGGGATAAAAAACCATCGAAAACTGTGTATACCATTAAGTTTGAAGCAAAGGTATAGAAAAATAAGCGAGAGAAGAAATATTTTTACTTACATTAAAAAAAGAGTGTACGAGGCTAAAATTTCAGATTAGCATTATGTTAATAGGTGCATTTACGGAGAAAGTATTTCATATGACGCTTCGAAACTTGCACTGTTCGTCAACAGCATTACTCTACGCCTTCTTTGAAAACATGGAGGTAATATCCCCAATAATTATGAAACTATGTTGGTAATTGTTTCCGGTGACAATGTAATTAAAAGCTTAAAAATCAAAAATTGCAGAAATCCGACTCGAATGGGATAAAAAACCATCAAAAACTATGTATACCATTGAGTTTGATGCAAAGAAACAGAAAAATAAACGAGAGAAGAAATATTTTTACTTACATTAACAAAAGAATGTACGAGGCTAAAATTACAGATTAACATTATGTTAATTAGTTCATTTACGGAGAAAGTATTTCATATGACGCTTCAAAACTTGCACATTTGCTCAACAGCATTACTCTACGCCTTTTGTGAAAACATGGAGGTAATATCCCCAATAATTATGAAAATATATTGGTAATTGTTTCCGGTGACAATGTAATTAAAAGCTTCAAAATCAAAAAATTGCAAAAATCCGACTCGAATGGGATAAAAAACCATCGAAAACTGTGTAACTCATTAAGTTTGATGCAAAGGTATAGAAAAATAAGCGAGAGAAGAAATATTTTTACTTACATTAAAAAAAGAGTGTACGAGGCTAAAATTTCACATTAGCATTATGTTAATAAGTGCATTTACGGAGAAAGTATTTCATATAACGCTTCGAAACTTGCACTGTTCCTCAAAAGCATTACTCTACGCCTTTTTTTGAAAACATGGAGGTAATATCCCTAAAAATTATGAAAATATGTTGGTAATTGTTTCCGGTGACAATGTAATTAAAAGCTTCAAAATCAAAAAATTGCAGAAATCCGACTCGAATGGGATAAAAAACCATCAAAAACTGTGTACACCATTGCGTTTGATACACAGGAACAGAAAATTCTGCGAGAGAAGAAATATTTTTACTTACATTAACAAAAGAGTGTACGAGGCAAAAATTTCAGATTAGCATTATGTTAATAAGTGCATTTACGGAAAATGTATTTCATATAACGCGTAGATACTTGCACTAAACCTTAACATCAATACTCTACGCCTTTTCTGAAAAAATGGAGGTGATATCCGCATAACTATCGAAGATATGGAAGTAAATGTCTACGGTGACTAAAGTAGCAAAGGGCTTCCAAATGAAAGAAATGGTATCCATGGATACTTGAGATTGAACGGAGGATGGCGAAGAGAACTAATTTTTTGGATAGGCTAAGGAGGTAATATCCGCATAACTATCGAAGATATGGGTGTAAATGCCCACGGTGACTAAATTAGAAAAAGGCTTTTAAATGAAAGAAATGGTATCCATGGTTACTTGAGATTGAACAGAGGATGTCGAAGGGAACTTATTTTTTGGATAGGCATAACTGGAATAAGTGCTGTTACAGACTAAGTACTCAAGGTTTAGTCGTGTAATTTGATGTGCAGGAACAAGGTATATTTCTTAACCTTCCCTGAAAGAAAGACGGTTATATCTGCATAAGATTCGAAAATATGTGGGTAATTGTTTCCGGTGCCAATATAATGAAAAGCTTCAAAATCAAATAAATGCAAAACATCGACTCGAATAGGATAAAAAACTATCAGAAAATTTGTATACCATTTAGTTTAATAAAAAGAAACAGAAAAATATGCGAGAGAAGAAATATTTTTACTTACATTAACAAAAGAGTGTACGAGGCTAAAATTTCAGATTAGCATTATATTAATAAGTGCATTTACGAAAACATTATTTCATATAACGCGTCGAAACTTGCACTGATCCTCAACAGCATTACTCTACGCCTTCTGTAAAAGAATGGAGGTAATATCCCCGAAAATTCCGAAAATATGTTGGTAATTGTTTCCGGTGACAATGTAATTAAAAGCTTCAAAATCAAAAAATTGCAAACATCCGAATCGAATGGGATAAAAAACCATCAAAAACTGTGTATACCATTGAGTTTGATGCAAAGAAACAGAAAAATAAGCGAGAGAAGAAATATTTTTACTTACATTAACAAAAGAGTGTACGAGGCTAAAATTTCAGATTAGCATTATGTTAATAAGTGCATTTACGGAGAAAAAATTTCATATGACGCTTCGATACTTGCACTGTTGCGTAACAGCATTACTCTACGCCCTTTGTGAAAACATGGAGGTAATATCCCCAATAATTATGAAAATATGTTGGTAATTGTTGCCGGTGACAATGTAATTAAAAGCTTCAAAATCAAAAAATTGCAAAAATCCGAATCGAATGGGATAAAAAACAAACAAAAACTGTGTATACCATTGAGTTTGATGCAAAGGAACAGAAAATTCTGCGAGAGAAGAAATATATTTACTTACATTAATAAAAGAGTGTACGAGGCAAAAATTTCAGATAGCATTATGTTAATAAGTGAATTTACGGAGAAAGTATTTCATATGACGCTTCGAAACTTGCACTTTCCTCAACAGCATAACTCTACGCCTTCTGTGAAAACATGGAGGTAATATCCATAATAATTATGATAATATGTTGGTATTTGTTTCCGGTGACGTTGTAATTAAAAGCTTCAAAATCAAATAAATGCAAAACTCCGACTCGAATGGGAAAAAAAACCATCAAAAAATATGTATACCATTGACTTTGATGCATAGGAACAGAAAAAAAGGCGAGAGAAGAAATGTTTTAACTTACATTAACAAAAGAGTGTACGAGGCTAAAATTTAAGATTAGCATTATATTAATAAGTGCATTTACGGAAAACGTATTTCATATAACGCGTCGAAACTTGCACTGATCCTCAATAACATTACTCTACGCCTTCTGTAAAAGCATGGAGGTAATATCCCCGAAAATTCCGAAAATATGTTGGTAAATGTTTCCGGTGACAATGTAATTAAAAGCTTCAAAATCAAAAAATTGCAAAACTCCAACTCGAATGGGATAAAAAACCATCGAAAACTGTGTATACCATTTAGTTTGATGCAAAGGTATAGAAAAATAAGCGAGAGAAGAAATATTTTTACTTACATTAAAAAAAAGAGTGTACGAGGCTAAAATTTCAAATTAGCATTATGATAATAAGTGCATTTACGGAGAAAGTATTTCATATTACGCGTCGAAACTTGCACTATTCCTCAACAGCATTACTCTACGCCTTTTTTTGAAAACATGGAGGTAATATCCCTAATAATTATGAAAATATGTTGGTAAATGTTTCCGGTGACAAGGTAATTAAAAGCTTCAAAATCAAAAAATTGCAGAAATCCGACTCGAATTGGATAAAAAACCATCAAAAACTGTGTACACCATTATGTTTGATGCATAGGAACAGAAAATTCTGCGAGAGAAGAAATATTTTTACTTACATTAACAAAAGAGTGTACGAGGCAAAAATTTCAGATTAGCATTATGTTAATAAGTGCATTTACGGAAAAAGTATTTCATATAACGAGTCGATACTTGCACTAAACCTTATAAGCAATACTCTACGCCTTTTTTGGAGGTGATATCCGCATAACTGTCGAAGATATGGGTGTAAATGTCTACGGTGACTAAATTAGCAAAGGGCTTCCAAATGAAAGAAATGGTATCCATGGATACTTGAGATTGAACGGAGGATGGCGAAGGGAACTAATTTTTTGGATAGGCATGTAGGTAATATCTGCATAACTAACGAAGATATGGGTGTAAATGCCTACGGTGACTAAATTAGAAAAAGGCTTTTAAATGAAAGAAATGGTATCCATGGTTACTTGAGATTGAACAGAGGATGTCGAAGGGAACTTATTTTTTGGATAGGCATAACTGGAATAAGTTCTGTTACAGACTAAGTTCTCCAGGATTAGTCGTGTAATTTGATGTGCAGGAACAAGGTATATTTCTTAACCTTCCCTGAAAGAATGGCGGTTATATCTGCATAAGATTCGAAAATATTTGG
This sequence comes from Pyrrhosoma nymphula, assembly GCA_963573305.1. Classification (NCBI taxonomy): domain Eukaryota; kingdom Metazoa; phylum Arthropoda; class Insecta; order Odonata; family Coenagrionidae; genus Pyrrhosoma; species Pyrrhosoma nymphula. Next base: position 205,110 of record OY754330.1, read on the forward strand.
GTAATTGTTTCCGGTGCCAATATAATGAAAAGCTTCAAAATCAAATAAATGCAAAACTTCGACTCGAATGGGATAAAAAAACATCAGAAAATGTGTATACCATTGAGTTAATTAAATAGGAACAGAAAAATATGCGAGAGAACAAATATTTTTACTTACATTAACAAAAGAGTGTACGAGGCTAAAATTTAAGATTAGCATTATATTAATAAGTGCATTTACGGAAGAAGTATTTCATATAACGAGTCTATACTTGCACTAAACCTTATAAGCAATACTCTTCGCCTTCACTGAAGAAATGGAGGTGATATCCTTATAACTGTCGAAGATATGGGTGTAAATGTCTACTGGTAATAAATTAGCAAAGGGCTTCCAAATGAAAGAAATGGTATCCATGGATACTTGAGATTGAACGGAGGATGGCGAAGGGAACTAATTTTTTGGATAGGCATGTCGGTTATATCTGCATAACTATCGAAGATATGGGTGTAAATGCCTACGGTGACTAAATAAGAAAAAGGCTTTTAAATGAAAGAAATGGTATCCATGGTTACTTGAGATTGAACAGAAAATGTCGAAGGGAACTTATTTTTTGGATAGGCATAACTGGAATAAGTTCTGTTACAGACTAAGTATTCCAGGATTAGTCGTGTAATTTGATGTGCAGGAACAAGGTATATTTCTTAACCTTCCCTGAAAGAATGGCGGTTATATCTGCATAAGATTCGAAAATATTTGGGTATTTGTTTCCGGTGCCAATATAATGAAAAGCTTCAAAATCAAATAAATGCAAAACTTCGACTCGAATGGGATAAAAAACCATCAGGAAATGTGTATACCATTAAGTTAATTAAATAGGAACAGAAAAATATGCGAGAAAAGAAATATTTTTACTTACATAAACAAAAGAGTGTACGAGGCTAAAATTTAAGATTAGCATTATATTAATAAGTGCATTTACGGAAAAGGTTTTTCATATAACGCGTCGAAACTTGCACTGATCCTCAACAGCATTAATCTACGCCTTCTGTAAAAGCATGGAGGTAATATCCCCGAAAATTCCGAAAATATGTTGGTAAATGTTTCCGGTGACAATGTAATTAAAAGCTTCAAAATCAAAAAATTGCAAAAATCCGACTCGAATGGGATAAAAAACCATCGAAAACTTTGTATACCATTAAGTTTGAAGCAAATAATTAGAAAAATAAGCGAGAGAAGAAATATTTTTACTTACATTAAAAAAAGAGTGTACGAGGCTAAAATTTCAGATTAGCATTATGTTATTAAGTGCATTTACGGAGAAAGTATTTCATATGACGCTTCGAAACTTGCACTGTTCTTCAACAGCATTACTCTACGCCTTTTTTGAAAACATGGAGGTAATATCCCTAATAATTATGAAAATATGTTGGTAATTGTTTCCGGTGACAATGTAATTAAAAGCTTCAAAATCAAAAAATTGCAGAAATCCGACTCGATTGGGATAAAAAAACCATCAAAAACTTTGTACACCATTGAGTTTGATGCAAAGGAACCGAAAATTCTGCGAGAGAAGAAATATTTTTACTTACATTAAAAAAAGAGTGTACGAGGCTAAAATTTCACATTAGCATTATGTTAATAAGTGCATTTACGGAGAAAGTATTTCATATAACGCTTCGAAACTTGCACTGTTCCTCAAAAGCATTACTCTACGCCTTTTTTTGAAAACATGGAGGTAATATCCCTAAAAATTATGAAAATATGTTGGTAATTGTTTCCGGTGACAATGTAATTAAAAGCTTCAAAATCAAAAAATTGCAGAAATCCGACTCGAATGGGATAAAAAACCATCAAAAACTGTGTACACCATTGCGTTTGATACACAGGAACAGAAAATTCTGCGAGAGAAGAAATATTTTTACTTACATTAACAAAAGAGTGTACGAGGCAAAAATTTCAGATTAGCATTATGTTAATAAGTGCATTTACGGAAAATGTATTTCATATAACGCGTAGATACTTGCACTAAACCTTAACATCAATACTCTACGCCTTTTCTGAAAAAATGGAGGTGATATCCGCATAACTATCGAAGATATGGAAGTAAATGTCTACGGTGACTAAAGTAGCAAAGGGCTTCCAAATGAAAGAAATGGTATCCATGGATACTTGAGATTGAACGGAGGATGGCGAAGAGAACTAATTTTTTGGATAGGCTAAGGAGGTAATATCCGCATAACTATCGAAGATATGGGTGTAAATGCCCACGGTGACTAAATTAGAAAAAGGCTTTTAAATGAAAGAAATGGTATCCATGGTTACTTGAGATTGAACAGAGGATGTCGAAGGGAACTTATTTTTTGGATAGGCATAACTGGAATAAGTGCTGTTACAGACTAAGTACTCAAGGTTTAGTCGTGTAATTTGATGTGCAGGAACAAGGTATATTTCTTAACCTTCCCTGAAAGAAAGACGGTTATATCTGCATAAGATTCGAAAATATGTGGGTAATTGTTTCCGGTGCCAATATAATGAAAAGCTTCAAAATCAAATAAATGCAAAACATCGACTCGAATAGGATAAAAAACTATCAGAAAATTTGTATACCATTTAGTTTAATAAAAAGAAACAGAAAAATATGCGAGAGAAGAAATATTTTTACTTACATTAACAAAAGAGTGTACGAGGCTAAAATTTCAGATTAGCATTATATTAATAAGTGCATTTACGAAAACATTATTTCATATAACGCGTCGAAACTTGCACTGATCCTCAACAGCATTACTCTACGCCTTCTGTAAAAGAATGGAGGTAATATCCCCGAAAATTCCGAAAATATGTTGGTAATTGTTTCCGGTGACAATGTAATTAAAAGCTTCAAAATCAAAAAATTGCAAACATCCGAATCGAATGGGATAAAAAACCATCAAAAACTGTGTATACCATTGAGTTTGATGCAAAGAAACAGAAAAATAAGCGAGAGAAGAAATATTTTTACTTACATTAACAAAAGAGTGTACGAGGCTAAAATTTCAGATTAGCATTATGTTAATAAGTGCATTTACGGAGAAAAAATTTCATATGACGCTTCGATACTTGCACTGTTGCGTAACAGCATTACTCTACGCCCTTTGTGAAAACATGGAGGTAATATCCCCAATAATTATGAAAATATGTTGGTAATTGTTGCCGGTGACAATGTAATTAAAAGCTTCAAAATCAAAAAATTGCAAAAATCCGAATCGAATGGGATAAAAAACAAACAAAAACTGTGTATACCATTGAGTTTGATGCAAAGGAACAGAAAATTCTGCGAGAGAAGAAATATATTTACTTACATTAATAAAAGAGTGTACGAGGCAAAAATTTCAGATAGCATTATGTTAATAAGTGAATTTACGGAGAAAGTATTTCATATGACGCTTCGAAACTTGCACTTTCCTCAACAGCATAACTCTACGCCTTCTGTGAAAACATGGAGGTAATATCCATAATAATTATGATAATATGTTGGTATTTGTTTCCGGTGACGTTGTAATTAAAAGCTTCAAAATCAAATAAATGCAAAACTCCGACTCGAATGGGAAAAAAAACCATCAAAAAATATGTATACCATTGACTTTGATGCATAGGAACAGAAAAAAAGGCGAGAGAAGAAATGTTTTAACTTACATTAACAAAAGAGTGTACGAGGCTAAAATTTAAGATTAGCATTATATTAATAAGTGCATTTACGGAAAACGTATTTCATATAACGCGTCGAAACTTGCACTGATCCTCAATAACATTACTCTACGCCTTCTGTAAAAGCATGGAGGTAATATCCCCGAAAATTCCGAAAATATGTTGGTAAATGTTTCCGGTGACAATGTAATTAAAAGCTTCAAAATCAAAAAATTGCAAAACTCCAACTCGAATGGGATAAAAAACCATCGAAAACTGTGTATACCATTTAGTTTGATGCAAAGGTATAGAAAAATAAGCGAGAGAAGAAATATTTTTACTTACATTAAAAAAAAGAGTGTACGAGGCTAAAATTTCACATTAGCATTATGATAATAAGTGCATTTACGGAGAAAGTATTTCATATTACGCGTCGAAACTTGCACTATTCCTCAACAGCATTACTCTACGCCTTTTTTTGAAAACATGGAGGTAATATCCCTAATAATTATGAAAATATGTTGGTAAATGTTTCCGGTGACAAGGTAATTAAAAGCTTCAAAATCAAAAAATTGCAGAAATCCGACTCGAATTGGATAAAAAACCATCAAAAACTGTGTACACCATTATGTTTGATGCATAGGAACAGAAAATTCTGCGAGAGAAGAAATATTTTTACTTACATTAACAAAAGAGTGTACGAGGCAAAAATTTCAGATTAGCATTATGTTAATAAGTGCATTTACGGAAAAAGTATTTCATATAACGAGTCGATACTTGCACTAAACCTTATAAGCAATACTCTACGCCTTTTTTGGAGGTGATATCCGCATAACTGTCGAAGATATGGGTGTAAATGTCTACGGTGACTAAATTAGCAAAGGGCTTCCAAATGAAAGAAATGGTATCCATGGATACTTGAGATTGAACGGAGGATGGCGAAGGGAACTAATTTTTTGGATAGGCATGTAGGTAATATCTGCATAACTAACGAAGATATGGGTGTAAATGCCTACGGTGACTAAATTAGAAAAAGGCTTTTAAATGAAAGAAATGGTATCCATGGTTACTTGAGATTGAACAGAGGATGTCGAAGGGAACTTATTTTTTGGATAGGCATAACTGGAATAAGTTCTGTTACAGACTAAGTTCTCCAGGATTAGTCGTGTAATTTGATGTGCAGGAACAAGGTATATTTCTTAACCTTCCCTGAAAGAATGGCGGTTATATCTGCATAAGATTCGAAAATATTTGGGTAATTGTTTCCGGTGCCAATATAATGAAAAGCTTCAAAATCAAATAAATGCAAAACTTCGACTCGAATGGGATAAAAAAACATCAGAAAATGTGTATACCATTGAGTTAATTAAATAGGAACAGAAAAATATGCGAGAGAACAAATATTTTTACTTACATTAACAAAAGAGTGTACGAGGCTAAAATTTAAGATTAGCATTATATTAATAAGTGCATTTACGGAAGAAGTATTTCATATAACGAGTCTATACTTGCACTAAACCTTATAAGTATACTCTTCGCCTTCACTGAAGAAATGGAGGTGATATCCTTATAACTGTCGAAGATATGGGTGTAAATGTCTACTGGTACTAAATTAGCAAAGGGCTTCCAAATGAAAGAAATGGTATCCATGGATACTTGAGATTGAACGGAGGATGGCGAAGGGAACTAATTTTTTGGATAGGCATGTCGGTTATATCTGCATAACTATCGAAGATATGGGTGTAAATGCCTACGGTGACTATATAAGAAAAAGGCTTTTAAATGAAAGAAATGGTATCCATGGTTACTTGAGATTGAACAGAAAATGTCGAAGGGAACTTATTTTTTGGATAGGCATAACTGGAATAAGTTCTGTTACAGACTAAGTATTCCAGGATTAGTCGTGTAATTTGATGTGCAGGAACAAGGTATATTTCTTAACCTTCCCTGAAAGAATGGCGGTTATATCTGCATAAGATTCGAAAATATTTGGGTATTTGTTTCCGGTGCCAATATAATGAAAAGCTTCAAAATCAAATAAATGCAAAACTTCGACTCGAATGGGATAAAAAACCATCAGGAAATGTGTATACCATTAAGTTAATTAAATAGGAACAGAAAAATATGCGAGAAAAGAAATATTTTTACTTACATAAACAAAAGAGTGTACGAGGCTAAAATTTAAGATTAGCATTATATTAATAAGTGCATTTACGGAAAAGGTTTTTCATATAACGCGTCGAAACTTGCACTGATCCTCAACAGCATTAATCTACGCCTTCTGTAAAAGCATGGAGGTAATATCCCCGAAAATTCCGAAAATATGTTGGTAAATGTTTCCGGTGACAATGTAATTAAAAGCTTCAAAATCAAAAAATTGCAAAAATCCGACTCGAATGGGATAAAAAACCATCGAAAACTTTGTATACCATTAAGTTTGAAGCAAATGAATAGAAAAATAAGCGAGAGAAGAAATATTTTTACTTACATTAAAAAAAGAGTGTACGAGGCTAAAATTTCAGATTAGCATTATGTTATTAAGTGCATTTACGGAGAAAGTATTTCATATGACGCTTCGAAACTTGCACTGTTCCTCAACAGCATTACTCTACGCCTTTTTTGAAAACATGGAGGTAATATCCCTAATAATTATGAAAATATGTTGGTAATTGTTTCCGGTGACAATGTAATTAAAAGCTTCAAAATCAAAAAATTGCAGAAATCCGACTCGATTGGGATAAAAAAACCATCAAAAACTTTGTACACCATTGAGTTTGATGCAAAGGAACCGAAAATTCTGCGAGAGAAGAAATATTTTTACTTACAGTAACAAAAGAGTGTACGAGGCAAAAATTTCAGATTAGCATTATGTTAATTAGTGCATTTACGGAGAAAGTATTTCATATAACGCGTCGATACTTGCACTAAACCTTAAAAGTAATACTCTACGCCTTTTCTGAAAAAATGGAGGTAATATCCGAATAACTGTCGAAGATATGGGTGTAAATGTCTACGGTGACAAAAGTAGCAAAGGGCTTCCAAATGAAAGAAATGGTATCCATGGATACTTGAGATTGAACGGAGGATGGCGAAGAGAACTAATTTTTTGGATAGGCATGGAGGTAATATCCGCACAAACTATCGAAGATATGGGTGTAAATGCCTACGGTGACTAAATTAGAAAAAGGCTTTTAAATGAAAGAAATGGTATACATGGTTACTTGAGATTGAACATAGGACAACGAAGGGGAACTTATTTTTTGGATAGGCACAACTGGAATAAGTGCTGTTACAGACTAGGTACTCAAGGTTTAGTCGTGTAATTTGATGTGCAGGAACAAGGTACATTTCTTAACCTACCCTGAAAGAATGGCGGTTATATCTGCATAAGATTCGAAAATATGTGGGTAATTGTTTCCGGTGCTAATATAATGAAAAGCTTCAAAATCAAATAAATGCAAAACTTCGACTCGAATGGGATAAAAAACCATCAGAAAATGTGTATACCATTGAGTTAATTAAATAGGAACAGAAAAATATGCGAGAGAAGAAATATTTTTACTTACATTAACAAAAGAGTGTACGAGGCTAAAATTTAAGATTAGCATTATATTAATAAGTGCAATTACGGAAAACGTTTTTCATATAACGCGTCGACACTTGCATTGATCCTCAACAGAATTACTCTACGCCTTCTGTAAAAGCATGGAAGTAATATCTCCAAAACTTCTAAAAATATGTTGGTAAATGTTTCCGGTGACAATGTAATTAAAAGCTTCAAAATCAAAAAAATGCAAAAATCCGACTCGAATGGGATAAAAAACCATCGAAAACTGTGTATACCATTAAGTTTGAAGCAAAGGTATAGAAAAATAAGCGAGAGAAGAAATATTTTTACTTACATTAAAAAAAGAGTGTACGAGGCTAAAATTTCAGATTAGCATTATGTTAATAGTTGCATTTACGGAGAAAGTATTTCATATGACGCTTCGAAACTTGCACTGTTCCTCAACAGCATTACTCTACGCCTTCTTTGAAAACATGGAGGTAATATCCCCAATAATTATGAAACTATGTTGGTAATTGTTTCCGGTGACAATGTAATTAAAAGCTTAAAAATCAAAAATTGCAGAAATCCGACTCGAATGGGATAAAAAACCATCAAAAACTATGTATACCATTGAGTTTGATGCAAAGAAACAGAAAAATAAACGAGAGAAGAAATATTTTTACTTACATTAACAAAAGAATGTACGAGGCTAAAATTACAGATTAACATTATGTTAATTAGTTCATTTACGGAGAAAGTATTTCATATGACGCTTCAAAACTTGCACTTTTGCTCAACAGCATTACTCTACGCCTTTTGTGAAAACATGGAGGTAATATCCCCAATAATTATGAAAATATATTGGTAATTGTTTCCGGTGACAATGTAATTAAAAGCTTCAAAATCAAAAAATTGCAAAAATCCGACTCGAATGGGATAAAAAACCATCGAAAACTGTGTAACTCATTAAGTTTGATGCAAAGGTATAGAAAAATAAGCGAGAGAAGAAATATTTTTACTTACATTAAAAAAAGAGTGTACGAGGCTAAAATTTCACATTAGCATTATGTTAATAAGTGCATTTACGGAGAAAGTATTTCATATAACGCTTCGAAACTTGCACTGTTCCTCAAAAGCATTACTCTACGCCTTTTTTTGAAAACATGGAGGTAATATCCCTAAAAATTATGAAAATATGTTGGTAATTGTTTCCGGTGACAATGTAATTAAAAGCTTCAAAAACAAAAAATTGCAGAAATCCGACTCGAATGGGATAAAAAACCATCAAAAACTGTGTACACCATTGCGTTTGATACACAGGAACAGAAAATTCTGCGAGAGAAGAAATATTTTTACTTACATTAACAAAAGAGTGTACGAGGCAAAAATTTCAGATTAGCATTATGTTAATAAGTGCATTTACGGAAAATGTATTTCATATAACGCGTAGATACTTGCACTAAACCTTAACATCAATACTCCACGCCTTTTCTGAAAAAATGGAGGTGATATCCGCATAACTATCGAAGATATGGAAGTAAATGTCTACGGTGACTAAAGTAGCAAAGGGCTTCCAAATGAAAGAAATGGTATCCATGGATACTTGAGATTGAACGGAGGATGGCGAAGAGAACTAATTTTTTGGATAGGCTAAGGAGGTAATATCCGCATAACTATCGAAGATATGGGTGTAAATGCCCACGGTGACTAAATTAGAAAAAGGCTTTTAAATGAAAGAAATGGTATCCATGGTTACTTGAGATTGAACAGAGGATGTCGAAGGGAACTTATTTTTTGGATAGGCATAACTGGAATAAGTGCTGTTACAGACTAAGTACTCAAGGTTTAGTCGTGTAATTTGATGTGCAGGAACAAGGTATATTTCTTAACCTTCCCTGAAAGAAAGACGGTTATATCTGCATAAGATTCGAAAATATGTGGGTAATTGTTTCCGGTGCCAATATAATGAAAAGCTTCAAAATCAAATAAAAGCAAAACATCGACTCGAATAGGATAAAAAACTATCAGAAAATTTGTATACCATTGAGTTTAATAAAAAGAAACAGAAAAATATGCGAGAGAAGAAATATTTTTACTTACATTAACAAAAGAGTGTACGAGGCTAAAATTTCAGATTAGCATTATATTAATAAGTGCATTTACGAAAACATTATTTCATATAACGCGTCGAAACTTGCACTGATCCTCAACAGCATTACTCTACGCCTTCTGTAAAAGAATGGAGGTAATATCCCCGAAAATTCCGAAAATATGTTGGTAATTGTTTCCGGTGACAATGTAATTAAAAGCTTCAAAATCAAAAAATTGCAAACATCCGAATCGAATGGGATAAAAAACCATCAAAAACTGTGTATACCATTGAGTTTGATGCAAAGAAACAGAAAAATAAGCGAGAGAAGAAATATTTTTACTTACATTAACAAAAGAGTGTACGAGGCTAAAATTTCAGATTAGCATTATGTTAATAAGTGCATTTACGGAGAAAAAATTTCATATGACGCTTCGATACTTGCACTGTTGCGTAACAGCATTACTCTACGCCCTTTGTGAAAACATGGAGGTAATATCCCCAATAATTATGAAAATATGTTGGTAATTGTTGCCGGTGACAATGTAATTAAAAGCTTCAAAATCAAAAAATTGCAAAAATCCGAATCGAATGGGATAAAAAACAAACAAAAACTGTGTATACCATTGAGTTTGATGCAAAGGAACAGAAAATTCTGCGAGAGAAGAAATATATTTACTTACATTAATAAAAGAGTGTACGAGGCAAAAATTTCAGATAGCATTATGTTAATAAGTGAATTTACGGAGAAAGTATTTCATATGACGCTTCGAAACTTGCACTTTCCTCAACAGCATAACTCTACGCCTTCTGTGAAAACATGGAGGTAATATCCATAATAATTATGATAATATGTTGGTATTTGTTTCCGGTGACGTTGTAATTAAAAGCTTCAAAATCAAATAAATGCAAAACTCCGACTCGAATGGGAAAAAAAACCATCAAAAAATATGTATACCATTGACTTTGATGCATAGGAACAGAAAAAAAGGCGAGAGAAGAAATGTTTTAACTTACATTAACAAAAGAGTGTACGAGGCTAAAATTTAAGATTAGCATTATATTAATAAGTGCATTTACGGAAAACGTATTTCATATAACGCGTCGAAACTTGCACTGATCCTCAATAACATTACTCTACGCCTTCTGTAAAAGCATGGAGGTAATATCCCCGAAAATTCCGAAAATATGTTGGTAAATGTTTCCGGTGACAATGTAATTAAAAGCTTCAAAATCAAAAAATTGCAAAACTCCAACTCGAATGGGATAAAAAACCATCGAAAACTGTGTATACCATTTAGTTTGATGCAAAGGTATAGAAAAATAAGCGAGAGAAGAAATATTTTTACTTACATTAAAAAAAAGAGTGTACGAGGCTAAAATTTCACATTAGCATTATGTTAATAAGTGCATTTACGGAGAAAGTATTTCATATTACGCGTCGAAACTTGCACTATTCCTCAACAGCATTACTCTACGCCTTTTTTTGAAAACATGGAGGTAATATCCCTAATAATTATGAAAATATGTTGGTAAATGTTTCCGGTGACAAGGTAATTAAAAGCTTCAAAATCAAAAAATTGCAGAAATCCGACTCGAATTGGATAAAAAACCATCAAAAACTGTGTACACCATTATGTTTGATGCATAGGAACAGAAAATTCTGCGAGAGAAGAAATATTTTTACTTACATTAACAAAAGAGTGTACGAGGCAAAAATTTCAGATTAGCATTATGTTAATAAGTGCATTTACGGAAAAAGTATTTCATATAACGAGTCGATACTTGCACTAAACCTTATAAGCAATACTCTACGCCTTTTTTGGAGGTGATATCCGCATAACTGTCGAAGATATGGGTGTAAATGTCTACGGTGACTAAATTAGCAAAGGGCTTCCAAATGAAAGAAATGGTATCCATGGATACTTGAGATTGAACGGAGGATGGCGAAGGGAACTAATTTTTTGGATAGGCATGTAGGTAATATCTGCATAACTAACGAAGATATGGGTGTAAATGCCTACGGTGACTAAATTAGAAAAAGGCTTTTAAATGAAAGAAATGGTATCCATGGTTACTTGAGATTGAACAGAGGATGTCGAAGGGAACTTATTTTTTGGATAGGCATAACTGGAATAAGTTCTGTTACAGACTAAGTATTCCAGGATTAGTCGTGTAATTTGATGTGCAGGAACAAGGTATATTTCTTAACCTTCCCTGAAAGAATGGCGGTTATATCTGCATAAGATTCGAAAATATTTGGGTAATTGTTTCCGGTGCCAATATAATGAAAAGCTTCAAAATCAAATAAATGCAAAACTTCGACTCGAATGGGATAAAAAAACATCAGGAAATGTGTATACCATTGAGTTAATTAAATAGGAACAGAAAAATATGCGAGAGAACAAATATTTTTACTTACATTAACAAAAGAGTGTACGAGGCTAAAATTTAAGATTAGCATTATATTAATAAGTGCATTTACGGAAGAAGTATTTCATATAACGAGTCTATACTTGCACTAAACCTTATAAGCAATACTCTTCGCCTTCACTGAAGAAATGGAGGTGATATCCTTATAACTGTCGAAGATATGGGTGTAAATGTCTACTGGTACTAAATTAGCAAAGGGCTTCCAAATGAAAGAAATGGTATCCATGGATACTTGAGATTGAACGGAGGATGGCGAAGGGAACTAATTTTTTGGATAGGCATGTCGGTTATATCTGCATAACTATCGAAGATATGGGTGTAAATGCCTACGGTGACTAAATTAGAAAAAGGCTTTTAAATGAAAGAAATGGTATCCATGGTTACTTGAGATTGAACAGAAAATGTCGAAGGGAACTTATTTTTTGGATAGGCATAACTGGAATAAGTTCTGTTACAGACTAAGTATTCCAGGATTAGTCGTGTAATTTGATGTGCAGGAACAAGGTATATTTCTTAACCTTCCCTGAAAGAATGGCGGTTATATCTGCATAAGATTCGAATAATTTGGGTATTTGTTTCCGGTGCCAATATAATGAAAAGCTTCAAAATCAAATAAATGCAAAACTTCGACTCGAATGGGATAAAAAACCATCAGGAAATGTGTATACCATTAAGTTAATTAAATAGGAACAGAAAAATATGCGAGAAAAGAAATATTTTTACTTACATAAACAAAAGAGTGTACGAGGCTAAAATTTAAGATTAGCATTATATTAATAAGTGCATTTACGGAAAAGGTTTTTCATATAACGCGTCGAAACTTGCACTGATCCTCAACAGCATTAATCTACGCCTTCTGTAAAAGCATGGAGGTAATATCCCCGAAAATTCCGAAAATATGTTGGTAAATGTTTCCGGTGACAATGTAATTAAAAGCTTCAAAATCAAAAAATTGCAAAAATCCGACTCGAATGGGATAAAAAACCATCGAAAACTTTGTATACCATTAAGTTTGAAGCAAATGAATAGAAAAATAAGCGAGAGAAGAAATATTTTTACTTACATTAAAAAAAGAGTGTACGAGGCTAAAATTTCAGATTAGCATTATGTTATTAAGTGCATTTACGGAGAAAGTATTTCATATGACGCTTCGAAACTTGCACTGTTCCTCAACAGCATTACTCTACGCCTTTTTTGAAAACATGGAGGTAATATCCCTAATAATTATGAAAATATGTTGGTAATTGTTTCCGGTGACAATGTAATTAAAAGCTTCAAAATCAAAAAATTGCAGAAATCCGACTCGATTGGGATAAAAAAACCATCAAAAACTTTGTACACCATTGAGTTTGATGCAAAGGAACCGAAAATTCTGCGAGAGAAGAAATATTTTTACTTACAGTAACAAAAGAGTGTACGAGGCTAAAATTTCAGATTAGCATTATGTTAATAAGTGCATTTACGGAGAAAGTATTTCATATAACGCTTCGAAACTTGCACTGTTTCTCAACAGCATTACTCTACGCTCTCTGTGAAAGCATGGAGGTAATATCCCCGAAAATTACGAAAATATGTTGGTAATTGTTTCCGGTGACAATGTAATTAAAAGCTTAAAAAGCAAAAAATTGCAAAAATCCGACTCAAATGGGATAAAAAACCATCAAAAACTGTGTATACCATTGAGTTTGATGCAAAGGAACAGAAAATTCTGAGAGAGAAGAAATATTTTTACTTACATTAACCAAAGAGTGTACGAGACTAAAATTTCAGATTAGCATTATGTTAATAAATTCATTTACGGAGTAAGTATTTCATATGACGCATCGAAACTTGCACTGTTCCTCAACAGCATTACTTTACGCCTTCTGTGAAAACATGGAGGTAATATCCCCGAAAATTCCGAAAATATGTTGGTAATTGTTTCCGGTGACAATGTAATTAAAAGCTTCAAAATCAAAAAATTGCAAACATCCGAATCGAATGGGATAAAAAACCATCAAAAACTGTGTATACCATTGAGTTTGATGCAAAGAAACAGAAAAATAAGCGAGAGAAGAAATATTTTTACTTACATTAACAAAAGAGTGTACGAGGCTAAAATTTCAGATTAGCATTATGTTAATAAGTGCATTTACGGAGAAAAAATTTCATATGACGCTTCGATACTTGCACTGTTGCGTAACAGCATTACTCTACGCCCTTTGTGAAAACATGGAGGTAATATCCCCAATAATTATGAAAATATGTTGGTAATTGTTGCCGGTGACAATGTAATTAAAAGCTTCAAAATCAAAAAATTGCAAAAATCCGAATCGAATGGGATAAAAAACAAACAAAAACTGTGTATACCATTGAGTTTGATGCAAAGGAACAGAAAATTCTGCGAGAGAAGAAATATATTTACTTACATTAATAAAAGAGTGTACGAGGCAAAAATTTCAGATAGCATTATGTTAATAAGTGAATTTACGGAGAAAGTATTTCATATGACGCTTCGAAACTTGCACTTTCCTCAACAGCATAACTCTACGCCTTCTGTGAAAACATGGAGGTAATATCCATAATAATTATGATAATATGTTGGTATTTGTTTCCGGTGACGTTGTAATTAAAAGCTTCAAAATCAAATAAATGCAAAACTCCGACTCGAATGGGAAAAAAAACCATCAAAAAATATGTATACCATTGACTTTGATGCATAGGAACAGAAAAAAAGGCGAGAGAAGAAATGTTTTAACTTACATTAACAAAAGAGTGTACGAGGCTAAAATTTAAGATTAGCATTATATTAATAAGTGCATTTACGGAAAACGTATTTCATATAACGCGTCGAAACTTGCACTGATCCTCAATAACATTACTCTACGCCTTCTGTAAAAGCATGGAGGTAATATCCCCGAAAATTCCGAAAATATGTTGGTAAATGTTTCCGGTGACAATGTAATTAAAAGCTTCAAAATCAAAAAATTGCAAAACTCCAACTCGAATGGGATAAAAAACCATCGAAAACTGTGTATACCATTTAGTTTGATGCAAAGGTATAGAAAAATAAGCGAGAGAAGAAATATTTTTACTTACATTAAAAAAAAGAGTGTACGAGGCTAAAATTTCACATTAGCATTATGTTAATAAGTGCATTTACGGAGAAAGTATTTCATATTACGCGTCGAAACTTGCACTATTCCTCAACAGCATTACTCTACGCCTTTTTTTGAAAACATGGAGGTAATATCCCTAATAATTATGAAAATATGTTGGTAAATGTTTCCGGTGACAAGGTAATTAAAAGCTTCAAAATCAAAAAATTGCAGAAATCCGACTCGAATTGGATAAAAAACCATCAAAAACTGTGTACACCATTATGTTTGATGCATAGGAACAGAAAATTCTGCGAGAGAAGAAATATTTTTACTTACATTAACAAAAGAGTGTACGAGGCAAAAATTTCAGATTAGCATTATGTTAATAAGTGCATTTACGGAAAAAGTATTTCATATAACGAGTCGATACTTGCACTAAACCTTATAAGCAATACTCTACGCCTTTTTTGGAGGTGATATCCGCATAACTGTCGAAGATATGGGTGTAAATGTCTACGGTGACTAAATTAGCAAAGGGCTTCCAAATGAAAGAAATGGTATCCATGGATACTTGAGATTGAACGGAGGATGGCGAAGGGAACTAATTTTTTGGATAGGCATGTAGGTAATATCTGCATAACTAACGAAGATATGGGTGTAAATGCCTACGGTGACTAAATTAGAAAAAGGCTTTTAAATGAAAGAAATGGTATCCATGGTTACTTGAGATTGAACAGAGGATGTCGAAGGGAACTTATTTTTTGGATAGGCATAACTGGAATAAGTTCTGTTACAGACTAAGTATTCCAGGATTAGTCGTGTAATTTGATGTGCAGGAACAAGGTATATTTCTTAACCTTCCCTGAAAGAATGGCGGTTATATCTGCATAAGATTCGAAAATATTTGGGTAATTGTTTCCGGTGCCAATATAATGAAAAGCTTCAAAATCAAATAAATGCAAAACTTCGACTCGAATGGGATAAAAAAACATCAGGAAATGTGTATACCATTGAGTTAATTAAATAGGAACAGAAAAATATGCGAGAGAACAAATATTTTTACTTACATTAACAAAAGAGTGTACGAGGCTAAAATTTAAGATTAGCATTATATTAATAAGTGCATTTACGGAAGAAGTATTTCATATAACGAGTCTATACTTGCACTAAACCTTATAAGCAATACTCTTCGCCTTCACTGAAGAAATGGAGGTGATATCCTTATAACTGTCGAAGATATGGGTGTAAATGTCTACTGGTACTAAATTAGCAAAGGGCTTCCAAATGAAAGAAATGGTATCCATGGATACTTGAGATTGAACGGAGGATGGCGAAGGGAACTAATTTTTTGGATAGGCATGTCGGTTATATCTGCATAACTATCGAAGATATGGGTGTAAATGCCTACGGTGACTAAATTAGAAAAAGGCTTTTAAATGAAAGAAATGGTATCCATGGTTACTTGAGATTGAACAGAAAATGTCGAAGGGAACTTATTTTTTGGATAGGCATAACTGGAATAAGTTCTGTTACAGACTAAGTATTCCAGGATTAGTCGTGTAATTTGATGTGCAGGAACAAGGTATATTTCTTAACCTTCCCTGAAAGAATGGCGGTTATATCTGCATAAGATTCGAATAATTTGGGTATTTGTTTCCGGTGCCAATATAATGAAAAGCTTCAAAATCAAATAAATGCAAAACTTCGACTCGAATGGGATAAAAAACCATCAGGAAATGTGTATACCATTAAGTTAATTAAATAGGAACAGAAAAATATGCGAGAAAAGAAATATTTTTACTTACATAAACAAAAGAGTGTACGAGGCTAAAATTTAAGATTAGCATTATATTAATAAGTGCATTTACGGAAAAGGTTTTTCATATAACGCGTCGAAACTTGCACTGATCCTCAACAGCATTAATCTACGCCTTCTGTAAAAGCATGGAGGTAATATCCCCGAAAATTCCGAAAATATGTTGGTAAATGTTTCCGGTGACAATGTAATTAAAAGCTTCAAAATCAAAAAATTGCAAAAATCCGACTCGAATGGGATAAAAAACCATCGAAAACTTTGTATACCATTAAGTTTGAAGCAAATGAATAGAAAAATAAGCGAGAGAAGAAATATTTTTACTTACATTAAAAAAAGAGTGTACGAGGCTAAAATTTCAGATTAGCATTATGTTATTAAGTGCATTTACGGAGAAAGTATTTCATATGACGCTTCGAAACTTGCACTGTTCCTCAACAGCATTACTCTACGCCTTTTTTGAAAACATGGAGGTAATATCCCTAATAATTATGAAAATATGTTGGTAATTGTTTCCGGTGACAATGTAATTAAAAGCTTCAAAATCAAAAAATTGCAGAAATCCGACTCGATTGGGATAAAAAAACCATCAAAAACTTTGTACACCATTGAGTTTGATGCAAAGGAACCGAAAATTCTGCGAGAGAAGAAATATTTTTACTTACAGTAACAAAAGAGTGTACGAGGCTAAAATTTCAGATTAGCATTATGTTAATAAGTGCATTTACGGAGAAAGTATTTCATATAACGCTTCGAAACTTGCACTGTTTCTCAACAGCATTACTCTACGCTCTCTGTGAAAGCATGGAGGTAATATCCCCGAAAATTACGAAAATATGTTGGTAATTGTTTCCGGTGACAATGTAATTAAAAGCTTAAAAAGCAAAAAATTGCAAAAATCCGACTCAAATGGGATAAAAAACCATCAAAAACTGTGTATACCATTGAGTTTGATGCAAAGGAACAGAAAATTCTGAGAGAGAAGAAATATTTTTACTTACATTAACCAAAGAGTGTACGAGACTAAAATTTCAGATTAGCATTATGTTAATAAATTCATTTACGGAGTAAGTATTTCATATGACGCATCGAAACTTGCACTGTTCCTCAACAGCATTACTTTACGCCTTCTGTGAAAACATGGAGGTAATATCACTAATAATTAAAAAAATATGTTGGTAATTGTTTCCGCTGACAATGTAATTAAAAGCTTCAAACTCAAAAAATTGCAAACATCCGACTCGAATGGAATAAAAAACCATCAGAAAATGTGTATACCATTGAGTTTAATAAAAAGGAACAGAAAAATATGCGAGAGAAGAAATATTTTTACTTACATTAACAAAAGAGTGTACGAGGCTAAAATTTCAGATTAGCATTATGTTAATAGGTGCATATACGGAGAAAGTATTTCATATGACGCTTCGAAACTTGCACTGTTCCTCAACAGCATTACTCTACGCCTTCTGTGAAAACATGGAGGTAATATCCCCAATAATTATGAAACTATGTTGGTAATTGTTTCCGGTGACAATGTAATTAAAAGCTTAAAAATCAAAAATTGCAGAAATCCGACTCGAATGGGATAAAAAACCATCAAAAACTGTGTATACCATTGAGTTTTATGTATAGGAACAGAAAATTCTGCGAGAGAAGTAATATTTTTACTTACATTAACAAAAGAGTGTACGAGGCTAAAATTTCAGATTAGCATTATGTTAATAGGTGCATTTACGGAGAAAGTATTTCATATGACGCATCGAAACTTGCACTGTTCCTCAACAGCATTACTCTACGCCTTCTGTGAAAACATGGAGTTAATATCCCCATTAATTATGAAACTATGTTGGTAATTGTTTCCGGTGACAATGTAATTAAAAGCTTAAAAATCAAAAATTGCAGAAATCCGACTCGAATGGGATAAAAAACCATCAAAAACTGTGTACACCATTGAGATTGACGAAAAGGAACAGAAAATTCTGCGAGAGAAGAAATATTTTTACTTACATTAACAAAAGAGTGTACGAGGCTTAAATTTCAGATTAGCATTATGTTAATAAGTGCATTTACGGAGAAAGTATTTCATATGACGCTTCGAAACTTGCACTGTTGCTCAACAGCATTACTCTACGCCTTTTTTGAAAACATGAAGGTAATATCCCCAATAATTATGAAAATATGTTGGTAATTGTTTCCGGTGACAATGTAATTAAAAGCTTCAAAATAAAAAATTTGCAAAAATAAGACTCGAATGGCATAAAAAACCATCGAAAACTGTGTAACTCATTAGGTTTGATCAAAGGTATAGAAAAATAAGCGAGAGAAGAAATGTTTTTACTTACATTAACAAAAGAGTGTATGAGGCAAAAATTTCAGATTATCATTATGTTAATAAGTGCATTTACGGAGACAGTATTTCATATAACGCGTCGATACTTGCACTAAACCTTAAAAGCAATACTCTACGCCTCTTTTGAAAAAATGGAGGTGATATCCGCATAACTGTCGAAGATATGGGTGTAAATGTCTACGGTGACTGAATTAGCAAAGGGCTTCCAAATGAAAGAAATGGTATCCATGGATACTTGAGATTGAACGGAGGATGGCGAAGAGAACTAATTTTTTGGATAGGCTGGAGGTAATATCTGCATAACTATCGAAGATATGGGTGTAAATGCCTACGGTGACTAAATTAGAAAAAGGCTTTTAAATGAAAGAAATGGTATCCATGGTTACTTGAGATTGAACAGAGGACAACGAAGTGGAACTTATTTTTTGGATAGGCACAACTGGAATAAGTGCTGTTACAGACTAGGTACTCAAGGTTTAGTCGTGTAATTTGATGTGCAGGAACAAGGTACATTTCTTAACCTACCCTGAAAGAATGGCGGTTATATCTGCATAAGATTCGAAAATATGTGGGTAATTGTTTCCGGTGCCAATATAATGAAAACCTTCAATATCAAATAAATGCAAAACTTCGACTCGAATGGGATAATAAACTATCAGAAAATTTGTATACTATTGAGTTTAATAAATAGAAACAGAAAAATATGCGAGAGAAGAAATATTTTTACTTACATTAACAAAAGAGTGTACGAGGCTAAAATTTAAGATTAGCATTATATTATAAAGTGCATTTACGGAGAAAGTATTTCATATGACGCGTCGAAACTTGCACTGATCCTCAACAGCATTACTCTACGCTTTCTGTGAAAGCATGGAAGTAATATCTCCAAAACATCTGAAAATGTGTTGGTAAATGTTTCCGGTGACAATGTAATTAAAAGCTTCAAAATCAAAAAATTGCAAAAATCCGACTCGAATGGGATAAAAAACCATCGAAAACTGTGTATACCATTAAGTTTGAAGCAAAGGTATAGAAAAAAAAGCGAGAGAAGAAATATTTTTACTTACATTAAAAAAAGAGTGTACGAGGCTAAAATTTCAGATTAGCATTATGTTAATAAGTGCATTTACGGAGAAAGTATTTCATATAACGCTTCGAAACTTGCACTGCTTCTCAACAGCATTACTCTACGCTCTCTGTGAAAGCATGGAGGTAATATCCCCGAAAATTACGAAAATATGTTGGTAATTGTTTCCGGTGACAATGTAATTAAAAGCTTAAAAAGCAAAAAATTGCAAAAATCCGACTCAAATGGGATAAAAAACCATCAAAAACTGTGTATACCATTGAGTTTGATGCAAAGGAACAGAAAATTCTGAGAGAGAAGAAATATTTTTACTTACATTAACCAAAGAGTGTACGAGACTAAAATTTCAGATTAGCATTATGTTAATAAATTCATTTACGGAGTAAGTATTTCATATGACGCATCGAAACTTGCACTGTTCCTCAACAGCATTACTTTACGCCTTCTGTGAAAACATGGAGGTAATATCACTAATAATTATGAAAATATGTTGGTAATTGTTTCCGCTGACAATGTAATTAAAAGCTTCAAAATCAAAAAATTGCAAACATCCGACTCGAATGGAATAAAAAACCATCAGAAAATGTGTATACCATTGAGTTTAATAAAAAGGAACAGAAAAATATGCGAGAGAAGAAATATTTTTACTTACATTAACAAAAGAGTGTACGAGGCTAAAATTTCAGATTAGCATTATGTTAATAGGTGCATATACGGAGAAAGTATTTCATATGACGCTTCGAAACTTGCACTGTTCCTCAACAGCATTACTCTACGCCTTCTGTGAAAACATGGAGGTAATATCCCCAATAATTATGAAACTATGTTGGTAATTGTTTCCGGTGACAATGTAATTAAAAGCTTAAAAATCAAAAATTGCAGAAATCCGACTCGAATGGGATAAAAAACCATCAAAAACTGTGTATACCATTGAGTTTTATGTATAGGAACAGAAAATTCTGCGAGAGAAGTAATATTTTTACTTACATTAACAAAAGAGTGTACGAGGCTAAAATTTCAGATTAGCATTATGTTAATAGGTGCATTTACGGAGAAAGTATTTCATATGACGCATCGAAACTTGCACTGTTCCTCAACAGCATTACTCTACGCCTTCTGTGAAAACATGGAGTTAATATCCCCATTAATTATGAAACTATGTTGGTAATTGTTTCCGGTGACAATGTAATTAAAAGCTTAAAAATCAAAAATTGCAGAAATCCGACTCGAATGGGATAAAAAACCATCAAAAACTGTGTACACCATTGAGATTGACGAAAAGGAACAGAAAATTCTGCGAGAGAAGAAATATTTTTACTTACATTAACAAAAGAGTGTACGAGGCTTAAATTTCAGATTAGCATTATGTTAATAAGTGCATTTACGGAGAAAGTATTTCATATGACGCTTCGAAACTTGCACTGTTGCTCAACAGCATTACTCTACGCCTTTTTTGAAAACATGAAGGTAATATCCCCAATAATTATGAAAATATGTTGGTAATTGTTTCCGGTGACAATGTAATTAAAAGCTTCAAAATAAAAAATTTGCAAAAATAAGACTCGAATGGCATAAAAAACCATCGAAAACTGTGTAACTCATTAGGTTTGATCAAAGGTATAGAAAAATAAGCGAGAGAAGAAATGTTTTTACTTACATTAACAAAAGAGTGTATGAGGCAAAAATTTCAGATTATCATTATGTTAATAAGTGCATTTACGGAGACAGTATTTCATATAACGCGTCGATACTTGCACTAAACCTTAAAAGCAATACTCTACGCCTCTTTTGAAAAAATGGAGGTGATATCCGCATAACTGTCGAAGATATGGGTGTAAATGTCTACGGTGACTGAATTAGCAAAGGGCTTCCAAATGAAAGAAATGGTATCCATGGATACTTGAGATTGAACGGAGGATGGCGAAGAGAACTAATTTTTTGGATAGGCTGGAGGTAATATCTGCATAACTATCGAAGATATGGGTGTAAATGCCTACGGTGACTAAATTAGAAAAAGGCTTTTAAATGAAAGAAATGGTATCCATGGTTACTTGAGATTGAACAGAGGACAACGAAGGAGAACTTATTTTTTGGATAGGCACAACTGGAATAAGTGCTGTTACAGACTAGGTACTCAAGGTTTAGTCGTGTAATTTGATGTGCAGGAACAAGGTACATTTCTTAACCTACCCTGAAAGAATGGCGGTTATATCTGCATAAGATTCGAAAATATGTGGGTAATTGTTTCCGGTGCCAATATAATGAAAAGATTCAAAATCAAATAAATGCAAAACTTCGACTCGAATGGGATAAAAAACCATCAGAAAATGTGTATACCATTGAGTGTTAATTAAATAGGAACAGAAAAATATGCGAGAGAAGAAATATTTTTACTTACATTAACAAAAGAGTGTACGAGGCTAAAATTTAAGATTAGCATTATATTAATAAGTGCATTTACGGAAAATGTTTTTCATATAACGCGTCGAAACTTGCACTGATCCTCAACAGCATTACTCTACGCTTTCTGTGAAAGCATGGAAGTAATATCCCCGAAAATTCCGAAAATATGTTGGAAAATGTTTCCGGTGACAATGTAATTAAAAGCTTCAAAATCAAAAAATTGCAAAAATCCGACTCGAATGGGATAAAAAACCATCGAAAACTGTGTACACCATTAAGTTTGATGCAAAGGTATAGAAAAATAAGCGAGAGAAAAAATATATTTAATTACATTAAAAAAAGAGTGTACGAGGCAAAAATTTCAGATTAGCATTATGTTAATAAGTGCATTTACGGAGAAAGTATTTCATATAACGCGTTGATACTTGCATTAAACCTTAAAAGCAATACTCTACGCCTTTTCTGAAAAAATGGAGGTGGTATCCGCATAACTGTCGAAGATATAGGTGTAAATGTCTACGGTGACTAAAGTAGCAAAGGGCTTCCAAATGAAAGAAATGATATCCATGGATACTTGAGATTGAACGGAGGATGGCGAAGAGAACTAATTTTTTGGATAGGCATGGAGGTAATATCCGCACAAACTATCGAAGATATGGGTGTGAATGCCTACGGTGACTAAATTAGAAAAAGGCTTTTAAATGAAAGAAATGGTATCCATGGTTACTTGAGATTGAACTGAGGATGTCGAAGGGAACTTATTTTTTGGATAGGCATGGAGGTAATATCCGCAAAACTATCGAAGATATGGGTGTGAATGCCTACGGTGAATAAATTAGAAAAAGGCTTTTAAATGAAAGAAATGGTATACATGGTTACTTGAGATTGAACAGAGGACAACGAAGTGGAACTTATTTTTTGGATAGGCACAACTGGAATAAGTGCTGTTACAGACTAGGTACTCAAGGTTTAGTCGTGTAATTTGATGTGCAGGAACAAGGTACATTTCTTAACCTACCCTGAAAGAATGGCGGTTATATCTGCATAAGATTCGAAAATATGTGGGTAATTGTTTCCGGTGCCAATATAATGAAAACCTTCAATATCAAATAAATGCAAAACTTCGACTCGAATGGGATAATAAACTATCAGAAAATTTGTATACTATTGAGTTTAATAAATAGAAACAGAAAAATATGCGAGAGAAGAAATATTTTTACTTACATTAACAAAAGAGTGTACGAGGCAAAAATTTCAGATTAGCATTATGTTAATAAGTGCATTTACGGAGAAAGTATTTCATATGACGCGTCGAAACTTGCACTGATCCTCAACAGCATTACTCTACGCTTTCTGTGAAAGCATGGAAGTAATATCTCCAAAACATCTGAAAATATGTTGGTAAATGTTTCCGGTGACAATGTAATTAAAAGCTTCAAAATCAAAAAATTGCAAAAATCCGACTCGAATGGGATAAAAAACCATCGAAAACTGTGTATACCATTAAGTTTGAAGAAAAGGTATAGAAAAAAAAGCGAGAGAAGAAATATTTTTACTTACATTAAAAAAAGAGTGTACGAGGCTAAAATTTCAGATTAGCATTATGTTAATAAGTGCATTTACGGAGAAAGTATTTCATATAACGCTTCGAAACTTGCACTGTTTCTCAACAGCATTACTCTACGCTCTCTGTGAAAGCATGGAGGTAATATCCCCGAAAATTACGAAAATATGTTGGTAATTGTTTCCGGTGACAATGTAATTAAAAGCTTAAAAAGCAAAAAATTGCAAAAATCCGACTCAAATGGGATAAAAAACCATCAAAAACTGTGTATACCATTGAGTTTGATGCAAAGGAACAGAAAATTCTGAGAGAGAAGAAATATTTTTACTTACATTAACCAAAGAGTGTACGAGACTAAAATTTCAGATTAGCATTATGTTAATAAATTCATTTACGGAGTAAGTATTTCATATGACGCATCGAAACTTGCACTGTTCCTCAACAGCATTACTTTACGCCTTCTGTGAAAACATGGAGGTAATATCACTAATAATTATGAAAATATGTTGGTAATTGTTTCCGCTGACAATGTAATTAAAAGCTTCAAAATCAAAAAATTGCAAACATCCGACTCGAATGGAATAAAAAACCATCAGAAAATGTGTATACCATTGAGTTTAATAAAAAGGAACAGAAAAATATGCGAGAGAAGAAATATTTTTACTTACATTAACAAAAGAGTGTACGAGGCTAAAATTTCAGATTAGCATTATGTTAATAGGTGCATATACGGAGAAAGTATTTCATATGACGCTTCGAAACTTGCACTGTTCCTCAACAGCATTACTCTACGCCTTCTGTGAAAACATGGAGGTAATATCCCCAATAATTATGAAACTATGTTGGTAATTGTTTCCGGTGACAATGTAATTAAAAGCTTAAAAATCAAAAATTGCAGAAATCCGACTCGAATGGGATAAAAAACCATCAAAAACTGTGTATACCATTGAGTTTTATGTATAGGAACAGAAAATTCTGCGAGAGAAGTAATATTTTTACTTACATTAACAAAAGAGTGTACGAGGCTAAAATTTCAGATTAGCATTATGTTAATAGGTGCATTTACGGAGAAAGTATTTCATATGACGCATCGAAACTTGCACTGTTCCTCAACAGCATTACTCTACGCCTTCTGTGAAAACATGGAGTTAATATCCCCATTAATTATGAAACTATGTTGGTAATTGTTTCCGGTGACAATGTAATTAAAAGCTTAAAAATCAAAAATTGCAGAAATCCGACTCGAATGGGATAAAAAACCATCAAAAACTGTGTACACCATTGAGATTGACGAAAAGGAACAGAAAATTCTGCGAGAGAAGAAATATTTTTACTTACATTAACAAAAGAGTGTACGAGGCTTAAATTTCAGATTAGCATTATGTTAATAAGTGCATTTACGGAGAAAGTATTTCATATGACGCTTCGAAACTTGCACTGTTGCTCAACAGCATTACTCTACGCCTTTTTTGAAAACATGAAGGTAATATCCCCAATAATTATGAAAATATATTGGTAATTGTTTCCGGTGACAATGTAATTAAAAGCTTCAAAATAAAAAATTTGCAAAAATAAGACTCGAATGGCATAAAAAACCATCGAAAACTGTGTAACTCATTAGGTTTGATCAAAGGTATAGAAAAATAAGCGAGAGAAGAAATGTTTTTACTTACATTAACAAAAGAGTGTATGAGGCAAAAATTTCAGATTATCATTATGTTAATAAGTGCATTTACGGAGACAGTATTTCATATAACGCGTCGATACTTGCACTAAACCTTAAAAGCAATACTCTACGCCTCTTTTGAAAAAATGGAGGTGATATCCGCATAACTGTCGAAGATATGGGTGTAAATGTCTACGGTGACTGAATTAGCAAAGGGCTTCCAAATGAAAGAAATGGTATCCATGGATACTTGAGATTGAACGGAGGATGGCGAAGAGAACTAATTTTTTGGATAGGCTGGAGGTAATATCTGCATAACTATCGAAGATATGGGTGTAAATGCCTACGGTGACTAAATTAGAAAAAGGCTTTTAAATGAAAAAAATGGTATCCATGGTTACTTGAGATTGAACAGAGGATGTCGAAGGGAACTTATTTTTTGGATAGGCATAACTGGAATAAGTGCTGTTACAGACTAAGTACTCAAGGTTTTGTCGTGTAATCCGATGTGCAGGAACAAGGTATATTTCTTAACCTTCCCTGAAAGAATGGCGGTTATATCTGCATAAGATTCGAAAATATGTGGGTAATTGTTTCCGGTGCCAATATAATGAAAAGCTTCAAAATCAAATACATGCAAAACTTCGACTCGAATGGGATAAAAAACTATCAGAAAATTTGTATACCATTGAGTTTAATAAACAAAAACAGAAAAATATGCGAGAGAAGAAATATTTTTACTTACATTAAAAAAAGAGTGTACGAGGCTAAAATTTCAGATTAGCATTATGTTAATAAGTGCATTTACGGAGAAAGTATTTCATATAACGCTTCGATACTTGCACTGTTCCTCAACAGCATTACTTTACGCTCTCTGTGAAAGCATGGAGGTAATATCCCCGAAAATTACGAAAATATGTTGGTAATTGTTTCCGGTGACAATGTAATTAAAAGCTTAAAAAGCAAAAAATTGCAAAAATCCGACTCAAATGGGATAAAAAACCATCAAAAACTGTGTATACCATTGTATTTGATGCAAAGGAACAGAAAATTCTGCGAGAGAAGAAATATTTTTACTTACATTAACCAAAGAGTGTACGAGACTAAAATTTCAGATTAGCATTATGTTAATAAGTGCATTTACGGAGTAAGTATTTCATATGACGCTTCGAAACTTGCACTGTTCCTCATTAGCATTACTTTACGCCTTCTGTGAAAACATGGAGGTAATATCACTAATAATTATGAAAATATGTTGGTAATTGTTTCCGCTGACAATGTAATTAAAAGCTTCAAAATCAAAATATTGCAAAAATCCGACTCGAATGGAATAAAAAACCATCAGAAAATGTGTATACCATTGAGTTTAATAAAAAGGAACAGAAAAATATGCGAGAGAAGAAATATTTTTACTTACATTAACAAAAGAGTGTACGAGGCTAAAATTTCAGATTAGCATTATGTTAATAGGTGCATTTACGGAGAATGTATTTCATATGACGCTTCGAAACTTGCACTGTTCCTCAACAGCATTACTCTACGCCTTCTGTGAAAACATGGAGGTAATATCCCCAATAATTATGAAACTATGTTGGTAATTGTTTCCGGTGACAATGTAATTAAAAGCTTAAAAATCAAAAATTGCAGAAATCCGACTCGAATGGGATAAAAAACCATCAAAAACTGTGTATACCATTGAGTTTTATGTAAAGGAACAGAAAATTCTGCGAGGGAAGTAATATTTTTACTTACATTAACAAAAGAGTGTACGAGGCTAAAATTTCAGATTAGCATTATGTTAATAGGTGCATTTACGGAGAAAGTATTTCATATGACGCTTCGAAACTTGCACTGTTCATCAACAGCATTACTCTACGCCTTCTGTGAAAACATGGAGGTAATATCCCCATTAATTATGAAACTATGTTGGTAATTGTTTCCGGTGACAATGTAATTAAAAGCTTCAAAATCAAAAAATTGCAAAAATCCGACTCGAATGGAATAAAAAACCATCAGAAAATGTGTATAGCATTGAGATTTATGTAAAGAAACAGAAAATTCTGCGAGAGAAGTAATATTTTTACTTACATTAACAAAAGAGTGTACGAGGCTAAAATTTCAGATTAGCATTATGTTAATAGGTGCATTTACGGAGAAAGTATTTCATATGACGCTTCGAAACTTGCACTGTTCCTCAACAGCATTACTCTACGCCTTCTGTGAAAACATGGAGGTAATATCCACATTAATTATGAAACTATGTTGGTAATTGTTTCCGGTGACAATGTAATTAAAAGCTTAAAAATCAAAAATTGCAGAATTCCGACTCGAATGGGATAAAAAACCATCAAAAACTGTGTACACCATTGAGATTGACGAAAAGGAACAGAAAATTCTGCGAGAGAAGAAATATTTTTACTTACATTAACAAAAGAGTGTACGAGGCAAATATTTCAGATTAGCATTATGTTAATAAGTGCATTTACGGAGAAAGTATTTCATATGACGTTTCGAAACTTGCACTGTTCCTCAACAGCATTACTCTACGCCTTCTGTGAAAACATGGAGGTAATATCACTAATAATTATGAAAATATGTTGGTAATTGTTTCCGGTGACAATGTAATTAAAAGCTTCAAAATCAAAAAATTGCAAAAATCCGACTCGAATGGAATAAAAAACCATCAGAAAATGTGTATAGCATTGCGTTTTAGTAAAGGAACAGAAAATTCTGCGAACGAAGTAATATTTTTACTTACATTAACAAAAGAGTGTACGAGGCTAAAATTTCAGATTAGAATTATGTTAATAGGTGCATTTACGGAGAAAGTATTTCATATGACGCTTCGAAACTTGCACTGTTCCTCAACAGCATTACTCTACGCCTTCTGTGAAAACAAGGAGGTAATATCCCCATTAATTATGAAACTATGTTGGTAATTGTTTCCGGTGACAATGTAATTAAAAGCTTAAAAATCAAAAATTGCAGAAATCCGACTCGAATGGGATAAAAAACCATCAGAAACTGTGTACACCATTGAGTTTGACGAAAAGGAACAGAAAATTCTGCGAGAGAAGAAATATTTTTCTTACATTAACAAAAGAGTGTACGACGCAAAAATTCAGATTAGCATTATGTTAATAAGTGCATTTACGGAAAAAGTATTTCATATAACGCGTCGATACTTGCACTGAACCTCAAAAGCAATACTCTACGCCTTCTCTAAAAACCTGGAGGTGATATCCGCATAACTGTCGAAGATATGGGTGTAAATGTCTACGGTGACTAAATTAGCAAAGGGCTTTCAAATGAAAGAAATGGTATCCATGGATACTTGAGATTGAACGGAGGATGGCGAAGGGAACAAATTTTTTGGATAGGCATGGAGGTAATATCCGCATAACTATCGAAGATATGGGTGTAAATGCCTACGGTGACTAAATTAGAAAAAGGCTTTTAAATGAAAGAAATGGTATCCATGGTTACTTGAGATTGAACAGAGGATGGCGAAGGGAACTTATTTTTTGGATAGGCATAACTGGAATAAGTGCTGTTACAGACTAAGTACTCAAGGTTTAGTCGTGTAATTTGATGCGCAGGAACATGGTATATTTCTTAACCTACCCTGAAAGAATGGCGGTTATATCTGCAAAAGATTCGGAAATATGTGGGTAATTGTTTCCGGTGCCAATATAATGAAAAGCTTCAAAATCAAAAAAATGCAAAACTTTGACTCGAATGGGTTAAAAAATCATCAGAAAATTTGTATACCATTGAGTTTAATAATAAGGAACAGAAAAATATGCGAGAGAAGAATTATTTTTACTTACATTAACAAAAGAGTGTACGAGGCTAAAATTTCAGATTAGCATTATGTTAATAGGTGCATTTACGGAGAAAGTATTTCATATGACGCTTCGAAACTTGCACTGTTCCTCAAGAGCATTACTCTACGCCTTCTGTGAAAACATGGAGGTAATATCCCCATTAATTATGAAACTATGTTGGTAATTGTTTCCGGTGACAATGAAATTAAAAGCTTAAAAATCAAAAATTGCAGAAATCCGACTCGAATGGGATAAAAAACCATCAAAAACTGTGTACACCATTGAGATTGACGAAAAGGAACAGAAAATTCTGCGAGAGAAGAAATATTTTTACTTACATTAACAAAAGAGTGTACGAGGCTAAAATTTCAGATTAGCATTATGTTAATAAGTGCATTTACGGAGAAAGTATTTCATATGACGCTTCGAAACTAGCACTGTTGCTCAACAGCATTACTCTACGCCTTTTTTGAAAACATGGAGGTAATATCCCAAATAATTATGAAAATATGTTGGTAATTGTTTCCGGTGACAATGTAATTAAAAGCTTCAAAATCAATAAATTGCAAAAATCCGAATCAAATGGGATAAAAAACCATCAGAAAATTTGTATACCATTGAGTTTAATAAATAAGAACAGAAAAATATGCGAAAGAAGAAATATTTTTACATACATTAACAAATGAGTGTACGAGGCTAAAATTTAAGATTAGCATTATATTAATAAGTGCATTTACGGAAAACGTTTTTCATATAACGCGTCGACACTTGCACTGATCCTCAACAGAATTACTCTACGCCTTCTGTAAAAGCATGGAAGTAATATCTCCAAAACTTCTGAAAATATGTTGGTAAATGTTTCCGGTGACAATGTAATTAAAAGCTTCAAATCAAAAAATTGCAAAAATCCGACTCGAATGGGATAAAAAACCATCGAAAACTGTGTACACCATTAAGTTTGAAGCAAAGGTATAGAAAAATAAGCGAGAGAAGAAATATTTTTACTTACATTAAAGAAAGAGTGTACGAGGCTAAAATTTCAGATTAGCAGTATGTTAATAAGTGCATTTACGGAGAAAGTATTTCATATAACGCTTCGAAACTTGCACTGTTCCTCAACAGCATTACTTTACGCTCTCTGTGAAAGCATGGAGGTAATATCCCCGAAAATTACGAAAATATGTTGGTAATTGTTTCCGGTGACAATGTAATTAAAAGCTTAAAAGGCAAAAAATTGCAAAAATCCGACTCAAATGGGATAAAAAACCATCAAAAACTGTGTATACCATTGAGTGTCATGCAAAGGAACCGAAAATTCTGCGAGAGAAGAAATATTTTTACTTACATTAACCAAAGAGTGTACGAGACTAAAATTTCAGCTTAGCATTATGTTAATAAGTGCATTTACGGAGTAAGTATTTCATATGACGCTTCGAAACTTGCACTGTTCCTCAACAGCATTACTTTACGCCTTCTGTGAAAACATGGAGGTAATATCACTAATAATTATGAAAATATGTTGGTAATTGTTTCCGCTGACAATGTAATTAAAAGCTTCAAAATCAAAAAATTGCAAAAATCCGACTCGAATGGAATAAAAAACCTTCAGAAAATGTGTATACCATTGAGTTTAATAAAAAGGAACAAAAAAATATGCGAGAGAAGAAATATTTTTACTTACATTAACAAAAGAGTGTACGAGGCTAAAATTTCAGATTAGGATTATGTTAATAGGTGCATTTACGGAGAAAGTATTTCATATGACGCTTCAAAACTTGCACTGTTCCTCAACAGCATTACTCTACGCCTTCGGTGAAAACATGGAGGTAATATCCCCAATAATTATGAAACTATGTTGGTAATTGTTTCCGGTGAAAATGTAATTAAAAGCTTAAAAATCAAAAATTGCAGAAATCCGACTCGAATGGGATAAAAAACCATCAAAAACTGTGTATACCATTGAGTTTTATGTATAGGAACAGAAAATTCTGCGAGAGAAGTAATATTTTTACTTACATTAACAAAAGAGTGTACGAGGCTAAAATTTAAGATTAGCATTATGTTAATAGGTGCATTTACGGAGAAAGTATTTCATATGACGCTTCGAAACTTGCACTGTTCCTCAACAGCATTACTCTACGCCTTCTGTGAAAACATGGAGGTAATATCCCCATTAATTATGAAACTATGTTGGTAATTGTTTCCGGTGACAATGTAATTAAAAGCTTAAAAATCAAAAATTGCAGAAATCCGACTCGAATGGGATAAAAAACCATCAAAAACTGTGTACACCATTGAGATTGACGAAAAGGAACAGAAAATTCTGCGAGAGAAGAAATATTTTTACTTACATTAAAAAAAGAGTGTACGAGGCAAATATTTCAGATTAGCATTATGATAATAAGTGCATTTACGGAGAAAGTATTTCATATGACGCGTCGAAACTGCACTGATCCTCAACAGCATTACTCTACGCCTTCTGTGAAAGCATGGACGTAATATCTCCAAAACTTCTGAAAATATGTTGGTAAATGTTTCCGGTGACAATGTAATTAAAAGCTTCAAAATAAAAAAAATTGCAAAAATCCGACTCGAATGGGATAAAAAACCATCGAAAACTGTGTATACCATTAATTATGAAGCAAAGGTATAGAATAATAAGCGAGAGAAGAAATATTTTTACTTACATTAAAAAAAGAGTGTACGAGGCTAAAATTTCAGATTAGCATTATGTTAATAAGTGCATTTACGGAGGAAGTATTTCATATAACGCTTCGAAACTTGCACTGTTCCTCAACAGCATTACTCTACGCTCTCTGTGAAAGCATGGAGGTAATATCCCCGAAAATTACGAAAATATGTTGGTAATTGTTTCCGGTGACAATGTAATTAAAAGCTTAAAAAGCAAAAAATTGCAAAAATCCGACTCAAATGGGATAAAAAACCATCAAAAACTGTGTATACCATTGAGTTTGATGCAAAGGAACAGAAAATTCTGCGAGAGAAGAAATATTTTAACTTACATTAACCAAAGAGTGTACGAGACTAAAATTTCAGATTAGCATTATGTTAATAGGTGCATTTACGGAGAAAATATTTCATATGACGCTTCGAAACTTGCACTGTTCCTCAACAGCATTACTCTACGCCTTCTGTGAAAACATGGAGGTAATATCCCCAATAATTATGAAACTATGTTGGTAATTGTTTCCGGTGACAATGTAATTAAAAGCTTAAAAATCAAAAATTGCAGAAATCCGACTCGAATGGGATAAAAAACCATCAAAAACTATGTATACCATTGAGTTTGATGCAAAGAAACAGAAAAATAAGCGAGAGAAGAAATATTTTTACTTACATTAACAAAAGAATGTACGAGGCTAAAATTACAGATTAACATTATGTTAATTAGTTCATTTACGGAGAAAGTATTTCATATGACGCTTCAAAACTTGCACTGTTGCTCAACAGCATTACTCTACGCCTTTTGTGAAAACATGGAGGTAATATCCCCAATAATTATGAAAATATATTGGTAATTGTTTCCGGTGACAATGTAATTAAAAGCTTCAAAATCAAAAAATTGCAAAAATCCGACTCGAATGGGATAAAAAACCATCGAAAACTGTGTAACTCATTAAGTTTGATGCAAAGGTATAGAAAAATAAGCGAGAGAAGAAATATTTTTACTTACATTAAAAAAAGAGTGTACGAGGCTAAAATTTCACATTAGCTATATGTTAATAAGTGCATTTACGGAGAAAGTATTTCATATAACGCTTCGAAACTTGCACTGTTCCTCCAAAGCATTACTCTACGCCTTTTTTTGAAAACATGGAGGTAATATCCCTAAAAATTATGAAAATATGTTGGTAATTGTTTCCGGTGACAATGTAATTAAAAGCTTCAAAATCAAAAAATTGCAGAAATCCGACTCGAATGGGATAAAAAACCATCAAAAACTGTGTACACCATTGCGTTTGATACACAGGAACAGAAAATTCTGCGAGAGAAGAAATATTTTTACTTACATTAACAAAAGAGTGTACGAGGCAAAAATTTCAGATTAGCATTATGTTAATAAGTGCATTTACGGAAAATGTATTTCATATAACGCGTAGATACTTGCACTAAACCTTAACATCAATACTCTACGCCTTTTCTGAAAACATGGAGGTGATATCCGCATAACTATCGAAGATATGGAAGTAAATGTCTACGGTGACTAAAGTAGCAAAGGGCTTCCAAATGAAAGAAATGGTATCCATGGATACTTGAGATTGAACGGAGGATGGCGAAGAGAACTAATTTTTTGGATAGGCTAAGGAGGTAATATCCGCATAACTATCGAAGATATGGGTGTAAATGCCTACTGTGACTAAATTAGAAAAAGGCTTTTAAATGAAAGAAATGGTATCCATGGTTACTTGAGATTGAACAGAGGATGTCGAAGGGAACTTATTTTTTGGATAGGCATAACTGGAATAAGTGCTGTTACAGACTAAGTACTCAAGGTTTACTCGTGTAATTTGATGTGCTGGAACAAGGTATATTTCTTAACCTTCCCTGAAAGAAAGACGGTTATATCTGCATAAGATTCGAAAATATGTGGGTAATTGTTTCCAGTGCCAATATAATGAAAAGCTTCAAAATCAAATAAATGCAAAACATCGACTCGAATAGGATAAAAAACTATCAGAAAATTTGTATACCATTGAGTATAATAAAAAGAAACAGAAAAATATGCGAGAGAAGAAATATTTTTACTTACATTAAAAAAAGAGTGTACGAGGCTAAAATTTCAGATTAGCATTATGTTAATAAGTGCATTTACGGAGAAAGTATTTCATATTACGCGTCGAAACTTGCACTATTCCTCCACAGCATTACTCTACGCCTTTTTTTGAAAACATGGAGGTAATATCCCTAATAATTATGAAAATATGTTGGTAAATGTTTCCGGTGACAAGGTAATTAAAAGCTTCAAAATCAAAAAATTGCAGAAATCCGACTAGAATTGGATAAAAAACCATCAAAAACTGTGTACACCATTATGTTTGATGCATAGGAACAGAAAATTCTGCGAGAGAAGAAATATTTTTACTTACATTAACAAAAGAGTGTACGAGGCAAAAATTTCAGATTAGCATTATGTTAATAAGTGCATTTACGGAAAAAGTATTTCATATAACGAGTCGATACTTGCACTAAACCTTATAAGCAATACTCTACGCCTTTTTTGGAGGTGATATCCGCATAACTGTCGAAGATATGGGTGTAAATGTCTACGGTGACTAAATTAGCAAAGGGCTTCCAAATGAAAGAAATGGTATCCATGGATACTTGAGATTGGTCGGAGGATGGCGAAGGGAACTTATTTTTTGGATATGCATGTAGGTAATATCTGCGAAACTATCGAAGATATGGGTGTAAATGCCTACGGTGACTAAATTAGAAAAAGGCTTTTAAATGAAAGAAATGGTATCCATGGTTACTTGAGATTGAACAGAGGATGTCGAAGGGAACTTATTTTTTGGATAGGCATAACTGGAATAAGTTCTGTTACAGACTAAGTACTCCAGGATTAGTCGTGTAATTTGATGTGCAGGAACACGGTATATTTCTTAACCTTCCCTGAAAGAATGGCGGTTATATCTGCATAAGATTCGAAAATATTTGGGTAATTGTTTCCGGTGCCATTATAATGAAAAGCTTCAAAATCAAATAAATGCTAAACTTCGACTCGAATGGGATAAAAAAACATCAGGAAATGTGTATACCATTGAGTTAATTAAATAGGAACAGAAAAATATGCGAGAGAAGAAATATTTTTACTTACATTAACAAAATAGTGTACGAGGCTAAAATTTAAGATTAGCATTATATTAATAAGTGCATTTACGGAAAAAGTGTTTCATATAACGAGTCTATACTTGCACTAAACCTTATAAGCAATACTCTACCCCTTCACTGAAGAAATGGAGGTGATATCCTTATAACTGTCGAAGATATGGGTGTAAATGTCTACGGTGACTAAATTAGCAAAGGGCTTCCAAATGAAAGAAATGGTATCCATGGATACTTGAGATTGAACAGAGGATGTCGAAGGGGACTTATTTTTTGGATAGGCATAACTGGAATAAGTTCTGTTACAGACTAAGTACTCCAGGATTAGTCGTGTAATTTGATGTGCAGGAACAAGGTATATTTCTTAACCTTCCCTGAAAGAATGGCGGTTATATCTGCATAAGATTCGAAAATATTTGGGTAATTGTTTCCGGTGCCAATATAATGAAAAGCTTCAAAATCAAATAAATGCAAAACTTCGACTCGAATGGGATAAAAAACCATCAGGAAATTTGTATACCATTGAGTTAATTAAATAGGAACAGAAAAATATGCGAGAGAAGAAATACTTTTACTTACATTAACAAAAGAGTGTACGAGGCTAAAATTTAAGATTAGCATTATATTAATAAGTGTATTTACGGAAAAAGTTTTTCATATAACGCGTCGAAACTTGCACTGATCCTCAACAGCATTAATCTACGCCTTCTGTAAAAGCATGGAGGTAATATCCCCGAAAATTCCGAAAAAATGTTGGTAAATGTTTCCGGTGACAATGTAATTAAAAGCTTCAAAATCAAAAAATTGCAAAAATCCGACTCGAATGGGATAAAAAACCATCGAAAACTGTGTATACCATTAAGTTTGAAGCAAATGAATAGAAAAATAAGCGAGAGAAGAAATATTTTTACTTACATTAAAAAAAGAGTGTACGAGGCTAAAATTTCAGATTAGCATTATGTTAATAAGTGCATTTACGGAGAAAGTATTTCATATTACGCGTCGAAACTTGCACTATTCCTCAACAGCTTACTCTACGCCTTTTTTTGAAAACATGGAGGTAATATCCCTAATAATTATGAAAATATGTTGGTAAATGTTTCCGGTGACAATGTAATTAAAAGCTTCAAAATCAAAAAATTGCAAAAATCCGACTCGAATGGGAAAAAAACCATCGAAAACTGTGTATACCATTAAGTTTGAAGCAAATGAATAGAAAAATAAGCGAGAGAAGAAATATTTTTACTTACATTAAAAAAAGAGTGTACGAAGCTAAAATTTCAGATTAGCATTATGTTAATAAGTGCATTTACGGAGAAAGTATTTCATATAACGCGTCGATACTTGCACTAAACCTTAAAAGTAATACTCTACGCCTTTTCTGAAAACATTGAGGTAATATCCGCATAACTGTCGAAGATATGGGTGTAAATATCTACGGTGACTAAAGTACCAAAGGGCTTCCAAATGAAAGAAATGGTATCCATGGATACTTGAGATTGAACGGAGGATGGCGAAGAGAACTAATTTTTTGGATAGGCATGGAGGTAATATCCGCACAAACTATCGAAGATATGGGTGTAAATGCCTACGGTGACTAAATTAGAAAAAGGCTTTTAAATGAAAGAAATGGTATCCATGGTTACTTGAGATTGAACTGAGGATGTCGAAGGGAACTTATTTTTTGGATAGGCATGGAGGTAATATCCGCAAAACTATCGAAGATATGGGTGTAAATGCCTAGGGTGACTAAATTAGAAAAAGGCTTTTAAATGAAAGAAATGGTATACATGGTTACTTGAGATTGAACATAGGACAACCAAGGTGAACTTATTTTTTGGATAGGCACAACTGGAATAAGTGCTTTTACAGACTAGGTACTCAAGGTTTAGTCGTGTAATTTGATGTGCAGGAACAAGGTACATTTCTTAACCTACCCTGAAGGAATGGCGGTTATATCTGCATAAGATTCGAAAATATGTGGGTAATTGTTTCCGGTGCCAATATAATGAAAAGCTTCAAAATCAAATAAATGCAAAACTTCGACTCGATTGGGATAAAAAACCATCAGAAAATGTGTATACCATTGAGTTAATTAAATAGGAACAGAAAAATATGCGAGAGAAGAAATATTTTTACTTACATTAACAAAAGAGTGTACGAGGCTAAAATTTAAGATTAGCATTATATTAATAAGTGCATTTACGGAAAATGTTTTTCATATAACGCGTCAAAACTTGCACTGATCCTCAATAGCATTACTCTACGCCTTCTGTAAAAGCATGGAGGTAATATCCCCGAAAATTCCGAAAATATGTTGGTAAATGTTTCCGGTGACAATGTAACTAAAAGCTTCAAAATTAAAAAATTGCAAAACTCCAACTCGAATGGGATAAAAAACCATCGAAAACTGTGTATACGATTTAGTTTGATGCAAAGGTATAGAAAAATAAGCGAGAGAAGAAATATTTTTACTTACATTAAAAAAAGAGTGTACGAGGCTAAAATTTCACATTAGCATTATGTTAATAAGTGCATTTACGGAGAAAGTATTTCATATTACGCTTCGAAACTTGCACTATTCCTCAACAGCATTACTCTACGCCTTTTTTTGAAAACATGGAGATAATATCCCTAATAATTATGAAAATATGTTGGTAATTGTTTCCGGTGACAATGTAATTAAAAGCTTCAAAATCAAAAAATTGCAGAAATCCGACTCGAATGGGATAAAAAACCATCAAAAACTGTGTACACCATTGTGTTTGATGCATAGGAACAGAAAATTATGCGAGAGAAGAAATATTTTTACTTACATTAACAAAAGAGTGTACGAGGCAAAAATTTCAGATTAGCATTATGTTAATAAGTGCATTTACGGAAAAAGTATTTCATATAACGAGTCGATACTTGCACTTAACCTTATAAGCAATACTCTACGCCTTCTCTGAAAAAATGGAGGTGATATCCGCATAACTGTCGAAGATATGGGAGTAAATGTCTACGGTGACTAAATTAGCAAAGGGCTTCCAAATGAAAGAAATGGTATCCATGGATACTTGAGATTGAACGGAGGATGGCGAAGGGAACTAATTTTTTGGATAGGCATGTAGGTTATATCTGCATAACTATCGAAGATATGGGTGTAAATGCCTACGGTGACTAAATTAGAAAAAGGCTTTTAAATGAAAGAAATGGTATCCATGGTTACTTGAGATTGAACAGAATATGTCGAAGGGAACTTATTTTTTGGATAGGCATAACTGGAATAAGTTCTGTTACAGACTAAGTACTCCAGGATTAGTCGTGTAATTTGATGTGCAGGAACAAGGTATATTTCTTAACCTTCCCTGAAAGAATGGCGGTTATATCTGCATAAGCTTCGAAAATATTTGGGTAATTGTTTCCGGTGCCAATATAATGAAAAGCTTCAAAATCAAATAAATGCAAAACTTCGACTCGAATGGGATAAAAAAACATCAGGAAATGTGTATACCATTGACTTAATTAAATAGGAACAGAAAAATATGCGAGAGAAGAAATATTTTTACTTGCATTAACAAAAGAGTGTACGAGGCTAAAATTTATGATTAGCATTATATTAATAAGTGCATTAACGGAAAAAGTATTTCATATAACGAGTCTATACTTGCACTAAACCTTATAAGCAATACTCTACGCCTTCACTGAAGAAATGGAGGTTATATCCCTATAACTGTCGAAGATATGGGTGTAAATGTCTACGGTGACTAAATTAGCAAAGGGCTTCCAAATGAAAGAAATGGTATCCATGGATACTTGAGATTGAACGGAGGATGGCGAAGGGAACTAATTTTTTGGATAGGCATGTAGGTTATATCTGCATAACTATCGAAGATATAGGTGTTAATTCCTACGGTGACTAAATTAGAAAAAGGCATTTAAATGAAAGAAATGGTATCCATGGTTACTTGAGATTGAACAGAGGATGTCGAAGGGAACTTATTTTTTGGATAGGCATAACTGGAATAAGTTCTGTTACAGACTAAGTACTCCAGGATTAGTCGTGTAATTTGATGTGCAGGAACAAGGTATATTTCTTAACCTTCCCTGAAAGAATAGCGGTTATATCAGCATAAGATTCGAAAATATTTGGGTAATTGTTTCCGGTGCCAATAAAATGAAAAGCTTCAAAATCAAATAAATGCAAAACTTCGACTCGAATGGGATAAAAAACCATCAGGAAATGTGTATACCATTGAGTTAATTAAATAGGAACAGAAAAATATGCGAGAGAAGAAATATTTTTACTTACATTAACAAAAGAGTGTACGAGGCTAAAATTTAAGATTAGCATTATATTAATAAGTGCATTTACAGAAAACCTTTTTCATATAACGCGTCGAAACTTGCACTGATCCTCAACATCATTAATCTACGCCTTCTGTAAAAGCATGGAGGTAATATCCCCGAAAATTCCGAAAATATGTTGGTAAATGTTTCCGGTGACAATGTAATTAAAAGCTTCAAAATCAAAAAATTGCAAAAATCCGACTCGAATGGGATAAAAAACCATCGAAAACTGTGTATACCATTAAGTTTGAAGCAAATAAATAGAAAAATAAGCGAGAGAAGAAATATTTTTACTTACATTAAAAAAAGAGTGTACGAGGGTAAAATTTCAGATTAGCATTATGTTAATAAGTGCATTTACGGAGAAAGTATTTCATATAACGCTTCGAAACTTGCACTGTTCCTCAACAGCATTACTCTACGCCTTTTTTGAAAGCATGGAGGTAATATCCCTAAGAATTATGAAAATATGTTGGTAATTGTTTCCGGTGACAATGTAATTAAAAGCTTCAAAATTAAAAATTCCATAAATCCGACACGATTGGGATAAAAAAACCATCAAAAACTGTGTACACCATTGAGTTTGATGCAAAGGAACTGAAAATTCTGCGAGAGAAGAAATATTTTTACTTAAATTAACAAAAGAGTGTACGAGGCAAAAATTTCAAATTAGCATTATGTTAATAAGTGCATTTACGGAGAAAGTATTTCATATAACGCGTCGATACTTGCACTAAACTTTAAAAGTAATACTCTACGCCTTTTCTGAAAAAATGGAGGTAATATCCGCATAACTGTCGAAGATATGGGTGTAAATGTCTACGGTGACTAAAGTAGCAAAGGGCTTCCAAATGAAAGAAATGGTATCCATGGATACTTGAGATTGAACGGAGGATGGCGAAGAGAACTAATTTTTTGGATAGGCATGGAGGTAATATCCGCACAAACTATCGAAGATATGGGTGTAAATGCCTACGGTGACTAAATTAGAAAAAGGCTTTTAAATGAAAGAAATGGTATCCATGGTTACTTGAGATTGAACTGAGGATGTCGAAGGGAACTTATTTTTTGGATAGGCATGGAGGTAATATCCGCAAAACTATCGAAGATATGGGTGTAAATGCCTACGGTGACTAAATTAGAAAAAGGCTTTTAAATGAAAGAAATGGTATACATGGTTACTTGAGATTGAACATAGGACAACGAAGGGGAACTTATTTTTTGGATAGGCACAACTGGAATAAGTGCTGTTACAGACTAGGTACTCAAGGTTTAGTCGTGTTATTTGATGTGCAAGAACAAGGTACATTACTTAACCTACCCTGAAAGAATGGCGGTTATATCTGCATAAGATTCGAAAATATGTGGGTAATTGTTTCCGGTGCTAATATAATGAAAAGCTTCAAAATCAAATAAATGCAAAACTTCGACTCGAATGGGATAAAAAACCATCAGAAAATGTGTATACCATTGAGTTAATTAAATAGGAAGAGAAAAATATGCGAGAGAAGAAATATTTTTACTTACATTAACAAAAGAGTGTACGAGGCTAAAATTTAAGATTAGCATTATATTAATAAGTGCATTTACGGAAAGAGTTTTTCATATAACGCGTCGAAACTTGCACTGATCCTCAATAGCATTACTCTACGCCTTCTGTAAAAGCATGGAGGTAATATCCCCGAAATTTCCGAAAATATGTTGGTAAATGTTTCCGGTGACAATGTAACTAAAAGCTTCAAAATTAAAAAATTGACAAACTCCAACTCGAATGGGATAAAAAACCATCGAAAACTGTGTATACCATTTAGTTTGATGCAAAGGTATAGAAAAATAAGCGAGAGAAGAAATATTTTTACTTACATTAAAAAAAGAGTGTACGAGGCTAAAATTTCACATTAGCATTATGTTAATAAGTGCATTTACGGAGAAAGTATTTCATATTACGCTTCGAAACTTGCACTATTCCTCAACAGCATTACTCTACGCCTTTTTTTGAAAACATGAAGGTAATATCCCTAATAATTATGAAAATATGTTGGGAATTGTTTCCGGTGACAATGTAATTAAAAGCTTCAAAATCAAAAAATTGCAGAAATCCGACTCGAATGGGATAAAAAACCATCAAAAACTGTGTACACCTTTGTGTTTGATGCATAGGAACAGAAAATTCTGCGAGAGAAGAAATATTTTTACTTATTTTAACAAAAGAGTGTACGAGGCAAAAATTTCAGATTAGCATTATGTTAATAAGTGCATTTACGGAAAAAGTATTTCATATAACGAGTCGATACTTGCACTAAACCTTACAAGCAATACTCTACGCCTTCTCTGAAATAATGGAGGTGATATCCGCATAACTGTCGAAGATATGGGTGTAAATGTCTACGGTGACTAAATTAGCAAAGGGCTTCCAAATGAAAGAAATGGTATCCATGGATACTTGAGATTGAACGGAGGATGGCGAAGGGAACTAATTTTTTGGATAGGCATGTAGGTAATATCTGCATAACTATCGAAGATATGGGTGTAAATGCCTACGTTGACTAAATTAGAAAAAGGCTTTTAAATGAAAGAAATGGTATCCATGGTTACTTGAGATTGAACAGAGGATGTCGAAGGGAACTTATTTTTTGGATAGGCATAACTGGAATAAGTTCTGTTACAGACTAAGTACTCCAGGATTAGTCGTGTAATTTGATGTGCAGGAATAAGGTATATTTCTTAACCTTCCCTGAAAGAATGGCGGTTATATCTGTATAAGATTCGAAAATATTTGGGTAATTGTTTCCGGTGCCAATATAATGAAAAGCTTCAAAATCAAATAAATGCAAAACTTCGACTCGATCGGGATAAAAAACCATCAGGAAATGTGTATACCATTGAGTTAATTAAATAGGAACAGAAAAATATGCGAGAGATGAAATATATTTTAACTTACATTAACAAAAGAGTGTACCAGGCTAAAATTTAAGATAAGCATTATATTAATAAGTGCATTTACGGAAAAAGTTTTCCATATAACGCGTCGAAACTTGCACTGATCCTCGACAGCATTAATCTACGCCTTCTGTAAAAGCATGGAGGTAATATCTCCGAAAATTCCGAAAATATGTTGGTAAATGTTTCCGGTGACAATGTAATTAAAAGCTTCAAAATAAAAAAATTGCAAAAATCTGACTCGAATGGGATAAAAAACCATCGAAAACTGTGTATACCATTAAGTTTGAATAAAAGGAATAGAAAAATAAGCGAGAGAAAAAATATTTTTACTTACATTAAAAAAAGAGTGAACGAGGCTAAAATTTCAGATTAGCATTATGTTAATAAGTGCATTTACGGAGAAAGTATTTCATATAACGCTTCAAAACTTGCACTGTTCCTCAACAGCATTACTCTACGCCTTGTTTGAAAACACGGAGGTAATATCCCTAATAATTATGAAAATATGTTGGTAATTGTTTCCGGTGACAATGTAATTAAAAGCTTCAAAATTAAAAATTCCATAAATCCGACTCGATTGGGATAAAAAAACCATCAAAAACTGTGTACACCATTGAGTTTGATGCAAAGGAACCGAAAATTCTGCGAGAGAAGAAATATTTTTACTTACATTAACAAAAGAGTGTACGAGGCAAAAATTTCAGATTAGCATTATGTTAATAAGTGCATTTACGGAGAAAGTATTTCATATAACGCGTCGATACTTGCACTAAACCTTAAAAGTAATACTCTACGCCTTTTCTGAAACAATGGAGGTAATATCCGCATAACTGTCGAAGATATGGGTTTAAATGTCTACGGTGACTAAAGTAGCAAAGGGCTTCCAAATGAAAGAAATGGTATCCATGGATACTTGAGATTGAACGGAGGATGGCGAAGAGAACTAATTTTTTGGATAGGCATGGAGGTAATATCCGCACAAACTATCGAA
This sequence comes from Pyrrhosoma nymphula, assembly GCA_963573305.1. Lineage (NCBI taxonomy): Eukaryota > Metazoa > Arthropoda > Insecta > Odonata > Coenagrionidae > Pyrrhosoma > Pyrrhosoma nymphula. Next base: position 248,730 of record OY754330.1, read on the forward strand.
GATATGGGTGTAAATGCCTACGGTGACTAAATTAGAAAAAGGCTTTTAAATGAAAGAAATGGTATCCATTTACTTGAGATTGAACAGAGGATGTCGAAGGGAACTTATTTTTTGGATAGGCATAACTGGAATAAGTGCTGTTACAGACTAAGTACTCAAGGTATAGTCGTGAAATATGATGTGCAGGGACAAGGTATATTTCTTAACCTACCCTGAAAGAATGGCGGTTATATCTGCATAAGATTCGAAAATATGTGGGTAATTGTTTCCGGTGCCAATATAATGAAAAGCTTCAAAATCAAATAAATGCAAAACTTCAACTCGAATGGGATAAAAAACCACCAAAAAATGTGTATACCATTGAGTTAATTAAATAGGAACAGAAAAATATGCGAGAGAAGAAATATTTTTACTTACATTAACAAAAGAGTGTACGAGGCTAAAATTTAAGATTCGCATTATATTAATAAGTGCATTTACGGAAAACGTTTTTCATATAACGCGTCGAAACTTGCACTGTTCCTCAACAGCATTACTCTACCCCTTTTTTAAAAACATGGAGGTAATATCTCTAATAATTATGAAAATATGTTGTTAATTGTTTCCGGTGACAATGTAATTAAAAGCTTCAAAATAAAATATTTGCAGAAATCCGACTCGAATGGGATAAAAAACCATCAAAAACTGTGTACACCATTGAGTTTGATGCAAAGGAACAGAAAATTATGCGAGAGAAGAAATATTTTTAATTACATTAACAAAAGAGTGTACCAGGCAAAAATTTCAGATTAGCATTATGTTAATAAGTGCATTTACGGAGAAAGTATTTCATATAACGCGTCGAAACTTGCACTAAACCTTAAAAGCAATACTCTACGCCTTTTCTAAAAAAATGGAGGTGATATCCGCATAACTGTCGAAGATAAAGGTGTAAATGTCTACGGTGACTAAAGTAGCAAAGGGCTTCCAAATGAAAGAAATGGTATCCATAGATACTTGAGATTGAACGGAGGCTGGCGAAGAGAACTAATTTTTTGGATAGGCATGGAGGTAATATCCGCATAACTATCGAAGATATGGGTGTAAATGCCTACGGTGACTAAATTAGAAAAAGGCTTTTAAATGAAAGAAATGGTATCCATTTACTTGAGATTGAACAGAGGATGTCGAAGGGAACTTATTTTTTGGATAGGCATAACTGGAATAAGTGCTGTTACAGACTAAGTACTCAAGGTTTAGTCGTGTAATTTGATGTGCAGGAACAAGGTATATTTCTTAACCTTCCCTGAAAGAATGGCGGTTATATCTGCATAAGATTCGAAAATATGTGGGTAATTGTTTCCGGTGCCAATATAATGAAAAGCTTCAAAATCAAAAAAAAATGCAAAACTTCGACTCGAATGGGATAAAAAACTATCAGAAAATTTGTATACTATTGAGTTTAATAAATAGAAACAGAAAAATATGCGAGAGAAGAAATATTTTTACTTACATTAACAAAAGAGTGTACGAGGCAAAAATTTCAGATTAGCATTATGTTAATAAGTGCCTTTACGGAGAAATTATTTCATATGACGCGTCGAAACTTGCACTGATCCTCAACAGCATTACTCTACGCCTTCTGTGAAAGCATGGAAGTAATATCTCAAAAACTTCTGAAAATATGTTGGTAAATGTTTCCGGTGACAATGTAATTAAAAGCTTCAAAATCAAAAAATTGCAAATATCCGACTCGAATGGGATTAAAAACCATCAATAACTGTGTATACCATTAAGTTTGAAGCAAAGGTATAGAAAAAAAAGCGAGAGAAGAAATATTTCTACTTACATTAAAAAAAGAGTGAACGAGGCTAAAATTTCAGATTAGCATTATGTTAATAAGTGCATTTACGGAGAAAGTATTTCATATAAGGCTTCGAAACTTGCACTGTTCCTCAACAGCATTACTCTACGCTCTTTGTGAAAGCATGGAGGTAATATCCCCGAAAATTACGAAAATATGTTGGTAATTGTTTCCGGTGACAATGTAATTAAAAGCTTAAAAAGCAAAAAATTGCAAAAATTCGACTCAAATGGGATACAAAACCATCAAAAACTGTGTATACCATTGCGTTTGATGCAAAGGAACAGAAAATTCTGCGAGAGAAGAAATATTTTTACTTACATTAACCAAAGAGTGTACGAGACTAAAATTTCAGATTAGCATTATGTTAATAAGTGCATTTACGGAGAAAGTATTTCATATGACGCTTCGAATCTTGCACTGTTCCTTAACAGCATTACTTTACGCCTTCTGTGAAAACATGGAGGTAATATCACTAATAACTATGAAAATATGTTGGTAATTGTTTCCGCTGACAATGTAATTAAAAGCTTCAAAATCAAAAAATTGCAAAAATCCGACTCGAATGGAATAAAAAACCATCAGAAAATGTGTATACCATTGAGTTTAATAAAAAGGAACAGAAAAATATGCGAGAGAGAAAATATTTTTACTTACATTAACAAAAGAGTGTACGAGGCTAAAATTTTAGATTAGCATTATATTAATAAGTGCATTAACGAAAAAAATATTTCATATAACGCGTCGAAACCTGCACTGATCCTCAACAGCATTACTCTAAGCCTTCTGTGAAAGCATGGAGGTAATATCCCCGAAAATTCCGAAAATATGTTGGTAATTGTTTCCGGTGACAATGTAATTAAAAGCTGCAAAATCAAAAAATTGCAAAAATCCGACTCGAATGGGATAAAAAACCATCAAAAACTGTGTATACCATTGAGTTTTATGTATAGGAACAGAAAATTCTGCGAGAGAAGTAATATTTTTACTTACATTAACAAAAGAGTGTACGAGGCTAAAATTTCAGATTAGCATTATGTTAATAGGTGCATTTACGGAGAAAGTATTTCATATGACGTTGTGAAACTTGCACTGTTCCTCAACAGCATTACTCTACGCCTTCTGTGAAAACATGGAGGTAATATCCCCATTAATTATGAAACTATGTTGGTAATTGTTTCCGGTGACAATGTAATTAAAAGCTTAAAAATCAAAAATTGCAGAAATCCGACTCGAATGGGATAAAAAACCATCAAAAACTGTGTACACCATTGAGATTGACAAAAAAAAACAGAAAATTCTGCGAGAGAAGAAATATTTTTACTTACATTAACAAAAGAGTGTACGAGGCAAAAATTTCAGATTAGCATTATGTTAATAAGTGCATTTACGGAGAAAGTATTTCATATGACGCGTCGAAACTGCACTGATCCTCAACAGCATTACTCTACGCCTTCTGTGAAAGCATGGAAGTAATATCTCAGAAACTTCTGAAAATATGTTGGTAAATGTTTCCGGTGACAATGTAATTAAAAGCTTCAAAATCAAAAAATTGCAAAAATCCGACTCGAATGGGATAAAAAACCATCGAAAACTGTGTATACCATTAATTATGAAGCAAAGGTATAGAAAAATAAGCGAGAGAAGAAATATTTTTACTTACATTAAAAAAAGAGTGTACGAGGCTAAAATTTCAGATTAGCATTATGTTAATAAGTGCATTTACGGAGAAAGAATTTCATATAACGCTTCGAAACTTGCACTGTTCCTCAACAGCATTACTCTACGCGCACTGTGAAAGCATAGAGGTAATATCCCCGATAATTACGAAAATATGTTGGTAATTGTTTCCGGTGACAATGTAATTAAAAGCTTAAAAAGCAAAAAATTGCAAAAATCCGACTCCAATGGGATAAAAAACCATCAAAAACTGTGTATACCATTGAGTTTGATGCAAAGGAACAGAAAATTCTGCGAGAGAAGAAATATTTTTGCTTACATTAACCAAAGAGTGTACGAGACTAAAATCTCAGATTAGCATTATGTTAATAAGTGCATTTACGGAGAAAGTATTTCATATGACGCTTCGAAACTTGCACTGTTCCTCAACAGCATTACTTTACGCCTTCTGTGAAAACATGGAGGTAATATCACTAATAATTATGAAAATATGTTGGTAATTGTTTCCGCTGACAATGTAATTAAAAGCTTCAAAATCAAAAAATTGCATAAATCCGACTCGAATGGAATAAAAAACCATCAGAAAATGTGTATACCATTGAGTTTAATAAAAAGGAACAGAAAAATATGCGAGAGAAGAAATATTTTTACTTAAATTAACAAAAGAGTGTACGAGGCTAAAATTTCAGATTAGCATTATATTAATAAGTGCATTAACGAAAAAAATATTTCATATAACGCGTCGAAAATTGCACTGATCCTCAACAGCATTACTCTACGCCTTCAGTGAAAGCATGGAGGTAATATCCCCAAAAATTCAGAAAATATGTTGGTAATTGTTTCCGGTGACAATGTAATTAAAAGCTTCAAAATCAAAAAATTGCAAAAATCCGACTCGAATGGAATAAAAAACCATCAGAAAATGTGTATAGCATTGAGTTTTATGTAAAGGAACAGAAAATTCTGAGAGAGAAGTAATATTTTTACTTACATTAACAAAAGAGTGTACGAGGCTAAAATTTCAGATTAGCATTATGTTAATAGGTGCATTTACGGAGAAAGTATTTCATATGACGCTTCGAAACTTGCACTGTTCCTCAACAGCATTACTCTACGCCTTCTGTGAAAACATGGAGGTAATATCTCCAATAATTATGAAACTATGTTGGTAATTGTTTCCGGTGACAATGTAATTAAAAGCATAAAAATCAAAAATTGCAGAAATCCGACTCGAATGGGATAAAAAACCATCAGAAACTGTGTACACCATTGAGTTTGACGAAAAGGAACAGAAAATTCTGCGAGAGAAGAAATATTTTTACTTACATTAACAAAAGAGTGTACGAGGCAAAAATTTCAGATTAGCATTATGTTAATAAGTGCATTTACGGAAAAAGTATTTCATATAACGCGTCGATACTTGCACTGAACCTCAAAAGCAATACTCTACGCCTTCTCTAAAAAACAGAAATGTCTACGGTGACTAAATTAGCAAAGGGCTTCCAAATGAAAGAAATGGTATCCATGGATACTTGAGATTGAACGGAGGATGGCGAAGGGAACAAATTTTTTGGTTAGGCATGGAGGTAATATCCGCATAACTATCGAAGATATGGGTGTAAATGCCTACGGTGACTAAATTAGAAAAAGGCTTTTAAATGAAAGAAATGGTATCCATGGTTACTTGAGATTGAACAGAGGATGGCGAAGGGAACTTATTTTTTGGATAGGCATAATTGGAATAAGTGCTGTTACAGACTAAGTACTCAAGGTTTAGTCGTGTAATTTGATGCGCAGGAACAAGGTATATTTCTTAACCTACGCTGAAAGAATGGCGGTTATATCTGCATAAGATTCGAAAATATGTGGGTAATTGTTTCCGGTGCCAATATAATGAAAAGCTTCAAAATCAAAAAAATGCAAAACTTTGACTCGAATGGGTTAAAAAATCATCAGAAAATTTGTATACCATTGAGTTTAATAAAAAGGAACAGAAAAATATGCGAGAGAAGAATTATTTTTACTTACATTAACAAAAGAGTGTACGAGGCTAAAATTTCAGATTAGCATTATATTAATAAGGGCATTTACAAAAAAATAATTATTTCATATAACGCGTTTAAACTTTCACTGATCCTCAACAGCATTACTCTACGCCTTCTGTGAAAGCATGGAGGTAATATCCCTAAAACTTCCGAAAATATGTTGGTAATTGTTTCCGGTGACAATGTAATTTAAAGCTTCAAAATCAAAAAATTGCAAAAATCCGACTCGAATGGGATAAAAAACCATCAAAAACTGTGTATACCATTGAGTTTGATGCAAAGGAAAAGAAAAATAAGCGAGAGAAGAAATATTTTTACTTACATTAACAAAAGAGTGTACGAGGCTAAAATTACAGATTAGCATTATGTTAATTAGTTCATTTACGGAGAAAGTATTTCATATGACGCTTCAAAAATTGCACTGTTCCTCAACAGCATTACTCTACGCCTTCTGTGAAAACATGAAGGGAATATCCCCAATAATTATGAAAATATGTTGGTAATTATTTCCGGTGACAATGTAATTAAAAGCTTCAAAATAAAAAAATTGCAAAACTGCGACTCGAATGGGAAAAAAAACCATCAAAAAATGTGTATACCATTGAGTTTGATTCATAGGAACAGAAAAATAAGCGAGAGAAAAAATATTTTTACTTACATTAACAAAAGAGTGTACGAGGCAAAAATTTCAGATTAGCATTATGTAAATAAGTGCATTTATGGAAAAAGTATTTCATATAACGCGTCGATACTTGCACTGAACCTCAAAAGCAATACTCGTCGCCTTTATTGAAAAAATGGAGGTGATATCCGTATAACTGTCGAAGATATAGGTGTAAATGTCTACGGTGACTAAATTAGCAAAGGGCTTCCAAATGAAAGAAATGGTATCCATGGATACTTGTGATTGAACGGAGGATGGCGAAGGGAACAAATTTTTTGGATAGGCATGGAGGTAATATCCGCATAACTTTTGAAGATATGGGTGTAAATGCCTACGGTGACTAAATTAGAAAATGGCTTTTAAATGAAAGAAATGGTATCCATGGTTACTTGAGATTGAACACAGGATGTCGAAGGGAACTTATGTTTTGGATAGGCATAACTGGAATAAGTGCAGTTACAGACTAAGTACTCAAGGTTTAGTCGTGTAATTTGATGTGCAGGAACAAGGTATATTTCTTAACCTTCCCTGAAAGAATGGCGGTTATATCTGCATAAGATTCGAAAATATGTGGGTAATTGTTTCCGGTGCCAATATAATGAAAAGCTTCAAAATCAAAAAATTGCAAACATCCGACTCGAATGGGATAAAAAACCATCAAAAACTGTGTATACCATTGGGTTTGATGCAAAGGAACAGAAAAATAAGCGAGAAAAGAAATATTTTTACTTACATTAACAAAAGAGTGTACGAGGCTAAAATTTCAGATTAGCATTATGTTAATAAGTGCATTTACGGAGAAAGTATTTCATATGACGCTTCGAAACTTGCACTGTTGCTCAACAGCATTACTCTACGCCTTTTTTGAAAACATGGAGGTAATATCCCCAATAAATATGAAAATATGTTGGTAATTGTTTCCGGTGACAATGTAATTAAAAGCTTCAAAATCAAAAAATTGCAAAAATCCGAATCGAATGGGATAAAAAACCATCAGATAATTTGTATACCATTGAGTTTAATAAATAGGAACAGAAAAATATGCGAGAGAAGAAATATTTTTACTTACATTAACAAAAGAGTGTACGAGGCTAAAATTTAAGATTAGCATTATATTAATAAGTGCATTTACGGAAAACGTTTTTCATATAACGCGTCGAAACTTGCACTGATTCTCAATAGAATTACTCTACGCCTTCTGTAAAAGCATCGAGGTAATATCCCCGAAAATTCCGAAAATATGTTGGTAAATGTTTCCGGTGACAATGTAATTAAAAGCTTCAAAATCAAAAAATTGCAAAAATCCGACTCGAATGGGATAAAAAACCATCGAAAACTGTGTAACTCATTAGGTTTGATCAAAGGTATAGAAAAATAAGCGAGAGAAGAAATGTTTTTACTTACATTAACAAAAGAGTGTATGAGGCAAAAATTTCAGATTATCATTATGATAATAAGTGCATTTACGGAGACAGTATTTCATATAACGCGTCGATACTTGCACTAAACCTTAAAAGCAATACTCTACGCCTCTTTTGAAAAATTGGAGGTGATATCCGCATAACTGTCGAAGATATGGGTGTAAATGTCTACGGTGATCGAATTAGCAAAGGGCTTCCAAATGAAAGAAATGGTATCCATGGATACTTGAGATTGAACGGAGGATGGCGAAGAGAACTAATTTTTTGGATAGGCATGGAGGTAATATCTGCATAACTATCGAAGATATGGGTGTAAATGCCTACGGTGACTAAATTAGAAAAAGGCTTTTAAATGAAAGAAATGGTATCCATGGTTACTTGAGAGTGAACAGAGGATGTCGATTGGAACTTATTTTTTGGATAGGCATAACTGGAATAAGTGCTGTTACAGACTAAGTACTCAAGGTTTTGTCGTGTAATTTGATGTGCAGGAATAAGGTATATTTCTTAACCTTCCCTGAAAGAATGGCGGTTATATCTACATAAGATTCGAAAATATTTGGGTAATTGTTTCCGGTGCCAATATAATGAAAAGTGTAAGCGCTTAGCTTAAATAAAAGGATTTGGTCCGGAGAAGACGCGGTAAGGGAACAAGTCGGAAATTCTGCTTTTACCATTTAATTACGCACACACAATACATGTTTATCGGTCACCCGCGCGAGACTGCTCGAGTCTCTCCTGCCACCACGCAGCGCCCAGCACCGCGTCACCGCGTGACCCCCTCGAGGGCTCCCTATTGGCCGGCAATTGCAGTAGCTTTTTACCTTACCCGTGCATCTTCCCACGAAGCAAGATCCCACGGCAAGGCGCCGCCAGGTGTTAGAGGAGCCACACCTAAATGTGATTCCACATCCGGCGGCTACCATTTCAGCTGAGACCAACACCGGGGCGTCGCTAGTGCTGACCGCTGAGCGCACGCTTACAAAAGCTTCAAAATCAAATAAATGCAAAACTTCGACTCGAATGGGATAAAAAACTATCAGAAAATTTGTATACTATTGAGTTTCATAAATAGAAACAGAAAAATATGCGAGAGAAGAAATATTTTTACTTACATTAACAAAAGAGTGTACGAGGCAAAAATTTCAGATTAGCATTATGTTAATAAGTGCCTTTACGGAGAAATTATTTCATATGACGCGTCGAAACTTGCACTGATCCTCAACAGCATTACTCTACGCCTTCTGTGAAAGCATGGAAGTAATATCTCCAAAACTTCTGAAAATATGTTGGTAAATGTTTCCGGTGACAATGTAATTAAAAGCTTCAAAATCAAAAAATTGCAAATATCCGACTCGAATGGGATTAAAAACCATCAATAACTGTGTATACCATTAAGTTTGAAGCAAAGGTATAGAAAAAAAAGCGAGAGAAGAAATATTTCTACTTACATTAAAAAAAGAGTGAACGAGGCTAAAATTTCAGATTAGCATTATGTTAATAAGTGCATTTACGGAGAAAGTATTTCATATAAGGCTTCGAAACTTGCACTGTTCCTCAACAGCATTACTCTACGCTCTTTGTGAAAGCATGGAGGTAATATCCCCGAAAATTACGAAAATATGTTGGTAATTGTTTCCGGTGACAATGTAATTAAAAGCTTAAAAAGCAAAAAATTGCAAAAATTCGACTCAAATGGGATACAAAACCATCAAAAACTGTGTATACCATTGCGTTTGATGCAAAGGAACAGAAAATTCTGCGAGAGAAGAAATATTTTTACTTACATTAACCAAAGAGTGTACGAGACTAAAATTTCAGATTAGCATTATGTTAATAAGTGCATTTACGGAGAAAGTATTTCATATGACGCTTCGAATCTTGCACTGTTCCTTAACAGCATTACTTTACGCCTTCTGTGAAAACATGGAGGTAATATCACTAATAACTATGAAAATATGTTGGTAATTGTTTCCGCTGACAATGTAATTAAAAGCTTCAAAATCAAAAAATTGCAAAAATCCGACTCGAATGGAATAAAAAACCATCAGAAAATGTGTATACCATTGAGTTTAATAAAAAGGAACAGAAAAATATGCGAGAGAGAAAATATTTTTACTTACATTAACAAAAGAGTGTACGAGGCTAAAATTTTAGATTAGCATTATATTAATAAGTGCATTAACGAAAAAAATATTTCATATAACGCGTCGAAACCTGCACTGATCCTCAACAGCATTACTCTAAGCCTTCTGTGAAAGCATGGAGGTAATATCCCCGAAAATTCCGAAAATATGTTGGTAATTGTTTCCGGTGACAATGTAATTAAAAGCTGCAAAATCAAAAAATTGCAAAAATCCGACTCGAATGGGATAAAAAACCATCAAAAACTGTGTATACCATTGAGTTTTATGTATAGGAACAGAAAATTCTGCGAGAGAAGTAATATTTTTACTTACATTAACAAAAGAGTGTACGAGGCTAAAATTTCAGATTAGCATTATGTTAATAGGTGCATTTACGGAGAAAGTATTTCATATGACGTTGTGAAACTTGCACTGTTCCTCAACAGCATTACTCTACGCCTTCTGTGAAAACATGGAGGTAATATCCCCATTAATTATGAAACTATGTTGGTAATTGTTTCCGGTGACAATGTAATTAAAAGCTTAAAAATCAAAAATTGCAGAAATCCGACTCGAATGGGATAAAAAACCATCAAAAACTGTGTACACCATTGAGATTGACAAAAAAAACAGAAAATTCTGCGAGAGAAGAAATATTTTTACTTACATTAACAAAAGAGTGTACGAGGCAAAAATTTCAGATTAGCATTATGTTAATAAGTGCATTTACGGAGAAAGTATTTCATATGACGCGTCGAAACTGCACTGATCCTCAACAGCATTACTCTACGCCTTCTGTGAAAGCATGGAAGTAATATCTCAGAAACTTCTGAAAATATGTTGGTAAATGTTTCCGGTGACAATGTAATTAAAAGCTTCAAAATCAAAAAATTGCAAAAATCCGACTCGAATGGGATAAAAAACCATCGAAAACTGTGTATACCATTAATTATGAAGCAAAGGTATAGAAAAATAAGCGAGAGAAGAAATATTTTTACTTACATTAAAAAAAGAGTGTACGAGGCTAAAATTTCAGATTAGCATTATGTTAATAAGTGCATTTACGGAGAAAGAATTTCATATAACGCTTCGAAACTTGCACTGTTCCTCAACAGCATTACTCTACGCGCACTGTGAAAGCATAGAGGTAATATCCCCGATAATTACGAAAATATGTTGGTAATTGTTTCCGGTGACAATGTAATTAAAAGCTTAAAAAGCAAAAAATTGCAAAAATCCGACTCCAATGGGATAAAAAACCATCAAAAACTGTGTATACCATTGAGTTTGATGCAAAGGAACAGAAAATTCTGCGAGAGAAGAAATATTTTTGCTTACATTAACCAAAGAGTGTACGAGACTAAAATCTCAGATTAGCATTATGTTAATAAGTGCATTTACGGAGAAAGTATTTCATATGACGCTTCGAAACTTGCACTGTTCCTCAACAGCATTACTTTACGCCTTCTGTGAAAACATGGAGGTAATATCACTAATAATTATGAAAATATGTTGGTAATTGTTTCCGCTGACAATGTAATTAAAAGCTTCAAAATCAAAAAATTGCATAAATCCGACTCGAATGGAATAAAAAACCATCAGAAAATGTGTATACCATTGAGTTTAATAAAAAGGAACAGAAAAATATGCGAGAGAAGAAATATTTTTACTTAAATTAACAAAAGAGTGTACGAGGCTAAAATTTCAGATTAGCATTATATTAATAAGTGCATTAACGAAAAAAATATTTCATATAACGCGTCGAAAATTGCACTGATCCTCAACAGCATTACTCTACGCCTTCAGTGAAAGCATGGAGGTAATATCCCCAAAAATTCAGAAAATATGTTGGTAATTGTTTCCGGTGACAATGTAATTAAAAGCTTCAAAATCAAAAAATTGCAAAAATCCGACTCGAATGGAATAAAAAACCATCAGAAAATGTGTATAGCATTGAGTTTTATGTAAAGGAACAGAAAATTCTGAGAGAGAAGTAATATTTTTACTTACATTAACAAAAGAGTGTACGAGGCTAAAATTTCAGATTAGCATTATGTTAATAGGTGCATTTACGGAGAAAGTATTTCATATGACGCTTCGAAACTTGCACTGTTCCTCAACAGCATTACTCTACGCCTTCTGTGAAAACATGGAGGTAATATCTCCAATAATTATGAAACTATGTTGGTAATTGTTTCCGGTGACAATGTAATTAAAAGCATAAAAATCAAAAATTGCAGAAATCCGACTCGAATGGGATAAAAAACCATCAGAAACTGTGTACACCATTGAGTTTGACGAAAAGGAACAGAAAATTCTGCGAGAGAAGAAATATTTTTACTTACATTAACAAAAGAGTGTACGAGGCAAAAATTTCAGATTAGCATTATGTTAATAAGTGCATTTACGGAAAAAGTATTTCATATAACGCGTCGATACTTGCACTGAACCTCAAAAGCAATACTCTACGCCTTCTCTAAAAAACAGAAATGTCTACGGTGACTAAATTAGCAAAGGGCTTCCAAATGAAAGAAATGGTATCCATGGATACTTGAGATTGAACGGAGGATGGCGAAGGGAACAAATTTTTTGGTTAGGCATGGAGGTAATATCCGCATAACTATCGAAGATATGGGTGTAAATGCCTACGGTGACTAAATTAGAAAAAGGCTTTTAAATGAAAGAAATGGTATCCATGGTTACTTGAGATTGAACAGAGGATGGCGAAGGGAACTTATTTTTTGGATAGGCATAATTGGAATAAGTGCTGTTACAGACTAAGTACTCAAGGTTTAGTCGTGTAATTTGATGCGCAGGAACAAGGTATATTTCTTAACCTACGCTGAAAGAATGGCGGTTATATCTGCATAAGATTCGAAAATATGTGGGTAATTGTTTCCGGTGCCAATATAATGAAAAGCTTCAAAATCAAAAAAATGCAAAACTTTGACTCGAATGGGTTAAAAAATCATCAGAAAATTTGTATACCATTGAGTTTAATAAAAAGGAACAGAAAAATATGCGAGAGAAGAATTATTTTTACTTACATTAACAAAAGAGTGTACGAGGCTAAAATTTCAGATTAGCATTATATTAATAAGGGCATTTACAAAAAAATAATTATTTCATATAACGCGTTTAAACTTTCACTGATCCTCAACAGCATTACTCTACGCCTTCTGTGAAAGCATGGAGGTAATATCCCTAAAAATTCCGAAAATATGTTGGTAATTGTTTCCGGTGACAATGTAATTTAAAGCTTCAAAATCAAAAAATTGCAAAAATCCGACTCGAATGGGATAAAAAACCATCAAAAACTGTGTATACCATTGAGTTTGATGCAAAGGAAAAGAAAAATAAGCGAGAGAAGAAATATTTTTACTTACATTAACAAAAGAGTGTACGAGGCTAAAATTACAGATTAGCATTATGTTAATTAGTTCATTTACGGAGAAAGTATTTCATATGACGCTTCAAAAATTGCACTGTTCCTCAACAGCATTACTCTACGCCTTCTGTGAAAACATGAAGGGAATATCCCCAATAATTATGAAAATATGTTGGTAATTATTTCCGGTGACAATGTAATTAAAAGCTTCAAAATAAAAAAATTGCAAAACTGCGACTCGAATGGGAAAAAAAACCATCAAAAAATGTGTATACCATTGAGTTTGATTCATAGGAACAGAAAAATAAGCGAGAGAAAAAATATTTTTACTTACATTAACAAAAGAGTGTACGAGGCAAAAATTTCAGATTAGCATTATGTAAATAAGTGCATTTATGGAAAAAGTATTTCATATAACGCGTCGATACTTGCACTGAACCTCAAAAGCAATACTCGTCGCCTTTATTGAAAAAATGGAGGTGATATCCGTATAACTGTCGAAGATATAGGTGTAAATGTCTACGGTGACTAAATTAGCAAAGGGCTTCCAAATGAAAGAAATGGTATCCATGGATACTTGTGATTGAACGGAGGATGGCGAAGGGAACAAATTTTTTGGATAGGCATGGAGGTAATATCCGCATAACTTTTGAAGATATGGGTGTAAATGCCTACGGTGACTAAATTAGAAAATGGCTTTTAAATGAAAGAAATGGTATCCATGGTTACTTGAGATTGAACACAGGATGTCGAAGGGAACTTATGTTTTGGATAGGCATAACTGGAATAAGTGCAGTTACAGACTAAGTACTCAAGGTTTAGTCGTGTAATTTGATGTGCAGGAACAAGGTATATTTCTTAACCTTCCCTGAAAGAATGGCGGTTATATCTGCATAAGATTCGAAAATATGTGGGTAATTGTTTCCGGTGCCAATATAATGAAAAGCTTCAAAATCAAAAAATTGCAAACATCCGACTCGAATGGGATAAAAAACCATCAGATAATTTGTATACCATTGAGTTTAATAAATAGGAACAGAAAAATATGCGAGAGAAGAAATATTTTTACTTACATTAACAAAAGAGTGTACGAGGCTAAAATTTAAGATTAGCATTATATTAATAAGTGCATTTACGGAAAACGTTTTTCATATAACGCGTCGAAACTTGCACTGATTCTCAATAGAATTACTCTACGCCTTCTGTAAAAGCATCGAGGTAATATCCCCGAAAATTCCGAAAATATGTTGGTAAATGTTTCCGGTGACAATGTAATTAAAAGCTTCAAAATCAAAAAATTGCAAAAATCCGACTCGAATGGGATAAAAAACCATCGAAAACTGTGTAACTCATTAGGTTTGATCAAAGGTATAGAAAAATAAGCGAGAGAAGAAATGTTTTTACTTACATTAACAAAAGAGTGTATGAGGCAAAAATTTCAGATTATCATTATGATAATAAGTGCATTTACGGAGACAGTATTTCATATAACGCGTCGATACTTGCACTAAACCTTAAAAGCAATACTCTACGCCTCTTTTGAAAAATTGGAGGTGATATCCGCATAACTGTCGAAGATATGGGTGTAAATGTCTACGGTGATCAAATTAGCAAAGGGCTTCCAAATGAAAGAAATGGTATCCATGGATACTTGAGATTGAACGGAGGATGGCGAAGAGAACTAATTTTTTGGATAGGCATGGAGGTAATATCTGCATAACTATCGAAGATATGGGTGTAAATGCCTACGGTGACTAAATTAGAAAAAGGCTTTTAAATGAAAGAAATGGTATCCATGGTTACTTGAGAGTGAACAGAGGATGTCGATTGGAACTTATTTTTTGGATAGGCATAACTGGAATAAGTGCTGTTACAGACTAAGTACTCAAGGTTTTGTCGTGTAATTTGATGTGCAGGAACAAGATATATTTCTTAACCTTCCCTGAAAGAATGGCGGTTATATCTACATAAGATTCGAAAATATGTGGGTAATTGTTTCCGGTGCCAATATAATGAAAAGTGTAAGCGCTTAGCTTAAATAAAAGGATTTGGTCCGGAGAAGACGCGGTAAGGGAACAAGTCGGAAATTCTGCTTTTACCATTTAATTACGCACACACAATACATGTTTATCGGTCACCCGCGCGAGACTGCTCGAGTCTCTCCTGCCACCACGCAGCGCCCAGCACCGCGTCACCGCGTGACCCCCTCGAGGGCTCCCTATTGGCCGGCAATTGCAGTAGCTTTTTACCTTACCCGTGCATCTTCCCACGAAGCAAGATCCCACGGCAAGGCGCCGCCAGGTGTTAGAGGAGCCACACCTAAATGTGATTCCACATCCGGCGGCTACCATTTCAGCTGAGACCAACACCGGGGCGTCGCTAGTGCTGACCGCTGAGCGCACGCTTACAAAAGCTTCAAAATCAAATAAATGCAAAACTTCGACTCGAATGGGATAAAAAACTATCAGAAAATTTGTATACCATTGAACTTAATAAACAGAAACAGAAAAATATGCGAGAGAAAAAATATTTTTACTTACATTAAAAAAAGAGTGTACGAGGCTAAAATTTCAGATTAGCATTATGTTAATAAGTGCATTTACGGAGAAAGTATTTCATATGACGCGTCGACATTTGCACTGTTTCTCAACAGCATTACTCTACGCCTGTAGTGAAAAAATGGAGGTAATATCCCCAATAATTATGAAAATATGTTGGTAATTGTTTCCGGTGACAATGTAATTAAAAGCTTCAAAATCAAAAAATTGCAAAAATCCGACTCGAATGGGATAAAAAACCATCGAAAACGGTGTATACCATTTAGTTTGATGCAAAGGTATAGAAAAATAAGCGAGAGAAGAAATGTTTTTACTTAGATTAAAAAAAGAGTGTACGAGGCTAAAATTTCACATTAGCATTATGTTAATAAGTGCATTTACGGAGAAAGTATTTCATATGACGCTTCGAAACTTGCACTGTTCCTCAACAGCATTACTCTACGCCTTCTGTGAAAACATGGAGGTAATACCCCAATAATTGTGTAAAAAGGGTTGGTAATTGTTTCCGGTGACAATGTAATTAAAAGCTTCAAAATCAAATAAATGCAAAACTCCGACTCGAATGGGAAAAATAACCATCAAAAAATATGTATACCATTTAGTTTGATGCATAGGAACAGAAAAATAAGCGAGAGAAGAAATGTTTTTACTTACATTAACAAAAGAGTGTATGATGCAAAAATTTCAGATTAGCATTATGTTAATAAGTGCATTTACGGAGACAGTATTTCATATAACGCGTCGATACTTGCACTGAACCTCAAAAGCAAAACTCTACGCCTTCTCTGAAAACATGGAGGTTATATCCGCATAACAGTCGAAGATATGAGTGTAAATGTCTACAGTTACCAAATTAGCAAAGGGCTTCCAAATGAAAGAAATGGTATCCATGGATACTTGAGATTGAACGGAGGATGGCGAAGGGAACTTATTTTTTGGATAGGCATAACTGGAATAAGTGCTGTTACAGACTAAGTACTCAATGTTTAGTCGTATAATTTGATGTGCAGGAACAAGGTACATTTCTTAACCTACCCTGAAAGAATGGCGGTTATATCTGCATAAGATTCGAAAATATTTGGGTAATTGTTTCCGGTGCCAATATAATGAAAAACTTCAAAATCAAATAAATGCAAAACTTCGACTCGAATGGGATAAAAAACTACAGAAAATGTGTATACTATTGAGTTTAATAAATAGGAACAGAAAAATATGCGAGAGAAGAAATATTTTTACTTACATTAACAAAAGAGTGTACCAGGCTAAAATTTAAGATTAGCATTATATTAATAAGTGCACTTACGGAAAACGTTTTTCATATAACGCGTCGAAACTTGCACTGATCTTCAACAGCATTACTCTACGCCTTCTGTGAAAGCATGGAGGTAATATCACCGAAAATTCCGAAAATATGTTGGTAAATGTTTCCGGTGACAATGTAATTATAAGCCTCAAAATCAAAAAATTGCAAAAATCCGACTCGAATGGGATAAATAACCATCAAAAACTATGTATACCATTGAGTTTGATGCAAAGAAACAGAAAAATAAGCGAGAGAAGAAATATTTTTACTTACATTAACAAAAGAGTGTACGAGGCTAAAATTTCAGATTAGCATTATGTTAATAAGTGCATTTACGGAGAAAGTATTTCATATGACGCTTCGAAACTTGCACTGTTGCGCAACAGCATTACTCTACGCCCTTTGTGAAAACATGGAGGTAATATCCCCAATAATTATTAAAATATGTTGGTAATTGTTTCCGATGACAATGTAATTAAAAGCTTCAAAATCAAAAATTGCAAAACTCCGACTCGAATGGGAAAAAAAAACATCAAAATGTGTATACCATTGAGTTTGATTCAAAGGAACAGAAAATTCTGCGAGAGAAGAAATAGTTTTACTTACATTAACAAAAGAGTGTACGAGGCTAAAATTTCAGATTAGCATTATATTAATAAGTGCATTTACGAAAAATTTATTTCATATAACGCGTCGACACTTACACTGATCCTCAACAGCATTACTCTACGCCTTCTGTGAAAGCATGGAGGTAATATCCCAAAAAATTCCGAAAATATGTTGATAATTCTTTCCGGTGACAATGTAAGTAAAAGTTTCAAAATCAAAAAATTGCAAAACTCCGACTCGAAAGGGATAAAAAACCATCAAAAACTGTGTATACCATTGCGTTTGATGCAAAGGAATAGAAAAATAAGCGAGAAAAGAAATATTTTTACTTACATTAACAAAAGAGTGTACGAGGCTAAAATTTCAGATTAGCATTATGTTAATAAGTGCATTTACGGAGAAAGTATTTCATATGACGCTTCGAAACATGCACTGTTCCTCAACAGCATTACTGTACGCCTTCTGTGAAAACATGGAGGTAATATCCCCAATAATTATGAAAATATGTTGGTAATTGTTTCCGATGACAATGTTATTAAAAGCTTCAAAATCAAAAATTGTAAAACTCCGACTCGAATGGGAAAAAAAACATCAAAATGTGTATACCATTGAGTTTGATACAAAGAAACAGAAAATTCTGCGAGAGAAAAAATATTTAAATTACATTAACAAAAGAGTGTACGAGGCTAAAATGTCAGATTAGCATTATATTAATAATTTAATTAGTCAGTCAGATTAGAATTTACGAAAAAGTATTTCATATAACGCGTCGAAACTTGCACTGATCCTCAACAGCATTACTCTACGCCTTCTGTGATAGCATGGAGGTAATATCCCCAATAATTATTAAAATATGTTGGTAATTGTTTCCGGTGAGAATGTAATTAAAAGCTTCAAAATCAGAAAATTGCAAAAATCCGACTCGAATGGGATAAATAACCATCAAAAACTATGTATACCATTGAGTTTGATGCAAAGAAACAGAAAAATAAGCGAGAGAAGAAATATTTTTACTTACATTAACAAAAGAGTGTACGAGGCTAAAATTTCAGATTAGCATTATGTTAATAAGTGCATTTACGGAGAAAGTATTTCATATGACGCTTCGAAACTTGCACTGTTGCGCAACAGCATTACTCTACGCCCTTTGTGAAAACATGGAGGTAATATCCCCAATAAATATGAAAATATGTTGGTAATTGTTTCCGGTGACAATGTAATTAAAAGCTTCAAAATCAAAAAATTGCAAAACTCCGACTCGAATGGGAAAAAAAACCATCAAAAAATGTGTATACCATTGAGTTTGATGCATAGGAACAGAAAAATAAGCGAGAGAAGAAATATTTTTACTAACATTAACATAAGAGTGTACGAGGCAAAAATTTCAGATTAGCATTATGTTAATAAGTGCATTTACGGAAAAGGTATTTCATATAACGCGTCGATACTTGCACTGAACCTCAAAAACAATACTCTATGACTTTTCTGAAAAAATGTATGTGATATCCGCATAACTTTAGATGATATGGGTGTAATTGTCAACGGTGACTATATTTGCAAAGGGCTTCCAAATGAAAGAAATGGTTTTCATGGATACTTGAGATTGAACGGAGGATGGCGAAGGGAACTAATTTTTTGGATAGGCATGGAGGTTATATTCGGATAACTATCGAAGATATGGGTGTAAATGCCTACGGTGACTAAATTAGAAAAAGGCTTTTAAATGAAAGAAATGGTATCCATGGTTACTTGAGATTGAACAGAGGATGGCTAAAGGAACTTATTTTTTGGGTAGGCATAACTGGAATAAGTGCTGTTACAGACAAAGTACTCAAGGTTTAGTCGTGTAATTTGATGTGCAGGAATAAGGTATATTTCTTAACCTACCCTGAAAGAATGGCGGTTATATCTGCATAAGATTCGAAAATTTGTGAGTAATTGTTTCCGGAGCCAATATAATGAAAAGCTTCAAAATCAAATAAATGCAAAACTTTGACTCGAATGGGATAAAAGCCATCAGAAAATTTGTATACCCTTGAGTTTAATAAATAGGAACAGAAAAATATGCGAGAGAAGAAATATTTTTACTTTCATTAACAAAAGAGTGTACGAGGCTAAAATTTCAGATTAGCATTATATTAATAAGTGAATTTACGAAAACATTATTTCATATAACGCGTCGAAACTTTCTCTAATCCTCAACAGCTTTACTCTATGCCTTCTGTGAAAGCATGGAGGGAATATCACCGAATATTCCGGAAATATGTTGGTAATTGTTTCCGTAGACAATGTAATTAAAAGCATCAAAATCAAAAAATTGCAAAAATCCGACTCGAATGGGATAAAAAACCATCAAAAACTGTGTATACCATTGAGTTTGATGCAAAGTAACAGAAAAATAAGCGAGAGAAGAAATATTTTTACTTACATTAACAAAAGAGTGTACGAGGCTAAAATTACAGATCAGCATTATGTTAATTAGTTCATTTACGGAGAAAGTATTTCATATGACGCTTCAAAACTTGCACTGTTGCTCAACAGCATTACTCTTCGCCTTTTGTGAAAACATGGAGGTAATATCCCCAATAATTATGAAAATATATTGGTAATTGTTTCCGGTGACAATGTAATTAAAAGCTTCAAAATCAAAAAATTGCAAAAATCCGACTCGAATGGGATAAAAAACCATCGAAAACTGCGTAACTCTATAAGTTTGATGCAAAGGTATAGAAAAATAAGCGAGAGAAGAAATATTTTTACTTACATTAAAAAAAGAGTGTACGAGGCTAAAATTTCACATTAGCATTATGTTAATAAGTGCATTTACGGAGAAAGTATTTCATATAACGCTTCGAAACTTGCACTGTTCCTCAAAAGCATTACTCTACGCCTTTTTTTGAAAACATGGAGGTAATATCCCTAATAATTTTGAAAATATGATGGTAATTGTTTCCGGTGACAATGTAATTAAAAGCTTCAAAATCAAAAAATTGCAGAAATCCGACTCGAATGGGATAAAAAACCATCAAAAACTGTGTACACCATTGCGTTTGATGCACAGGAACAGACAATTCTGCGAGAGAAGAAATATTTTTACTTACATTAACAAAAGAGTGTACGAGGCAAAAATTTCAGATTAGCATTATGTTAATAAGTGCATTTACGGAAAATGTATTTCATATAACGCGTAGATACTTGCACTAAACCTTAACATCAATACTCTACGCCTTTTCTGAAAAAATGGAGGTGATATCCGCATAACTATCGAAGATATGGAAGTAAATGTCTACGGTGACTAAAGTAGCAAAGGGCTTCCAAATGAAAGAAATGGTATCCATGGATACTTGAGATTGAACGGAGGATGGCGAAGAGAACTAATTTTTTGGATGGGCTAAGGAGGTAATATCCGCATAACTATCGAAGATATGGGTGTAAATGCCTACGGTGACTAAATTAGAAAAAGGCTTTTAAATGAAAGAAATGGTATCCATGGTTACTTGATATTGAACAGAGGATGTCGAAGGGAACTTATTTTTTGGATAGGCATAACTGGAATAAGTGCTGTTAAAGACTAAGTACTCAAGGTTTAGTCGTGTAATTTGATGTGCAGGAACAAGGTATATTTCTTAACCTTCCCTGAAAGAAAGACGGTTATATCTGCATAAGATTCGAAAATATGTGGGTAATTGTTTCCGGTGCCAATATAATGAAAAGCTTCAAAATCAAATAAATGCAAAACGTCGACTCGAATGGGATAAAAAACTATCAGAAAATTTGTATACCATTGAGTTTAATAAAAAGAAACAGAAAAATATGCGAGAGAAGAAATATTTTTACTTACATTAACAAAAGAGTGTACGAGGCTAAAATTTCAGATTTGCATTATATTAATAAGTGCATTTACGAAAACATTATTTCATATAACGCGTCGAAACTTGCACTGATCCTCAACAGCATTACTCTACGCCTTCTGTATAAGAATGGAGGTAATATCCCCGAAAATTCCGAAAATATGTTGGTAAATGTTTCCGGTGACAATGTAATTAAAAGCTTCAAAATCAAAAAATTGCAAAACTCCAACTCGAATGAGATAAAAAACCATCGAAAACTGTGTATACCATTTAGTTTGATGCAAAGGTATAGAAAAATAAGCGAGAGAAGAAATATTTTTACTTACATTAAAAAAAGAGTGTACGAGGCTAAAATTTCACATTAGCATTATGTTAATAAGTGCATTTACGGAGAAAGTATTTCATATTACGCGTCAAAACTTGCACTATTCCTCAACAGCATTACTCTACGCCTTTTTTTGAAAACATGGAGGTAATATCCCTAATAATTATGAAAATATGTTGGTAAATGTTTCCGGTGACAATGTAATTAAAAGCTTCAAAATCAAAAAATTGCAGAAATCCGACTCGAATGGGATAAAAAACCATCAAAAACTGTGTACACCATTATGTTTGATGCATAGGAACATAAAATTTTGCGAGAGAAGAAATATTTTTACTTACATTAACAAAAGAGTGTACGAGGCAAAAATTTCAGATTACCATTATGTTAATAAGTGCATTTACGGAAAAAGTATTTCATATAACGAGTCGATACTTGCACTAAACCTTATAAGCAATACTCTACGCCTTTTTTGGAGGTGATATCCGCATAACTGTCGAAGATATGGGTGTAAATGTCTACGGTGACTAAATTAGCAAAGGGCTTCCAAATGAAAGAAATGGTATCCATAGATACTTGAGATTGAACGGAGGATGGCGAAGGGAACTAATTTTTTGGATAGGCATGTAGGTAATATCTGCGAAACTATCGAAGATATGGGTGTAAATGCCTACGGTGACTAAATTAGAAAAAGGCTTTTAAATGAAAGAAATGGTATCCATGGTTACTTGAGATTGAACAGAGGATGTCGAAGGGAAATTATTTTTTGGATAGGCATAACTGGAATAAGTTCTGTTACAGACTAAGTACTCCAGGATTAGTCATGTAATTTAATGTGCAGGAACACGGTATATTTCTTAACCTTCCCTGAAAGAATGGCGGTTATATCTGCATAAGATTCGAAAATATTTGGGTAATTGTTTCCGGTGCCAATATAATGAAAAGCTTCAAAATCAAATAAATGCAAAACTTCGACTCGAATGGGATAAAAAAACATCAGGAAATGTGTATACCATTGAGTTAATTAAATAGGAACACAAAAATATGCGAGAGAAGAAATATTTTTACTTACATTAACAAAAGAGTGTACGAGGCTAAAATTTAAGATTAGCATTATATTAATAAGTGCATTTACGGAAAAAGTATTTCATATAACGAGTCTATACTTGCACTAAACCTTATAAGCAATACTCTACGCCTTCACTGAAGAAATGGAGGTGATATCCTTATAACTGTCGAAGATATGGGTGTAAATGTCTACGGTGACTAAATTAGCAAAGGGCTTCCAAATGAAAGAAATGGTATCCATGGATACTTGAGATTGAACAGAGGATGTCGAAGGGAACTTATTTTTTGGATAGGCATAATTGGAATAAGTTCTGTTACAGACTAAGTACTCCAGGATTAGTCGTGTAATTTGATGTGCAGGAACAAGGTATATTTCTTAACCTTCCCTGAAAGAATGGCGGTTATATCTGCATAAGATTCGAAAATATTTGGGTAATTGTTTCCGGTGCCAATATAATGAAAATCTTCAAAATCAAATATATGCAAAACTTCGACTCGAATGGGAAAAATAACCATCAAAAAATTTGTATACCATTGGGTTTAATAAATAGGAACAGAAAAATATGCGAGAGAACAAAATATATTTTTACTTACATTAACAAAAGAGTGTACGAGGCTAAAATTTAAGATTAGCATTATATTAATAAGTGTATTTACGGAAAAGGTTTTTCATATAACGCGTCGAAACTTGCACTGATCCTCAACAGCATTAATCTACGCCTTCTGTAAAAGCATGGAGGTAATATCCCCGAAAATTCCGAAAATATGTTGGTAAATGTTTCCGGTGACAATGGAATTAAAAGCTTCAATATCAAAAAATTGCAAAAATCCGACTCGAATGGGATAAAAAACCATCGAAAACAGTGTATACCATTAAGTTTGAAGCAAATGAATAGAAAAATAAGCGAGAGAAGAAATATTTTTACTTACATTAAAAAAAGAGTGTACGAGGCTAAAATTTCAGATTAGCATTATGTTAATAAGTGCATTTACGGAGAAAGTATTTCATATAACGCGTCGATACTTGCACTAAACCTTAAAAGTAATACTCTACGCCTTTTCTGAAAAAATGGAGGTAATATCCGCATAACTGTCGAAGATATGGGTGTAAATGTCTACGGTGACTAAAGTAGCAAAGAGCTTCCAAATGAAAGAAATGGTATCCATGGATACTTGAGATTGAACGGAGGATGGCGAAGAGAACTAATTTTTTGGATAGGCATAACTGGAATAAGTTCTGTTACAGACTAAGTACTCCAGGATTAGTCGTGTAATTTGATGTGCAGGAACAAGGTATATTTCTTAACCTTCCCTGAAAGAATGGCGGTTATATCTGCATAAGATTCGAAAATATTTGGGTAATTGTTTCCGGTGCCAATATAATGAAAAGCTTCAAAATCAAATAAATGCAAAACTTCGACTCGAATGGGATAAAAAAACATCAGGAAATGTGTATACCATTGAGTTAATTAAATAGGAACAGAAAAATATGCGAGAGAAGAAATATTTTTACTTACATTAACAAAAGAGTGTACGAGGCTAAAATTTAAGATTAGCATTATATTAATAAGTGCATTAACGGAAAAAGTATTTCATATAACGAGTTGATACTTGCAATTAACCTTATTAGCAATACTCTACGCCTTCTCTGAGAAAATGGAGGTGATATCCGCATAACTGTCGAAGATATGGGAGTAAATGTCTACGGTGACTAAATTAGCAAAGGGCTTCCAAATGAAAGAAATGGTATCCATGGATACTTGAGATTGAACGGAGGATGGCGAAGAGAACTAATTTTTTGGATAGGCATGTAGGTTATATCTGCATAACTATCGAAGATATGGGTGTAAATGCCTACGGTGACTAAATTAGAAAAAGGATTTTAAATGAAAGAAATTGTATCCATGGTTACTTGAGATTGAACAGAGGATGTGGAAGGGAACTTATTTTTTGGATAGGCATAACTGGAATAAGTTCTGTTACAGACTAAGTACTCCAGGATTAGTCGTGTAATTTGATGTGCAGGAACAAGGTATATTTCTTAACCTTCCCTGAAAGAATGGCGGTTATATCTGCATAAGATTCGAAAATATTTGGGTAATTGTTTCCGGTGCCAATATAATGAAAAGCATCAAAATCAAATAAATGCAAAACTTCGACTCGAATGGGATAAAAAACCATCAGGAAATGTGTATACCATTGAGTTAATTAAATAGGAACAGAAAAATATGCGAGAGAAGAAATATTTTTACTTACATTAACAAAAGAGAGTACGAGGCTAAAATTTAAGATTAGCATTATATTAATAAGTGCATTTACAGAAACAGTTTTTCATATAACGCGTCCAAACTTGCACTGATCCTCAACAGCATTAATCTACGCCTTCTGTAAAAGCATGGAGGTAATATCCCCGAAAATTCCGAAAATATGTTGGTAAATGTTTCCGGTGACAATGTAATTAAAAGCTTCAAAATCAAAAAATTGCAAAAATCCGACTCGAATGGGATAAAAAACCATCGAAAACAGTGTATACCATTAAGTTTGAAGCAAATGAATAGAAAAATCAGCGAGAGAAGAAATATTTTTACTTACCTTAAAAAAAGAGTGTACGAGGCAAAAATTTCAGATTAGCATTATGTTAATAAGTGCAGTTACGGAGAAAGTATTTCATATAACGCTTCGAAACTTACACTGTTCCTCAACAGCATTACTCTACGCCTTTTTTGAAAACATGGAGGTAATATCCCTAATAATTATGAAAATGTGTTGGTAATTGTTTCCGGTGACAATGTAATTAAAAGCTTCAAAATTAAAAATTCCATAAATCCGACTCGATTGGGATAAAAAAACCATCAAAAACTGTGTACACCATTGAGTTTGATGAAAAGGAACCGAAAATTCTGCGAGAGAAGAAATATTTTTACTTACATTAACAAAAGAGTGTACGAGGCAAAAATTTCAGATTAGCATTATGTTAATAAGTGCAGTTACGGAGAAAGTATTTCATATAACGCGTCGATACTTGCACTAAACCTTAAAAGTAATACTCTACGCCTTTTCTGAAAAAATGGAGGTAATATCCGCATAACTGTCAAAGATATGGGTGTAAATGTCTACGGTGACTAAAGTAGCAAAGGGCTTCCAAATGAAAGAAATGGTATCCATGGATACTTGAGATTGAACGGAGGATGGCGAAGAGAACTAATTTTTTGGATAGGCATGGAGGTAATATCCGCACAAACTATCGAAGATATGGGTGTAAATGCCTACGGTGACTAAATTAGAAAAAGGCTTTTAAATGAAAGAAATGGTATCCATGGTTACTTGAGATTGAACTGAGGATGTCGAAGGGAACTTATTTTTTGGATAGGCATGGAGGTAATATCCGCAAAACTATCGAAGATATGGGTGTAAATGCCTACGGTGACTAAATTAGAAAAAGGCTTTTAAATGAAAGAAATGGTATACATGGTTACTTGAGATTGAACATAGGACAACGAAGGTGAACTTATTTTTTGGATAGGCATAACTGGAAAAGGTGCTGTTACAGACTAGGTACTCAAGGTTTAGTCGTGTAATTTGATGTGCAGGAACAAGGTACATTTCTTAACCTATCCTGAAGGAATGGCGGTTATATCTGCATAAGATTCGAAAATATGTGGGTAATTGTTTCCGGTGCCAATATAATGAAAAGCTACAAAATCAAATAAATGCAAAACTTCGACTCGAATGGGATAAAAAACCATCAGAAAATGTGTATACCATTGAGTTAATTAAATAGGAACAGTAAAATATGCGAGAGAAGAAATATTTTTACTTACATTAACAAAAGAGTGTACGGGGCTAAAATTTAAGATTAGCATTATATTAATAAGTGCATTTACGGAAAAGGTTTTTCATATAACGCGTCGAAACTTGCACTGATCCTCAATAGCATTACTCTACGCCTTCTGTAAAAGCATGGAGGTAATATCCCCGAAAATTCCGGAAATATGTTGGTAAATGTTTCCGGTGACAATGTAACTAAAAGCTTCAAAATTAAAAAATTGCAAAACTCCAACTCGAATGGGATAAAAAACCATCGAAAACTGTGTATACCATTTAGTTTGATGCAAAGGAATAGAAAAATAAGCGAGAGAAGAAATATTTTTACTTACATTAAAAAAAGAGTGTACGAGGCTAAAATTTCACATTAGCATTATGTTAATAAGTGCATTTACGGAGAAAGTATTTCATATTACGCTTCGAAACTTGCACTATTCCTCAACAGCATTACTCTACGCATTTTTTTGAAAACATGGAGATAATATCCCTAATAATTATGAAAATATGTTGGTAATTGTTTCCGGTGACAATGTAATTAAAAGCTTCAAAATCAAAAAATTGCAGAAATCCGACTCGAATGGGATAAAAAACCATCAAAAACTGTGTACACCATTGTGTTTGATGCATAGGAACAGAAAATTATGCGAGAGAAGAAATATTTTTACTTACATTAACAAAAGAGTGTACGAGGCAAAAATTTCAGATTAGCATTATGTTAATAAGTGCATTTACGGAAAACGTATTTCATATAACGAGTCGATACTTGCACTTAACCTTACCAGCAATACTCTACGCATTCTCTGAAAAAATGGAGGTGATATCCGCATAACTGTCGAAGATATGGGAGTAAATGTCTACGGTGACTAAATTAGCAAAGGGCTTCCAAATGAAAGAAATGGTATCCATGGATACTTGAGATTGAACGGAGGATGGCGAAGGGAACTAATTTTTTGGATAGGCATGTAGGTTATATCTGCATAACTATCGAAGATATGGGTGTAAATGCCTACGGTGACTAAATTAGAAAAAGGCTTTTAAATATAAGAAATGGTATCCATGGTTACTTGAGATTGAACAGAATATGTCGAAGGGAACTTATTTTTAGGATAGGCATAACTGGAATAAGTTCTGTTACAGACTAAGTACTCCAGGATTAGTCGTGTAATTTGATGTGCAGGAACAAGGTATATTTCTTAACCTTCCCTGAAAGAATGGCGGTTATATCTGCATAAGCTTCGAAAATATTTGGGTAATTGTTTCCGGTGCCAATATAATGAAAAGCTTCAAAATCAAATAAATGCAAAACTTCGACTCGAATGGGAAAAAAAAAATCAGGAAATGTGTATACCAATGACTTAATTAAATAGGAACAGAAAAATATGCGAGAGAAGAAATATTTTTACTTACATTAACAAAAGAGTGTACGAGGCTAAAATTTCAGATTAGCATTTCGTTAATAAGTGCATTTACGGAGAAAGTATATCATATGACGCGTCGAAACTTGCACTGATCCTCAACAGCATTACTCTACGCCTTCTGTGAAAGCATTGAAGTAATATCTCCAAAACTTCTGAAAATATGTTGGTAAATGTTTCCGGTGACAATGTAATTAAAAGCTTCAAAATCAAATAATTGCAAAAATCCGACTCGAATGGAATAAAAAACCATCAGAAAATGTGTATACCATTGAGTTTAATAAAAAAAATTAGAAAAATATGCTAGAGAAGAAATATTTTTACTTACATTAACAAAAGAGTGTACGAGGCTAAAATTTCAGATTAGCATTATGTTAATAGGTGCATTTACGGAAAAAGTATTTCATATGACGCTTCGAAACTTGCACTGTTCCTCAACAGCATTACTCTACGCCTTCTGTGAAAACATGGAGGAAATATCCCCAATAATTATGAAACTATGTTGGTAATATTTTCCGGTGACAATGTAATTAAAAGCTTAAAAATCAAAAATTGCAGAAATCCGACTCGAATGGGATAAAAAACCATCAAAAACTGTGTATACCATTGAGTTTTATGTATAGGAACAGAAAATTCTGCGAGAGAAGTAATATTTTTACTTACATTAACAAAAGAGTGTACGAGGCTAAAATTACAGATTAGCATTATGTTAATAGGTGCATTTACGGAGAAAGTATTTCATATGACGTTTTGAAACTTGCACTGTTCCTCAACAGCATTACTCTACGCCTTCTGTGAAAACATGGAGGTAATATCCCCATTAATTATGAAACTATGTTGGTAATTGTTTCCGGTGACAATGTAATTAAAAGCTTAAAAATCAAAAATTGCAGAAATCCGACTCGAATGGGATAAAAAACCATCAAAAACTGTGTACACCATTGAGATTGACGAAAAAAAACAGAAAATTCTGCGAGAGAAGAAATATTTTTACTTACATTAACAAAAGAGTGTACGAGGCAAAAATTTCAGATTAGCATTATGTTAATAAGTGCATTTACGGAGAAAGTATTTCATATGACGCGTCGAAACTGCACTGATCCTGAACAGCATTACTCTACGCCTTCTGTCAAAGCATGGAAGTAATATCTCAGAAACTTCTGAAAATATGTTGGTAAATGTTTCCGGTGACAATGTAATTAAAAGCTTCAAAATCAAAAAATTGCAAAAATCCGACTCGAATGGGATAAAAAACCATCGAATACTGTGTATACCATTAATTATGAAGCAAAGGTATAGAAAAATAAGCGAGAGAAGAAATATTTTTACTTACATTAAAAAAAGAGTGTACGAGGCTAAAATTTCAGATTAGCATTATGTTAATAAGTGCATTTACGGAGAAAGAATTTCATATAACGCTTCGAAACTTGCACTGTTCCTCAACAGCATTACTCTACGCTCTCTGTGAAAGCATAGAGGTAATATCCCCGATGATTACGAAAATATGTTGGTAATTGTTTCCGGTGACAATGTAATTAAAAGCTTAAAAAGCAAAAAATTGCAAAAATCCGACTCCAATGGGATAAAAAACCATCAAAAACTGTGTATACCATTGAGTTTGATGCAAAGGAACAGAAAATTCTGCGAGAGAAGAAATATTTTTGCTTACATTAACCAAAGAGTGTACGAGACTAAAATCTCACATTATCATTATGTTAATAAGTGCATTTACGGAGAAAGTATTTCATATGACGCTTCGAAACTTGCACTGTTCCTCAACAGCATTACTCTACGCCTTCTGTGAAAACATGGAGGTAATATCCCCAATAATTATGAAACTATGTTGGTAATATTTTCCGGTGACAATGTAATTAAAAGCTTAAAAATCAAAAATTGCAGAAATCCGACTCGAATGGGATAAAAAACCATCAAAAACTGTGTATACCATTGAGTTTTATGTATAGGAACAGAAAATTCTGCGAGAGAAGTAATATTTTTACTTACATTAACAAAAGAGTGTACGAGGCTAAAATTACAGATTAGCATTATGTTAATAGGTGCATTTACGGAGAAAGTATTTCATATGACGTTTTGAAACTTGCACTGTTCCTCAACAGCATTACTCTACGCCTTCTGTGAAAACATGGAGGTAATATCCCCGAAAATTCTAAAAATATGTTGGTAATTGTTTCCGGTGACAATGTCATTAAAAGCTTAAAAATCAAAAATTGCAGAAATCCGACTCGAATGGGATAAAAAACCATCAAAAACTGTGTACACCATTGAGATTGACGAAAAAAAACAGAAAATTCTGCGAGAGAAGAAATATTTTTACTTACATTAACAAAAGAGTGTACGAGGCTAAAATTTCAGATTAGCATTATATTAATAAGTGCATTAACGAAAAAAATATTTCATATAACGCGTCGAAAATAGCACTGATCCTCAACAGCATTACTCTACGCCTTCTGTGAAAGCATGGAGGTAATATCCCCAAAAATTCAGAAAATATGTTGGTAATTGTTTCCGGTGACAATGTAATTAAAAGCTTCAAAATCAAAAAATTGCAAAAATCCGACTCGAATGGGATAAAAAACCATCGAAAACTGTGTATACCATTAATTATGAAGCAAAGGTATAGAAAAATAAGCGAGAGAAGAAATATTTTTACTTACATTAAAAAAAGAGTGTACGAGGCTAAAATTTCAGATTAGCATTATGTTAATAAGTGCATTTACGGAGAAAGAATTTCATATAACGCTTCGAAACTTGCACTGTTCCTCAACAGCATTACTCTACGCTCTCTGTGAAAGCATAGAGGTAATATCCCCGATAATTACGAAAATATGTTGGTAATTGTTTCCGGTGACAATGTAATTAAAAGCTTAAAAAGCAAAAAAATACAAAAATCCGACTCCAATGGGATAAAAAACCATCAAAAACTGTGTAAACCATTGAGTTTGATGCAAAGGAACAGAAAATTCTGCGAGAGAAGAAATATTTTTGCTTACATTAACCAAAGAGTGTACGAGACTAAAATCTCAGATTAGCATTATGTTAATAAGTGCATTTACGGAGAAAGTATTTCATATGACGCTTCGAAACTTGCACTGTTCCTCAACAGCATTACTTTACGCCTTCTGTGAAAACATGGAGGTAATATCACTAATAATTATGAAAATATGTTGGTAATTGTTTCCGCTGACAATGTAATTAAAAGCTTCAAAATCAAAAAATTGCAAAAATCCGACTCGAATGGAATAAAAAACCATCAGAAAATGTGTATACCATTGAGTTTAATAAAAAGGAACAGAAAAATATGCGAGAGAAGAAATATTTTTACTTACATTAACAAAAGAGTGTACGAGGCTAAAATTTCAGATTAGCATTATATTAATAAGTGCATTAACGAAAAAAATATTTCATATAACGCGTCGAAAATAGCACTGATCCTCAACAGCATTACTCTACGCCTTCTGTGAAAGCATGGAGGTAATATCCCCAAAAATTCAGAAAATATGTTAGTAATTGTTTCCGGTGACAATGTAATTAAAGCTTCAAAATCAAAAAATTGCAAAAATCCGACTCGAATGGAATAAAAAACCATCACAAAATGTGTATAGCATTGAGTTTTATGTAAAGGAACAGAAAATTCTGAGAGAGAAGTAATATTTTTACTTACATTAACAAAAGAGTGTACGAGGCTAAAATTTCAGATTAGCATTATGTTAATAGGTGCATTTACGGAGAAAGTATTTCATATGACGCTTCGAAACTTGCACTGTTCCTCAACAGCATTACTCTACGCCTTCTGTGAAAACATGGAGGTAATATCCCCAATAATTATGAAACTATGTTGGTAATTGTTTCCGGTGACAATGTAATTAAAAGCATAAAAATCAAAAATTGCAGAAATCCGACTCGAATGGGATAAAAAACCATCAGAAACTGTGTACACCATTGAGTTTGACGAAAAGGAACAGAAAATTCTGCGAGAGAAGAAATATTTTTACTTACATTAACAAAAGAGTGTTCGAGGCAAAAATTTCAGATTAGCATTATGTTAATAAGTGCATTTACGGAAAAAGTATTTCATATAACGCGTCGATACTTGCACTGAACATCAAAAGCAATACTCTACGCCTTCTCTAAAAAACTGGAGGTGATATCAGCATAACTGTCGAAGATATGGGTGTAAATGTCTACGGTGACTAAATTAGCAAAGGGCTTCCAAATGAAAGAAATGGTATCCATGGATACTTGAGATTGAACGGAGGATGGCGAAGGGAACAAATTTTTTGGTTAGGCATGGAGGTAATATCCGCATAACTATCGAGGATATGGGTGTATATGCCTACGGTGACTAAATTAGAAAAAGGCTTTTAAATGAAAGAAATGGTATCCATGGTTACTTGAGATTGAACAGAGGATGGCGAAGGGAACTTATTTTTTGGATAGGCATAACTGGAATAAGTGCTGTTACAGACTAAGTACTCTAGGGTTAGTCGTGTAATTTGATGCGCAGGAACAAGGTATATTTCTTAACCTACCCTGAAAGAATGGCGGTTATATCTGCATAAGATTCGAAAATATGTGGGTAATTGTTTCCGGTGCCAATATAATGAAAAGCTTCAAAATCAAAAAAATGCAAAACTTTGACTCGAATGGGTTAAAAAATCATCAAAAAATTTGTATACCATTGAGTTTAATAAAAAGGAACAGAAAAATATGCGAGAGAAGAATTATTTTTACTTACATTAACAAAAGAGTGTACGATGCTAAAATTTCAGATTAGCATTATATTAATAAGGGCATTTACAAAAAAATAATTATTTCATATAACGCGTTTAAACTTTCACTGATCCTCAACAGCATTACTCTACGCCTTCTGTGAAAGCATGGAGGTAATATCCCCAAAAATTCCGAAAATATGTTGGTAAATTTTTCCGGTGACAATGTAATTTAAAGCTTCAAAATCAAAAAATTGCAAAAATCCGACTCGAATGGGATAAAAAACCATCAAAAACTGTGTATACCATTGAGTTTGATGCAAAGGAAAAGAAAAATAAGCGAGAGAAGAAATATTTTTACTTACATTAACAAAAGAGTGTACGAGGCTAAAATTACAGATTAGCATTATGTTAATTAGTTCATTTACGGAGAAAGTATTTCATATGACGTTTCGAAACTTGCACTGTTCCTCAACAGCATTACTTTACGCCTTCTGTGATAACATGGATGTAATATCACTAATAATTATGAAAATATGTTGGTAATTGTTTCCGCTGACAATGTAATTAAAAGCTTCAAAATCAAAAAATTGCAAAAATCCGACTCGAATGGAATAAAAAACCATCAGAAAATGTGTATACCATTGAGTTTAATAAAAAGGAACAGAAAAATATGCGAGAGAAGAAATATTTTTACTTACATTAACAAAAGAGTGTACGAGGCTAAAATTTCAGATTAGCATTATATTAATGAGTGCATTAACGAAAAAAATATTTCATATAACGCGTCGAAAATTGCACTGATCCTCAACAGCATTACTCTACGCCTTCTGTGAAAGCATGGAGGTAATATCCCCAAAAATTCAGAAAATATGTTGGTAATTGTTTCCGGTGACAATGTAATTAAAAGCTTCAAAATCAAAAAATTGCAAAAATCCGACTCCAATGGAATAAAAAACCATCAGAAAATGTGTATAGCATTGAGTTTTATGTAAAGGAACAGAAAATTCTGAGAGAGAAGTAATATTTTTACTTACATTAACAAAAGAGTGTACGAGGCTAAAATTTCAGATTAGCATTATGTTAATAGGTGCATTTACGGAGAAAGTATTTCATATGACGCTTCGAAACTTGCACTGTTCCTCAACAGCATTACTCTACGCCTTCTGTGAATACATGGAGGTAATATCCCCAATAATTATGAAACTATGTTGGTAATTGTTTCCGGTGACAATGTAATTAAAAGCATAAAAATCAAAAATTGCAGAAATCCGACTCGAATGGGATAAAAAACCATCAGAAACTGTGTACACCATTGAGTTTGACGAAAAGGAACAGGAAATTCTGCGAGAGAAGAAATATTTTTACTTACATTAACAAAAGAGTGTACGAGGCAAAAATTTCAGATTAGCATTATGTTAATAAGTGCATTTACGGAGAAAGTATTTCATATGACGCGTCGAAACTGCACTGATCCTCAACAGCATTACTCTACGCCTTCTGTCAAAGCATGGAAGTAATATCTCAGAAACTTCTGAAAATATGTTGGTAAATGTTTCCGGTGACAATGTAATTAAAAGCTTCAAAATCAAAAAATTGCAAAAATCCGACTCGAATGGGATAAAAAACCATCGAATACTGTGTATACCATTAATTATGAAGCAAAGGTATAGAAAAATAAGCGAGAGAAGAAATATTTTTACTTACATTAAAAAAAGAGTGTACGAGGCTAAAATTTCAGATTAGCATTATGTTAATAAGTGCATTTACGGAGAAAGAATTTCATATAACGCTTCGAAACTTGCACTGTTCCTCAACAGCATTACTCTACGCTCTCTGTGAAAGCATAGAGGTAATATCCCCGATGATTACGAAAATATGTTGGTAATTGTTTCCGGTGACAATGTAATTAAAAGCTTAAAAAGCAAAAAATTGCAAAAATCCGACTCCAATGGGATAAAAAACCATCAAAAACTGTGTATACCATTGAGTTTGATGCAAAGGAACAGAAAATTCTGCGAGAGAAGAAATATTTTTGCTTACATTAACCAAAGAGTGTACGAGACTAAAATCTCACATTAGCATTATGTTAATAAGTGCATTTACGGAGAAAGTATTTCATATGACGCTTCGAAACTTGCACTGTTCCTCAACAGCATTACTCTACGCCTTCTGTGAAAACATGGAGGTAATATCCCCAATAATTATGAAACTATGTTGGTAATATTTTCCGGTGACAATGTAATTAAAAGCTTAAAAATCAAAAATTGCAGAAATCCGACTCGAATGGGATAAAAAACCATCAAAAACTGTGTATACCATTGAGTTTTATGTATAGGAACAGAAAATTCTGCGAGAGAAGTAATATTTTTACTTACATTAACAAAAGAGTGTACGAGGCTAAAATTACAGATTAGCATTATGTTAATAGGTGCATTTACGGAGAAAGTATTTCATATGACGTTTTGAAACTTGCACTGTTCCTCAACAGCATTACTCTACGCCTTCTGTGAAAACATGGAGGTAATATCCCCGAAAATTCTAAAAATATGTTGGTAATTGTTTCCGGTGACAATGTCATTAAAAGCTTAAAAATCAAAAATTGCAGAAATCCGACTCGAATGGGATAAAAAACCATCAAAAACTGTGTACACCATTGAGATTGACGAAAAAAAACAGAAAATTCTGCGAGAGAAGAAATATTTTTACTTACATTAACAAAAGAGTGTACGAGGCTAAAATTTCAGATTAGCATTATATTAATAAGTGCATTAACGAAAAAAATATTTCATATAACGCGTCGAAAATAGCACTGATCCTCAACAGCATTACTCTACGCCTTCTGTGAAAGCATGGAGGTAATATCCCCAAAAATTCAGAAAATATGTTGGTAATTGTTTCCGGTGACAATGTAATTAAAAGCTTCAAAATCAAAAAATTGCAAAAATCCGACTCGAATGGGATAAAAAACCATCGAAAACTGTGTATACCATTAATTATGAAGCAAAGGTATAGAAAAATAAGCGAGAGAAGAAATATTTTTACTTACATTAAAAAAAGAGTGTACGAGGCTAAAATTTCAGATTAGCATTATGTTAATAAGTGCATTTACGGAGAAAGAATTTCATATAACGCTTCGAAACTTGCACTGTTCCTCAACAGCATTACTCTACGCTCTCTGTGAAAGCATAGAGGTAATATCCCCGATAATTACGAAAATATGTTGGTAATTGTTTCCGGTGACAATGTAATTAAAAGCTTAAAAAGCAAAAAATTACAAAAATCCGACTCCAATGGGATAAAAAACCATCAAAAACTGTGTAAACCATTGAGTTTGATGCAAAGGAACAGAAAATTCTGCGAGAGAAGAAATATTTTTGCTTACATTAACCAAAGAGTGTACGAGACTAAAATCTCAGATTAGCATTATGTTAATAAGTGCATTTACGGAGAAAGTATTTCATATGACGCTTCGAAACTTGCACTGTTCCTCAACAGCATTACTTTACGCCTTCTGTGAAAACATGGAGGTAATATCACTAATAATTATGAAAATATGTTGGTAATTGTTTCCGCTGACAATGTAATTAAAAGCTTCAAAATCAAAAAATTGCAAAAATCCGACTCGAATGGAATAAAAAACCATCAGAAAATGTGTATACCATTGAGTTTAATAAAAAGGAACAGAAAAATATGCGAGAGAAGAAATATTTTTACTTACATTAACAAAAGAGTGTACGAGGCTAAAATTTCAGATTAGCATTATATTAATAAGTGCATTAACGAAAAAAATATTTCATATAACGCGTCGAAAATAGCACTGATCCTCAACAGCATTACTCTACGCCTTCTGTGAAAGCATGGAGGTAATATCCCCAAAAATTCAGAAAATATGTTAGTAATTGTTTCCGGTGACAATGTAATTAAAGCTTCAAAATCAAAAAATTGCAAAAATCCGACTCGAATGGAATAAAAAACCATCACAAAATGTGTATAGCATTGAGTTTTATGTAAAGGAACAGAAAATTCTGAGAGAGAAGTAATATTTTTACTTACATTAACAAAAGAGTGTACGAGGCTAAAATTTCAGATTAGCATTATGTTAATAGGTGCATTTACGGAGAAAGTATTTCATATGACGCTTCGAAACTTGCACTGTTCCTCAACAGCATTACTCTACGCCTTCTGTGAAAACATGGAGGTAATATCCCCAATAATTATGAAACTATGTTGGTAATTGTTTCCGGTGACAATGTAATTAAAAGCATAAAAATCAAAAATTGCAGAAATCCGACTCGAATGGGATAAAAAACCATCAGAAACTGTGTACACCATTGAGTTTGACGAAAAGGAACAGAAAATTCTGCGAGAGAAGAAATATTTTTACTTACATTAACAAAAGAGTGTTCGAGGCAAAAATTTCAGATTAGCATTATGTTAATAAGTGCATTTACGGAAAAAGTATTTCATATAACGCGTCGATACTTGCACTGAACATCAAAAGCAATACTCTACGCCTTCTCTAAAAAACTGGAGGTGATATCAGCATAACTGTCGAAGATATGGGTGTAAATGTCTACGGTGACTAAATTAGCAAAGGGCTTCCAAATGAAAGAAATGGTATCCATGGATACTTGAGATTGAACGGAGGATGGCGAAGGGAACAAATTTTTTGGTTAGGCATGGAGGTAATATCCGCATAACTATCGAGGATATGGGTGTATATGCCTACGGTGACTAAATTAGAAAAAGGCTTTTAAATGAAAGAAATGGTATCCATGGTTACTTGAGATTGAACAGAGGATGGCGAAGGGAACTTATTTTTTGGATAGGCATAACTGGAATAAGTGCTGTTACAGACTAAGTACTCTAGGGTTAGTCGTGTAATTTGATGCGCAGGAACAAGGTATATTTCTTAACCTACCCTGAAAGAATGGCGGTTATATCTGCATAAGATTCGAAAATATGTGGGTAATTGTTTCCGGTGCCAATATAATGAAAAGCTTCAAAATCAAAAAAATGCAAAACTTTGACTCGAATGGGTTAAAAAATCATCAAAACATTTGTATACCATTGAGTTTAATAAAAAGGAACAGAAAAATATGCGAGAGAAGAATTATTTTTACTTACATTAACAAAAGAGTGTACGATGCTAAAATTTCAGATTAGCATTATATTAATAAGGGCATTTACAAAAAAATAATTATTTCATATAACGCGTTTAAACTTTCACTGATCCTCAACAGCATTACTCTACGCCTTCTGTGAAAGCATGGAGGTAATATCCCCAAAAATTCCGAAAATATGTTGGTAAATTTTTCCGGTGACAATGTAATTTAAAGCTTCAAAATCAAAAAATTGCAAAAATCCGACTCGAATGGGATAAAAAACCATCAAAAACTGTGTATACCATTGAGTTTGATGCAAAGGAAAAGAAAAATAAGCGAGAGAAGAAATATTTTTACTTACATTAACAAAAGAGTGTACGAGGCTAAAATTACAGATTAGCATTATGTTAATTAGTTCATTTACGGAGAAAGTATTTCATATGACGTTTCGAAACTTGCACTGTTCCTCAACAGCATTACTTTACGCCTTCTGTGATAACATGGATGTAATATCACTAATAATTATGAAAATATGTTGGTAATTGTTTCCGCTGACAATGTAATTAAAAGCTTCAAAATCAAAAAATTGCAAAAATCCGACTCGAATGGAATAAAAAACCATCAGAAAATGTGTATACCATTGAGTTTAATAAAAAGGAACAGAAAAATATGCGAGAGAAGAAATATTTTTACTTACATTAACAAAAGAGTGTACGAGGCTAAAATTTCAGATTAGCATTATATTAATGAGTGCATTAACGAAAAAAATATTTCATATAACGCGTCGAAAATTGCACTGATCCTCAACAGCATTACTCTACGCCTTCTGTGAAAGCATGGAGGTAATATCCCCAAAAATTCAGAAAATATGTTGGTAATTGTTTCCGGTGACAATGTAATTAAAAGCTTCAAAATCAAAAAATTGCAAAAATCCGACTCCAATGGAATAAAAAACCATCAGAAAATGTGTATAGCATTGAGTTTTATGTAAAGGAACAGAAAATTCTGAGAGAGAAGTAATATTTTTACTTACATTAACAAAAGAGTGTACGAGGCTAAAATTTCAGATTAGCATTATGTTAATAGGTGCATTTACGGAGAAAGTATTTCATATGACGCTTCGAAACTTGCACTGTTCCTCAACAGCATTACTCTACGCCTTCTGTGAATACATGGAGGTAATATCCCCAATAATTATGAAACTATGTTGGTAATTGTTTCCGGTGACAATGTAATTAAAAGCATAAAAATCAAAAATTGCAGAAATCCGACTCGAATGGGATAAAAAACCATCAGAAACTGTGTACACCATTGAGTTTGACGAAAAGGAACAGGAAATTCTGCGAGAGAAGAAATATTTTTACTTACATTAACAAAAGAGTGTACGAGGCAAAAATTTCAGATTAGCATTATGTTAATAAGTGCATTTACGGAAAAAGTATTTCATATAACGCGTCGATACTTGCACTGAACATCAAAAGCAATACTCTACGCCTTCTCTAAAAAACTGGAGATGATATCCGAAAACTATCGAAGATATGGGTGTAAATGTCTACGGTGACTAAATTAGCAAAGGGCTTCCAAATGAAAGAAATGGTATCCATGGATACTTGAGATTGAACGGAGGATGGCGAAGGGAACAAATTTTTTGGTTAGGCATGGAGGTAATATCCGCATAACTATCGAAGATATGGGTGTATATGCCTACGGTGACTAAATTAGAAAAAGGCTTTTAAATGAAAGAAATGGTATCCATGGTTACTTGAGATTGAACAGAGGATGGCGAAGGGAACTTATTTTTTGGATAGGCATAACTGGAATAAGTGCTGTTACAGACTAAGTACTCAAGGGTTCGTCGTGTAATTTGATGCGCAGGAACAAGGTATATTTCTTAACCTACCCTGAAAGAATGGCGGCTATATCTGCATAAGATTCGAAAATATGTGGGTAATTGTTTCCGGTGCCAATATAATGAAAAGCTTCAAAATCAAAAAAATGCAAAACTTTGACTCGAATGGGTTAAAAAATCATCAGAAAATTTGTATACCATTGAGTTTAATAAAAAGGAACAGAAAAATATGCGAGAGAAGAATTATTTTTACTTACATTAACAAAAGAGTGTACGAGGCTAAAATTTCAGATTAGCATTATATTAATAAGGGCATTTACAAAAAAATAATTATTTCATATAACGCGTTTAAACTTTCACTGATCCTCAACAGCATTACTCTACGCCTTCTGTGAAAGCATGGAGGTAATATCCCCAAAAATTCCGAAAATATGTTGGTAATTGTTTCCGGTGACAATGTAATTTAAAGCTTCAAAATCAAAAAATTGCAAAAATCCGACTCGAATGGGATAAAAAACCATCAAAAACTGTGTATACCATTGAGTTTGATGCAAAGGAAAAGAAAAATAAGCGAGAGAAGAAATATTTTTACTTACATTAACTAAAGAGTGTACGAGGCTAAAATTACAGATTAGCATTATGTTAATTAGTTCATTTACGGAGAAAGTATTTCATATGACGCTTCGAAACTTGCACTGTTCCTCAACAGCATTACTCTACGCCTTCTGTGAAAACATGAAGGGAATATCCCCAATAATTATGAAAATATGTTGGTAATTATTTCCGGTGACAATGTAATTAAAAGCTTCAAAATAAAAAAATTGCAAAACTGCGACTCGAATGGGAAAAAAAACCATCAAAAAATGTGTATACCATTGAGTTTGATTCATAGGAACAGAAAAATAAGCGAGAGAAAAAATATTTTTACTTACATTAACAAAAGAGTGTACGAGGCAAAAATTTCAGATTAGCATTATGTAAATAAGTGCATTTATGGAAAAAGTATTTCATATAACGCGTCGATACTTGCGCTGAACCTCAAAAGCAATACTCGTCGCCGTCATTGAAAAAATGGAGGTGATATCCGTATAACTATCGAAGATATAGGTGTAAATGTCTACGGTGACTAAATTAGCAAAGGGCTTCCAAATGAAAGAAATGGTATCCATGGATACTTGATATTGAACGGAGGATGGCGAAGGGAACAAATTTTTTGGATAGGCATGGAGGTAATATCCGCATAACTATCGAAGATATGGGTGTAAATGCCTACGGTGACTAAATTAGAAAAAGGCTTTTAAATGAAAGAAATGGTATCCATGGTTACTTGAGAGTGAACAGAGGATGTCGATGGGAACTTATTTTTTGGATAGGCATAACTGGAATAAGTGCTGTTACAGACTAAGTACTCAAGGTTTTGTCGTGTAATTTGATGTGCAGGAATAAGGTATATTTCTTAACCTTCCCTGAAAGAATGGCGGTTATATCTACATAAGATTCGAAAATATGTGGGTAATTGTTTCCGGTGCCAATATAATGAAAAGTGTAAGCGCTTAGCTTAAATAAAAGGATTTGGTCCGGAGAAGACGCGGTAAGGGAACAAGTCGGAAATTCGGCTTTTACCATTTAATTACGCACACACAATACATGTTTATCGGTCACCCGCGCGAGACTGCTCGAGTCTCTCCTGCCACCACGCAGCGCCCAGCACCGCGTCACCGCGTGACCCCCTCGAGGGCTCCCTATTGGCCGGCAATTGCAGTAGCTTTTTACCTTACCCGTGCATCTTCCCACGAAGCAAGATCCCACGGCAAGGCGCCGCCAGGTGTTAGAGGAGCCACACCTAAATGTGATTCCACATCCGGCGGCTACCATTTCAGCTGAGACCAACACCGGGGCGTCGCTAGTGCTGACCGCTGAGCGCACGCTTACAAAAGCTTCAAAATCAAATAAATGCAAAACTTCGACTCGAATGGGATAAAAAACTATCAGAAAATTTGTATACCATTGAGTTTAATAAACAGAAACAGAAAAATATGCGAGAGAAAAAATATATTTACTTACATTAAAAAAAGAGTGTACGAGGCTAAAATTTCAGATTAGCATTATGTTAATAAGTGCATTTACGGAGAAAGAATTTCATATGACGCGTCGACACTTGCACTGTTTCTCAACAGCATTACTCTACGCCTGTAGTGAAAACATGGAGGTAATATCCCCAATAATTATGAAAATATGTTGGTAATTGTTTCCGGTGACAATGTAATTAAAAGCTTCAAAATCAAAAAATTGCAAAACTCCGACTCGAATGGGATAAAAAACCATCGAAAACGGTGTATACCATTTAGTTTGATGCAAAGGTATAGAAAAATAAGCGAGAGAAGAAATGTTTTTACTTAGATTAAAAAAAGAGTGTCCGAGGCTAAAATTTCACATTAGCATTATGTTAATAAGTGCATTTACGGAGAAAGTATTTCATATGACGCTTCGAAACTTGCACTGTTCCTCAACAGCATTACTCTACGCCTTCTGTGAAAACATGGAGGTAATACCCCAATAATTGTGTAAAAAGGGTTGGTAATTGTTTCCGGTGACAATGTAATTAAAAACTTCAAAATCAAATAAATGCAAAACTCCGACTCGAATGGGAAAAATAACCATCAAAAAATATGTATAACTATTAGTTTGATGCATAGGAACAGAAAAATAAGCGAGAGAAGAAATGTTTTTACTTACATTAACAAAAGAGTGTATGATGCAAAAATTTCAGATTAGCATTATGTTAATAAGTGCATTTACGGAGACAGTATTTCATATAACGCGTCGATACTTGCACTGAACCTCAAAAGCAATACTCTACGCCTTCTCTGAAAACATGGAGGTTATATCCGCATAACAGTCGAAGATATGAGTGTAAATGTCTACAGTTACCAAATTAGCAAAGGGCTTCCAAATGAAAGAAATGGTATCCATGGATACTTGAGATTGAACGGAGGATGGCGAAGGGAATTTTTTTTCTGGATAGGCACAACTGGAATAAGTGCTGTTACAGACTAAGTACTCAAGGTTTAGTCGTGTAATTTGATGTGCAGGAACAAGGTACATTTCTTAACCTACCCTGAAAGAATGGCGGTAATATCTGCATAAGATTCGAAAATATTTGGGTAATTGTTTCCGGTGCCAATATAATGAAAAACTTCAAAATCAAATAAATGCAAAACTTCGACTCGAATGGGACAAAAAACCAACAGAAAATGTGTATACCATTGAGTTTAATAAATAGGAACAGAAAAATATGCGAGAGAAGAAATATTTTTACTTACATTAACAAAAGAGTGTACCAGGCTAAAATTTAAGATTAGCATTATATTAATAAGTGCACTTACGGAAAACGTTTTTCATATAACGCGTCGAAACTTGCACTGATCTTCAACAGCATTACTCTACGCCTTCTGTGAAAGCATGGAGGTAATATCACCGAAAATTCCGAAAATATGTTGGTAAATGTTTCCGGTGACAATGTAATTAAAAGCTTCAAAATCAAAAAATTGCAGAAATCCGACTCGAATGGGATAAGAAACCATCAAAAACTGTGTACACCATTGTGTTTGATGCAAAGGAACAGAAAATTCTGCGAGAGAAGAAATCTTTTAACTTACATTAACAAAAAAGTGTACGAGGCGAAAATTTCAGATTAGCATTATGTTAATAAGTGCATTTACGGAAACAGTATTTCATATAACGCGTCGATACTTGTACTAAACCTTAAAAGCAATACTCTACGCGTTTTCTGAAAAAATGGAGGTGATATCCGCATAACTGTCGAAGACATGGGTGTAAATGTCTACGGTGACAAAAGTAGCAAAGGGCTTCAAAATGAAAGAAATGGTATCCATGGATACTTGAG
Source organism: Pyrrhosoma nymphula (assembly GCA_963573305.1). NCBI lineage: Eukaryota > Metazoa > Arthropoda > Insecta > Odonata > Coenagrionidae > Pyrrhosoma > Pyrrhosoma nymphula. The sequence continues at coordinate 292,442 of OY754330.1, forward strand.
ATTGAACGGAGGATGGCGAAGAGAACTAATTTTTTGGAAGAGCATGGAGGTAATATCCGCATAACTATCGAAGATATGGGTGTAAATGCCTACGGTGACTAAATTAGAAAAAGGCTTTTAAATGAAAGAAATGGTATCCATGGTTACTTGAGATTGAACAGAGGATGTCGAAGGGAACTTATTTTTTGGATAGGCATAACTGGAATAAGTGCTGTTACAGACTAAGTACTCAAAGTTTAGTCGTGTATTTTGATGTGCAGGAACAAGGTATATTTCTTAACCTACCCTGAAAGAATGGCGGTTATATCTGCATAAGATTCGAAAATATTTAGGTAATTGTTTCCAGTGCCAATATAATGAAAAGCTTCAAAATCAAATAAATGCAAAACTTCGACTCGAATGGGATAAAAAACCATCAGAAAATGTGTATACCATTGAGTTTAATAAATGGGAACCGAAAAATATGCGAGAAAAGAAATATTTTTACTTACATTAACAAAAGAGTGTACGAGGCTAAAATTTCAGATTAGCATTATGTTAATAAGTGCATTTACGGAGAAAGTATTTCATATGACGCATCGAAACTTGCACTGTTCCTCAACAGCATTATTCTACGCCTTCTGTGAAACATGAAGGTAATATCCCTAATATTTATGAAAATATGTTGGTAATTGTTCCCGGTGACAATGTAATTAAAAGCTTCAAAAGCAAAAAATTGCAAAAATCCGACTCGAATGAGATAAAAAACAATCAAAAACTGTGTATACCATTGACTTTGATTCAAAGGAACAGAAAATTCTGCGTAAAAAGAAATATTTTTACTTTCATTAACAAAAAAGTGTACGAGGCTAAAATTTCAGATTAGCATTATGTTAATAAGTGCATTTACGAAGAAAGTGTTTCATATGACGCTTCGAAACTTGCACTGTTCCTCAAAAGAATTACCCTACGCCTTCTGTGAAAACATGGAAGTCATATCCCCAATAACTATAAAAATATGATGGTAATTGTTTCCAGTGACAATGTATTTAAAAGCTTCAAAATCAAAAAATTGCAAAAATCCGACTCGAATGGAATAAAAAACCATCAAAAACTGTGTATACCATTGAGTTTGATGCAAAGGAACAAAAAATAAGCAAGAGAAGAAATATTTTTACTTACATTAACAAAAGAGTGTACGAGGCTAAAATTTCAGATTAGCATTATGTTAATAAGTGCATTTTCGGAGACAATATTTCATATAACGCATCGATACTTGCACTGAACCTCAAACAAAATACTCTACGCCTTCCCTGAAAAAATGGAGGTGATATCCGCATAACTGTCGAAGATATGGGTGTAAATGTCTACGGTGACTAAATTAGCAAAGGGCTTCCAAATGAAAGAAATGGTATCCATGGATACTTGAGATTGAACGGAGGATGGCGAAGGGAACTAATTTTTTGGAAAGGCATGGAGGTAATATCCGCATAACTATCGAAGATATGGGTGTAAATGCCTACGGTGACTAAATTAGAAAAAGGCTTTTAAATGAAAGAAATGGTATCCATGGTTACTTGAAATTGAACAGAGGATGGCTAAGGGAACTTATTTTTTGGATAGGCATAACTGGCAAAGGTGCTGTTACAGACTAATTACTCAAGGTTTAGTCGTGTAATTTGATGTGCAGGAATAAGGTATATTTCTTAACCTACCCTGAAAGAATGGCGGTTATATCTGCATAAGATTCGAAAATTTGTGAGTAATTGTTTCCGGAGCCAATAAAATGAAAAGCTTCAAAATCAAATAAATGCAAAACTTTTACTCGAATGGGATAAAAAACCATCAGAAAATTTGTATACCATTGGGTTTAATAAATAGGAACAGAAAAATATGCGAGAGAACAAAATATATTTTTACTTACATTAACAAAAGAGTGTACGAGGCTATAATTTAAGATTAGCATTATAATAATAAGTGCATTTACGAAATATTTATTTCATTAAACGCGTCGAAACTTGCACTGATCCTCAACAGCATTACTCTACGCCTTCTGTGAAAGCATGGAGTTAATATCCTCGAAAATTGCGAAAATATGTTGGTAATTGTTTCCGGTGACAATGTAATTAAAAACTTCAAAATCAAAAATTGCAAAACTCCGACTCGAATGGAAAAAAAACATCAAAATGTGTATACCATTGAGTTTGATGCAAAGGAACAGAAAATTCTGCGAGAGAAGAAATATTTTTACTTACATTAACAAAAGAGTGTACGAGGCTAAAATTTCAGATTAGCATTATATTAATAAGTGCATTTACGAAAACATTATTTCATATAACGCGTCGAAACTTGCACTGATCCTCAACAGCATTACTCTACGCCTTCTGTGAAAGCATGGAGGTAATATCCCCAAAAATCTTGAAAATATGTTGATAATTCTTTCCGGTGACAATGTAATTAAAAGCTTCAAAATCAAAAAATTGCAAAACTCCGACTCGAAGGGGATAAAAAACCATCAAAAACTTTGTATACCATTGCGTTTGATGGAAAGGAACAGAAAAATAAGCGAGAGAAGAAATATTTTTACTTACATTAACAAAAGAGTGTACGAGGCTAAAATTTCTGATTAGCATTATGTTAATAAGTGCGTTTACGGAAAAAGTATTTCATATGACGCTTCGAAACTTGCACTGTTCCTCAACAGCATTACTCTACGTCTTCTGTGAAAACATGCAGGTAAAATCCCCAATAATTATGAAAATATGTTGGTAATTGTTTCCGATGACAATGTAATTAAAAGCTTCAAAATCAAAAATTGCAAAACTCCGACTCGAATGGGAAAAAAAAACATCAAAATGTGTATAAAATTGAGTTTGATGCAAAGGAACAGAAAATTCTGCGAGAGAAGAAATAGTTTTACTTACATTAACAAAAGAGTGTACGAGGCTAAAATTTCAGATTAGCATTATTTTAATAAGTGCATTTACGAAAAAATTATTTCATATAACGCGTCGAAACTTGCACTGATCCTCAACAGCATTACTCTACGCCTTCTGTGAAAGCATGGAGGTAATATCCCCGAAAATTCCGAAAATATGTTGATAATTCTTTCCGGTGACAATGTAATTAAAAGCTACAAAATCAAAAAAATGCAAAGCTCCGACTCGAAGGGGATAAAAAACCATCAATAACTGTGAATACCATTGCGTTTGATGCAAAGGAACAGAAAAATAAGCGAGAGAAGAAATATTTTTACATACATTAACAAAAGAGTGTACGAGGCTAAAATTTCAGATTAGCATTATGTTAATAAGTGCATTTACGGAGAAAGTATTTCATATGACGCTTCGAAACTTGCACTGTTCCTCAACAGCATTACTCTACGCCTTCTGTGAAAACATGGAGGTAATATCCCCAATAATTATGAAAATATGTTAGTAATTGTTTCCGATGACAATGTAATTAAAAGCTTCAAAATCAAAAATTGCAAAACTCCGACTCGAATGGGAAAAAAAAATTAAATTATGTGTATACCATTGAGTTTGATGCAAAGAAACAGAAAATTCTGCGAGAGAAAAAATATTTAAATTACATTAACAAAAGAGTGTACGAGGCTAAAATGTCAGATTAGCATTATATTATTAAGTGCATTTACGAAAAAATTATTTCATATAACGCGTCGAAACTTGCACTGATCCTCAACAGCATTACTCTACGCCTTCTGTGAAAGCATGGAGGTAATATCCCCGAAAATTCCGAAAATATGTTGATAATTCTTTCCGGTGACAATGTAATTAAAAGCTACAAAATCAAAAAAATGCAAAGCTCCGACTCGAAGGGGATAAAAAACCATCAATAACTGTGTATACCATTGCGTTTGATGCAAAGGAACAGAAAAATAAGCGAGAGAAGAAATATTTTTACATACATTAACAAAAGAGTGTACGAGGCTAAAATTTCAGATTAGCATTATGTTAATAAGTGCATTTACGGAGAAAGTATTTTATATGACGCTTCGAAACTTGCACTGTTGAGCAACAGCATTACTCTACGCCCTTTGTGAAAACATGGAGGTAATATCCCCAATAATTATGAAAATATGTTGGCAATTGTTTCCGGTGACAATGTAATTAAAAGCTTCAAAATCAAAAAATTGCAAAACTCCGACTCGAATGGGAAAAAAAATCATCAAAAAATGTGTATACCATTGAGTTTGATGCATAGGAACAGAAAAATAAGCGAGAGAAGAAATATTTTTACTAACATTAACATAAGAGTGTACGAGGCAAAAATTTCAGATTAGCATTATGTTAATAAGTGCATTTACGAAAAAGGTATTTCATATAACGCGTCGATACTTGCACTGAACCTCAAAAACAATACTCTTCGACTTTTCTGAAAAAATTTAGGTGATATCCGCATAACTTTAGAAGATATGGGTGTAATTGTCAACGGTGACTATATTTGCAAAGGGCTTCCAAATGAAAGAAATGGTATCCATGGATACTTGAGATTGAACGGAGGATGGCGAAGAGAACTAATTTTTTGGATAGGCATGGAGGCAATATCCGCATAACTATCGAAGATAAGGGTGTAAATGCCTACGGTGACTAAATTAGAAAAAGGCTATTAAATGAATGAAATGGTATCCATGGTTACTTGAGATTGAACAGAGGATGGCTAAGGGAACTTATTTTTTGGATAGGCATAACTGGAATAAGTGCTGTTACAGACTAAGTACTCAAGGTTTAGTCGTGTAATTTGATGTGCAGGGACAAGGTATATTTCTTAACCTACCCTGAAAGAATGGCGGTTATATCTGCATAAGATTCGAAAATATGTTGGTAATTGTTTCCGGTGCCAATATAATGAAAAGCTTCAAAATCAAATGAATGCAAAACTTCGACTCGAATGGGATAAAAAACCATCAGAAAATGTGTATACCATTGAGTTTAATAAATAGGAACAGAAAAATATGCGAGAGAAGAAATATTTTTACTTACATTAACAAAAGAGTGTACGAGGCTAAAATTGCAGATTAGCATTATATAAATATGTGCATTTACGAAAAAATTATTTCATATAACGCGTCGAAACTTGCACTGATCCTCAACAGCATTACTCTACGCCTTCTGCGAAAGCATGGAGGTAATATCCCCGAAAATTCCGAAAATATGTTGATAATTCTTTCCGGTGACAATGTAATTAAAAGCTACAAAATCAAAAAAATGCAAAGCTCCGACTCGAAGGGGATAAAAAACCATCAATAACTGTGTATACCATTGCGTTTGATGCAAAGGAACAGAAAAATAAGCGAGAGAAGAAATATTTTTACTTACATTAACAAAAGAGTGTACGAGGCTAAAATTTCAGATTAGCATTATGTTAATAAGTGCATTTACGGAGAAAGTATTTCATATGACGCTTCGAAACTTGCACTGTTCCTCAACAGCATTACTCTACGCCTTCTGTGAAAACATGGAGGTAATATCCCCAATAATTATGAAAATATGTTGGTAATTGTTTCCGATGACAATGTAATTAAAAGCTTCAAAATCAAAAATTGCAAAACTCCGACTCGAATGGGAAAAAAAAAATTAAATTATGTGTATACCATTGAGTTTGATGCAAAGAAACAGAAAATTCTGCGAGAGAAAAAATATTTAAATTACATTAACAAAAGAGTGTACGAGGCTAAAATGTCAGATTAGCATTATATTATTAAGTGCATTTACGAAAAAATTATTTCATATAACGCGTCGAAACTTGCACTGATCCTCAACAGCATTACTCTACGCCTTCTGTGAAAGCATGGAGGTAATATCCCCAATAATTATTAAAATATGTTGGTAATTGTTTCCGGTGACAATGTAATTAAAAGCTTCAAAATCAAATAAATGCAAAACTCCGACTCGAATGGGAAAAATAACCATCAAAAAATATGTATAACTATTAGTTTGATGCATAGGAACAGAAAAATAAGCGAGAGAAGAAATGTTTTTACTTACATTAACAAAAGAGTGTATGATGCAAAAATTTCAGATTAGCATTATGTTAATAAGTGCATTTACGGAGACAGTATTTCATATAACGCGTCGATACTTGCACTGAACCTCAAAAGCAATACTCTACGCCTTCTCTGAAAACATGGAGGTTATATCCGCATAACAGTCGAAGATATGAGTGTAAATGTCTACAGTTACCAAATTAGCAAAGGGCTTCCAAATGAAAGAAATGGTATCCATGGATACTTGAGATTGAACGGAGGATGGCGAAGGGAATTTTTTTTCTGGATAGGCACAACTGGAATAAGTGCTGTTACAGACTAAGTACTCAAGGTTTAGTCGTGTAATTTGATGTGCAGGAACAAGGTACATTTCTTAACCTACCCTGAAAGAATGGCGGTAATATCTGCATAAGATTCGAAAATATTTGGGTAATTGTTTCCGGTGCCAATATAATGAAAAACTTCAAAATCAAATAAATGCAAAACTTCGACTCGAATGGGACAAAAAACCAACAGAAAATGTGTATACCATTGAGTTTAATAAATAGGAACAGAAAAATATGCGAGAGAAGAAATATTTTTACTTACATTAACAAAAGAGTGTACCAGGCTAAAATTTAAGATTAGCATTATATTAATAAGTGCACTTACGGAAAACGTTTTTCATATAACGCGTCGAAACTTGCACTGATCTTCAACAGCATTACTCTACGCCTTCTGTGAAAGCATGGAGGTAATATCACCGAAAATTCCGAAAATATGTTGGTAAATGTTTCCGGTGACAATGTAATTAAAAGCTTCAAAATCAAAAAATTGCAGAAATCCGACTCGAATGGGATAAGAAACCATCAAAAACTGTGTACACCATTGTGTTTGATGCAAAGGAACAGAAAATTCTGCGAGAGAAGAAATCTTTTAACTTACATTAACAAAAAAGTGTACGAGGCGAAAATTTCAGATTAGCATTATGTTAATAAGTGCATTTACGGAAACAGTATTTCATATAACGCGTCGATACTTGTACTAAACCTTAAAAGCAATACTCTACGCGTTTTCTGAAAAAATGGAGGTGATATCCGCATAACTGTCGAAGACATGGGTGTAAATGTCTACGGTGACAAAAGTAGCAAAGGGCTTCCAAATGAAAGAAATGGTATCCATGGATACTTGAGATTGAACGGAGGATGGCGAAGAGAACTAATTTTTTGGAAGAGCATGGAGGTAATATCCGCATAACTATCGAAGATATGGGTGTAAATGCCTACGGTGACTAAATTAGAAAAAGGCTTTTAAATGAAAGAAATGGTATCCATGGTTACTTGAGATTGAACAGAGGATGTCGAAGGGAACTTATTTTTTGGATAGGCATAACTGGAATAAGTGCTGTTACAGACTAAGTACTCAAAGTTTAGTCGTGTATTTTGATGTGCAGGAACAAGGTATATTTCTTAACCTACCCTGAAAGAATGGCGGTTATATCTGCATTGGATTCGAAAATATTTAGGTAATTGTTTCCAGTGCCAATATAATGAAAAGCTTCAAAATCAAATAAATGCAAAACTTCGACTCGAATGGGATAAAAAACCATCAGAAAATGTGTATACCATTGAGTTTAATAAATGGGAACCGAAAAATATGCGAGAAAAGAAATATTTTTACTTACATTAACAAAAGAGTGTACGAGGCTAAAATTTCAGATTAGCATTATGTTAATAAGTGCATTTACGGAGAAAGTATTTCATATGACGCATCGAAACTTGCACTGTTCCTCAACAGCATTATTCTACGCCTTCTGTGAAACATGAAGGTAATATCCCTAATATTTATGAAAATATGTTGGTAATTGTTTCCGGTGACAATGTAATTAAAAGCTTCAAAAGCAAAAAATTGCAAAAATCCGACTCGAATGAGATAAAAAACAATCAAAAACTGTGTATACCATTGACTTTGATTCAAAGGAACAGAAAATTCTGCGTAAAAAGAAATATTTTTACTTTCATTAACAAAAAAGTGTACGAGGCTAAAATTTCAGATTAGCATTATGTTAATAAGTGCATTTACGAAGAAAGTGTTTCATATGACGCTTCGAAACTTGCACTGTTCCTCAAAAGAATTACTCTACGCCTTCTGTGAAAACATGGAAGTCATATCCCCAATAACTATAAAAATATGATGGTAATTGTTTCCAGTGACAATGTATTTAAAAGCTTCAAAATCAAAAAATTGCAAAAATCCGACTCGAATGGAATAAAAAACCATCAAAAACTGTGTATACCATTGAGTTTGATGCAAAGGAACAAAAAATAAGCAAGAGAAGAAATATTTTTACTTACATTAACAAAAGAGTGTACGAGGCTAAAATTTCAGATTAGCATTATGTTAATAAGTGCATTTTCGGAGACAATATTTCATATAACGCATCGATACTTGCACTGAACCTCAAACAAAATACTCTACGCCTTCCCTGAAAAAATGGAGGTGATATCCGCATAACTGTCGAAGATATGGGTGTAAATGTCTACGGTGACTAAATTAGCAAAGGGCTTCCAAATGAAAGAAATGGTATCCATGGATACTTGAGATTGAACGGAGGATGGCGAAGGGAACTAATTTTTTGGAAAGGCATGGAGGTAATATCCGCATAACTATCGAAGATATGGGTGTAAATGCCTACGGTGACTAAATTAGAAAAAGGCTTTTAAATGAAAGAAATGGTATCCATGGTTACTTGAAATTGAACAGAGGATGGCTAAGGGAACTTATTTTTTGGATAGGCATAACTGGCAAAGGTGCTGTTACAGACTAATTACTCAAGGTTTAGTCGTGTAATTTGATGTGCAGGAATAAGGTATATTTCTTAACCTACCCTGAAAGAATGGCGGTTATATCTGCATAAGATTCGAAAATTTGTGAGTAATTGTTTCCGGAGCCAATAAAATGAAAAGCTTCAAAATCAAATAAATGCAAAACTTTTACTCGAATGGGATAAAAAACCATCAGAAAATTTGTATACCATTGGGTTTAATAAATAGGAACAGAAAAATATGCGAGAGAACAAAATATATTTTTACTTACATTAACAAAAGAGTGTACGAGGCTATAATTTAAGATTAGCATTATAATAATAAGTGCATTTACGAAATATTTATTTCATTAAACGCGTCGAAACTTGCACTGATCCTCAACAGCATTACTCTACGCCTTCTGTGAAAGCATGGAGTTAATATCCTCGAAAATTGCGAAAATATGTTGGTAATTGTTTCCGGTGACAATGTAATTAAAAACTTCAAAATCAAAAATTGCAAAACTCCGACTCGAATGGGAAAAAAAACATCAAAATGTGTATACCATTGAGTTTGATGCAAAGGAACAGAAAATTCTGCGAGAGAAGAAATATTTTTACTTACATTAACAAAAGAGTGTACGAGGCTAAAATTTCAGATTAGCATTATATTAATAAGTGCATTTACGAAAACATTATTTCATATAACGCGTCGAAACTTGCACTGATCCTCAACAGCATTACTCTACGCCTTCTGTGAAAGCATGGAGGTAATATCCCCAAAAATCTTGAAAATATGTTGATAATTCTTTCCGGTGACAATGTAATTAAAAGCTTCAAAATCAAAAAATTGCAAAACTCCGACTCGAAGGGGATAAAAAACCATCAAAAACTTTGTATACCATTGCGTTTGATGGAAAGGAACAGAAAAATAAGCGAGAGAAGAAATATTTTTACTTACATTAACAAAAGAGTGTACGAGGCTAAAATTTCTGATTAGCATTATGTTAATAAGTGCGTTTACGGAAAAAGTATTTCATATGACGCTTCGAAACTTGCACTGTTCCTCAACAGCATTACTCTACGTCTTCTGTGAAAACATGCAGGTAAAATCCCCAATAATTATGAAAATATGTTGGTAATTGTTTCCGATGACAATGTAATTAAAAGCTTCAAAATCAAAAATTGCAAAACTCCGACTCGAATGGGAACAAAAAACATCAAAATGTGTATAAAATTGAGTTTGATGCAAAGGAACAGAAAATTCTGCGAGAGAAGAAATAGTTTTACTTACATTAACAAAAGAGTGTACGAGGCTAAAATTTCAGATTAGCATTATTTTAATAAGTGCATTTACGAAAAAATTATTTCATATAACGCGTCGAAACTTGCACTGATCCTCAACAGCATTACTCTACGCCTTCTGTGAAAGCATGGAGGTAATATCCCCGAAAATTCCGAAAATATGTTGATAATTCTTTCCGGTGACAATGTAATTAAAAGCTACAAAATCAAAAAAATGCAAAGCTCCGACTCGAAGGGGATAAAAAACCATCAATAACTGTGTATACCATTGCGTTTGATGCAAAGGAACAGAAAAATAAGCGAGAGAAGAAATAATTTTACATACATTAACAAAAGAGTGTACGAGGCTAAAATTTCAGATTAGCATTATGTTAATAAGTGCATTTACGGAGAAAGTATTTCATATGACGCTTCGAAACTTGCACTGTTCCTCAACAGCATTACTCTACGCCTTCTGTGAAAACATGGAGGTAATATCCCCAATAATTATGAAAATATGTTGGTAATTGTTTCCGATGACAATGTAATTAAAAGCTTCAAAATCAAAAATTGCAAAACTCCGACTCGAATGGGAAAAAAAAATTAAATTATGTGTATACCATTGAGTTTGATGCAAAGAAACAGAAAATTCTGCGAGAGAAAAAATATTTAAATTACATTAACAAAAGAGTGTACGAGGCTAAAATGTCAGATTAGCATTATATTATTAAGTGCATTTACGAAAAAATTATTTCATATAACGCGTCGAAACTTGCACTGATCCTCAACAGCATTACTCTACGCCTTCTGTGAAAGCATGGAGGTAATATCCCCGAAAATTCCGAAAATATGTTGATAATTCTTTCCGGTGACAATGTAATTAAAAGCTACAAAATCAAAAAAATGCAAAGCTCCGACTCGAAGGGGATAAAAAACCATCAATAACTGTGTATACCATTGCGTTTGATGCAAAGGAACAGAAAAATAAGCGAGAGAAGAAATATTTTTACATACATTAACAAAAGAGTGTACGAGGCTAAAATTTCAGATTAGCATTATGTTAATAAGTGCATTTACGGAAAAAGTATTTTATATGACGCTTCGAAACTTGCACTGTTGAGCAACAGCATTACTCTACGCCCTTTGTGAAAACATGGAGGTAATATCCCCAATAATTATGAAAATATGTTGGCAATTGTTTCCGGTGACAATGTAATTAAAAGCTTCAAAATCAAAAAATTGCAAAACTCCGACTCGAATGGGAAAAAAAATCATCAAAAAATGTGTATACCATTGAGTTTGATGCATAGGAACAGAAAAATAAGCGAGAGAAGAAATATTTTTACTAACATTAACATAAGAGTGTACGAGGCAAAAATTTCAGATTAGCATTATGTTAATAAGTGCATTTACGAAAAAGGTATTTCATATAACGCGTCGATACTTGCACTGAACCTCAAAAACAATACTCTTCGACTTTTCTGAAAAAATTTAGGTGATATCCGCATAACTTTAGAAGATATGGGTGTAATTGTCTACGGTGACTATATTTGCAAAGGGCTTCCAAATGAAAGAAATGGTTTTCATGGATACTTGAGATTGAACGGAGGATGGCGAAGGGAACTAATTTTTTGGACAGGCATGGAGGTTATATTCGGATAACTATCGAAGATATGGGTGTAAATGCCTACGGTGACTAAATTAGAAAAAGGCTTTTTAATGAAAGAAATGGTATCCATGGTTACTTGAGATTGAACAGAGGATGGCTAAAGGAACTTATTTTTTGGGTAGACATAACTGGAATAAGTGCTGTTACAGACAAAGTACTCAAGGTTTAGTCGTGTAATTTGATGTGCAGGAATAAGGTATATTTCTTAACCTACCCTGAAAGAATGGCGGTTATATCTGCATAAGATTCGAAAATTTGTGGGTAATTGTTTCCGGAGCCAATATAATGAAAAGCTTCAAAATCAAATAAATGCAAAACTTTGACTCGAATGGGATAAAAAACCATCAGAAAATTTGTATACCATTGAGTTTAATAAATAGGAACAGAAAAATATGCGAGAGAAGAAATATTTTTACTTTCATTAACAAAAGAGTGTACGAGGCTAAAATTTCAGATTAGCATTATATTAATAAGTGCATTTACGAAAACATTATTTCATATAACGCGTCAAAACTTTCTCTAATACTCAACAGCATTACTCTACGCCTTCTGTGAAAGCATGGAGGTAATATCACCGAAAATTCCGGAAATATGTTGGTAATTGTTTCCGTAGACAATGTAATTAAAAGCATCAAAATCAAAAAATTGCAAAAATCCGACTCGAATGGGATAAAAAACCATCAAAAACTGTGTATACCATTGAGTTTGATGCAAAGTAACAGAAAAATAAGCGAGAGAAGAAATATTTTTACTTACATTAACAAAAGAGAGTACGAGGCTAAAATTTCAGATTAGCATTATGTTAATAAGTGCATTTACGGAGAAAGTATTTCATATGACGCTTCGAAACATTCACTGTTCCTCAACAGCATTACTCTACGCCTTCTGTGAAAACATGGAGGTAATATCCCCAATAATTATGAAAATATGTTGGTAATTGTTTCCGGTGACAATGTAATTAAAAGCTTCAAAATCAAATAAATGCAAAACTCCGACTCGAATGGGAAAAATAACCATCAGAAAATACGTATACCATTGAGTTTGATGCATAGGAACAGAAAAATAAGCGAGAGAAGAAATGTTTTTACTTACATTAACAAAAGAGTGTATGAGGCAAAAATTTCAGATTAGCATTATGTTAATAAGTGCATTTCCGGAGACAATATTTCATATAACGCGTCGATACATAAACTGAACCTCAAAAGCAATACTCTACGCCTTCTATGAAAAAATGGAGGTGATATCCGCATAACTGTCGAAGATATGGGTGTAAATGTCTACGGTGACTAAAGTAGCAAAGGGCTTCCAAATGAAAGAAATGGTATCCATGGATACTTGAGATTGAACGGAGGATGGCGAAGAGAACTAATTTTTTGGATAGGCATGGAGGCAATATCCGCATAACTATCGAAGATAAGGGTGTAAATGCCTACGGTGACTAAATTAGAAAAAGGCTATTAAATGAATGAAATGGTATCCATGGTTACTTGAGATTGAACAGAGGATGGCTAAGGGAACTTATTTTTTGGATAGGCATAACTGGAATAAGTGCTGTTACAGACTAAGTACTCAAGGTTTAGTCGTGTAATTTGATGTGCAGGGACAAGGTATATTTCTTAACCTACCCTGAAAGAATGGCGGTTATATCTGCATAAGATTCGAAAATATGTTGGTAATTGTTTCCGGTGCCAATATAATGAAAAGCTTCAAAATCAAATGAATGCAAAACTTCGACTCGAATGGGATAAAAAACCATCAGAAAATGTGTATACCATTGAGTTTAATAAATAGGAACAGAAAAATATGCGAGAGAAGAAATATTTTTACTTACATTAACAAAAGAGTGTACGAGGCTAAAATTGCAGATTAGCATTATATAAATATGTGCATTTACGAAAAAATTATTTCATATAACGCGTCGAAACTTGCACTGATCCTCAACAGCATTACTCTACGCCTTCTGCGAAAGCATGGAGGTAATATCCCCGAAAATTCCGAAAATATGTTGATAATTCTTTCCGGTGACAATGTAATTAAAAGCTACAAAATCAAAAAAATGCAAAGCTCCGACTCGAAGGGGATAAAAAACCATCAATAACTGTGTATACCATTGCGTTTGATGCAAAGGAACAGAAAAATAAGCGAGAGAAGAAATATTTTTACTTACATTAACAAAAGAGTGTACGAGGCTAAAATTTCAGATTAGCATTATGTTAATAAGTGCATTTACGGAGAAAGTATTTCATATGACGCTTCGAAACTTGCACTGTTCCTCAACAGCATTACTCTACGCCTTCTGTGAAAACATGGAGGTAATATCCCCAATAATTATGAAAATATGTTGGTAATTGTTTCCGATGACAATGTAATTAAAAGCTTCAAAATCAAAAATTGCAAAACTCCGACTCGAATGGGAAAAAAAAATTAAATTATGTGTATACCATTGAGTTTGATGCAAAGAAACAGAAAATTCTGCGAGAGAAAAAATATTTAAATTACATTAACAAAAGAGTGTACGAGGCTAAAATGTCAGATTAGCATTATAATATTAAGTGCATTTACGAAAAAATTATTTCATATAACGCGTCGAAACTTGCACTGATCCTCAACAGCATTACTCTACGCCTTCTGTGAAAGCATGGAGGTAATATCCCCAATAATTATTAAAATATGTTGGTAATTGTTTCCGGTGACAATGTAATTAAAAGCTTCAAAATCAGAAAATTGCAAAAATCCGACTCGAATGGGATAAAAAACCATCAAAAACTGTGTATACCATTGAGTTTGATGCAAAGAAACAGAAAAAAAAGCGAGAGAAGAAATATTTTTACTTACATTAACAAAAGAGTGTACGAGGCTAAAACTTCAGATTAGCATTATGTTAATAAGTGCATTTACGGAGAAAGTATTTTATATGACGCTTCGAAACTTGCACTGTTGAGCAACAGCATTACTCTACGCCCTTTGTGAAAACATGGAGGTAATATCCCCAATAATTATGAAAATATGTTGGCAATTGTTTCCGGTGACAATGTAATTAAAAGCTTCAAAATCAAAAAATTGCAAAACTCCGACTCGAATGGGAAAAAAAATCATCAAAAAATGTGTATACCATTGAGTTTGATGCATAGGAACAGAAAAATAAGCGAGAGAAGAAATATTTTTACTAACATTAACATAAGAGTGTACGAGGCAAAAATTTCAGATTAGCATTATGTTAATAAGTGCATTTACGAAAAAGGTATTTCATATAACGCGTCGATACTTGCACTGAACCTCAAAAACAATACTCTTCGACTTTTCTGAAAAAATTTAGGTGATATCCGCATAACTTTAGAAGATATGGGTGTAATTGTCAACGGTGACTATATTTGCAAAGGGCTTCCAAATGAAAGAAATGGTTTTCATGGATACTTGAGATTGAACGGAGGATGGCGAAGGGAACTAATTTTTTGGATAGGCATGGAGGTTATATTCGGATAACTATCGAAGATATGGGTGTAAATGCCTACGGTGACTAAATTAGAAAAAGGCTTTTTAATGAAAGAAATGGTATCCATGGTTACTTGAGATTGAACAGAGGATGGCTAAAGGAACTTATTTTTTGGGTAGACATAACTGGAATAAGTGCTGTTACAGACAAAGTACTCAAGGTTTAGTCGTGTAATTTGATGTGCAGGAATAAGGTATATTTCTTAACCTACCCTGAAAGAATGGCGGTTATATCTGCATAAGATTCGAAAATTTGTGGGTAATTGTTTCCGGAGCCAATATAATGAAAAGCTTCAAAATCAAATAAATGCAAAACTTTGACTCGAATGGGATAAAAAACCATCAGAAAATTTGTATACCATTGAGTTTAATAAATAGGAACAGAAAAATATGCGAGAGAAGAAATATTTTTACTTTCATTAACAAAAGAGTGTACGAGGCTAAAATTTCAGATTAGCATTATATTAATAAGTGCATTT
Organism: Pyrrhosoma nymphula; assembly: GCA_963573305.1. Lineage (NCBI taxonomy): Eukaryota > Metazoa > Arthropoda > Insecta > Odonata > Coenagrionidae > Pyrrhosoma > Pyrrhosoma nymphula. The sequence continues at coordinate 308,134 of OY754330.1, forward strand.
ACGAAAACATTATTTCATATAACGCGTCAAAACTTTCTCTAATACTCAACAGCATTACTCTACGCCTTCTGTGAAAGCATGGAGGTAATATCACCGAAAATTCCGGAAATATGTTGGTAATTGTTTCCGTAGACAATGTAATTAAAAGCATCAAAATCAAAAAATTGCAAAAATCCGACTCGAATGGGATAAAAAACCATCAAAAACTGTGTATACCATTGAGTTTGATGCAAAGTAACAGAAAAATAAGCGAGAGAAGAAATATTTTTACTTACATTAACAAAAGAGAGTACGAGGCTAAAATTTCAGATTAGCATTATGTTAATAAGTGCATTTACGGAGAAAGTATTTCATATGACGCTTCGAAACATTCACTGTTCCTCAACAGCATTACTCTACGCCTTCTGTGAAAACATGGAGGTAATATCCCCAATAATTATGAAAATATGTTGGTAATTGTTTCCGGTGACAATGTAATTAAAAGCTTCAAAATCAAATAAATGCAAAACTCCGACTCGAATGGGAAAAAAAACCATCAGAAAATACGTATACCATTGCGTTTGATGTTGCGTATGATAATATTTATTTCATTAAACGCGTCGAAACTTGCACTGATCCTCAACAGCATTACTCTACGCCTTCTGTGAAAGCATGGAGGTAATATCCTCGAAAATTGCGAAAATATGTTGTTAATTGTTTCCGGTGACAATGTAATTAAAAGCTTCAAAATCAAAAAATTGCAAAAATCCGACTCCAATGGGATAAAAAACCATCAAAAACTGTGTATACCATTGAGATTGATGCAAAGGAACAGAAAAAGAAGCGAGAGAAGAAATATTTTTACCTACATTAACAAAGGAGTGTACGAGGCTAAAATTTCAGATTAGCATCATGTTAATAAGTGCATTTACGGAGAAGGTATTTCATATGACGCTTCGAAACTTGCACTGTTTTTCAACAGAATTACCCTACGCCTTCTGTGAAAACATGGAAGTCATATCCCCAATAACTATAAAAATATGATGGTAATTGTTTCCAGTGACAATGTATTTAAAAGCTTCAAAATAAAAAAATTGCAAAAATCCGACTCGAATGGAATAAAAAACCATCAAAAACTGTGTATACCATTGAGTTTGATGCAAAGGAACAGAAAAATAAGCGAGAGAAGAAATATTTTTACTTACATTAACAAAAGAGTGTACGAGGCAAAAATTTCAGATTAGCATTATGTTAATAACTGCATTCACGGAGACAGTATTTCATATAACGCGTCGATACTTGCACTGAACCTCAAAAACACTACTCCACGCCTTCCCTGAAAGAATGTAGGTGATATCCGCATAACTGTCGAAGATATGGGTGTAAATGTCTACGGTGACAAAAGTAGCAAAGGGCTTCCAAATGAAAGAAATGGTATCCATGGATACTTGAGATTGAACGGAGGATGGCGAAGAGAACAAATTTTTTGGAAGAGCATGGAGGTAATATCCGCATAACTATCGAACATATGGGTGTAAATGTCTACGGTAACTAAATTAGCAAAGGGCTTCCAAATGAAAGAAATGGTATCCATGGATACTTGAGATTGAACGGAGGATGGCGAAGGGAACTAATTTTTTGGAAAGGCATGGAGGTAATATTCGCATAACTATCGAAGATATGGGTGTAAATGCCTACGGTGACTAAATTAGAAAAAGGCTTTTAAATGAAAGAAATGGTATCCATGGTTACTTGAGATTGAACAGAGGATGGCTAAGGGAACTTATTTTTTGAATAGGCATAACTGGAAAAGGTGCTGTTACAGACTAATTACTCAAGGTTTAGTCGTGTACTTTGATGTGCAGGAATAAGGTATATTTCTTAACCTACCCTGAAAGAATGGCGGTTATATCTGCATAAGATTCGAAAATTTGTGAGTAATTGTTTCCGGAGCCAATATAATGAAAAGCTTCAAAATCAAATAAATGCAAAACTTTTACTCGAATGGGATAAAAAACCATCAGAAAATTTGTATACCATTGGGTTTAATAAATAGGAACAGAAAAATATGCGAGAGAACAAAATAAATTTTTACTTACATTACAAAAGAGTGTACGAGGCTATAATTTAAGATTAGCATTATAATAATAAGTGCATTTACGAAATATTTATTTCATTAAACGCGTCGAAAATTGCACTGATCCTCAACAGCATTACTCTACGCCTTCTGTGAAAGCATGGAGGTAATATCCTCGAAAATTGCGAAAATATGTTGGTAATTGTTTCCGGTGACAATGTAATTAAAAGCTTCAAAATCAAAAAATTGCAAAAATCCGACTCCAATGGGATAAAAAACCATCAAAAACTGTGTATACCATTGAGTTTGATGCAAAGGAACAGAAAAAGAAGCGAGAGAAGAAATATTTTTACTTACATTAACAAAGGAGTGTACGAGGCTAAAATTTCAGATTAGCATTATGTTAATAAGTGCATTTACGGAGAAAGTATTTCATATGACGCTTCGAAACTTGCACTGTTCCTCAACAGCATTACTCTACGCCTTCTGTGAAAACATGGAGGTAATATCCCCAATAATTATGAAAATATGTTGGTAATTGTTTCCGATGACAATGTAATTAAAAGCTTCAAAATCAAAAATTGCAAAACTCCGACTCGAAGGGGATAAAAAACCATCAAAAACTGTGTATACCATTGCGTTTGATGCAAAGGAACAGAAAAATAAGCGAGAGAAGAAATATTTTACTTACATTAACAAAAGAGTGTACGAGGCTAAAATTTCTGATTAGCATTATGTTAATAAGTGCATTTACGGAGAAAGTATTTCATATGACGCTTCGAAACTTGCACTGTTTTTCAACAGAATTACCCTACGCCTTCTGTGAAAACATGGAAGTCATATCCCCAATAACTATAAAAATATGATGGTAATTGTTTCCAGTGACAATGTATTTAAAAGCTTCAAAATCAAAAAATTGCAAAAATCCGACTCGAATGGAATAAAAAACCATCAAAAACTGTGTATACCATTGAGTTTGATGCAAAGGAACAGAAAAATAAGCGAGAGAAGAAATATTTTTACTTACATTAACAAAAGAGTGTATGAGGCAAAAATTTCAGATTAACATTATGATAATAAGTGCATTTACGGAGACAGTATTTCATATAACGCGTCGATACTTGCACTAAACCTTAAAAGCAATACTCTACGCCTCTTTTGAAAAATTGGAGGTGATATCCGCATAACTGTCGAAGATATGGGTGTAAATGTCTACGGTGACTAAATTAGCAAAGGGCTTCCAAATGTAAGAAATGGTATCCATGGATACTTGAGATTGAACGGAGGATGGCGAAGGGAACTAATTTTTTGGATAGGCATGGAGGTAATATCCGCATAACTATCGAAGATATGGGTGTAAATGCCTACGGTGACTAAATTAGAAAAAGGCTTCCAAATGAAAGAAATGGTATCCATGGATACTTGAGATTGAACGGAGGATGGCGAAGGGAACTTATTTTTTGGATAGGCACAACTGGAATAAGTGCTGTTACAGACTAAGTACTCAAGGTTTAGTCGTGTAATTTGATGTGCAGGAACAAGGTACATTTCTTAACCTACCCTGAAAGAATGGCGGTTATATCTGCATAAGATTCGAAAATATTTGGGTAATTGTTTCCGGTGCCAATATAATGAAAAACTTCAAAATCAAATAAATGCAAAACTTCGACTCGAATGGGATAAAAAACCAACAGAAAATGTGTATACCATTGAGTTTAATAAATAGGAACAGAAAAATATGCGAGAGAAGAAATATTTTTACTTACATTAACAAAAGAGTGTACCAGGCTAAAATTTAAGATTAGCATTATATTAATAAGTGCACTTACGGAAAACGTTTTTCATATAACGCGTCGAAACTTGCACTGATCTTCAACAGCATTACTCTACGCCTTCTGTGAAAGCATGGAGGTAATATCACCGAAAATTCCGAAAATATGTTGGTAAATGTTTCCGGTGACAATGTAATTAAAAGCTTCAAAATCAAAAAATTGCAGAAATCCGACTCGAATGGGATAAGAAACCATCAAAAACTGTGTACACCATTGTGTTTGATGCAAAGGAACAGAAAATTTTGCGAGAGAAGAAATCTTTTAACTTACATTAACAAAAAAGTGTACGAGGCGAAAATTTCAGATTAGCATTATGTTAATAAGTGCATTTACGGAAACAGTATTTCATATAACGCGTCGATACTTGCACTAAACCTTAAAAGCAATACTCTACGCGTTTTCTGACAAAATGGAGGTGATATCCGCATAACTGTCGAAGATATGGGTGTAAATGTCTACGGTGACAAAAGTAGCAAAGGGCTTCCAAATGAAAGAAATGGTATCCATGGTTACTTGAGAGTGAACAGAGGATGTCGATTGGAACTTATTTTTTGGATAGGCATAACTGGAATAAGTGCTGTTACAGACTAAGTACTCAAGGTTTTGTCGTGTAATTTGATGTGCAGGAATAAGGTATATTTCTTAACCTACCCTGAAAGAATGGCGGTTATATCTGCATAAGATTCGAAAATTTGTGAGTAATTGTTTCCGGAGCCAATATAATGAAAAGGTTCAAAATCAAATAAATGCAAAACTTTTACTCGAATGGGATAAAAAACCATCAGAAAATTTGTATACCATTGGGTTTAATAAATAGGAACAGAAAAATATGCGAGAGAACAAAATATATTTTTACTTACATTACAAAAGAGTGTACGAGGCTATAATTTAAGATTAGCATTATAATAATAAGTGCATTTACGAAATATTTATTTCATTAAACGCGTCGAAACTTGCACTGATCCTCAACAGCATTACTCTACGCCTTCTGTGAAAGCATGGAGGTAATATCCTCGAAAATTGCGAAAATATGTTGGTAATTGTTTCCGGTGACAATGTAATTAAAAGCTTCAAAATCAAAAAATTGCAAAAATCCGACTCCAATGGGATAAAAAACCATCAAAAACTGTGTATACCATTGAGTTTGATGCAAAGGAACAGAAAAAGAAGCGAGAGAAGAAATATTTTTACTTACATTAACAAAGGAGTGTACGAGGCTAAAATTTCAGATTAGCATTATGTTAATAAGTGCATTTACGGAGAAAATATTTCATATGACGCTTCGAAACTTGCACTGTTCCTCAACAAAATTACTCTACGCCTTCTGTGAAAACATGGAGGTAATATCCCCAATAATTATGAAAATATGTTGGTAATTGTTTCCGATGACAATGTAATTAAAAGCTTCAAAATCAAAAATTGCAAAACTCCGACTCGAATGGGAAAAAAAAAATTAAATTATGTGTATACCATTGAGTTTGATGCAAAGAAACAGAAAATTCTGCGAGAGAAAAAATATTTAAATTACATTAACAAAAGAGTGTACGAGGCTAAAATGTCAGATTAGCATTATATTAATAAGTGCATTTACGAAAAAATTATTTCATATAACGCGTCGAAACTTGCACTGATCCTCAACAGCATTACTCTACGCCTTCTGTGAAAGCATGGAGGTAATATCCCCAATAATTATTAAAATATGTTGGTAATTGTTTCCGGTGACAATGTAATTAAAAGCTTCAAAATCAGAAAATTGCAAAAATCCGACTCGAATGGGATAAATAACCATCAAAAAATGTGTATACCATTGAGTTTGATGCAAAGAAACAGAAAAAAAAGCGAGAGAAGAAATATTTTTACTTACATTAACAAAAGAGTGTACGAGGCTAAAACTTCAGATTAGCATTATGTTAATAAGTGCATTTACGGAGAAAGTATTTCATATGACGCTTCGAAACTTGCACTGTTGAGCAACAGCATTACTCTACGCCATTTGTGAAAACATGGAGGTAATATCCCCAATAATTATGAAAATATGTTGGCAATTGTTTCCGGTGACAATGTAATTAAAAGCTTCAAAATCAAAAAATTGCAAAACTCCGACTCGAATGGGAAAAAAAATCATCAAAAAATGTGTATACCATTGAGTTTGAGACATAGGAACAGAAAAATAAGCGAGAGAAGAAATATTTTTACTAACATTAACATAAGAGTGTACGAGGCAAAAATTTCAGATTAGCATTATGTTAATAAGTGCATTTACGAAAAAGATATTTCATATAACGCGTCGATACTTGCACTGAACCTCAAAAATAATACTCTTCGACTTTTCTGAAAAAATGTAGGTGATATCCGCATAACTTTATAAGATATGGGTGTAATTGTCAACGGTGACTATATTTGCAAAGGGCTTCCAAATGAAAGAAATGGTTTTCATGGATACTTGAGATTGAACGGAGGATGGCGAAGGGAACTAATTTTTTGGATAGGCATGGAGGTTATATTCGGATAACTATCGAAGATATGGGTGTAAATGCCTACGGTGACTAAATTAGAAAAAGGCTTTTTAATGAAAGAAATGGTATCCATGGTTACTTGAGATTGAACAGAGGATGGCTAAAGGAACTTATTTTTTGGGTAGGCATAACTGGAATAAGTGCTGTTACAGACAAAGTACTCAAGGTTTAGTCGTGTAATTTGATGTGCAGGAATAAGGTATATTTCTTAACCTACCCTGAAAGAATGGCGGTTATATCTGCATAAGATTCGAAAATTTGTGGGTAATTGTTCCCGGAGCCAATATAATGAAAAGCTTCAAAATCAAATAAATGCAAAACTTTGACTCGAATGGGATAAAAAACCATCAGAAAATTTGTATCAATTGAGTTTAATAAATAGGAACAGAAAAATATGCGAGAGAAGAAATATTTTTACTTTCATTAACAAAAGAGTGTACGAGGCTAAAATTTCAGATTAGCATTATATTAATAAGTGCATTTACGAAATATTTATTTCATTAAACGCGTCGAAACTTGCACTGATCCTCAACAGCATTACTCTACCCCTTCTGTGAAAGCATTGAGGTAATATCCTCGAAAATTGCGAAAATATGTTGTTAATTGTTTCCGGTGACAATGTAATTAAAAGCTTCAAAATCAAAAAATTGCAAAAATCCGACTCCAATGGGATAAAAAACCATCACAAACTGTGTATACCATTGAGATTGATGCAAAGGAACAGAAAAAGAAGCGAGAGAAGAAATATTTTTACTTACATTAACAAAGGAGTGTACGAGGCTAAAATTTCAGATTAGCATCATGTTAATAAGTGCATTTACGGAGAAGGTATTTCATATGACGCTTCGAAACTTGCACTGTTGCGCAACAGCATTACTCTACGCCCTTTGTGAAAACATGGAGGTAATATCCCCAATAATTATGAAAATATGTTGGTAATTGTTTCCGGTGACAATGTAATTAAAAACTTCAAAATCAAAAATTGCAAAACTCCGACTCGAATGGGAAAAAAAAACATCAAAATGTGTATACCATTGAGTTTGATGCAAAGGAACAGAAAATTCTGCGAGAGAAGAAATATTTTTACTTACATTAACAAAAGAGTGTACGAGGCTAAAATTTCAGATTAGCATTATATTAATAAGTGCATTTACGAAAACATTATTTCATATAACGCGTCGAAACTTGCACTGATCCTCAACAGCATTACTCTACGCGTTCTGTGAAAGCATGGAGGTAATATCCCCAAAAATCTTGAAAATATGTTGATAATTCTTTCCGGTGACAATGTAATTAAAAGCTTCAAAAGCAAAAAATTGCAAAACTCCGACTCGAAGGGGATAAAAAACCATCAAAAACTGTGTATACCATTGCGTTTGATGCAAAGGAACAGAAAAATAAGCGAGAGAAGAAATATTTTTACTTACATTAACAAAAGAGTGTACGAGGCTAAAATTTCTGATTAGCATCATGTTAATAAGTGCATTTACGGAGAAGGTATTTCATATGACGCTTCGAAACTTGCACTGTTGCGCAACAGCATTACTCTACGCCCTTTGTGAAAACATGGAGGTAATATCCCCAATAATTATGAAAATATGTTGGTAATTGTTTCCGGTGACAATGTAATTAAAAACTTCAAAATCAAAAATTGCAAAACTCCGACTCGAATGGGAAAAAAAAACATCAAAATGTGTATACCATTGAGTTTGATGCAAAGGAACAGAAAATTCTGCGAGAGAAGAAATATTTTTACTTACATTAACAAAAGAGTGTACGAGGCTAAAATTTCAGATTAGCATTATATTAATAAGTGCATTTACGAAAACATTATTTCATATAACGCGTCGAAACTTGCACTGATCCTCAACAGCATTACTCTACGCCTTCTGTGAAAGCATGGAGGTAATATCCCCAAAATCTTGAAAATATGTTGATAATTCTTTCCGGTGACAATGTAATTAAAAGCTTCAAAAGCAAAAAATTGCAAAACTCCGACTCGAAGGGGATAAAAAACCATCAAAAACTGTGTATACCATTGCGTTTGATGCAAAGTAACAGAAAAATAAGCGAGAGAAGAAATATTTTTACTTACATTAACAAAAGAGTGTACGAGGCTAAAATTTCTGATTAGCATTATGTTAATAAGTGCATTTACGGAGAAAGTATTTCATATGACGCTTCGAAACTTGCACTGTTCCTCAACAGCATTACTCTACGTCTTCTGTGAAAACATGCAGGTAAAATCCCCAATAATTATGAAAATATGTTGGTAATTGTTTCCGATGACAATGTAATTAAAAGCTTCAAAATCAAAAATTGCAAAACTCCGACTCGAATGGGAAAAAAAACATCAAAATGTGTATACCATTGAGTTTGATGCAAAGGAACAGAAAATTCTGCGAGAGAAGAAATAGTTTTACTTACATTAACAAAAGAGTGTACGAGGCTAAAATTTCAGATTAGCATTATATTAATAAGTGCATTTACGAAAAAATTATTTCATATAACGCGTCGAAACTTGCACTGATCCTCAACAGCATTACTCTACGCCTTCTATGAAAGCATGGAGGTAATATCCCCAAAAATTCCGAAAATATGTTGATAATTCTTTCCGGTGACAATGTAATTAAAAGCTTCAAAATCAAAAAAATGCAAAGCTCCGACTCGAAGGGGATAAAAAACCATCAATAACTGTGTATACCATTGCGTTTGATGCAAAGGAACAGAAAAATAAGCGAGAGAAGAAATATTTTTACTTACATTAACAAAAGAGTGTACGAGGCTAAAATTTCAGATTAGCATTATGTTAATAAGTGCATTTACGGAGAAAGTATTTCATATGACGCTTCGAAACTTGCACTGTTCCTCAACAGCATTACTCTACGCCTTCTGTGAAAACATGGAGGTAATATCCCCAATAATTATGAAAATATGTTGGTAATTGTTTCCGATGACAATGTAATTAAAAGCTTCAAAATCAAAAATTGCAAAACTCCGACTCGAATGGGAAAAAAAAAATTAAATTATGTGTATACCATTGAGTTTGATGCAAAGAAACAGAAAATTCTGCGAGAGAAAAAATATTTAAATTACATTAACAAAAGAGTGTACGAGGCTAAAATGTCAGATTAGCATTATATTAATAAGTGCATTTACGAAAAAATTATTTCATATAACGCGTCGAAACTTGCACTGATCCTCAACAGCATTACTCTACGCCTTCTGTGAAAGCATGGAGGTAATATCCCCAATAATTATTAAAATATGTTGGTAATTGTTTCCGGTGACAATGTAATTAAAAGCTTCAAAATCAGAAAATTGCAAAAATCCGACTCGAATGGGATAAATAACCATCAAAAAATGTGTATACCATTGAGTTTGATGCAAAGAAACAGAAAAAAAAGCGAGAGAAGAAATATTTTTACTTACATTAACAAAAGAGTGTACGAGGCTAAAACTTCAGATTAGCATTATGTTAATAAGTGCATTTACGGAGAAAGTATTTCATATGACGCTTCGAAACTTGCACTGTTGAGCAACAGCATTACTCTACGCCATTTGTGAAAACATGGAGGTAATATCCCCAATAATTATGAAAATATGTTGGCAATTGTTTCCGGTGACAATGTAATTAAAAGCTTCAAAATCAAAAAATTGCAAAACTCCGACTCGAATGGGAAAAAAAATCATCAAAAAATGTGTATACCATTGAGTTTGATGCAAAGGAACAGAAAAATAAGCGAGAGAAGAAATATTTTTACTTACATTAACAAAAGAGTGTACGAGGCAAAAATTTCAGATTAGCATTATGTTAATAACTGCATTCACGGAGACAGTATTTCATATAACGCGTCGATACTTGCACTGAACCTCAAAAACACTACTCCACGCCTTCCCTGAAAAAATGTAGGTGATATCCGCATAACTGTCGAAGATATGGGTGTAAATGTCTACGGTGACTAAATTAGCAAAGGGCTTCCAAATGAAAGAAATGGTATCCATGGATACTTGAGATTGAACGGAGGATGGCGAAGGGAACTAATTTTTTGGATAGGCATGGAGGTAATATCCGCATAACTATCGACGATATGGGTGTAAATGCCTACGGTGACTAAATTAGAAAAAGGCTTTTAAATGAATGAAATGGTATCCATGGTTACTTGAGATTGAACAGAGGATGGCTAAGGGAACTTATTTTTTGGATAGGCATAACTGGAATAAGTGCTGTTACAGACTAAGTACTCAAGGTTTAGTCGTGTAATTTGATGTGCAGGGACAAGGTATATTTCTTAACCTACCCTGAAAGAATGGCGGTTATATCTGCATAAGATTCGAAAATATGTTGGTAATTGTTTCCGGTGCCAATATAATGAAAAGCTTCAAAATCAAATGAATGCAAAACTTCGACTCGAATGGGATAAAAAACCATCAGAAAATGTGTATACCATTGAGTTTAATAAATAGGAACAGAAAAATATGCGAGAGAAGAAATATTTTTACTTACATTAACAAAAGAGTGTACGAGGCTAAAATTGCAGATTAGCATTATATAAATAAGTGCATTTACGAAGAAAATGTTTTCATATAACGCGTCGAAACTTGCACTGATCTTCAACAGCAATACTCTACGCCTTCTGTGAAAGCATGGAGGTAATATCCCCGAAAATTCCGAAAATATTTTGGTAATTGTTTCCGGTGACAATATAATTAAAAGCTTCAAAATCAAAAAAATTGCAAAAATCCGACACGAATGGGATAAAAAACCATCAAAAACTGTGTATACCATTGAGTTTGATGCAAAGGAACAAAAAATCTGCGAGAGAAGAAATATTTTTACTTACATTAACAAAAGAGTGTACGAGGCTAAAATTTCAGATTAGCATTATGTTAATAAGTGCATTTACGGAAACAGTATTTCATATAACGCGTCGATACTTGCACTAAACCTTAAAAGCAATACTCTACGCGTTTTCTGACAAAATGGAGGTGATATCCGCATAACTGTCGAAGATATGGGTGTAAATGTCTACGGTGACAAAAGTAGCAAAGGGCTTCCAAATGAAAGAAATGGTATCCATGGATACTTGAGATTGAACGGAGGATGGCGAATAGAACTAATTTTTTGGAAGAGCATGGAGGTAATATCCGCATAACTATCGAAAATATGGGTGTAAATGTCTACGGTAACTAAATTAGCAAAGGGCTTCCAAATGAAAGAAATGGTATCCATGGATACTTGAGATTGAACGGAGGATGGCGAAGGGAACTAATTTTTTGGAAAGGCATGGAGGTAATATTCGCATAACTATCGAAGATATGGGTGTAAATGCCTACGGTGACTAAATTAGAAAAAGGCTTTTAAATGAAAGAAATGGTATCCATGGTTACTTGAGAGTGAACAGAGGATGGCTAAGGGAACTTATTTTTTGGATAGGCATAACTGGAAAAGGTGCTGTTACAGACTAATTACTCAAGGTTTAGTCGTGTAATTTGATGTGCAGGAATAAGGTATATTTCTTAACCTACCCTGAAAGAATGGCGGTTATATCTGCATAAGATTCGAAAATTTGTGAGTAATTGTTTCCGGAGCCAATATAATGAAAAGCTTCAAAATCAAATAAATGCAAAACTTTTACTCGAATGGGATAAAAAACCATCAGAAAATTTGTATACCATTGGGTTTAATAAATACGAACAGAAAAATATGCGAGAGAACAAAATATATTTTTACTTACATTACAAAAGAGTGTACGAGGCTATAATTTAAGATTAGCATTATAATAATAAGTGCATTTACGAAATATTTATTTCATTAAACGCGTCGAAACTTGCACTGATCCTCAACAGCATTACTCTACGCCTTCTGTGAAAGCATGGAGGTAATATCCTCGAAAATTGCGAAAATATGTTGGTAATTGTTTCCGGTGACAATGTAATTAAAAGCTTCAAAATCAAAAAATTGCAAAAATCCGACTCCAATGGGATAAAAAACCATCAAAAACTGTGTATACCATTGAGATTGATGCAAAGGAACAGAAAAAGAAGCGAGAGAAGAAATATTTTTACTTACATTAACAAAGGAGTGTACGAGGCTAAAATTTCAGATTAGCATCATGTTAATAAGTGCATTTACGGAGAAGGTATTTCATATGACGCTTCGAAACTTGCACTGTTGCGCAAAGGCATTACTCTACGCCCTTGGTGAAAACATGGAGGTAATATCCCCAATAATTATGAAAATATGTTGGTAATTGTTTCCGGTGACAATGTAATTAAAAACTTCAAAATCAAAAATTGCAAAACTCCGACTCGAATGGGACAAAAAAACATCAAAATGTGTATACCATTGAGTTTGATGCAAAGGAACAGAAAATTCTGCGAGAGAAGAAATATTTTTACTTACATTAACAAAAGAGTGTACGAGGCTAAAATTTCAGATTAGCATTATATTAATAAGTGCATTTACGAAAACATTATTTCATATAACGCGTCGATACTTGCACTGAACCTCAAAAGCAATACTCTACGCCTTCTCTGAAAACATGGAGGTTATATCCGCATAACAGTCGAAGATATGAGTGTAAATGTCTACAGTTACTAAATTAGGAAAGGGCTTCCAAATGAAAGAAATGGTATCCATGGATACTTGAGATTGAACGGAGGATGGCGAAGGGAACTTATTTTTTGGATAGGCGCAACTGGAATAAGTGTTGTTACAGACTAAGTACTCAAGGTTTAGTCGTGTAATTTGATGTGCAGGAACAAGGTACATTTCTTAACCTACCCTGAAAGAATGGCGGTTATATCTGCATAAGATTCGAAAATATTTGGGTAATTGTTTCCGGTGCCAATATAATGAAAAACTTCAAAATCAAATAAATGCAAAACTTCGACTCGAATGGGATAAAAAACCAACAGAAAATGTGTATACCATTGAGTTTAATAAATAGGAACAGAAAAATATGCGAGAGAAGAAATATTTTTACTTACATTAACAAAAGAGTGTACCAGGCTAAAATTTAAGATTAGCATTATATTAATAAGTGCACTTACGGAAAACGTTTTTCATATAACGCGTCGAAACTTGCACTGATCTTCAACAGCATTGCTCCACGCCTTCTGTGAAAGCATGGAGGTAATATCACCGAAAATTCCGAAAATATGTTGGTAAATGTTTCCGGTGACAATGTAATTAAAAGCTTCAAAATCAAAAAATTGCAGAAATCCGACTCGAATGGGATAAGAAACCATCAAAAACTGTGTACACCATTGTGTTTGATGCAAAGGAACAGAAAATTCTGCGAGAGAAGAAATCTTTTTACTTACATTAACAAAAAAGTGTACGAGGCGAAAATTTCAGATTAGCATTATGTTAATAAGTGCATTTACGGAAACAGTATTTCATATAACGCGTCGATACTTGCACTAAACCTTAAAAGCAATACTCTACGCGTTTTCTGAAAAAATGGAGGTGATATCCGCATAACTGTCGAAGATATGGCTGTAAATGTCTACGGTGACAAAAGTTTCAAAGAGCTTCCAAATGAAAGAAATGGTATCCATGGATACTTGAGATTGAACGGAGGATGGCGAAGGGAACTAATTTTTTGGAAAGGCATGGAGGTAATATTCGCATAACTATCGAAGATATGGGTGTAAATGCCTACGGTGACTAAATTAGAAAAAGGCTTTTAAATGAAAGAAATGGTATCCATGGTTACTTGAGATTGAACAGAGGATGGCTAAGGGAACTTATTTTTTGGATAGGCATAACTGGAAAAGGTGCTGTTACAGACTAATTACTCAAGGTTTAGTCGTGTAATTTGATGTGCAGGAATAAGGTATATTTCTTAACCTACCCTGAAAGAATGGCGGTTATATCTGCATAAGATTCGAAAATATTTGGGTAATTGTTTCCAGTGCCAATATAATGAAAAGCTTCAAAATCAAATAAATGCAAAACTTCGACTCGAATGGGATAAAAAACCATCAGAAAATGTGTATACCATTGAGTTTAATAAATGGGAACAGAAAAATATGCGAGAGAAGAAATATTTTTACTTACATTAACAAAAGAGTGTACGAGGCTAAAATTTCAGATTAGCATTATGTTAATAAGTGCATTTACGGAGAAAGTATTTCATATGACGCTTCGAAACTTGCACTGTTCCTCAACAGCATTATTCTACGCCTTCTATGAAAACATGAAGGTAATATCCCTAATATTTATGTAAATATGTTGGTAATTGTTTCCGGTGACAATGTAATTAAAAGCTTCAAAAGCAAAAAATTGCAAAAATCCGACTCGAATGGGATAAAAAACAATCAAAAACTGTGTATACCATTGACTTTGATTCAAAGGAACAGAAAATTCTGCGTAAAAAGAAATATTTTTACTTTCATTACCAAAAAAGTGTACGAGGCTAAAATTTCAGATTAGCATTATGTTAATAAGTGAATTTACGAAGAAAGTGTTTCATATGACGCTTCGAAACTTGCACTGTTCCTCAACAGAATTACCCTACGCCTTCTGTGAAAACATGGAAGTCATATCCCCAATAACTATAAAAATATGATGGTAATTGTTTCCAGTGACAATGTTTTTAAAAGCTTCAAAATCAAAAAATTGCAAAAATCCGACTCGAATGGAATAAAAAACCATCAAAAACTGTGTATACCATTGAGTTTGATGCAAAGGAACAGAAGAATAAGCGAGAAAAAAAATATTTTTACTTACATTAACAAAAGAGTGTACGAGGCAAAAATTTCAGATTAGCATTATGTTAATAACTGCATTCACGGAGACAGTATTTCATATAACGCGTCGATACTTACACTGAACCTCAAAAACACTACTCCACGCATTCCCTGAAAAAATGGAGGTGATATCCGCATAACTGTCGAAGATATGGGTGTAAATGTCTACGGTGACTAAATTAGCAAAGGGCTTCCAAATGAAAGAAATGGTATCCATGGATACTTGAGATTGAACGGAGGATGGCGAAGGGAACTAATTTTTTGGATAGGCATGGAGGTAATATCCGCATAACTATCGAAGATATGGGTGTAAATGCCTACGGTGACTAAATTAGAAAAAGGCTTTTAAATGAATGAAATGGTATCCATGGTTACTTGAGATTGAACAGAGGATGGCTAAGGGAACTTATTTTTTGGATAGGCATAACTGGAATAAGTGCTGTTACAGACTAAGTACTCAAGGTTTAGTCGTGTAATTTGATGTGCAGGGACAAGGTATATTTCTTAACCTACCCTGAAAGAATGGCGGTTATATCTGCATAAGATTCGAAAATATGTTGGTAATTGTTTCCGGTGCCAATATAATGAAAAGCTTCAAAATCAAATGAATGCAAAACTTCGACTCGAATGGGATAAAAAACCATCAGAAAATGTGTATACCATTGAGTTTAATAAATAGGAACAGAAAAATATGCGAGAGAAGAAATATTTTTACTTACATTAACAAAAGAGTGTACGAGGCTAAAATTGCAGATTAGCATTATATAAATAAGTGCATTTACGAAGAAAATGTTTTCATATAACGCGTCGAAACTTGCACTGATCTTCAACAGCAATACTCTACGCCTTCTGTGAAAGCATGGAGGTAATATCCCCGAAAATTCCGAAAATATTTTGGTAATTGTTTCCGGTGACAATGTAATTAAAAGCTTCAAAATCAAAAAAATTGCAAAAATCCGACACGAATGGGATAAAAAATCATCAAAAACTGTGTATACCATTGAGTTTGATGCAAAGGAACAGAAAAATCTGCGAGAGAAGAAATATTTTTACTTACATTAACAAAAGAGTGTACGAGGCTAAAATTTCAGATTAGCATTATGTTAATAAGTGCATTTTCGGAGAAAGTTTTTCATATAACGCGTCGATACTTGCACTGAACCTCAAACACAATACTCTACGACTTCCCTGAAAAAATGGAGGTGATATCCGCATAACTGTCGAAGATATGGGTGTAAATGTCTACGGTAACTAAATTAGCAAAGGGCTTCCAAATGAAAGAAATGGTATCCATGGATACTTGAGATTGAACGGAGGATGGCGAAGGGAACTAATTTTTTGGAAAGGCATGGAGGTAATATCCGCATAACTATCGAAGATATGGGTGTAAATGCCTACGGTGACTAAATTAGAAAAAGGCTTTTAAATGAAAGAAATGGTATCCATGGTTACTTGAGATTGAACAGAGGATGGCTAAGGGAACTTATTTTTTGGATAGGCATAACTGGAAAAGGTGCTGTTACAGACTAATTTTTCAAGGTTTAGTCGTGTAATTTGATGTGCAGGAATAAGGTATATTTCTTAACCTACCCTGAAAGAATGGCGGTTATATCTGCATAAGATTCGAAAATTTGTGAGTAATTGTTTCCGGAGCCAATATAATGAAAAGCTTCAAAATCAAATAAATGCAAAACTTTTACTCGAATGGGATAAAAAACCATCAGAAAATTTGTATACCATTGGGTTTAATAAATAGGAACAGAAAAATATGCGAGAGAACAAAATATATTTTTACTTACATTAACAAAAGAGTGTACGAGGCTATAATTTAAGATTAGCATTATAATAATAAGTGCATTTACGAAATATTTATTTCATTAAACGCGTCGAAACTTGCACTGATCCTCAACAGCATTACTCTACGCCTTCTGTGAAAGCATGGAGGTAATATCCTCGAAAATTGCGAAAATATGTTGGTAATTGTTTCCGGTGACAATGTAATTAAAAGCTTCAAAATCAAAAAATTGCAAAAATCCGACTCCAATGGGATAAAAAACCATCAAAAACTGTGTATACCATTGAGATTGATGCAAAGGAACAGAAAAAGAAGCGAGAGAAGAAATATTTTTACTTACATTAACAAAGGAGTGTACGAGGCTAAAATTTCAGATTAGCATCATGTTAATAAGTGCATTTACGGAGAAGGTATTTCATATGACGCTTCGAAACTTGCACTGTTGCGCAACAGCATTTCTCTACGCCCTTTGTGAAAACATGGAGGTAATATCCCCAATAATTATGAAAATATGTTGGTAATTGTTTCCGGTGACAATGTAATTAAAAACTTCAAAATCAAAAATTGCAAAACTCCGACTCGAATGGGGAAAAAAAACATCAAAATGTGTATACCATTGAGTTTGATGCAAAAGAACAGAAAATTCTGCGAGAGAAGAAATATTTTTACTTACATTAACAAAAGAGTGTACGAGGCTAAAATTTCAGATTAGCATTATATTAATAAGTGCATTTACGAAAACATTATTTCATATAACGCGTCGAAACTTGCACTGATCCTCAACAGCATTACTCTACGCCTTCTGTGAAAGCATGGAGGTAATATCCCCAAAAATCTTGAAAATATGTTGATAATTCTTTCCGGTGACAATGTAATTAAAAGCTTCAAAATCAAAAAATTGCAAAACTCCGACTCGAAGGGGATAAAAAACCATCAAAAACTGTGTATACCATTGCGTTTGATGCAAAGGAACAGAAAAATAAGCGAGAGAAGAAATATTTTACTTACATTAACAAAAGAGTGTACGAGGCTAAAATTTCTGATTAGCATTATGTTAATAAGTGCATTTACGGAGAAAGTATTTCATATGACGCTTCGAAACTTGCACTGTTTTTCAACAGAATTACCCTACGCCTTCTGTGAAAACATGGAAGTCATAACCCCTATAACTATAAAAATATGATGGTAATTGTTTCCAGTGACAATGTATTTAAAAGCTTCAAAATCAAAAAATTGCAAAAATCCGACTCGAATGGAATAAAAAACCATCAAAAACTGTGTATACCATTGAGTTTGATGCAGAGGAACAGAAAAATAAGCGAGAGAAGAAATATTTTTACTTACATTAACAAAAGAGTGTACGAGGCAAAAATTTCAGATTAGCATTATGTTAATAACTGCATTCACGGAGACAGTATTTCATATAACGCGTCGGTACTTGCACTGAACCTCAAAAACACTACTCCACGCCTTCCCTGAAAAAATGGAGGTGATATCCGCATAACTGTCGAAGATATGGGTGTAAATGTCTACGGTGACTAAATAAGCAAATGGCTTCCAAATGAAAGAAATGGTATCCATGGATACTTGAGATTGAACGGAGGATGGCGAAGGGAACTTATTTTTTGGATAGGCACAACTGGAATAAGTGCTGTTACAGACTAAGTACTCAAGGTTTAGTCGTGTAATTTGATGTGCAGGAACAAGGTACATTTCTTAACCTACCCTGAAAGAATGGCGGTTATATCTGCATAAGATTCGAAAATATTTGGGTAATTGTTTCCGGTGCCAATATAATGAAAAACTTCAAAATCAAATAAATGCAAAACTTCGACTCGAATGGGATAAAAAACCAACAGAAAATGTGTATACCATTGAGTTTAATAAATAGGAACAGAAAAATATGCGAGAGAAGAAATATTTTTACTTACATTAACAAAAGAGTGTACCAGGCTAAAATTTAAGATTAGCATTATATTAATAAGTGCACTTACGGAAAACGTTTTTCATATAACGCGTCGAAACTTGCACTGATCTTCAACAGCATTACTCTACGCCTTCTGTGAAAGCATGGAGGTAATATCACCGAAAATTCCGAAAATATGTTGGTAAATGTTTCCGGTGACAATGTAATTAAAAGCTTCAAAATCAAAAAAATTGCAGAAATCCGACTCGAATGGGATAAGAAACCATCAAAAACTGTGTACACCATTGTGTTTGATGCAAAGGAACAGAAAATTCTGCGAGAGAAGAAATCTTTTAACTTACATTAACAAAAAAGTGTACGAGGCGAAAATTTCAGATTAGCATTATGTTAATAAGTGCATTTACGGAAACAGTATTTCATATAACGCGTCGATACTTGCACTAAACCTTAAAAGCAATACTCTACGCGTTTTCTGAAAAAATGGAGGTGATATCCGCATAACTGTCGAAGATATGGGTGTAAATGTCTACGGTGACAAAAGTAGCAAAGGGCTTCCAAATGAAAGAAATGGTATCCATGGATACTTGAGATTGAACGGAGGATGGCGAAGGGAACTAATTTTTTGGATAGGCATGGAGGTAATATCCGCATAACTATCGAAGATATGGGTGTAAATGCCTACGGTGACTAAATTAGAAAAAGGCTTTTAAATGAATGAAATGGTATCCATGGTTACTTGAGATTGAACAGAGGATGGCTAAGGGAACTTATTTTTTGGATAGGCATAACTGGAATAAGTGCTGTTACAGACTAAGTACTCAAGGTTTAGTCGTGTAATTTGATGTGCAGGGACAAGGTATATTTCTTAACCTACCCTGAAAGAATGGCGGTTATATCTGCATAAGATTCGAAAATATGTTGGTAATTGTTTCCGGTGCCAATATAATGAAAAGCTTCAAAATCAAATGAATGCAAAACTTCGACTCGAATGGGATAAAAAACCATCAGAAAATGTGTATACCATTGAGTTTAATAAATAGGAACAGAAAAATATGCGAGAGAAGAAATATTTTTACTTACATTAACAAAAGAGTGTACGAGGCTAAAATTGCAGATTAGCATTATATAAATAAGTGCATTTACGAAGAAAATGTTTTCATATAACGCGTCGAAACTTGCACTGATCTTCAACAGCAATACTCTACGCCTTCTGTGAAAGCATGGAGGTAATATCCCCGAAAATTCCGAAAATATGTTGATAATTCTTTCCGGTGACAATGTAATTAAAAGCTACAAAATCAAAAAAATGCAAAGCTCCGACTCGAAGGGGATAAAAAACCATCAATAACTGTGTATACCATTGCGTTTGATGCAAAGGAACAGAAAAATCTGCGAGAGAAGAAATATTTTTACTTACATTAACAAAAGAGTGTACGAGGCTAAAATTTCAGATTAGCATTATGTTAATAAGTGCATTTTCGGAGAAAGTTTTTCATATAACGCGTCGATACTTGCACTGAACCTCAAACACAATACTCTACGACTTCCCTGAAAAAATGGAGGTGATAACCGCATAACTGTCGAAGATATGGGTGTAAATGTCTACGGTAACTAAATTAGCAAAGGGCTTCCAAATGAAAGAAATGGTATCCATGGATACTTGAGATTGAACGGAGGATGGCGAAGGGAACTAATTTTTTGGAAAGGCATGGAGGTAATATCCGCATAACTATCGAAGATATGGGTGTAAATGCCTACGGTGACTAAATTAGAAAAAGGCTTTTAAATGAAAGAAATGGTATCCATGGTTACTTGAGATTGAACAGAGGATGGCTAAGGGAACTTATTTTTTGGATAGGCATAACTGGAAAAGGTGCTGTTACAGACTAATTACTCAAGGTTTAGTCGTGTAATTTGATGTGCAGGAATAAGGTATATTTCTTAACCTACCCTGAAAGAATGGCGGTTATATCTGCATAAGATTCGAAAATTTGTGAGTAATTGTTTCCGGAGCCAATATAATGAAAAGCTTCAAAATCAAATAAATGCAAAACTTTTACTCGAATGGGATA
Organism: Pyrrhosoma nymphula; assembly: GCA_963573305.1. Classification (NCBI taxonomy): domain Eukaryota; kingdom Metazoa; phylum Arthropoda; class Insecta; order Odonata; family Coenagrionidae; genus Pyrrhosoma; species Pyrrhosoma nymphula. Next base: position 329,092 of record OY754330.1, read on the forward strand.
AAAAACCATCAGAAAATTTGTATACCATTGGGTTTAATAAATAGGAACAGAAAAATATGCGAGAGAACAAAATATATTTTTACTTACATTAACAAAAGAGTGTACGAGGCTATAATTTAAGATTAGCATTATAATAATAAGTGCATTTACGAAATATTTATTTCATTAAACGCGTCGAAACTTGCACTGATCCTCAACAGCATTACTCTACGCCTTCTGTGAAAGCATGGAGGTAATATCCTCGAAAATTGCGAAAATATGTTGGTAATTGTTTCCGGTGACAATGTAATTAAAAGCTTCAAAATCAAAAAATTGCAAAAATCCGACTCCAATGGGATAAAAAACCATCAAAAACTGTGTATACCATTGAGATTGATGCAAAGGAACAGAAAAAGAAGCGAGAGAAGAAATATTTTTACTTACATTAACAAAGGAGTGTACGAGGCTAAAATTTCAGATTAGCATCATGTTAATAAGTGCATTTACGGAGAAGGTATTTCATATGACGCTTCGAAACTTGCACTGTTGCGCAACAGCATTTCTCTACGCCCTTTGTGAAAACATGGAGGTAATATCCCCAATAATTATGAAAATATGTTGGTAATTGTTTCCGGTGACAATGTAATTAAAAACTTCAAAATCAAAAATTGCAAAACTCCGACTCGAATGGGGAAAAAAAACATCAAAATGTGTATACCATTGAGTTTGATGCAAAAGAACAGATAATTCTGCGAGAGAAGAAATATTTTTACTTACATTAACAAAAGAGTGTACGAGGCTAAAATTTCAGATTAGCATTATATTAATAAGTGCATTTACGAAAACATTATTTCATATAACGCGTCGAAACTTGCACTGATCCTCAACAGCATTACTCTACGCCTTCTGTGAAAGCATGGAGGTAATAGCCCCAAAAATCTTGAAAATATGTTGATAATTCTTTCCGGTGACAATGTAATTAAAAGCTTCAAAATCAAAAAATTGCAAAACTCCGACTCGAAGGGGATAAAAAACCATCAAAAACTGTGTATACCATTGCGTTTGATGCAAAGGAACAGAAAAATAAGCGAGAGAAGAAATATTTTACTTACATTAACAAAAGAGTGTACGAGGCTAAAATTTCTGATTAGCATTATGTTAATAAGTGCATTTACGGAGAAAGTATTTCATATGACGCTTCGAAACTTGCACTGTTTTTCAACAGAATTACCCTACGCCTTCTGTGAAAACATGGAAGTCATATCCCCAATAACTATAAAAATATGATGGTAATTGTTTCCAGTGACATTGTATTTAAAAGCTTCAAAATCAAAAAATTGCAAAAATCCGACTCGAATGGAATAAAAAACCATCAAAAACTGTGTATACCATTGAGTTTGATGCAGAGGAACAGAAAAATAAGCGAGAGAAGAAATATTTTTACTTACATTAACAAAAGAGTGTACGAGGCAAAAATTTCAGATTAGCATTATGTTAATAACTGCAGTCACGGAGACAGTATTTCATATAACGCGTCGGTACTTGCACTGAACCTCAAAAACACTACTCCACGCCTTCCCTGAAAAAATGGAGGTGATATCCGCATAACTGTCGAAGATATGGGTGTAAATGTCTACGGTGACTAAATAAGCAAATGGCTTCCAAATGAAAGAAATGGTATCCATGGATACTTGAGATTGAACGGAGGATGGCGAAGGGAACTTATTTTTTGGATAGGCACAACTGGAATAAGTGCTGTTACAGACTAAGTACTCAAGGTTTAGTCGTGTAATTTGATGTGCAGGAACAAGGTACATTTCTTAACCTACCCTGAAAGAATGGCGGTTATATCTGCATAAGATTCGAAAATATTTGGGTAATTGTTTCCGGTGCCAATATAATGAAAAACTTCAAAATCAAATAAATGCAAAACTTCGACTCGAATGGGATAAAAAACCAACAGAAAATGTGTATACCATTGAGTTTAATAAATAGGAACAGAAAAATATGCGAGAGAAGAAATATTTTTACTTACATTAACAAAAGAGTGTACCAGGCTAAAATTTAAGATTAGCATTATATTAATAAGTGCACTTACGGAAAACGTTTTTCATATAACGCGTCGAAACTTGCACTGATCTTCAATAGCATTGCTCCACGCCTTCTGTGAAAGCATGGAGGTAATATCACCGAAAATTCCGAAAATATGTTGGTAAATGTTTCCGGTGACAATGTAATTAAAAGCTTCAAAATCAAAAAAATTGCAGAAATCCGACTCGAATGGGATAAGAAACCATCAAAAACTGTGTACACCATTGTGTTTGATGCAAAGGAACAGAAAATTCTGCGAGAGAAGAAATCTTTTAACTTACATTAACAAAAAAGTGTACGAGGCGAAAATTTCAGATTAGCATTATGTTAATAAGTGCATTTACGGAAAAAGTATTTCATATGACGCTTCGAAACTTGCACTGTTGAGCAACAGCATTACTCTACGCACTTTGTGAAAACATGGAGGTAATATCCCCAATAATTATGAAAATATGTTGGCAATTGTTTCCGGTGACAATGTAATTAAAAGCTTCAAAATCAAAAAATTGCAAAACTCCGACTCGAATGGGAAAAAAAATCATCAAAAAATGTGTATACCATTGAGTTTGATGCATAGGAACAGAAAAATAAGCGAGAGAAGAAATATTTTTACTAACATTAACATAAGAGTGTACGAGGCAAAAATTTCAGATTAGCATTATGTTAATAAGTGCATTTACGAAAAAGATATTTCATATAACGCGTCGATACTTGCACTGAACCTCAAAAATAATACTCTTCGACTTTTCTGAAAAAATGTAGGTGATATCCGCATAACTTTAGAAGATATGGGTGTAATTTTCAACGGTGACTATATTTGCAAAGGGCTTCCAAATGAAAGAAATGGTTTTCATGGATACTTGAGATTGAACGGAGGATGGCGAAGGGAACTAATTTTTTGGATAGGCATGGAGGTTATATAAGGATAACTATCGAAGATATGGGTGTAAATGCCTACGGTGACTAAATTAGAAAAAGGCTTTTTAATGAAAGAAATGGTATCCATGGTTACTTGAGATTGAACAGAGGATGGCTAAAGGAACTTATTTTTTGGGTAGGCATAACTGGAATAAGTGCAGTTACAGAATAAGTACTCAAGGTTTAGTCGTGTAATTTGATGTGCAGGAATAAGGTATATTTCTTAACCTACCCTGAAAGAATGGCGGTTATATCTGCATAAGATTCGAAAATTTGTGGGTAATTGTTTCCGGAGCCAATATAATGAAAAGCTTCAAAATCAAATAAATGCAAAACTTTGACTCGAATGGGATAAAAAACCATCAGAAAATTTGTATACCATTGAGTTTAATAAATAGGAACAGAAAAATATGCGAGAGAAGAAATATTTTTACTTTCATTAACAAAAGAGTGTACGAGGCTAAAATTTCAGATTAGCATTATATTAATAAGTGCATTTACGAAAACATTATTTCATATAACGCGTCCAAACTTTCTCTAATCCTCAACAGCATTACTCTACGCCTTCTGTGAAAGCATGGAGGTAATATCCTCGAAAATTGCGAAAATATGTTGGTAATTGTTTCCGGTGACAATGTAATTAAAAGCTTCAAAATCAAAAAATTGCAAAAATCCGACTCCAATGGGATAAAAAACCATCAAAAACTGTGTATACCATTGAGTTTGATGCAAAGGAACAGAAAAAGAAGCGAGAGAAGAAATATTTTTACTTACATTAACAAAGGAGTGTACGAGGCTAAAATTTCAGATTAGCATCATGTTAATAAGTGCATTTACGGAGAAGGTATTTCATATGACGCTTCGAAACTTGCACTGTTGCGCAACAGCATTACTCTACGCCCTTTGTGAAAACATGGAGGTAATATCTCCAATAATTATGAAAATATGTTGGTAATTGTTTCCGGTGACAATGTAATTAAAAACTTCAAAATCAAAAATTGCAAAACTCCGACTCGAATGGAAAAAAAAAACATCAAAATGTGTATACCATTGAGTTTGATGCAAAGGAACAGAAAATTCTGCGAGAGAAGAAATAGTTTTACTTACATTAACAAAAGAGTGTACGAGGCTAAAATTTCAGATTAGCATTATATTAATAAGTGCATTTACGAAAGAATTATTTCATATAACGCGTCGAAACTTGCACTGATCCTCAACAGCATTATTCTACGCCTTCTGTGAAAGCATGGAGGTAATATCCCCGAAAATTCCGAAAATATGTTGATAATTCTTTCCGGTGACAATGTAATTAAAAGCTTCAAAATCAAAAAAATGCAAAGCTCCGACTCGAAGGGGATAAAAAACCATCAATAACTGTGTATACCATTGCGTTTGATGCAAAGGAACAGAAAAATAAGCGAGAGAAGAAATATTTTTACTTACATTAACAAAAGAGTGTACGAGGCTAAAATTTCAGATTAGCATTATGTTAATAAGTGCATTTACGGAGAAAGTATTTCATATGACGCTTCGAAACTTGCACTGTTCCTCAACAGCATTACTCTTCGCCTTCTGTGAAAACATGGAGGTAATATCCCCAATAATTATGAAAATATGTTGGTATTGTTTCCGATGACAAAGTAATTAAAAGCTTCAAAATCAAAAATTGCAAAACTCCGACTCGAATGGGAAAAAAAAATTAAATTATGTGTATACCATTGAGTTTGATGCAAAGAAACAGAAAATTCTGCGAGAGAAAAAATATTTAAATTACATTAACAAAAGAGTGTACGAGGCTAAAATGTCAGATTAGCATTATATTAATAAGTGCATTTACGAAAAAATTATTTCATATAACGCGTCGAAACTTGCACTGATCCTCAACAGCATTACTCTACGCCTTCTGTGAAAGCATGGAGGTAATATCCCCAATAATTATTAAAATATGTTGGTAATTGTTTCCGGTGACAATGTAATTAAAAGCTTCAAAATCAAAAATTGCAAAACTCCGACTCGAATGGGAAAAAAAAATTAAATTATGTGTATACCATTGAGTTTGATGCATAGGAACAGAAAAATAAGCGAGAGAAAAAATATTTTTACTAACATTAACATAAGAGTGTACGAGGCTAAAATTTCAGATTAGCATTATGTTAATAAGTGCATTTACGGAGAAAGTATTTCATATGACGTTTCGAAACTTGCACTGTTCCTCAACAGCATTACTCTTCGCCTTCTGTGAAAACATGGAGGTAATATCCCCAATAATTATGAAAATATGTTGGTATTGTTTCCGATGACAAAGTAATTAAAAGCTTCAAAATCAAAAATTGCAAAACTCCGACTCGAATGGGAAAAAAAAATTAAATTATGTGTATACCATTGAGTTTGATGCAAAGAAACAGAAAATTCTGCGAGAGAAAAAATATTTAAATTACATTAACAAAAGAGTGTACGAGGCTAAAATGTCAGATTAGCATTATATTAATAAGTGCATTTACGAAAAAATTATTTCATATAACGCGTCGAAACTTGCACTGATCCTCAACAGCATTACTCTACGCCTTCTGTGAAAGCATGGAGGTAAAATCCCCAATAATTATGAAAATATGTTGGTAATTGTTTCCGATGACAATGTAATTAAAAGCTTCAAAATCAAAAATTGCAAAACTCCGACTCGAAGGGGATAAAAAACCATCAATAACTGTGTATACCATTGCGTTTGATGCAAAGGAACAGAAAAATAAGCGAGAGAAGAAATATTTTTACTTACATTAACAAAAGAGTGTACGAGGCTAAAATTTCAGATTAGCATTATGTTAATAAGTGCATTTACGGAGAAAGTATTTCATATGACGCTTCGAAACTTGCACTGTTCCTCAACAGCATTACTCTACGCCTTCTGTGAAAACATGGAGGTAATATCCCCAATAATTATGAAAATATGTTGGTAATTGTTTCCGATGACAATGTAATTAAAAGCTTCAAAATCAAAAATTGCAAAACTCCGACTCGAATGGGAAAAAAAAATTAAATTATGTGTATACCATTGAGTTTGATGCAAAGAAACAGAAAATTCTGCGAGAGAAAAAATATTTAAATTACATTAACAAAAGAGTGTACGAGGCTAAAATGTCAGATTAGCATTATATTAATAAGTGCATTTACGAAAAAATTATTTCATATAACGCGTCGAAACTTGCACTGATCCTCAACAGCATTACTCTACGCCTTCTGTGAAAGCATGGAGGTAATATCCCCAATAATTATTAAAATATGTTGGTAATTGTTTCCGGTGACAATGTAATTAAAAGCTTCAAAATCAGAAAATTGCAAAAATCCGACTCGAATGGGATAAATAACCATCAAAAACTGTGTATACCATTGAGTTTGATGCAAAGAAACAGAAAAAAAAGCGAGAGAAGAAATATTTTTACTTACATTAACAAAAGAGTGTACGAGGCTAAAACTTCAGATTAGCATTATGTTAATAAGTGCATTTACGGAAAAAGTATTTCATATGACGCTTCGAAACTTGCACTGTTGAGCAACAGCATTACTCTACGCCCTTTGTGAAAACATGGAGGTAATATCCCCAATAATTATGAAAATATGTTGGCAATTGTTTCCGGTGACAATGTAATTAAAAGCTTCAAAATCAAAAAATTGCAAAACTCCGACTCGAATGGGAAAAAAAATCATCAAAAAATGTGTATACCATTGAGTTTGATGCATAGGAACAGAAAAATAAGCGAGAGAAGAAATAATTTTACTAACATTAACATAAGAGTGTACGAGGCTAAAATTTCAGATTAGCATTATATTAATAAGTGCATTTACGAAAAAGATATTTCATATAACGCGTCGATACTTGCACTGAACCTCAAAAATAATACTCTTCGACTTTTCTGAAAAAATGTAGGTGATATCCGCATAACTTTAGAAGATATGGGTGTAATTTTCAACGGTGACTATATTTGCAAAGGGCTTCCAAATGAAAGAAATGGTTTTCATGGATACTTGAGATTGAACGGAGGATGGCGAAGGGAACAAATTTTTTGGATAGGCATGGAGGTTATATAAGGATAACTATCGAAGATATGGGTGTAAATGCCTACGGTGACTAAATTAGAAAAAGGCTTTTTAATGAAAGAAATGGTATCCATGGTTACTTGAGATTGAACAGAGGATGGCTAAAGGAACTTATTTTTTGGGTAGGCATAACTGGAATAAGTGCAGTTACAGAATAAGTACTCAAGGTTTAGTCGTGTAATTTGATGTGCAGGAATAAGGTATATTTCTTAACCTACCCTGAAAGAATGGCGGTTATATCTGCATAAGATTCGAAAATTTGTGGGTAATTGTTTCCGGAGCCAATATAATGAAAAGCTTCAAAATCAAATAAATGCAAAACTTTGACTCGAATGGGATAAAAAACCATCAGAAAATTTGTATACCATTGAGTTTAATAAATAGGAACAGAAAAATATGCGAGAGAAGAAATATTTTTACTTTCATTAACAAAAGAGTGTACGAGGCTAAAATTTCAGATTAGCATTATATTAATAAGTGCATTTACGAAAACATTATTTCATATAACGCGTCCAAACTTTCTCTAATCCTCAACAGCATTACTCTACGCCTTCTGTGAAAGCATGGAGGTAATATCCTCGAAAATTGCGAAAATATGTTGGTAATTGTTTCCGGTGACAATGTAATTAAAAGCTTCAAAATCAAAAAATTGCAAAAATCCGACTCCAATGGGATAAAAAACCATCAAAAACTGTGTATACCATTGAGTTTGATGCAAAGGAACAGAAAAAGAAGCGAGAGAAGAAATATTTTTACTTACATTAACAAAGGAGTGTACGAGGCTAAAATTTCAGATTAGCATCATGTTAATAAGTGCATTTACGGAGAAGGTATTTCATATGACGCTTCGAAACTTGCACTGTTGCGCAACAGCATTACTCTACGCCCTTTGTGAAAACATGGAGGTAATATCTCCAATAATTATGAAAATATGTTGGTAATTGTTTCCGGTGACAATGTAATTAAAAACTTCAAAATCAAAAATTGCAAAACTCCGACTCGAATGGGAAAAAAAACATCAAAATGTGTATACCATTGAGTTTGATGCAAAGGAACAGAAAATTCTGCGAGAGAAGAAATAGTTTTACTTACATTAACAAAAGAGTGTACGAGGCTAAAATTTCAGATTAGCATTATATTAATAAGTGCATTTACGAAAGAATTATTTCATATAACGCGTCGAAACTTGCACTGATCCTCAACAGCATTATTCTACGCCTTCTGTGAAAGCATGGAGGTAATATCCCCGAAAATTCCGAAAATATGTTGATAATTCTTTCCGGTGACAATGTAATTAAAAGCTTCAAAATCAAAAAAATGCAAAGCTCCGACTCGAAGGGGATAAAAAACCATCAATAACTGTGTATACCATTGCGTTTGATGCAAAGGAACAGAAAAATAAGCGAGAGAAGAAATATTTTTACTTACATTAACAAAAGAGTGTACGAGGCTAAAATTTCAGATTAGCATTATGTTAATAAGTGCATTTACGGAGAAAGTATTTCATATGACGCTTCGAAACTTGCACTGTTCCTCAACAGCATTACTCTTCGCCTTCTGTGAAAACATGGAGGTAATATCCCCAATAATTATGAAAATATGTTGGTATTGTTTCCGATGACAAAGTAATTAAAAGCTTCAAAATCAAAAATTGCAAAACTCCGACTCGAATGGGAAAAAAAAATTAAATTATGTGTATACCATTGAGTTTGATGCAAAGAAACAGAAAATTCTGCGAGAGAAAAAATATTTAAATTACATTAACAAAAGAGTGTACGAGGCTAAAATGTCAGATTAGCATTATATTAATAAGTGCATTTACGAAAAAATTATTTCATATAACGCGTCGAAACTTGCACTGATCCTCAACAGCATTACTCTACGCCTTCTGTGAAAGCATGGAGGTAATATCCCCAATAATTATTAAAATATGTTGGTAATTGTTTCCGGTGACAATGTAATTAAAAGCTTCAAAATCAAAAATTGCAAAACTCCGACTCGAATGGGAAAAAAAAATTAAATTATGTGTATACCATTGAGTTTGATGCATAGGAACAGAAAAATAAGCGAGAGAAAAAATATTTTTACTAACATTAACATAAGAGTGTACGAGGCTAAAATTTCAGATTAGCATTATGTTAATAAGTGCATTTACGGAGAAAGTATTTCATATGACGCTTCGAAACTTGCACTGTTCCTCAACAGCATTACTCTTCGCCTTCTGTGAAAACATGGAGGTAATATCCCCAATAATTATGAAAATATGTTGGTATTGTTTCCGATGACAAAGTAATTAAAAGCTTCAAAATCAAAAATTGCAAAACTCCGACTCGAATGGGAAAAAAAAATTAAATTATGTGTATACCATTGAGTTTGATGCAAAGAAACAGAAAATTCTGCGAGAGAAAAAATATTTAAATTACATTAACAAAAGAGTGTACGAGGCTAAAATGTCAGATTAGCATTATATTAATAAGTGCATTTACGAAAAAATTATTTCATATAACGCGTCGAAACTTGCACTGATCCTCAACAGCATTACTCTACGCCTTCTGTGAAAGCATGGAGGTAAAATCCCCAATAATTATGAAAATATGTTGGTAATTGTTTCCGATGACAATGTAATTAAAAGCTTCAAAATCAAAAATTGCAAAACTCCGACTCGAAGGGGATAAAAAACCATCAATAACTGTGTATACCATTGCGTTTGATGCAAAGGAACAGAAAAATAAGCGAGAGAAGAAATATTTTTACTTACATTAACAAAAGAGTGTACGAGGCTAAAATTTCAGATTAGCATTATGTTAATAAGTGCATTTACGGAGAAAGTATTTCATATGACGCTTCGAAACTTGCACTGTTCCTCAACAGCATTACTCTACGCCTTCTGTGAAAACATGGAGGTAATATCCCCAATAATTATGAAAATATGTTGGTAATTGTTTCCGATGACAATGTAATTAAAAGCTTCAAAATCAAAAATTGCAAAACTCCGACTCGAATGGGAAAAAAAAATTAAATTATGTGTATACCATTGAGTTTGATGCAAAGAAACAGAAAATTCTGCGAGAGAAAAAATATTTAAATTACATTAACAAAAGAGTGTACGAGGCTAAAATGTCAGATTAGCATTATATTAATAAGTGCATTTACGAAAAAATTATTTCATATAACGCGTCGAAACTTGCACTGATCCTCAACAGCATTACTCTACGCCTTCTGTGAAAGCATGGAGGTAATATCCCCAATAATTATTAAAATATGTTGGTAATTGTTTCCGGTGACAATGTAATTAAAAGCTTCAAAATCAGAAAATTGCAAAAATCCGACTCGAATGGGATAAATAACCATCAAAAACTGTGTATACCATTGAGTTTGATGCAAAGAAACAGAAAAAAAAGCGAGAGAAGAAATATTTTTACTTACATTAACAAAAGAGTGTACGAGGCTAAAACTTCAGATTAGCATTATGTTAATAAGTGCATTTACGGAAAAAGTATTTCATATGACGCTTCGAAACTTGCACTGTTGAGCAACAGCATTACTCTACGCCCTTTGTGAAAACATGGAGGTAATATCCCCAATAATTATGAAAATATGTTGGCAATTGTTTCCGGTGACAATGTAATTAAAAGCTTCAAAATCAAAAAATTGCAAAACTCCGACTCGAATGGGAAAAAAAATCATCAAAAAATGTGTATACCATTGAGTTTGATGCATAGGAACAGAAAAATAAGCGAGAGAAGAAATAATTTTACTAACATTAACATAAGAGTGTACGAGGCAAAAATTTCAGATTAGCATTATGTTAATAAGTGCATTTACGAAAAAGATATTTCATATAACGCGTCGATACTTGCACTGAACCTCAAAAATAATACTCTTCGACTTTTCTGAAAAAATGTAGGTGATATCCGCATAACTTTAGAAGATATGGGTGTAATTTTCAACGGTGACTATATTTGCAAAGGGCTTCCAAATGAAAGAAATGGTTTTCATGGATACTTGAGATTGAACGGAGGATGGCGAAGGGAACAAATTTTTTGGATAGGCATGGAGGTTATATAAGGATAACTATCGAAGATATGGGTGTAAATGCCTACGGTGACTAAATTAGAAAAAGGCTTTTTAATGAAAGAAATGGTATCCATGGTTACTTGAGATTGAACAGAGGATGGCTAAAGGAACTTATTTTTTGGGTAGGCATAACTGGAATAAGTGCAGTTACAGAATAAGTACTCAAGGTTTAGTCGTGTAATTTGATGTGCAGGAATAAGGTATATTTCTTAACCTACCCTGAAAGAATGGCGGTTATATCTGCATAAGATTCGAAAATTTGTGGGTAATTGTTTCCGGAGCCAATATAATGAAAAGCTTCAAAATCAAATAAATGCAAAACTTTGACTCGAATGGGATAAAAAACCATCAGAAAATTTGTATACCATTGAGTTTAATAAATAGGAACAGAAAAATATGCGAGAGAAGAAATATTTTTACTTTCATTAACAAAAGAGTGTACGAGGCTAAAATTTCAGATTAGCATTATATTAATAAGTGCATTTACGAAAACATTATTTCATATAACGCGTCCAAACTTTCTCTAATCCTCAACAGCATTACTCTACGCCTTCTGTGAAAGCATGGAGGTAATATCCTCGAAAATTGCGAAAATATGTTGGTAATTGTTTCCGGTGACAATGTAATTAAAAGCTTCAAAATCAAAAAATTGCAAAAATCCGACTCCAATGGGATAAAAAACCATCAAAAACTGTGTATACCATTGAGTTTGATGCAAAGGAACAGAAAAAGAAGCGAGAGAAGAAATATTTTTACTTACATTAACAAAGGAGTGTACGAGGCTAAAATTTCAGATTAGCATCATGTTAATAAGTGCATTTACGGAGAAGGTATTTCATATGACGCTTCGAAACTTGCACTGTTGCGCAACAGCATTACTCTACGCCCTTTGTGAAAACATGGAGGTAATATCTCCAATAATTATGAAAATATGTTGGTAATTGTTTCCGGTGACAATGTAATTAAAAACTTCAAAATCAAAAATTGCAAAACTCCGACTCGAATGGGAAAAAAAACATCAAAATGTGTATACCATTGAGTTTGATGCAAAGGAACAGAAAATTCTGCGAGAGAAGAAATAGTTTTACTTACATTAACAAAAGAGTGTACGAGGCTAAAATTTCAGATTAGCATTATATTAATAAGTGCATTTACGAAAGAATTATTTCATATAACGCGTCGAAACTTGCACTGATCCTCAACAGCATTATTCTACGCCTTCTGTGAAAGCATGGAGGTAATATCCCCGAAATTTCCGAAAATATGTTGATAATTCTTTCCGGTGACAATGTAATTAAAAGCTTCAAAATCAAAAAAATGCAAAGCTCCGACTCGAAGGGGATAAAAAACCATCAATAACTGTGTATACCATTGCGTTTGATGCAAAGGAACAGAAAAATAAGCGAGAGAAGAAATATTTTTACTTACATTAACAAAAGAGTGTACGAGGCTAAAATTTCAGATTAGCATTATGTTAATAAGTGCATTTACGGAGAAAGTATTTCATATGACGCTTCGAAACTTGCACTGTTCCTCAACAGCATTACTCTTCGCCTTCTGTGAAAACATGGAGGTAATATCCCCAATAATTATGAAAATATGTTGGTATTGTTTCCGATGACAAAGTAATTAAAAGCTTCAAAATCAAAAATTGCAAAACTCCGACTCGAATGGGAAAAAAAAATTAAATTATGTGTATACCATTGAGTTTGATGCAAAGAAACAGAAAATTCTGCGAGAGAAAAAATATTTAAATTACATTAACAAAAGAGTGTACGAGGCTAAAATGTCAGATTAGCATTATATTAATAAGTGCATTTACGAAAAAATTATTTCATATAACGCGTCGAAACTTGCACTGATCCTCAACAGCATTACTCTACGCCTTCTGTGAAAGCATGGAGGTAATATCCCCAATAATTATTAAAATATGTTGGTAATTGTTTCCGGTGACAATGTAATTAAAAGCTTCAAAATCAGAAAATTGCAAAAATCCGACTCGAATGGGATAAATAACCATCAAAAACTGTGTATACCATTGAGTTTGATGCAAAGAAACAGAAAAAAAAGCGAGAGAAGAAATATTTTTACTTACATTAACAAAAGAGTGTACGAGGCTAAAACTTCAGATTAGCATTATGTTAATAAGTGCATTTACGGAGAAAGTATTTCATATGACGCTTCGAAACTTGCACTGTTGAGCAACAGCATTACTCTACGCCCTTTGTGAAAACATGGAGGTAATATCCCCAATAATTATGAAAATATGTTGGCAATTGTTTCCGGTGACAATGTAATTAAAAGCTTCAAAATCAAAAAATTGCAAAACTCCGACTCGAATGGGAAAAAAAATCATCAAAAAATGTGTATACCATTGAGTTTGATGCATAGGAACAGAAAAATAAGCGAGAGAAAAAATATTTTTACTAACATTAACATAAGAGTGTACGAGGCAAAAATTTCAGATTAGCATTATGTTAATAAGTGCATTTACGAAAAAGATATTTCATATAACGCGTCGATACTTGCACTGAACCTCAAAAATAATACTCTTCGACTTTTCTGAAAAAATGTAGGTGATATCCGCATAACTTTAGAAGATATGGGTGTAATTTTCAACGGTGACTATATTTGCAAAGGGCTTCCAAATGAAAGAAATGGTTTTCATGGATACTTGAGATTGAACGGAGGATGGCGAAGGGAACTAATTTTTTGGATAGGCATGGAGGTTATATTCGGATAACTATCGAAGATATGGGTGTAAATGCCTACGGTGACTAAATTAGAAAAAGGCTTTTTAATGAAATAAATGGTATCCATGGTTACTTGAGATTGAACAGAGGATGGCTAAAGGAACTTATTTTTTGGGTAGGCATAACTGGAATAAGTGCTGTTACAGACAAAGTACTCAAGGTTTAGTCGTGTAATTTGATGTGCAGGAATAAGGTATATTTCTTAACCTACCCTGAAAGAATGGCGGTTATATCTGCATAAGATTCGAAAATTTGTGGGTAATTGTTTCCGGAGCCAATATAATGAAAAGCTTCAAAATCAAATAAATGCAAAACTTTGACTCGAATGGGTTAAAAAACCATCAGAAAATTTGTATACCATTGGGTTTAATAAATAGGAACAGAAAAATATGCGAGAGAAGAAATATTTTTACTTTCATTAACAAAAGAGTGTACGAGGCTAAAATTTCAGATTAGCATTATATTAATAAGTGCATTTACGAAAACATTATTTCATATAACGCGTCCAAACTTTCTCTAATCCTCAACAGCATTACTCTACGCCTTCTGTGAAAGCATGGAGGTAATATCACCGAAAATTCCGGAAATATGTTGGTAATTGTTTCCGTAGACAATGTAATTAAAAGCATCAAAATCAAAAAATTGCAAAAATCCGACTCGAATGGGATAAAAAACCATCAAAAACTGTGTATACCATTTAGTTTGATGCAAAGTAAGAGAAAAATAAGCGAGAGAAGAAATATTTTTACTTACATTAACAAAAGAGAGTACGAGGCTAAAATTTCAGATTAGCATTATGTTAATAAGTGCATTTACGGAGAAAGTATTTCATATGACGCTTCGAAACATTCACTGTTCCTCAAAAGCATTACTCTACGCCTTCTGTGAAAACATGGAGGTAATATCCCCAATAATTATGAAAATATGTTGGTAATTGTTTCCGGTGACAATGTAATTAAAAGCTTCAAAATCAAATAAATGCAAAACTCCGACTCGAATGGGAAAAATAACCATCAGAAAATATGTATACCATTGAGTTTGATGCATAGGAACAGAAAAATAAGCGAGAGAAGAAATGTTTTTACTTACATTAACAAAAGAGTGTATGAGGCAAAAATTTCAGATTAGCATTATGTTAATAAGTGCATTTACGGAGACAATATTTCATATAACGCGTCGATACATAAACTGAACCTCAAAAGCAATACTCTACGCCTTCTATGAAAAAATGGAGGTGATATCCGCATAACTGTCGAAGATATGGGAGTAAATGTCTACGGTGACTAAAGTAGCAAAGGGCTTCCAAATGAAAGAAATGGTATCCATGGATACTTGAGATTGAACGGAGGATGGCGAAGAGAACTAATGTTTTGGATAGGCATGGAGGTAATATCCGCATAACTATCGAAGATATGGGTGTAAATGCCTACGGTGACTAAATTAGAAAAAGGCTTTTAAATGAATGAAATGGTATCCATGGTTACTTGAGATTGAACAGAGGATGGCTAAGGGAACTTATTTTTTGGATAGGCATAACTGGAATAAGTGCTGTTACAGACTAAGTACTCAAGGTTTAGTCGTGTAATTTGATGTGCAGGGACAAGGTATATTTCTTAACCTACCCTGAAAGAATGGCGGTTATATCTGCATAAGATTCGAAAATATGTTGGTAATTGTTTCCGGTGCCAATACAATGATAAGCTTCAAAATCAAATGTATGCAAAACTTCGACTCGAATGGGATAAAAAACCATCAGAAAATGTGTATACCATTGAGTTTAATAAATAGGAACAGAAAAATATGCGAGAGAAGAAATATTTTTACTTACATTAACAAAAGAGTGTACGAGGCTAAAATTGCAGATTAGCATTATATAAATAAGTGCATTTACGAAGAAAATGTTTTCATATAACGCGTCGAAAATTGCACTGATCTTCAACAGCAATACTCTACGCCTTCTGTGAAAGCATGGAGGTAATATCCCCGAAAATTCCGAAAATATTTTGGTAATTGTTTCCGGTGACAATGTAATTAAAAGCTTCAAAATCAAAAAAATTGCAAAAATCCGACTCGAATGGGATAAAAAACCATCAAAAACTGTGTATACCATTGAGTTTGATGCAAAGGAACAGAAAAATCTGCGAGAGAAGAAATATTTTTACTTACATTAACAAAAGAGTGTACGAGGCTAAAATTTCAGATTAGCATTATGTTAATAAGTGCATTTTCGGAGAAAGTATTTCATATAACGCGTCGATACTTGCACTGAACCTCAAAAACACTACTCCACGCCTTCCCTGAAAAAATGGAGGTGATATCCGCATAACTGTCGAAGATATGGGTGTAAATGTCTACGGTGACTAAATTAGCAAAGGGCTTCCAAATGAAAGAAATGGTATCCATGGATACTTGAGATTGAACGGAGGATGGCGAAGGGAACTAATTTTTTGGATAGGCATGGAGGTAATATCCGCATAACTATCGAAGATATGGGTGTAAATGCCTACGGAGACTAAATTAGAAAAAGGCTTCCAAATGAAAGAAATGGTATCCATGGATACTTGAGATTGAACGGAGGATGGCGAAGGGAACTTATTTTTTGGATAGGCACAACTGGAATAAGTGCTGTTACAGACTAAGTACTCAAGGTTTAGTCGTGTAATTTGATGTGCAGGAACAAGGTACATTTCTTAACCTACCCTGAAAGAATGGCGGTTATATCTGCATAAGATTCGAAAATATTTGGGTAATTGTTTCCGGTGCCAATATAATGAAAAACTTCAAAATCAAATAAATGCAAAACTTCGACTCGAATGGGATAAAAAACCATCAGAAAATGTGTATACCATTGAGTTTAATAAATAGGAACAGAAAAATATGCGAGAGAAGAAATATTTTTACTTACATTAACAAAAGAGTGTACCAGGCTAAAATTTAAGATTAGCATTATATTAATAAGTGCACTTACGGAAAACGTTTTTCATATAACGCGTCGAAACTTGCTATGATCTTCAACAGCATTACTCTACGCCTTCTGTGAAAGCATGGAGGTAATATCACCGAAAATTCCGAAAATATGTTGGTAAATGTTTCCGGTGACAATGTAATTAAAAGCTTCAAAATAAAAAATTGCAGAAATCCAACTCGAATAGGATAAGAAACCATCAAAAACTGTGTACACCATTGTGTTTGATGCAAAGGAACAGAAAATTCTGCGAGAGAAGAAATCTTTTAACTTACATTAACAAAAAAGTGTACGAGGCGAAAATTTCAGATTAGCATTATGTTAATAAGTTTATTTACGGAAACAGTATTTCATATAACGCGTTGATACTTGCACTAAACCTTAAAAGCAATACTCTACGCGTTTTCTGAAAAAATGGAGGTGATATCCGCATAACTGTCGAAGATATGGGTGTAAATGTCTACGGTGACAAAAGTAGCAAAGGGCTTCCAAATGAAAGAAATGGTATCCATGGATACTTGAGATTGAACGGAGGATGGCGAAGAGAACTAATTTTTTGGAAGAGCATGGAGGTAATATCCGCATAACTATCGAAAATATGGGTGTAAATGTCTACGGTAACTAAATTAGCAAAGGGCTTCCAAATGAAAGAAATGGTATCCATGGATACTTGAGATTGAACGGAGGATGGCGAAGGGAACTAATTTTTTGGAAAGGCATGGAGGTAATATTCGCATAACTATCGAAGATATGGGTGTAAATGCCTACGGTGACTAAATTAGAAAAAGGCTTTTAAATGAAAGAAATGGTATCCATGGTTACTTGAGATTGAACAGAGGATGGCTAAGGGAACTTATTTTTTGGATAGGCATAACTGGAAAAGGTGCTGTTACAGACTAATTACTCAAGGTTTAGTCGTGTAATTTGATGTGCAGGAATAAGGTATATTTCTTAACCTACCCTGAAAGAATGGCGGTTATATCTGCATAAGATTCGAAAATTTGTGAGTAATTGTTTCCGGAGCCAATATAATGAAAAGCTTCAAAATCAAATAAATGCAAAACTTTTACTCGAATGGGATAAAAAACCATCAGAAAATTTGTATACCATTGGGTTTAATAAATAGGAACAGAAAAATATGCGAGAGAACAAAATATATTTTTACTTACATTAACAAAAGAGTGTACGAGGCTATAATTTAAGATTAGCATTATAATAATAAGTGCATTTACGAAATATTTATTTCATTAAACGCGTCGAAACTTGCACTGATCCTCAACAGCATTACTCTACGCCTTCTGTGAAAGCATGGAGGTAATATCCTCGAAAATTGCGAAAATATGTTGGTAATTGTTTCCGGTGACAATGTAAATTAAAAGCTTCAAAATCAAAAAATTGCAAAAATCCGACTCCAATGGGATAAAAAACCATCAAAAACTGTGTATACCATTGAGTTTGATGCAAAGGAACAGAAAATTCTGCGAGAGAAGAAATATTTTTACTTACATTAACAAAGGAGTGTACGAGGCTAAAATTTCAGATTAGCATCATGTTAATAAGTGCATTTACGGAGAAGGTATTTCATATGACGCTTCGAAACTTGCACTGTTGCGCAACAGCATTACTCTACGCCCTTTGTGAAAACATGGAGGTAATATCCCCAATAATTATGAAAATATGTTGGTAATTGTTTCCGGTGACAATGTAATTAAAAACTTCAAAATCAAAAATTGCAAAACTCCGACCCGAATGGGGAAAAAAAACATCAAAATGTGTATACCATTGAGTTTGATGCAAAGGAACAGAAAATTCTGCGAGAGAAGAAATATTTTTACTTACATTAACAAAAGAGTGTACGAGGCTAAAATTTCAGATTAGCATTATATTAATAAGTGCATTTACGAAAACATTATTTCATATAACGCGTCGAAACTTGCACTGATCCTCAACAGCATTACTCTACGCCTTCTGTGAAAGAATGGAGGTAATATCCCCAAAAATCTTGAAAATATGTTGATAATTCTTTCCGGTGACAATGTAATTAAAAGCTTCAAAATCAAAAAATTGCATAACTCCGACTCGAAGGGGATAAAAAACCATCAAAAACTGTGTATACCATTGCGTTTGATGCAAAGGAACAGAAAAATAAGCGAGAGAAGAAATATTTTACTTACATTAACAAAAGAGTGTACGAGGCTAAAATTTCTGATTAGCATTATGTTAATAAGTGCATTTACGGAGAAAGTATTTCATATGACGCTTCGAAACTTGCACTGTTCCTCAACAGAATTACCCGACGCCTTCTGTGAAAACATGGAGGTAATATCCCCAATAATTATGAAAATATGTTGGTAATTGTTTCCGGTGACAATGTAATTAAAAGCTTCAAAATCAAATAAATGCAAAACTCCGACTCGAATGGGAAAAATAACCATCAGAAAATATGTATACCATTGAGTTTGATGCATAGGAACAGAAAAATAAGCGAGAGAAGAAATGTTTTTACTTACATTAACAAAAGAGTGTATGAGGCAAAAATTTCAGATTAGCATTATGTTAATAAGTGCATTTACGGAGACAATATTTCATATAACGCGTCGATACATAAACTGAACCTCAAAAGCAATACTCTACGCCTTCTATGAAAAAATGGAGGTGATATCCGCATGACTGTCGAAGATATGGGAGTAAATGTCTACGGTGACTAAAGTAGCAAAGGGCTTCCAAATGAAAGAAATGGTATCCATGGATACTTGAGATTGAACGGAGGATGGCGAAGAGAACTAATGTTTTGGATAGGCATGGAGGTAATATCCGCATAACTATCGAAGATATGGGTGTAAATGCCTACGGTGACTAAATTAGAAAAAGGCTTTTAAATGAATGAAATGGTATCCATGGTTACTTGAGATTGAACAGAGGATGGCTAAGGGAACTTATTTTTTGGATAGGCATAACTGGAATAAGTGCTGTTACAGACTAAGTACTCAAGGTTTAGTCGTGTAATTTGATGTGCAGGGACAAGGTATATTTCTTAACCTACCCTGAAAGAATGGCGGTTATATCTGCATAAGATTCGAAAATATGTTGGTAATTGTTTCCGGTGCCAATACAATGATAAGCTTCAAAATCAAATGTATGCAAAACTTCGACTCGAATGGGATAAAAAACCATCAGAAAATGTGTATACCATTGAGTTTAATAAATAGGAACAGAAAAATATGCGAGAGAAGAAATATTTTTACTTACATTAACAAAAGAGTGTACGAGGCTAAAATTGCAGATTAGCATTATATAAATAAGTGCATTTACGAAGAAAATGTTTTCATATAACAAGTCGAAACTTGCACTGATCTTCAACAGCAATACTCTACGCCTTCTGTGAAAGCATGGAGGTAATATCCCCGAAAATTCCGAAAATATTTTGGTAATTGTTTCCGGTGACAATGTAATTAAAAGCTTCAAAATCAAAAAAATTGCAAAAATCCGACTCGAATGGGATAAAAAACCATCAAAAACTGTGTATACCATTGACTTTGATGCAAAGGAACAGAAAAATCTGCGAGAGAAGAAATATTTTTACTTACATTAACAAAAGAGTGTACGAGGCTAAAATTTCAGATTAGCATTATGTTAATAAGTGCATTTTCGGAGAAAGTATTTCATATAACGCGTCGATACTTGCACTGAACCTCAAAAACACTACTCCACGCCTTCCCTGAAAAAATGGAGGTGATATCCGCATAACTGTCGAAGATATGGGTGTAAATGTCTACGGTGACTAAATTAGCAAAGGGTTTCCAAATGAAAGAAATGGTATCCATGGATACTTGAGATTGAACGGAGGATGGCGAAGGGAACTAATTTTTTGGATAGGCATGGAGGTAATATCCGCATAACTATCGAAGATATGGGTGTAAATGCCTACGGAGACTAAATTAGAAAAAGGCTTCCAAATGAAAGAAATGGTATCCATGGATACTTGAGATTGAACGGAGGATGGCGAAGGGAACTTATTTTTTGGATAGGCACAACTGGAATAAGTGCTGTTACAGACTAAGTACTCAAGGTTTAGTCGTGTAATTTGATGTGCAGGAACAAGGTACATTTCTTAACCTACCCTGAAAGAATGGCGGTTATATCTGCATAAGATTCGAAAATATTTGGGTAATTGTTTCCGGTGCCAATATAATGAAAAACTTCAAAATCAAATAAATGCAAAACTTCGACTCGAATGGGATAAAAAACCAACAGAAAATGTGTATACCATTGAGTTTAATAAATAGGAAGAGAAAAATATGCGAGAGAAGAAATATTTTTACTTACATTAACAAAAGAGTGTACCAGGCTAAAATTTAAGATTAGCATTATATTAATAAGTGCACTTACGGAAAACGTTTTTCATATAACGCGTCGAAACTTGCTATGATCTTCAACAGCATTACTCTACGCCTTCTGTGAAAGCATGGAGGTAATATCACCGAAAATTCCGAAAATATGTTGGTAAATGTTTCCGGTGACAATGTAATTAAAAGCTTCAAAATCAAAAAATTGCAGAAATCCAACTCGAATAGGATAAGAAACCATCAAAAACTGTGTACACCATTGTGTTTGATGCAAAGGAACAGAAAATTCTGCGAGAGAAGAAATCTTTTAACTTACATTAACAAAAAAGTGTACGAGGCGAAAATTTCAGATTAGCATTATGTTAATAAGTTTATTTACGGAAACAGTATTTCATATAACGCGTTGATACTTGCACTAAACCTTAAAAGCAATACTCTACGCGTTTTCTGAAAAAATGGAGGTGATATCCGCATAACTGTCGAAGATATGGGTGTAAATGTCTACGGTGACAAAAGTATCAAAGGGCTTCCAAATGAAAGAAATGGTATCCATGGATACTTGAGATTGAACGGAGGATGGCGAAGAGAACTAATTTTTTGGAAGAGCATGGAGGTAATATCCGCATAACTATCGAAAATATGGGTGTAAATGTCTACGGTAACTAAATTAGCAAAGGGCTTCCAAATGAAAGAAATGGTATCCATGGATACTTGAGATTGAACGGAGGATGGCGAAGGGAACTAATTTTTTGGAAAGGCATGGAGGTAATATTCGCATAACTATCGAAGATATGGGTGTAAATGCCTACGGTGACTAAATTAGAAAAAGGCTTTTAAATGAAAGAAATGGTATCCATGGTTACTTGAGATTGAACAGAGGATGGCTAAGGGAACTTATTTTTTGGATAGGCATAACTGGAAAAGGTGCTGTTACAGACTAATTACTCAAGGTTTAGTCGTGTAATTTGATGTGCAGGAATAAGGTATATTTCTTAACCTACCCTGAAAGAAAGGCGGTTATATCTGCATAAGATTCGAAAATTTGTGAGTAATTGTTTCCGGAGCCAATATAATGAAAAGCTTCAAAATCAAATAAATGCAAAACTTTTACTCGAATGGGATAAAAAACCATCAGAAAATTTGTATACCATTGGGTTTAATAAATAGGAACAGAAAAATATGCGAGAGAACAAAATATATTTTTACTTACATTAACAAAAGAGTGTACGAGGCTATAATTTAAGATTAGCATTATAATAATAAGTGCATTTACGAAATATTTATTTCATTAAACGCGTCGAAACTTGCACTGATCCTCAACAGCATTACTCTACGCCTTCTGTGAAAGCATGGAGGTAATATCCTCGAAAATTGCGAAAATATGTTGGTAATTGTTTCCGGTGACAATGTAATTAAAAGCTTCAAAATCAAAAAATTGCAAAAATCCGACTCCAATGGGATAAAAAACCATCAAAAACTGTGTATACCATTGAGTTTGATGCAAAGGAACAGAAAATTCTGCGAGAGAAGAAATATTTTTACTTACATTAACAAAGGAGTGTACGAGGCTAAAATTTCAGATTAGCATCATGTTAATAAGTGCATTTACGGAGAAGGTATTTCATATGACGCTTCGAAACTT
Source organism: Pyrrhosoma nymphula (assembly GCA_963573305.1). Lineage (NCBI taxonomy): Eukaryota > Metazoa > Arthropoda > Insecta > Odonata > Coenagrionidae > Pyrrhosoma > Pyrrhosoma nymphula. Next base: position 351,955 of record OY754330.1, read on the forward strand.
GCACTGTTGCGCAAAAGCATTACTCTACGCCCTTTGTGAAAACATGGAGGTAATATCCCCAATAATTATGAAAATATGTTGGTAATTGTTTCCGGTGACAATGTAATTAAAAACTTCAAAATCAAAAATTGCACAACTCCGACCCGAATGGGGAAAAAAAACATCAAAATGTGTATACCATTGAGTTTGATGCAAAGGAACAGAAAATTCTGCGAGAGAAGAAATATTTTTACTTACATTAACAAAAGAGTGTACGAGGCTAAAATTTCAGATTAGCATTATATTAATAAGTGCATTTACGAAAACATTATTTCATATAACGCGTCGAAACTTGCACTGATCCTCAACAGCATTACTCTACGCCTTCTGTGAAAGCATGGAGGTAATATCCCCAAAAATCTTGAAAATATGTTGATAATTCTTTCCGGTGACAATGTAATTAAAAGCTTCAAAATCAAAAAATTGCAAAACTCCGACTCGAAGGGGATAAAAAACCATCAAAAACTGTGTATACCATTGCGTTTGATGCAAAGGAACAGAAAAATAAGCGAGAGAAGAAATATTTTACTTACATTAACAAAAGAGTGTACGAGGCTAAAATTTCTGATTAGCATTATGTTAATAAGTGCATTTACGGAGAAAGTATTTCATATGACGCTTCGAAACTTGCACTGTTCCTCAACAGAATTACCCGACGCCTTCTGTGAAAACATGGAAGTCATATCCCCAATAACTATAAAAATATGATGGTAATTGTTTCCAGTGACAATGTATTTAAAAGCTTCAAAATCAAAAAATTGCAAAAATCCGACTCGAATGGAATAAAAAACCATCAAAAACTGTGTATACCATTGAGTTTGATGCAAAGAAACAGAAAAATAAGCGAGAGAAGAAATATTTTTACTTACATTAACAAAAGAGTGTACGAGGCAAAAATTTCAGATTAGCATTATGTTAATAACTGCATTCACGGAGACAGTATTTCATATAACGCGTCGATACTTGCACTGAACCTCAAAAACACTACTCCACGCCTTCCCTGAAAAAATGGAGGTGATATCCGCATAACTGTCGAAGATATGGGTGTAAATGTCTACGGTGACTAAATTAGCAAAGGGCTTCCAAATGAAAGAAATGGTATCCATGGATACTTGAGATTGAACGGAGGATGGCGAAGGGAACTAATTTTTTGGATAGGCATGGAGGTAATATCCGCATAACTATCGAAGATATGGGTGTAAATGAATACGGTGACTAAATTAGAAAAAGGCTTCCAAATGAAAGAAATGGTATCCATGGATACTTGAGATTGAACGGAGGATGGCGAAGGGAACTTATTTTTTGGATAGGCACAACTGGAATAAGTGCTGTTACAGACTAAGTACTCAAGGTTTAGTCGTGTAATTTGATGTGCAGGAACAAGGTACATTTCTTAACCTACCCTGAAAGAATGGCGGTTATATCTGCATAAGATTCGAAAATATTTGGGTAATTGTTTCCGGTGCCAATATAATGAAAAACTTCAAAATCAAATAAATGCAAAACTTCGACTCGAATGGGATAAAAAACCAACAGAAAATGTGTATACCATTGAGTTTAATAAATAGGAAGAGAAAAATATGCGAGAGAAGAAATATTTTTACTTACATTAACAAAAGAGTGTACCAGGCTAAAATTTAAGATTAGCATTATATTAATAAGTGCACTTACGGAAAACGTTTTTCATATAACGCGTCGAAACTTGCTATGATCTTCAACAGCATTACTCTACGCCTTCTGTGAAAGCATGGAGGTAATATCACCGAAAATTCCGAAAATATGTTGGTAAATGTTTCCGGTGACAATGTAATTAAAAGCTTCAAAATAAAAAATTGCAGAAATCCAACTCGAATAGGATAAGAAACCATCAAAAACTGTGTACACCATTGTGTTTGATGCAAAGGAACAGAAAATTCTGCGAGAGAAGAAATCTTTTAACTTACATTAACAAAAAAGTGTACGAGGCGAAAATTTCAGATTAGCATTATGTTAATAAGTTTATTTACGGAAACAGTATTTCATATAACGCGTTGATACTTGCACTAAACCTTAAAAGCAATACTCTACGCGTTTTCTGAAAAAATGGAGGTGATATCCGCATAACTGTCGAAGATATGGGTGTAAATGTCTACGGTGACAAAAGTAGCAAAGGGCTTCCAAATGAAAGAAATGGTATCCATGGATACTTGAGATTGAACGGAGGATGGCGAAGAGAACTAATTTTTTGGAAGAGCATGGAGGTAATATCCGCATAACTATCGAAAATATGGGTGTAAATGTCTACGGTAACTAAATTAGCAAAGGGCTTCCAAATGAAAGAAATGGTATCCATGGATACTTGAGATTGAACGGAGGATGGCGAAGGGAACTAATTTTTTGGAAAGGCATGGAGGTAATATTCGCATAACTATCGAAGATATGGGTGTAAATGCCTACGGTGACTAAATTAGAAAAAGGCTTTTAAATGAAAGAAATGGTATCCATGGTTACTTGAGATTGAACAGAGGATGGCTAAGGGAACTTATTTTTTGGATAGGCATAACTGGAAAAGGTGCTGTTACAGACTAATTACTCAAGGTTTAGTCGTGTAATTTGATGTGCAGGAATAAGGTATATTTCTTAACCTACCCTGAAAGAATGGCGGTTATATCTGCATAAGATTCGAAAATTTGTGAGTAATTGTTTCCGGAGCCAATATAATGAAAAGCTTCAAAATCAAATAAATGCAAAACTTTTACTCGAATGGGATAAAAAACCATCAGAAAATTTGTATACCATTGGGTTTAATAAATAGGAACAGAAAAATATGCGAGAGAACAAAATATATTTTTACTTACATTAACAAAAGAGTGTACGAGGCTATAATTTAAGATTAGCATTATAATAATAAGTGCATTTACGAAATATTTATTTCATTAAACGCGTCGAAACTTGCACTGATCCTCAACAGCATTACTCTACGCCTTCTGTGAAAGCATGGAGGTAATATCCTCGAAAATTGCGAAAATATGTTGGTAATTGTTTCCGGTGACAATGTAATTAAAAGCTTCAAAATCAAAAAATTGCAAAAATCCGACTCCAATGGGATAAAAAACCATCAAAAACTGTGTATACCATTGAGTTTGATGCAAAGGAACAGAAAATTCTGCGAGAGAAGAAATATTTTTACTTACATTAACAAAGGAGTGTACGAGGCTAAAATTTCAGATTAGCATCATGTTAATAAGTGCATTTACGGAGAAGGTATTTCATATGACGCTTCGAAACTTGCACTGTTGCGCAACAGCATTACTCTACGCCCTTTGTGAAAACATGGAGGTAATATCCCCAATAATTATGAAAATATGTTGGTAATTGTTTCCGGTGACAATGTAATTAAAAACTTCAAAATCAAAAATTGCAAAACTCCGACCCGAATGGGGAAAAAAAACATCAAAATGTGTATACCATTGAGTTTGATGCAAAGGAACAGAAAATTCTGCGAGAGAAGAAATATTTTTACTTACATTAACAAAAGAGTGTACGAGGCTAAAATTTCAGATTAGCATTATATTAATAAGTGCATTTACGAAAACATTATTTCATATAACGCGTCGAAACTTGCACTGATCCTCAACAGCATTACTCTACGCCTTCTGTGAAAGAATGGAGGTAATATCCCCAAAAATCTTGAAAATATGTTGATAATTCTTTCCGGTGACAATGTAATTAAAAGCTTCAAAATCAAAAAATTGCAAAACTCCGACTCGAAGGGGATAAAAAACCATCAAAAACTGTGTATACCATTGCGTTTGATGCAAAGGAACAGAAAAATAAGCGAGAGAAGAAATATTTTACTTACATTAACAAAAGAGTGTACGAGGCTAAAATTTCTGATTAGCATTATGTTAATAAGTGCATTTACGGAGAAAGTATTTCATATGACGCTTCGAAACTTGCACTGTTCCTCAACAGAATTACCCGACGCCTTCTGTGAAAACATGGAGGTAATATCCCCAATAATTATGAAAATATGTTGGTAATTGTTTCCGGTGACAATGTAATTAAAAGCTTCAAAATCAAATAAATGCAAAACTCCGACTCGAATGGGAAAAATAACCATCAGAAAATATGTATACCATTGAGTTTGATGCATAGGAACAGAAAAATAAGCGAGAGAAGAAATGTTTTTACTTACATTAACAAAAGAGTGTATGAGGCAAAAATTTCAGATTAGCATTATGTTAATAAGTGCATTTACGGAGACAATATTTCATATAACGCGTCGATACATAAACTGAACCTCAAAAGCAATACTCTACGCCTTCTATGAAAAAATGGAGGTGATATCCGCATGACTGTCGAAGATATGGGAGTAAATGTCTACGGTGACTAAAGTAGCAAAGGGCTTCCAAATGAAAGAAATGGTATCCATGGATACTTGAGATTGAACGGAGGATGGCGAAGAGAACTAATGTTTTGGATAGGCATGGAGGTAATATCCGCATAACTATCGAAGATATGGGTGTAAATGCCTACGGTGACTAAATTAGAAAAAGGCTTTTAAATGAATGAAATGGTATCCATGGTTACTTGAGATTGAACAGAGGATGGCTAAGGGAACTTATTTTTTGGATAGGCATAACTGGAATAAGTGCTGTTACAGACTAAGTACTCAAGGTTTAGTCGTGTAATTTGATGTGCAGGGACAAGGTATATTTCTTAACCTACCCTGAAAGAATGGCGGTTATATCTGCATAAGATTCGAAAATATGTTGGTAATTGTTTCCGGTGCCAATACAATGATAAGCTTCAAAATCAAATGTATGCAAAACTTCGACTCGAATGGGATAAAAAACCATCAGAAAATGTGTATACCATTGAGTTTAATAAATAGGAACAGAAAAATATGCGAGAGAAGAAATATTTTTACTTACATTAACAAAAGAGTGTACGAGGCTAAAATTGCAGATTAGCATTATATAAATAAGTGCATTTACGAAGAAAATGTTTTCATATAACAAGTCGAAACTTGCACTGATCTTCAACAGCAATACTCTACGCCTTCTGTGAAAGCATGGAGGTAATATCCCCGAAAATTCCGAAAATATTTTGGTAATTGTTTCCGGTGACAATGTAATTAAAAGCTTCAAAATCAAAAAAATTGCAAAAATCCGACTCGAATGGGATAAAAAACCATCAAAAACTGTGTATACCATTGACTTTGATGCAAAGGAACAGAAAAATCTGCGAGAGAAGAAATATTTTTACTTACATTAACAAAAGAGTGTACGAGGCTAAAATTTCAGATTAGCATTATGTTAATAAGTGCATTTTCGGAGAAAGTATTTCATATAACGCGTCGATACTTGCACTGAACCTCAAAAACACTACTCCACGCCTTCCCTGAAAAAATGGAGGTGATATCCGCATAACTGTCGAAGATATGGGTGTAAATGTCTACGGTGACTAAATTAGCAAAGGGTTTCCAAATGAAAGAAATGGTATCCATGGATACTTGAGATTGAACGGAGGATGGCGAAGGGAACTAATTTTTTGGATAGGCATGGAGGTAATATCCGCATAACTATCGAAGATATGGGTGTAAATGCCTACGGAGACTAAATTAGAAAAAGGCTTCCAAATGAAAGAAATGGTATCCATGGATACTTGAGATTGAACGGAGGATGGCGAAGGGAACTTATTTTTTGGATAGGCACAACTGGAATAAGTGCTGTTACAGACTAAGTACTCAAGGTTTAGTCGTGTAATTTGATGTGCAGGAACAAGGTACATTTCTTAACCTACCCTGAAAGAATGGCGGTTATATCTGCATAAGATTCGAAAATATTTGGGTAATTGTTTCCGGTGCCAATATAATGAAAAACTTCAAAATCAAATAAATGCAAAACTTCGACTCGAATGGGATAAAAAACCAACAGAAAATGTGTATACCATTGAGTTTAATAAATAGGAAGAGAAAAATATGCGAGAGAAGAAATATTTTTACTTACATTAACAAAAGAGTGTACCAGGCTAAAATTTAAGATTAGCATTATATTAATAAGTGCACTTACGGAAAACGTTTTTCATATAACGCGTCGAAACTTGCTATGATCTTCAACAGCATTACTCTACGCCTTCTGTGAAAGCATGGAGGTAATATCACCGAAAATTCCGAAAATATGTTGGTAAATGTTTCCGGTGACAATGTAATTAAAAGCTTCAAAATCAAAAAATTGCAGAAATCCAACTCGAATAGGATAAGAAACCATCAAAAACTGTGTACACCATTGTGTTTGATGCAAAGGAACAGAAAATTCTGCGAGAGAAGAAATCTTTTAACTTACATTAACAAAAAAGTGTACGAGGCGAAAATTTCAGATTAGCATTATGTTAATAAGTTTATTTACGGAAACAGTATTTCATATAACGCGTTGATACTTGCACTAAACCTTAAAAGCAATACTCTACGCGTTTTCTGAAAAAATGGAGGTGATATCCGCATAACTGTCGAAGATATGGGTGTAAATGTCTACGGTGACAAAAGTATCAAAGGGCTTCCAAATGAAAGAAATGGTATCCATGGATACTTGAGATTGAACGGAGGATGGCGAAGAGAACTAATTTTTTGGAAGAGCATGGAGGTAATATCCGCATAACTATCGAAAATATGGGTGTAAATGTCTACGGTAACTAAATTAGCAAAGGGCTTCCAAATGAAAGAAATGGTATCCATGGATACTTGAGATTGAACGGAGGATGGCGAAGGGAACTAATTTTTTGGAAAGGCATGGAGGTAATATTCGCATAACTATCGAAGATATGGGTGTAAATGCCTACGGTGACTAAATTAGAAAAAGGCTTTTAAATGAAAGAAATGGTATCCATGGTTACTTGAGATTGAACAGAGGATGGCTAAGGGAACTTATTTTTTGGATAGGCATAACTGGAAAAGGTGCTGTTACAGACTAATTACTCAAGGTTTAGTCGTGTAATTTGATGTGCAGGAATAAGGTATATTTCTTAACCTACCCTGAAAGAAAGGCGGTTATATCTGCATAAGATTCGAAAATTTGTGAGTAATTGTTTCCGGAGCCAATATAATGAAAAGCTTCAAAATCAAATAAATGCAAAACTTTTACTCGAATGGGATAAAAAACCATCAGAAAATTTGTATACCATTGGGTTTAATAAATAGGAACAGAAAAATATGCGAGAGAACAAAATATATTTTTACTTACATTAACAAAAGAGTGTACGAGGCTATAATTTAAGATTAGCATTATAATAATAAGTGCATTTACGAAATATTTATTTCATTAAACGCGTCGAAACTTGCACTGATCCTCAACAGCATTACTCTACGCCTTCTGTGAAAGCATGGAGGTAATATCCTCGAAAATTGCGAAAATATGTTGGTAATTGTTTCCGGTGACAATGTAATTAAAAGCTTCAAAATCAAAAAATTGCAAAAATCCGACTCCAATGGGATAAAAAACCATCAAAAACTGTGTATACCATTGAGTTTGATGCAAAGGAACAGAAAATTCTGCGAGAGAAGAAATATTTTTACTTACATTAACAAAGGAGTGTACGAGGCTAAAATTTCAGATTAGCATCATGTTAATAAGTGCATTTACGGAGAAGGTATTTCATATGACGCTTCGAAACTTGCACTGTTGCGCAAAAGCATTACTCTACGCCCTTTGTGAAAACATGGAGGTAATATCCCCAATAATTATGAAAATATGTTGGTAATTGTTTCCGGTGACAATGTAATTAAAAACTTCAAAATCAAAAATTGCACAACTCCGACCCGAATGGGGAAAAAAAACATCAAAATGTGTATACCATTGAGTTTGATGCAAAGGAACAGAAAATTCTGCGAGAGAAGAAATATTTTTACTTACATTAACAAAAGAGTGTACGAGGCTAAAATTTCAGATTAGCATTATATTAATAAGTGCATTTACGAAAACATTATTTCATATAACGCGTCGAAACTTGCACTGATCCTCAACAGCATTACTCTACGCCTTCTGTGAAAGCATGGAGGTAATATCCCCAAAAATCTTGAAAATATGTTGATAATTCTTTCCGGTGACAATGTAATTAAAAGCTTCAAAATCAAAAAATTGCAAAACTCCGACTCGAAGGGGATAAAAAACCATCAAAAACTGTGTATACCATTGCGTTTGATGCAAAGGAACAGAAAAATAAGCGAGAGAAGAAATATTTTACTTACATTAACAAAAGAGTGTACGAGGCTAAAATTTCTGATTAGCATTATGTTAATAAGTGCATTTACGGAGAAAGTATTTCATATGACGCTTCGAAACTTGCACTGTTCCTCAACAGAATTACCCGACGCCTTCTGTGAAAACATGGAAGTCATATCCCCAATAACTATAAAAATATGATGGTAATTGTTTCCAGTGACAATGTATTTAAAAGCTTCAAAATCAAAAAATTGCAAAAATCCGACTCGAATGGAATAAAAAACCATCAAAAACTGTGTATACCATTGAGTTTGATGCAAAGAAACAGAAAAATAAGCGAGAGAAGAAATATTTTTACTTACATTAACAAAAGAGTGTACGAGGCAAAAATTTCAGATTAGCATTATGTTAATAACTGCATTCACGGAGACAGTATTTCATATAACGCGTCGATACTTGCACTGAACCTCAAAAACACTACTCCACGCCTTCCCTGAAAAAATGGAGGTGATATCCGCATAACTGTCGAAGATATGGGTGTAAATGTCTACGGTGACTAAATTAGCAAAGGGCTTCCAAATGAAAGAAATGGTATCCATGGATACTTGAGATTGAACGGAGGATGGCGAAGGGAACTAATTTTTTGGATAGGCATGGAGGTAATATCCGCATAACTATCGAAGATATGGGTGTAAATGAATACGGTGACTAAATTAGAAAAAGGCTTCCAAATGAAAGAAATGGTATCCATGGATACTTGAGATTGAACGGAGGATGGCGAAGGGAACTTATTTTTTGGATAGGCACAACTGGAATAAGTGCTGTTACAGACTAAGTACTCAAGGTTTAGTCGTGTAATTTGATGTGCAGGAACAAGGTACATTTCTTAACCTACCCTGAAAGAATGGCGGTTATATCTGCATAAGATTCGAAAATATTTGGGTAATTGTTTCCGGTGCCAATATAATGAAAAACTTCAAAATCAAATAAATGCAAAACTTCGACTCGAATGGGATAAAAAACCAACAGAAAATGTGTATACCATTGAGTTTAATAAATAGGAAGAGAAAAATATGCGAGAGAAGAAATATTTTTACTTACATTAACAAAAGAGTGTACCAGGCTAAAATTTAAGATTAGCATTATATTAATAAGTGCACTTACGGAAAACGTTTTTCATATAACGCGTCGAAACTTGCACTGATCTTCAACAGCATTACTCTACGCCTTCTGTGAAAGCATGGAGGTAATATCACCGAAAATTCCGAAAATATGTTGGTAAATGTTTCCGGTGACAATGTAATTAAAAGCTTCAAAATCAAAAAATTGCAGAAATCCGACTCCAATGGGATAAAAAACCATCAAAAACTGTGTATACCATTGAGTTTGATGCAAAGGAACAGAAAAAGAAGCGAGAGAAGAAATATTTTTACTTACATTAACAAAGGAGTGTACGAGGCTAAAATTTCAGATTAGCATCATGTTAATAAGTGTTTTACGGAGAAGGTATTTCATATGACGCTTCGAAACTTGCACTGTTGCGCAACAGCATTACTCTACGCCCTTTGTGAAAACATGGAGGTAATATCCCCAATAATTATGAAAATATGTTGGTAATTGTTTCCGGTGACAATGTAATTAAAAACTTCAAAATCAAAAATTGCAAAACTCCGACTCGAATGGGAAAAAAAAACATCAAAATGTGTATACCATTGAGTTTGATGCAAAGGAACAGAAAATTCTGCGAGAGAAGAAATATTTTTACTTACATTAACAAAAGAGTGTACGAGGCTAAAATTTCAGATTAGCATTATATTAATAAGTGCATTTACGAAAACATTATTTCATATAACGCGTCGAAACTTGCACTGATCCTCAACAGCATTACTCTACGCCTTCTGTGAAAGCATGGAGGTAATATCCCCAAAAATCTTGAAAATATGTTGATAATTCTTTCCGGTGACAATGTAATTAAAAGCTTCAAAATCAAAAAATTGCAAAACTCCGACTCGAAGGGGATAAAAAACCATCAAAAACTGTGTATACCATTGCGTTTGATGCAAAGGAACAGAAAAATAAGTGAGAGAAGAAATATTTTTACTTACATTAACAAAAGAGTGTACGAGGCTAAAATTTCTGATTAGCATTATGTTAATAAGTGCATTTACGGAGAAAGTATTTCATATGACGCTTCGAAACTTGCACTGTTCCTCAACAGCATTACTCTACGTCTTCTGTGAAAACATGCAGGTAATATCCCCAATAATTATGAAAATATGTTGGTAATTGTTTCCGATGACAATGTAATTAAAAGCTTCAAAATCAAAAATTGCAAAACTCCGACTCGAATGGGAAAAAAAACATCAAAATGTGTATACCATTGAGTTTGATGCAAAGAAACAGAAAATTCTGCGAGAGAAAAAATATTTAAATTACATTAACAAAAGAGTGTACGAGGCTAAAATGTCAGATTAGCATTATATTAATAAGTGCATTTACGAAAAAATTATTTCATATAACGCATCGAAACTTGCACTGATCCTCAACAGCATTACTCTACGCCTTCTGTGAAAGCATGGAGGTAATATCCCCAATAATTATTAAAATATGTTGGTAATTGTTTCCGGTGACAATGTAATTAAAAGCTTCAAAATCAGAAAATTGCAAAAATCCGACTCGAATGGGATAAATAACCATCAAAAACTGTGTATACCATTGAGTTTGATGCAAAGAAACAGAAAAAAAAGCGAGAGAAGAAATATTTTTACTTACATTAACAAAAGAGTGTACGAGGCTAAAACTTCAGATTAGCATTATGTTAATAAGTGCATTTACGGTGAAAGTATTTCATATGACGCTTCGAAACTTGCACTGTTGAGCAACAGCATTACTCTACGCCCTTTGTGAAAACATGGAGGTAATATCCCCAATAATTATGAAAATATGTTGGCAATTGTTTCCGGTGACAATGTAATTAAAAGCTTCAAAATCAAAAAATTGCAAAACTCCGACTCGAATGGGAAAAAAAACCATCAAAAAATGTGTATACCATTGAGTTTAATAAATAGGAACAGAAAAATAAGCGAGAGAAGAAATATTTTTACTAACATTAACATAAGAGTGTACGAGGCAAAAATTTCAGATTAGCATTATGTTAATAAGTGCATTAACGAAAAAGGTATTTCATATAACGCGTCGATACTTGCACTGAACCTCAAAAACAATACTCTTCGACTTTTCTGAAAAAATGTAGGTGATATCCGCATAACTTTAGAAGATATGGGTGTAATTGTCAACGGTGACTATATTTGCAAAGGGCTTCCAAATGAAAGAAATGGTTTTCATGGATACTTGAGATTGAACGGAGGATGGCGAAGGGAACTAATTTTTTGGATAGGCATGGAGGTTATATTCGGATAACTATCGAAGATATGGGTGTAAATGCCTACGGTGACTAAATTAGAAAAAGGCTTTTTAATGAAAGAAATGGTATCCATGGTTACTTGAGATTGAACAGAGGATGGCTAACGGAACTTATTTTTTGGGTAGGCATAACTGGAATAAGTGCTGTTACAGACAAAGTACTCAAGGTTTAGTCGTGTAATTTGATGTGCAGGAATAAGGTATATTTCTTAACCTACCCTGAAAGAATGGCGGTTATATCTGCATAAGATTCGAAAATTTGTGGGTATTTGTTTCCGGAGCCAATATAATGAAAAGCTTCAAAATCAAATAAATGGAAAACTTTGACTCGAATGGGATAAAAAACCATCAGAAAATTTGTATACCATTGAGTTTAATAAATAGGAACAGAAAAATATGCGAGAGAAGAAATATTTTTACCCTCATTAACAAAAGAGTGTACGAGGCTAAAATTTCAGATTAGCATTATATTAATAAGTGCATTTACGGAGAAAGTATTTCATATGACGCTTCGAAACATTCACTGTTCCTCAACAGCATTACTCTACGCCTTCTGTGAAAACATGGAGGTAATATCCCCAATAATTATGAAAATATGTTGGTAATTGTTTCCGGTGACAATGTAATTAAAAGCTTCAAAATCAAATAAATGCAAAACTCCGACTCGAATGGGAAAAATAACCATCAGAAAATATGTATACCATTGAGTTTGATGCATAGGAACAGAAAAATAAGCGAGAGAAGAAATGTTTTTACTTACATTAACAAAAGAGTGTATGAGGCAAAAATTTCAGATTAGCATTATGTTAATAAGTGCATTTACGGAGACAATATTTCATATAACGCGTCGATACATAAACTGAACCTCAAAAGCAATACTCTACGCCTTCTATGAAAAAATGGAGGTGATATCCGCATAACTGTCGAAGATATGGGTGTAATTGTCTACGGTGACTAAAGTAGCAAAGGGCTTCCAAATGAAAGAAATGGTATCCATGGATACTTGAGATTGAACGGAGGATGGCGAAGAGAACTAATTTTTTGGATAAGCATGGAGGTAATATCCGCATAACTATCGAAGATATGGGTGTAAATGCCTACGGTGACTAAATTAGAAAAAGGCTTTTAAATGAATGAAATGGTATCCATGGTTACTTGAGATTGAACAGAGGATGGCTAAGGGAACTTATTTTTTGGATAGGCATAACTGGAATAAGTGCTGCTACAGACTAAGTAATCAAGGTTTAGTCGTGTAATTTGATGTGCAGGGACAAGGTATATTTCTTAACCTACCCTGAAAGAATGGCGGTTATATCTGCATAAGATTCGAAAATATGTTGGTAATTGTTTCCGGTGCCAATATAATGAAAAGCTTCAAAATCAAATGAATGCAAAACTTCGACTCGAATGGGATAAAAAACCATCAGAAAATGTGTATACCATTGAGTTTAATAAATAGGAACAGAAAAATATGCGAGAGAAGAAATATTTTTACTTACATTAACAAAAGAGTGTACGAGGCTAAAATTGCAGATTAGCATTATATAAATAAGTGCATTTACGAAGAAAATGTTTTCATATAACGCGTCGAAACTTGCACTGATCTTCAACAGCAATACTCTACGCCTTCTGTGAAAGCATGGAGGTAATATCCCCGAAAATTCCGAAAATATTTTGGTAATTGTTTCCGGTGACAATGTAATTAAAAGCTTCAAAATCAAAAAAATTGCAAAAATCCGACTCGAATGGGATAAAAAACCATCAAAAACTGTGTATACCATTGAGTTTGATGCAAAGGAACAGAAAAATCTGCGAGAGAAGAAATATTTTTACTTACATTAACAAAAGAGTGTACGAGGCTAAAATTTCAGATTAGCATTATGTTAATAAGTGTATTTTCGGAGAACGTATTTCATATAACACGTCGATACTTGCACTGAACCTCAAACACAATAATCTACGCCTTCCCTGAAAAAATGGAGGTGATATCCGCATAACTGTCGAAGATATGGGTGTAAATGTCTACGGTAACTAAATTAGCAAAGGGCTTCCAAATGAAAGAAATGGTATCCATGGATACTTGAGATTGAACGGAGGATGGCGAAGGGAACTAATTTTTTGGAAAGGCATGGAGGTAATATTCGCATAACTATCGAAGATATGGGTGTAAATGCCTACGGTGACTAAATTAGAAAATTGCTTTTAAATGAAAGAAATGGTATCCATGGTTACTTGAGATTGAACAGAGGATGGCTAAGGGAACTTATTTTTTGGATAGGCATAACTGGAAAAGGTGCTGTTACAGACTAATTACTCAAGGTTTAGTCGTGTAATTTGATGTGCAGGAATAAGGTATATTTCTTAACCTACCCTGAAAGAATGGCGGTTATATCTGCATAAGATTCGAAAATTTGTGAGTAATTGTTTCCGGAGCCAATATAATGAAAAGCTTCAAAATCAAATAAATGCAAAACTTTTACTCGAATGGGATAAAAAACCATCAGAAAATTTGTATACCATTGGGTTTAATAAATAGGAACAGAAAATATGCGAGAGAACAAAATATATTTTTACTTACATTACAAAAGAGTGTACGAGGCTATAATTTAAGATTAGCATTATAATAATAAGTGCATTTACGAAATATTTATTTCATTAAACGCGTCGAAACTTGCACTGATCCTCAAAAGCATTACTCTACGCCTTCTGTGAAAGCATGGAGGTAATATCCTCGAAAATTGCGAAAATATGTTGGTAATTGTTTCCGGTGACAATGTAATTAAAAGCTTCAAAATAAAAAAATTGCAAAAATCCGACTCCAATGGGATAAAAAAAAACCATCAAAAACTGTGTATACCATTGAGTTTGATGCAAAGGAACAGAAAAAGAAGCGAGAGAAGAAATATATTTAATTACATTAACAAAGGAGTGTACGAGGCTAAAATTTCAGATTAGCATCATGATAATAAGTGCATTTACGGAGAAGTTATTTCATATGACGCTTCGAAACTTGCACTGTTGCGCAACAGCATTACTCTACGCCCTTTGTGAAAACATGGAGGTAATATCCCCAATAATTATGAAAATATGTTGGTAATTGTTTCCGGTGACAATGTAATTAAAAACTTCAAAATCAAAAATTGCAAAACTCCGACTCGAATGGGAAAAAAAAACATCAAAATGTGTATACCATTGAGTTTGATGCAAAGGAACAGAAAATTCTGCGAGAGAAGAAATATTTTTACTTACATTAACAAAAGAGTGTACGAGGCTAAAATTTCAGATTAGCATTATATTAATAAGTGCATTTACGAAAACATTATTTCATATAACGCGTCGAAACTTGCACTGATCCTCAACAGCATTACTCTACGAATTCTGTGAAAACATGGAGGTAATATCCCCAAAAATCTTGAAAATATGTTGATAATTCTTTCCGGTGACAATGTAATTAAAAGCTTCAAAATCAAAAAATTGCAAAACTCCGACTCGAAGGGGATAAAAAACCATCAAAAACTGTGTATACCATTGCGTTTGATGCAAAGGAACAGAAAAATAAGCGAGAGAAGAAATATTTTTACTTACATTAACAAAAGAGTGTACGAGGCTAAAATTTCTGATTAGCATTATGTTAATAAGTGCATTTACGGAGAAAGTATTTCATATGACGCTTCGAAACTTGCACTGTTCCTCAACAGCATTACTCTACGTCTTTTGTGAAAACATGGAGGTAATATCCCCAATAATTATGAAAATATGTTGGTAATTGTTTCCGATGACAATGTAATTAAAAGCTTCAAAATCAAAAATTGCAAAACTCCGACTCGAATGGGAAAAAAAAACAACAAAATGTGTATACCATTGCGTTTGATGCAAAGGAACAGAAAAATAAGCGAGAGAAGAAATATTTTTACTTACATTAACAAAAGAGTGTATGATGCAAAAATTTCAGATTAGCATTATGTTAATAAGTGCATTTACGGAGACAGTATTTCATATAACGCGTCGATACTTGCACTGAACCTCAAAAGCAATACTCTACGCCTTCTCTGAAAACATGGAGGTTATATCCGCATAACAGTCGAAGATATGAGTGTAAATGTCTACAGTTACTAAATTAGCAAAGGGCTTCCAAATGAAAGAAATGGTATCCATGGATACTTGAGATGGAACGGAGGATGGCGAAGGGAACTTATTTTTTGGATAGGCACAACTGGAATAAGTGCTGTTACAGACTAAGTACTCAAGGTTTAGTCGTGTAATTTGATGTGCAGGAACAAGGTACATTTCTTAACCTACCCTGAAAGAATGGCGGTTATATCTGCATAAGATTCGAAAATATTTGGGTAATTGTTTCCGGTCCCAATATAATGAAAAACTTCAAAATCAAATAAATGCAAAACTTCGACTCGAATGGGATAAAAAACCAACAGAAAATGTGTATACCATTGAGTTTAATAAATAGGAACAGAAAAATATGCGAGAGAAGAAATATTTTTACTTACATTAACAAAAGAGTGTACCAGGCTAAAATTTAAGATTAGCATTATATTAATAAGTGCACTTACGGAAAACGTTTTTCATATAACGCGTCGAAACTTGCACTGATCTTCAACAGCATTACTCTACGCCTTCTGTGAAAGCATGGAGGTAATATCACCGAAAATTCCGAAAATATGTTGGTAAATGTTTCCGGTGACAATGTAATTAAAAGCTTCAAAATCAAAAAATTGCAGAAATCCAACTCGAATGGGATAAGAAACCATCAAAAACTGTGTACACCATTGTGTTTGATGCAAAGGAACAGAAAATTCTGCGAGAGAAGAAATCTTTTAACTTACATTAACAAAAAAGTGTACGAGGCGAAAATTTCAGATTAGCATTATGTTAATAAGTGGATTTACGGAAACAGTATTTCATATAACGCGTCGATACTTGCACTAAACCTTAAAAGCAATACTCTACGCGTTTTCTGAAAAAATGGAGGTGATATCCGCATAACTGTCGAAGATATGGGTGTAAATGTCTACGGTGACTAAATTAGCAAAGGGCTTCCAAATGAAAGAAATGGTATCCATGGATACTTGAGATTGAACGGAGGATGGCGAAGGGAACTAATTTTTTGGATAGGCATGGAGGTAATATCCGCATAACTATCGAAGATATGGGTGTAAATGCCTACGATGACTAAATTAGAAAAAGGCTTTTAAATGAATGAAATGGTATCCATGGTTACTTGAGATTGAACAGAGGATGGCTAAGGGAACTTATTTTTTGGATAGGCATAACTGGAATAAGTGCTGTTACAGACTAAGTACTCAAGGTTTAGTCGTGTAATTTGATGTGCAGGGACAAGGTATATTTCTTAACCTACCCTGAAAGAATGGCGGTTATATCTGCATAAGATTCGAAAATATGTTGGTAATTGTTTCCGGTGCCAATATAATGAAAAGCTTCAAAATCAAATGAATGCAAAACTTCGACTCGAATGGGATAAAAAACCATCAGAAAATGTGTATACCATTGAGTTTAATAAATAGGAACAGAAAAATATGCGAGATAAGAAATATTTTTACTTACATTAACAAAAGAGTGTACGAGGCTAATATTGCAGATTAGCATTATATAAATAAGTGCATTTACGAAGAAAATGTTTTCATATAACGCGTCGAAACTTGCACTGATCTTCAACAGCAATACTCTACGCCTTCTGTGAAAGCATGGAGGTAATATCCCCGAAAATTCCGAAAATATTTTGGTAATTGTTTCCGGTGACAATGTAATTAAAAGCTTCAAAATCAAAAAAAATTCCAAAAATCCGATAATAAATAGGAACAGAAAAATATGCGAGAGAACAAAATATATTTTTACTTACATTAACAAAAGAGTGTACGAGGCTATAATTTAAGATTAGCATTATAATAATAAGTGCATTTACGAAATATTTATTTCATTAAACGCGTCGAAACTTACACTGATCCTCAACAGCATTACTCTACGCCTTCTGTGAAAGCATGGAGGTAATATCCTCGAAAATTGCGAAAATATGTTGGTAATTGTTTCCGGTGACAATGTAATTAAAAGCTTCAAAATCAAAAAATTGCAAAAATCCGACTCCAATGGGATAAAAAACCATCAAAAACTGTGTATACCATTGAGTTTGACGCAAAGGAACAGAAAAAGAAGCGAGAGAAGAAATATTTTTACTTACATTAACAAAGGAGTGTACGAGGCTAAAATTTCAGATTAGCATCATGTTAATAAGTGCATTTACGGAGAAGGTATTTCATATGACGCTTCGAAACTTGCACTGTTGCGCAACAGCATTACTCTACGCCCTTTGTGAAAACATGGAGGTAATATCCCCAATAATTATGAAAATATGTTGGTAATTGTTTCCGGTGACAATGTAATTAAAAACTTCAAAATCAAAAATTGCAAAACTCCGACTCGAATGGGGAAAAAAAACATCAAAATGTGTATACCATTGAGTTTGATGCAAAGGAACAGAAAATTCTGCGAGAGAAGAAATATTTTTACTTACATTAACAAAAGAGTGTACGAGGCTAAAATTTCAGATTAGCATTATATTAATAAGTGCATTTACGAAAACATTATTTCATATAACACGTCGAAACTTGCACTGATCCTCAACAGCATTACTCTACGCCTTCTGTGAAAGCATGGAGGTAATATCCCCAAAAATCTTGAAAATATGTTGATAATTCTTTCCGGTGACAATGTAATTAAAAGCTTCAAAATCAAAAAATTGCAAAACTCCGACTCGAAGGGGATAAAAAACCATCAAAAACTGTGTATACCATTGCGTTTGATGCAAAGGAACAGAAAAATAAGCGAGAGAAGAAATATTTTACTTACATTAACAAAAGAGTGTACGAGGCTAAAATTTCTGATTAGCATTATGTTAATAAGTGCATTTACGGAGAAAGTATTTCATATGACGCTTCGAAACTTGCATTGTTCCTCAACAGAATTACCCTACGCCTTCTGTGAAAACATGAAAGTCATATCATCAATAACTATAAAAATATGATGGTAATTGTTTCCAGTGACAATGTATTTAAAAGCTTCAAAATCAAAAAATTGCAAAAATCCGACTCGAATGGAATAAAAAACCATCAGAAACTGTGTATACCATTGAGTTTGATGCAAAGGAACAGAAAAATAAGCGAGAGAAGAAATATTTTTACTTACATTAACAAGAGAGTGTACGAGGCAAAAATTTCAGATTAGCATTATGTTAATAACTGCATTCACGGAGACAGTATTTCATATAACGCGTCGATGCTTGCACTGAACCTCAAAAACACTACTCCACGCCTTCCCTGAAAAAATGGAGGTGATATCCGCATAACTGTCGAAGATATGGGTGTAAATGTCTACGGTGACTAAATTAGCAAAGGGCTTCCAAATGAAAGAAATGGTATCCATGGATACTTGATATTGAACGGAGGATGGCGAAGGGAACTAATTTTTTGGATAGGCATGGAGGTAATATCCGCATAACTATCGAAAATATGGGTGTAAATGCCTACGGTGACTAAATTAGAAAAAGGCTTCCAAATGAAAGAAATGGTATCCATGGATACTTGAGATTGAACGGAGGATGGCGAAGGGAACTTATTTTTTGGATAGGCACAACTGGAATAAGTGCTGTTACAGACTAAGTACTCAAGGTTTAGTCGTGTTATTTGATGTGCAGGAACAAGGTACATTTCTTAACCTACCCTGAAAGAATGGCGGTTATATCTGCATAAGATTCGAAAATATTTGGGTAAATGTTTCCGGTGCCAATATAATGAAAAACTTCAAAATCAAATAAATGCAAAACTTCGACTCGAATGGGATAAAAAACCAACAGAAAATGTGTATACCATTGAGTTTAATAAATAGGAACAGAAAAATATGCGAGAGAAGAAATATTTTTACTTACATTAACAAAAGAGTGTACCAGGCTAAAATTTAAGATTAGCATTATATTAATAAGTGCACTTACGGAAAACGTTTTTCATATAACGCGTCGAAACTTGTACTGATCTTCAACAGCATTATTCTACGCCTTCTGTGAAAGCATGGAAGTAATATCACCGAAAATTCCGAAAATATGTTGGTAAATGTTTCCGGTGACAATGTAATTAAAAGCTTCAAAATCAAAAAATTGCAAAAATCCGACTCCAATGGGATTAAAAACCATCAAAAACTGTGCATACCATTGAGTTTGACGCAAAGGAACAGAAAAAGAAGCGAGAGAAGAAATATTTTTACTTACATTAACAAAGGAGTGTACGAGGCTAAAATTTCAGATTAGCATCATGTTAATAAGTGCATTTACGGAGAAGGTATTTCATATGACGCTTCGAAACTTGCACTGTTGCGCAACAGCATTACTCTACGCCCTTTGTGAAAACATGGAGGAAATATCCCCAATAATTATGAAAATATGTTGGTAATTGTTTCCGGTGACAATGTAATTAAAAACTTCAAAATCAAAAATTGCAAAACTCCGACTCGAATGGGAAAAAAAAACATCAAAATGTGTAAACCATTGAGTTTGATGCAAAGGAACAGAAAATTCTGCGAGAGAAGAAATATTTTTACTTACATTAACAAAAGAGTGTACGAGGCTAAAATTTCAGATTAGCATTATATTAATAAGTGCATTTACGAAAACATTATTTCATATAACGCGTCGAAACTTGCACTGATCCTCAACAGCATTACTCTACGCTTTCTGTGAAAGCATGGAGGTAATATCCCCAAAAATCTTGAAAATATGTTGATAATTCTTTCCGGTGACAATGTAATTAAAAGCTTCAAAATCAAAAAATTGCAAAACTCCGACTCGAAGGGGATAAAAAACCATCAAAAACTGTGTATACCATTGCGTTTGATGCAAAGGAACAGAAAAATAAGCGAGAGAAGAAATATTTTTACTTACATTAACAAAAGAGTGTACGAGGCTAAAATTTCTGATTAGCATTATGTTAATAAGTGCATTTACGGAGAAAGTATTTCATATGACGCTTCGAAACTTGCACTGTTCCTCAACAGCATTACTCTACGTCTTCTGTGAAAACATGCAGGTAAAATCCCCAATAATTATGAAAATATGTTGGTAATTGTTTCCGATGACAATGTAATTAAAAGCTTCAAAATCAAAAATTGCAAAACTCCGACTCGAATGGGAAAAAAAAACATCAAAATGTGTATACCATGGAGTTTGATGCAAAGGAACAGAAAATTCTGCGAGAGAAGAAATAGTTTTACTTACATTAACAAAAGAGTGTACGAGGCTAAAATTTCAGATTAGCATTATATTAATAAGTGCATTTACGAAAAAATTATTTCATATAACGCGTCGAAACTTGCACTGATCCTCAACAGCATTACTCTACGCCTTCTGTGAAAGCATGGAGGTAATATCCCCAATATTTATTAAAATATGTTGGTAATTGTTTCCGGTGACAATGTAATTAAAAGCTTCAAAATCAGAAAATTGCAAAAATCCGACTCGAATGGGATAAATAACCATCAAAAACTGTGTATACCATTGAGTTTGATGCAAAGAAACAGAAAAAAAAGCGAGAGAAGAAATATTTTTACTTACATTAACAAAAGAGTGTACGAGGCTAAAACTTCAGATTAGCATTATGTTAATAAGTGCATTTACGGATAAAATATATCATATGACGCTTCGAAACTTGCACTGTTGAGCAACAGCATTACTCTACGCCCTTTGTGAAAACATGGAGGTAATATCCCCAATAATTATGAAAATATGTTGGCAATTGTTTCCGGTGACAATGTAATTAAAAGCTTCAAAATCAAAAAATTGCAAAACTCCGACTCGAATGGGAAAAAACCATCAAAAAATGTGTATACCATTGAGTTTGATGCATAGGAACAGAAAAATAAGCGAGAGAAGAAATATTTTTACTAACATTAACATAAGAGTGTACGAGGCAAAAATTTCAGATTAGCATTATGTTAATAAGTGCATTAACGAAAAAGGTATTTCATATAACGCGTCGATACTTGCACTGAACCTCAAAAACAATACTCTTCGACTTTTCTGAAAAAATGTAGGTGATATCCGCATAACTTTAGAAGATATGGGTGTAATTGTCAACGGTGACTATATTTGCAAAGGGCTTCCAAATGAAAGAAATGGTTTTCATGGATACTTGAGATTGAACGGAGGATGGCGAAGGGAACTAATTTTTTGGATAGGCATGGAGGTTATATTCGGATAACTATCGAAGATATGGGTGTAAATGCCTACGGTGACTAAATTAGAAAAAGGCTTTTAAATGAAAGAAATGGTATCCATGGTTACTTGAGATTGAACAGAGGATGGCTAAAGGAACTTATTTTTTGGGTAGGCATAACTGGAATAAGTGCTGTTACAGACAAAGTACTCAAGGTTTAGTCGTGTAATTTGATGTGCAGGAATAAGGTATATTTCTTAACCTACCCTGAAAGAATGGCGGTTATATCTGCATAAGATTCGAAAATTTGTGGGTAATTGTTTCCGGAGCCAATATAATGAAAAGCTTCAAAATCAAATAAATGCAAAACTTTGACTCGAATGGGATAAAAACCATCAGAAAATTTGTATACCATTGAGTTTAATAAATAGGAACAGAAAAATATGCGAGTGAAGAAATATTTTTACTTTCATTAACAAAAGAGTGTACGAGGCTAAAATTTCACATTAGCATTATATTAATAAGTGCATTTACGAAAACATTATTTCATATAACACGTCCAAACTTTCTCTAATCCTCAACAGCATTACTCTACGCCTTCTGTGAAATCATGGAGGTAATATCACCGAAAATTCCGGAAATATGTTGGTAATTGTTTCCGTAGACAATGTAATTAAAAGCTTCAAAATCAAAAAATTGCAAAGATCCGTTTCGAATGGGATAAAAAACCATCAAAAACTGTGTATACCATTGCGTTTGATGCAAAGTAACAGAAAAATAAGCGAGAGAAGAAATATTATTACTTACATTAACAAAAGAGAGTACGAGGCTAAAATTTCAGATTAGCATTATGTTAATAAGTGCATTTACGGAGAAAGTATTTCATATGACGCTTCGAAACATTCACTGTTCCTCAACAGCATTACTCTACGCCTTCTGTGAAAACATGGAGGTAATATCCCCAAATATTATGAAAATATGTTGGTAATTGTTTCCGGTGACAATGTAATTAAAAGCTTCAAAATCAAATAAATGCAAAACTCCGACTCGAATGGGAAAAATAACCATCAGAAAATATGTATACCATTGAGTTTGATGCATAGGAACAGAAAAATAAGCGAGAGAAGAAATGTTTTTACTTACATTAACAAAAGAGTGTATGAGGCAAAAATTTCAGATTAGCATTATGTTAATAAGTGCATTTACGGAGACAATATTTCATATAACGCGTCGATACATAAACTGAACCTCAAAAGCAATACTCTACGCCTTCTATGAAAAAATGGAGGTGATATCCGCATAACTGTCGAAGATATGGGTGTAAATGTCTACGGTGACTAAAGTAGCAAAGGGCTTCCAAATGAAAGAAATGGTATCCATGGATACTTGAGATTGAACGGAGGATGGCGAAGAGAACTAATTTTTTGGATAGGCATGGAGGTAATATCCGCATAACTATCGAAGATATGGGTGTAAATGCCTACGGTGACTAAATTAGAAAAAGGCTTTTAAATGAATGAAATGGTATCCATGGTTACTTGAGATTGAACAGAGGATGGCTAAGGGAACTTATTTTTTGGATAGGCATAACTGGAATAAGTGCTGCTACAGACTAAGTACTCAAGGTTTAGTCGTGTAATTTGATGTGCAGGGACAAGGTATATTTCTTAACCTACCCTGAAAGAATGGCGGTTATATCTGCATAAGATTCGAAAATATGTTGGTAATTGTTTCCGGTGCCAATATAATGAAAAGCTTCAAAATCAAATGAATGCAAAACTTCGACTCGAATGGGATAAAAAACCATCAGAAAATGTGTATACCATTGAGTTTAATAAATAGGAACAGAAAAATATGCGAGAGAAGAAATATTTTTACTTACATTAACAAAAGAGTGTACGAGGCTAAAATTGCAGATTAGCATTATATAAATAAGTGCATTTACGAAGAAAATGTTTTCATATAACGCGTCGAAACTTGCACTGATCTTTAACAGCAATACTCTACGCCCTTTGTGAAAACATGGAGGTAATATCCCCAATAATTATGAAAATATGTTGGTAATTGTTTCCGGTGACAATGTAATTAAAAGCTTCAAAATCAAAAAAATTGCAAAAATCCGACTCGAATGGGATAAAAAACCATCAAAAACTGTGTATACCATTGAGTTTGATGCAAAGGAACAGAAAATTCTGCGAGAGAAGAAATATTTTTACTTACATTAACAAAAGAGTGTACGAGGCTAAAATTTCAGATTAGCATTATATTAATAAGTGCATTTACGAAAACATTATTTCATATAACGCGTCGAAACTTGCACTGATCCTCAACAGCATTACTCTACGCCTTCTGTGAAAGCATGGAGGTAATATCCCCAAAAATCTTGAAAATATGTTGATAATTCTTTCCGGTGACAATGTAATTAAAAGCTTCAAAATCAAAAAATTGCAAACCTCCGACTCGAAGGGGATAAAAAACCATCAAAAACTGTGTATACCATTGCGTTTGATGCAAAGGAACAGAAAAATAAGCGAGAGAAGAAATATTTTTACTTACATTAACAAAAGAGTGTACGAGGCTAAAATTTCTGATTAGCATTATGTTATTAAGTGCATTTACGGAGAAAGTATTTCATATGACGCTTCGAAACTTGCACTGTTCCTCAACAGCATTACTCTACGTCTTCTGTGAAAACATGGAGGTAATATCCCCAATAATTATGAAAATATGTTGGTAATTGTTTCCGATGACAATGTAATTAAAAGCTTCAAAATCAAAAATTGCAAAACTCCGACTCGAATGGGAAAAAAAAACATCAAAATGTGTATACCATTGCGTTTGATGCAAAGAAACAGAAAATTCTGCGAGAGAAGAAATATTTTTACTTACATTAACAAAAGAGTGTATGATGCAAAAATTTCAGATTAGCATTATGTTAATAAGTGCATTTACGGAGACAGTATTTCATATAACGCGTCGATACTTGCACTGAACCTCAAAAGCAATACTCTACGCCTTCTCTGAAAACATGGAGGTTATATCCGCATAACAGTCGAAGATATGAGTGTAAATGTCTACAGTTACTAAATTAGCAAAGGGCTTCCAAATGAAAGAAATGGTATCCATGGATACTTGAGATTGAACGGAGGATGGCGAAGGGAACTTATTTTTTGGATAGGCACAACTGGAATAAGTGCTGTTACAGACTAAGTACTCAAGGTTTAGTCGTGTAATTTGATGTGCAGGAACAAGGTACATTTCTTAACCTACCCTGAAAGAGAGGCGGTTATATCTGCATAAGATTCGAAAATATTTGGGTAATTGTTTCCGGTGCCAATATAATGAAGAACTTCAAAATCAAATAAATGCAAAACTTCGACTCGAATGGGATAAAAAACCAACAGAAAATGTGTATACCATTGAGTTTAATAAATAGGAACAGAAAAATATGCGAGAGAAGAAATATTTTTACTTACATTAACAAAGGAGTGTACCAGGCTAAAATTTAAGATTAGCATTATATAAATAAGTGCATTTACGGAAAACGTTTTTCATATAACGCGTCGAAACTTGCACTGATCTTCAACAGCATTACTCTACGCCTTCTGTGAAAGCATGGAGGTAATATCACCGAAAATTCCGAAAATATGTTGGTAAATGTTTCCGGTGACAATGTAATTAAAAGCTTCAAAATCAAAAAAATTGCAAAAATCCGACTCGAATGGGATAAAAAACCATCAAAAACTGTGTATACCATTGAGTTTGATGCAAAGTAACAGAAAAATCTGCGAGAGAAGAAATATTTTTACTTACATTAACAAAAGAGTGTACGAGGCTAAAATTTCAGATTAGCATTATGTTAATAAGTGCATTTACGGAGAAAGTATTTCATATGACGCTTCGAAACATTCACTGTTCCTCAACAGCATTACTCTACGCCTTCTGTGAAAACATGGAGGTAATATCCCCAATAATTATGAAAATATGTTGGTAATTGTTTCCGGTGACAATGTAAATAAAAGCATCAAAATCAAATAAATGCAAAACTCCGACTCGAATGGGAAAAATAACCATCAAAAAATATGTATACCATTGAGTTTGATGCATAGGAACAGAAAAATAAGCGAGAGAAGAAATGTTTTTACTTACATTAACAAAAGAGTGTATGAGGCAAAAATTTCAGATTAGCATTATGGTAATAAGTGCATTTACGGAAACAATATTTCATATAACGCGTCGATACTTAAACTGAACCTCAAAAGCAATACTCTACGCCTTCTATGAAAAAATGGAGGTGATATCCGCATAACTGGTGAAGATATGGGTGTAAATGTCTACGGAGACTAAAGTAGCAAAGGGCTTCCAAATGAAATAAATGGTATCCATGGATACTTGAGATTGAACGGAGGATGGCGAAGAGAACTAATTTTTTGGATAGGCATGGAGGTAATATCCGCATAACTATCGAAGATATGGGTGTAAATGCCTACGGTGACTAAATTAGAAAAAGGCTTTTAAATGAAAGAAATGGTATCCATGGTTACTTGAGATTGAACAGAGGATGTCGAAGGGAACTTATTTTTTGGATAGGCGTAACTGGAATAAGTGCTGTTACAGACTAAGTACTCAAGGTTTAGTCGTGTAATTTGATGTGCAGGAATAAGGTATATTTCTTAACCTACCCTGAAAGAATGGCGGTTATATCTGCATAAGATTCGAAAATTTGTGGGTAATTGTTTCCGGAGCCAATATAATGAAAAGCTTCAAAATCAAGTAAATGAAAAACTTTGACTCGAATGTGATAAAAAACCATCAGAAAATTTGTATGCCATTGTGTTTAATAAATAGGAACAGAAAAATATGCGAGAGAAGAAATATTTTTACTTTCATTAACAAAAGAGAGTACGAGGCTAAAATTTCAGATTAGCATTATATTAATAAGTGCATTTACGAAAACATTATTTCATATAACGCGTCGAAACTTGCTCTAATCCTCAACAGCATTACTCTACGCCTTCTTATATATTATATATTATATTTCTTAACCTACCCTGAAAGAATGGCGGTTATATCTGCATAATATTCAAAAATATGTGGGTAATTGTTTCCGGTGCCAATATAATGAAAAGCTTCAACATCAAATAAATGCAAAACTTCGACTCGAATGGGATAAAAAACCATCAGAAAATGTGTATACCATTGAGTTTAATAAATAGGAACAGAAAGATATGCGAAAGAAGAAATATTTTTACTTACATTAATAAAAGAGTTACGAGGCTAAAATTTAAGATTAGCATTATATTAATAAGTGCATTTACGGACAAAGTATTTCATATAACGCGTCGAAACTTGTACTGTTTTTCAACAGCATTACTCTACGGCTTCTGTGAAATCATGGAGGTAATATCATAGAAAATTCCGAAAATATGTTGGTAATTGATTTCCGGTGACAATGTGATTAAAAGCTTTTAAATCAAAAAATTTCAAAAATCCGACTCGAATGGGATTAAAAACCATCACAAACTGTGTATACCATTGAGTTTGATGCAATGGAATAGAAAATTCTGCGATAAAAGAAATATTTTTACTTAAATTAACAAAAGAGTGTACGAGGCTAAAATTTCAGATTAGCATTATGTTAATAAGTGCATTTACGGGGAAAGTATTTCATATGACGCTTCGAAACTTGCACTGTTCCTCAAAAGCATTACTCTACGCCTTATGTGAAAACATGGAGGCAATATCCGCATAACTGTCGAAGATATGGGTGTAAATGTCTACGGTGACTAAATTAGCAAAGGGCTTCCAAATGAAAGAAATGGTATCCATGGATACTTGACATTGATCGGAGGATGGCGAAGGGATCGAATTTTTTGGATAGGCATGGAGGTAATATCCGCATAACTATCGAAGAAATGAGTGTTAATTCCTACGTTGACTAAATTAGAAAAAGGCTTTTAAATGAATGAAATGGTATCCATGGTTACTTGAGATTGAACAGAGGATGTCGAAGGGAACTTATTTTTTGGATAGACATAACTGGAATAAGTGCTGTTTCAGACTAAGTACTCAAGGTTTAGTCGTGTAATTTGATGTGCAGGAACAAGGTATATTTCTTAACCTACCCTGAAAGAATGGCGGTTATATCTGCATAAGATTCGAAAATTTGTGGGTAATTGTTTCCGGAGCCAATATAATGAAAAGCTTCAAAATCAAATAAATGCAAAACTTTTACTCGAATGGGATAAAAAACCATCAGAAAATTTGTATACCATTAGGTTTAATAAATAGGAACAGAAAAATATGCGAGAGAACAAAATATATTTTTTCTTACATTAACAAAAGAGTGTACGAGGCTATAATTTAAGATTAGCATTATAACAATAAGTGCATTTACGAAATATTTATTTCATTAAACGCGTCGAAACTTGCACTGATCCTCAACAGCATTACTCTACGCCTTCTGTGAAAGCATGGAGGTAATATCCTAGAAAATTGCGAAAATATGTTGGTAATTGTTTCCGGTGACAATGTAATTAAAAGCTTCAAAATCAAATAATTGCAAAAATCCGACTCCAATGGGATAAAAAACCATCAAAAACTGTGTATACCATTGAGTTTGATGCAAAGGAACAGAAAAATAAGCGAGAGATGAAATATTTTTACTTACATAAACAAAAGTATGTACGAGGCTAAAATTTCAGATTAGCAGCATGTTAATAAGTGCATTTACGGAGAAGGTATTTCATATGACGCTTCGAAACATGCACTGTTCCTCAACAGCATTACTCTACGCCTTCTGTGAAAACATGGAGGTAATATCCCCAATAATTATGAAAATATGTTGGTAATTGTTTCCGGTGACAATGTAATGAAAAGCTTCAAAATCAAAAATTGCAAAACTCCGACTCGAATGGGAAAAAAAAACATCAGAATGTGTATACCATTGAGTTTGATGCAAAGGAACAGAAAATTCTGCGAGAGAAGAAATATTTTTACTTACATTAACAAAAGAGTGTACGAGGCTAAAATTTCAGATTAGCATTATATTAATAAGTGCATTTACGAAAAAATTATTTCATATAACGCGTCGAAACGTGCACTGATCCTCATCAGCATAACTCTACGCCTTCTGTGAAAGCATGAAGGTAATATCCCCGAAAATTCCGAAAATATGTTGGTAATTCTTTCCGGTGACAATGTAATTAAAAGCTTCAAAATCAAAAAATTGCAAAACTCCGACTCGAAGGGGATAAAATACCATCAAAAACTGTGTATACCATTACGTTTGATGCAAAGGAACAGACAAATAAGCGAGAGAAGAAATATTTTACTTACATTAACAAAAGAGTGTACGAGGCTAAAATTTCTGATTATAATTATGTTAATAAGTGCATTTACGGAGAAAGTATTTCATATAACGCTTCGAAACTTGCACTGTTCGTCCACAGCATTACTCTACGCCTTCTGTGAAAACATGGAGGTAATATCCCAAATAATTATGAAAATATGTTGGTAATTGTTTCCGGTGACAATGTAAATAAAAGCTTCAAAATAAAAAAATTGCAAAACTCCGACTCGAATGGGAAACAAAACCATCAAAAAATGTGTATACCATTAAGTTTGATGCATAGGAACAGAACATTTTGCGAGAGAAGATATATTTTTTAATTACATTAACAAAAGAGTGTACGAGGCAAAAATTTCAGATTAGCATTATGTTAATAAGTGCATTTACGGAAAAAGTATTTCATATAACGCGTCGATACTTGCACTAAATCTCAAACGCCTTCTCTGAAAACATGAAGGTGATATCCGCATAACTGTCGAAGATATGGGTGTAAATGTCTACGGTGACTAAAGTAGCAAAGGGCTTCCAAATGAAAGAAATGGTATCCATGGATACTTGAGATTGAACGGAGGATGGCGAAGGGAACTAATTTTTTGGATAGGCATGGAGGTAATATACGCAAAACTATCGAAGATATGGGTGTAAATGACTACGGTGACTAAATTAGAAAAAGGCTTTTAAATGAAAGAAATGGTATCCATGGTTACATGAGATTGAACAGAGGATGTCGAAGGGAACTTATTGTTTGGATAGGCATAACTGGAATAAGTGCTGTTACAGACTAAGTACTCAAGGTTTAGTCGTGTAATTTGATGTGCAGGGACAAGGTATATTTCTTAACCTACCCTGAAAGAATGGCGGTTATATCTGCATAAGATTCGAAAATTTGTGAGTAATTGTTTCCGGAGCCAATATAATGAAAAGCTTCAAAATCAAATAAATGCAAAACTTTTACTCGAATGGGATAAAAAACCATCAGAAAATTTGTATACCATTGGGTTTAATAAATAGGAACAGAAAAATATGCGAGAGAACAAAATATATTTTTACTTACATTAACAAAAGAGTGTACGAGGCTATAATTTAAGATTAGCATTATAATAATAAGTGCATTTACGAAATATTTATTTCATTAAACGCGTCGAAACTTGCACTGATCCTCAACAGCATTACTCTACGCCTTCTGTGAAAGCATGGAGGTAATATCCTCGAAAATTGCGAAAATATGTTGGTAATTGTTTCCGGTGACAATGTAATTAAAAGCTTCAAAATCAAAAAATTGCAAAAATCCGACTCAAATGGGATAAAAAACCATCAAAAACTGTGTATACCATTGAGTTTGATGCAAAGGAACAGAAAAAGAAGCGAGAGAAGAAATATTTTTACTTACATTAACAAAGGAGTGTACGAGGCTAAAATTTCAGATTAGAATCATGTTAATAAGTGCATTTACGGAGAAGGTATTTCATAAGACGCTTCGAAACTTGCACTGTTGCGCAACAGCTTTACTCTACGCCCTTTGTGAAAACATGGAGGTAATATCCCCAATAATTATGAAAATATGTTGGTAATTGTTTCCGGTGACAATGTAATTAAAAACTTCAAAATCAAAAATTGCAAAACTCCGACTAGAATGGGGAAAAAAAACATCAAAATGTGTATACCATTGAGTTTGATGCAAAGGAACAGAAAATTCTGCGAGAGAAGAAATATTTTTACTTACATTAACAAAAGAGTGTACGAGGCTAAAATTTCAGATTAGCATTATATTAATAAGTGCATTTACGAAAACATTATTTCATATAACACGTCGAAACTTGCACTGATCCTCAACAGCATTACTCTACGCCTTCTGTGAAAGCATGGAGGTAATATCCCCAAAAATCTTGAAAATATGTTGATAATTCTTTCCGGTGACAATGTAATTAATAGCTTCAAAATCAAAAAATTGCAAAACTCCGACTCGAAGGGGATAAAAAACCATCAAAAACTGTGTATACCATTGCGTTTGATGCAAAGGAACAGAAAAATAAGCGAGAGAAGAAATATTTTACTTACATTAACAAAAGAGTGTACGAGGCTAAAATTTCTGATTAGCATTATGTTAATAAGTGCATTTACGGAGAAAGTATTTCATATGACGCTTCGAAACTTGCACTGTTCCTCAACAGAATTACCCTACGCCTTCTGTGAAAACATGGAAGTCATATCCCCAATAACTATAAAAATATGATGGTAATTGTTTCCAGTGACAATGTTTTTAAAAGCTTCAAAATCAAAAAATTGCAAAAATCCGACTCGAATGGAATAAAAAACCATCAAAAACTGTGTATACCATTGAGTTTGATGCAAAGGAACAGAAAAATAAGCGAGAGAAGAAATATTTTTACTTACATTAACAAAAGAGTGTACGAGGCAAAAATTTCAGATTAGCATTATGTTAATAACTGCATTCACGGAGACAGTATTTCATATAACGCGTCGATACATGCACTGAACCTCAAAAACACTACTCCACGCCTTCCCTGAAAAAATGGAGGTGATATCCGCATAACTGTCGAAGATATGGGTGTAAATGTCTACGGTGACTAAATTAGCAAAGGGCTTCCAAATGAAAGAAATGGTATCCATGGATACTTGAGATTGAACGGAGGATGGCGAAGGGAACTAATTTTTTGGATAGGCATGGAGGTAATATCCGCATAACTATCGAAGATATGGGTGTAAATGCCTACGGTGACTAAATTAGAAAAAGGCTTTTAAATGAATGAAATGGTATCCATGGTTACTTGAGATTGAACAGAGGATGGCTAAGGGAACTTATTTTTTGGATAGGCATAACTGGAATAAGTGCTGTTACAGACTAAGTACTCAAGGTTTAGTCGTGTAATTTGATGTGCAGGGACAAGGTATATTTCTTAACCTACCCTGAAAGAATGGCGGTTATATCTGCATAAGATTCGAAAATATGTTGGTAATTGTTTCCGGTGCCAATATAATGAAAAGCTTCAAAATCAAATGAATGCAAAACTTCGACTCGAATGGGATAAAAAACCATCAGAAAATGTGTATACCATTGAGTTTAATAAATAGGAACAGAAAAATATGCGAGAGAAGAAATATTTTTACTTACATTAACAAAAGAGTGTACGAGGCTAAAATTGCAGATTAGCATTATATAAATAAGTGCATTTACGAAGAAAATGTTTTCATATAACGCGTCGAAACTTGCACTGATCTTCAACAGCAATACTCTACGCCTTCTGTGAAAGCATGGAGGTAATATCCCCAAAAATTCCGAAAATATTTTGGTAATTGTTTCCGGTGACAATGTAATTAAAAGCTTCAAAATCAAAAAAATTGCAAAAATCCGACTCGAATGGGATAAAAAACCATCAAAAACTGTGTATACCATTGAGTTTGATGCAAAGTAACAGAAAAATCTGCGAGAGAAGAAATATTTTTACTTACATTAACAAAAGAGTGTACGAGGCTAAAATTTCAGATTAGCATTATGTTAATAAGTGCATTTACGGAGAAAGTATTTCATATGACGCTTCGAAACATTCACTGTTCCTCAACAGCATTACTCTACGCCTTCTGTGAAAACATGGAGGTAATATCCCCAATAATTATGAAAATATGTTGGTAATTGTTTCCGGTGACAATGTAAATAAAAGCATCAAAATCAAATAAATGCAAAACTCCGACTCGAATGGGAAAAATAACCATCAAAAAATATGTATACCATTGAGTTTGATGCATAGGAACAGAAAAATAAGCGAGAGAAGAAATGTTTTTACTTACATTAACAAAAGAGTGTATGAGGCAAAAATTTCAGATTAGCATTATGGTAATAAGTGCATTTACGGAAACAATATTTCATATAACGCGTCGATACTTAAACTGAACCTCAAAAGCAATACTCTACGCCTTCTATGAAAAAATGGAGGTGATATCCGCATAACTGGTGAAGATATGGGTGTAAATGTCTACGGAGACTAAAGTAGCAAAGGGCTTCCAAATGAAATAAATGGTATCCATGGATACTTGAGATTGAACGGAGGATGGCGAAGAGAACTAATTTTTTGGATAGGCATGGAGGTAATATCCGCATAACTATCGAAGATATGGGTGTAAATGCCTACGGTGACTAAATTAGAAAAAGGCTTTTAAATGAAAGAAATGGTATCCATGGTTACTTGAGATTGAACAGAGGATGTCGAAGGGAACTTATTTTTTGGATAGGCATAACTGGAATAAGTGCTGTTACAGACTAAGTACTCAAGGTTTAGTCGTGTAATTTGATGTGCAGGAATAAGGTATATTTCTTAACCTACCCTGAAAGAATGGCGGTTATATCTGCATAAGATTCGAAAATTTGTGGGTAATTGTTTCCGGAGCCAATATAATGAAAAGCTTCAAAATCAAATAAATGAAAAACTTTGACTCGAATGTGATAAAAAACCATCAGAAAATTTGTATGCCATTGTGTTTAATAAATAGGAACAGAAAAATATGCGAGAGAAGAAATATTTTTACTTTCATTAACAAAAGAGTGTACGAGGCTAAAATTTCAGATTAGCATTATATTAATAAGTGCATTTACGAAAACATTATTTCATATAACGCGTCGAAACTTGCTCTAATCCTCAACAGCATTACTCTACGCCTTCTTATATATTATATATTATATTTCTTAACCTACCCTGAAAGAATGGCGGTTATATCTGCATAATATTCAAAAATATGTGGGTAATTGTTTCCGGTGCCAATATAATGAAAAGCTTCAACATCAAATAAATGCAAAACTTCGACTCGAATGGGATAAAAAACCATCAGAAAATGTGTATACCATTGAGTTTAATAAATAGGAACAGAAAGATATGCGAAAGAAGAAATATTTTTACTTACATTAATAAAAGAGTTACGAGGCTAAAATTTAAGATTAGCATTATATTAATAAGTGCATTTACGGACAAAGTATTTCATATAACGCGTCGAAACTTGTACTGTTTTTCAACAGCATTACTCTACGGCTTCTGTGAAATCATGGAGGTAATATCATAGAAAATTCCGAAAATATGTTGGTAATTGATTTCCGGTGACAATGTGATTAAAAGCTTTTAAATCAAAAAATTTCAAAAATCCGACTCGAATGGGATTAAAAACCATCACAAACTGTGTATACCATTGAGTTTGATGCAATGGAATAGAAAATTCTGCGATAAAAGAAATATTTTTACTTAAATTAACAAAAGAGTGTACGAGGCTAAAATTTCAGATTAGCATTATGTTATTAAGTGCATTTACGGGGAAAGTATTTCATATGACGCTTCGAAACTTGCACTGTTCCTCAAAAGCATTACTCTACGCCTTATGTGAAAACATGGAGGCAATATCCGCATAACTGTCGAAGATATGGGTGTAAATGTCTACGGTGACTAAATTAGCAAAGGGCTTCCAAATGAAAGAAATGGTATCCATGGATACTTGACATTGATCGGAGGATGGCGAAGGGATCGAATTTTTTGGATAGGCATGGAGGTAATATCCGCATAACTATCGAAGAAATGAGTGTTAATTCCTACGTTGACTAAATTAGAAAAAGGCTTTTAAATGAATGAAATGGTATCCATGGTTACTTGAGATTGAACAGAGGATGTCGAAGGGAACTTATTTTTTGGATAGACATAACTGGAATAAGTGCTGTTTCAGACTAAGTACTCAAGGTTTAGTCGTGTAATTTGATGTGCAGGAACAAGGTATATTTCTTAACCTACCCTGAAAGAATGGCGGTTATATCTGCATAAGATTCGAAAATTTGTGGGTAATTGTTTCCGGAGCCAATATAATGAAAAGCTTCAAAATCAAATAAATGCAAAACTTTTACTCGAATGGGATAAAAAACCATCAGAAAATTTGTATACCATTAGGTTTAATAAATAGGAACAGAAAAATATGCGAGAGAACAAAATATATTTTTTCTTACATTAACAAAAGAGTGTACGAGGCTATAATTTAAGATTAGCATTATAACAATAAGTGCATTTACGAAATATTTATTTCATTAAACGCGTCGAAACTTGCACTGATCCTCAACAGCATTACTCTACGCCTTCTGTGAAAGCATGGAGGTAATATCCTAGAAAATTGCGAAAATATGTTGGTAATTGTTTCCGGTGACAATGTAATTAAAAGCTTCAAAATCAAATAATTGCAAAAATCCGACTCCAATGGGATAAAAAACCATCAAAAACTGTGTATACCATTGAGTTTGATGCAAAGGAACAGAAAAATAAGCGAGAGATGAAATATATTTACTTACATAAACAAAAGTATGTACGAGGCTAAAATTTCAGATTAGCAGCATGTTAATAAGTGCATTTACGGAGAAGGTATTTCATATGACGCTTCGAAACATGCACTGTTCCTCAACAGCATTACTCTACGCCTTCTGTGAAAACATGGAGGTAATATCCCCAATAATTATGAAAATATGTTGGTAATTGTTTCCGGTGACAATGTAATGAAAAGCTTCAAAATCAAAAATTGCAAAACTCCGACTCGAATGGGAAAAAAAAACATCAGAATGTGTATACCATTGAGTTTGATGCAAAGGAACAGAAAATTCTGCGAGAGAAGAAATATTTTTACTTACATTAACAAAAGAGTGTACGAGGCTAAAATTTCAGATTAGCATTATATTAATAAGTGCATTTACGAAAAAATTATTTCATATAACGCGTCGAAACGTGCACTGATCCTCATCAGCATTACTCTACGCCTTCTGTGAAAGCATGAAGGTAATATCCCCGAAAATTCCGAAAATATGTTGGTAATTCTTTCCGGTGACAATGTAATTAAAAGCTTCAAAATCAAAAAATTGCAAAACTCCGACTCGAAGGGGATAAAATACCATCAAAAACTGTGTATACCATTACGTTTGATGCAAAGGAACAGACAAATAAGCGAGAGAAGAAATATTTTACTTACATTAACAAAAGAGTGTACGAGGCTAAAATTTCTGATTATAATTATGTTAATAAGTGCATTTACGGAGAAAGT
The DNA here is from genome assembly GCA_963573305.1 of Pyrrhosoma nymphula. Classification (NCBI taxonomy): domain Eukaryota; kingdom Metazoa; phylum Arthropoda; class Insecta; order Odonata; family Coenagrionidae; genus Pyrrhosoma; species Pyrrhosoma nymphula. Next base: position 388,266 of record OY754330.1, read on the forward strand.
ATTTCATATAACGCTTCGAAACTTGCACTGTTCGTCCACAGCATTACTCTACGCCTTCTGTGAAAACATGGAGGTAATATCCCAAATAATTATGAAAATATGTTGGTAATTGTTTCCGGTGACAATGTAAATAAAAGCTTCAAAATAAAAAAATTGCAAAACTCCGACTCGAATGGGAAACAAAACCATCAAAAAATGTGTATACCATTAAGTTTGATGCATAGGAACAGAACATTTTGCGAGAGAAGATATATTTTTTAATTACATTAACAAAAGAGTGTACGAGGCAAAAATTTCAGATTAGCATTATGTTAATAAGTGCATTTACGGAAAAAGTATTTCATATAACGCGTCGATACTTGCACTAAATCTCAAACGCCTTCTCTGAAAACATGAAGGTGATATCCGCATAACTGTCGAAGATATGGGTGTAAATGTCTACGGTGACTAAAGTAGCAAAGGGCTTCCAAATGAAAGAAATGGTATCCATGGATACTTGAGATTGAACGGAGGATGGCGAAGGGAACTAATTTTTTGGATAGGCATGGAGGTAATATACGCAAAACTATCGAAGATATGGGTGTAAATGACTACGGTGACTAAATTAGAAAAAGGCTTTTAAATGAAAGAAATGGTATCCATGGTTACATGAGATTGAACAGAGGATGTCGAAGGGAACTTATTGTTTGGATAGGCATAACTGGAATAAGTGCTGTTACAGACTAAGTACTCAAGGTTTAGTCGTGTAATTTGATGTGCAGGGACAAGGTATATTTCTTAACCTACCCTGAAAGAATGGCGGTTATATCTGCATAAGATTCGAAAATATGTTGGTAATTGTTTCCGGTGCCAATATAATGAAAAGCTTCAAAATCAAATGAATGCAAAACTTCGACTCGAATGGGATAAAAAACCATCAGAAAATGTGTATACCATTGAGTTTAATAAAAAGGAACAGAAAAATATGCGAGAGAACAAAATATATTTTTACTTACATTAACAAAAGAGTGTACGAGGCTATAATTTAAGATTAGCATTATAATAATAAGTGCATTTACGAAATATTTATTTCATTAAACGCGTCGAAACTTGCACTGATCCTCAACAGCATTACTTTACGCCTTCTGTGAAAGCATGGAGGTAATATCCTCAAAAATTGCGAAAATATGTTGGTAATTGTTTCCGGTGACAATGTAATTAAAAGCTTCAAAATCAAAAAATTGCAAAAATCCGACTCCAATGGGATAAAAAACCATCAAAAACTGTGTATACCATTGAGTTTGATGCAAAGGAACAGAAAAAGAAGCGAGAGAAGAAATATTTTTACTTACATTAACAAAGGAGTGTACGAGGCTAAAATTTCAGATTAGCATCATGTTAATAAGTGCATTTACGGAGAAGGTATTTCATATGACGCTTCGAAACTTGCACTGTAGCGCAACAGCATTACTCTACGCCCTTTGTGAAAACATGGAGGTAATATCCCCAATAATTATGAAAATATGTTGGTAATTGTTTCCGGTGACAATGTAATTAAAAACTTCAAAATCAAAAATTGCAAAACTCCGACTCGAATGGGAAAAAAAAACATCAAAATGTGTATACCATTGAGTTTGATGCAAAGGAACAGAAAATTCTGCGAGAGAAGAAATATTTTTACTTACATTAACAAAAGAGTGTACGAGGCTAAAATTTCAGATTAGCATTATATTAATAAGTGCATTTACGAAAACATTATTTCATATAACGCGTCGAAACTTGCACTGATCCTCAACAGCATTACTCTACGCCTTCTGTGAAAGCATGGAGGTAATATCCCCAAAAATCTTGAAAATATGTTGATAATTCTTTCCGGTGACAATGTAATTAAAAGCTTCAAAATCAAAAAATTGCAAAACTCCGACTCGAAGGGGATAAAAAACCATCAAAAACTGTGTATACCATTGCGTTTGATGCAAAGGAACTGAAAAATAAGCGAGAGAAGAAATATTTTTACTTACATTAACAAAAGAGTGTACGAGGCTAAAATTTCTGATTAGCATTAGGTTAATAAGTGCATTTACGGAGAAAGTATATCATATGACGCTTCGAAACTTGCACTGATCCTCAACAGCATTACTCTACGTCTTCTGTGAAAACATGGAGGTAAAATCCCCAAAAATCTTGAAAATATGTTGATAATTCTTTCCGGTGACAATGTAATTAAAAGCTTCAAAATCAAAAAATTGCAAAACTCCGACTCGAAGGGGATAAAAAACCATCAAAAACTGTGTATACCATTGCGTTTGATGCAAAGGAACAGAAAATTCTGCGAGAGAAGAAATATTTAAATTACATTAACAAAAGAGTGTACGAGGCTAATATTTCAGATTAGCATTATATTAATAAGTGCATTTACGAAAAAATTATTTCATATAACGCGTCGAAACTTGCACTGATCCTCAACAGCATTACTCTACGCCTTCTGTGAAAGCATATAGGTAATATCCCCAATAATTATTAAAATATGTTGGTAATTGTTTCCGGTGACAATGTAATTAAAAGCTTCAAAATCAGAAAATTGCAAAAATCCGACTCGAATGGGAAAAAAAACCATCAAAAAATGTGTATACCATTGAGTTTGATGCATAGGAACAGAAAAATAAGCGAGAGAAGAAATATTTTTACTAACATTAACATAAGAGTGTACGAGGCAATAATTTCAGATTAGCATTATGTTAATAAGTGCATTTACGGAAAAGGTATTTCATATAACGCGTCGATACTTGCACTGAACCTCAAAAACAATACTCTTCGACTTTTCTGAAAAAATGTAGGTGATATCCGCATAACTTTAGAAGATATGGGTGTAATTGTCAACGGTGACTATATTTGCAAAGGGCTTCCAAATGAAAGAAATGGTTTTCATGGATCCTTGAGATTGAACGGAGGATGGCGAAGGTAACTAATTTTTTGGATAGGCATGGAGGTTATATTCGGATAACTATCGAAGATATGGGTGTAAATGCCTACGGTGACTAAATTAGAAAAAGGCTTTTAAATGAAAGAAATGGTATCCATGGTTACTTGAGATTGAACAGAGGATGGATAAAGGAACTTATTTTTTGGGTAGGCATAACTGGAATAAGTGCTGTTACAGACAAAGTACTCAAGGTCTAGTCGTGTAATTTGATGTGCAGGAATAAGGTATATTTCTTAACCTACCCTGAAAGAATGGCGGTTATATCTGCATAAGATTCGATAATTTGTGGGTAATTGTTTCCTGAGCCAATATAATGAAAAGCTTCAAAATCAAATAAATGCAAAACTTTGACTCGAATGGGATAAAAAACCTTCAGAAAATTTGTATACCATTGAGTTTAATAAATAGGAACAGAAAAATATGCGAGAGAAGAAATATTTTTACTTTCATTAACAAAAGAGTGTACGAGGCTAAAATTTCAGATTAGCATTATATTAATAAGTGCATTTACGAAAATATTATTTCATATAACGAGTCGAAACTTTCTCTAATCCTCGACAGCATTACTCTACGCCTTCTGTGAAAGCATGGAGGTAATATCACCGAAAATTCCGGAAATATGTTGGTAATTGTTTCCGTAGACAATGTAATTAAAAGCATCAAAATCAAAAAATTGCAAAAATCCGACTCGAATGGGATAAAAAAACCATCAAAAACTGTGTATACCATTGAGTTTGATGCAAAGTAACAGAAAAATAAGCGAGAGAAGAAATATTTTTACTTACATTAACAAAAGAGAGTACGAAGCTAAAATTTCAGATTAGCATTATGTTAATAAGTGCATTTACGGAGAAAGTATTTCATATGACGCTTCGAAACATTCACTGTTCCTCAACAGCATTACTCTACGCCTTCTGTGAATACATGGAGGTAATATCCCCAATAATTATGAAAATATGTTGGTAATTGTTTCCGGTGACAATGTAATTAAAAGCATCAAAATCAAATAAATGCAAAACTCCGACTCGAATGGGAAAAATAACCATCAAAAAATATGTATACCATTGAGTTTGATGCATAGGAACAGAAAAATAAGCGAGAGAAGAAATGTTTTTACTTACATTAACAAAAGAGTGTATGAGGCAAAAATATCAGATTAGCATTATGTTAATACGTGCATTTACGGAGACAATATTTCATATAACGCGTCGATACTTAAACTGAACCTCAAAAGCAATACTCTACGCCTTCTATGAAAAAATGGAGGTGATATCCGCATAACTGTCGAAGATATGGGTGTAAATGTCTACGGTGACTAAAGTAGCAAAGGGCTTCCAAATGAAAGAAATGGTATCCATGGATACTTGAGATTGAACGGAGGATGGCGAAGAGAACTAATTTTTTGGATAGGCATGGAGGTAATATCCGCATAACTATCGAAGATATGGGTGTAAATGCCTACGGTGACTAAATTAGAAAAAGGCTTTAAAATGAAAGAAATGGTATCCATGGTTACTTGAGATTGAACAGAGGATGTCGAAGGGAACTTATTTTTTGGATAGGCATAACTGGAATAAGTGCTGTTACAGACTAAGTACTCAAGGTTTAGTCGTGTAATTTGATGTGCAGGAATAAGGTATATTTCTTAACCTACCCTGAAAGAATGGCGGTTATATCTGCATAAGATTCGAAAATTTGTGGGTAATTGTTTCCGGAGCCAATATAATGAAAAGCTTCAAAATCAAATAAATGAAAAACTTTGACTCGAATGGGATAAAAACCATCAGAAAATTTGTATGCCATTGAGTTTAATAAATAGGAACAGAAAAATATGCGGGGAGAAGAAATATTTTTACTTTCATTAACAAAAGAGAGTACGAGGCTAAAATTTCAGATTAGCATTATATTAATAAGTGCATTTACGAAAACATTATTTAATATAACGCGTCGAAACTTGCTCTAATCCTCAACAGCATTACTCTACGCTTTCTTATATATTATATATTATATTTCTTAACCTACCCTGAAAGAATGGCGGTTATATCTGCATAATATTCAAAAATATGTGGGTAATTGTTTCCGGTGCCAATATAATGAAATGCTTCAACATCAAATAAATGCAAAACTTCGACTCGAATGGGATAAAAAACCATCAGAAAATGTGTATACCATTGAGTTTAATAAATAGGAACAGAAAGATATGCGAAAGAAGAAATATTTTTACTTACATTAACAAAAGAGGTACGATGCTAAAATTTAAGATTAACATTATATTAATAAGTTCATTTACGGACAAAGTATTTCATATAAAGCGTCGAAACTTGCAATTTTTTTCAACAGCATTACTCTACGGCTTCTGTGAAATCATGGAGGTAATATCATAGAAAATTCCGAAAATATGTTGGTAATTGATTTCCGGTGACAATGTGATTAAAAGCTTCAAAATCAAAAAATTTCAAAAATCCGACTCGAATGGGATTAAAAACCATCACAAACTGTGTATACCATTGAGTATGATGCAATAAATAAGAAAAATATGCGAGAGAAGAAATATTTTTACTTACATTAACAAAAAAGTGCACGAGGCTAAAATTTCAGATTAGCATTATGTTAATAAGTGCATTTACGGAAAAAGTATTTCATATAACGCGTCGAAACTTGCACTAATAATTAACAGCATTACTCTACGCCTTCTGTGAAAGCATGGAGGTTTTATCCCCGAAAATTCCAAAAATATGTTGGTAATTGTTTCCGGTGACAATGTAATTAAAAGCTTCAAAATCAAAAAATTGCAAAAATCCGACTCGAATGGGATAAAAAACCATCAAAAACTGTGTATACCATTGAGTTTGATGCAAAGGAACAGAAAAATAAGCGAGAGATGAAATATTTTTACTTACATTAACAAAAGAGTGTACGAGGCTAAAATTTCAGATTAGAATTATGTTAATAAGTGCATTTACGGAAAAAGTATTTCATATGACGCTTCGAAACTTGCACTGTTCCTCAACAGCATTGCTCTACGCCTTCTGTGAAAACATGGAGGAAATATCTCCAATAGATATGAAAATATTTTGGTAATTGTTTCCGGTGACAATGTAATTAAAAGCTTCAAAATCAAAAAAATGCAAAAATCCGACTCGAATGGGATAAAAAACCATCAAAAACTGTGTATACCATTGAGTTTGATGCAAAGGAACAGATAATTCTGCGACAGAAGAAATATTTTTACTTACATTAACAAAAGAGTGTACGAGGCTAAAATTTCAGATTAGCATTATGATAATAAGTGCATTTACGGAAAAAGTATTTCATATGACGCTTCGACACTTGCACTGTTCCTCAACAGCATTACTCTACGCCTTCTGTGAAAGCATGGAGGTAATATCCCAGAAAATTCCGAAACTTTGTTGGTAATTGTTTCCGGTGACAATGTAATTAAAAGCTTCAAAATCAAATATATGCAAAAATCCGACTCGAATGGGATAAAAAACCATCAAATACTGTGTATACCATTGAGTTTGATGCAAAGGAAGAGAAAAATAAGCGAGAGAAGAAATATTTTTACATACATTAACAAAAGAGTGTACGAGGCTAAAATTTCAGATTAGCATTATGTTAATAAGTGCATTAACGGAAAAAGTATTTCATATAACAAGTCGAAACTTGCACTAATATTCAACAGCATCACTCTACGCCTTCTGTGAAAGCATGTAGGTTTTATCCCCGAAAATTCTAAAAATATGTTGGTAATTGTTTCCGGTGACAATGTCATTAAAAGATTCAAAATCAAATAAATGCAAAACTTTGACTCGAATGGGATAAAAAACCATCAGAAAATTTGTATACCATTGACTTTAATAAATAGGAACAGAAAAATAAGCGAGAGAAGAAATATTTTTACTAACATTAACATAAGAGTGTACGAGGCAATAATTTCAGATTAGCATTATGTTAATAAGTGCATTTACGGAAAAGGTATTTCATATAACGCGTCGATACTTGCACTGAACCTCAAAAACAATACTCTTCGACTTTTCTGAAAAAATGTAGGTGATATCCGCATAACTTTAGAAGATATGGGTGTAATTGTCAACGGTGACTATATTTGCAAAGGGCTTCCAAATGAAAGAAATGGTTTTCATGGATCCTTGAGATTGAACGGAGGATGGCGAAGGTAACTAATTTTTTGGATAGGCATGGAGGTTATATTCGGATAACTATCGAAGATATGGGTGTAAATGCCTACGGTGACTAAATTAGAAAAAGGCTTTTAAATGAAAGAAATGGTATCCATGGTTACTTGAGATTGAACAGAGGATGGCTAAAGGAACTTATTTTTTGGGTAGGCATAACTGGAATAAGTGCTGTTACAGACAAAGTACTCAAGGTCTAGTCGTGTAATTTGATGTGCAGGAATAAGGTATATTTCTTAACCTACCCTGAAAGAATGGCGGTTATATCTGCATAAGATTCGATAATTTGTGGGTAATTGTTTCCTGAGCCAATATAATGAAAAGCTTCAAAATCAAATAAATGCAAAACTTTGACTCGAATGGGATAAAAAACCTTCAGAAAATTTGTATACCATTGAGTTTAATAAATAGGAACAGAAAAATATGCGAGAGAAGAAATATTTTTACTTTCATTAACAAAAGAGTGTACGAGGCTAAAATTTCAGATTAGCATTATATTAATAAGTGCATTTACGAAAATATTATTTCATATAACGAGTCGAAACTTTCTCTAATCCTCGACAGCATTACTCTACGCCTTCTGTGAAAGCATGGAGGTAATATCACCGAAAATTCCGGAAATATGTTGGTAATTGTTTCCGTAGACAATGTAATTAAAAGCATCAAAATCAAAAAATTGCAAAAATCCGACTCGAATGGGATAAAAAAACCATCAAAAACTGTGTATACCATTGAGTTTGATGCAAAGTAACAGAAAAATAAGCGAGAGAAGAAATATTTTTACTTACATTAACAAAAGAGAGTACGAAGCTAAAATTTCAGATTAGCATTATGTTAATAAGTGCATTTACGGAGAAAGTATTTCATATGACGCTTCGAAACATTCACTGTTCCTCAACAGCATTACTCTACGCCTTCTGTGAATACATGGAGGTAATATCCCCAATAATTATGAAAATATGTTGGTAATTGTTTCCGGTGACAATGTAATTAAAAGCATCAAAATCAAATAAATGCAAAACTCCGACTCGAATGGGAAAAATAACCATCAAAAAATATGTATACCATTGAGTTTGATGCATAGGAACAGAAAAATAAGCGAGAGAAGAAATGTTTTTACTTACATTAACAAAAGAGTGTATGAGGCAAAAATATCAGATTAGCATTATGTTAATAAGTGCATTTACGGAGACAATATTTCATATAACGCGTCGATACTTAAACTGAACCTCAAAAGCAATACTCTACGCCTTCTATGAAAAAATGGAGGTGATATCCGCATAACTGTCGAAGATATGGGTGTAAATGTCTACGGTGACTAAAGTAGCAAAGGGCTTCCAAATGAAAGAAATGGTATCCATGGATACTTGAGATTGAACGGAGGATGGCGAAGAGAACTAATTTTTTGGATAGGCATGGAGGTAATATCCGCATAACTATCGAAGATATGGGTGTAAATGCCTACGGTGACTAAATTAGAAAAAGGCTTTAAAATGAAAGAAATGGTATCCATGGTTACTTGAGATTGAACAGAGGATGTCGAAGGGAACTTATTTTTTGGATAGGCATAACTGGAATAAGTGCTGTTACAGACTAAGTACTCAAGGTTTAGTCGTGTAATTTGATGTGCAGGAATAAGGTATATTTCTTAACCTACCCTGAAAGAATGGCGGTTATATCTGCATAAGATTCGAAAATTTGTGGGTAATTGTTTCCGGAGCCAATATAATGAAAAGCTTCAAAATCAAATAAATGAAAAACTTTGACTCGAATGGGATAAAAACCATCAGAAAATTTGTATGCCATTGAGTTTAATAAATAGGAACAGAAAAATATGCGGGGAGAAGAAATATTTTTACTTTCATTAACAAAAGAGAGTACGAGGCTAAAATTTCAGATTAGCATTATATTAATAAGTGCATTTACGAAAACATTATTTAATATAACGCGTCGAAACTTGCTCTAATCCTCAACAGCATTACTCTACGCCTTCTTATATATTATATATTATATTTCTTAACCTACCCTGAAAGAATGGCGGTTATATCTGCATAATATTCAAAAATATGTGGGTAATTGTTTCCGGTGCCAATATAATGAAATGCTTCAACATCAAATAAATGCAAAACTTCGACTCGAATGGGATAAAAAACCATCAGAAAATGTGTATACCATTGAGTTTAATAAATAGGAACAGAAAGATATGCGAAAGAAGAAATATTTTTACTTACATTAACAAAAGAGGTACGATGCTAAAATTTAAGATTAACATTATATTAATAAGTGCATTTACGGACAAAGTATTTCATATAAAGCGTCGAAACTTGCAATTTTTTTCAACAGCATTACTCTACGGCTTCTGTGAAATCATGGAGGAAATATCATAGAAAATTCCGAAAATATGTTGGTAATTGATTTCCGGTGACAATGTGATTAAAAGCTTCAAAATCAAAAAATTTCAAAAATCCGACTCGAATGGGATTAAAAACCATCACAAACTGTGTATACCATTGAGTATGATGCAATAGATAAGAAAAATATGCGAGAGAAGAAATATTTTTACTTACATTAACAAAAAAGTGCACGAGGCTAAAATTTCAGATTAGCATTATGTTAATAAGTGCATTTACGGAAAAAGTATTTCATATAACGCGTCGAAACTTGCACTAATAATTAACAGCATTACTCTACGCCTTCTGTGAAAGCATGGAGGTTTTATCCCCGAAAATTCCAAAAATATGTTGGTAATTGTTTCCGGTGACAATGTAATTAAAAGCTTCAAAATCAAAAAATTGCAAAAATCCGACTCGAATGGGATAAAAAACCATCAAAAACTGTGTATACCATTGAGTTTGATGCAAAGGAACAGAAAAATAAGCGAGAGATGAAATATTTTTACTTACATTAACAAAAGAGTGTACGAGGCTAAAATTTCAGATTAGAATTATGTTAATAAGTGCATTTACGGAAAAAGTATTTCATATGACGCTTCGAAACTTGCACTGTTCCTCAACAGCATTGCTCTACGCCTTCTGTGAAAACATGGAGGAAATATCTCCAATAGATATGAAAATATTTTGGTAATTGTTTCCGGTGACAATGTAATTAAAAGCTTCAAAATCAAAAAAATGCAAAAATCCGACTCGAATGGGATAAAAAACCATCAAAAACTGTGTATACCATTGAGTTTGATGCAAAGGAACAGATAATTCTGCGACAGAAGAAATATTTTTACTTACATTAACTAAAGAGTGTACGAGGCTAAAATTTCAGATTAGCATTATGATAATAAGTGCATTTACGGAAAAAGTATTTCATATGACGCTTCGACACTTGCACTGTTCCTCAACAGCATTACTCTACGCCTTCTGTGAAAGCATGGAGGTAATATCCCAGAAAATTCCGAAACTTTGTTGGTAATTGTTTCCGGTGACAATGTAATTAAAAGCTTCAAAATCAAATATATGCAAAAATCCGACTCGAATGGGATAAAAAACCATCAAATACTGTGTATACCATTGAGTTTGATGCAAAGGAAGAGAAAAATAAGCGAGAGAAGAAATATTTTTACATACATTAACAAAAGAGTGTACGAGGCTAAAATTTCAGATTAGCATTATGTTAATAAGTGCATTAACGGAAAAAGTATTTCATATAACAAGTCGAAACTTGCACTAATATTCAACAGCATCACTCTACGCCTTCTGTGAAAGCATGTAGGTTTTATCCCCGAAAATTCTAAAAATATGTTGGTAATTGTTTCCGGTGACAATGTCATTAAAAGATTCAAAATCAAATAAATGCAAAACTTTGACTCGAATGGGATAAAAAACCATCAGAAAATTTGTATACCATTGACTTTAATAAATAGGAACAGAAAAATATGCGAGAAAAAATATTTTTACTTACATTAACAAAAGAGTGTACGAGGCTAAAATTTCAGATTAGCATTATATTAATAAGTGCATTTACGAAAACATTATTTCATATAACGCGTCGAAACTTGCACTGATCCTCAACTGCATTACTCTACCCCTTCTGAGAACGCATGGAGGTTTTATCCCCGAAAATTCCAAAAATATGTTGGTAATTGTTTCTGGTGACAATGTAATTAAAAGCTTTAAAATCAAAATATAGCAAAAATCCGACTCGAATGGGATAAAAAACCATCAAAAACTGTGTATACCATTGAGTTTGATGCAATAGATCAGAAAAATATGCGAGAGAAGAAATATTTTTACTTACATTAACAAAAGAGTGTACGAGGCTAAAATTTCAGATTAGCATTATGATAATAAGTGCATTTACGGAAAAAGTATTTCATATAACGCGTCGAAACTTGCACTAATATTCAACAGCATTACTCTACGCCTTCTGAGAAAGCATGGAGGTTTTATCCCCGAAAATTCCAAAAATATGTTGGTAATTGTTTCCGGTGACAATGTAATTAAAAGCTTCAAAATCAAAAAATTGCAAAAATCCGACTCGAATGGGATAAAAAACCATCAAAAACTGTGTATACCATTGAGTTTGATGCAAAGGAACAGATAATTCTGCGACAGAAGAAATATTTTTACTTACATTAACAAAAGAGTGTACGAGGCTAAAATTTCAGATTAGCATTATGTTAATAAGTGCATTTACGGAAAAAGTATTTCATATGACGCTTCGACACTTGCACTGTTCCTCAACAGCATTACTCTACGCCTTCTGTGAAAGCATGGAGGTAATATCCCAGAAAATTCCGAAAATATGTTGGTAATTGTTTCCGGTGACAATGTAATTAAAAGCTTCAAAATCAAATATATGCAAAAATCCGACTCGAATGGGATAAAAAACCATCAAATACTGTGTATACCATTGAGTTTGATGCAAAGGAAGAGAAAAATAAGCGAGAGAAGAAATATTTTTACATACATTAACAAAAGAGTGTACGAGGCTAAAATTTCAGATTAGTATTATGTTAATAAGTGCATTAACGGAAAAAGTATTTCATATAACGCGTCGAAACTTGCACTAATATTCAACAGCATTACTCTACGGCTTCTGTGAAAGCATGGAGGTTTTATCCCCGAAAATTCTAAAAATATGTTGGTAATTGTTTCCGGTGACAATGTAATTAAAAGATTCAAAATCAAATAAATGCAAAACTTTGACTCGAATGGGATAAAAAACCATCAGAAAATTTGTATACCATTGACTTTAATAAATAGGAACAGAAAAGTATGCGAGAGAAGAAATATTTTTACTTACATTAACAAAAGAGTGTACGAGGCTAAAATTTCAGATTAGCATTATATTAATAAGTGCATTTACGAAAACATTATTTCATATAACGCGTCGAAACTTGCACTGTTCCTCAACAGCATTACTCTACGGCTTCTGTGAAAGCATGGAGGTTTTATCCCCGAAAATTCCAAAAATATGTTGGTAATTGTTTCCGGTGACAATGTAATTAAAAGCTTCAAAATCAAAATATAGAAAAAATCCGACTCGAATGGGATAAAAAACCATCCAAAACTGTGTATACCATTGAGTTTGATGCAAAGGAACAGAAAATTTAGAGAGAGAAGAAATATTTTTACTTACATTAATAAAAGAGTGTACGAGGCTAAAATTTCAGATTAGCATTATGTTAATAAGTGCATTTACGGAAAAAGTATTTCTTATGACGCTTCGAAACTTTCACTGATCCTCAACAGCATTACTCTACGCCTTCTGTGAAAACATGGAGGAAATATCTCCAATTAATATGAAAATATTTTGGTAATTGTTTCCGGTGACAATGTAATTAAAAACTTCAAAATCAAAAACTGCAAAACTCCGACTCGAATGGGAAAAAAAAACATCAAAATGTGTATACCATTGAGTTTGATGCAAAGGAACAGAAAATTCTGCGAGAGAAGAAATATTTTTACTTACATTAACAAAAGAGTGTACGAGGCTAAAATTTCAGATTAGCATTATATTAATAAGTGCATTTACGAAAACATAATTTCATATAACGCGTCGAAACTTTCACTGATCCTCAACAGCATTACTCTACGCCTTCTGTGAAAGCATGGAGGTAATATCCCCAAAAATCTTGAATATATGTTGATAATTCTTTCCGGTGACAATGTAATTAAAAGCTTCAAAATCAAAATATTGCAAAACTCCGACTCGAATGGGATAAAAAACCATCAGAAAATGTGTATACCATTGAGTTTAATAAATAGGAACAGAAAGATTTGCGAAAGAAGAAATATTTTTACTTACATTAACAAAAGAGGTACGAGGCTAAAATTTAAGATTAGCATTATATTAATAAGTGCATTTACGGACAAAGTATTTCATATAAAGCGTCGAAACTTGCACTGTTTTTCAACAGCATTACTCTACGGCTTCTGTGAAATCATGGAGGTAATATCATAGAAAATTCCGAAAATATGTTGGTAATTGATTTCCGGTGACAATGTGATTCAAAGCTTCAAAATCAAAAAATTTCAAAAATCCGACTCGAATGGGATTAAAAACCATCACAAACTGTGTATACCATTGAGTATGATGCAATAGATAAGAAAAATATGCGAGAGAAGAAATATTTTTACTTACATTAACAAAAGAGTGCACGAGGCTAAAATTTCAGATTAGCATTATGTTAATAAGTGCATTTACGGAAAAAGTATTTCATATAACGCGTCGAAACTTGCACTAATAATTAACAGCATTACTCTACGCCTTCTGTGAAAGCATGGAGGTTTTATCCCCGAAAATTCCAAAAATATGTTGGTAATTGTTTCCGGTGACAATGTAATTAAAAGCTTCAAAATCAAAAAACTGCAAAACTCCGACTCGAACGGGAAAAAAAAACATCAAAATGTGTATACCATTGAGTTTGATACAAAGGAACAGAAAATTCTGCGAGAGAAGAAATATTTTTACTTACATTAACAAAAGAGTGTACGAGGCTAAAATTTCAGATTAGCATTATATTAATAAGTGCATTTACGAAAACATTATTTCATATAACGCGTCGAAACTTTCACTGATCCTCAACAGCATTACTCTACGCCTTCTGAGAAAGCATGGAGGTAATATCCCCAAAAATCTTGAATATATGTTGATAATTCTTTCCGGTGACAATGTAATTAAAAGCTTCAAAATCAAAATATTGCAAAACTCCGACTCGAATGGGATAAAAAACCATCAGAAAATGTGTATACCATTGAGTTTGATGCAAAGGAACAGAAAATTTAGAGAGAGAAGAAATATTTTTACTTACATTAATAAAAGAGTGTACGAGGCTAAAATTTCAGATTAGCATTATGTTAATAAGTGCATTTACGAAAACATTATTTCATATAACGCGTCGAAACTTCCACTGTTCCTCAACAGCATTACTCTACGCCTTCTGTGAAAACATGGACGAAATATCTCCAATAGATATGAAAATATTTTGGTAATTGTTTCCGGTGACAATGTAATTAAAAGCTTCAAAATCAAAAAATTGCAAAAATCCGACTCGAATGGGATAAAAAACCATCAAAAACTGTGTATACCATTGAGTTTGATGCAATAGATCAGAAAAATATGCGAGAGAAGAAATATTTTTACTTACATTAACAAAAGAGTGTACGAGGCTAAAATTTCAGATTAGCATTATGATAATAAGTGCATTTACGGAAAAAGTATTTCATATAACGCGTCGAAACTTCCACTAATATTCAACAGCATTACTCTACGCCTTCTGAGAAAGCATGGAGGTTTTATCCCCGAAAATTCCAAAAATATGTTGGTAATTGTTTCCGGTGACAATGTAATTAAAAGCTTCAAAATCAAAAAATTGCAAAAATCCGACTCGAATGGGATAAAAAACCATCAAAAACTGTGTATACCATTGAGTTTGATGCAAAGGAACAGATAATTCTGCGACAGAAGAAATATTTTTACTTACATTAACAAAAGAGTGTACGAGGCTAAAATTTCAGATTAGCATTATGTTAATAAGTGCATTTACGGAAAAAGTATTTCATATGACGCTTCGACACTTGCACTGTTCCTCAACAGCATTACTCTACGCCTTCTGTGAAAGCATGGAGGTAATATCCCAGAAAATTCCGAAAATATGTTGGTAATTGTTTCCGGTGACAATGTAATTAAAAGCTTCAAAATCAAATATATGCAAAATTCCGACTCGAATGGGATAAAAAACCATCAAATACTGTGTATACCATTGAGTTTGATGCAAAGGAAGAGAAAAATAAGCGAGAGAAGAAATATTTTTACATACATTAACAAAAGAGTGTACGAGGATAAAATTTCAGATTAGCATTATGTTAAATAGTGCATTAACGGAAAAAGTATTTCATATAACAAGTCGAAACTTGCACTAATATTCAACAGCATCACTCTACGCCTTCTGTGAAAGCATGGAGGTTTTATCCCCGAAAATTCTAAAAATATGTTGGTAATTGTTTCCGGTGACAATGTAATTAAAAGATTCAAAATCAAATAAATGCAAAACTTTGACTCGAATGGGATAAAAAACCATCAGAAAATTTGTATACCATTGACTTTAATAAATAGGAACAGAAAAATATGCGAGAGAAGAAATATTTTTACTTACATTAACAAAAGAGTGTACGAGGCTAAAATTTCAGATTAGCATTATATTAATAAGTGCATTTACGAAAACATTATTTCATATAACGCGTCGAAACTTGCACTGATCCTCAACTGCATTACTCTACCCCTTCTGAGAAAGCATGGAGGTTTTATCCCCGAAAATTCCAAAAATATGTTGGTAATTGTTTCTGGTGACAATGTAATTAAAAGCTTCAAAATCAAAATATAGCAAAAATCCGACTCGAATGGGATAAAAAACCATCAAAAACTGTGTATACCATTGAGTTTGATGCAATAGATCAGAAAAATATGCGAGAGAAGAAATATTTTTACTTACATTAACAAAAGAGTGTACGAGGCTAAAATTTCAGATTAGCATTATGATACTAAGTGCATTTACGGAAAAAGTATTTCATATAACGCGTCGAAACTTGCACTAATATTCAACAGCATTACTCTACGCCTTCTGAGAAAGCATGGAGGTTTTATCCCCGAAAATTCCAAAAATATGTTGGTAATTGTTTCCGGTGACAATGTAATTAAAAGCTTCAAAATCAAAAAATTGCAAAAATCCGACTCGAATGGGATAAAAAACCATCAAAAACTGTGTATACCATTGAGTTTGATGCAAAGGAACAGATAATTCTGCGACAGAAGAAATATTTTTACTTACATTAACAAAAGAGTGTACGAGGCTAAAATTTCAGATTAGCATTATGTTAATAAGTGCATTTACGGAAAAAGTATTTCATATGACGCTTCGACACTTGCACTGTTCCTCAACAGCATTACTCTACGCCTTCTGTGAAAGCATGGAGGTAATATCCCAGAAAATTCCGAAAATATGTTGGTAATTGTTTCCGGTGACAATGTAATTAAAAGCTTCAAAATCAAATATATGCAAAAAATCCGACTCGAATGGGATAAAAAACCATCAAATACTGTGTATACCATTGAGTTTGATGCAAAGGAAGAGAAAAATAAGCGAGAGAAGAAATATTTTTACATACATTAACAAAAGAGTGTACGAGGCTAAAATTTCAGATTAGCATTATGTTAATAAGTGCATTAACGGAAAAAGTATTTCATATAACGCGTCGAAACTTGCACTAATATTCAACAGCATTACTCTACGGCTTCTGTGAAAGCATGGAGGTTTTATCCCCGAAAATTCTAAAAATATGTTGGTAATTGTTTCCGGTGACAATGTAATTAAAAGATTCAAAATCAAATAAATGCAAAACTTTGACTCGAATGGGATAAAAAACCATCAGAAAATTTGTATACCATTGACTTTAATAAATAGGAACAGAAAAATATGCGAGAGAAGAAATATTTTTACTTACATTAACAAAAGAGTGTACGAGGCTAAAATTTCAGATTAGCATTATGTTAATAAGTGCATTAACGGAAAAAGTATTTCATATAACGCGTCGAAACTTGCACTAATATTCAACAGCATTACTCTACGGCTTCTGTGAAAGCATGGAGGTTTTATCCCCGAAAATTCCAAAAATATGTTGGTAATTGTTTCCGGTGACAATGTAATTAAAAGCTTCAAAATCAAAATATAGAAAAAATCCGACTCGAATGGGATAAAAAACCATCCAAAACTGTGTATACCATTGAGTTTGATGCAAAGGAACAGAAAATTTAGAGAGAGAAGAAATATTTTTACTTACATTAATAAAAGAGTGTACGAGGCTAAAATTTCAGATTAGCATTATGTTAATAAGTGCATTTACGGAAAAAGTATTTCTTATGACGCTTCGAAACTTTCACTGATCCTCAACAGCATTACTCTACGCCTTCTGTGAAAACATGGAGGAAATATCTCCAATTAATATGAAAATATTTTGGTAATTGTTTCCGGTGACAATGTAATTAAAAACTTCAAAATCAAAAACTGCAAAACTCCGACTCGAATGGGAAAAAAAAACATCAAAATGTGTATACCATTGAGTTTGATGCAAAGGAACAGAAAATTCTGCGAGAGAAGAAATATTTTTACTTACATTAACAAAAGAGTGTACGAGGCTAAAATTTCAGATTAGCATTATATTAATAAGTGCATTTACGAAAACATAATTTCATATAACGCGTCGAAACTTTCACTGATCCTCAACAGCATTACTCTACGCCTTCTGTGAAAGCATGGAGGTAATATCCCCAAAAATCTTGAATATATGTTGATAATTCTTTCCGGTGACAATGTAATTAAAAGCTTCAAAATCAAAATATTGCAAAACTCCGACTCGAATGGGATAAAAAACCATCAGAAAATGTGTATACCATTGAGTTTAATAAATAGGAACAGAAAGATTTGCGAAAGAAGAAATATTTTTACTTACATTAACAAAAGAGGTACGAGGCTAAAATTTAAGATTAGCATTATATTAATAAGTGCATTTACGGACAAAGTATTTCATATAAAGCGTCGAAACTTGCACTGTTTTTCAACAGCATTACTCTACGGCTTCTGTGAAATCATGGAGGTAATATCATAGAAAATTCCGAAAATATGTTGGTAATTGATTTCCGGTGACAATGTGATTCAAAGCTTCAAAATCAAAAAATTTCAAAAATCCGACTCGAATGGGATTAAAAACCATCACAAACTGTGTATACCATTGAGTATGATGCAATAGATAAGAAAAATATGCGAGAGAAGAAATATTTTTACTTACATTAACAAAAGAGTGCACGAGGCTAAAATTTCAGATTAGCATTATGTTAATAAGTGCATTTACGGAAAAAGTATTTCATATAACGCGTCGAAACTTGCACTAATAATTAACAGCATTACTCTACGCCTTCTGTGAAAGCATGGAGGTTTTATCCACGAAAATTCCAAAAATATGTTGGTAATTGTTTCCGGTGACAATGTAATTAAAAGCTTCAAAATCAAAAAACTGCAAAACTCCGACTCGAATGGGAAAAAAAAACATCAAAATGTGTATACCATTGAGTTTGATGCAAAGGAACAGAAAATTCTGCGAGAGAAGAAATATTTTTACTTACATTAACAAAAGAGTGTACGAGGCTAAAATTTCAGATTAGCATTATATTAATAAGTGCATTTACGAAAACATTATTTCATATAACGCGTCGAAACTTTCACTGATCCTCAACAGCATTACTCTACGCCTTCTGAGAAAGCATGGAGGTAATATCCCCAAAAATCTTGAATATATGTTGATAATTCTTTCCGGTGACAATGTAATTAAAAGCTTCAAAATCAAAATATTGCAAAACTCCGACTCGAATGGGATAAAAAACCATCAGAAAATGTGTATACCATTGAGTTTGATGCAAAGGAACAGAAAATTTAGAGAGAGAAGAAATATTTTTACTTACATTAATAAAAGAGTGTACGAGGCTAAAATTTCAGATTAGCATTATGTTAATAAGTGCATTTACGAAAACATTATTTCATATAACGCGTCGAAACTTGCACTGTTCCTCAACAGCATTACTCTACGACTTCTGTGAAAACATGGAGGAAATATCTCCAATAGATATGAAAATATTTTGGTAATTGTTTCCGGTGACAATGTAATTAAAAGCTTCAAAATCAAAAAATTGCAAACATCCGACTCGAATGGGATAAAAAACCATCAAAAACTGTGTATACCATTGAGTTTGATGCAATAGATCAGAAAAATATGCGAGAGAAGAAATATTTTTACTTACATTAACAAAAGAGTGTACGAGGCTAAAATTTCAGATTAGCATTATGATAATAAGTGCATTTACGGAAAAAGTATTTCATATAACGCGTCGAAACTTCCACTAATATTCAACAGCATTACTCTACGCCTTCTGAGAAAATATGGAGGTTTTATCCCCGAAAATTCCAAAAATATGTTGGTAATTGTTTCCGGTGACAATGTAATTAAAAGCTTCAAAATCAAAAAATTGCAAAAATCCGACTCAAATGGGATAAAAAACCATCAAAAACTGTGTATACCATTGAGTTTGATGCAAAGGAACAGATAATTCTGCGACAGAAGAAATATTTTTACTTACATTAACAAAAGAGTGTACGAGGCTAAAATTTCAGATTAGCATTATGTTAATAAGTGCATTTACGGAAAAAGTATTTCATATGACGCTTCGACACTTGCACTGTTCCTCAACAGCATTACTCTACGCCTTCTGTGAAAGCATGGAGGTAATATCCCAGAAAATTCCGAAAATATGTTGGTAATTGTTTCCGGTGACAATGTAATTAAAAGCTTCAAAATCAAATATATGCAAAATTCCGACTCGAATGGGATAAAAAACCATCAAATACTGTGTATACCATTGAGTTTGATGCAAAGGAAGAGAAAAATAAGCGAGAGAAGAAATATTTTTACATACATTAACAAAAGAGTGTACGAGGCTAAAATTTCAGATTAGCATTATGTTAAATAGTGCATTAACGGAAAAAGTATTTCATATAACAAGTCGAAACTTGCACTAATATTCAACAGCATCACTCTACGCCTTCTGTGAAAGCATGGAGGTTTTATCCCCGAAAATTCTAAAAATATGTTGGTAATTGTTTCCGGTGACAATGTAATTAAAAGATTCAAAATCAAAAAAATGCAAAACTTTGACTCGAATGGGATAAAAAACCATCAGAAAATTTGTATACCATTGACTTTAATAAATAGGAACAGAAAAATATGCGAGAGAAGAAATATTTTTACTTACATTAACAAAAGAGTGTACGAGGCTAAAATTTCAGATTAGCATTATATTAATAAGTGCATTTACGAAAACATTATTTCATATAACGCGTCGAAACTTGCACTGATCCTCAACTGCATTACTCTACCCCATCTGAGAAAGCATGGAGGTTTTGTCCCCGAAAATTCCAAAAATATGTTGGTAATTGTTTCTGGTGACAATGTAATTAAAAGCTTCAAAATCAAAATATAGCAAAAATCCGACTCGAATGGGATAAAAAACCATCAAAAACTGTGTATACCATTGAGTTTGATGCAATAGATCAGAAAAATATGCGAGAGAAGAAATATTTTTACTTACATTAACAAAAGAGTGTACGAGGCTAAAATTTCAGATTAGCATTATGATAATAAGTGCATTTACGGAAAAAGTATTTCATATAACGCGTCGAAACTTGCACTAATATTCAACAGCATTACTCTACGCCTTCTGAGAAAGCATGGAGGTTTTATCCCCGAAAATTCCAAAAATATGTTGGTAATTGTTTCCGGTGACAATGTAATTAAAAGCTTCAAAATCAAAAAATTGCAAAAATCCGACTCGAATGGGATAAAAAACCATCAAAAACTGTGTATACCATTGAGTTTGATGCAAAGGAACAGATAATTCTGCGACAGAAGAAATATTTTTACTTACATTAACAAAAGAGTGTACGAGGCTAAAATTTCAGATTAGCATTATGTTAATAAGTGCATTTACGGAAAAAGTATTTCATATGACGCTTCGACACTTGCACTGTTCCTCAACAGCATTACTCTACGCCTTCTGTGAAAGCATGGAGGTAATATCCCAGAAAATTCCGAAAATATGTTGGTAATTGTTTCCGGTGACAATGTAATTAAAAGCTTCAAAATCAAATATATGCAAAAAATCCGACTCGAATGGGATAAAAAACCATCAAATACTGTGTATACCATTGAGTTTGATGCAAAGGAAGAGAAAAATAAGCGAGAGAAGAAATATTTTTACATACATTAACAAAAGAGTGTACGAGGCTAAAATTTCAGATTAGCATTATGTTAATAAGTGCATTAACGGAAAAAGTATTTCATATAACGCGTCGAAACTTGCACTAATATTCAACAGCATTACTCTACGGCTTCTGTGAAAGCATGGAGGTTTTATCCCCGAAAATTCTAAAAATATGTTGGTAATTGTTTCCGGTGACAATGTAATTAAAAGATTCAAAATCAAATAAATGCAAAACTTTGACTCGAATGGGATAAAAAACCATCAGAAAATTTGTATACCATTGACTTTAATAAATAGGAACAGAAAAATATGCGAGAGAAGAAATATTTTTACTTACATTAACAAAAGAGTGTACGAGGCTAAAATTTCAGATTAGCATTATATTAATAAGTGCATTTACGAAAACATTATTTCATATAACGCGTCGAAACTTGCACTGTTCCTCAACAGCATTACTCTACGGCTTCTGTGAAAGCATGGAGGTTTTATCCCCGAAAATTCCAAAAATATGTTGGTAATTGTTTCCGGTGACAATGTAATTAAAAGCTTCAAAATCAAAATATAGAAAAAATCCGACTCGAATGGGATAAAAAACCATCCAAAACTGTGTATACCATTGAGTTTGATGCAAAGGAACAGAAAATTTAGAGAGAGAAGAAATATTTTTACTTACATTAATAAAAGAGTGTACGAGGCTAAAATTTCAGATTAGCATTATGTTAATAAGTGCATTTACGGAAAAAGTATTTCATATGACGCTTCGAAACTTGCACTGTTCCTCAACAGCATTACTCTACGCCTTCTGTGAAAACATGGAGGAAATATCTCCAATTAATATGAAAATATTTTGGTAATTGTTTCCGGTGACAATGTAATTAAAAACTTCAAAATCAAAAACTGCAAAACTCCGACTCGAATGGGAAAAAAAAACATCAAAATGTGTATACCATTGAGTTTGATGCAAAGGAACAGAAAATTCTGCGAGAGAAGAAATATTTTTACTTACATTAACAAAAGAGTGTACGAGGCTAAAATTTCAGATTAGCATTATATTAATAAGTGCATTTACGAAAACATTATTTCATATACCGCGTCGAAACTTTCACTGATCCTCAACAGCATTACTCTACGCCTTCTGTGAAAGCATGGAGGTAATATCCCCAAAAATCTTGAATATATGTTGATAATTCTTTCCGGTGACAATGTAATTAAAAGCTTCAAAATCAAAATATTGCAAAACTCCGACTCGAATGGGATAAAAAACCATCAGAAAATGTGTATACCATTGAGTTTAATAAATAGGAACAGAAAGATTTGCGAAAGAAGAAATATTTTTACTTACATTAACAAAAGAGGTACGAGGCTAAAATTTAAGATTAGCATTATATTAATAAGTGCATTTACGGACAAAGTATTTCATATAAAGCGTCGAAACTTGCACTGTTTTTCAACAGCATTACTCTACGGCTTCTGTGAAATCATGGAGGTAATATCATAGAAAATTCCGAAAATATGTTGGTAATTGATTTCCGGTGACAATGTGATTCAAAGCTTCAAAATCAAAAAATTTCAAAAATCCGACTCGAATGGGATTAAAAACCATCACAAACTGTGTATACCATTGAGTATGATGCAATAGATAAGAAAAATATGCGAGAGAAGAAATATTTTTACTTACATTAACAAAAGAGTGCACGAGGCTAAAATTTCAGATTAGCATTATGTTAATAAGTGCATTTACGGAAAAAGTATTTCATATAACGCGTCGAAACTTGCACTAATAATTAACAGCATTACTCTACGCCTTCTGTGAAAGCATGGAGGTTTTATCCACGAAAATTCCAAAAATATGTTGGTAATTGTTTCCGGTGACAATGTAATTAAAAGCTTCAAAATCAAAAAACTGCAAAACTCCGACTCGAATGGGAAAAAAAAACATCAAAATGTGTATACCATTGAGTTTGATGCAAAGGAACAGAAAATTCTGCGAGAGAAGAAATATTTTTACTTACATTAACAAAAGAGTGTACGAGGCTAAAATTTCAGATTAGCATTATGTTAATAAGTGCATTTACGGAAAAAGTATTTCATATGACGCTTCGACACTTGCACTGTTCCTCAACAGCATTACTCTACGCCTTCTGTGAAAGCATGGACGTAATATCCCAGAAAATTCCGAAAATATGTTGGTAATTGTTTCCGGTGACAATGTAATTAAAAGCTTCAAAATCAAATATATGCAAAAATCCGACTCGAATGGGATAAAAAACCATCAAATACTGTGTATACCATTGAGTTTGATGCAAAGGAAGAGAAAAATAAGCGAGAGAAGAAATATTTTTACATACATTAACAAAAGAGTGTACGAGGCTAAAATTTCAGATTAGCATTATGTTAATAAGTGCATTAACGGAAAAAGTATTTCATATAACAAGTGGAAACTTGCACTAATATTCAACAGCATCACTCTACGCCTTCTGTGAAAGCATGGAGGTTTTATCCCCGAAAATTCTAAAAATATGTTGGTAATTGTTTCCGGTGACAATGTAATTAAAAGATTCAAAATCAAATAAATGCAAAACTTTGACTCGAATGGGATAAAAAACCATCAGAAAATTTGTATACCATTGACTTTAATAAATAGGAACAGAAAAATATGCGAGAGAAGAAATATTTTTACTTACATTAACAAAAGAGTGTACGAGGCTAAAATTTCAGATTAGCATTATATTAATAAGTGCATTTACGAAAACATTATTTCATATAACGCGTCGAAACTTGCACTGATCCTCAACTGCATTACTCTACCCCTTCTGAGAAAGCATGGAGGTTTTATCCCCGAAAATTCCAAAAATATGTTGGTAATTGTTTCTGGTGACAATGTAATTAAAAGCTTCAAAATCAAAATATAGCAAAAATCCGACTCGAATGGGATAAAAAACCATCAAAAACTGTGTATACCATTGAGTTTGATGCAATAGATAAGAAAAATATGCGAGAGAAGAAATATTTTTACTTACATTAACAAAAGAGTGTACGAGGCTAAAATTTCAGATTAGCATTATGATAATAAGTGCATTTACGGAAAAAGTATTTCATATAACGCGTCGAAACTTCCACTAATATTCAACAGCATTACTCTACGCCTTCTGAGAAAGCATGGAGGTTTTATCCCCGAAAATTCCAAAAATATGTTGGTAATTGTTTCCGGTGACAATGTAATTAAAAGCTTCAAAATCAAAAAATTGCAAAAATCCGACTCGAATGGGATAAAAAACCATCAAAAACTGTGTATACCATTGAGTTTGATGCAAAGGAACAGATAATTCTGCGACAGAAGAAATATTTTTACTTACATTAACAAAAGAGTGTACGAGGCTAAAATTTCAGATTAGCATTATGTTAATAAGTGCATTTACGGAAAAAGTATTTCATATGACGCTTCGACACTTGCACTATTCCTCAACAGCATTACTCTACGCCTTCTGTGAAAGCATGGAGGTAATATCCCAGAAAATTCCGAAAATATGTTGGTAATTGTTTCCGGTGACAATGTAATTAAAAGCTTCAAAATCAAATATATGCAAAATTCCGACTCGAATGGGATAAAAAACCATCAAATACTGTGTATACCATTGAGTTTGATGCAAAGGAAGAGAAAAATAAGCGAGAGAAGAAATATTTTTACATACATTAACAAAAGAGTGTACGAGGCTAAAATTTCAGATTAGCATTATGTTAAATAGTGCATTAACGGAAAAAGTATTTCATATAACAAGTCGAAACTTGCACTAATATTCAACAGCATCACTCTACGCCTTCTGTGAAAGCATGGAGGTTTTATCCCCGAAAATTCTAAAAATATGTTGGTAATTGTTTCCGGTGACAATGTAAT
The DNA here is from genome assembly GCA_963573305.1 of Pyrrhosoma nymphula. Taxonomy (NCBI): domain Eukaryota; kingdom Metazoa; phylum Arthropoda; class Insecta; order Odonata; family Coenagrionidae; genus Pyrrhosoma; species Pyrrhosoma nymphula. The sequence goes on from OY754330.1 coordinate 413,635, forward strand.
TAAAAGATTCAAAATCAAATAAATGCAAAACTTTGACTCGAATGGGATAAAAAACCATCAGAAAATTTGTATACCATTGACTTTAATAAATAGGAACAGAAAAATATGCGAGAGAAGAAATATTTTTACTTACATTAACAAAAGAGTGTACGAGGCTAAAATTTCAGATTAGCATTATATTAATAAGTGCATTTACGAAAACATTATTTCATATAACGCGTCGAAACTTGCACTGATCCTCAACTGCATTACTCTACCCCTTCTGAGAAAGCATGGAGGTTTTATCCCCGAAAATTCCAAAAATATGTTGGTAATTGTTTCTGGTGACAATGTAATTAAAAGCTTCAAAATCAAAATATAGCAAAAATCCGACTCGAATGGGATAAAAAACCATCAAAAACTGTGTATACCATTGAGTTTGATGCAATAGATCAGAAAAATATGCGAGAGAAGAAATATTTTTACTTACATTAACAAAAGAGTGTACGAGGCTAAAATTTCAGATTAGCATTATGATAATAAGTGCATTTACGGAAAAAGTATTTCATATAACGCGTCGAAACTTGCACTAATATTCAACAGCATTACTCTACGCCTTCTGAGAAAGCATGGAGGTTTTATCCCCGAAAATTCCAAAAATATGTTGGTAATTGTTTCCGGTGACAATGTAATTAAAAGCTTCAAAATCAAAAAATTGCAAAAATCCGACTCGAATGGGATAAAAAACCATCAAAAACTGTGTATACCATTGAGTTTGATGCAAAGGAACAGATAATTCTGCGACAGAAGAAATATTTTTACTTACATTAACAAAAGAGTGTACGAGGCTAAAATTTCAGATTAGCATTATGTTAATAAGTGCATTTACGGAAAAAGTATTTCATATGACGCTTCGACACTTGCACTGTTCCTCAACAGCATTACTCTACGCCTTCTGTGAAAGCATGGAGGTAATATCCCAGAAAATTCCGAAAATATGTTGGTAATTGTTTCCGGTGACAATGTAATTAAAAGCTTCAAAATCAAATATATGCAAAAAATCCGACTCGAATGGGATAAAAAACCATCAAATACTGTGTATACCATTGAGTTTGATGCAAAGGAAGAGAAAAATAAGCGAGAGAAGAAATATTTTTACATACATTAACAAAAGAGTGTACGAGGCTAAAATTTCAGATTAGCATTATGTTAATAAGTGCATTAACGGAAAAAGTATTTCATATAACGCGTCGAAACTTGCACTAATATTCAACAGCATTACTCTACGGCTTCTGTGAAAGCATGGAGGTTTTATCCCCGAAAATTCTAAAAATATGTTGGTAATTGTTTCCGGTGACAATGTAATTAAAAGATTCAAAATCAAATAAATGCAAAACTTTGACTCGAATGGGATAAAAAACCATCAGAAAATTTGTATACCATTGACTTTAATAAATAGGAACAGAAAAATATGCGAGAGAAGAAATATTTTTACTTACATTAACAAAAGAGTGTACGAGGCTAAAATTTCAGATTAGCATTATGTTAATAAGTGCATTAACGGAAAAAGTATTTCATATAACGCGTCGAAACTTGCACTAATATTCAACAGCATTACTCTACGGCTTCTGTGAAAGCATGGAGGTTTTATCCCCGAAAATTCCAAAAATATGTTGGTAATTGTTTCCGGTGACAATGTAATTAAAAGCTTCAAAATCAAAATATAGAAAAAATCCGACTCGAATGGGATAAAAAACCATCCAAAACTGTGTATACCATTGAGTTTGATGCAAAGGAACAGAAAATTTAGAGAGAGAAGAAATATTTTTACTTACATTAATAAAAGAGTGTACGAGGCTAAAATTTCAGATTAGCATTATGTTAATAAGTGCATTTACGGAAAAAGTATTTCTTATGACGCTTCGAAACTTTCACTGATCCTCAACAGCATTACTCTACGCCTTCTGTGAAAACATGGAGGAAATATCTCCAAATAATATGAAAATATTTTGGTAATTGTTTCCGGTGACAATGTAATTAAAAACTTCAAAATCAAAAACTGCAAAACTCCGACTCGAATGGGAAAAAAAAACATCAAAATGTGTATACCATTGAGTTTGATGCAAAGGAACAGAAAATTCTGCGAGAGAAGAAATATTTTTACTTACATTAACAAAAGAGTGTACGAGGCTAAAATTTCAGATTAGCATTATATTAATAAGTGCATTTACGAAAACATTATTTCATATACCGCGTCGAAACTTTCACTGATCCTCAACAGCATTACTCTACGCCTTCTGTGAAAGCATGGAGGTAATATCCCCAAAAATCTTGAATATATGTTGATAATTCTTTCCGGTGACAATGTAATTAAAAGCTTCAAAATCAAAATATTGCAAAACTCCGACTCGAATGGGATAAAAAACCATCAGAAAATGTGTATACCATTGAGTTTAATAAATAGGAACAGAAAGATTTGCGAAAGAAGAAATATTTTTACTTACATTAACAAAAGAGGTACGAGGCTAAAATTTAAGATTAGCATTATATTAATAAGTGCATTTACGGACAAAGTATTTCATATAAAGCGTCGAAACTTGCACTGTTTTTCAACAGCATTACTCTACGGCTTCTGTGAAATCATGGAGGTAATATCATAGAAAATTCCGAAAATATGTTGGTAATTGATTTCCGGTGACAATGTGATTCAAAGCTTCAAAATCAAAAAATTTCAAAAATCCGACTCGAATGGGATTAAAAACCATCACAAACTGTGTATACCATTGAGTATGATGCAATAGATAAGAAAAATATGCGAGAGAAGAAATATTTTTACTTACATTAACAAAAGAGTGCACGAGGCTAAAATTTCAGATTAGCATTATGTTAATAAGTGCATTTACGGAAAAAGTATTTCATATAACGCGTCGAAACTTGCACTAATAATTAACAGCATTACTCTACGCCTTCTGTGAAAGCATGGAGGTTTTATCCCCGAAAATTCCAAAAATATGTTGGTAATTGTTTCCGGTGACAATGTAATTAAAAGCTTCAAAATCAAAAAACTGCAAAACTCCGACTCGAATGGGAAAAAAAACATCAAAATGTGTATACCATTGAGTTTGATGCAAAGGAACAGAAAATTCTGCGAGAGAAGAAATATTTTTACTTACATTAACAAAAGAGTGTACGAGGCTAAAATTTCAGATTAGCATTATATTAATAAGTGCATTTACGAAAACATTATTTCATATAACGCGTCGAAACTTTCACTGATCCTCAACAGCATTACTCTACGCCTTCTGAGAAAGCATGGAGGTAATATCCCCAAAAATCTTGAATATATGTTGATAATTCTTTCCGGTGACAATGTAATTAAAAGCTTCAAAATCAAAATATTGCAAAACTCCGACTCGAATGGGATAAAAAACCATCAGAAAATGTGTATACCATTGAGTTTGATGCAAAGGAACAGAAAATTTAGAGAGAGAAGAAATATTTTTACTTACATTAATAAAAGAGTGTACGAGGCTAAAATTTCAGATTAGCATTATGTTAATAAGTGCATTTACGAAAACATTATTTCATATAACGCGTCGAAACTTGCACTGTTCCTCAACAGCATTACTCTACGCCTTCTGTGAAAACATGGAGGAAATATCTCCAATAGATATGAAAATATTTTGGTAATTGTTTCCGGTGACAATGTAATTAAAAGCTTCAAAATCAAAAAATTGCAAACATCCGACTCGAATGGGATAAAAAACCATCAAAAACTGTGTATACCATTGAGTTTGATGCAATAGATCAGAAAAATATGCGAGAGAAGAAATATTTTTACTTACATTAACAAAAGAGTGTACGAGGCTAAAATTTCAGATTAGCATTATGATAATAAGTGCATTTACGGAAAAAGTATTTCATATAACGCGTCGAAACTTCCACTAATATTCAACAGCATTACTCTACGCCTTCTGAGAAAGCATGGAGGTTTTATCCCCGAAAATTCCAAAAATATGTTGGTAATTGTTTCCGGTGACAATGTAATTAAAAGCTTCAAAATCAAAAAATTGCAAAAATCCGACTCAAATGGGATAAAAAACCATCAAAAACTGTGTATACCATTGAGTTTGATGCAAAGGAACAGATAATTCTGCGACAGAAGAAATATTTTTACTTACATTAACAAAAGAGTGTACGAGGCTAAAATTTCAGATTAGCATTATGTTAATAAGTGCATTTACGGAAAAAGTATTTCATATGACGCTTCGACACTTGCACTGTTCCTCAACAGCATTACTCTACGCCTTCTGTGAAAGCATGGAGGTAATATCCCAGAAAATTCCGAAAATATGTTGGTAATTGTTTCCGGTGACAATGTAATTAAAAGCATCAAAATCAAATATATGCAAAATTCCGACTCGAATGGGATAAAAAACCATCAAATACTGTGTATACCATTGAGTTTGATGCAAAGGAAGAGAAAAATAAGCGAGAGAAGAAATATTTTTACATACATTAACAAAAGAGTGTACGAGGCTAAAATTTCAGATTAGCATTATGTTAAATAGTGCATTAACGGAAAAAGTATTTCATATAACAAGTCGAAACTTGCACTAATATTCAACAGCATCACTCTACGCCTTCTGTGAAAGCATGGAGGTTTTATCCCCGAAAATTCTAAAAATATGTTGGTAATTGTTTCCGGTGACAATGTAATTAAAAGATTCAAAATCAAATAAATGCAAAACTTTGACTCGAATGGGATAAAAAACCATCAGAAAATTTGTATACCATTGACTTTAATAAATAGGAACAGAAAAATATGCGAGAGAAGAAATATTTTTACTTACATTAACAAAAGAGTGTACGAGGCTAAAATTTCAGATTAGCATTATATTAATAAGTGCATTTACGAAAACATTATTTCATATAACGCGTCGAAACTTGCACTGATCCTCAACTGCATTACTCTACCCCTTCTGAGAAAGCATGGAGGTTTTATCCCCGAAAATTCCAAAAATATGTTGGTAATTGTTTCTGGTGACAATGTAATTAAAAGCTTCAAAATCAAAATATAGCAAAAATCCGACTCGAATGGGATAAAAAACCATCAAAAACTGTGTATACCATTGAGTTTGATGCAATAGATCAGAAAAATATGCGAGAGAAGAAATATTTTTACTTACATTAACAAAAGAGTGTACGAGGCTAAAATTTCAGATTAGCATTATGATAATAAGTGCATTTACGGAAAAAGTATTTCATATAACGCGTCGAAACTTGCACTAATATTCAACAGCATTACTCTACGCCTTCTGAGAAAGCATGGAGGTTTTATCCCCGAAAATTCCAAAAATATGTTGGTAATTGTTTCCGGTGACAATGTAATTAAAAGCTTCAAAATCAAAAAATTGCAAAAATCCGACTCGAATGGGATAAAAAACCATCAAAAACTGTGTATACCATTGAGTTTGATGCAAAGGAACAGATAATTCTGCGACAGAAGAAATATTTTTACTTACATTAACAAAAGAGTGTACGAGGCTAAAATTTCAGATTAGCATTATGTTAATAAGTGCATTTACGGAAAAAGTATTTCATATGACGCTTCGACACTTGCACTGTTCCTCAACAGCATTACTCTACGCCTTCTGTGAAAGCATGGAGGTAATATCCCAGAAAATTCCGAAAATATGTTGGTAATTGTTTCCGGTGACAATGTAATTAAAAGCTTCAAAATCAAATATATGCAAAAAATCCGACTCGAATGGGATAAAAAACCATCAAATACTGTGTATACCATTGAGTTTGATGCAAAGGAAGAGAAAAATAAGCGAGAGAAGAAATATTTTTACATACATTAACAAAAGAGTGTACGAGGCTAAAATTTCAGATTAGCATTATGTTAATAAGTGCATTAACGGAAAAAGTATTTCATATAACGCGTCGAAACTTGCACTAATATTCAACAGCATTACTCTACGGCTTCTGTGAAAGCATGGAGGTTTTATCCCCGAAAATTCTAAAAATATGTTGGTAATTGTTTCCGGTGACAATGTAATTAAAAGATTCAAAATCAAATAAATGCAAAACTTTGACTCGAATGGGATAAAAAACCATCAGAAAATTTGTATACCATTGACTTTAATAAATAGGAACAGAAAAATATGCGAGAGAAGAAATATTTTTACTTACATTAACAAAAGAGTGTACGAGGCTAAAATTTCAGATTAGCATTATATTAATAAGTGCATTTACGAAAACATTATTTCATATAACGCGTCGAAACTTGCACTGTTCCTCAACAGCATTACTCTACGGCTTCTGTGAAAGCATGGAGGTTTTATCCCCGAAAATTCCAAAAATATGTTGGTAATTGTTTCCGGTGACAATGTAATTAAAAGCTTCAAAATCAAAATATAGAAAAAATCCGACTCGAATGGGATAAAAAACCATCCAAAACTGTGTATACCATTGAGTTTGATGCAAAGGAACAGAAAATTTAGAGAGAGAAGAAATATTTTTACTTACATTAATAAAAGAGTGTACGAGGCTAAAATTTCAGATTAGCATTATGTTAATAAGTGCATTTACGGAAAAAGTATTTCATATGACGCTTCGAAACTTGCACTGTTCCTCAACAGCATTACTCTACGCCTTCTGTGAAAACATGGAGGAAATATCTCCAATTAATATGAAAATATTTTGGTAATTGTTTCCGGTGACAATGTAATTAAAAACTTCAAAATCAAAAACTGCAAAACTCCGACTCGAATGGGAAAAAAAAACATCAAAATGTGTATACCATTGAGTTTGATGCAAAGGAACAGAAAATTCTGCGAGAGAAGAAATATTTTTACTTACATTAACAAAAGAGTGTACGAGGCTAAAATTTCAGATTAGCATTATATTAATAAGTGCATTTACGAAAACATTATTTCATATACCGCGTCGAAACTTTCACTGATCCTCAACAGCATTACTCTACGCCTTCTGTGAAAGCATGGAGGTAATATCCCCAAAAATCTTGAATATATGTTGATAATTCTTTCCGGTGACAATGTAATTAAAAGCTTCAAAATCAAAATATTGCAAAACTCCGACTCGAATGGGATAAAAAACCATCAGAAAATTTGTATACCATTGACTTTAATAAATAGGAACAGAAAGATTTGCGAAAGAAGAAATATTTTTACTTACATTAACAAAAGAGGTACGAGGCTAAAATTTAAGATTAGCATTATATTAATAAGTGCATTTACGGACAAAGTATTTCATATAAAGCGTCGAAACTTGCACTGTTTTTCAACAGCATTACTCTACGGCTTCTGTGAAATCATGGAGGTAATATCATAGAAAATTCCGAAAATATGTTGGTAATTGATTTCCGGTTACAATGTGATTCAAAGCTTCAAAATCAAAAAATTTCAAAAATCCGACTCGAATGGGATTAAAAACCATCACAAACTGTGTATACCATTGAGTATGATGCAATAGATAAGAAAAATATGCGAGAGAAGAAATATTTTTACTTACATTAACAAAAGAGTGCACGAGGCTAAAATTTCAGATAAGCATTATGTTAATAAGTGCATTTACGGAAAAAGTATTTCATATAACGCGTCGAAACTTGCACTAATAATTAACAGCATTACTCTACGCCTTCTGTGAAAGCATGGAGGTTTTATCCCCGAAAATTCCAAAAATATGTTGGTAATTGTTTCCGGTGACAATGTAATTAAAAGCTTCAAAATCAAAAAACTGCAAAACTCCGACTCGAATGGGAAAAAAAAACATCAAAATGTGTATACCATTGAGTATGATGCAATAGATAAGAAAAATATGCGAGAGAAGAAATATTTTTACTTACATTAACAAAAGAGTGCACGAGGCTAAAATTTCAGATTAGCATTATGTTAATAAGTGCATTTACGGAAAAAGTATTTCATATAACGCGTCGAAACTTGCACTAATAATTAACAGCATTACTATACGCCTTCTGTGAAAGCATGGAGGTTTTATCCCCGAAAATTCCAAAAATATGTTGGTAATTGTTTCCGGTGACAATGTAATTAAAAGCTTCAAAATCAAAAAATTGCAAAAATCCGACTCGAATGGGATAAAAAACCATCAAAAACTGTGTATACCATTGAGTTTGATGCAAAGGAACAGAAAAATAAGCGAGAGAAGAAATATTTTTACATACATTAACAAAAGAGTGTACGAGGCTAAAATTTCAGATTAGCATTATGTTATTAAGTGCATTAACGGAAAAAGTATTTCATATAACAAGTCGAAACTTGCACTAATATTCAACAGCATCACTCTACGCCTTCTGTGAAAGCATGGAGGTTTTATCCCCGAAAATTCTAAAAATATGTTGGTAATTTTTTCCGGTGAGAATGTAATTAAAAGATTCAAAATCAAATAAATGAAAAACTTTGACTCGAATGGGATAAAAAACCATCAGAAAATTTGTATACCATTGACTTTAATAAATAGGAACAGAAAAATATGCGAGAGAAGAAATATTTTTACTTACATTAACAAAAGAGTGTACGAGGCTAAAATTTCAGATTAGCATTATATTAATAAGTGCATTTACGAAAACATTATTTCATATAACGCGTCGAAACTTGCACTGATCCTCAACTGCATTACTCTACCCCTTCTGAGAAAGCATGGAGGTTTTATCCCCGAAAATTCCAAAAATATGTTGGTAATTGTTTCTGGTGACAATGTAATTAAAAGCTTCAAAATCAAAATATAGCAAAAATCCGACTCGAATGGGATAAAAAACCATCAAAAACTGTGTATACCATTGAGTTTGATGCAATAAATCAGAAAAATATGCGAGAGAAGAAATATTTTTACTTACATTAACAAAAGAGTGTACGAGGCTAAAATTTCAGATTAGCATTATGATAATAAGTGCATTTACGGAAAACGTATTTCATATAACGCGTCGAAACTTGCACTAATATTCAACAGCATTACTCTACGCCTTCTGAGAAAGCATGGAGGTTTTATCCCCGAAAATTCCAAAAATATGTTGGTAATTGTTTCCGGTGACAATGTAATTAAAAGCTTCAAAATCAAAAAATTGCAAAAATCCGACTCGAATGGGATAAAAAACCATCAAAAAACTGTGTATACCATTGAGTTTGATGCAAAAGAAAAGAAAAATAAGCGAGAAAAGAAATATCTTTACTTACATTAACAAAAGAGTGTACGAGGCTAAAATTTCAGATTAGCATTATGTTAATAGGTGCATTTAAGGTGAAAGTATTTCGTATGACGCTTCGAAACTTGCGCTGTTCCTCAATAGCATTACTCTACGCCTTCTGTGAAAACATGGAGGTAATATTTCCAATAATTATGAAAATATGTTGGTAATTGTTTCCGGTGACAATGTAATTAAAAGCTTCAAAATAAAAAATTGCAAAAATCCGTCTCGAATGGGATAAAAAACCATCAAAAACTATGTATACCATTGAGTTTGATGTAAAGGAACAGAAAATTTTGCGAGAGAAGAAATATTTTTACTTACATTAACAAAAGAGTGTACAAGGCTAAAATTTCAGATTAGCATTATGTTAATAGGTGCATTTACGGAAAAGTATTTCATATAACGCTTCGAAACTTGCACTGTTCCTCAATAGCATTATTCTACGCCTTCTGTGAAAACATGAAGGTAATATCCCTAATATTTATGAAAATATGTTGGTAATTGTTTCCGGTGACAATGTAATTAAAAGCTTCAAAATCAAAAAATTGCAAAACTCCGACTCGAATGGGAATAAAAACCATCAAAACATGTGTATACCATTGAGTTTGATGCATAGGAACAGAAAAATAAGCGAGAGAAGAAATATTTTTACTTACATTAACAAAAGAGTGTACGAGGAAAAAATTTCTGATTAGAATTATGTTAATAAGTGCATTTACGGAGAAAGTATTTCGAATGTCGCGTCGAAACTTGCACTGTGCCTCAACAGCATTACCCTACGCCCTTTGAGAAAACATGGAGGTAATATCCCCAATAATTATGAATATATGTTGGTAATTGTTTCCGGTGACAATGTAATTAAAAGCTTCAAAATCAAAAAATTGCAAAACTCCGACTCGAATGGGAAAAAAACCATCAAAAAATGTGTATACTATTGAGTTTGATGCATAGGAACAGAAAAATAAGCGAGAGAAGAAATATTTTTACTAACATTAACATAAGAGTGTACGAGGCAAAAATTTCAGATTAGCATTATGTTAATAAGTGCATTTACGGAAAAGGTATTTCATATAACGCGTCGATACTTGCACTGAACCTCAAAATCAATACTCGTCGCCTTCATTGAAGAAATGGAGGTTATATCCTTATAACTGTGGAAGATATGGGTGTAAATGTCTACAGTGACTGAATTAGCAAAGGGCTTCCAAATGAAAGAAATGGTATCCATGGATACTTGAGATTGAACGGAGGATGGCGAAGGGAACTAATTTTTTGGATAGGCATGTAGGTTATATCTGCATAACTATCGAATATATGGGTGTAAATGCCTACGGTGACTAAATTAGAAAAAGGCTTTTAAATGAAAGAAATGGTATCCATGGTTACTTGAGATTGAACAGAGGATGTCGAAGGGAACTTATTTTTTGGATAGGCATAAATGGAATAAGTTCTGTTACAGACTAAGTACTCAAGGTTTAGTCGTGTAATTTGATGTGCAGGAATAAGGTATATTTCTTAACCTACCCTGAAAGAATGGCGGTTATATCTGCATAAGATTCGAAAATTTGTGGGTAATTGTTTCCGGAGCCAATATAATGAAAAGCTTCAAAATCAAATAAATGCAAAACTTTGACTCGAATGGGATAAAAAACCATCAGAAAATTTGTATACCATTGAGTTTAATAAATAGGAACAGAAAAATATGCGAGAGAAGATATATTTTTACTTTCATTAACAAAAGAGTGTACGAGGCTAAAATTTCAGATTAGCATTATATTAATAAGTGCATTTACGAAAACATTATTTCATATAACGCGTCGAAACTTTCTCTAATCCTCAACAGCATTACTCTACGCCTTCTGTGAAAGCATGGAGGTAATATCACCGAAAATTCCGGAAATATGTAGGTAATTGTTTCCGTAGACAATGTAATTAAAAGCATCAAAATCAAAAAATTGCAAAAATCCGACTCCAATGGGATAAAAAACCATCAAAAACTGTGTATACCATTGAGTTTGATGCAAAGTAACAGAAAAATAAGCGAGAGAAGAAATATTTTTACTTACATTAACAAAAGAGAGTACGAGGCTAAAATTTCAGATTAGCATTATGTTAATAAGTGCATTTACGGAGAAAGTATTTCATATGACGCTTCGAAACATTCACTGTTCCTCAACAGCATTACTCTACGCCTTCTGTAAAAACATGGAGGTACTATCCGCAATACTTCCGAAAATATGTGGGTAATTGTTTCCGGTGACAATATAATGAAAAGCTTCCAAATTAAAGAAATGCAAAACTTCGGCATGAATGGGATAAAAAACCGTCAGAAAATTTGTATGCCATTGAGTTTTATGCATAGGAACAGAAAATATGGCGAGAGAAGATATATTATTACTTACATTAACAAAAGAGTGTACGAAGCTAAAATGTTCAGATTAGCATTATGGTAATAAGTGCATTTACGGAGAAAGAATTTCATATAACGCGTTGAAACCTTCACTGATCCACAAATGCATTACTCTACGCTTTCTGTGAAAACATGCAGTTAATATCTACATTACTTGGGAAAATATGGAGGAAATAGTTATATTAACTCTTCGACGGCCATCGGGATTACTATGTTGCATTTATATGTGCCGTCCCATAGGTAGCAATGGGACAAATTGGTCCCGTACTAATAGTATATTTGTGTCCCATTGGTACTTATGGGTTACAGGTTAACAATCGTTTACGCCGTCTGAGAAAAAATGGAGGTAATATCTGCATTACTTTGGAATATATGGAGGAAATAGTTATATTAACTCTTCGACGGCCATCGGGATAACTATGTTGCATTTATATTTGCCGTCCCATAGGTAGCAATGGGACATATTGGTCCCATACTAATGGTATATATGTTTCTAATTGTTACTTACGGGTTACTGGTTAACAATCGTTTACGCCTTCTGAGAAAAAATGGAGGTTATATCAGCATTATTTTGGCAAATATGGAGGAAATAGTTTTCGGTGACAATATTAGAAGCAGCTTAAAAGTCAAAACAAATGCAAAAATTCGACTCGAATGGGATAAAAAACAATCAGAAAATGTGTATGCCATTGAGTTTGATGCATAGGAACAGAAAAAATTTTGCGAGAGAAAAAATATATTTGCTGAAATTAACAAAAGAGTGTACGAGGCTAAAATTTCAGATTAGCATTATATTAATAAGTGCATTTACGGAAAAGGTATTTCATTTGACGCGACGAAACTTGCATTGATCCACAATAGCATTACTCTTCGACTTCTTTGAAAACATGGAGTTAATATCCGCATAACAATCGAAGATATGGGTGTAAATGCCTACGGTGACTAAATTAGCAAAAGGCTTCTAAGTAAAAGAAATGGTATCCATGGTTACATGAGATTGAACAGAGTATGGCGAAGGGAACTAATTTTTTGGATAGTCATAACTGGAATAAGTGCTGTTACAGACTAAGTACTCAAGGTTTAGTCGTGTAATTTGATGTGCAGGAATAAAGCATATTTCTTAACCTACCCTGAAAGAATGGCGGTTATATCTGCATAAGATTCGAAAATATGTGGGTAATTGTTTACGGTGACAATATAATGAAAAGCTTCAAAATCTATAAATGCAAAACTTCGACTCGAATGGGATAAAAAACCATCAGAAAATGTGTATACCATTGAGTTTGATGCATAGGAACAGAAAATTCTGCGAAAGAAGAAATATTTTTACTTACATTAACAAAAGAGTGTACGAGGCTAAAATTTCAGATTAGCCTTATGGTAATAAGTGCATTTACGGAGAAAGTATTTCATATAACGTGTCGAAACTTGGACTGATCCTCAAACGCATTACTCTACGCCTTCTGTGAAAACATGTAGGTAATATATGCATTACTTTGGAAAATATGGAGGAAATAGTTATATTAACTCTTCGACGGCCATCGGGATAACTATGTTGCATTTATATGTGCCGTCCCATAGGTAGCAATGGGACATATTGGTCCCGTACTAATGGTATATTCGTGTCCCATTTGTACTTACGGGTTACAGGTTAACAATCCTTTACGCCTTCTGAGAAAAAATGGAGGTAATTTTGGAAAATATGGAGGAAATAGTTTTCGGTGACAATATTAGAAGCAGTTTAAAAGTAAAAAAAAATGCAAAACTTCGACTCGAATGGGATAAAAAACCATCATAAAATGTGTATGCCATTGAGTTTGATGCAAAGGAACAGAAAATTTTGCGAGAGAAGAAATATTTTTAATTACATTAACAAAAGAGTGTACGAGGCTAAAATGTTCAGATTACCATTATAGTAATAAGTGCATTTACGGAGAAAGTATTTCATATAACGCGATGAAACTTTCACTGATCCACATCAGCATTACCCTACGCCTTCTATGAAAACATGAATAAGGTGGAACAGCTGATCATTCAGTGTAGAAGGATAATCACTAATAAACATAGTAAGCCCACAAATAACCCAGTTTAGTAACATTTCAGATTCATACAATCTTTCAATATGACACTGGTTCACACAGCCTTCAAACAAATGATTAAAGTATATTCTGACGGTCACAATCATGGATCAGTAGAATGATATGATAGCATCTTTGATATCAATTATCATAAATAATTTGGATGTCCAGCTGGCAACATCCAACAAATGAGAAATAAATCTAAGTAACAAAAAACCAACACCCAGTAGACGAAACATCTGACTCGTCAGGTGTAATGAATTAACAAGAATGAGAATATTGCACAAAACAAAGCAAATATTCTAGAAGGCAGGATTATACAATTGTTCAATGAAAGTAGACTTGTATTCATTCCCTGGCAGAAAAGAATGGTAACGTTTGTGTAACCTAATGGTAACTTTGGAGTGTACCATGAATGTAGGAAAATGGTAAACTCTGTGTAGGCTCTGTGTGTAACTATAGTGTACATAGTTATAACTCCAGTGTACAATCTGTGTAACTTTGTGGTAAAGTGGCCCAATCTGTGTAGGTTTTGTGTGTACCTTGTGTAACAATTGGTGCTGAATTGTGTACAGTGTGTACTGATTGTGAGTCTGCTGTGGTACATGATGTGTACATAATGTACACAACCCACGTAGCACACTGCCACGAAAATGTGCCTTGAAGGCGCCTCGGAAGCACATAAAAAAGTATGATATAAAAAAATATACATTGCAATCAATCAATTTCACTGTTTTATTGTGCAATGGCATGATATAAGTCGTCGTATTAAGATACCTCGTAACTACCTAATGCCTACCTGTATCGAATATTTATCTAACCTACGACTCAGTGCACCTAATTACGCACCCACAATTGAAATAAAGGTGTTGAGAAAGACGTATATATGTAGTCACTTCCGTGGATAAATGTGTCTTCGAGAACTATAATTATTAAATGATTATTCCGTGATAGTTTGAGGAAATGCATTAAAATCTTGATAAAAGTTTTTCACCATTAATTAATGCCAGATAACTGTTATCCTATTTTGCCACATAGTATGAATATAAATGCAATATTACTGCGAATAAACAAAACTTTTCCAATTCCCGCACGTTGACATGAACTAGAAAAGGAAGAGCATAATGGAAATACATATTACATATGTACACTTCTGCCGTGGATTACAACTAAAGGGAATGATTAAATGCTCCGAAGAAGATAAAACTCTCTTTGCTCGAGTATGGTGACATTTATTAAAATTCATTTGGTACAATTTTTTCAACCAAAGTAGAAACACATCAAATACCTATAAGTAAAAGGTGAGACTTCAATGCAATTTTGCTAAGTTCTCAATATTCGTCCCTCATCGTTTTATATAGCTCATTCACAAGAATTATTTAAACACCGTTAAGAACATTAGTTAAGGTGAGCTTTCGTCTTGCCAGCTGAAACGCAACTTTCACCCACTTGCAATTGTTAACAGATCAGTATCACAATAAAATTCACTTCACTTATCATGCAAACCTTGCACATTTATGCAATACTTTTAGGGTAAACACTTACTTTCATGAGCACAACAATAGCCACAAAAGCCATCACGTTTTCGAGATTTAATGGTACTTTATCCTTCGTACAAACATCAGCGTTGAACTACTACTATGATATTATCACCACCTAAAGCCAAATTTCTCGTTTATCACTGCACTCACAATGAATCAAAGCATAATAATCACTGAACACAATTTAAGAAGAACATTTGCTTCACCCTAAATCACCAACAACTAATTATTGCATTGGTCTTTATCACGCTTTCGGCATTTAATGGTACTTTATCCTTCATACATTAGCGTTGATAACAACAACGTAAGGCCAAATTTCTCCTATATCACTGTAGTCACATTATACGAAAGCATAATAATCTCCAAAAACAATTTAAGTAGAACATTTTCTTGACTCTTAAATTACCGACAACTCTTGTTTACATCGTCCATTGGTGGCAGCGGAATGGCGCTTAGGAAGTTAGCACAGCTAGCGAGGCATGGCAGGGAACCCAGGGAACCAATAATGCGCAGGATACAATAAAGAGCATCTCCAATCGCTTTTACGACTTAAGAAACCAAAGCAATACAAAACTTTTTTACTGAAGTAAATTACGAAAAACTAATGCAGATTCCGGAACGAGGTGGTTTTATGCGCATTCAATGCACCTTGGCGCTTATTGGGTGGTACAATTGTGATGACATTTGTGTACCCAAAAATGGTAATTGCTGTGTATATATTGTGTACAATTCTGGTGTCTCAATGGACTGGTAACTTAGTGGTATAATCTGTGTAACATCTGATACAACAAATTGAGTACGGCTGTGGTATCAATAATGTACAGGGTGTAACAACTGTACGATTTGTGTAACTTTGTGAGTAGAAAAGTGTAGTAAATGTGTAACTTTACATAATGTACCATATTTATACACATATTTGTTACACTAATTTTTCGCCAGGGTTGAAAGTAATAGTATGCAATTGTGTGACACCAGTTAAATATACTTTAGATAATTATAATAATCATACAAATATACCAATATTATTTTATATTCAAGTTCACCCTAGTATTAATAATATCAATGATCATTTAAGTATAACAATATCATTGTGTATTCCAAGTTAACCCTAGCATTAATAATATTAATGATAATTCAAGTATAACAATAATTCTGTATTCCAAGTTCACCCTAGTATTAATAAGATTAATGATTATACAAAATTTGTGAGTGGATCCCCCATATTCATGAACCTTAAAAACTAATTACATGGTTTTATGCAACCACTTGGGTTGCACTGTTAAGCATAAACACAGTCATTGAAGAAGTTGGGTTGATTGAACGACTCAGAATGAGAGGTCAATCAATTTCATGGACCTTAAAACTAATTAAATTTTTTCGCACCACCAATTGGGTTGTACTGTTAAGCATTGATAACTCAATGAAGGAATTTGGGTTGATAGAAATGACTCAGGATAAGATTGGAGTCATTTTTAAGGACAAATTAGATTGATATCTCTCCAATGTCACTACCCATATGTAAGAAATTGTTTTCCATGAAAAAACAGCAAAAAATGGAAAATTAATTTGGGTAAGATGAGAGATTCAATCAGTTCTCGGGCCAGGTTAAGTCAAACGTGTTAGAAAAACTAATTAATTGAAAAAATAATTTAGTGGCCACCGTCATAGATAATTCAATTCAAAATTTGTTGGGGGTTGGAACCCCAGACCAGCTAAGCATAATACTAGAGCTGGGTGCTGTTTGCGACAATCATTATAATTGCCGGGCGATGGGATCGCACCCCCTACGCCAGATACATGACCTAACAACCCAATATTCAACATACAAAACCTGACTACAGAAATTAGATAGCCAGGTAGAGACAGAAAATGATAATGTTTGCAATTACACAGTTAATCACCATAAAGAAAGCACTAATCACCCTAGGAGGACAATGGTATAATCACTGTCGATGTCACACACATGAATCTTAACAGCCATTGACCCTCCGCAACTTATCTGGAAGCGAGTCACCTTGGGAATGTTCCTGGCTGTTCTCCCCACATCCCATTCCAATCAGACCATTCGTCCTCCAACAGATTTCACAATTTGCACACTTTGAGAGGAAGACAACATTAAGTATGGTGATCACTGTGTTCACATTATTAAGTATTTGTATAATAATATATTAATAGAATAGTACATATTGATCAACTAAAAGGCAGCAAATAACAGTGTGTTTAAATAGAATCATAGTATTTCATTGAGTTATTTTGAAAAATGCAATAGTCACACCAAATTCAGCTAGTGAGAATTCACAGAGTCACCATGATACATTTTCAGCTGAGAGACATGACATATTTTTCCTTTATCATGTGATAGCTCAAGAACAACTGTTACAGGAGACACAAATTTTTTAATAATGAAAGGACCTTCCCAAAGAGGCATTAGCTTGGCTGTTCTCTTGTCTGCCTTTGAGCTAATAGGATGATTTTTACAAAGAACTTAATCCCCAGGGGCAAAATTTACTGGAGAGTGGAGTTTGTTAAAAGCCTCCCCATGTTTTGCCCTTGCCTTTTTGAGATTGGCGACCACTTGTTGCAAGTAGGCTTTCCTCTGATCATCCTTAATTTTATCCTCGAACAGCTCAATAGGAATTGACCACTGATTTGTAAGAGGATGTGGCAGTTGTCTACCAAACATTATTTTGGCAGGAGATTGGCCAGTGCTACCATGTACAGCAGTATTGAAAGCAAAGTTTAGATCATAGAGGAAAAGGTCCCATGTAGAGTGAACATTGTTACATAAAATTGTCAAGGCAGATTTTAAATTTCGATGAAGTCTTTCGACTTGGTTAGCACAAGGGTAATATGGAGATGTGCAAACTTGTTTTATACCAAGTTGTAAACACATCTCCCTAAGCAGGTGTGACTTAAAAACTGAAGCATTATCAGAGACCAGATATTTTGGAAAACCAAACTTGGAGAAAACTCTTTGAGTGAGGACAGACACAACAGCACCAGCTGTAGCCTTTCGTACAGGCTCCATTATACAAAATTTAGAGAACCCATCAATCAGTGTTAAAATATACTGATTACTACCCTTTGTGGATGGGAATGGGCCGACAAAATCCATATAAATTCTTTCCCAGACATCAGAAGGGATGTTAGAAGATAACATGCCAGGCGAAGAACAATTTCTAGGTTTACATGTCTGACATAAGTGGCAATTTCTGACCATGTCAAAAATTTCCCTTTTCATATCCTTCCACCAATATTCCCTGCTAATTTTCTCATAAGTTTTGGACATTCCCAGGTGAGCGCCAAAACTATAGCAATGAAAATATTGGAATATCATTGGTCGAAGCACGACAGGTAAAACAACCTTCCCTCTAAGAGTTCGTGAATTGCCAAAACATAGCAGCTGGTTCTTAACAAAATAATTTGCACAAGACAAGGGATCTTTCTGCAATTTCTGGAGAACATCCCTCAAAGTAGGATCTGACCTTTGATG
Organism: Pyrrhosoma nymphula; assembly: GCA_963573305.1. Classification (NCBI taxonomy): domain Eukaryota; kingdom Metazoa; phylum Arthropoda; class Insecta; order Odonata; family Coenagrionidae; genus Pyrrhosoma; species Pyrrhosoma nymphula. The sequence goes on from OY754330.1 coordinate 432,368, forward strand.
GTCTCTAATATTAACAAATGATAAAGGAACATTATTCAATACACAAGCCATTGGTGGAAATAGATCATCACCAACTTTAGATGAATCAATATCACTAGCAACATTATCACTAGACACAGGAACGACACGAGAAAGGCAATCAGCTACATTATTGGCAGTTCCCCGTACATGATGGATGGTGAACTTATAAGAAGAGAGTTTAAGAACCATTCTACCCAACTTTCCCAGCTGTTTGGGATGTGAAAATAACCAAGACAATGCTCCATTATCAGTATACAAATGAAAAGGTTTTACTTGAAGGTACACATTGAATTTCTCGGCACCCCAGCATATAGCCATACATTCCAACTCGTAAGTCGGAAACTTTCTTTCATGGTCCAATAATGCTTTACTAGCGAATGCCACAGGTATGAAATCACCGTTTACGTTATGGTTTAACACTGCAGCTAATGCGAGGCTACTAGCATCAACAAATAAGTGAAATTCATCCTCGAAACGAGGGAAAGACAGCACCGGGGGCTTAATCAAAGCTTGCTTTAACTGAATAAAAGCTTCATTCTCTGCCGTTGACCAGTAAAAGGGAACATTCTTACGTTTAAGGCTATTTAAAGGAATAGAAATTTCAGAATACCTTGGAATGAACTTGGAATAGAAACCACATAACCCCAGAAATCTCGCTACTTCCTTCAAACTCTTTGGAGCAGGGAATTTTTCGATTGGCTTAACTCTATCAGGATCAACTTGAAGTTTTCCATGGGATATCAAGTGGCCCAGGAAGGTGAGAGACGTAGTGCCAAGTTTAAACTTCTCCTCACATACAGTAAGTCCAGCCAAACGAAGTCTCTTAAGGACAGCATCGACGTGATTAATATGATCCCTGGAATTTTTTGAATAGATACACAAATCATCGATATAAGGATACACACAAGAATACTTTAGATCTCCCAGTACCTCGTTAATTAAGCGAGTGAATACTTGGGGAGAATTGGCAAACCCGAATGGCAGACGAGTATATTGATATATCCCGAACGGTGTGACAAAAGCAGTATATTTCTTCTAATTTTCAGACAAAGGAATTTGGTGAAAAGCAGAATTAAGATCAAGTATGGTAAAGTATTTTGCGTCAGCTAAATATTGAAATGCATGTTCGACCGACGGAGTGGGATAACCGTCTATTTGAACCTGCTTATTAAGCTTACGATAATCCACAACTAACCTCTCCGTACCATCCTTCTTGGGAATTAAAAAGGCTGGAGAAGACCAATTTGAGTTAGAATTCTCAATAATTCCCTTGTCGAGCAGCGACTGCACATGTTTTTTCATGATCTGTGCCTTAACGGGAGATAAAGAGAACGGATGACTCCGAATCGGGTTACAGTCAGTTATTTCTATTTCGTAAGTCATAAGCGATGTGGTCCCCAAATCGTGGGTCATGACATCGGGATATTGCGACAACAAATATTTTAACTCACTTATCAAATTATCCGAAGAATTAGATCCATTTTCAATTAGAAAAGGATTGCTGCAAGAATCTGTCGACCGACTGCTGCTTGGCACTTCGGGATACGCACTCGATGCGCAATTGTCAACTGAATAAGCGATAAAATCTTACTTAGTAGCGGGAGACGTTTCAAAAGAGACAGCTTTCGGATGAACAATCATATTGGATTTCCGAATAAAATCAAGGCCTAGAAGAATTGGAAATGGAATATTGGCTACATAAAATGTATGCTGCCAGGAAAATTTGTCGATTTGCACCTTAAGTTGGATCGACATCCTTAATTGAAACGGTTGACCAGAAACTGTCAATAGCTCGATAGAGTCGGAAGACTTTTGAGATTTGCCACCGCGAATTTTAAGAGTTTTGAAGAACTTTTCGTCGCAAATAGAAACGGAACAACCAGTATCAATGAGGGCATTGCAAGAAACAGACTGAAGTTTTATCGGAAGAAGGGGCAAATTACTGTTACAATTTTGACGTACGCTCATGAAACTCACGGCTGGTTGGCGTGTTTCACGGGCTTTCTTCCGACATTCCCTTGCATGATGCCCAATTTTACGACAATACGAACAAATTATTTGCCTTGCGGCAACTGGGGAGACATTAGGAGAAATACTATGAAATGTATTGGCGTACTCGGCACAATCCATCAATTACTTTGACGCCTGGGTTATGACAGAGTCTAGCTCCTCAAAGGTCGTGGGCTGGCGAGCAAACATTATGGCGGATTTAGTGAGAGGATTTAACCCTTGAATAATTAACCGAACGGTTTGGCACTCGGTGAACTCTAACGACAACACTTGAATCGCGTTACGAACAGAACATACGAAATCATCAGGAGTTTCACGGGGGAACTGAAATCTCTTTACTTTAGTGGGAACAAGACGGTCAAACTCTCGATCACATACAATTTTTCCCCAAATTCGTTTGGTAATTTCGGCCCACGAAAGATTCTGATTTAACATAGAGAGCCAAAACTGATGAGAACTAGCTGGCAGCTTGGTAATGACTAAATACAACAACGTAGACAAAGGAACTAGCGAAAGAGAGACAATTTCTGTCAGTTTCAACATAAAATTATACCAATTTTCTGTATTGGAAACCTCGAATGGTGGAAAATCAGCGATCAGCTGCTTCACTATGACCAGACCTTCAGACAGCGGCAGAACAGGTTGCATTGGGACTGGCGGTGCGACATGGGTTGGATTCTGCTCGTTCACCTGGCCTCGGGGAACCACGTTGGGTGTGGATTCCGCCGGAACACCAGAAGTTTCAAGTGTAAGCCCAGATCCCCCATTAGATCTAGCACGCCTGTCCTCGGCCGTGGTCAAGTAAGCCCTTGCGTACTGATCGACTGAATCACCTGGCATACTGACGAAACTCCACTCAAATTGCCGGAAGATAAGACGAAAATACTTCGTCACACAAGAATTTACACACTAAACTCCGACAGGAATTTACAATGACCTATTCTAGGGCCTCGAACTGGAAACCAGGAACACGAAATAAATTACGAAAAAGAAAACCCTTGCCTATTTAGATTGCCGTTAGCGGCAGAGACAAAACTTCCGTGAAGGAAGAAAATGAAATACCAGAAATAATGACGATCACAGATCCTCATACAACACTCACCAACTGCGTTGGAAAGACAGGAAAAGAATAACCACGCTCTGCTACCAGTTTGTAGCGCTATCGGGAGAAGGAGCAGATTTTCTCGCCGATAACGCTCTTGAAAACACAAACTCTTTCCAAGCTCGGGTGAGAAAAATGAGGAAAACACGAGTATTATCAATCATAAACTTAACTTATCAATATATTTTACAAATCACAAATAAAACCAAACCAATTACAAGAATTTACCCATAGATCGAGTGCCAGGCGACCGTAATGAAAGTTTCCAGTCGGAAAATAGTTAAAGTTTAACAAGTACGAGAGGTTGAACTTCTCTGGTCTCTGATAATGCTTCAGTTTTTAAGTCACACCTGCTTAGGGAGATGTGTTTACAACTTGGTATAAAACAAGTTTGCACATCTCCATATTACCCTTGTGCTAACCAAGTCGAAAGACTTCATCGAAATTTAAAATCTGCCTTGACAATTTTATGTAACAATGTTCACTCTACATGGGACCTTTTCCTCTATGATCTAAACTTTGCTTTCAATACTGCTGTACATGGTAGCACTGGCCAATCTCCTGCCAAAATAATGTTTGGTAGACAACTGCCACATCCTCTTACAAATCAGTGGTCAATTCCTATTGAGCTGTTCGAGGATAAAATTAAGGATGATCAGAGGAAAGCCTACTTGCAACAAGTGGTCGCCAATCTCAAAAAGGCAAGGGCAAAACATGGGGAGGCTTTTAACAAACTCCACTCTCCAGTAAATTTTGCCCCTGGGGATTAAGTTCTTTGTAAAAATCATCCTATTAGCTCAAAGGCAGACAAGAGAACAGCCAAGCTAATGCCTCTTTGGGAAGGTCCTTTCATTATTAAAAAATTTGTGTCTCCTGTAACAGTTGTTCTTGAGCTATCACATGATAAAGGAAAAATATGTCATGTCTCTCAGCTGAAAATGTATCATGGTGACTCTGTGAATTCTCACTAGCTGAATTTGGTGTGACTATTGCATTTTTCAAAATAACTCAATGAAATACTATGATTCTATTTAAACACACTGTTATTTGCTGCCTTTTAGTTGATCAATATGTACTATTCTATTAATATATTATTATACAAATACTTAATAATGTGAACACAGTGATCACCATACTTAATGTTGTCTTCCTCTCAAAGTGTGCAAATTGTGAAATCTGTTGGAGGACGAATGGTCTGATTGGAATGGGATGTGGGGAGAACAGCCAGGAACATTCCCAAGGTGACTCGCTTCCAGATAAGTTGCGGAGGGTCAATGGCTGTTAAGATTCATGTGTGTGACATCGACAGTGATTATACCATTGTCCTCCTAGGGTGATTAGTGCTTTCTTTATGGTGATTAACTGTGTAATTGCAAACATTATCATTTTCTGTCTCTACCTGGCTATCTAATTTCTGTAGTCAGGTTTTGTATGTTGAATATTGGGTTGTTAGGTCATGTATCTGGCGTAGGGGGTGCGATCCCATCGCCCGGCAATTATAATGATTGTCGCAAACAGCACCCAGCTCTAGTATTATGCTTAGCTGGTCTGGGGTTCCAACCCCCAACAAATTTTGAATTGAATTATCTATGACGGTGGCCACTAAATTATTTTTTCAATTAATTAGTTTTTCTAACACGTTTGACTTAACCTGGCCCGAGAACTGATTGAATCTCTCATCTTACCCAAATTAATTTTCCATTTTTTGCTGTTTTTTCATGGAAAACAATTTCTTACATATGGGTAGTGACATTGGAGAGATATCAATCTAATTTGTCCTTAAAAATGACTCCAATCTTATCCTGAGTCATTTCTATCAACCCAAATTCCTTCATTGAGTTATCAATGCTTAACAGTACAACCCAATTGGTGGTGCGAAAAAATTTAATTAGTTTTAAGGTCCATGAAATTGATTGACCTCTCATTCTGAGTCGTTCTATCAACCCAACTTCTTCAATGACTGTGTTTATGCTTAACAGTGCAACCCAAGTGGTTGCATAAAACCATGTAATTAGTTTTTAAGGTTCATGAATATGGGGGATCCACTCGCAAATTTTGTATAATCATTAATATTAGTAATACTAGAGTGAACTTGGAATACAGGCCGATATTGTTATACTTGAATTATCATTAATATTGTTAATACTAGGGTGAACTCGAAATACACAAAGATATTGTTATACTTTAATTATCTATAATATTATTAATACAAGGGTGAATTTTGAATATAAATTGACACAGTCTTATCTCTGGTTAAACTGTGAAAAAATGGAGGAAATATCCGCATAACTGTCGAAGATATGGGTGCAAATGTCTACGGTGACTAAATTAGTAAAAGGCTTCTAAATGAAAGAAATGGTATCCATGGTTAATAAGTGCACGCTTTCTGTGAAAACATGTAGGTAATATCAGCATTATTTTGGAAAATATGGAGGAAATAGTTATATTAACTCTTCGACGGCCATCGGGATAACTATATTGCATTTATATGTGCCGTCCCATAGGTAGCAATGGGACATATTGGTCCCGTACTTATGGTATATTTGTGTCCCATTGGTACTTACGGGTTACAGGTTAACAATCGTTTACGCCTTCTGAGAAAAAATGGAGGTAATATCAGCATTATTTTGGAAAATATGGAGGAAATAGTTTTCGGTGACAATATTAGAAGCAGCTTAAAAGTCAAAACAAATGCAAAACTTCGACTTGAATGGAATAAAAAACCATCAGAAAATGTGTATGCCATTGAGTTTTATGCATAGGAACGGAAAAATATGCGAGAGAAGAAATATTTTTAATAACATTAACAAATAAGTGAACGAGGCTAACATGTTCAAATTAGAATTATGGTAATAAGTGCATTTACGGAGAAAGTATTTCAAATAACGCAATGAAACTTTCACTTATCCACATCAGCATTACTTTACGACTTCTTTGAAAACATGGAGGTTATATCAGCATTACGTCAGAAAATATGTGCGTAATTGTTTCCGGTGACAATATACAATGCAGGTGATATCCAAGTACCTGTCGAAGATATGGGTGTAAATGTCTACGGTGACTAAATTAGAAAAGGGCTTCCAAATGAAAGAAATGGTATCCATGGATACTTGAGATTGAACGGAGGATGGCGAAGGGAACTATATTTTTTGGATAGGCATGGAGGAAATATCCGCATAACTATCGATGATATGGGTGTAAATGCCTACGGTGACTAAATTAGAAAAAGGCTTTCAAATGAAAGAAATGGTATCCATGGTTACTTGAGATTGAACAGAGGATGTCGAAGGGAACTTATTTTTTGGATAGGCATAACTGGAAACAGTGCTGTTACAGACTAAGTACTCCAGGTTGAGTCGTGTAATTTGATGTGCAGGAATAAGGTATATTTCTTAACCTACCCTGAAAGAATGGCGGTTATATCTGCATAAGATTCGAAAATATGTGGGTAATTGTTTCCGGAGCCAAGATAATGAAAAGCTTCAAAATCAAATAAATGAAAAACTTTGACTCGAATGGGATAAAAAACCATCAGAAATTTGTATACCATTGAGTTTAATAAATAGGAACAGAAAAATATGGGAGAGAAGAAATATTTTTACATACATTAACAAAAGAGTGTACGAGGCTAAAATTACAGATTAGCATTATATTAATAAGTGCATTTACGAAAAAATTATTTCAAATAACGCGTCGAAACTTGCACTGATCCTCAACAGCATTACTCTACGCCTTCTGTGAATGCATAGAGGTAATATCCCCGAAAATTCCGAAAATATGTACGTAATTGTTTCCGGTGACAATGTAATTAAAAGCTTCAAAATCAAAAAATTGCAAAACTCCGACTCGAATGGGATAAAAAACCATCAAAAACTGTGTATACCATTTAGTTTGATGCAAAGGAACAGAAAAATAAGCGAGAGAAGAAATATTTTTACTTACATTAACAAAAGAGTGTACGAGGCTAAAATTTCAGATTAGCATTATGATAATAAGTGCATTTACGGAAAAAGTATTTCATATAACGCGTCGAAACTTGCACTAATATTCAACAGCATTACTCTACGCCTTCTGAGAAAGCATGGAGGTTTTATCCCCGAAAATTCCAAAAATATGTTGGTAATTGTTTCCGGTGACAATGTAATTAAAAGCTTCAAAATCAAAATATAGCAAAAATCCGACTCGAATGGGATAAAAAAAACCATCAAAAACTGTGTATACCAATGAGTTTGATGGAAAGGAACAGACAAATCTGCGAGAGAAGAAATATTTTTACTCACATTAAAAAAAGAGTGTACGAATCTAAAATTTCAGATTAGCATTATGTTAAAAAGTGCATTTACGGAGAAAGTATTTCATATGACGCTTCGAAACTTGCACTGTTCCTCAACAGCATTACTCTACGCCTTCTGTGAAAACATGGAGGAAATATCTCCAATAGATATATAAATATTTTGGTAATTGTTTCCGGTGACAATGTAATTAAAAGCTTCAAAATCAAAAAATTGCAAAAATCCGACTCGAATGGGAAAAAAAACCATCAAAAACTGTGTATACCATTGAGTTTGATGCAATAGATCAGAAAAATATGCGAGAGAAGAAATATTTTTACTTACATTAACAAAAGAGTGTACGAGGCTAAAATTTCAGATTAGCATTATGATAATAAGTGCATTTACGGAAAACGTATTTCATATAACGCGTCGAAACTTGCACTAATATTCAACAGCATTACTCTACGCCTTCTGTGAAAGCATGGAGGTTTTATCCCCGAAAATTCCAAAAATATGTTGGTAATTGTTTCCGGTGACAATGTAATTAAAAGCTTCAAAATCAAAAAATTGCAAAAATCCGACTCGAATGGGATAAAAAACCATCAAAAACTGTGTATACCATTGAGTTTGATGCAAAGGAACAGATAATTCTGCGACAGAAGAAATATTTTTACTTACATTAACAAAAGAGTGTACGAGGCTAAAATTTCAGATTAGCATTATGTTAATAAGTGCATTTACGGAAAAAGTATTTCATATGACGCTTCGACACTTGCACTGTTCCTCAACAGCATTACTCTACGCCTTCTGTGAAAGCATGGAGGTAATATCCCAGAAAATTCCGAAAATATGTTGGTAATTGTTTCCGGTGACAATGTAATTAAAAGCTTCAAAATCAAATATATGCAAACATCCGACTCGAATGGGATAAAAAACCATCAAAACCCGTGTATACCATTGAGTTTGATGCAAAGGAAGAGAAAAATAAGCGAGAGAAGAAATATTTTTACATACATTAACAAAAGAGTGTACGAGGCTAAAATTTCAGATTAGCATTATGTTAATAAGTGCATTAACGGAAAAAGTATTTCATATAACGCGTCGAAACTTGCACTGATCCTCAACTGCATTACTCTACCCCTTCTGAGAAAGCATGGAGGTTTTATCCCCGAAAATTCCAAAAATATGTTGGTAATTGTTTCCGGTGACAATGTAATTAAAAGCTTCAAAATCAAAATATAGCAAACACCCGACTCGAATGGGATAAAAAACCATCAAAAACTGTGTATACCATTGAGTTTGATGTAAAGGAACAGAAAATTTAGAGAGAGAAGAAATATTTTTACTTACATTAATAAAAGAGTGTACGAGGCTAAAATTTCAGATTAGCATTATGTTAATAAGTGCATTTACGGAAAAAGTATTTCATATGACGCTTCGAAACTTGCACTGTTCCTCAACAGCATTACTCTACGCCTTCTGTGAAAACATGGAGGAAATATCTCCAATAGATATGAAAATATTTTGGTAATTGTTTCCGGTGACAATGTAATTAAAAGCTTCAAAATCAAAAAATTGTAAAAATCCGACTCGAATGGGATAAAAAACCATCAAAAACTGTGTATACCATTGAGTTTGATGCAATAGATCAGAAAAATATGCGAGAGAAGAAATATTTTTACTTACATTAACAAAAGAGTGTACGAGGCTAAAATTTCAGATTAGCATTATGTTTATAAGTGCATTTACGGAAAAAGTATTTCATATGACGCTTCGACACTTGCACTGTTCCTCAACAGCATTAATCTACGCCTTCTGTGAAAGCATGGAGGTAATATCCCAGAAAATTCCGAAAATATGTTGGTAATTGTTTCCGGTGACAATGTAATTAAAAGCTTCAAAATCAAATATATGCAAAAATCCGACTCGAATGGGATAAAAAACCATCAAATACTGTGTATACCATTGAGTTTGATGCAAAGGAAGAGAAAAATAAGCGAGAGAAGAAATATTTTTACATACATTAACAAAAGAGTGTACGAGGCTAAAATTTCAGATTAGCATTATGTTAATAAGTGCATTAACGGAAAAAGTATTTCATATAACGCGTCGAAACTTGCACTAATATTCAACAGCATCACTCTACGCCTTTTGTGAAAGCATGGAGGTTTTATCCCCGAAAATTCTAAAAATATGTCGGTAATTGTTTCCGGTGACAATGTAATTAAAAGATTCAAAATGAAATAAATGCAAAACTTTGACTCGAATGAGATAAAAAACCATCAGAAAATTTGTATACCATTGACTTTAATAAATAGGAACAGAAAAATATGCGAGAGAGGAAATATTTTTACTTACATTAACAAAAGAGTGTACGAGGCTAAAATTTCAGATTAGCATTATATTAATAAGTGCATTTACGAAAACATTATTTCATATAACGCGTCGAAACTTGCACTGATCCTCAACTGCATTACTCTACCCCTTCTGTGAAAGCATGGAGGTTTTATCCCCGAAAATTCCAAAAATATGTTGGTAATTGTTTCCGGTGACAATGTAATTAAAAGCTTCAAAATCAAAATATAGCAAAAATCCGACTCGAATGGGATAAAAAACCATCCAAAACTGTGTATACCATTGAGTTTGATGCAAAGGAACAGAAAATTTAGAGAGAGAAGAAATATTTTTACTTACATTAATAAAAGAGTGTACGAGGCTAAAATTTCAGATTAGCATTATGTTAATAAGTGCATTTACGGAAAAAGTGTTTCATATGACGCTTCGAAACTTGCACTGTTCCTCAACAGCATTACTCTACGCCTTCTGTGAAAGCATGGAGGTAATATCCCTGAAAATTCCGAAAATATGTTGGTAATTGTTTCGGGTGACAATGTAATTAAAAGCTTCAAAATAAAAAAATTGCCAAAATCCGTCTCGAATGGGATAAAAAACCATCAAAAACTGTGTATACCATTGAGTATGATGCAATAGATAAGAAAAATATGCGAGAGAAGAAATATTTTTACTTACATTAACAAAAGAGTGCACGAGGCTAAAATTTCAGATTAGCATTATGTTAATAAGTGCATTTACGGAAAAAGTATTTCATATAACGCGTCGAAACTTGCACTAATAATTAACAGCATTACACTACGACTTCTGTGAAAGCATGGAGGTTTTATCCCCGAAAATTCCAAAAATATGTTGGTAATTGTTTCCGGTGACAATGTAATTAAAAGCTTCAAAATCAAAAAATTGCAAAAATCCGACTCGAATGGGATAAAAAACCATCAAAAACTGTGTATACCATTGAGTTTGATGCAAAGGAACAGAAAAATAAGCGAGAGATGAAATATTTTTACTTACATTAACAAAAGAGTGTACGAGGCTAAAATTTCAGATTAGAATTATATTAATAAGTGCATTTACGGAGAAAGTATTTCATATGACGCTTCGAAACCTGCACTGTTCCTCAAAAGCATTACTCTACGCCTTCGTTGAAAACATGGAGGAAATATCTCCAATAGATTTGAAAATATTTTGGTAATTGTTTCCGGTGACAATGTAATTAAAAGCTTCAAAATCAAAAAATTGCAAAAATCCGACTCAAATGGGATAAAAAACCATCAAAAACTGTATACCATTGAGTTTGATGCAATAGATCAGAAAAATATGCGAGAGAAGAAATATTTTTACTTACATTAACAAAAGAGTGTACGAGGCTAAAATTTCAGATTAGCATTATGATAATAAGTGCATTTACGGAAAAAGTATTTCATATAACGCGTCGAAACTTCCACTAATATTCAACAGCATTACTCCACGCCTTCTGAGAAAGCATGGAGGTTTTATCCCCGAAAATCCAAAAATATGTTGATAATTGTTTCCGGTGGCAATGTAATTAAAAGCTTCAAAATCAAAAAATTGCAAAAATCCGACTCGAATGGGATAAAAAACCATCAAAAACTGTGTATACCATTGAGTTTGATGCAAAGGAACAGATAATTCTGCGACAGAAGAAATATTTTTACTTACATTAACAAAAGAGTGTACGAGGCTAAAATTTCAGATTAGCATTATATTAATAAGTGCATTTACGGAAAAAGTATTTCATATGACGCTTCGACACTTGCACTGTTCCTCAACAGCATTACTCTACGCCTTCTGTGAAAGCATGGAGGTAATATCCCAGAAAATTCCGAAAATATGTTGGTAATTGTTTCCGGTGACAATGTAATTAAAAGCTTCAAAATCAAATATATGCAAAAATCCGACTCGAATGGGATAAAAAACCATCAAATACTGTGTATACCATTGAGTTTGATGCAAAGGAAGAGAAAAATAAGCGAGAGAAGAAATATTTTTACATACATTAACAAAAGAGTGTACGAGGCTAAAATTTCAGATTAGCATTATGTTAATAAGTGCATTAACGGAAAAAGTATTTCATATAACAAGTCGAAACTTGCAGTAATATTCAACAGCATCACTCTACGCCTTCTGTGAAAGCATGGAGGTTTTATCCCCGAAAATTCTAAAAATATGTTGGTAATTGTTTCCGGAGACAATGTAATTAAAAGATTCAAAATCAAATAAATGCAAAACTTTGACTCGAATGGGATAAAAAACCATCAGAAAATTTGTATACCTTTGACTTTAATAAATAGGAACAGAAAAATATGCGAGAGAAGAAATATTTTTACTTACATTAACAAAAGAGTGTACGAGGCTAAAATTTCAGATTAGCATTATATTAATAAGTGCATTTACGAAAACATTATTTCATATAACGCGTCGAAACTTGCACTGATCCTCAACTGCATTACTCTACCCCTTCTGAGAAAGCATGGAGGTTTTATCCCCGAAAATTCCAAAAATATTTTGGTAATTGTTTCTGGTGACAATGTAATTAAAAGCTTCAAAATCAAAATATAGCAAAAATCCGACTCGAATGGGATAAAAAACCATCAAAAACTGTGTATACCATTGAGTCTGATGCAAAGGAACAGAAAATTTAGAGAGAGAAGAAATATTTTTACTTACATTAACAAAAGAGTGTACGAGGCTAAAATTTCAGATTAGCATTATGTTAATAAGTGCATTTACGGAAAAAGTATTTCATATGACGCTTCGAAACTTGCACTGTTCCTCAACAGCATTACTCTACGCCTTCTGTGAAAACATGGAGGAAATATCTCCAATAGATATGAAAATATTTTGGTAATTGTTTCCGGTGACAATGTAATTAAAAGCTTCAAAATCAAAAAATTGCAAAAATCCGACTCGAATGGGATAAAAAACCATCAAAAACTGTGTATACCATTGAGTTTGATGCAATAGATCAGAAAAATATGCGAGAGAAGAAATATTTTTACTTACATTAACAAAAGAGTGTACGAGGCTAAAATTTCAGATTAGCATTATGATAATAAGTGCATTTACGGAAAAAGTATTTCATATAACGCGTCGAAACTTGCACTAATATTCAACAGCATTACTCTACGCCTTCTGAGAAAGCATGGAGGTTTTATCCCCGAAAATTCCAAAAATATGTTGGTAATTGTTTCCGGTGACAATGTAATTAAAAGCTTCAAAATCAAAAAATTGCAAAAATCCGACTCGAATGGGATAAAAAACCATCAAAAACTGTGTATACCATTGAGTTTGATGCAAAGGAACAGAAAAATAAGCGAGAGATGAAATATTTTTACTTACATTAACAAAAGAGTGTACGAGGCTAAAATTTCAGATTAGCATTATGTTAATAAGTGCATTTACGGAAAAAGTATTTCATATGACGCTTCGACACTTGCACTGTTCCTCAACAGCATTCCTCTACGCCTTCTGTGAAAGCATGGAGGTAATATCCCAGAAAATTCCGAAAATATGTTGGTAATTGTTTCCGGTGACAATGTAATTAAAAGCTTCAAAATCAAATATATGCAAAAATCCGACTCGAATGGGATAAAAAACCATCAAATACTGTGTATACCATTGAGTTTGATGCAAAGTAAGAGAAAAATAAGCGAGAGAAGAAATATTTTTACATACATTAACAAAAGAGTGTACGAGGCTAAAATTTCAGATTAGCATTATGTTAATAAGTGCATTAACGGAAAAAGTATTTCATATAACGCGTCGAAACTTGCACTAATATTCAACAGCATTACTCTACGCCTTCTGTGAAAGCATGGAGGTTTTATCCCCGAAAATTCTAAAAATATGTTGGTAATTGTTTCCAGTGACACTGTAATTAAAAGATTCAAAATCAAATAAATGCAAAACTTTGACTCGAATGGGATAAAAAACCATCAGAAAATTTGTATACCATTGACTTTAATAAAAAGGAACAGAAAAATATGCGAGAGAAGAAATATTTTTATTTACATTAACAAAAGAGTGTACGAGGCTAAAATTTCAGATTAGCATTATATTAATAAGTGCATTTACGAAAACATTATTTCATATAACGCGTCGAAACTTGCACTGATCCTCAACTGCATTACTCTACCCCTTCTGTGAAAGCATGGAGGTTTTATCCCCGAAAATTCCAAAAATATGTTGGTAATTGTTTCCGGTGACAATGTAATTAAAAGCTTCAAAATCAAAATATAGAAAAAATCCGACTCGAATGGGATAAAAAACCATCCAAAACTGTGTATACCATTGAGTTTGATGCAAAGGAACAGAAAATTTAGAGAGAGAAGAAATATTTTTACTTACATTAATAAAAGAGTGTACGAGGCTAAAATTTCAGATTAGCATTATGTTAATAAGTGCATTTACGGAAAAAGTATTTCATATGACGCTTCGAAACTTGCACTGTTCCTCAACAGCATTACTCTACGCCTTCTGTGAAAACATGGAGGAAATATCTCCTATAGATATGAAAATATTTTGGTAATTGTTTCCGGTGACAATGTAATTAAAAGCTTCAAAATCAAAAAATTGCAAAAATCCGACTCGAATGGGATAAAAAACCATCAACAACTGTGTATACCATTGAGTTTGATGCAATAGATCAGAAAAATATGCGAGAGAAGAAATATTTTTACTTACATTAACAAAAGAGTGTACGAGGCTAAAATTTCAGATTAGCATTATGATAATAAGTGCATTTACGGAAAAAGTATTTCATATAACGCGTCGAAACTTGCACTAATATTCAACAGCATTACTCTACGCCTTCTGAGAAAGCATGGAGGTTTTATCCCTTAAAATTCCAAAAATATGTTGGTAATTGTTTCCGGTGACAATGTAATTAAAAGCTTCAAAATCAAAAAATTGCAAAAATCCGACTCGAATGGGATAAAAAACCATCAAAAACTGTGTATACCATTGAGTTTGATGCAAAGGAACAGATAATTCTGCGACAGAAGAAATATTTTTACTTACATTATTAAAAGAGTGTACGAGGCTAAAATTTCAGATTAGCATTATGTTAATAAGTGCATTTACGGAAAAAGTATTTCATATGACGCTTCGACACTTGCACTGTTCCTCAACAGCATTACTCTACGCCTTCTGTGAAAGCATGGAGGTAATATCCCAGAAAATTCCGAAAATATGTTGGTAATTGTTTCCGGTGACAATGTAATTAAAAGCTTCAAAATCAAATATATGCAAAAATCCGACTCGAATGGGATAAAAAACCATCAAAACCCGTGTATACCATTGAGTTTGATGCAAAGGAAGAGAAAAATAAGCGAGAGAAGAAATATTTTTACATACATTAACAAAAGAGTGTACGAGGCTAAAATTTCAGATTAGCATTATGTTAATAAGTGCATTAACGGATAAAGTATTTCATATAACGCGTCGAAACTTGCACTAATATTCAACAGCATTACTCTACGCCTTCTGAGAAAGCATGGAGGTTTTATCCCCGAAAATTCCAAAAATATGTTGGTAATTGTTTCCGGTGACAATGTAATTAAAAGCTTCAAAATCAAAAAATTGCAAAAATCCGACTCGAATGGGATAAAAAACCATCAAAAACTGTGTATACCATTGAGTTTGATGCAAAGGAACAGAAAAATAAGCGAGAGATGAAATATTTTTACTTACATTAACAAAAGAGTGTACGAGGCTAAAATTTCAGATTAGCATTATGTTAATAAGTGCATTTACGGAAAAAGTATTTCATATAACGCGTCGAAACTTCCACTAATATTCAACAGCATTACTCCACGCCTTCTGAGAAAGCATGGAGGTTTTATCCCCGAAAATCCAAAAATATGTTGATAATTGTTTCCGGTGGCAATGTAATTAAAAGCTTCAAAATCAAAAAATTGCAAAAATCCGACTCGAATGGGATAAAAAACCATCAAAAACTGTGTATACCATTGAGTTTGATGCAAAGGAACAGATAATTCTGCGACAGAAGAAATATTTTTACTTACATTAACAAAAGAGTGTACGAGGCTAAAATTTCAGATTAGCATTATATTAATAAGTGCATTTACGGAAAAAGTATTTCATATGACGCTTCGACACTTGCACTGTTCCTCAACAGCATTACTCTACGCCTTCTGTGAAAGCATGGAGGTAATATCCCAGAAAATTCCGAAAATATGTTGGTAATTGTTTCCGGTGACAATGTAATTAAAAGCTTCAAAATCAAATATATGCAAAAATCCGACTCGAATGGGATAAAAAACCATCAAATACTGTGTATACCATTGAGTTTGATGCAAAGGAAGAGAAAAATAAGCGAGAGAAGAAATATTTTTACATACATTAACAAAAGAGTGTACGAGGCTAAAATTTCAGATTAGCATTATGTTAATAAGTGCATTAACGGAAAAAGTATTTCATATAACAAGTCGAAACTTGCAGTAATATTCAACAGCATCACTCTACGCCTTCTGTGAAAGCATGGAGGTTTTATCCCCGAAAATTCTAAAAATATGTTGGTAATTGTTTCCGGAGACAATGTAATTAAAAGATTCAAAATCAAATAAATGCAAAACTTTGACTCGAATGGGATAAAAAACCATCAGAAAATTTGTATACCTTTGACTTTAATAAATAGGAACAGAAAAATATGCGAGAGAAGAAATATTTTTACTTACATTAACAAAAGAGTGTACGAGGCTAAAATTTCAGATTAGCATTATATTAATAAGTGCATTTACGAAAACATTATTTCATATAACGCGTCGAAACTTGCACTGATCCTCAACTGCATTACTCTACCCCTTCTGAGAAAGCATGGAGGTTTTATCCCCGAAAATTCCAAAAATATTTTGGTAATTGTTTCTGGTGACAATGTAATTAAAAGCTTCAAAATCAAAATATAGCAAAAATCCGACTCGAATGGGATAAAAAACCATCAAAAACTGTGTATACCATTGAGTCTGATGCAAAGGAACAGAAAATTTAGAGAGAGAAGAAATATTTTTACTTACATTAACAAAAGAGTGTACGAGGCTAAAATTTCAGATTAGCATTATGTTAATAAGTGCATTTACGGAAAAAGTATTTCATATGACGCTTCGAAACTTGCACTGTTCCTCAACAGCATTACTCTACGCCTTCTGTGAAAACATGGAGGAAATATCTCCAATAGATATGAAAATATTTTGGTAATTGTTTCCGGTGACAATGTAATTAAAAGCTTCAAATTCAAAAAATTGCAAAAATCAGACTCGAATGGGATAAAAAACCATCAAAAACTGTGTATACCATTGAGTTTGATGCAATAGATCAGAAAAATATGCGAGAGAAGAAATATTTTTACTTACATTAACAAAAGAGTGTACGAGGCTAAAATTTCAGATTAGCATTATGATAATAAGTGCATTTACGGAAAAAGTATTTCATATAACGCGTCGAAACTTGCACTAATATTCAACAGCATTACTCTACGCCTTCTGAGAAAGCATGGAGGTTTTATCCCCGAAAATTCCAAAAATATGTTGGTAATTGTTTCCGGTGACAATGTAATTAAAAGCTTCAAAATCAAAAAATTGCAAAAATCCGACTCGAATGGGATAAAAAACCATCAAAAACTGTGTATACCATTGAGTTTGATGCAAAGGAACAGAAAAATAAGCGAGAGATGAAATATTTTTACTTACATTAACAAAAGAGTGTACGAGGCTAAAATTTCAGATTAGCATTATGTTAATAAGTGCATTTACGGAAAAAGTATTTCATATGACGCTTCGACACTTGCACTGTTCCTCAACAGCATTCCTCTACGCCTTCTGTGAAAGCATGGAGGTAATATCCCAGAAAATTCCGAAAATATGTTGGTAATTGTTTCCGGTGACAATGTAATTAAAAGCTTCAAAATCAAATATATGCAAAAATCCGACTCGAATGGGATAAAAAACCATCAAATACTGTGTATACCATTGAGTTTGATGCAAAGTAAGAGAAAAATAAGCGAGAGAAGAAATATTTTTACATACATTAACAAAAGAGTGTACGAGGCTAAAATTTCAGATTAGCATTATGTTAATAAGTGCATTAACGGAAAAAGTATTTCATATAACGCGTCGAAACTTGCACTAATATTCAACAGCATTACTCTACGCCTTCTGTGAAAGCATGGAGGTTTTATCCCCGAAAATTCTAAAAATATGTTGGTAATTGTTTCCGGTGACACTGTAATTAAAAGATTCAAAATCAAATAAATGCAAAACTTTGACTCGAATGGGATAAAAAACCATCAGAAAATTTGTATACCATTGACTTTAATAAAAAGGAACAGAAAAATATGCGAGAGAAGAAATATTTTTACTTACATTAACAAAAGAGTGTACGAGGCTAAAATTTCAGATTAGCATTATATTAATAAGTGCATTTACGAAAACATTATTTCATATAACGCGTCGAAACTTGCACTGATCCTCAACTGCATTACTCTACCCCTTCTGTGAAAGCATGGAGGTTTTATCCCCGAAAATTCCAAAAATATGTTGGTAATTGTTTCCGGTGACAATGTAATTAAAAGCTTCAAAATCAAAATATAGAAAAAATCCGACTCGAATGGGATAAAAAACCATCCAAAACTGTGTATACCATTGAGTTTGATGCAAAGGAACAGAAAATTTAGAGAGAGAAGAAATATTTTTACTTACATTAATAAAAGAGTGTACGAGGCTAAAATTTCAGATTAGCATTATGTTAATAAGTGCATTTACGGAAAAAGTATTTCATATGACGCTTCGAAACTTGCACTGTTCCTCAACAGCATTACTCTACGCCTTCTGTGAAAACATGGAGGAAATATCTCCTATAGATATGAAAATATTTTGGTAATTGTTTCCGGTGACAATGTAATTAAAAGCTTCAAAATCAAAAAATTGCAAAAATCAGACTCGAATGGGATAAAAAACCATCAACAACTGTGTATACCATTGAGTTTGATGCAATAGATCAGAAAAATATGCGAGAGAAGAAATATTTTTACTTACATTAACAAAAGAGTGTACGAGGCTAAAATTTCAGATTAGCATTATGATAATAAGTGCATTTACGGAAAAAGTATTTCATATAACGCGTCGAAACTTGCACTAATATTCAACAGCATTACTCTACGCCTTCTGAGAAAGCATGGAGGTTTTATCCCTTAAAATTCCAAAAATATGTTGGTAATTGTTTCCGGTGACAATGTAATTAAAAGCTTCAAAATCAAAAAATTGCAAAAATCCGACTCGAATGGGATAAAAAACCATCAAAAACTGTGTATACCATTGAGTTTGATGCAAAGGAACAGATAATTCTGCGACAGAAGAAATATTTTTACTTACATTATTAAAAGAGTGTACGAGGCTAAAATTTCAGATTAGCATTATGTTAATAAGTGCATTTACGGAAAAAGTATTTCATATGACGCTTCGACACTTGCACTGTTCCTCAACAGCATTACTCTACGCCTTCTGTGAAAGCATGGAGGTAATATCCCAGAAAATTCCGAAAATATGTTGGTAATTGTTTCCGGTGACAATGTAATTAAAAGCTTCAAAATCAAATATATGCAAAAATCCGACTCGAATGGGATAAAAAACCATCAAAACCCGTGTATACCATTGAGTTTGATGCAAAGGAAGAGAAAAATAAGCGAGAGAAGAAATATTTTTACATACATTAACAAAAGAGTGTACGAGGCTAAAATTTCAGATTAGCATTATGTTAATAAGTGCATTAACGGATAAAGTATTTCATATAACGCGTCGAAACTTGCACTAATATTCAACAGCATTACTCTACGCCTTCTGTGAAAGCATGGAGGTTTTATCCCCGAAAATTCTAAAAATATGTTGGTAATTGTTTCCGGTGACAATGTAATTAAAAGATTCAAAATCAAATAAATGCAAAACTTTGACTCGAATGGGATAAAAAACCATCAGAAAATTTGTATACCATTGACTTTAATAAATAGGAACAGAAAAATATGCGAGAGAAGAAATATTTTTACTTACATTAACAAAAGAGTGTACGAGGCTAAAATTTCAGATTAGCATTATATTAATAATTGCATTTACGAAAACATTATTTCATATAACGCGTCGAAACTTGCACAGATCCTCAACTGCATTACTCTACCCCTTCTGTGAAAGCATGGAGGTTTTATCCCCGAAAATTCCAAAAATATGTTGGTAATTGTTTCGGGTGACAATGTAATTAAAAGCTTCAAAATCAAAAAAATGCCAAAATCCGTCTCGAATGGGAATAAAAAACCATCAAAAACTGTGTATACCATTGAGTTTGATGCAATAGATAAGAAAAATATGCGAGAGAAGAATAATTTTTACTTACATTAACAAAAGAGTGCACGAGGCTAAAATTTCAGATTAGCATTATGTTAATAAGTGCATTTACGGAAAAAGTATTTCATATAACGCGTCGAAACACTCACTAATAATTAACAGCATTACTCTACGCCTTCTGTGAAAGCATGGAGGTTTTATCCCCGAAAATTCCAAAAAATATGTTGGTAATTGTTTCCGGTGACAATGTAATTAAAAGCTTCAAAATCAAAAAATTGCAAACATCCGACTCGAATGGGATAAAAATCCATCAAAAACTGTGTATACCATTGTGTTTGATGCAAAAAAACAGAAAAATAAGCGAGAGAAGAAATATATTTACTTACATTAACAAAAGAGTGTACGAGGCTAAAATTTCAGATTAGAATTATGTTAATAAGTGCATTTACGGAGAAAGTATTTCATATGACGCTTCGAAACTTGCACTGTTCCACAACAGCATCACTCTACGCCTTCTGCGAAAGCATGGAGGTAATATCCCCGAAAATTCCGAAAATATGTTGTTAATTGTTTCCGGTGACAATGTAATTAAAAGTTTCAAAATCAAATAAATGCAAAACTTTGACTCGAATGGGATAAAACACCAT
Organism: Pyrrhosoma nymphula; assembly: GCA_963573305.1. Taxonomy (NCBI): domain Eukaryota; kingdom Metazoa; phylum Arthropoda; class Insecta; order Odonata; family Coenagrionidae; genus Pyrrhosoma; species Pyrrhosoma nymphula. Next base: position 453,144 of record OY754330.1, read on the forward strand.
CAGAAAATTTGTATACCATTGACTTTAATATATACGAACAGAAAAATATGCGAGAGAAGAAATATTTTTACTTACATTAACAAAAGAGTGTACGACGCTAAAATTTCAGAATAGCATTATATTAATAAGTGCATTTACGAGAACATTATTTCATATAACGCGTCGAAACTTGCACTGATCCCCAACTGCATTACTCTACCCCTTCTGTGAAAGCATGGAGGTTTTATCCCCGAAAATAAAAAAAATTTGTTGGTAATTGTTTCCGGTGACAATGTAATTAAAAGCTTCAAAATCAAAAAAAATTACCAAAATCCGATTCGAATGGGATAATAAACCATCAAAAACTGTGTATACCATTGAGTTTGATGCAAAGGAACAGAAAATTCTGCGAGAGAAGAAATCTTTTTACTTACATTAACAAAAGAGTGTACGAGGCAAAATTTTCAGATTAGCATTATGTTAATAAGTGCATTTACGGAAAAGATATATTTCATATAACGCGTCGATACTTGCACTGAACCTCAAAAGCAATACTCTACGCCTTCTCTGAAAAATTGGAGGTGATATCCGGATAACTGTGGAAGATATGGGTGTAAATGTCTACGGTGACTAAATTAGCAAAGGGCTTCCAAATGAAAGAAATGGTATCCATGGATACTTGAGATTGAAAGGAGGATGGCGAAGGGAACTAATTTTTTAGATAGGCATGGAGGTAATATCCGCATAACTATCGAAGATATGGGTGTAAATGCCTACGGTGACAAAATTAGAAAAAGGCTTTTTAATGAAAGAAAGATATCCATGGATACTTGAGATTGAACAGAGGATGTCGAAGGGAACTTATTTTTTGGATAGGCATAACTGGAATATGTGCTGTTACAGACTAAGTACTCAAGGTTTAGTCGTGTAATTTGATGTGCAAAAATAAGGTATATTTCTTAACGTACACTGAAAGAATGGCGGTTATATCTGCATAAGATTCGAAAATATGTTGGTAATTGTTTCCGGTGACAATGTAATTAAAAGCTTCAAAATCGAAATATAGCAAAAACCCGACTCGAATGGGATAAAAAACCATCAAAAACTGTGTATACCATTGAGTTTGATGCAAAGGAACAGAAAATTCAGCGAGAGAAGAAATATTTTTACTTACATTAACAAAAGAGTGTACGAGGCTAAAATTTCAGATTAGCATTATGTTAATAAGTGCATTTACGGAAAAAGTATTTCATATGACGCTTCGAAACTTGCACTGTTCCTCAACAGCATTACTCTACGCCTTCTGTGAAAGCATGGAGGTAATATCCCTGAAAATTCCAAAAATATGTTGGTAATTGTTTCCGGTGACAATGTAATTAAAAGCTTAAAATTCAAAAAATTGCAAAACTTCGACTCGAATGGGATAAAAAACCATCAAAAAGTGTGTATACCATTGAGTTTGATGCAAAGGAACAGATAATTCTGCGACAGAAGAAATATTATTACTTACATTCACAAAAGAGTGTACGAGGCTAAAATTTCAGATTAGCATTATGTTAATAAGTGCATTTACGGAAAAAGTATTTCATATGACGCTTCGACACTTGCACTGTTCCTCAGCAGCATTACTCTACGCCTTCTGTGAAAGCATGGAGGAAATATCCCAGAAAATTCCGAAAATATGTTGGTAATTGTTTCCGGTGACAATGTAATTAAAAGCTTCAAAATCAAATATATGCAAAAATCCGACTCGAATGGGATAAAAAACCATCAAATACTGTGTATACCATTGAGTTTGATGCAAAGGAAGAGAAAAATATGCTAGAGAAGAAATATTTTTACATACATTAACAAAAGAGTGTACGAGGCTAAAATTTCAGATTAGCATTATGTTAATAAGTGCATTTACGGAAAAAGTTTTTCATACCACGCGTCGAAACTTGCACTAATATTCAACAGCATCACTCTACGCCTTCAGTGAAAACATGGAGGTTTTATCCCCGAAAATTGTAAAAATATGTTGGTAATTGTTTCCGGTGACAATGTAATTAAAAGATTCAAAATCAAATAAATGCAAAACTTTGACTCGAATGGGATAAAAAACCATCAGATAAATTTGTATACCATTACTTTAATAAATAGGAACAGAAAAGTATACGAGAGAAGAAATATTTTTACTTACATTAACAAAAGAGTGTACGAGGCTAAAATTTCAGATTAGCATTATATTAATAAGTGCATTTACGAAAACATTATTTCATATAACGCGTCGAAACTTGCACTGATCCTCAACTGCATTACTCTACCCCTTCTGTGAAAGCATGGAGGTTTTATCCCCGAAAATTCCAAAAATATGTTGGTAATTGTTTCCGGTGACAATGTAATTAAAAGATTCAAAATCAAAATATAGCAAAAATCCGACTCGAATGGGATAAAAAACCATCAAAAACTGTGTTTACCAATGAGTTTGATGGAAAGGAAAAGACAATTCTGCGAGAGAAGAAATATTTTTACTTACATTAACAAAAGAGTGTACGAGGCTAAAATTTCAGATTAGCATTATGTTAAAAAGTGCATTTACGGAGAAAGTATTTCATATGACGCTTCGAAACTTTCACTGTTCTTCAACAGCATTACCCTACGCCTTCTGCGAAAGCATGGAGGTAATATCCCCGAAAATTCCGAAAATATGTTGGTAATTGTTTCCGGTGACAATGTAATTAAAAGCTTCAAAATCAAAATATAGCAAAAATCCGACTCGAATGGGATAAAAAAAACCATCAAAAACTGTGTATACCAATGAGTTTGATGGAAAGGAACAGACAAATCTGCGAGAGAAGAAATATTTTTACTCACATTAAAAAAAGAGTGTACGAATCTAAAATTTCAGATTAGCATTATGTTAATAAGTGCATTTACGGAAAAAGTATTTCATATGACGCTTCGAAACTTGCACTGTTCCTCAACAGCATTACTCTACGCCTTCTGTGAAAACATGGAGGAAATATCTCCAATAGATATGAAAATATGTTGGTAATTGTTTCCGGTGACAATGTAATTAAAAGCTTCAAAATCAAATATATGCAAAAATCCGACTCGAATGGGATAAAAAACCATCAAAAACTGTGTATACCATTGAGTTTGATGCAATAGATCAGAAAAATATGCGAGAGAAGAAATATTTTTACTTACATTAACAAAAGAGTGTACGAGGCTAAAATTTCAGATTAGCATTATGTTAATAAGTGCATTTACGGAAAAAGTATTTCATATAACGCGTCGAAACTTGCACTAATAATTAACAGCATTACTCTACGCCTTCTGTGAAAGCATGGAGGTTTTATCCCCGAAAATTCCAAAAATATGTTGGTAATTGTTTCCGGTGACAATGTAATTAAAAGCTTCAAAATCAAAAAATTGCAAAAATCCGACTCGAATGGGATAAAAAACCATCAAAAACTGTGTATACCATTGAGTTTGATGCAAAGGAACAGATAATTCTGCGACAGAAGAAATATTTTTACTTACATTAACAAAAGAGTGTACGAGGCTAAAATTTCATATTAGCATTATGTTAATAAGTGCATTTACGGAAAAAGTATTTCATATGACGCTTCGACACTTGCACTGTTCCTCAACAGCATTACTCTACGCCTTCTGTGAAAGCATGGAGGTAATATCCCAGAAAATTCCGAAAATATGTTGGTAATTGTTTCCGGTGACAATGTAATTAAAAGCTTCAAATTCAAAAAATTGCAAAAATCAGACTCGAATGGGATAAAAAACCATCAAAAACTGTGTATACCATTGAGTTTGATGCAAAGGAACAGATAATTCTGCGACAGAAGAAATATTTTTACTTACATTAACAAAAGAGTGTACGAGGCTAAAATTTCAGATTAGCATTATGTTAATAAGTGCATTTACGGAAAAAGTATTTCATATGACGCTTCGACACTTGCACTGTTCCTCAACAGCATTACTCTACGCCTTCTGTGAAAGCATGGAGGAAATATCCCAGAAAATTCCGAAAATATGTTGGTAATTGTTTCCCGGTGACAATGTAATTAAAAGCTTCAAAATCAAATATATGCAAAAATCCGACTCGAATGGGATAAAAAACCATCAAATACTGTGTATACCATTGAGTTTGATGCAAAGGAAGAGAAAAATATGCGAGAGAAGAAATATTTTTACATACATTAACAAAAGAGTGTACGAGGCTAAAATTTCAGATTAGCATTATGTTAATAAGTGCATTAACGGAAAAAGTATTTCATATAACGCGTCGAAACTTGCACTAATATTCAACAGCATCACTGTACGCCTTCTGTGAAAGCATGGAGGTTTTATCCCCGAAAATTCTAAAAATATGTTGGTAATTGTTTCCGGTGACAATGTAATTAAAAGCTTCAAAATCAAAAAATTGCCAAAATTCCGTCTCGAATGGGATAAAAAACCATCAAAAACTGTGTATACCATTGAGTTTGATGCAATAGATAAGAAAAATATGCGAGAGAAGAAATATTTTTACTTACATTAACAAAAGAGTGTACGAGGCTAAAATTTCAGATTAGCATTATGTTAATAAATGCATTTACGGAAAAAGTGTTTCATATAACGCGTCGAAACTTGCACTAATAATTAACAGCATTACTCTACGCCTTCTGTGAAAGCATGGAGGTTTTATCCCCGAAAATTCCAAAAATATGTTGGTAATTGTTTCCGGTGACAATGTAATTAAAAGCTTCAAAATCAAAAAATTGCAAAAATCCGACTCGAATGGGATAAAAAACCATCAAAAACTGTGTATACCATTGAGTTTGATGCAAAGGAACAGATAATTCTGCGACAGAAGAAATATTTTTACTTACATTAACAAAAGAGTGTACGAGGCTAAAATTTCATATTAGCATTATGTTAATAAGTGCATTTACGGAAAAAGTATTTCATATGACGCTTCGACACTTGCACTGTTCCTCAACAGCATTACTCTACGCCTTCTGTGAAAGCATGGAGGTATATCCCAGAAAATTCCGAAAATATGTTGGTAATTGTTTCCGGTGACAATGTAATTAAAAGCTTCAAAATCAAATAATTGCAAAAATCCGACTCAAATAGAATAAAAAACCATCAAAAACTGTGTATACCATTGAGTTTGATGGAAAGGAAGAGAAAAATAAGCGAGAGAAGAAATATTTTTACATACATTAACAAAAGAGTGTACGAGGCTAAAATATCAGATTAGCATTATGTTAATAAGTGCATTAACGGAAAAAGTATTTCATATAACGCGTCGAAACTTGCACTAATATTCAACAGCATCACTCTACGCCTTCTGTGAAAGCATGGAGGTTTTATCTCCGAAAATTCCAAAAATATGTTGGTAATTGTTTCCGTAGACAATGTAATTAAAAGATTCAAAATCAAAAAATTGCAAAAATCCGACTCGAATGGGATAAAAAACCATCAAAAACTGTGTATACCATTGAGTTTGATGCAAAGGAACAGATAATTCTGCGACAGAAGAAATATTTTTACTTACATTAACAAAAGAGTGTACGAGGCTAAAATTTCATATTAGCATTATGTTAATAAGTGCATTTACGGAAAAAGTATTTCATATGACGCTTCGACACTTGCACTGTTCCTCAACAGCATTACTCTACGCCTTCTGTGAAAGCATGGAGGTATATCCCAGAAAATTCCGAAAATATGTTGGTAATTGTTTCCGGTGACAATGTAATTAAAAGCTTCAAAATCAAATAATTGCAAAAATCCGACTCAAATAGAATAAAAAACCATCAAAAACTGTGTATACCATTGAGTTTGATGGAAAGGAAGAGAAAAATAAGCGAGAGAAGAAATATTTTTACATACATTAACAAAAGAGTGTACGAGGCTAAAATATCAGATTAGCATTATGTTAATAAGTGCATTAACGGAAAAAGTATTTCATATAACGCGTCGAAACTTGCACTAATATTCAACAGCATCACTCTACGCCTTCTGTGAAAGCATGGAGGTTTTATCTCCGAAAATTCCAAAAATATGTTGGTAATTGTTTCCGTAGACAATGTAATTAAAAGATTCAAAATCAAAAAATTGCAAAAATCCGACTCGAATGGGATAAAAAACCATCAAAAACTGTGTATACCATTGAGTTTGATGCAAAGGAACAGAAAAATAAGCGAGAGAAGAAATATTTTTACTTACATTAACAAAAGAGTGTACGAGGCTAAAATTTCAGATTAGAATTATGTTAAAAAGTGCATTTACAGAGAAAGTATTTCATATGAGGCTTCGAAACTTGCACTGTTCCTCAACAGCATACTTCTACGCCTTCTGCGAAAGCATGGAGGTAATATCCCCGAAAATTCCGAAAATATGTTGGTAATTGTTTCCGGTGACAATGTAATTAAAAGTTTCAAAATCAAATAAATGCAAAACTTTGACTCGAATGGGATAAAAAACCATCAGAAAATTTGTATACCATTGACTTTAATATATACGAACAGAAAAATATGCGAGAGAAGAAATATTTTTACTTACATTAACAAAAGAGTGTACGACGCTAAAATTTCAGAATAGCATTATATTAATAAGTGCATTTACGAAAACATTATTTCATATAACGCGTCAAAACTTGCACTGATCCTCAACTGCATTACTCTACCCCTTCTGTGAAACCATGGAGGTTTTATCCCCGAAAATTCCAAAAATATGTTGGTAATTGTTTCCGGTGACAATGTAATTAAAAGCTTCAAAATCAAAATATAGCAAAAATCCGACTCGAATGGGATAAAAAACCATCAAAAACTGTGTTTACCAATGAGTTTGATGGAAAGGAACAGACAATTCTGCGAGAGAAGAAATATTTTTACTTACATTAACAAAAGAGTGTACGAGGCTAAAATTTCAGATTAGCATTATGTTAAAAAGTGCATTTACGGAGAAAGTATTTCATACGACGCTTCGAAACTTTCACTGTTCCTCAACAGCATTACCCTACGCCTTCTGCGAAAGCATGGAGGTAATATCCCCGAAAATTCCGAAAATATGTTGGTAATTGTTTCCGTTGACAATGTAATTAAAAGCTTCAAAATCAACATATAGAAAATATCCGACTCGAATGGGATAATAAACCATCAAAAACTGTGTATACCATTGAGTTTGATGCAAAGGAACAGAAAATTCAGCGAGAGAAGAAATATTTTTACTTACATTAATAAAAGAGTGTACGAGGCTAAAATTTCAGATTAGCATTATGTTAATAAGTGCATTTACGGAAAAAGCATTTCATATGACGCTTCGAAACTTGCACTGTTCCTCAACAGCATTACTCTACGCCTTCTGTGAAAGCATGGAGGTAATATCCCTGAAAATTCCGAAAATATGTTGGTAATTGTTTCGGGTGACAATGTAATTAAAAGCTTCAAAATCAAAAAATTGCCAAAATTCCGTCTCGAATGGGATAAAAAACCATTAAAAACTGTGTATACCATTGAGTTTGATGCAATAGATAAGAAAAATATGCGAGAGAAGAAATATTTTTACTTACATTAACAAAAGAGTGTACGAGGCTAAAATTTCAGATTAGCATTATGTTAATAAATGCATTTACGGAAAAAGTATTTCATATAACGCGTCGAAACTTGCACTAATAATTAACAGCATTACTCTACGCCTTCTGTGAAAGCATGGAAGTTTTATCCCCGAAAATTCCAAAAATATGTTGGTAATTGTTTCCGGTGACAATGTAATTAAAAGCTTCAAAATCAAAAAATTGCAAAAATCCGACTCGAATGGGATAAAAAACCATCAAAAACTGTGTATACCATTGAGTTTGATGCAAAGGAACAGATAATTCTGCGACAGAAGAAATATTTTTACTTACATTAACAAAAGAGTGTACGAGGCCAAAATTTCATATTAGCATTATGTTAATAAGTGCATTTACGGAAAAAGTATTTCATATGACGCTTCGACACTTGCACTGTTCCTCAACAGCATTACTCTACGCCTTCTGTGAAAGCATGGAGGTATATCCCAGAAAATTCCGAAAATATGTTGGTAATTGTTTCCGGTGACAATGTAATTAAAAGCTTCAAAATCAAATAATTGCAAAAATCCGACTCAAATAGAATAAAAAACCATCAAAAACTGTGTATACCATTGAGTTTGATGGAAAGGAAGAGAAAAATAAGCGAGAGAAGAAATATTTTTACATACATTAACAAAAGAGTGTACGAGGCTAAAATATCAGATTAGCATTATGTTAATAAGTGCATTAACGGAAAAAGTATTTCATATAACGCGTCGAAACTTGCACTAATATTCAACAGCATCACTCTACGCCTTCTGTGAAAGCATGGAGGTTTTATCTCCGAAAATTCCAAAAATATGTTGGTAATTGTTTCCGTAGACAATGTAATTAAAAGATTCAAAATCAAAAAATTGCAAAAATCCGACTCGAATGGGATAAAAAACCATCAAAAACTGTGTATACCATTGAGTTTGATGCAAAGGAACAGAAAAATAAGCGAGAGAAGAAATATTTTTACTAACATTAACAAAAGAGTGTACGAGGCTAAAATTTCAGATTAGAATTATGTTAAAAAGTGCATTTACAGAGAAAGTATTTCATATGAGGCTTCGAAACTTGCACTGTTCCTCAACAGCATACTTCTACGCCTTCTGCGAAAGCATGGAGGTAATATCCCCGAAAATTCCGAAAATATGTTGGTAATTGTTTCCGGTGACAATGTAATTAAAAGTTTCAAAATCAAATAAATGCAAAACTTTGACTCGAATGGGATAAAAAACCATCAGAAAATTTGTATACCATTGACTTTAATATATACGAACAGAAAAATATGCGAGAGAAGAAATATTTTTACTTACATTAACAAAAGAGTGTACGACGCTAAAATTTCAGAATAGCATTATATTAATAAGTGCATTTACGAAAACATTATTTCATATAACGTGTCAAAACTTGCACTGATCCTCAACTGCATTACTCTACCCCTTCTGTGAAACCATGGAGGTTTTATCCCCGAAAATTCCAAAAATATGTTGGTAATTGTTTCCGGTGACAATGTAATTAAAAGCTTCAAAATCAAAAAAAAATTACCAAAATCCGATTCGAATGGGATAATAAACCATCAAAAACTGTGTATACCATTGAATTTGATGCAAAGGAACAGAAAATTCTGCGAGAGAAGAAATCTTTTTACTTACATTAACAAAAGAGTGTACGAGGCAAAATTTTCAGATTAGCATTATGTTAATAAGTGCATTTACGGAAAAGATATATTTCATATAACGCGTCGATACTTGCACTGAACCTCAAAAGCAATACTCTACGCCTTCTCTGAAAAATTGGAGGTGATATCCGGATAACTGTGGAAGATATGGGTGTAAATGTCTACGGTGACTAAATAGGCAAAGGGCTTCCATATGAAAGAAATGGTATCCATGGATACTGGAGATTGAAAGGAGGATGGCGAAGGGAACTAATTTTTTAGATAGGCATTAAGGTAATATCCGCATAACTATCGAAGATATGGGTGTAAATGCCTACGGTGACAAAATTAGAAAAAGGCTTTTAAATGAAAGAAATGGTATCCATGGTTACTTGAATTTGAACAGAGGATGTCGAAGGGAACTTATTTTTTGGATAGGCATAACTGGAATATGTGCTGTTACAGACTAAGTACTCAAGGTTTAGTCGTGTAATTTGATGTGCAAAAATAAGGTATATTTCTTAACGTACACTGAAAGAATGGCGGTTATATCTGCATAAGATTCGAAAATATGTTGGTAATTGTTTCCGGTGACAATGTAATTAAAAGCTTCAAAATCGAAATATAGCAAAAACCCGACTCGAATGGGATAAAAAACCATCAAAAACTGTGTATACCATTGAGTTTGATGCAAAGGAACAGAAAATTCAGCGAGAGAAGAAATATTTTTACTTACATTAACAAAAGAGTGTACGAGGCTAAAATTTCAGATTAGCATTATGTTAATAAGTGCATTTACGGAAAAAGTATTTCATATGACGATTCGAAACTTGCACTGTTCCTCAACAGCATTACTCTACGCCTTCTGTGAAAGCATGGAGGTAATATCCCTGAAAATTCCAAAAATATGTTGGTAATTGTTTCCGGTGACAATGTAATTAAAAGCTTCAAATTCAAAAAATTGCAAAAATCCGACTCGAATGGGATAAAAAACCATCAAAAACTGTGTATACCATTGAGTTTGATGCAATAGATCAGAAAAATATGCGAGAGAAGAAATATTTTTACTTACATTAACAAAAGAGTGTTCGAGGCTAAAATTTCAGATTAGCATTATGTTAATAAGTGCATTTACGGGGAAAAAATTTCATATGACGCTTCGAAACTTGCACTGTTCCTCAACAGCATTACTCTACGCCTTCTGTGAAAACATGGAGGTAATATCCCCAATAATTATGAAAATATGTCGGTAATTGTTTCCGGTGACAAAGTAATTAAAAGCTTCAAAATCAAATAATTGCAAAAATCCGACTCGAATGGGATAAAAAACCATCAAATACCTTGTATACCATTGAGTTTGATGCAAAGGAACAGAAAATTCTGCGAGAGAAGAAATATTTTTACATACATTAACAAAAGAGTGTACGAGGCAAAAATTTCAGATTAGCATTATGTTAATAAGTGCATTTACGGAGAAAGTATTTCATATAACGCGTCGATACTTGCACTGAACTTCAAAAGCAATACTCTTCGCCTTATCTGAAATAATGGAGGTGATATCCGCATAACTGTCGAAGATATGGGTGTAAATGTCTACGGTGACTAAATTAGCAAAGGGCTTCCAAATGAAAGAAATGGTATCCATGGATACTTGAGATTGAACAGAGGATGTCGAAGGGAACTTATTTTTTGGATAGGCATAAGTGGAATAAGTGCTGTTACAGACTAAGTACTCAAGGTTTAGTCGTGTAATTTGATGTGCAGGAACAAGGTATATTTCTTAACCTACCCTGAAAGAATGGAGGTTATATCTGCATAAGATTCGAAAATATGTGGGTAATTGTTTCCGGAGCCAATATAATGAAAAGCTTCAAAATCAAATAAATGCAAAACTTTGAATCGAATGGGATAAAAAACCATCAGAAAATTTGTATACCATTGAGTTTAATAAATAGGAACAGAAAAATATGCGAAAGAAGAAATATTTTTACTTACATTAACAAAAGAGTGTACGAGGCTAAAATTTCAGATTAGCATTATATTAATAAGTGCATTTACGAAATAATTATTTCATATAACGCGTCGAAACTTGCACTGATCATCAACAGCATTACTCTACGCCTTCTGTGAAAGCATGGAGGTAATATCCCCGAAAATTCCGAAAATATGTTGGTAATTGTTTTCGGTGACAATGTAATTAAAAGCTTCAAAATCATAAAATTGCAAAAATCCGACTCGAATGGGATAAAAAACAATCAAAAACTGTGAATACCATTGAGTTTGAAGCAAAGAAACAGAAAATTTATCGAGAGAAGAAATATTTTTACTTACATTAACAAAAGAGTGTACGAGGCTAAAATTTCAGATTAGCATTATGTTAATAAGTGCATTTACGGAAAAGATATATTTCATATAACGCTTCGAAACTTGCACTGTTCCTCTACAGCATTACTTTTCCGACTTCTGTGAAAACATGGAGGTAATATCCCCGAAAATTCCGAAAATGTGTTGGTAATTGTTTCCGGTGACAATGTAATTAAAAGCTTCAAAAACAAAACATTGCAAAACTCCGCCTCGAATGGGAAAAAAAACCATCAAAAAATGTGTATACCATTGAGTTTGATGTATAGGAACAGAAAATTCTGCGAGAGAAGAAATAATTTTACATACATTAACAAAAGAGTGTACGAGGCAAAAATTTCAGATTAGCATTATGTTAATAAGTGCATTTACGGAAAAATTATTTCATATAACGCGTCGATACTTGCACTGAACCTCAAAAGCAATACTCTACGCCTTCTCTGAAAAATTGGAGGTGATATCCGGATAACTGTGGAAGATATGGGTGTAAATGTCTACGGTGACTAAATTAGCAAAGGGCTTCCAAATGAAAGAAATGGTATCCATCGATACCTGAGATTGAAAGGAGGATGGCGAAGGGAACTAATTTTTTAGATAGGCATGGTGGTAATATCCGCATAACTATCGAAGATATGGGTGTAAATGCCTACGGTGACAAAATTAGAAAAAGGCTTTTAAATGAAAGAAATGGTACCCATGGTTACTTGAGATTGAACAGAGGATGTCGAAGGGAACTTATTTTTTGGATAGGCATAACTGGAATATGTGCTGTTACAGACTAAGTACTCAAGGTTTAGTCGTGTAATTTGATGTGCAAAAATAAGGTATATTTCTTAACGTACACTGAAAGAATGGCGGTTATATCTGCATAAGATTCGAAAATATGTTGGTAATTGTTTCCGGTGACAATGTAATTAAAAGCTTCAAAATCGAAATATAGCAAAAACCCGACTCGAATGGGATAAAAAACCATCAAAAACTGTGTATACCATTGAGTTTGATGCAAAGGAACAGAAAACTCAGCGAGAGAAGAAATATTTTTACTTACATTAACAAAAGAGTGTACGAGGCTAAAATTTCAGATTAGCATTATGTTAATAAGTGCATTTACGGAAAAAGTATTTCATATGACGATTCGAAACTTGCACTGTTCCTCAACAGCATTACTCTACGCCTTCTGTGAAAGCATGGAGGTAATATCCCTGAAAATTCCAAAAATATGTTGGTAATTGTTTCCGGTGACAATGTAATTAAAAGCTTCAAATTCAAAAAATTGCAAAAATCCGACTCGAATGGGATAAAAAACCATCAAAAACTGTGTATACCATTGAGTTTGATGCAAAGGAACAGATAATTCTGCGACAGAAGAAATATTTTTACTTATATTAACAAAAGAGTGTACGAGGCTAAAATTTCAGATTAGCATTATGTTAATAAGTGCATTTACGGAAAAAGTATTTCATATGACGCTTCGACACTTGCACTGTTCCTCAACAGCATTACTCTACGCCTTCTGTGAAAGCATGGAGGAAATATCCCAGAAAATTCCGAAAATATGTTGGTAATTGTTTCCGGTGACAATGTAATTAAAAGCTTCAAAATCAAATATATGCAAAAATCCGACTCGAATGGGATAAAAAACCATCAAATACTGTGTATACCATTGAGTTTGATGCAAAGGAAGAGAAAAATATGCGAGAGAAGAAATATTTTTACATACATTAACAAAAGAGTGTACGAGGCTAAAATTTCAGATTAGCATTATGTTAATAAGTGCATTAACGGAAAAAGTATTTCATATAACGCGTCGAAACTTGCACTAATATTCAACAGCATCACTCTACGCCTTCTGTGAAAGCATGGAGGTTTTATCCCCGAAAATTCTAAAAATGTGTTGGTAATTGTTTCCGGTGACAATGTAATTAAAAGATTCAAAATCAAATAAATGCAAAACTTTGACTCGAATGGGATAAAAAACCATCAGATAAATTTGTATACCATTGACTTTAATAAATAGGAACAGAAATATATGCGAGAGAAGAAATATTTTTACTTACATTAACAAAAGAGTGTACGAGGCTAAAATTTCAGATTAGCATTATATTAATAAGTGCATTTACGAAAACATTATTTCATATAACGCGTCGAAACTTGCACTGATCCTCAACTGCATTACTCTACCCCTTCTGTGAAAGCATGGAGGTTTTATCCCCGAAAATTCCAAAAATATGTTGGTAATTGTTTCCGGTGACAATGTAATTAAAAGCTTCAAAATCAAAATATAGCAAAAATCCGACTCGAATGGGATAAAAAACCATCAAAAACTGTGTTTACCAATGAGTTTGATGGAAAGGAACAGACAATTCTGCGAAAGAAGAAATATTTTTACTTACATTAACAAAAGAGTGTACGAGGCTAAAATTTCAGATTAGCATTATGTTAAAAAGTGCATTTACGGAGAAAGTATTTCATATGACGCTTCGAAACTTTCACTGTTCCTCAACAGCATTACCCTACGCCTTCTGCGAAAGCATGGAGGTAATATCCCCGAAAATTCCGAAAATATGTTGGTAATTGTTTCCGGTGACAATGTAATTAAAAGCTTCAAAATCAAATAATTGCAAAAATCCGACTCAAATAGAATAAAAAACCATCAAAAACTGTGTATACCATTGAGTTTGATGCAAAGGAAATGAAAAATAAGCGAGAGAAGAAATATTTTTACATACATTAACAAAAGAGTGTACGAGGCTAAAATATCAGATTAGCATTATGTTAATAAGTGCATTAACGGAAAAAGTATTTCATATAACGCGTCGAAACTTGCACTAATATTCAACAGCATCACTCTACGCCTTCTGTGAAAGCATGGAGGTTTTATCCCCGAAAATTCCAAAAATATGTTGGTAATTGTTTCCGGTGACAATGTAATTAAAAGATTCAAAATCAAAAAATTGCAAAAATCCGACTCGAATGGGATAAAAAACCATCAAAAACTGTGTATACCATTGAGTTTGATGCAAAGGAACAGAAAAATAAGCGAGAGAAGAAATATTTTTACTTACATTAACAAAAGAGTGTACGAGGCTAAAATTTCAGATTAGAATTATGTTAAAAAGTGCATTTACAGAGAAAGTATTTCATATGAGGCTTCGAAACTTGCACTGTTCCTCAACAGCATACTTCTACGCCTTCTGCGAAAGCATGGAGGTAATATCCCCGAAAATTCCGAAAATATGTTGGTAATTGTTTCCGGTGACAATGTAATTAAAAGTTTCAAAATCAAATAAATGCAAAACTTTGACTCGAATGGGATAAAAAACCATCAGAAAATTTGTATACCATTGACTTTAATATATACGAACAGAAAAATATGCGAGAGAAGAAATATTTTTACTTACATTAACAAAAGAGTGTACGACGCTAAAATTTCAGAATAGCATTATATTAATAAGTGCATTTACGAAAACATTATTTCATATAACGCGTCAAAACTTGCACTGATCCTCAACTGCATTACTCTACCCCTTCTGTGAAAGCATGGAGGTTTTATCCCCGAAAATTCCAAAAATATGTTGGTAATTGTATCCGGTGACAATGTAATTAAAAGCTTCAAAATCAAAAAAAAATTACCAAAATCCGATTCGAATGGGATAATAAACCATCAAAAACTGTGTATACCATTGAGTTTGATGCAAAGGAACAGAAAATTCTGCGAGAGAAGAAATCTTTTTACTTACATTAACAAAAGAGTGTACGAGGCAAAAATTTCAGATTAGCATTATGTTAATAAGTGCATTTACGGAAAAGATATATTTCATATAACGCGTCGATACTTGCACTGAACCTCAAAAGCAATACTCTACGCCTTCTCTGAAATATTGGAGGTGATATCCGGATAACTGTGGAAGATATGGGTGTAAATGTCTACGGTGACTAAATTAGCAAAGGGCTTCCAAATGAAAGAAATGGTATCCATGGATACTTGAGATTGAAAGGAGGATGGCGAAGGGAACTAATTTTTTAGATAGGCATGGAGGTAATATCCGCATAACTATCGAAGATATGGGTGTAAATGCCTACGGTGACAAAATTAGAAAAAGGCTTTTAAATGAAAGAAATGGTATCCATGGTTACTTGAATTTGAACAGAGGATGTCGAAGGGAACTTATTTTTTGGATAGGCATAACTGGAATATGTGCTGTTACAGACTAAGTACTCAAGGTTTAGTCGTGTAATTTGATGTGCAAAAATAAGGTATATTTCTTAACGTACACTGAAAGAATGGCGGTTATATCTGCATAAGATTCGAAAATATGTGGGTAATTGTTTCCGGAGCCAATATAATGAAAAGCTTCAAAATCAAATAAATGCAAAACTTTGAATCGAATGGGATAAAAAACCATCAGAAAATTTGTATACCATTGAGTTTAATAAATAGGAACAGAAAAATATGCGAAAGAAGAAATATTTTTACTTACATTAACAAAAGAGTGTACGAGGCTAAAATTTCAGATTAGCATTATATTAATAAGTGCATTTACGAAATAATTATTTCATATAACGCGTCGAAACTTGCACTGATCCTCAACAGCATTACTCTACGCCTTCTGTGAAAGCATGGAGGTAATATCCCCGAAAATTCCGAAAATATGTTGGTAATTGTTTCCGGTGACAATGTAATTAAAAGTTTCAAAATCAAATAAATGCAAAACTTTGACTCGAATGGGATAAAAAACCATCAGAAAATTTGTATACCATTGACTTTAATATATACGAACAGAAAAATATGCGAGAGAAGAAATATTTTTACTTACATTAACAAAAGAGTGTACGACGCTAAAATTTCAGAATAGCATTATATTAATAAGTGCATTTACGAAAACATTATTTCATATAACGCGTCAAAACTTGCACTGATCCTCAACTGCATTACTCTACCCCTTCTGTGAAAGCATGGAGGTTTTATCCCCGAAAATTCCAAAAATATGTTGGTAATTGTATCCGGTGACAATGTAATTAAAAGCTTCAAAATCAAAAAAAAATTACCAAAATCCGATTCGAATGGGATAATAAACCATCAAAAACTGTGTATACCATTGAGTTTGATGCAAAGGAACAGAAAATTCTGCGAGAGAAGAAATCTTTTTACTTACATTAACAAAAGAGTGTACGAGGCAAAAATTTCAGATTAGCATTATGTTAATAAGTGCATTTACGGAAAAGATATATTTCATATAACGCGTCGATACTTGCACTGAACCTCAAAAGCAATACTCTACGCCTTCTCTGAAATATTGGAGGTGATATCCGGATAACTGTGGAAGATATGGGTGTAAATGTCTACGGTGACTAAATTAGCAAAGGGCTTCCAAATGAAAGAAATGGTATCCATGGATACTTGAGATTGAAAGGAGGATGGCGAAGGGAACTAATTTTTTAGATAGGCATGGAGGTAATATCCGCATAACTATCGAAGATATGGGTGTAAATGCCTACGGTGACAAAATTAGAAAAAGGCTTTTAAATGAAAGAAATGGTATCCATGGTTACTTGAATTTGAACAGAGGATGTCGAAGGGAACTTATTTTTTGGATAGGCATAACTGGAATATGTGCTGTTACAGACTAAGTACTCAAGGTTTAGTCGTGTAATTTGATGTGCAAAAATAAGGTATATTTCTTAACGTACACTGAAAGAATGGCGGTTATATCTGCATAAGATTCGAAAATATGTTGGTAATTGTTTCCGGTGACAATGTAATTAAAAGCTTCAAAATCGAAATATAGCAAAAACCCGACTCGAATGGGATAAAAAACCATCAAAAACTGTGTATACCATTGAGTTTGATGTAAAGGAACAGAAAATTCAGCGAGAGAAGAAATATTTTTAATTACATTAACAAAAGAGTGTACGAGGCTAAAATTTCAGATTAGCATTATGTTAATAAGTGCATTTACGGAAAAAGTATTTCATATGACGCTTCGAAACTTGCACTGTTCCTCAACAGCATTACTCTACGCCTTCTGTGAAAGCATGGAGGTAATATCCCTGAAAATTCCAAAAATATGTTGGTAATTGTTTCCGGTGACAATGTAATTAAAAGCTTCAAATTCAAAAAATTGCAAAAATCCGACTCGAATGGGATAAAAAACCATCAAAAACTGTGTATACCATTGAGTTTGATGCAATAGATCAGAAAAATATGCGAGAGAAGAAATATTTTTACTTACATTAACAAAAGAGTGTTCGAGGCTAAAATTTCAGATTAGCATTATGTTAATAAGTGCATTTACGGGGAAAAAATTTCATATGACGCTTCGAAACTTGCACTGTTCCTCAACAGCATTACTCTACGCCTTCTGTGAAAACATGGAGGTAATATCCCCAATAATTATGAAAATATGTTCGTAATTGTTTCCGGTGACAATGTAATTAAAAGCTTCAAAATCAAATAATTGCAAAAATACCGACTCGAATGGGATAAAAAACCATCAAATACTGTGTATACCATTGAGTTTGATGCAAAGGAACAGAAAATTCTGCGAGAGAAGAAATATTTTTACATACATTAACAAAAGAGTGTACGAGGCAAAAATTTCAGATTAGCATTATGTTAATAAGTGCATTTACGGAGAAAGTATTTCATATAACGCGTCGATACTTGCACTGAACTTCAAAAGCAATACTCTTCGCCTTATCTGAAATAAAGGAGGTGATATCCGCATAACTGTCGAAGATATGGGTGTAAATGTCTACGGTGACTAAATTAGCAAAGGGCTTCCAAATGAAAGAAATGGTATCCATGGATACTTGAGATTGAACGGAGGATGTCGAAGGGAACTTATTTTTTGGATAGGCATAAGTGGAATAAGTGCTGTTACAGACTAAGTACTCAAGGTTTAGTCGTGTAATTTGATGTGCAGGAACAAGGTATATTTCTTAACCTACCCTGAAAGAATGGAGGTTATATCTGCATAAGATTCGAAAATATGTGGGTAATTGTTTCCGGAGCCAATATAATGAAAAGCTTCAAAATCAAATAAATGCAAAACTTTGAATCGAATGGGATAAAAAACCATCAGAAAATTTGTATACCATTGAGTTTAATAAATAGGAACAGAAAAATATGCGAAAGAAGAAATATTTTTACTTACATTAACAAAAGAGTGTACGAGGCTAAAATTTCAGATTAGCATTATATTAATAAGTGCATTTACGAAATAATTATTTCATATAACGCGTCGAAACTTGCACTGATCCTCAACAGCATTACTCTACGCCTTCTGTGAAAGCATGGAGGTAATATCCCCGAAAATTCCGAAAATATGTTGGTAATTGTTTTCGGTGACAATGTAATTAAAAGCTTCAAAATCATAAAATTGCAAAAATCCGACTCGAATGGGATAAAAAACAATCAAAAACTGTGAATACCATTGAGTTTGATGCAAAGAAACAGAAAATTTATCGAGAGAAGAAATATTTTTACTTACATTAACAAAAGAGTGTACGAGGCTAAACTTTCAGATTAGCATTATGTTAATAAGTGCATTTACGGAGAAATTATTTCATATAACGCTTCGAAACTTGCACTGTTCCTCAACAGCATTACTTTTCCGACTTCTGTGAAAACATGGAGGTAATATCCCCGAAAATTCCGAAAATGTGTTGGTAATTGTTTCCGGTGACAATGTAATTAAAAGCTTCAAAAACAAAACATTGCAAAACTCCGCCTCGAATGGGAAAAAAAACCATCAAAAAATGTGTATACCATTGAGTTTGATGTATAGGAACAGAAAAATAAGCGAGAGAAGAAATTTTTTTTACTTATATTAACAAATGAGTGTACGAGGCAAAAATTTCAGATTAGGATTATGTAATAAGTGCATTTACGAAGAAAGTATTTCATATAACGCGTCGATACTTGCACGGAACCTCAAAAGCAATACTCTACGCCTTCTCTGAAATAATGGAGGTGATATCGGCATAACTGTCGAAGATATGGGTGTAAATGTCTACGGTGGATAAATTAGCAAAGGGCTTCCAAATGAAAGAAATGGTATCCATGGATACTTGAGATTGAACGGAGGATGGCGAAGGGAACTAATTTTTTGGATAGGCATGGAGGTAATATCCGCATAACTATCGAAGATATGGGTGTAAATGCCTACGGTGACTAAATTAGAAAAAGGCTTTTAAATGAAAGAAATGGTATCCATGGTTACTTGAGATTGAACAGAGGATGTCGAAGGGAACTTATTTTTTGGATAGGCATAACTGGAATAAATGCTGTTACAGACTACCCAGATAGCACAGATTCCGTCGTATCTAATTCGTTTCAGATACCATCCAGTGACGAACTGGATACTAGTACCCGTTGTATCCTTTCGTATCTAGATACGATCCAATACCAAACCGTGTACGAACGCGATAATTATTAGTCAAATGTCAGCTACGAACCGTGTACGAAAGGATACAACTGCTAGGCGCGCAGGAATACCAAATAGCCGATGTCATCCACATTTTTCCACTAGCTCTTAAATATTAATATTTTTCCAATGAATTTCAGATGCACAAATGACTAATTACTCGCTAAATTGCCGAAAAAGCACACAATCCTACAATCTGCTGGACACCAGGCTTCCATAGTCAGGTAACATATTCCTAATTACCCCACAAACATCAGAAGAAGGCAATAATAATATGTGTAGGATAGGAAAGAAAGAATAAATAAGATATTCGTATATATTTATATACCTTCATTTTTATTCAAAGCAAAAATACATTTAAATACAAAAATAGTCTTTGATGCACATGTCAGAATGTGTCCAAGCTAAAATCAACATTTCTTGTTTCGTACGTATCTCCTTCCTTATAAAGTTTAAAACAACTATGAATGCAGTCATTTCAAGTAAGCACATCCACCTGTAATTGAAATATATATAGCCCATTAAAAACTTATGACACTGCTTGGGAATGGGTTTTTACACCATCGCATGTGCGCATTTTTCTGAAATACACGAAAGTACACTTCCTACATTCACATACATGTCTTCCTTCCGCATCAGAGAACGTTTTGTATGCATATTAAAAATGCTAATAACACTGCATGCAAAATTACACAATGTATCTTTAAAGCGTACCTATGCGTTAAGAAAAGCCAGTAAGGATCCTTACCGACTAATTAATTAATTAATCGTGTCAATTAATACTTAATTCAAATTGTTTCAGCAAAAATCTAGTCTAGCAATTGTATTATGCATTCTGAGAGGATTGCGTTAAATTAACTTCTTCCAACGAAAAACATTAATATAGGTTTAAGAAGAACAAAAGATCTTTAAATGAGAGAACTACACATCGTCGGGGGGAGAATAAATTTGAAACACGACGCCTAAATGAAAATAATATTAAAGTTAACTCTGACAACAGTAATTGGAATTACAATAACATTGGCCAAATTAAGAGCGATTTGAAACAAATCACTGGATCATTTATCATTATCACAATTTTCTCATGCTACAAAGATATGAAATTATTAGTTTCTCTCATTATCAGCTTAATAATGTGTTCCAGCACACCCACGAATTGAAAGACAACACATTAATGTCTCCAACATTAAAATGCTTGCATCTAGCCTCCAAAATAGATATTGAAATTGATATTCAACATAATTAAATCCACTCACCTTTCTTTCACAATGAGATTCCTTTCTTTGCCAGGATTCTCTTTTTTAGAACTCCACAATCTTGAAAACCGCCGACAAGTGGGCATTGCTCCTTTTAAAAAACCCTATCACAGTCTTCTAGCCAAATAATGACTTCGATATGAGTAATGAAATCCGTATCTATCACCGAAAACACTTAGTTGGTAATTAATCTGGCTATCTAAATGAGTGGAAATCCTCCAGAAAACTTTGCGTATGATTATGATGGATGATGACATGTCTTGGATGATGAGTTTCAACACAAAGAACTGCACATAAAATAACGATGCATGAAAAATAATGCCACCAGAGTAAAAATAAACCTATTTTTCACTACAATTACCAGAAATACGAATGTAGGGTACTTCACGCAACCGTTTTAAAATGATTTGCAAGTAAATACTTCTGATTTCCGACTAGTGTATTGGGAAGCACAGTCACAAACTCTCACATGTAAACAAACGGCGAATGAGTCAGTGACCGCTCCAAAGTGAGCCTCCGCGCCTGCAAATAGTTCCATCGCACCGTGTACAAGACCTGTCAGGACAAGATACTAGTATCCTGTACCAATTATGTACGAGCGGATACTAATATCTCTTGAAGTTATTTAGGCTTCTTGCAAAGAAGTATGCGCATTAATTATGTTGTTTTAATTCTGCATGTTATGTGCAAGGGTAAACTTAAAATGTATGCTCATTCTCTCGAGAACTAGTGCTTGCATATTCATAAAATTCTCTTGCGAACATTTCATATGGCAATTCTTGTATCCTGTTTGTCCACCATCGTATACGGATACAAAATTGTATGTGCTGTCTGGGTAAGTACTCAAAGTTTAGTCGTGTAATTTGATGTGCAGGAATAAGGTATATTTCTTAACCTACCCTGAAAGAATGGCGGTTATATCTGCATAAGATTCGAAAATATGTGGGTAATTGTTTCCGGAGCCAATATAATGAAAAGCTTCAAAATCAAATAAATGCAAAACATTGACTCGAATGGGATAAAAAACCATCAGAAAATTTGTATACCATTGAGTTTAATAAATAGGAACAGAAAAATATGCGAGAGAAGAAATATTTTTACTTACATTAACAAAAGTGTGTACGAAGCTAAAATTTAAGATTAGCATTATATTAATAAGTTCATTTACGGAAAAAGTATTTCATATAACGCGTCGAAACTTGCACTGATTCTCAACAGCATTACTCTACGCCTTCTGTGAAAGCATGGAGGTAATATCCCCAATAATTATGAAAATATGTTGGTAATTGTTTCCGGTGACAATGTAATTAAAAGCTTCAAAATCAAAAAATTGCAAATATCCGACTCGAATGGGATATAAAACCATCAAAAACTGTGTATACCATTGAGTTTGATGCAAAGAAACAGAAAATTCTGCGAGAGAAGAAATATTTACTGATCCACAAAAGCATTACTCTACGCCTTCTGTGAAAACATGGAGGTAATATCAGTAGAGGGACAATGTATGTTTCAGCGCAGACTCTAAAACGTTAATTGCGGCCTTATTTACAACAATATTCGACTGTGGCTGGGGTGTAAACGACCAACCCGCCCCCCTCCCCCCACCCACCTCAAAAAATGTAACAAAATAGGGATGGTTCCTATGAAATTTGGCTTTTTACCAAACAATAGCATATATTTCGCGCTATTTTTTCTTATTTGCGGCCTTATTAACAACAATATTCGACTGTGGTTTGGTGTATATGTCCCACCCGCCCCCCTTCCCCCACCCACCTCAAAAAATGTAACAAAATATGGATGGTTCCTATGAAATTTGGCTTTTTACCAAACAATAGCATATATTTCGCGCTATTTTTCTTATTTGCGGCCTTATTTACAACAATATTCAACTGTGGCTGGGGTGTATATTACCCTACCGCCCCCATCCCCTCATCCACCTCAAAAAATTTCACAAAATATGGTTGGTTCCTATGAAATTTGGCTTTTTACCAAATAATAGTTTATATTTCGCTTATTAACAATGCCTGCGATAAATAATTAACAGCGATGGAAAGAGGAGTCGATTTACGTAAAAATATGCTTATAACATTCTTTCCATCCCGATAGAATCGCTTAGTTTTTTCGTTTCTTTTTCGTTGTCCCATATGAATTCTTCAACTTATTCTCGCGAGAGCCGGCTTCACAGAGTAGTGCGACCGACCTTGAAGTACTTCCTGGTTTCAACCCCCTCTCTCTCCCCCCTCAATCCCGCAACGTTGATGCAAAGAGATGCTTAATTAATAGTATGTAGCTCGCATGGTTTAAGCACTCTTCAGAGAGACGAAACTAGTCTCTTATTATATTCACGATGAAACAAATGAAGATCGAACGGTGTGGACATCATAAAATGCTTCAAAATAAGGTTGTATCCTAAAAAATAGTCGTACTATAGTGCCTACATGGAAAGGGCATGTTGGGTACACACGTACCAATGAATTCAGAAGCTTCAAGGATTCCATTTGCAAATGGTAAATTTTTTACTATGATAACACTAACACAAAACAATTGGACAATCTGAAATAAACTTGAACAAATATGTACTCACACAACATTAGCTAGGCTACAATTATTGAAACTCTTTGCAAAAGCACCATCACTCAATATATATTTATATGAATTCATTATTAAACATTCAACAAATGCATTATTAATAAGGCACATCTTAACAGAGGTAAATATCCCTCCAATTTTCACCCATCAAATGACACAATCTGCTATCAAAGATGGAGCACAGAGCAAAAAACATGAAGAGCAGTTAATTGATTGAAAACCATGATTCCACACCAACAGAAAAATCTAAAAAAGAGAGGATTACAGTTCAATGTCCAAGGAGTTCAATTTCACACAATACTTGGTGCACCAAAACGATAAAATAAAGAAACGTCAAATGTTTGACTTTCAATTCATTGCACAGAAAAATATGAATCATTGTTCAAAAAATCCACACAAACAAAACAAAATAAATTAGCACAACACAAAATGAAGTTATAACACTGTACTTCCCCTCATAGAAGACAAAAATGTTCCAAAATATATACTCTGATATACATGTTTAAATCTTACATACATCACAACTTAGTATCAAATTATTATTCTTCCAAATAATATAAATTGGAAACCCACAGTATAAATCTTAATTGTAGCAATCATATTTTTGTATTAAGGAACTTAATTCCATGCCATGGCTTTTAATTGATTTAGCCCGGACAGAAACATTTCTAAATACTTCATTACTCTAAATGAATTTCGAACCAAGTATCCTGTCAACAATGTGCTGAATTTGCAACACACAGTTTTAAATAATATCTTCTAAATTTGTTTCTTTAAATTATGAATTTGTCCCCTTGATTATTTGTACTCCTGATAATACCTAAAACCATGCTGAATAAGATTCCCACTGAAAAAAAAAACAAATTTAGAAATACTGATGTTATTACAATATTTTCCAGGTGAACATGAACATCATCATAAGATGGTTCCACATACAATTAAAGATTTTTAATCACACATTTTACAGTTCAGCAACAATCTCTTTTCAAAAATATCCCTTAAATACTGCCTTAGAGGTTAATGACACAACCTAATTACACCACTAGCCTCAAACGTCCACCCCAAGAGGAGTTGATAACTAACTATTAATTCCAACAAAAGACCATGTTTCACACCACAAAGCTCACAAGAAATGATGCAGCTTATTGAAGAAGAAGGGAATGTTAGCATGGGATACCCACACAAATATGAACATTTTCCAGGTTGTCAATGAGCACAATTAGTATCAAAATCTGTGGAACTTACAATGCAATTAATCACCAAACCAGTGGTTCACATTGCTAAATACCTTCATAAAAATACTGCTCTCCGTTAGCAACTCACAACATCAAAAGAGTGTTGTGAAAATATTTGCCAATAAATGTCTTCCTTCAAGCCAGACAGACCACGATTACCATCCTTAGGACTGCTTCTGTGAGCTCTTTGATAATCTTTCTTCCAAGTTTCTCATCATGACCCACGGCACCACAAGAAGAATGCCTCCCAGCAGGTAAGTCATCACTGAGCCTATGCTCCAGTACACTACAAAGGAAACAATGAATTGTATTTACGGTAAACACCATTGATATAAAAAGGACAAAAAGTTAATACATCACAAAAATTTCACAATAACCACATAAGAAAGACAAAGCTATGATTCAATAAAACAATAATACAGTAAACATGCCCTCATTTCCACACCAGTGACATGCTCAATCCATTGACAACGTACCAACACTTCATGTAAGAGTATATAGATTACATACAAATCAATTGAATCAAGCAGAGCACTTGACAAGATTGAACGATCTATATCAATCCAACAGCTATTTACACTATGGTAATTTTCTAAAGATTTAATTAATTTATAGAGGGAGGAATTAAAAAAGTCTAGATCTATTTTGTTAGCTGATCGCATCATTCTACCTATGGCAGAAAAAAAGGAAAAGCTAGTGCGATGCCAGTTAGTTGCAAACATCAATTATTGTAAGCCTAGTACTTTGTGGGGGAATGTGAAAATTTATTTGTGCAAGAAGGTTCAAACTTAAACAAAGGAAACAATAATATTTTGGTACAAAGGAGATGGATTTTGCAACCAAAGGAGACACTTTCCAAAGGCATGTGAAAGTGACTAAACTAATCTATTTGTGACCACAATACAAAAATACCTGAGAGGTTAAAAATTAAGTATTAGTTAGATCCATCTACAAAGGTGGGTCCCAGAAAGACATTATCAATTATGTACCAGTCTACATATATCTTTGCTGCTTTCGATAACTAAGGTTATGGAAATATTTATACCAAATCACCTCATTAGGTACACATTTGACAAAATATAATTTAATATCAACTAGTCAATTTGGCTTCCAAAAGAAAAAGAGGGACAATGCTGGCAATCCTATATGTGATGAATAGCATCAGGGGAAGTTTGGATCGGGGGCTTAATGTTACACTAATTTTTAAGTATCTTAGAAAGGCTTTTGATAATGTAGACCATTATATACTTCAGCAGAAATTAAATCGAATTGGAGCTGTCTATTTTTGGTTCTCAAGTTACTAAAAAGAGAGGAAATGGTCAAAAAAATCAATAATGTTTTAACTGATGAACAAGAGGTGGATATGGGTATACATCCAGTGACGTGTATTGGGGGTAAGCTAGGTAAGCTGCACTTTCCCACGCTGTGTTGTAACAATGTACGTTTCCTCTTCTCTTACGTCACTTTTTGCCAAGAGGGAATTATATCAAACTTATTTTACGCGGTAGTCAATGGTTATTGCCTGATGGAAGTGTGTAGTCACGCCCGTAACTAATGTTCTGTAATAGAAAAGTATGGTCATTCTTTTCTGCTAGCTATGCCCCCGAGCGAGGGACATGGTTGACTGAAACCGAGTCACGTGACAAGTCCGCCATTTCTGGCTCAGGAACGAATTGTGACGTGCATTAGTTAACGTTGAAGATGTGTGTGTTTGCTTGAAGTTGTTTTCAGCGACGACCATGCCTCAGTGTGCTGCGCCTTTGGTTGCTCCACGCGACCAGAAAAAGGAGGAAAACTTTTTCCGATGAAACCGTCACCATTGTGACACTTCTCACCTGCCGTCGTCCACTGCTCCACTCCCTCCCCACCTCCTCCAATTAAACACCAGATCAAGATAGCGTAACCGCATGCCCATCTTCACATACTTCAGCATTCCACCCACTCACTCATCCCTCTAATGCAGATTTCCCTTGATTACCCACCGTCTGTGTTGAGCGTACAGGTAACTCTCGTCATACGCATGCTTCTTATATATATTTTTTTTTTCTTTAATCCACTTGGGGCATTGTGATAATTTCAGACAAACATAATAACAGTAGTTTTTTAAATGCACATCACGGCACATGTTCATAGAATGCTCATTCTATCTGCAAGGTCACCCTTACCCATCTACCCTGCTCGGTTGTTACATTTGTGCATGAATATATATATATATGTATCTAAATCTTCGGTTTCCAATAAAGTGTGGAATAACAACCAAGTGTTTATTATTATTAAAATAAAGGAGTTCCACAGAGTATAACGCCGGAGACAGTGTCTTATATTAAATCTTCGGCACCACTGTACGGGCAGCAGTGTAGCTTAGGTTTCCGCAAAAGATAGGTTGGCACTGCAATCGGCATGGTTCCTCTTGTGTGTCTCAAAAATGGCCAGTTTAATTGGGAAGCCAATTCCATGACCTTTATTTCCAGTATCTCCATTTGAATCACGGCCTTTCCTTATTAGAACCACCTTCTCTAGAGTGCTTCTGCACTCACTATCTGCTATCACCACTATCTGCTTGGTCCTGATTATTCAGTGCGTGCAGAATTTTTGGCAACACCCACTGGGGGCAAGTTTAGGATCCATATGTATATTCATGCATTTGTGAGAGATTTGGGTGGTTTCATTTGTTTTTTGACAGGAGTTGAAATTAACATCTGTGTTTTCTTCTGAAGCACAAATGAAGAGATAAAGAAAGACTATATCACCTGACCAGAAGTTAGCTGCGATTGAGCATCTTGAAAAAGGCAAAAGGATCACCGATGATAATCGAAACAAAGTACTATGTATCATCACAATTTGTGCCAAATTTGCCAAGTGCCAAAATTGGAACAAACGTAAGTGCTCTAAGATCTCCACATTCTAAAAGTAATTTCATACCTTTACCAAATACCTATTCATAGGTTTTTCCCTTAACCTGGTACTGAGTGTTAATTAAAGAGGGTTATCGGATTAATTATTCATCTTTGTCCACAAAAGAATACTTTTCCGTGAGGTAAATCACGGAACTAACACTGGAATGGATTTTTTCTTCAGTCTTCATTTTAGTCCTTTTAGTCGATTCGTTGATACCGTACTGGCATGCAAATGATGCGGCTGAATGCCCTTCTCAAAGTTTATTCAATATTATAAGTTTATCCTGCAAAAGTAACGTCTTCCTACTTTTCTTCCAAGGATTATCAGCAGCATTTTTGCTTGGTCTTTTTGGACCCATTTCGATAAATAAACGAGGAGAAAAGCACACAAATTGTTACACATGCGTAAAACACTAGCCACACACGATGCACTTAGAGTCACTGCTGCAGAATAAGTGATTCCCCTCAGCATATTCCTCCTCGTCTTGGGACAAGAAACAGAGGAAAAAAAACAGAGGTACCTTGGGGAGGATTCTGCTTACTTTGTGTTTCCGCGAATAACACCACGTCAAAACAAGCATATCTCCTAAGCTTGACCCTCCAGTATAGATCTCGTCAATCAGTCCCTTCCTGTAGGAAGAGGGGGGGGGGGCGGAAGAAGAATGGGATCCCTTCTTGGAATAGTTGTGACGGTAAGGAGAATGGGGGAATGTTGGAAAAGATTGAGCTTACTTTGTATTTCCCGAATAATAGCAGGTCAAAAGAGAAAGTATCCCGACAGATGCTGACCGTACACCATGCATCTGGCCAATGTCAGACTCACCTTAGGATGCCTCCGCTGCAATTTTGTTTACGTCGTGACGAAGGTAGATCTTAGCGTGGAAATGCACTTTGTATGTATAACCAATCTGGTACACCAACTCCTGTATTCATTGTTCCGCGAAACAATCAGCGTAGCACCAGTGGTTGTGATAAAATATTTTAGAATGGTAAAACATTGCACCGAAATACTGATTGATTGCGATGAAGTTCCTTTATTTCTGCATCGAAAAGGAAATTCCACCAGGATAAGTAGAGCATAAAAATAACTAATTAACGTGCTTGAGGCTGAGGTTCAATTCTTTCGTGGAGAAAAAAACTGAAATTTCCGTGGTGAAATAAAATCAATTGTTAAGATCGGTCATTAATTTGTATTAGGTTTCAATCTTACCAGGAAAAAAATGGAAAAAGTGTCCTCCGACGGAAACCGCGTAAAACTGAAGCTTCATACTGCGTTCTGTGAAGCTTGGTGCCGATTTATAAACCGCATAAATTAGAATCCGCATTGCGAGAAGCTGCGTTCGCGGAAGTTTCACTGTACATTACATTTATACACTACAGTACAGAGACCTAAATTCAAAATTTTCTACTCGTAACATTCCACAGTCTCAATGTTGATTTTGGGTGCAACTTGGCCAAATGCTATCGCTGAGGGCTCAAATGCCAATGAGCCAATCACACCACAGAATCACACACAAAGACTTAAGCAGGAATTAGCCACATAAGTTTATTCAAACTTAAAAACCAGTGCTCTACTCACAAATTGAAGCAAAAATGGGTCCTGTTGCTCTTGCGAGTGCCCCAAGGGATCGGAATATCCCCATGACTGTGCCCTTCTGGTTGTGGGTGCCAAACTTGGAGACTAAGGTCATCATGCATGGGACCACCATTGAGGTAGCTAAGAACATAAAGAAAATATCATCACTGAAAAATATGTACATGCACTTCTAATATGTTACCGACATGAGTATCATTGATGAGAGATGCTATTTGTTAAATGTGAAAAATGCAATGTATAATATATAAAATATGGGAAACTTTTAGGGATAATTTTGTAGGTAATTAGACATGGCATTATAGCGTCAAAAGTTCCAACCATTTAGGAAACAAACATCATAATATCCGCTAATCAGGACAGATAGGATTGATGAAAACATGGGTATCATTCCTAATAGACATAGGCCAGGAGATAAAACTTTTTTTTCTGAAAAATTAATTTTTGACTGAGTTTTTTGAGTTGCTCAGAATGATTTGCATAATAGGTGTATAGTATTTTAGTTCACTCACTTAAACATTCCAATTGTACACTATTCCTGCCAGCCAGCATCCAATTCATTCTTAATCCAAATGCCCACAGAGTATAAATATGTACAAGTAAAAAAATTTCCGAGGTGACTTGAAGAATAATTAATACAGTAAAACCTCTACCTAGTGAACCTCTTCTTATCGTAAACCTCCGGTTATCGTATTATCTTCTAGGTCCCGCCAAATTTGTATGCAGCCATATAGGGAAACCTCTTCCTATCGTACCTCTCTAATTTCGAAAAACCTCCGCTTTTCGTATTGAGAAAAGACTCCCCTGACTGAGCAACTACCTCTATGGAACGAAATATTCAGCAGCAATTGTTTACCTTACTCCCACACTTCTTATCTCATATTCCTTGGAAAGGTTACAACTAACGAGCGTTGTAATAACAACTTCCTACACCTTTCCGACGAGTATCAATCATGTGAATCACCCAGTGTCGACTTTCAAGGGAGCCCGTTCTACGTCGTTTTCCAACGTTGCCCAAGTTGGGACTGGTGGCAGCACCTGATGCCGCCGATCGAAGTTAGATAAATAAAATAACACAAGTTGAAAGGAAATGAGGGGAAACCACTTCCCCTACCTCCCCTGCTCTCCCTCAAGCTGCTCCGCGAGCGCAGGGGAGGGATTAACGTATTTCGACTTGTTTTCGTTGGTGCGCGTTTACTACGACGGTTATTAGATAAATGTAGAAGGATATTAACGGGCATTATTTAAACTCTCCTTGTGTACGGGATTCTTATTTAAACGAAGAAGAATACTGTGTATATAATCTTTGAAGAAGAAGGTGTTGTCAGCTCCTGAGGATATGAAGTTCAAATTACCAGGGACTTGAAAGGTGAGTGACATTTTAAATTCCTCATGTAGCCTCAATCCACGAATTTAGGTGTTTGTAACTTTGCAGTTCGCCCACGATACTTAGTGCATTACAGGATTTATGCTCTTCTTATATAGGGTTGTACTTAAGGTACATAGTATGTTTTGCTCGTATTTAGGTACATAGGATGTTTTGGTCGAGGCATTGTTTGATCATCATTATGGTGTGCGATGAGTAATTTGGTGGTGGTTTTCATAAGTACAGTAAGTCCTCGACTTACGCGGTTAATTCGTCCCAAAAATTTCCGCATAAGTCGAAATCCGCGTAAGTCGAAACACAACAACTTGCATATCCATTTTTGAACCATTAGCGGTGCCACTTTTACTGCGATTGGCGGCGAACGGCGACGTTTACAAAAAACGCCATCTTTTGAGAGGCCGTTAACTTAACATGATACGAAAATTCCGAGAGTATCACAAATCCAATATTTATCTCACCGGATATTTAAATCTAAAATAAGTATTATTACACAAAATGTTAAAAAACTGAAAATTTGTTAAAATTATCATACTCATGTGAATGCCTGTTCATAATTGGTAAAAAATCTTAATAAATACGTATATGCTCTTTGATTCGACTTTTACCATGTACAATTGTTCTAACTGTTGACTCATTCGTCCCGTAAGCTTGAGCAATTTCAACAAACATATCACCTTTGTCATGTCTCTTAATAATTTCCAGTTTCATTTCCAAACTTATATCTTTTTGCCACTCGTATAAATCTCACCACTCTTTCGTTTCTTAGCCATTATGAGGGTTTACATCCATAATAAACACAGAAGACGATTTTAATGATTTTACGAGAAATCTTTCTCGAACTTGACAAATAACGATCAAGTCACAACGGAAACACAAGTTCGTCTATCTGCAGCTCAAACGTGTTTTTTTTTCTTTTTTTTGCTGTGATGGACAACAGGCGTCACCTATGGAGTAGAAAATTAACTACGCGTCGACTTACGCGGGAAGGCCAAACTAAGCCGAAAAAAGACGTCGATGCCGTGAATGATCGGAGACAGGGTCACGTTTTCTCCGCGTTTCTTTCGCCGTGACAGATATGCGGCGACAGCTAGTAAAAGGTCAAACACAGGTTCTTATGGAGCCAAAGGCCATGGACATGCTTGCGTTTCCTCCGAGTTTCTGTTGCCGTACTCCGTACATAAACTCCGGGTGGGGTCTGCGACTTTGTCGCGGAGGAGGTGACGCCAAACTGCGAGCGTTCTGAACGCTGTCTCGTCGGCGTAATGAGTTCGGAAAGTGATGATCTACTAATCGCGCTCGCTGTTTCTTGGTATTGAAGAAAAAAAGACGTTGTTCATCAGTGTTTCGTCGTGACGCGCCTAAAACGCGACATGCAGCGTTTTAAAATTCGCCACTAGTCGCTGGTCGCAAGCTTGACCGACCCAATGCTATTCTATGCGTTTCACTTTCGGCGCACTATCGCCGCGTATTTGTCGCGGCGAAAGCGCTGCATGTCGTGTTTATGGAGCGACACGATAAATAATCGATGTACACTCCCCATACCGAGGACTGGCGAATGTGCCGCTGCTTATCGCGCCGTGGTAGTAGAGTGGGCGTTCCGAACGGCCGTAGTTTGGCATCAGTTCTTGCGCGCTTGACAATGAGTCGCGGGTCGTCACCCGGTGTATCTGTCGCGGCAACAGAAAAGTGGAGAAAGCGCAAGCATGTCACCAGCCTAACTGAACATCCGCGTAACTCCGGATCCGCGTTACTCGGATCCGCGTAAGTCGAGGACTTACTGTAACAACATTTAAGTTAAAATGCATTCTAGTTTATATTATGCCTCAGTAAATGATTATCATTTCATTGTCTCGAATGATCGATTCTTCGGGAAGAGGTTGGAATATTAATCGGTGTTTGTGTTGTAGTGTCCAAAACGAATCAACTTAATGATGTACCACTAGAAATTATGTTCACGCAATGTGATAATCATATCAGTGCGTTATAAACTACAAATTTGTGGCAGAATGATGAATTTCGTTTTTGCTAACCTTGAAGTCTCTACCGAGACCCCAATTTTCTTGGCAGTTGCTGTATTTAGTGGCTATTAAAATCATCAGAAATTGAAAGGGCAGTACGTTATTAATTTAATTGTTACTCTGACTATTCAAAGATTTATTCGTGTCACTGCACGGGGTGATGTTGTCATCGAGCGATTTTGCCGAGAGGCTACTGGCTCCGTATCATAAGTTGTAACTTTTAATACATTGTGGTAAGAAATTGTTTGGGGATGTAATTGGTGTAAGTGTGTAATTTTTGTGTTCATTTGTCTTACTGTTTGCATAGCAAAAATTGCTATTTATAACGTCACAACTATTTATTGTTGAGTTTTTACTACTATATGTTATAATTCATTTCTTCAGTTAAAAATGGCTACAAGATCAGCTGGAACTGCTGCCTCAGAGAAACAGTGAAGGCGGGATGAAGATTCAATGGAAAAAAGATGATTGCGGTTATTCAGGAGGGGAAAATACCAATGCCTGTGGCAGCAGCTCAATGTCGAGTTCCAAGAAGAACTGTACACTGGTATTTATTAGATGGGAAAATGTAGTAACTGAAAGCAGATGCTTATTATTAACATAAATGGTGGCAGTGGAAAGGAGGAAGTGGCTTCAAAAGTATCATAATTGACTAATTTTTTTAGTACTCTCCTTTGACCCTATACAGTAGAGTCTTGATTTTACGTAACTCCTTGGGACCCAAAAATGGGGTGTTATGTAAAATCAAATTATGTAAAATCAAGATATTAGCGGATTTTGAAAAATATACTAAGATTTCACAATGTATGAGAAGACAATGATGTTGAATCTATTTTCACTAAGAGATCATTATTACATACATATTACACTGTAGAAAATAAAACTATTTTAATTGTGGTGGAGAGATAATTACATTTTATATTATAATTATTTTGAAAGGGAAATCACCCTTCTCCGTTGTTTTGGTGGTGCTAGATCTATGAACCTTTTTTATTTTATACTAATCAGGAGAATTGAATGCAAATATATAATGGAGAAAATTTCTTCTTTTTATGCTCTTCCGCCACTAAGTAAAATGACCCCTAGATGCGGCAGTGGCGGATATAGAAAGAACTCTAGGGAGGGGGGGGGGCACAAGTTATCGTGACGATTGCAGCCTTCAAACTGTCTGCCTGGCAGTGACTCTGCTTCCCTTATATATGTAGCTCAGTTGTTTCGAGAACATTAGGTGCCAGAATGTTCGCTTCCAGACTTCCAGACCAGCTTCCAGACACCCAAGGACGGGATTTCGGAATGCTCTGAAGACCTTTGCTGCCCAAGAAATCCCATCCTTGGGTGTAACGTGGATTACACCAATGGTTCAGTACACCGTCCGTCGGATGGGACGTTAAACCGTGGTCCCCTTGGCGCCATTCGTTAAGAGTAGGCTAATGCCGACGTTGGGTTTCTATCCACCGTCCATCTTCTGGTCCAAATCCCTAACTGATCCATTTACGATTCCCAATGGAAGCATAAGCAGTCTTTGAGGTGGATTTCACCCCCAATTACTCATTACAATGCCATTATTCTGTTTCTCCCCTATATATAACAATTTATAATCGCAATATCCTAAAATAACTTTAAATATAACAAATAAAAATACATATAACCACCCTTGAAAAGGACATTTTAGCCCTTGCTCCATTCCCTAGCCTGTTAATCACTCATAAATATTTAAAATAATTGCCTTAAAAATATTTTTCATTGCAGTAATGACGATAAAAGATCATTATATGAAAATGAAAACAAAAAAAAACCTTGAAATATAAAGTAAAAATAGTTTCCGTGGGTGGGGATCGAACTTGTGACCTTCGCTCTAGCAGTAGACCGCCTTATCCACTAGGCCACCGCCGCCATGTTAGATCGCGTAAATATCAGAGGTTACATACAGTAACATGCTTTTTTACGATTTTTAAATGCTTTTTTCTCAAAAAGTTACGAGAGGTGCGTCGTCTCGCTTCGGCATATTGAATTAATAACCATTAACTACCGAATCAGAAAATTTGAGCTCGATTGGCCACCCGACGGTCGTGTCAGCAACGTGCGCAAGTGTCAAGACACGCGTGCTTACAGACGACCCCAAATCGAGCTTCATCTCGTCACTCGGAACAGCTGACAAGTTTGCTATCTCAAGGTCATAAACCATTTTTGCGTGAGCATTCCGGGATTCTGTCGCTACTATCATATCGTAAACAAGTAAACACCTTGAACCCATAACTTATCGTGCTGAAAGATGGGTAAATAAAATAATAAAAAAAAAATATATATATATATATATATATATATATATATATATATATATATATATATATATATATATATATATATATATATATATATATATATATATACACCATTACAATGCAATGTATTGATTCGTTACAGTTAATTTCACAGTAGTACGGCATTAAATAGAAGATTTCCTTTAAAGATGGGCAAGAATCTGCCGGATTTTGTTGAATTTTCTTTAAGTTCTGTTGTTTCATTACGTAAAATCGAATGGATATCTCCTCTGGGGACCAAAATAGCCTTACGTAAAATCGTTACATCGAATTTACGTAAAATCAAATAATGCTTCCATAAGAATTCTACATGCGTCGGCCGGGACCGCTCGCTCACTTGCGTAAAATCAAATTTTACGTAAAATCAGGTTATGTAAAATCGAGATTCTACTGTATTGTAAGGCTCCCTTGTCATATGATTACTCAGACCACAGAGCATCAACATATGTCTTGAAAGGCATTACATGAATCGAGCATGTATATCTTTGACCCGTTGGCGACAGTGACACTTAGATTCATTTACCAGTAGAAAAGGCAGGAACAAAAGAAGTTGTGTCCTTTCCTAGGGAAATGAATAAATTATCAAGCACCTTTGAGCAGAGGTGTGAGCGGTGTTGTTTGCTTGATGTAGCTGCTTGTTAATGTATACTGATTACAGTAAAACTTGTGCTAATGTGGAGCCAATGGTGGAATTCCTGGACCTGAACTTGATTTTCATAGGGATAAAAGTCATGAAGGGCAAGTGATTACATGCGGTTGAAATTTTAAAACTACTTTGCAATGGAGGAGAAGAATGGCCTAGGCAGAAGAAATAGAAAGAAATGTTTAGAAGATGCAAAACTTTGTCCACACAACTCTGAAGAGATTTTATTTCTGTCAGAGTATTCGACCAGCTGATTGGTAGGGTTTTCTAAAGTCGTTATCCCACCTTTCAATTTCTTAAACATTTCTCGTTTACCCTCTTTAAGTATGTACTGCCATTTGATCTCTCTTTTATTCCTCATATCTTCCACCTCTAATGACTTCTTCCAGAATTCTTACCCTCTTCCTTCCTTTTCCATGCTTCCCCAGTGTTTTCCCTTCTATTACCCTCCTCAACTTGCCCTCTCTTCTCAAACCATATCCAAAACCTCCTCGTTCGTCTTCCTTGCCACCCAGGTAACCCCCTCCATCCTTCTCCAAACCTACATCTGAAACACCTCAAGTCTATGCACATTCTCCCTTCACAATGACCAATTTTCCAACTCAAACAGTGACACGCTCCATATAAGAGCTATCAGCAGCCTTTTCTTTACGCCTACTGGTAATAACCCAGGAGTTCCTTGGCGTATGGAGGATAAGTTTCACAGGCTATGCTTCAAATCATGTCTTCTGCAGTGCAATGAACTTCCTGAATTCAGTCTTATTCAGAAGGAGGATCTTCTGGACAATATACTTCTTCTGGGTCACTGAGAAGTAGGTTCTATTAAAATGAGGCCTTCGAGTTGTGAAGTTCAAAGCAATTGAAACATCCTTCCCCAGGTAACACACCTAAAAATTGAGTATTGTCGAGTTGAACTTATGGGACATAGTAGAAAAAAGTTAGCTCCAGAGCATAAACATTTTTAAATTAAGATATGTGCGCAAATGGTTGGGTGGGCACGGGTGGGACTCGACACGCAGCCACCTCCCCATGGTGGGTCCTGGGTAGTTCAATACTAGCTAAGAGCTGCTAATGTTTGTATTGAGTAATCAGTCATGGTAGTTAAAGGCAGTCTGGAGGTGAGTATTGAAGGAGCTTCACAGGCCTGTCAACTAGAAAAAACTTTTTTCATCATTCGTACTCCGACAAGGAATGGCATGACAGGTATGTATGTATGTATGTAAGTATAATTATTTTACGAGTATCCGTGGAAGTAACTTCTCTACGCTAAAATATATAATGAAGTACATATAAGAAATAAAAATTTGAACCAGGCGGGCCTGCGCGGTAGATTGCGATGCCAGCGCCATCTAGCGAGGCGTAACGGTACTCTCTCAAGTACATTCAGCGCACAGCGCTCCTAGTGGCACCAAACAGACACTACGTGCTCAGTAGCAATCGCTTCCCCCTCCACCTCCTCCCTTTCGGAACGAAGTGAAGCGATTTAATGTGGGAGTCGACATTTCATGATGTGAATTCATTCACAACCACGTACAAGAGTAATTATCAGCCGCGAATGTAACTACATCGGAATACTTAAAATAGCTTAGCGTTCAATTGATCATTTAAAGAGAAATTTTTTTACCAGATATGACTTCACTTTATCATAAATAGCCTGAAAATCTCGTTTTAGTTACGAACATGAATAATAGAATTATAAGGATTGGTGACTCCGAAACGTAATACGTTAGGTCTTTGTTGTCGACGCCTTCCGCCCCCACCGAATGCAACTTTTCGCCACTTGGAGGCGCTGGTGCCACGCTATGGGTTGCTGTGCTGAAGTTTTAGCGTGGGAGCTTACGGGTGAGAGTGTGCAAGAGTTTTATTTACAGCGTTAAATTGTTTAAATAATACAATTTTTCGAAAATGGTGCGTTGTGCTAGTATGTGCTTTGTTCCTGGATGCACGTCCGGGTATAGGAGTTCCCAAAAAAGGAATTCTGAACGGGGAATCCGAAATAAAAGTTTGTTCAAGGCATAAGTATTAAGTATACTTACCGCAGCCTTGAACAAACTTTTATTAGGTATACCTATACTGTGTAAGACAATTAATTACTTGATTCTTATGTATGGGTAATTTATTAGTTGATGTATATAGCGGTAATGTATGCCTAGACTTGCGAAAAAATGTTTTTGTGAGTAAGAAAGGGCGAGTGCGAAAAGTTAGTGCGTGAAAGTGTTTGTTTCCCTGAACTGGAGTCGTATTTTCATTTCTATCACTCTCAGCGATTAACTCTCCGGATTTAATAGCACGGCGCTCTTTGATAATGACATAGGTTATATGATGTGATATTTATGGGGCAAGTATCTTCAGAGGAAGAAGGGAAAGCTGTAAAATGTGGTAAAGTAACATGCTACTGTTTACTGTTAATCATCACAACTGATTCTTAGTCATTTACTGCTACAATACACCTGTCTTTGTTTTTATGATTCTTGTGTTGCCTTCCAGGCTACAAGGACATGCTTCGAAATGAAGAGAGAGGAAGACGAGTGATCATCATTTATTGTGTGGTGCATCCCTCATTTTTCTTGATGTTCATTTTTGTAGATACCTAATCTTTTCTTTTTTCTATGTTGTAAATAGTGAGTTTTTCAAAGTTTGTCATGATTTACTAAGCATTGACTAAGTATGTGACTAGTGCTTGAAGTGAGGGACTGTGAGCAGTGTTTTCATTTGCTAATTTATGTTTTTGTAAATATTTCATCTGGTTTTTCAAGCATGTTGTACATAGTGTTATCAATTATTTCACTGGTATACCGCACTTTTACTAATCAACCAGTGTTTATACTGATTGCTAACAGAAACTGTTTGCATTTTGTTTATATTTTACATTTTTGTAAATACTTGATCTTTTCTTTTATCTAGGTTGTAAATAGTATAAGGTTTTTTTTTAAGTTTGTCATTATTTACTAAACGTTGAATACTTAGGTGACTAGTACTAGTGAGTGATTTTGAGAAGTGTTTTCATTTTCTTTTTGAATCAATCATTTAGAGCCAACGAGGTGAGTGATATCCCCACCTTTGTTCACAGTTGATCCTAGTTGACTTCTAAGCATATACTTTGTTCCATTTATATGTACCCTATGTTGTTTTCGTGAAATAAATTAGTTATCAACTTGAGTCAAGTTCTTTAAATCCAGTGGTCCTTCCCTCCAGTTTCTGCGGAAGTAGCCAACATGTCACTATAATCATTAGGTATGGTTTGTTAGTTCATTAGAGTGATATAGCTTAAGATACAGCAGTCGAGTGCTCCTCTAAGTTGGGTTACGAAGGGGATTATCTAAGGAATTTAATTGGGTATACTACCTTTTCTGTAAAGCATTTCGTCTACCTAAAGCTATCAACTGAAAGCATTCCACGACGTGAGTAATTTACCTCACGAGTGCATGTTTTCTGACGTTTCACTTGACACCTATGTGCCAGACGTACAAACCAGGCCCGATTGTTTGTCCCTCCGGTCTTTTACATTGAGTCCCCTTCAATAATACCTACGTAAAATTTCGTTGCCTTCCATGCAATATTGTTTTCTTTGCAAAAAAATTGTTTATAGCAATTATTTCGTAGTAAAGTCAGCACTTCAATGTTGCAGGTTCAGTAGGAAGAAGCAGACGACTGTCCAGCAGAGAATACTCGATTCGTCGTACGACAGCGCTTGAATTCCTTTAAAACCACCAGCCAAACAATATATGGTTATTAGGGAAACTTGCATTTCAATTTTTGAGTGGTAGTCACTTAAAAACTAAAATGCCACAATTTTTAAAATTAGCTTCTCTCCCTTCATTTCAACGCGTATGCCTAGTTTGTGACCCGTAGCCTGGCCTCAGCACCATCTACCGGCGGCAAAGAGAACTTCTACCCGGCGGAAGGATTCGGTAACACCAATCAGATGGGACTTTCCCCTCCTTTAATATAGACTCCTTGGTTACGAAGATGACCAGTATTCATAATGATTACCGCTTGGTCGCATTCGCGCTCTTTCACGTGCGCATCGCGGCATTCGTTTGTTTTGAGTATTCATGCCGCGAATTTTAACTCCCATGATCGAGACGTCTAGTATCCACGATCGAGACGACCACTTTGTAGTAATTCATACTATCAATCCACACGCAGCATTATTCGTAATTTAGTGGTTGATATGAAGTCGGACGATGAAATATCGCGTTGTTAATCTAACTCTCTCGCCGGTGTATCCCTTTGCAGATTCACCGAAGTTCGTGTGTTGCAGTTCGGAGCTCAATCTACGCTAATTGTAATTTGAATAGTTTTATTTTGATTAAACCATCTATGAAATATTTCTAATCGACGATTAATTGCCTTTCAATCACGTGAGTGCCATTTATTGTTTAATAACCTTATTACGAATGAGCTTACCTATCGTCTATTCCTGATATTTTTCTTTGCATAAATATTGGCATTTGTCATTGGTTATTGTTACAATAAGAATGTTATTGTTATAATAAGAAAGAAAACAGCGTGAACAGTTATTTTAGGCCTAAAATGGATTGAACAAATCCCAGAAAAAGGCGGCTGCTGAAGACTGAGAGTAAATTAGCAATATTCCAAGCCGTTGATGAGGGGAAGCGGAAGATAGACATAGCTGAAACCTTTGGAATACCACCATCCACCCTGACATCCATTTAAAAAAAACGAAATAGCCTTTAAAAGTGGAATAGAACATTTTCAGGCATCAAATGGATGGTTGCAGAAATTTAAAGTCCGGTGGAATCTAAAAACTTTGAAATTGTGTGGGGAAGAAGCGTCTGTAAGTGACACAGTGGTAAAAAGATTGGAAAAAACTCTGCAGACCATTTTAGTGGGGTATAAACAATGTGACATTTTCAATGCTGATGAGGCAGGTTTTTTTATAACATGCTTCCTGATACAACTCTTTCAGTTAGAGGCCAACCTTGCCATGGAGGAAAAAAGCAAAGAAAGATTCACAGTGCTATTCTGTGCTAATTCTAATGGCTCTGAGAAATTGGAGCCACTTATCATTGGCAAATATCAAAAGCCTAGATGCTTTAAAAATGTTCAAAAACTTCCTTCCTTATATACAGAAACTCCAAAATCTCATGGATGACATCACCTTTATTCTGTGAGTGGTTGAGCATGTTAGACTCGAAGATGGGGGTGAGCAACTGGAAAATAGTACTCCTCATTGATCAGTGTGCGGCACATAAAACTGAGGGGATTGGCTTACGAAACATAAAAATTGTGTATTTCCCACCAAACACCACCAGCAGATGGCAACCCCTGGATCAAATAATAATTTCCATTGTGAAAAGAAATTACAGACAGCAATTGGTGACATACATGTTGAGGACAGTCGATGATAAAAATGACACAAAGAAGTGTTTGTGGAATATACTTCAAGCAATGCATAGGCTATGTCTTTCATGGAATTGTTTGCAGTCTGAG
This sequence comes from Pyrrhosoma nymphula, assembly GCA_963573305.1. Taxonomy (NCBI): domain Eukaryota; kingdom Metazoa; phylum Arthropoda; class Insecta; order Odonata; family Coenagrionidae; genus Pyrrhosoma; species Pyrrhosoma nymphula. The sequence goes on from OY754330.1 coordinate 494,558, forward strand.
GTGATTGATAAATGTTTCACCAAGGCAGGATTTATGGGGGGCAGTAGTGAGGAAGACAGTGACATTGAGGATGAGCCAGCAGAATGGCATGAAATAAATAAAATAATGAATGTGCAATTGCCATTTAATGACTTTGTGAATGCTGACGATGCTTTGCTTACATGTGCCTTTAATGTGGGGGAGACCGTGGGAGAGGTGGAGGCAGAAGGTGGAGGGGTGTCACCAATTATGTGGAAGAAGAAGAAGATGATGATGAGGAATTAGTTTCCGATCCAACCAGAAAAGTGGTTCAGGAAGCTTTTATGTCAAGGAAAGATTTTTTTTAATATGGAGGACTGCAACAGTGAGAGCACAACTTTATTAAATGAGATGAAAATCAATGAAAATAAGATAAAAAAATAAAACAAACACATTACTAATTTTTTCAGCAAAAACTACTTAAAGTATTATTCCTTTTTTGTTACTACACTCATAAAACTATCAGCAGTATGTATATTTAAAAATGTACAAATATAGTGATTAAAAATACAGCAGCAATTTCATTGATTAAAATGGCCATTAGGAAGAAATTATGTTCATCCCGCTAAAACCTCTTTATAGTGAACCTCCAATTATCAAAGTGTCACAAATGTTGGTCCCTTCCATTTCGATATAAAGAGGTTTTACTGTATTTGTATCATTAAAATTTGATTAAACTAGGTTTTGACACAAAGCTAGTACTGTGATTTGCACTTGTTTGTTCATCATTGGCAAAATCATAGGCAAAAAGTAATTTTCAAAACAGATTGATGATAAAATAGTGAAATAAAAGTGGCGATATTTTTTTCAAAAGAACTTACAAACAGCAAAAAGCATTAAACCCACGTAGAGCAGGATAGAGGAGGATGCTAGTCCAACACACACAAAGGATGGGACGATGAGCAGCAATCCCTGTAATTAAAACAAAGGATGAACATATTAATTAGGCACTCTTATGTTAAAGGATTCGATCAGGATATGCGTACACGTGTGAGAAAGAGAAGAAAAGGAAATGGGGTGAAAAAGATATGGCAAAAATTGGCATCACTCAGCACCTAGTACTTTCCCTTAGGACTTTCAGAGGGCTGGTTTTTCCACTTTTTAAAAATTGAAATACACTTTAGTTTTACACTTGCTGAAAGAAATTAATGCTTAGCAACAAAATTAAAATACTTTTTTCAACATGTATAACATTTCTAGAAAAAAATCGTAGAGAAATACCGTATTTCCCACCCTATAAGACATATTGATTATTTGGGTTTTATTTTAGAGGAATAAAATATGCCTAATCAACACTGGTTTATATTAACAATTACTGGGAAAAATAGGATAGGTATTTTTTTAAATAGCAACTGCATTTTAGTTATTGGTTGTTAAATCCCAGAAACAGAAATTATATGACTTGTATTAATTTTATTGTAAAATATCTGGACAAATAAATAAATAAATGGTTTTGAAGTCAAAATGCATTCCCCCCTTCCCCGACACAGCCGAGTTAACTCGTCCTGCCACGGAATTGCTCCTTGCCTTTCCAGTTCCGACCGAATTTACTCATTGCGTCAACTGCCTTTACTCGTAGTTCCATATTTCATTGCTAGATGTCATGAATGGTATGGTTTTCTATTCATCTAGCGGATATTTTTATAAGTTATCCCATGACTGGCAGAGGTAGCAGAAACCCGAATTTTCAGCTTTTTCTTATGCGCACAACGCGTAAAAATCTCTAGGAATATTTATTTCTTAAATTCCCCATAATGAATCTTTTAAATAGACTTGGACCGCATTTTAGACATTTGATTTTTTTATTGCTGCTTTATTACATTCTTTTTTTCTCAATTTAGTATTTTTCATTTTTTTCTTCCCGTCATCTCCACGGTGCAGGCGTCAACTTTGACGATACATTGTGCCATCCATGATTTTTTCCTAAGGAAAGATGAAAATCAACATTTTTCTGATAAGTTATACAAAACGTGCAAATTCTAAGATCAGATAGCTACTTCTCCATGAAATTTTTATATTGTCCTCAATACTATGAAAGCCTTAGATCATACAATTTATTCTGATAAAAGGTCCCACTCCTTCCCACTAATTGTATGTGCAATAAAGGTGAAATTATTTTCCATTGGCTCATTATTTTTCAGCTTGTTTTCCTTTGGTTTATTATCATTTATTACCTTATCCTAGGTTGAGGAAGTTTATTGTAACATATGAGTCACTCTTCAATGAAGGGCAACCATTGAGGCAGCTTTCTGTGAGAATGCAGAAGAATAAAAAACTCATTTTCTGACATGTCCGTGGATAACAGAGAATCATTCTCCTACTCTCATCTGCAGAATTCCGGCACTTCCTTTTCAAAATACCAGAGGGGTACATTCTCCCGAATCCTCCGCAGGACAACAAACAGAAACCGCCGTCCAATTGTCCTCGACTGGGGATCCCGCTGAATTCCAGGACGTTGGCTAAGCAATTTTGGCGACCTTGAGGGGATTATCCTACCCTTTTTGGGGCCGAGCATACACGGATCCTAAGGGTATAATACCCTCGTACTCCCCCACTAGCTACCCTGGATCGTTTCTCTCATGCTCTAGGACAATTTTCAGAATTGGCAGGGGAGGTAATTTCTTAGAATATACATGAAAAAGTATGTACGCAGGTAGCAGCTGGAACATCTGTAATAAAATACTGCTTGCGTGCCCTCTCAACCCAATGCTTTCTTTATTTCTACGGTCAACGTACCAAGGGTTTTCCCTGGCCAATTCACCGAAGGTTTTCCCCAGCCAGCTGTTGTTCATTGTTTCGGGTGATCATTTCAAAACTGAAACTTCAAAATATTTCAAAAGTAGCTTAGTTATTCGCTGTACTCTTGAGCAAACACATCTACTGCCTTTCCTCAAACACGCATCATTCACCGGGCACTACCGTCAAAGATTGTTTTCATTCCCTGTCTGGACGTTACTTTCTTGGTGTTTCATGTAAATTATTTTACCACATCAGTTATGACGAGTTACAATGAAAGTGACTTCACAGAGGACGAACTACAGGACGAAGACATTGAAGATTCGGGATCCGAATCCAGCTACTCAAAGAGGATTCATTCTCCGACACCGAGGATGAAGAGGAACCCGCGCAGGAAGGACAGAAGTGTGAAGTGGGACTCGGCCGCCTACACCCTACCCTAGGTTCCCTTTTGAAGGAGAGCCATCCCTAAATTTTGCGTGGGTTGGAGTCAGGGATATCCTCCTCCCCTCCCTCTTTGCCTCAGAATCTTTAATGAACTGTATGTAATGTTTATTGCAAAGCACATTTTGTTCCAATTAAACTGTGCAACGCCACCCACCATTCCCACCCAATGGAATGTGGACATCCTACTCACATTCTTTCATTCATCACGCACTCATTCCCAAACCCTATCCATTCTACTTTTGCCACTAACACTTCTGAGAATTCACATTCCCACGGCATACAGCCTACTCTTACGCTCATCCTGACATACCAAGGTTTTCCTGACACACAATAACATCAGGAGGAGAACATTTTTGTGCACTCAGATTTTCACTTCCCTATACAAACACTCATTCCTTAATATGCCCCACATGCTACGTATGACTATCCTTCCGGCATTCATATTCCTTACAATCTCATCATCTATCCTTCAATCTTTCGTAAACACCAAATCATCACAATTATTCTTACCACCCTCCCTAACAAAAACAACTACAGCCGACTCTCGTTAGGACGTTCCTTAATAGCACGTTTTCCTCGTTTGGACACTCATTTCCTCAGATCCGCATCACAGTGATTGTAAAAAACTATGGTTAGCACGTTTTGGTTACCTCTTTAGCACGTTTGGAGGAGGACCAAGCCTAATTTGTTCTAGGGAAATAACCACCTCGTAGATTAATCAGACGATGGATAAACCTCAAGAAGTTTACTTCTCGCATTAAAAAAGATCGCTAACCCTTAAAATACTATTTTGATTTCTCGGCGCACGGACTTGTACAGGACTGCGCGTCCAACACGAAAAGGGAAAAGGAAATTTCCTAATTTTCAGGACTTTGGGTTTATTATTATGGTTTAAAAAATGTTTATGAAGTAAGAAAAAAGCAATCTCAAACATTAGAATCACCTATTCAACGCTTGGCAAGGTCCACACAAGCAGCGCATTTTATTGCAATATTCGTTTGTTTTATCGCTGTCGGGGCTGTCACCGTTGTCGCCTATGAAATCAACACTGAGTGAGCTACAGCGCATGTTATCATCATCTATGAAATCATCAAAAACTACAGCCTGAATAACATTTTTAATGCCGATGAGACAGGTTTATTTTTTAATTTCCTTCCTGGTAAAACACTGTTATTTAGAGGAGATAAGTGCCATGGAGGTAAAATGAGTAAGGAGAGGCTGACTGTCCTCCTATGTTGCAATGAAATTGGAATGGAAAAACTGATTCCGTAAGTGATCGGGAGATATAAACGTCCCGGATGCTTTGAACATGTTCAAACATTACCTTGGACATATGATTGCAACTCTAATGCCTGCATGACCGCAACAATTTTCGAAAAGTTCCTGCAAGCACTGGATGCAAAGATGGGAGGATAAAATTGTAAACTTTTGTTCCTTATTCATAACTGTGCAGCACATCCAAGACACTGCATTTTTAAGAAATGTTAAAGTGGTGTTTTTTCCTCCAAATTGCACGAGTATTCTTCAGCCCCTCGATCAAGGCATCATACGATGTATGAAGCATAAGTACAGGAAACTAGTTGTCAATGAGAGGTTGGCCAGCCTTCTAGAGTCCGGAAGAAAAGTAAATATTCTGAACGCGATGTATTTTGTGAAGCATGCCTGTGACTCAGTCAAAGCCAAGAGCATAAGAAATAGCTTTCAGACCTCTGGATTTCATCGCAGCACAAACGAGGACGATTCCGCGTCACTGAGTGATGAGGCATCACATGAGCACACCCTTGAGGGCTGGGAACAACTATTCGGAGAATGGGACTGTATGACCTTCGACGAGTGCGTCGCCTGTGACGCCCATATCAAAGTCTGCAGGTTGGTTGTTGTAACATGTGACTACTAAAAATGAAGCTTTATTTATGGAGATAATTACGTAACAAATGATAACCATTCCAAACATAATCTTTCATCTTCCTAAATGTCATTGAAAAAGTCGGTGAATCTCATTATCGCATATTATTATCAGTAGGTTGATGTCAATAGATGACGTCTATGAACAGAAAGGAAGAAGAAGACACCGGGAAAGACAATGCAGAGCCCAAATATCCTTCAACATTTGCAAAAACAGTGGAAGTTTGTCAGCAGTCACAAAGTCAATGAAAGTGTGATGAATACTTGGACAGTAGTATCAAATAATTAGGGCTCAAAATGATAAAAACAAAGCACCTTGGACAGATTCTTCTAGCCACCATAAGTTTATATGTGCAGTGGAACCAAGTTAGGACGTTTTTGAAGGGGACACAAACAATCATCGTGCAAACCAGGAAAACGTGCTAACCAGGAAAGGAAATATTGTAATTCAGGAAATTCCAATCAAAGGAGAAATCAAAATAATTACCATTACTTGCATAAGTTCTAATATTCACGCCTTCCTTAACTATTTTCAAGCTTAACCGCCTCCCTGACACGCCCGAGTATACTCGGGCAAGTCCAAAAATTACGTCCCTTTCTTCTCATGCCCGAATATTCTCGCCAGCTACTAGTAGTTCGTTTTTATGCAGTCAAAGGAACAAGTTAGGGCCCGTAGATCACTCTAGCTGAGCGGCGCTCTTTTCAAATGTTGATTTCTGCTGTTAAAACAATGGTCACTTTTTTGTAATAATTCTAGCAATTCGAGGGTCATCATTTTTTTTCTCACTGAAAATTTATCCTCATATGGAATTGCATTCACCTTTATTGTAATTGGTAACCATCCATTTGTTAACTTCATGCATGGAGTTTCTTTTGCGATCTTTATACGAAATTTACAACTTCAATTTTTGTCATTTATCGATAATTTTTGCAAATTTATGATGTAAAACTTCCGTTTTCGCATGATGAAAAACTGTCTACAGAAGTAAATAATTTTTAAATTAATTATGTATTTTGCTCATATTTCCTCATTCACTCTTCATGAGCATCCAATTAAATTTTTCAGTTTAGCAGTCATTATAAAAATTGCAATTTCAATTTTGCGCTAATTTTCACTGCTACGATGAGTCCCACAGTAATTGGAATAAAATATTTCTCTAGCAACGTAGCATGAATCTTTCCTTGCCTTATTTGTTACAATATATATTTGTTTCCATATATGTTTGTTACTATATATATTTGTTACTACATATATTTGTTACTTTATATATATTTGTTAATATATATGTTATCTAATTCTATATTATTCGTCCGCACATTTTTCTTCCGGTAATTTTTATATATGTTGGAAATGCCTATTGAACCGTTCTCTTTAGATAAAATGGCGTAAGCATAAATTTTTAGGTATGTTGCAAATGTTATTTCATCAGCCCCTTTCATTTTTACACTTAGAATACTGGCGGAAGTGGTGAAACATGTTTACGAAAACAGCTATACGATGAAGACGTCAAAAGGTCATATGTTCTCAATAGAAACCAACACAAATGCCTTGTGTATGTGCTACCCTAGCCCACATGAGTACAAGAAAAAAGGAGAGATAGAGATAAATCCCAAACATGTATAATGCCTTCTATTGTCATGTTTATTATTATTATTATTATACACAAATCGTTACAAGTTGGCTACTTGCCAGGTGGTAACAGTGAAAGAATGAAAGTACATCACTAAATCAGTCATCGAAAATTTAAAATAAACATTGAAATTAGTTTTCCAAAATAAATTTTTTGCACCTATTCTTAAAAATCTTTAAGTTTCTAGGAAAGGGCTGAAACAGTTCTGCAGGGAGTCTATTCCAATCATCAATCGTCCTGTTAAGATATGAAAACTTTTTTACGTTGGTCCTTTGTGACCAGCATTTCATCTTGTATTGGTGATCATTCCTACCAATATAGTTGGGGTTTTCTATCTTATGTCGCAGTTCCCCCCATGCTTTTCCCCCGCAAGTATACGGAAGAGTGCGCAAAGCCTATTTATTTTTCTTCTCCGTGCTAGTGAGTTCCATCCCAATACTTGCAGCATTTTAGTGACACTGTCGGTCTTTCTATGCTTCCCCATTACATACCTTGCTGCCTATCTTTGTACCTTCTCAATGGATTTTGTTTGGCCCTTTTCATACGGGTCCCCCACTAGTGACGCGTATTCTAAAATCGGTCTGATTAGGGTCTTATACGCCTTTTCCTTTGTAGTTCGACCGCTTTCCTTAAGGTTTCTCATCACCCAATGTAACATTTTATATGCCTTTTTTGTAACCTGTTCCACATTTGCCTCCCACCCTAAATCTTTCGTTAAATACACCCCTAAGTATTTACACCGGTCACATTTTGGAATGACCATACCTGAATAAGAATAGTCTCTCCCAGCTGAACTTAGTTTCCTGCTAAAAGTAACAAATTTGCACTTTTTTACATTTATCTCCATTCCATTTTTTAACACCCATTCTGCCATTTTATTTATATCATTTTGAAGGACTTCGCGATCGCTCTCCTTTTCTATTTTCCTGTAAATTATGCAATCATCTGCGAAAAGCCTTATATGGGAGTGAATGCTATCTGGGAGATCATTTATACAAAGTAAAAATAAAAGCGGTCCAAGGACGCTACCTTGTGGGACACCCGACGTTACTTGTGCTTCATCGGAGCACATTTCACCCACTTTAACCTTTTGCGTTCGACCCTTCAGGAAGTTTTCAACCCAAAAGTACAATCTACTGTCTGTTTGGGGTGGTAATTTGCTCATTTTTTCTAAAAGCCGATCATGTTCAACTTTGTCGAATGCTTTTGACAGGTCGACTATTATTGCATCCACTTCTATTCCTTCATCAATGGAGTCCGCAATTTCTTGGCAAAAACCCAATAGTTGTGTTTCACAGGAGTGCCCTTTTCTATACCCGTGTTGAAAATTGAATAACCAGTCGGTGCTCTCCCATAGTTCCCAAAGATAATCAGCAATTATCTTTTCTACTAATTTGCACACTGTTGACGTCAAACTAACCGGCCTATAATTTTCTACCAATCCCTTATCTCCTCCTTTAAAGATGGGTGTCACATATGCTTTTTTCCAATCGTTGGGTAGGACTTTGTTGTTTATTGTAACATTGAATAAATGGTTCAGATAATTTGAAATTTCAATGCCTCCCATTTTGAGTAAGTCTATTGAGATGCCATCTGGCCCAACTGATTTGATCTTCCTCATTTTACTAATTTTTTTGTAGATCTCCGAATTCGTAGTTTTAATGTGTTTAACATTGAATACGTTTGTTTCTTTCTGTAAGTTTTGGGAGCTGGGTTCCAAGTCCGTTATATCTACTTTATTAACAACCCCAGTGAAAACACTAGCATACCATTTATTCAGTGCATTTGCCTTCTCCTTGTCATCTTACTTACTCTTACTCTCTTACTCCTGTGGCCATTGAAAACCTAGGAGGTCTTTGGCCTCGCCAACCACACGTCTCCACGCTCTACGGTCGCCTGTCACTTCCAGATGTGCTCCCATCCTTCTCATATCCTTCTCTACTTCGTCATTCCAGCGCATCCTTGGTCTTCCTAACGGTCTTGTACCTTCTGGTTTTCCTTTTAGCACTTGTTTCATCATTGTTTCTTCACTTCTTCTATGGACGTGTCCCAGCCACCTTAATCTCCTGCTTCTGATAATTCCCACAATATTTGGTTCTTTATACAATTCTCTTAACTCTTTGTTTTTTCTTATTCTCCATGTTTCACCCTCTTTAATGGGACCAAATATTCTTCTCAATACTTTGTTTTCAAACGTTATGAGTTTCTTTTGTGACTTTTTGGTACAAGCCCACACTTCAGAGCCATATAATAGTATTGGTATCACTATTGTTTTATAAATCCTAATTTTTGTTCTTTTTGATAGGAGTTTATTCTTAAATAACTTTATTAAGCTCCAGTATGATCTGTCAGCTGAGGCAAGTCGGGCGTTTATTTCTGTCTCTTCTTTGTTGTTGTTTGTTATTAGTACTCCTAGATATTTAAATTGGTCAGTTTTTTTAAACTTATGGTGCAATACTGGTAGATAATTCTCTTCATCTTCATTTCTGCTTATTTTCATGTACTGTGTTTTGCCTTCGTTTACTTTTAAACCTACTTTATTCGCCTCATTTAGTAGCACTCTTGTCAAGTTTTTAAGTTCTTCCTTATTTTCAGCTACTACTGCTACATCATCTGCAAATGCTAGTAGGTTAATTTTTTCTGGAATTTTGGCTCCACCAGGTGTATTTCTGGTTCTCTTTAGCGCCTCTTCTATTGCTATATTGAAGAGCAGTGGAGAAAGTGCATCTCCCTGTCTGACGCCTGTATTTATTTCAAACATTTCGGAGTACTCTTTTCCCACTTTTACTTTTCCTTTGGACTCTTTTGTACACATTTTAACAAGTTCAACAAGTTTAACAGGTATTCCAAAGTTCTCCAACCTTTCCCACAGTTTTTCTCTGTTTATTGAGTCATATGCTTTACTAAAGTCTATAAATAACACAAACAGATCCTTATTGTATTCCCAATACTTAGAGGCTACCTCCTTCAGGATAAATATTTGGTCACTGGTGGATCTGTTTTTCATGAATCCCGCTTGGTGGTCTCCTATCTTCTCCTCTACTTGTTCTTTCAGTCTATTCAACACTATTTTGGATAGTATTTTGTATGTAGTGTTAATCAACGATAATCCTCTATAATTGTTGCAATCCAATTTATCCCCTTTCTTATGTAAGGGCACAATAACTGCTTCAGTCCATTCTTTTGGCATTCTTTCTGCTTTCCATATTCTTGTTATTAATTTATGTAAAAATCTAATGACCTCCTCACATCCATTTGTTATTAACTCGATAGGTATGGCATCTTCACCTGGAGCTTTGCCTCTTTTGAAAGTTTTTAATACAGATTTTATTTCCTCTATTGTTGGTTCGGAGCATGTGATACTTTCATCCCTTAAAATATGTATATCCTCTCTTCTTCTGTCTTCATTCTCTTCCCCATCTTCTATACCTTCTTCACAGTTTAGGAGCTCACTAAAATATTCTTCCCAGACTCTCAAGACTCCCGCTGGTTCACTAGTTAAGATTCCATTCTTGTCCTTTACCCCCACTACATTTGGCTTAAAACCTTTTTGAAAGAATCTTACTTTTCTATGGAAGTCTCTTGAGTTGTTTTGGGTACAGTCCTGTTCTGCTCTTAATAGTGAATTATTGATGTATTTCCTTTTTTCTGCTCTTAGGGTTTTGTTTACTTTTCTGTTTGAGGCTTTCGCAGCGCTGTTGTGCTGGTGTCTCCATGTTTTTCGGGCAAAGCTGCGTCGGTGTATCTTTATGATGACGTTTCGTAGACAATGCAGGCCACATCTTCAGATCAAGTCCGAATGCCAAACGGTGAAAGTTGGCCTGTATATATACCGTCCTCAAGGGGGCCTTCCGTTAGCGCAGCCAATCAGCGTTGAGCACCCTTCTTTTGGCGCGTTCCTTCTCAGGAGTCTCTTCCAGGTGTTGTGGAGTCTATGCCCGTCATCCCGATTGAAATTAGCCTCTACCTTCTCTATTTCAATAGCCTCCCTGATGAGTCGAGGAAAATAAAACTTTTCCTTGGCTATGACTCATGACTTGGCTATGACTTTTTGTTTACTTTCCTATTGACAAGTTGGTATCTTACTTTTGCTTCCTGTGATTTTTTCGCAAGAACTTCTCTTTTGGCTTCTTTTCTTTCTTCTACCAATTCTCTACATGTTTCATTGAACCATGGCTTTCTCGGCATTCTTTTCTTGTTGAAAACTTTTTTAGCTGCTTCTTTTATATTGATTTTGAATTCAGTCCACATGTTTTCCACTTTCTCTTGTTCCGTTGCTGTATCATTTTCTTTAATGTCTTTCATTAAAACTGAGAATCTATTTTGCAGTTCGATTTGGTATTCATTTAGTTTGGTATTTTCAAAAAATATCCTGTCTTCAATTTTGTTTTTGTTCCTTTTTTCTATTTTTATTCTTTGTCTTAACTTTGCCATTACTAAGTAGTGGTCAGTACCACATTCTGCTCCTCTGAGACTTCTTACCTGAGTCACTGAACTTAGATGCCTTTTGTCTATCAAAATATGGTCGATTTGGTTAACCGTGTTACCATCTGGGGACACCCAAGTACCCTTATAAATGTCTTTCCTAGGAAACTTTGTGCTTACAACGTATATGTTTGATGCGTTTGCAAAGCTGAGTAATCTTGTCCCGTTATCATTTGATTCTTCATGAAGGCTTTCTTTTCCTGCTACTTTGTTCCAAATATTTTCTCTGCCTATTTTAGCATTTGCATCCCCTAGCAGCACAAGTGTGTCGTACTGCGGGACGTCTGTCACTATTTCGTCAAGTTGGGCATAAAACATATCTTTGTCATCATCACAGCTCTGTTCAGTTGGAGCATAAAAACTAACAGCTGATATATTATTAAACTTACCGCCTAACCTTACATAGCATATTCTCTCACTAATAGCTTTAAAACATATCACAGAATCTAATAAACTTCTTTTGATGGCAAAACCTACGCCTGCGTAGTGTCTTCCATTATCACAGCCGCTGTACATTATTTGGTAACTTTTAGTATTTAGTTTGCCGATAAATGGCCATTTTGTTTCTTGTAATGCTATTATATCCATTTTGTATGTTTCTAGTTCTTCATCAAGGATATCCATTTTTCCTGGCATTGCCAGAGTTCTCACATTCCAGGTTTCGAATCGCAAGTCCGTAGATCTGAGCTGGGGTCTTTTTCCATTTGTTCCGTCCGTATCCGAGGCTTGGTGTTGGCGTTGGCCTTGTCATCGGTAATTAAATTTCCGTCCCCATTCTTTAGAACCGTTATGTTTTCCCTGTTGTCCTTTCTCCTCCTAAGGTACTTATAAAACTTGTTTCCGTTATCTTTTTATAATATTTTGTAAATTTTGCAATTTTCTTTTCCCTGTTCAATTCTCGGAAAAGCATTTTATAATTTACCGTCGACTCAGTACTCGAGTTACGTTTTTTGTGACTCAACCTTAGCCTTTTTTTTAATGACCTAATTCTGTTGTTGTAGTACTCTGGATCAGTATTTTCTTTGAGAATTTTTATCGGAACGAAAGTACGCAACCCCTCTTCCAGTATGTCTTTAAAAGAATTCCAAACTTCCTCGACATTTTTACCTTTGCTAACCCACCCCAAATATCTACTTCTCAGAAATCTCTGGAAAGCATCACTATCGGCTCGGTTATATTGCTGTATTGTTTTTCTTACCCCTTTGCCCCTACACTTTTCCCAGTTTAGCTGAAGACATACTGCTGAATGGTCGCTTATTCCCGGAAGGATGTCTACTTCCCTATTCCAGTTATCTGGTCTCATCAGCATGACGTCGAGGGTGTTCGCCCCACGAGTGGGTTTGTCCACAACCTGCACAAAGCCCTCCTCTTTTATGAGGCGATTAGCAGTTTCCTGCGCCCTCCCTCCCCCGACCGCGTCGTTTGACCACTCAATTCCCGGAAGGTTCAAATCCCCTGCTATCAGAGTATAATCCCCTGGACTTTCCGAGCATACCTCCGCTAAGACGTCCACTGCATGCAGCCCTTCGTTAGGACTTCTGTACAAGCCAATAATTTTGAAATTTTTCTTTCCGTTTCCACTCTTTAGTTTTACACACATCATCTCACAATCATCCCTTACCCATTCCAGGATGCTAATTAACTTTTTGTTTACACATACAAATATCCCTCCTCCACGACCATTCCTGTCTCTTCTATATGCCGTAAAATCTCGCGGAAATATCTCGTTTGACATGATATGATCACCAAGCCAAGATTCCGTGCCGACCACAATGTCGGGATTACATGCATCAACCAATGTTTCAAATTCCCTAACCTTATTAAGAATGCTTTGACAGTTAACCTGCAAAATCGTTAAGCCCTTACCTGTATCTCCATGACATTGTCCACCGCTCTTTCCCATCACTGGTTTCCCGTCTCGCAAAGTCGTCTTGTAATGTTTTTAAAAAGATTAGCCAGAACTTGGGATCCCTTTCTGTTAAGATGCACTCCATCTCTACCCAAGTGTCTATCCACTACCCAACAATTAGGGTCAACAAAGGTCAACCCTAGTTTGGAGAAAATCCACTCAATTCCCTCATTTATCCCGTCGATTCTCTTGTAATATATGTCCCTTCTTCGGAGAATACCACTTATCACAATTTTTGCCCGTTTAAACTTGTCTTTTGCCGTGGTGGCCAAGTCCCATAGGAAACCTATTATATGGTCGTCCGATTTCACACTTTTTAAGTCGTTAGTTCCTATGTGTATAATCACAACACTTTCTTCTCCAGAGACATCCATGTCTTGAATTTTTCTATCCAACTGTTCTGTTCTAATTCCAGGAAAGCACTGCACACCTACTCTTTCAGCATCACCGCTGGTCCCCACATATCGTATCACGGAATCGCCAATGATTTTAACATGAGGCGACTTCTTCACTGTGGTTGTCCTTTTCCCCGGCACTTCTTTATCCACCTCCGAATCTTCTTCACACTCCTGTTCCACGTTTATACTATTCATCCTCCACGGATCCTTTTGCTTCCTCCAGTGGTTGCTCTGCCGTGTTTTTCCACGAGGCTGGTCAATATCTGCATCCTCGTGGCGTTCGTCGTCTTCAGAAATTCTGGTTTCCTCAGGTTTCTTTTTTCCATCCCTTTGGTCGCTATCTATATTAGCGTTGGTATTTGTATCCAGCTGTTGCTTCATTTCCGCCAATGATGACTTCCGCTCCTCATTTTCGGCAGAGAGTTTGAATATTTTACTCTGAGCCTTTTCCAAGTCACCACGCAACTTCTCGATGGTTTTCTCCTTTTCTTCCATTTTTCTCCTTTCCCTTTGGCTCTCACATCTGCTGCACTTCCATTCGTCGTCTTTCACACAGTCCTCTAACTTGCTCTTCGTGCAGTTAAAGTGGTACCAATCGTAACAGCTGCAGCACTGGACGCCATTTCTCAATTTTCTTTTGCAATAGGTGCACTTGAGTTCCACCACCTTTTCCTTCACCATTTCCACCGCTGAGATGTGCTCGCTTGCGGTCAATACCTCCCCTTGGACCCTCTCCCTTGGACACTTTTCTTTACCCCGCTGCCACAAAGACGTCCACTTCCCTCGAGGGTCGGAACCGAACTGACGCTTTCCTGACGTTTGACGCTTTCCTGAGGTCAGAAAACACTCGCTCGAGAGCCGATGGCCCGCTAATTAACCTGGCGCCCGGTTTCATGTCATGCTAATCTGCCACCCTTTGCTCCCCAGGCTACTTTCCCACCAGCCAACCCTTTACTAATGGGCTTTTACAGATATCAATTTACCGTTAGTTGGCAAATCCATGCTATTGCGGTATGCAGACGTGTTTATTTTCCAAGAAATGGTAGGAACAGAAAAGAAAAATTTTATGATGAGCATGGGATGGGCTTTTCACACTAGGGGCAAGGTCCTTTGCATATCATGATTGTTTCCACGAGTACTTTGTCGGAAGGACGATGGTGACAGTCTTTTGTTGAGTTTCAGAGCATACCCATCCTTGATTTTCAGAGCGCATGCACTTTTTCGCTGAAATTCCACCGATGCAAACATTCCATTTTTAGTTAGAACATTTTTGTTCTAATACGAGCGGTGTAGTCGGAGTGAATTCTACGGCAAATTCTTTGTTTTCGCTCGGTAACATTTGGCAATCAGCAATGGATTCCGGAGAGGAATCAGTGTTGACCAGCAGTGATTCCGAGGTTATGGACATTGAAGTTCCTGTCTCTTAGTCGACTCTCTCCAGAGAAACAAGCTCCGAATCAGAAGGCACAGCAGAGCATTCACGGGAAGCGGAGTGGGGGGAAATGCTTTCAACGAATCCTCCTCCGGCACCACCTAGGTTTCCTTTTGAAGGTAATTCTTCGATGAACTTCGACCTGGTTCCCGAATGAGGTCCCCTAAAATATTTTTTCCAACCATGAAATTGTTGACTTTATAACTAGGGAATCTAATCACTGCGCCAGTAACACTTTGCGTGGAAAAGTGGGGCCGAGCAGAGCTAGCGTAAATCAGTGGCGAGCTGTGACAAGCTCAGAAATTCATTTTTTTGCTCTTGTAATGCTACAGAGCAAAGTGCGGAAGTCAGATATGTACTAAGTTTTATTGGTAGATGAGACCTATACTCTCCTCTGCCTTTTTGGGACACACAATTTCTTACCGATGATTCGTAAAAATAAAACAATATTTACATCTTGCCTATAAAAACGATTTTGATCCCCAAACACACCCCAACGCCAAACTAAATAAAATATGGTCGATTTTCCAGAGGCTGGAGGAAAAGTTCAAGGCACTCCATACACCAGAGACGGACGTTACCATCGACAAGACCCTACTCTAGTACAAGGGAATATTGGGGTGGCGACAGTTCATGCCTATGAAAAGAGCTTCATTTGGCAAATATTTGTTCTTTGTGAATCGAGAACTGGATACATGTGGTCGACGACAATTTACACGGGAAAGGGGACTGTGTTGGATAAAGACGTTGCCCATTTACCCATGTCCTCAAAAGTGATGATGACTCTAATGAAGCCATTATTTGGCCTATGATATTGCGTGACGACGGATAACTTTTATACGTCTCCAGATCTAGCCGACTTGCTCGCTTCACACTCCACTGACTCGTATGAAACACTGAGGAAAGGGATTCCAGCTCTCTTCAAAGAGAATCAAGTAAAAGAATTAAAGTTTCTTGTTTTTGTCATAAATGAATTTCGTTATAACATTTTCAGAGCAAAAGTCTTCGTCGTGCAGGTTGCCTAACTCCCACGAATGTTTGCACGTTGTTTCTTGATGTACTATGGACTAAAATTAATAGTTAACATTAACGTTGTCGGCAAAGGAAATACATTTGTCACTAAATATATTCCTCATTGGATGTTTAACTAAGGTTTATGGGAAGGAAAGTTATACTGACATGCAGGTGGCCTAATTCTCTTAAGTTAACACTTTGAGACCGAGCGCCATCAATAGATGGTGCGGCAGACTCCGCCCAGGTCCGAGCACCATCTATAGAGGACGGGCCGCTGTGCTCAGCAGTCATAAACTCGAGAGCCCCGTTCTTCCGTTTCCCTTCGCTTGGCGGTCTCAGATCTTCACAGGCATCACACTTCAGCCTTTGCCACCGCAGGGTACGCTTCGGATTCTGCTGTGACTTCTCGTGTTTTACCAGCTATTGCGCAAACTACGACAAGGTATTTTTTTAATAAATATTCTCATTGTGTTTAACAATATTTTTTCCCCTGCCTTTTTATATTTCTTTTTATAAACAAAGACTTTTTTCTTGTTCTCATTTCCAATAGGTGGAGATAAAATTATGAGAAAACCGTTTATTAAAAAAAAACGTTTTTCAACAGTTTTGAGAAGGAATTGAAAGAGACGGGTAAGTTCAATTATTTTGCTTTTTAAATTAATTTTTACGGTAGTCATATACATTGTATTTACAGAAATGTTATAATGAGATTTTGTTGGTGGCCTAGTGGGTAGTTTGGTGGGCTAATGACGGAAGGGTGCCGGGTTCGAACTTTTACGCTAAATTTTTTCATTGTAAATAAAAATGTTTCCATTTCTGTGGGATGTGATTTTCAGCATCCTTTTCATTTTAGAATGAAGCGATCTAACTCCCCTCAACCGTCAACCTCGCGGCAGAGGAGAATTTCTCCAGAACATTTGGGTAATTGAATTTTTGGCATAACTATTTAGTATAATACCTTTATTATTGTCTTTATTGCAATAAATATTCATTTATGCTGCATTTGCTTTCATTATTCCAGAGGTGACAGCCAAAAGAAAGAGAGGCCACAAAGGGGCTCCAGCCGGAAATAACGGAGGGAGAAATAGAGAATATTCTAAAGACGATTCCTTCGGCGAAGACTCGTCTTCAGAGTCGTGGAGCGATTTCGGCAGTGGGGAGGAGTTTGACGACGGGGAGTCGGACGAAGCAATAACTCCAGGTAGAGGCCCAACCCCTACTCCCCACCTCTCAGAGGAGATTCCTCCACCCTCATCCCCTATTCCTTCCACTTCCCATGCACCCTCTTCCTCTCTTCCCACCCTCCCTCCCCAGACACCCCTTGCCTAGTCTAAGGGTGCTTGCCTGCCTGCAGCCCTTCCCTTTCGGGGAAGGGAAGCTCTTCTAACGGCACCCAGTGGAAATAATCCCATTGACTATTTCCGCTTGTTTTTCTCTGATGAATTCTTCCAATTAGTAATCCAGAGGACGAACACCTACGTGGAAAACATTTTCCTAAATCAGATGGGTGTTCAACCTCAAAGAGTTACTAATTGGAGCGAATTGATCAGGGAAGAATTCAAAGTGTTTTTGGGATTGATGCTCCATATGGGTACCGTTAGAACGAACAGGATAAGGGACTATTGGAACGGGAATGCCAAATTTGATTTGCATTTTTTTCACCGCAGGATGACGAGAGATAGGTTTCTCGCCATCTTGCAAAGTCTGCATTTTGCAGAAAATGCAAATGTTGGTAACCCTGCTCCAATAGATCCCTTGTACAAAATTAGACCCCTTCTTGACCTTTTTCACAGTATTTTGGAAAAAACATATACTCCAGGCAGGGTATTATGTATTGATGAATCTATGGTATTGTGGAGGGGTCGCTTGGGGTTCAGGACATTCATCAAAGGGAAGAGGCATAAGTTTGGAGTCAAACTTTACATGCTTACCGAACCCAATGGGTATATGTCCTGATTACATTGTGTGCACGGGCAAAAAGGACCTCGAGTTGGGCGGACGAGGGCATGAAAGTAAGGTTGTCCATAAACTTATGAAGGGAAGACTACAAATGGGGTATTCATTGTTTATGGACAACTATTACAATGACGTCAATTTAGCCCGTGAACTACTCAGCAATGAGTGTTATTGCACTGGAACACTGCGTGGAGACCGTAAAGGGAACCCACCGGAAGTGATCCGGGCTAAATTGAAACGAGGTGAGATAATTTGTATGAGTACTGACACAGGGATAAATGTCATGAAATGGAAAGACAAACGGGATGTCCTCTTACTTAGGCCACTAAATTCAGCAACTGAACTTGGTCAATATTATCACATCCAGGGGTAATATTGTCCAAAAGCCCAAGGCAGTTGCCGAATACAACAGATGTATGGGGGGCATTGACCGTGTTGACCAACTTATGGCATACTATCCCTGTGATCACAAAACTTTAAAATGGTTTAGGAGATTAGGGATTCACGTGATGCATATAATGCTTCTGAATTCCTATCTCCAGTACCAAAAGTTCAGCTTGCAAAAACTGAGCTTGTACTCATACAGGCTTTCCATCATAGATAGATGCCAAAGGCCAAACGAGAGAGAGAGTTTGCCCGTTTCACGGGGCCCTTCCATGATATCCATAGATTCTCATTTTCCAAAATACTGTGAAAAGAGGGATGACAGAAGGGTCCAGAAAAGGTGCAGGCAGTGTTCCAAGCAGGGTAAGAAGCCTGCAGTGACTACCTATTGCCCTGAAGAACCTGGCCTCTGCTTGGAAAAATGCTTCAAAGACTTCCATCGGTAATTCCCTCTCTACTGGCGAAAATGTAAATATTGTAAATTGTATAAATATTTGAAAATATAAACATTGTAAATATCATAAATATTGCATACAAAGTTGTAAATTACCATTTATGTATGCAATTATATACGTGTAACTAGATATGTGTGAATATTATTCATATTTGAAAATATAAACATTGTAAATATTATACATTTTGCATACGATTGTTGTATATTTACATTTATGTCTGCAATTATGTACGTGTTATAAAATATGTGTAAATATATTACTAATAATTTGTAAATTGTTTTCCTAACTTATTTATTTTTTCTACATTACTGCTGACTGTTTTAGTTTCAGATATTTTTGATAGCAATGGAATAAACTATGAATGTATTAGGACATAAATATTTCGGAAAATATTCCTTGAATTTCTGTCATTCGTCCAAGTTGGTTGTTTGGATATGCTTCGTCGGCCGGTCAAAGAGGAAAGCACCCTCGCCGGAAAGAACGGAGAGGGGAAGGGGCGGAAACTCCAAGCGGCCTCGCCTTGTTCTTCTGCTGCTGGCATAACAATTGGTCTCCTCCTTCGCTGAAAGTGCCCCAGCGGCCGTCCTTGAGTTAGGAATTTATCATAGGGCGTTCACTTACCCTTTTCAACATGAAAGGATGCCGTTCCCGGCAGCATGGAAGTGTCAAATAAGTGCGTGGCGGGAGGCGTGTGGATGCGGTCAAGTTTTTGGGGGTGGGGAGGCACGTTTGGCACGTGCTCATAATGTTGCATGTTTTTCGTTCTCGAACGAATTCTCGAACGTCATTTTGTTACTGTTAGAGGCACCATGATACAGAACACCCACAACAACTCACCCGAGACCTTCCTAACCTTCACGCGTGCACTTGAAGCTCGCTTTTGGGAGGGTGGAACTCAAGTGCTTATCTGTCAACTCGTGTAAACGCAGGTGTTTTATAATCATCTATACAAATTTACATAAAATCTTCAACATTAGCTATCTATAATTAGAACTTGGTAAAATTATTGATGAAGAAGAAAGAACGAGCTTTACAAGAAAAATTTAAAAAATAAAGAATTATTATTTAACATGTTCAGTGCGGGTGACATCTAAAGATGTCATGAGTTTCTCCCATAGGTTGCGGGTGACATCTTAAGATGTAATCCGTGGTATAACTTTTATTAATTTTTTCGCGACCGGTATTGAACCAGAATGCCTTTTTTTGATGCACGTTAGCCAATTGCAACCCGTTCTTTCTATTGGACACTACCGTTCCTGAATTTAAAGATTTTTTTTTATATCCACTATATTTTTTCTTAAACTATTTTTTCTCAGTTTTTCAATGTTGTGTGTTATGCTCTGGGGCATTTTATGTAATATTTGTCTTATTTCATTGTTCTTATTATGTGACTTTTGTATCATGATATTGCGACGGGCAGGGTGGCAATCATAGGTTTTTTTATCTGGTCAATGTTTGTTTCAAAGTGAGTTTTATTCTTGCTTCAAGATGGCTACATTATCCTCACTCCTCCGTTGCCACACGGCACAAAATTAACAATCCGGTGAATATGAGAAGTTCGCAACACATGATAATGTGAGCTTCCCCTTAGGGAATAATGTCAATGGAGGCAGGCGATACTTTGTGGAATTTAGTTGCACTGAACATGTTAAATGAAAGACTTTGTACTATTCCACGACATGAATACCCTTCCTACCCTTCAGTCCTACAAGGTATTCATATCACAACTTGTCCGGAAAATGCTCTGCTCCGGAGCTTACCCCCAGAGGTTGTAACATTGCTTCATTACCACCCTCTAGTCCGATAGTATTCATTTCTCCACATTTTCTTCCGCGGACAAAATAAAGCACTGTAAGTGAATATCTCATTGAACTACGACCATGGCTGGTTTCCTTCTAATGGATGGCCCGTGGTGGTTATGCATCATTAAGAAAAGGTGTCATTAAGATAGGAGTGGGCAGTCGCCTGTGGGAAGATTCGGACTCAAGCAGTACCAGCTCATCTGAATCATTAAGATAACTGTGCTGGGTTTATTAAAGATGAGTGACATTGCCTTTGAGGAGCTGCAGATACGTCGGTGATGTGGTCATTGGATAGCGGGGAAAGAGAGGTCTTCGCGGGAAGAGCGTAGACTCGGGAGTTTGGGGAAAGACAGTGTACGGGTGAGATGCAGTGAGCTTCGGAGTGCAACTATTGCGCGTAGGGCAATCTCTAACAGCACACACTTCACTCAAATTTTAGTCACTAATGGTGCTCTGTTTTACCATACCATATTGCGATTCTTCACTTCAGCTCAGAGTTCAGCTGACATACGTGTGACCGTAAAATCTTGTTTTTTTTAATTGTATACCTTCGAAATGCACAGAAAGAAATATACTTCCCATGCAGAAGATACCACGACCACCGTGTGTACTTCTGGTAAGTACTCACCACACATTCGTTCATATTCAATTTCTAAAGATAAATATCTAAACATTGCATTTATATTTGCATACTTAGGAACTGGGAATAGGAGAAAGAGGAAGGCAGAAGAAGATGAAAATTATAGCAGGAAAACTGAAATGGAAGCAGGACCATCTGTCTCCGGTGAGTTTCAATAAAGTTGTAATTTCGAAAACTTATTTTATTTTAAACTTGTTATATTTTCTAGTTTTTCCCAATAATAAGATAGTTTTTTCTGTTCATAATTAGGATGTTCAAAGAATGATCCTTCTCGAGCCCAACCTCATAGAATGACCGAGGACGACCTGAGGAGGCTGCTTTTTGAGACGGATTCTTCGGGAGAAGATGACGAGTCATGGGAGGATAGCGCTGAAGATTTCCATACTGAAGATAGTGACAGCGAAGAAGAGAGCGAGGATGAGGACCTTGGAGATTCTGAACATGACAGGACCAATATTTCTACAACTTTAACCACCATTGAAACCATGGCACCCAACCCCTCAGGTGCCGTAAGGCTTTCTGAAATGTGGAGTAATGAGCAACCTGCTATCACACGCATACCATTCACTGGGTGTCCCGGGTTGAGGGAATTCCCCGCCGGGGATCACCCACGCCATTATTTTGACCTCATAGCCAATGAGGCATTTACGATCTCTTAGTGTTAGAGACAAACAGGCAGGCCGAGACCCTTCTATCGGCGAATGTTTCGACAAATGCCAGAGTAGCCGACTGGAAACATATGCCGAAAGAAGAATTTGAAATGTTCTTTGGTTTATTATTTCATATAGGAACAATTAGGCTGAATAGAATTCAGGATTGCTTGAAAAAGGATGATTTATTCAATTTAACTTGCTTTTCACAGTACATGCCTCGGGATAGGTTTCTTGGAATTTTGCAAACGCTTCATTTCAAAAAAAATCCTGCACAAAATGAGCCTCGTCCAGAGGATAAACTGTTTAAAATAAGGCCATTGATTAACCATTTTCAAGATAGAATGCATGCCATTTATTCCCCTGCAAAAGAATTATCATTGGATGAATCAATAGTTTTATGGAGAGGCCGTCTGGTTTTCCGTCAGTACATGAAAGGAAAACGCCATAAGTACGGCATAAAAATTTATATGTTAACGGAACCATCTGGAATAGTAATGCAAATGCTAATTTACTCTGGGTCGGCAGATGAGGAAGTAGGAGGGTAGGGGCACGTAAGAAATGTAGTGCATAAACTTCTTGAGGGCCGAGAGGGTTTTGGCCATTCTATTTATTTAGACAATTATTACAACAGTGTGCAAATGGCTAGAGAACTCCTGGAAAAGAAAATATATTGCACAGGGACATTACGGGCAAACAGAGTAGGAAATCCCATGGAAATTGTATCCCAAAGAATTAAACAGGGTGAAATTGTAGAGTGATGGAGTCATGACGGCATTTGCGTCTTGAAATGGAGAGACAGACGGGACGTTTTGCTAATTACCTCTGAATTTGGCAGCCAGTTGCTCGAGGTACCAAACAGAAAAGGGATCATGAAATTGAAACTGGAACCGGTTGTTAAGTACAATAAATATATGAGAGGCATTGATCACGGCGATCAAATGCTAGCATATTACCCTTGTGAGCATAAATCGGTCAAGTGGTATAGGAAACTAGCAATCCACATCTTTCAGTTGATAGTTGTAAACAGTTACTTAATGTATCAAAAATATAGCGGACACAAAAAAACACTGTACGAGTTTCGAATAGAGCTAATACGCTCCCTACTTGGATCACAAACAGCCCCTACCTCACGTCCGTCTACACCAAAGCCACCCGAATCTCATTTTCCTGACTTCCTTCCCGTCGAGGGTGGGAATAGACGGACACAAAAGAGGTGCCGCGTTTGTCATACAAATGGAATCAGGAAAACCATCACCACCTTCTGTCCCGATTGTCCCGATGAGCCAGGATTATGTCTTCGTCCCTGCTTTATTGATTACCATGTGAAGAAGCTCAATAAATACTAAAAGTGTATTTTTATATGTAAATGCAAAAATTATCCTGTTGCATATTTTTACTGTAATTTCTCAATAATATATTTATCAATTTTTCAATGTTGTATTTTACTTGAAACTTGAATAAAACATTAAAAATAAAACAATTGTAATGTTTTACTTTCAAAAAAACATTGTAATTGCCATGCAAATAAAGTTAACAGAAAATTATTTTAGTCTAAAAATTGAAGAAAAATTGTAATTTCTTCGATGAATCATATGTTCATATCCTTGTTATCGCTTCCGCGGAGTATTTCTTTGGAAAGATCCGGTCTTTCAAGCGTGAACTTACACTTATTCGGACAATAAATTGAACTTCGCGGTAGGGAACCAGATAAACCGGAACTTTCCGATAAATATATTTATTAGATTTTGTGTTCGATGTGCATAAAAGACAAGATATTTCAAGAATTATAACAATTAAAAGAGTAAATTAAATGCAGTTTTAGTTGTTCTTTAATGTTAAAAAATTAAATTTAGAACTAACGCAAGGGTTTGTCGCAATTAGAATAATAATATTTGCGGTTAATTGTGTAGTGCTGGTTGCATAAGTCCATTTTTTCGCCGTGAGGGATGACATCTTAAGAGGTCATGAAAAAAAAGTTAAAAAAAATATTTCCCGGGTGTTATTGGCAGTCATCGATATCAAGGCATCCATTTAATACCAAAATATATTGAAAATTAAAATAAAAAATTTCCGTCACCAGGAACACCACAAATTTTTTCTGCCACACGGAATGTGTTAAATAATTCTATGTTAAATGTATTTAAATTTATCACCATTCAAATAAAAAACTATCTCTAGAATGATTCAATTACGATTTTTTAGTAAAATCTAGTTGAAAAAGTTGCCCTACATGATATTCGTAAAATATTGCACGCGCCAGGACACTTGGACTTTGCCAGGATCCGAGCGCCATCTATAGATGGCGGCAAATAAAAATCACAAAGAAACAATAAAATGTTCGAAGTAAAGACGTATTTTGGTCACCATTGGCATAACACTTTCAAGTTCAGATCACGAAAAAAAGTTTCGGATTTCAGAAAATTAAAAATTTAAACTTCGGGCTGAAAGTGTTAAGGGGCAACATTCAGAAATTATTGAATAAATCATTAGTTATTTGGAATAAAAAATTAAGGAAAACATTTTCGGATTTGCCTTCCTTTAATGCTTCTGAATCTGAAATAAAAAAATATGACTTTTGTAAAAAAAACCGTCAGGGAAGCGGTTAAACTTAACAAAATAAGCACTAATTTGCCAATCGAATTCAAACTGAACGATAACTTCATTTCATAGCTTTTCCAGACATATAAAAACATGAAAACGACATCGCTTAGCCTTGATTCATTGATAAAAAGAGATGTTTTTCCAAGTCATAGAGCCTTTCTAAGGTCAAATAGCCCTAAATGTAATGTTAATTTATGTTTAAGGTTTTAAAACTGATCAAAAAATTCTGAAACATTTTATCATGATTGTATTCACCTAAATTTCTGCAAAATCCATTCTTCGCATAATACCATTAGATCGATAGTAAGATCGATATATCGATTTATAACAGTTAAATTGACATGTTTTATTGCGAACATATTTTTAAAATTCAATGCTTAATGTTAACTTTAAAAAATTGTCCAAGGTACTCTGCTTTTTATTTTTTGTACCGAGCACTAATATTCTTGCATCAAGCTTCGCTTGGAGAGTCAAAGCGTCGTCTGCTCCCACAACACTCGTCAAATAACGGCGCACGTACTCCATAGCCTCGAGTGTTTCTGTCAGAGTTGGAGACGTATGAGATGAATCAGACTCAGTTGATTGCTCGGCATCATCTTCGTCATCTATTTCCACCAACTCATGCTCGTGAATCTCATCAATCGACATGATCTGGCAAACATCAAGATCATCGTCGCACTTGCAGTACTCGTCGAAATTCACCTCTCCCGCATACTGACGCCACTCCTCTGGAGGAAAATGAGCCGGTTCTGCCTCTTGTGTCGTGTCAACCGTAATTCTAGGTTCCATATGACTAAATCCTGTTGCCTTAAAGCAACTGGTGATGTTTTTTTCTGTTCACGGAGTCCCATGCGTATTTGATGAAGTGCATCCCATGCATAACGTCTATCTTCCGCTCAGCTGTTTGTAAGGTGGCCAGCCTCTTTTGTACCAGCAGTCTTCTATATTCGTGCCAGAAACATCAGATGATGCCTTGGTCAAGGGGCTGAAGGTGACTCGTTGTGTTTGCTGGGAAGAATTCAACCCGGATGTTTCTAAGGTAGCAATTGTATCGACGGGATAAGCAGCACAGTGGTTGACCAAAAAGTAAAATTTCTCAGTTATTACCTGCCAGTTTGGCCTCTAACCCACGCAGAAAGGTTTCAAAAATTGATGTTTTCATCCATGGTGTGCAGGGTAGGCTGTGTATTGACAGGGAAAGATTTTAATGTTCTTGAAATACCTCGGGTGTTTTGATTAGCTTTTCAGTCATTAGCTGCATTGTCAGTTCCACTCTCGTTGCAGCACAACAGAACTGTTACAGTCTCTCCTTGCTTAATTTTCCTCCATGACATTTTTCCCCTTTAAATGCATACGTTCGATCTGGTAATAAGTTAAAAAACAAACCAATCTCCTCGGCATTGTTAATATCATCGGGGCTGTACCCTTCAAGCGGCTTGGGCAGGGTCGTTTTCTTACAAGTTTCAACCACATCAAGGTTAACAATGTTTGCCTCACCACGCACACACCTATAAACTAATCCATGTCTGTTTTTGAATCCATCGATCCAACCATAGAGTCTATATACAGGAGGTGGCTCCAGCAGATGGCCGCAATCTTAGATTTCTGCTGTCATTTTGCACGCTTTTTAATGGCTTCTTAGACTGATCGAACCGTGGCGCTGAAGAGCGGAGCGACCTATTCATTCCTGATTTTTCCATTGCGGGTAATGGAAGGGTCTGTGCGCGACTCGCTTTAAACCGGCTTAGGTAAACAGCGGTAGTGTAGCGATTCCTACGCTGAATAATAAAACTGCGAAGTTTCTGAAGAGGAGCGTTTATTTCCACTTCGTAGTACAGACTGAGACTGGCAGCCGAGATGGCCTGCTTATATATTGGCGGCGAACTCTCTCGAACCCGGCGCCGGAACTACCTCGAACATTCTAGAATCCTTCTGGAGAGAGGCAGAAAAAATATCGTCCGGCGCCGGGAATCGAACGCGAGCCGTCCGATTGGCAATCCAACACCGATCCACCGGTCCAACTCCGTGTTGTGGCGAACAATGCGCCACACTACTCCCCGCCTTGGAAGAGAGACGGAGAGCATCGGCCACAATTCGTTCCGGAGGTCGGACGGTGCGGCCGGAGCGAGTAGTAATATCTGGTGATGGTGCTGATGGAGTAGGCGGAGAGTCCTCCTCAAGATGGGCTGGCTTGAGACGGTCGATGGAAACAGTGGAAGGTTTGCCATTGATGTTTAGGGTATAAGTCTTCTTATTGTGGCTGAGGACAGGGTAAGAGCCCGTGTACGGTGGTTGTAGGGATGGCCGCACAGCGTCTTGGCGAACAAAGACCTGGGAAGACGTGGCCAAGTCCTTGTGGATAAAGACACGCTGCGAGGAGATGTGGCGTGACGCAGGGGTCGGACGCAGCTGACTCATGTGGTCACGCAGCTGAGAGACCAGATCCATTGAATCCAAATGCTGGTCAGAGTCGACGAAGAAGTCCCCGGGAAGACGCAGTTGCTCCCCGAAGAGAAGTTCGGCAGGGGTTGTCTGCAGGTCGGCTCTCCATGTTGTGCGGAGGCCTAGAAGAACTGCGGGTAGTGCGTCCATCCATGAGTTGGAAGAAGAGCACATGAGGGCTGCCTTGAGGACGCGATGTAATCGTTCGACGAGTCCGTTGGCCTGAGGATGGTAGCTCGTCGTGTGGTGTAGCGTTGCACCTAGAGTGGTGCAAAGTTGCTGAAAAAGAGAAGACACGAACTGTCGTCCACGGTCGCAAGTTATATGTTGAGGACAGCCGTAGTGAGCGACCCATCCAAGAAGGAAGGCACGGGAGACGCTGTCCGCGGTGATGTCTACTAGGGGTTCTGCTACTGGCCAGCGGAAGAACCGGTCGATAATTGTGAGGAGGTACCGGTAGCCGGCGCAAGGCGGGAGAGGTCCCACGATGTCCATGTGTATGTGTTCGAAACGCCTGGTTGGCGGAACGAAATCTCCGAGTGGCGTTGTGATGTGACGAGACACCTTGCAACGCTGGCAGGAGAGGCAGCTACGAGCCCATGCGCGACAGTCCTTACGCATGGATGGCCAAACATATTGACGGGACACGAGTTTTATAGTTGAGTTTGCACCAGGATGACTAAGGGAGTGGATGTTGTCAAAGATTTGCCGACGAAATGGGGGAGTAACATAGGGGCGTGGAGTTGGCACGGAAGTGTCGCACCACAGTGAAATGTTCGTTCCGGGTACAGGCCTTCTGTGAAGCTGAAGAGCTGCACCGCTGTGGCGTAGTCTGTGTAGTTCTTCGTCGTCGTCTTGGGAGCGAGAGAGAGCAATGAAGTCAATCGGAGTCGCTGTGGATATGGATTCTACCCTTGAGAGACAGTCCGCGACGACGTTGTCCAGTCCGGAGATATGTCTCACATCCGTGGTGAATTGTGAGATAAATTCCAAGTGATTAAATTGTCGTGGTGAGCAGGTGTCGTTACTCCTATTTCTGGGGCCAAAGGCGTAAGACAGGGGTTTGTGATCAGTGAAGATGGCGAAATCGCGGGCTTCTACCATTGGTCGAAAGTGCCTCACTGCTTGGTAGGCAGCGTAGAGTTCGCGGTCGTGAGTGCTCCACTTCTGCTGGGAAGGCGTTAGCTTGTGAGAGAAGAAACCGAGTGGTTCCCAAGAGTTCCCAGAAAATTGCTGTAGGACGGCGCCGATTGCGGTTTGGCTAGCATCGACGACGAGCGCCAGAGGTGCTGAGTTGATTGGATGTGACAGGGTTGCAGCCTGGGCGAGTCCAGCTTTAGAGGCATCGAAACTCTGCTGAAGTTCTGGTGTCCAGCAAATTGGAGTGGAGCTCTTGATATCAGGACCTTGAAGCAGTGCATTGAGAGGGGCTTGTGTGGATGCGGCGTGTGGTATGTGCTGGCGATAGAAATCGAGCATACCGAGGAATCTCCGAAGGTCCTTAATGGTCTTCGGTGGAGGGAAGTTGTTGATAGCAGCTACCTTGTCAGGTAACGGCGAGCATCCATCAGCGCTCACGTGAAAACCCATAAATGTGACCTTGGAAGATCCTAGGACGCACTTAGCTGAGTTTACGATGACACCGTAGTCAGAAAGACGCTGGAATAAGATCCGTAGGTGTTGATGATGCTCTTTCTGCGAACGGGAAAATACTAAGATATCATCTATGTAAGGAAAGCAAAAATTTAGGCCTTCGAGTGCTTCGTCGATGAAGCGCTGCCATGTTTGGGCGGCATTAATAAGTCCAAATGGCATAAACAGGAATTCGAAAAGGCCGAAAGGTGTAATTATGGCTGTCTTTTCTATGTCTTCGGGAGCCATTGGAATTTGAGTGAAGGCCTTGGCACAGTCGATAACGCTGAAGATGGTGCATCCCTGAAGAGCGTGGGAGAAATCCTTCAGATGGCGGACGGGGTAGCGGTCCGGTATCGTACGTGCGTTGAGGACACTGTAGTCACCACAAGGTCGCCAGCTACTATCCTTCTTGCGAACAATGTGAAGTGGTGAGGCGTAAGAGCTGTGTGAGCGACAAACAGTGCCTTCGCGTACTAGTAGCTCGAATTCTGCCTGTGCATCTCGAAGTCGATCCGGGGCTAGACGGCGGGCACGGTGGTAGATCGGCAGTCCAGGTTGTAGGCGTATGTGGTGCTTAGTATGATGGTGGATCTCCCGAGGAATCCCTGATGGCCGGGTTATACCAGGAAACTCGGCCAGGAGGTCGTGGTAGGACGAAGAGCCCGACAGAGCGCGCACGCTGTATTGGGAAGATCGATCCCGATGGCCCGATGTAGAATGGCCAGTGATTGTGTCGATGAGCTGAGCGGTGGCCATGTTAGGAACGAGTTGAAAGTGGGTTAGGAAATCTGCTCCGATGATTGGCTAGGATTGATTTCGGTTGAATACTGATATTTAAACCATGATTAAGCAAACTTAATTCTTCAGTGGTTACGTTTCTTCACTACCGCATCTATTGGCCATTGGCTGCCTTTCTCCCACCCCTCCTCGCCTCCCCCACTCTCCACTTCACCCACATTCCCACTGCTCACCAATGACCTTTTAGCCGTTACCAATTTACCCCCCCCCTGCTTCCTAACCCTTTTGTCCCTTCCCTATTTATTCTAGGATTGTCCTCCTCTTCATTCACTTTCAGCCTCGTGTTTCAAGTGTTTTTCCCTTCAGCTCGCTGAAGAGGAACACTTTGTGGTCGAAATACGCGTATACGAATTTCACCCTCGTTCCCTGTTTGTTGTTTTTGTTCTATTTGACCACGCGCTTTTTGAGCTGTTCTCCCAGAAATCTGGGGCCCTGCTGTGTGTGTGAGTGAGTGTTTTGTGTGATTGTGTGTGTGGTTGTGTTAATAACTTGGCAGCCTTAGTAGAGTCACCACAGCTCTCCGAAGGATCCCAGGTTATAACCCAGGAATCCTTAGCTGGGTCTCATTAGCCTTGCAAAGGATTCCAATTGGGTTGTGTGTGTCTGTGGTGGTCCCTGGCGAGGAAATAACATTCCCGTAAACCACCACAGGAGGGTATTCTGGTGGAGAGGCTGTGGTTGGTCCCTGTTGCGGAGTCCCCATTCCCGCAAACCAACACAGTAAGTGTTTGATTTTTTTGACGAGTGGTGCATATATTTTACGGCCTTTGGAGAAATATCTTATCTGGTTAATCTAATTAATCATCGTCGCCGAATACGTTATGCACTGAATGTATTACCTGAACGATATCTCATTTTTCAATGCTACAATAGTAAAGGTGTGGTTTCGCTGGGGGATCCCGCGGCCGCGTCCGGCATCCGCGTCCAGCAGTCGGAAGTCACTGCCGTACTCATCCAATGTATATAAAATGTGTTCGGTTTCACTGATACGTTTCGGCCGTCGAGTTCGACAGCTGATGCCCGACGTAAATTCGTAATTAAACTAAATTCACATTCTCCCACATCGCCCAACCGCGGAAACGGGATGTAGTTCCCTGAATGAAACCACCCAGCCGAGTCGTCCAGCCACGATATCTAGACGCGGTGGTTGGACGTGGCCGCTGGACGCCCCAGTGAAACCAGACCTTAAGAACGACTTTGAATCGTTGGCATCGTAGCACATAAAATATGGAACCAATCGGACAAAAAATGCATTCGGCTTTGTTACCACGAGTCCACATAGTTGCCAGCGAGTAAAAAATGTAAATTAGTCGCCCGCGAGAGAATAATTGCTTCAACCAGCATTTTCCTCTCATTGTCCCTGGCATTTTTTACTACTGGTTTTCCCAAGCATTAATCCATGATGAATATTCCTCGTACAGCATTCGTTTGCTGCGCACGTGTGCTCAAAAACTATGACATGTATCGGAGATGGTGCTATACTGTTCGAGCGGTAGATTCAGTCGTGAATATAACCCAAAGAAGCTTTTTTTTGCACTTTTTCAGACTGATTACACTCAACCTTGCTCCAAGGTATAATTATTCCGGCTGGCAATTGATATCATCGAAAGAATCAGGTTTAATTTCCCGCCCTAAATGAGCGTTATGATATAGACTTCGAGCAAGGCATTGCCCTTCCCTTCTTTCATCGCCAACAGCCAAGAAAACCAGAGAAAATACAAGTTTGCTTGGTTCGTTCGACCAATTACTTTTACGCACATTAATTCTAAAGTATGACTAGCGCTGGGCACATGCATAATCAAAGGGAAAAAACGTTCAAGCACCCATACATATTTGTATCGGAAAATGGTGTAGGTACCTTTCTCCCCTTTCGCTTCAACCCAGTGATAGAAAAAATATCCTAAACGAGAGCTCAGCAGCTGATTGATTGAGAATTAAATAAGGGTTTTGTAGCTTAATCCTTTTTAGAGACATAAACAAGAAGAGGATAAGTGGAACCATCCTATGAGATGCCAAAAGTCACGCTGTCGGAGAGGGAGCATAAAACCTCGTCAGCATCGTAGCCGAATTGAAAGCACTTGCATCCCCCGGGAGGACATCGGGGGTGGGAGTTACCTACCAGTGCGGAAGCAGGATACCGAATTGGCCAGGATCTTAGGGTAGGGGCGTGGAAGCATTACTTGTCACAAGTTGGCGGTTTATTGGCTGTAACCCCCAGCAATTTAAATCGATAGATCATGATTAGAGATACGTGAAAATTGCATATGCGATAAATGCGATATTTCCGCGATGCACGTGAATAAATGCGACATAGGCGCGATGACTGGACTTTTTTGATATTTTTACAGCAAATTTGCCTTTTCGATGGCAAAATTCGTAAATTTAGTGCCGAGCGCAGTTGAAATGCTCCGCCGACGCTCACCGCTTATAGCTTGTGAGCGTCTGGCCACCTGCTCGCTGGCTGGGACTCAAACTAGACGTGGGCGCCGGCAAGCTACACCGCCGCCACCGGTTCGCACGCTGCCGCCGCCGAACTCATAAAAAGGGCGAAATTGGCAAGTTCACCAACCTAGGCAATAGCTGCCGGAAGGCAGAAACGCTTCCCTATCTTTCCATTTCTTCCTGGGAATGGTGTTTTTTTTCAAACTATGACATTTACTACGTTTATTACAACGCTACCCAAGACCGTTAGCGATCTATATCTAACGATAGTGACATTTTGTCATTTTGTGTTTTGCCTTTCTGTCATTTGCATTCGACATTGAATTGGGTTCCTTCATGACGTCATCACGCAGAGATTGCGTCGCCATGAAAAAAATCTGCTCCTGGAAAGTATGTAGTTACATTTTATCAGATCCACGCCGCATGTGCCGCCGCCGCTGGGTCGGAAGAGGGTTAGTCGCCGCCACCGACAAAAATGTCGTCGGCAGCCACGTCTGACTCAAACTCGTCGATCGGAGTACGCACCACCCTGTTCCCCCACCACCCGACCGCCCGACTTGCGTTGTTAGCATTTACACAAGGCGGAGCTTTCTAATGGTATAAGGAAATGCTCCAAAAGCCGTAACGTGGTATCTGTCTTACGATTTAAGAATAGCGTTGTGGCGGTGACGCGTTGGCGGAGAGCGATATTGGGTGGGAGCGGCGACACGTTCGCGGAGCGCGGGAGTGGCCGAGTGTGATAGTGACGGGAAGGTGACAATGTAGATATGGCTCCGGTGGTTTGGGGCGGCAGCGCGCGGGAGGAGGCAAGTTGGCACCGCGTGAACCGGGACACAGAGAGTTCATTCGGTGCTCACCACGAGTGTATAAGTCTCGTGGGAGACTTTTTCGTGAGTACCGCCGTTACAAGCTTACAGAGTTTTATCTCGGTGTAATCGCCTACTTGTTTTGATTTTACTGGCGGTCATTTATACTCAGCTGATCTCGACACGTGTTACCGGAAAAATGCCGCGAGTTAAAATAACAATTAAGCAACGTGCGGAAGCTTACAAAAACGAAAATTTTTATGTACGTGAATTCTCATGTATTCTCATGTGTGGGATATGTAAGCTCAGATTGGACTGGAATAAAAAAGATACATTAGACAAGCATATTTTAACTAGTTCACATTTGGCTAAGGAAGTGTCTGTTGCTCAAGATCTGCAGGCAAGCAACAAGAGGCAAACCACTTTATTTGAGGCGAATGAAAATGCCAAGAAGACAAAAACAGATAAACACGATTTCATACATCACACTCTGTCAATGTGCCTCAAGGCAAATATTCTGGTGCACAAATTAGACCATCCGGCAGTGAGGGACTACCTTTCAAAGTAAGCTAGCCTTAAAAGCAAAACTACCAGCCTTCCGAGACGTTGGGCCTGACTGCTTCATAGATGGTTACATGTATTTTCATCCGCAGCTACTAGAGAGGTTGAGAGAGAACCCTGGTAGCTTCTGCGATGTTAAGCAAATATTTCTTGCCATCTGCCAAGAAAAGACTGAGTTTGGAAATGCTGCACTCCACACAATCTGGGCACCAGTTAGCAGCGTGGATGCAGAGAGGTTTTTCAGCCAGTACAATCTAGTTGTGACTGACAGACGCAACCGGCTGAAGGAAGAAAGTGTTGAAACTTGTTCTATGTTGATGTTCAACTAGTTTAAATGATATTCAGGCTACTAATCTCATATTTAATTATTTACTAAATATGTATCTTATTCCTTACTTTATTATTGTTCTACCCCGTAATTATTTCAATTATTCCGTATTTTGTCATATAACTAGGTTTCACCACATTTTGTCATCATTAACTAATGATACAGTATGAAAATAAAGAAAAAAATAGATGCTACAAAATGCTATTAACTGAAATTGAAAGTGCTATAAAATAAAAATGAAAGCACTATTTACACGTATCTCTAATCATGATCTTGTAACAAAACGAACTTGAGGCTTATAAGGAAAATGACAAATTCCTGATTTCTCCTAATAAGAATGAAATTTTTCTCGCTCGGGATACAT
Source organism: Pyrrhosoma nymphula (assembly GCA_963573305.1). Lineage (NCBI taxonomy): Eukaryota > Metazoa > Arthropoda > Insecta > Odonata > Coenagrionidae > Pyrrhosoma > Pyrrhosoma nymphula. The sequence goes on from OY754330.1 coordinate 528,400, forward strand.
TACATCGATTCCAAATTGTTAATTACGTCAACTCCCAGTTTAGTTTGCATTTATCCAAATGAGAGGCCATGGTGGGAGCGACGATGGAGCGAAGCAAAGTGCAAAAATAAATAACTTTTTTTTGTTAAATGAGTGATTCTATTGACAGAAGAGTTGAAATATTTTATGTATTATACATTCCTTCGTTTGTCGTATTTCTTCTTCAATTCTAATTCACTGATTCCCTTTTATAAGACTGCCAGAATGGACCGGAAATTAAGGAAATGCGAAATAGAAATGCCTGCACATTCCCATATTGTTTTACCTCACCCAGCAATCTCCACCAGGAATATTCACCCAGCTTTCCATCTCCGTTGCTCCAAAACCGTGGCTTACTTTTCTCCATCACCTTTCTCACTTCCGGCGAACCTATCAAACGCTTCCCTTCTCTACCATACTGGTCATATTTCCCCTAAAGTCTCAATGTCCCCCCCTCCCCACTATTCAAGGTTGGCACGAGCCATCACCTTCACACCGAAGCCCCCGTTCCGGCCCCCCAGGAGATCAGGCCCCTTCGAGTGCCCCATCCGTCCCACCCCCTCAACACTAGGTCAGGATGCAATGTCCCACGCTGACTCTGCCGGCCCCCCATGCCAATTCTTGGGCCCTTTAAGTAAAAGCCCCCCACTCTCCAAAGGCATGTCCTCCCTCTCCGCTGACGCAGCCGGTTGAGGTAGATAAGATGTGACTATTCGGCGTAAAGCCAATGATTCATTCGATGTTTATTCCTCGCACACTTCCCTTGGCCTTGACTTACAGGTAGATCAACATCTCAACTGACGCACGATACTCCTAGTACATGGGTCGCGTAGCTGTTTTTGTGAGAGGAAGAATGGTGGAGGGTGAGTAACCCCCGCAATGACGGGGAAAGGAGGGGGAGACAGCTGATTCCGGCCTGGTGCGTGGCCTGAATTGGAGCTGCAATGCTTGGACAAAAATCTCCTTGCTTGATCAAAAGCAGAGGGAAAACAATAACAAAAAATATCCCAAATTTTTGTTCAATATCGAATCTTCAAATGGATCTTGAGATTTAATGAATGAAGAGCAGGCGACCTAATCTGAATAGAGACACAAATGAAGCTTTCGCTTAGTAGAGTGGAAAACGAAAATTATTGATTTGTAGTGATCGTTAGCAGCATCGTTAGTAGCCGATGAAGTGTAAAAGGAGTTATATCGCCTTCACCGTTGAAGTGCGTGGCTTGTAGGTACAATCTACTTTTAAAAGGAGGTACATATTTAGCTAGACTCCTCTATAAGCTCCATCGTATCGGAAATAGCCATGCACAAATAAGATGAATCCAAAGGAGAATAACGATTGTTATTTCGCGAGATTAACGGGCATATCAGTATTTGTACAAAATACATAACATGCATCCATCGCATATCATCCGCGAGAGAATCTTATTTTCACTGTCTTCAATATCCGGTGCAAATGATCGCGCAAGTCGCTCACTTCCTTAGTGTATGCATAAATCAATATTATTGATGATTATACATCGCTAACTCTAAAGTTACGAGTTCTCCAGTTTGGAAATAATATAGAAAAATGTGCTAAGAAGCTTCATTAGTCTACACTGCACGAAAATTGTGCAAAGACGCTTCATTGCCTTGAGCCGTCCATGACGTCATGGCCTTCTCGACGAGCAATGAGTGAAAGGAAGAGTGCGGAGTGCGGGTGGATTCCACCGCCACCGCTTGGCACATAGGCACCCTGCCTGTTAAACAGGACTGCCTTGTACTGCCCAGTGGGGCTAGCCTTATGGAGGCTAGGGTCCACATCCAGAAACAGTGCTGAACCTGCAGCGTAGCCTGCTGCTGCATGCTATATCCAGAAACCCCGCTACTCCAAATCGCTCCAAATTGGTGGGGGGCAGTGTTGCCACATTTATTTTGGGCTACATTGATGACGTAGACGAATGTAGCGACATTATGTTCCCCTAGATGCGGGCATCGGGAGGAACTAAGGGCGATAAATGAATAACGAATTCTCAACGTGACTTTGTTAGTAAACAAAATGGAGACGGGGGAAGGGAGCAGGATTTCCACGGAGGAGAAGAATTAAATAGTAAATTTAGTTGTCGCGAGGAAAGCCTGCCGATACATGATGACGATCTGCGCGCTCGGAAACCTCTTGACAAGTACCTAGGTACCATGCGTCTCGACTATAGTATACTGCCGATCGCCGATGATTGTCGTCTGGCCCCGGCACTACCGCCGGGGCAAGCCGGCCGGTGTACCAGGCACCAAGTTGGGTGGGAAAGCAATACCCCATCAAGTTTTGCTCACGAAGTGTCGGCACCGACTTTATAGGTGATTTTTTAAATAAAATGTTGTTAAATCTAGACGTTCATTATGAAAAGTTTGCGCTCTCATTTCTTTTGAAGGTAACTATTGCTGAATAATCCTTCGCCTCACCAACATCACTCGTCACGGTGGGTGACAAATATACACGTACAACTGTCGATCGCATTTGTGTAGTGGGATATATTACGTATTACTGTTATATATCAAATATGCACAGCATTATAATGCCCAAAGATGTACATGACATTCATTATGAGATGAATATAACGAGATATTGTCAACGGACGTAGAAGCACTATGCCATTTCCATCTATCTCTGAGACATTCCCATAAACTTTTACTCATCTTTTCAGTAACAAAATTACACATTTTAGGTACGCTTACACGTAATTGTACATGGTTTTCCATGGCTTGGAACTCTCATTACTTTTACTAGCAGTAACTGAGTATGGATAGAGCTGGCTGGAAGACGGCTTTCTTGTTTTGAGTATTTTATGCAAACTGTAAATTTCACAGGCACAAAGCGGTGATTTCAACTTTCTTTGGGCACTTATATAAAAATATAAATGGTTTTCAAGGCAAGCCACGGTCCATACCAAAGTTAGTACCTATTATAACGGCAAAGCCGAAGAGGTTTCAGCATAGTTGTGTTGACAGTAGTTATTTTACGTAAAAAAGTATTTCACGAGCATCAAGGCAAGACATAAAATATGTACATAATTTGTTTTTCTTTAATTATAAATGGTTTTCAAGGCATGACAGGACCCTTTCGGAAGTTAATAGCAATTAAAACGGTGAAGCCGAAGAGGTTTCATCACGGTATTGTTGACAGAAGTTATTAATAGTTATGTTAAGTAAAATATTTATTCATCAGCATCAAAGTCCGTTGTTGAAGCATTCATACTATATTTTTATATAATAAGAAATGATTATCATGAGCTTATAGCCCTTTAAACGTCAATAATTATTAATTATAAATGCGAGACGATAAGCAGACGAAATCCGGCGGCCATGTTACTTGTAGCGAGTAGCATGGCATGGACCTCACTAGACTTTGGAGCGGGTGATCGTAGCGGAGCTCGGCCGCTATAGCAGCTACGTCACCATCTGATGACGTATCCAGCAGTAGTGAGGTTTCTGGATACGGCCCTAGGTATAAAAGGGACACACACCCTGCCCCCGGGCTGATTTTTGGCCATGAACTCCTCGTGTGAGGATGACGGGGAGTGCATTCAAGGGCTAGACAAGCCGACGCTGCTTCACCAGATCACCACTCGCACAGGTACCGCGCACGCCTTCCCTTCCCTATCATTGTCCCTTTCCTTGGCTCGCCAATCGCCCGCAGTATTAATATTTGTTTTTGACTTAAAGAATAAACTGGTGCCTTTTTTCTAAGTAATCATTATTTTTTTGACGTTTCTATCGACGACCCTCATCCCCACGTGTCTCAGCCTAATCATTCATTGGAAAAAAGAACGAAAAGTTAATTGTCGTGATGTAAATTTCAGCAGGGCTTGGAAGGAGGTTGATTCTTCCGATTTTGGGATTTCCGCCGCGAAAAGCTGGAAAGACGCGGTGGAAATCCCGAAAATAGGAAGAATCAAACTCCGACAAATAAGTTGTGTTCAACTGACAATGAGTGCACCCTGTGGGCATGAATACACATTTAAATATACTTTCATGAATTATAACTTCGTAAATCATGCAAGTACGTCGCGAGAGTACATCTTAATCTAAGGAAACAAAAAATGAGCTTCATACCGATGTTTTTGAAAGATACTCGTTCATATGAAATTTGATATTACGAAGTGCCGATTTTTCCGGTCCCGTCGACTTCGTAATTTCGAGTTTCTACTGTATATCTTCCACCATTCACTGATGTTATCCCTACACACATCTCTCACACCTTCATCCATAAAAACATTGAACAGCATTGGTGATATTAAGCATCCTTGCGTTACACCCAATTTCATTTCAAACCAGTCCCTCAAGACCCCATTAACTTTCACACTTGCCTTACTATTTTCATACATTGCCTTCATAACATTCAATAATTGCTCATTCACTCCATAGTCCTTCAAAACCTTCCACAGTTTATTTATATTTACCCTCTCATACGTCTTCTCTAAATTCTCAAATGAACAATATACTTCCTTTCTGACGTCCATACATTTCTCTGGAACTTGCTGAAGAGCGAGCAGCTGATCACTATATCCTCTCCCTGGCATAAACCCACACTATACACCCCAGATTCTGTCAGTAGTATCTTCTGCACTCTTTCAATTAATATTTTACTGAACACTTTTATCTGGAATACTCAATAAACTAATTGCTCTGTAATTTTTACATTTGGTATTCCCACCCTTCCCTTTGTACAGTGGAACTATTATTCCAATCAGATGGAACAACGTAAGCTTTTTAAACTTCATCCGCCACATTTTAATCCCGGTGTTTTCATCTGGCTGCTGGATTTAATTGGATGAATGCTTGGAGCCGGGATGATGTTTTTTTGGCACTCATGGCATGCAGTGAAAACATTTAAAGGGACTTTAAGGGCACGCTAGGCATTTAAAGGTTAACATAAATTATACAAGCACCTTATTCGTAACTTTCACCCACAATTCAGCATTTCACTGGCTATCCCATCTATGCCTGCAGAATTCCCATTTTTTAATATTCTCACTGCAGTTACAACCTCACTCTCACTTATTTCCTTTTCCATAAAGACACTACTCTTGCAAACAGATTCACAAGGCTCCTCATCACCTGCACTCTTCAAAACACTCCCTTCAACAGTTCCTTGCTCTCATCCCACGCGCTAATCTTGTTCTTCCATTGCATATTATATTCCCCTGCTCCCTTCCCTTGCTCTGCCCTTTTCACCCATTTCCAATATACCGTCTTATTGCCTTCAAAATCAATCTGCATTTTGCTAGCCTCATCCGCATGCATTTTTTCCTTGCTCTCTTTCACAATAATTGTTCATTTATTATTTTCCTCTCTGAAATTCATCACATTCTCTCTTTTGTTTTTCCTCAGAATGCTGGAAATCTTAATTTTTACCTCTGAATGGACAATAATTTATTTGCTTCACCAATTCCTTTTTTCCAGTTATTTTTCATTCTTATTCCTATCAAGGACATGAACTAATCACACCTTCTTTCTAATTCTGGCTCAAACATATTCTTTTAAAGACATGACATTTTTTAAATATAAGGATGAAACCATAAGTCTACATTAATGGTAAGAAAATATCGTCAGCGGCTCATATCTCCACATCAGGAATTTCCTCCATAGTTATCAGCTTTAAATCTCAAATAACGATGGTGGTCTTTTTTCAATGCATTTCTATTTTTACTCTGCGAGAAATACAACGTACTTGTATTGCAGGTTGCATAAGGACTTTTTCCACATGGTTTTAGGACTGTAACAACATCGTCAGGAAGAGATAATAAAATGGGGAGAAATAAAATTTTGCAAACTCTTGGAACTACAGAAGAAGACTGGTGCAAAGCTGATAATCTATTTTCGACAAATACCTCAGTTGTCGTCCCATATGCCTTTGCTTTGCGGGTTGCATGTGTTCTTTACGGAGGTGCTACACGGCTGATGCAACATCCCCATGAAGAATGAAAATAATAAAAACTTTTCATAAATTGATGAAATTAAGACTTTATTTACTGGTATGAGAAATATTAGTGCATTATTGCCTCTTTTCCTCTGTTATTTGAACCACGGAATTCCTGAGTGATTTTCACACTTCATGCTTGAAAATAGCCAAGACCCTCACACATTGGATAGCCAGCCGATTGCTCTCCAGAAATGGGGGTCTCATCTTCGGACATATATGGTAACTACTGATTCCACCATAATTGAAATCTTTTAAAATGCTTATTGATGCCAAAAGCAAATCACCACTTTGTCATGCAGATTTTTAAATTACAGGCTGTTAATTAGATTATAAAAATTATTAAAATAAATTATAAAATATTCATTAAAAATAAAACATAAAATGAATAATTTGTGCCAAATTTGTACGTACATATATTACATACAAGTTTTGCAAAAAATACCATTCATTCAACAAATAATTACCAACTTTACCATTTGGGAAAACCGGGAAAAGTTCCAAGTTCATATTTCACTAAATCATAAACAATTTGAAGTTCGGGACTGAAAAATGATATCACTTCATCGAATCTTTAACGATTCAAATATGTATACTGAATTTTTTACACGTAAAAGTCTATATTGACTGATGGGCAGGACCACCTTGCTCATTTCACTATATTTCCTTGCTCATTTCACTTGCTCATTTCACTATGTTTCACTGAAAAAAGAGAATTTACTGCAGAATGTCACTCCCTCCCCATCAACCAGCAAATTTTCTCCATATTCCTTTTTATCTAAAGCTCTAGATCATTCTTCACCCTTCAACGACGAGCGACGTAGTCACTACGTCGGTCACGAACTTCACATGCCGTCGAGCAACGTAGTGACTACATCGCGGCGATTCCATTTAAATCAGTGGAAAACCAGCGGTTCCATTTAAATCTCCTCCGACCTACGAGATGGGATTCATTTAATACTCTTCCGGGCTTGAAGGGTTAAGTAAAAATTCATAAAAGTTTGATATGTTTAAATTTCTACTCTGTAGTTTTCACTTTATTTATTAAGCTATTTTTCAGCATTGAAAAATGATTTCCACCTCTCTAAAAATTGGCTGACTGCTTTCCTGAGCGTTAGCATTTGCTTAGCACAGCTTAGCTTTGACTAGCACCTATAAGCCATAGCTCTAGCAACAAAAACATTGATGTTTTAGTGTTCAATGTGCAGTGTATTAGGAACAAAATCTGTCAAATTGAGCTTTTGCTTGAATCTAGAAAGTATGATATCTTGTGTCTAACAGAGCATTGGCTACACGAGGATGAAACTGACCTCTATCAACTACAAGGTTTCAATCTTAGTTCCATTTACTGCAGACAGTCAACAAAAAATGGTGGTGCTTGCCTATTTGTATCAAACAACCTAGTATGTAAGCCCCTTGATTTAAATCAATTTTGCATTGATATGCACTTTGAAGTAGCTGCCATACACCTCAAGGGTATTAGATTGATTGTTGCATCTATCTATCATTCTCCTAAGGGAGATTTTGATCTGTTCTGTAAAAAACTTGAGAAGGTCTTAATTTATTTTCAGAATTTTCACACTAACATTGTGATAGGTACTGATTTAAATGTTGATATGGGCTGTCCATCAAGGAATAATGCCCAAATAGGCATCCTTCTAAGGGCTTATGATCTATACTGTGCTAACTCTGAACCCACCAGGTTGAGTGCCTGTCTTGACAATGTAATAACCAATACCGATCAAATTTTTCAACAGGCTCCCAACTTCTGCCAAGTCAGCCTCTAGTGTGGGCTTCTGTAAGGCTCTCCGAGATTGGCTTACATCCAACCCATTATATTCCCTAGAGGAATATTATAACCTAGATTTCTCCAGCCTAAAACTCTAAGGTCTATTGTTTCATTAAGTGTATTGACATGATCTGCCTTGTTATGTTCCTCAATTATGAGATGTTTATTTGACTCAATTATAATTTTGAATTAATTTTAAACGCAATTATTCACATGTACCATACCTTGACGACACCTATCATATGTATTTATGCTAAAGGTGAATAAAGAATATTATTATTATTATTATTATTTGGCTGAAATGCTCCACAACAGGTCTGAGGTGACTCCATTGTATGAAAGCACAATACGGCAAGGATAAAGGGAATTTTAGCTATTAGGAACCAAAATTTTAGACATTTTGAAAATTTCAGAAATTTTCTAGACAGTTCTATAAATAAAATGAGTTCACTACTAACTTTGTGGTATTACATTATGTAAAACGATTTATTTAAAAACTTTTACAAACCACAGAAAAAAATGCAGAAGTCAGTGTCATAAAACAGATCGTGGTAAAGGTGAGCTTTCGTCCCGCCAGCGTTTTCGCGAATTTCACCCACTTACAATAGAGATATCGGAACCAAATTCACATCACTTATTAACCCTTCCGCGCGGTTCGCCGTATGGCGTACGTCATCGGCAGTCTGGTCCCACTAGCGGTTCGCCGTATGTGGTACGGCGGCTGATACTCCCTCGGTTAAGATTTTTTTTTCTCTTCATCTCAGCACTTTTTGAAGGGTGAATGTTATCGCTGGCCTCTGAGAAGATGCCTCATCGTTATCATAGTCTTTTGCAACATGAAAAAGCACTTCATAGGCAATAAAGATAGAAGAATATCTGAGCTCATCACCAGTGCAAGTTCTGCGTTGACCTCCTTCCTCATCACAAAGAGCTCTCTTATTCTGCTTGCCTTTTGTTTATGTCTGGCATCTGGATTCTGTCTCTCATATTAGGGGACCTTCCTAATCACTTCTCTTGGACCATTCACATGCTTCGTTCATCCTTTTTTTACCCACAGAGTAGTGACCACGTCGCCTCACTTCCAAACTCTCTCAGTGTGTAGATCCCTTTCGTGTGGAGAAGTCCAGGAAGCACAATACAAATTTAGAAATGGAGTCCAAAAGGAATAAGTTATTTTTGAGCGAAGAAGAAATACAAGATATAGTTGAAAATGTGGGAGAAGAAGATGAAGTGCTTCTTGATTCAGGTAGTGACTGTTCAAGTGAAGAAGAAGGTGATTACTCAGTGAATACCCTTCCCGAAATTTGTGATAGCGGAGACGAAACTGACGGTGATACACCAAGTAGGGCACATGATCTTTCTTCCTCGTGGGTCTGGGATGATTTTGATGAATGCAACATTCCAAAAAAAATTCCTTTCACTGGGAAATGTGGTCCAACAGTAGTTGTTGATTATATTGTTGAGTCTTTCACAAATATTTTTGATAGAGAAATAATGGAAAAAATCGTTTTCGAGACGAATAGATACGCAGATAATTATTTAGAAAATAATCCACTATCCTCTCGGTCACGATTGAACAATTGGAAACCTGTTGATGTTGGAGAGGTTTATGTGTATTTTGGGTTTATAATGTTGATGGGAATTATACAAAAACCGACTATTCGTTCATACTTTTCACGAAACCCACTTCTGGAAACAGAAATTTTCTCTAAAACTATGTCCCAGGACAGATTCGAATGTATCTCAAAGTTTTTACATTTTGTTGATAATGATAATATCCGTCACTATAGCGATAACAAAAAACTTTTCAAAATTCAACCTATCACAGATTACTTGAAGAATAAATTTGAAAAAATGTATGTACCAAAAGAAAATATTGCTGTTGATGAATCTCTTACTCTATGGAATTCTATCATTCAGGCAATATATTCCTTTGAAGTCATCTAAATTTGGCATAAAAACCTTTGCGAATCTGATACAGGCTACTTATGGAGTTTTATTGTTTACTCAGGAGCTGATTCAACTATTTCAATCACAGAAACTCCTGATGGACTCAAGACATCAGCAATAGTGATAATAATAATAATAATAATAATGTTTTATTTGTCCAGAGATCAAGTCGTTACAAAGGTTACACTGATATAGGACACGTCAGGTTAAAGAAATTAAATACATACAGTGGATACAGGACACATGTCAAGCATTGTTAAAAAAATCATTAATGGAATAAAACATTTTTGATTTCAGATACCTTAGTAGATTAGTCTTAAATGCAGCTACACTTTGTTGAGCCTTAAGCTCAGCTGGCAGTTTATTGTAGAGTTGAAGGCCCATACAATTTGGACCAGCACCTGCATTCCGAGTTCGTACATATAAGACGTGCAGCTGATCAATCTGTCTCATAGAATAATGGTGAATATCACAGTTCTTAATATACTGAGAAAGATTTCGTTTTGTATTTAAAAGTACATGAAAAATATATACACATGGCACTGGTAATATTTCCAATTTTTCGAACAGGGGACGGCATGGGGCGTTGTGTTTAGAAAAAGTCATGAGCCGAATGGCTCTTTTCTGAATCCTGAAAATGGCCAAGGCCTTAGAGGATGAACCCCAGAAAATGATGCTATAGGCTATATGAGAATAGAATTCTCCATAGTAGAGTCCTTGAAGAACATCAACAGAAACAGTGGGTCTAATGGATCTAATTAAATAGCAGGCTGAGCTTAACTTACAAGCTAAAGTATTTATGTGTTCATCCCAACAGATTTGAAAATTGATATTGAAGCCCAGAAATTTGGTATTTTGTACCTGTGGGATCACCTTCCCATCAGCTTCAATTGAAAGTACTTTGCTTGCTTTATTTTTATTTACAAAGTAAATTAGGTGAGACTTTCCTATATTTAAATCTAGAGAATTATGATGACACCAGGTAAGTAAAGCATGACTCACCAGTTTACATTTTTCTGTCAATCCTCCAAAAGTAGGTGCTGTGAGAACAATGTTGGTGTCATCAGCATATAACACGGGGGTAGCACCATTTATGTGTAGAAAACTATTTACAAGATCATTAATGTATGAAAGAAACAAGACAGGCCCAAGGACAGAGCCTTGAGGAACACCTCGAATTGGGATCTTACCCGGGGAAACAAAAGTTGCTCCATTTACTGAGATAACAACGTGTTGAATTCTGTCTGACAGGTAGGACTCAATCCAAGCATTAGGTATGCCACGAACACCCATCCTGTTAAGTTTCTTGAGAAGCAATTGATGGTCCACACTGTCAAAAGCTTTTGAGAAATCAAAAAACATTGCAGCAACTTCCATTTTGTTATCTAGTGCATTCAAAGTCTGGTCTGATAAAGTTAGTACAACCCTTATTTGAGAAAGGCTATTCGTTATGGTTAGATAATTATTATAATTCACCTGCTTTGGCAAAGTTTTTATTGGATCACGATACAAATGTTGCTGGAACTTAACGATTATCTCGAAAAAACGTCCCAAAAGAGGTGAAAACAGCAAAGTTGAAAAAAGGATAACATACAGCAAAAGTTTGCGACGGAATAATGATAATGAAGTGGAAAGACGAAAAGCCAGTTTCACTTATTTCAAGCTTCCATTGCATTAATTTTCGTGAAAAAGATGGAAAAACAAAACCAGTGTGTGTTTTAGAATACAACTCCGCAATGGGTGGTGTTGACCTAAAAGACCAAAAGCTTCAGCCGTATTTATTAGAACGAAAAAAGACTAAGAAATGGTATATAAAACTATTTAGAAGGCTATTGAATGTTTCCGTTCACAATGCATTAGTAATATTCAATAGTGGTCAAAAAAAGGTAGATCATCTAAACTTTCGTCTTCAGCTAATTCAGCAGCTCTTTGAAAAATACGGAGCTAGCTCAAATACATCGACCACTAGGAGGCCTCCCACAAATCCGTCACCACGCCATTTAGTCGAGAGGCATTTCATTGAAAAAATACCGCCCGCCGGGAAGAAGTCCCAGCCTCAGAGAAGATGCCAAGTGTGCTCCGCTAGAGGCAGAAGGAGGGAAACAGTGTACTGGTGCCCTGACTGCGATGCTGGCTTATATTTAGAGGAGTGCTTCAAACTTTATCACACCAAAGTTAACTTTTAGGACTCAAGTTTTCTAACTTGAAGTGATTGCACAAGCAAAATTATAAAGAAAAATGTAAGTAAAATTTTTATTACATTAACACATCATTTTAGCATATCATACTAAATTTTTTCCATGATAAAATGAAAACTAACACAGATATAAATAATTGTTTGTAAAGGTGCAGAAAATGAGATTTTTTTAAAATTTAAATACCGCGAGTAGGGCCTGGCTGTTTAAATGTGTTGACCGGCTGGAAGGGTTAAGCAAACCTTGCGCATTTGTAAAATACTTTCAACACAACAATGCATCAACTACTTTAGGAATGGGAAACTTTCAAATCTGAGAAGTGTGAGAGAAGAAGAGAATTTTTTCCTCTCCGCCATCTTGTGAAAAAATGTCGTTTCCTCTTATCCACTGTACGTGGTGCAGCGATCGAGCAGTTGGTTCTCTAGCATATGCACACCTCTCCTACACAATTTCTTCCCTCCTTCCACTCAAAATCGCCCCGCAACAGCCATTTACTACAATGCAATTCCATTCATTCCACCGCAGTAAACATTGCACATTTCACTTCAAATGAAGGATTTACACTTCCTTTTCACTCGCATTCATTCCACTGCACTAATAACATTTCACGTTTCACTTTAAATGGAGGATTGCGAGTTCCCGCAGCGAGGACACGAGTGTCCATCCCTGCGTGCACGATAGGCAACTCATGGCGACAGTCAAGTCAGAAAATGATTAACGCCAACAAGCCCCTCAACTCTCGTTGGCGAATGAATACCGGTTGACTTTTCAACAATTACCTTCCAATTATTGACAGTTAATTTCCCCCTTCCACACTACCCGAGAGAACTCTATACGTCAACAATACTATTTACTTAGCCTCTTACAAAAGCCCACTTACATTAACCTTGTCACCTGAGGGATTTTATACCAGAAACAATACGAAGAATTACATTTTAGCCTTCTACCAATGCCCACGAAAAAGCTTGTTGGTGGGGTGGGTTGGGTGGGCAAATTAAAGAAGGGAAATACGTTTTTAGCATTTCCAATTCATGAAAATGCCGTAAAAATCAGCATAATGAAACTTCATCCACTCCCATAAATGCTTGGCCCGCAAGGTTATGGTGGGGTGGGTTCAGGGCAAAGGAATGTGGGGAAATTCGTTTTCCACTTTTCCAAATCACGAAAATGCCATAAAAATCAGCATTTTGAAACTTCCTCCACCCAGAAATGCCCATTTCCACTTTACCATTCCCGCGAAAAATGCGTTTTCTGCTTTTCCAATTCATGAAAATGCGTTTTTCACTTTTGAAAATGGCCAAATCGTGTACCGTCCCACCCTAGCACCCCTGTTTCACTCCATAAGCTTGTTGGGGGGGGTAAAGGCATTTTATAGAAGTGAAATTAGTCTTATCCCTCTTCCGGTTGTTCGTGAAAACCTCCAAATATGGCGTCAAAAACGGACGAAAAAATCGAAAAATCGGTCATTTTCAAACGTCTATATTTCAAAAACTATTAGTCACACTGGTATGATTCTTACATTTTTACAAATGCGCATTCTTCCTCTACTCATAGGTCTCACATTCAATATCGTCAGTTTCCTAGGTTTTTCAAAAAAAAATGTTGACCGTGCGGGCCGAAAGCTCACGTTTACCCAGATCACTAGGAATAACGGGTACACGAACAGATTAATAGAGAAATTAATTTCTAATAAACAAAAGAAATTGGCACTGGAATCAATTTATTCCACCAAGAGCTTGCAAAGTAACAAAAAACGGTGGTGTTCTTTAAGATACCTAGGTGACATCACATATATATTGGCTAAAATATTCCCTACAGAAATTTATAACATCTCCCACCTTTCCCTCCCTCCAGTGTGGTGCGTATATACACAGGTTGCTCGCCTTGCTTCATCACCAGTATGATGGTGCTCAGCACCAAAACCCGGGTCATGTGTGTGTGAGAGTGCATATTTTTCGGTGGTTTGTAAAATTTTTTAAATAAATCGTTTTACAGTTCTAGAAGCATCAAAAATGAGGATCCACCCAGTTAAACAAGTGCTGTTGGCAGAGCTGGAGTTTCTTTCACCTACCAGGGAAGCAGAGGATGCGACGTGATGGGGTGGGATTCTGCGAACAAACGCCCCCTGCAGGATCGCCATCGTAAGTCCAATGGCAAAGAACATCCACCCCTGCTGCATCGACGTGTAGCCAAATGCGTGGTGCGTCAGGAAGGTGAGCGTGAACTCGAGTCCAGAGTAAAGGAAGAGGTAGATGTAGTAGATCACTCCCAGTCTCACCAACTTTGAGTGCTCTGCAATCATAATCACATTTAAAATCAATTGAATGAAATTCTCTTTCATGATAAACAATTCACGCATCAAAATTAAACCCACATTGCTGGCACAGTGGCATATGCCATAAGATTATGGGCAAGAGGGTGATAAACGTTCAGCAGCAGGGATTTGCATTTCCTGGCCAGGCCTTGCCTGACCTTCAGTCACACATTTGGCAAAGACTGAACAACTGAGACATCTACAGAGAATATCATTAGGAATTAAACAGAACACTATCAGTTAGTAATATAAGGTCCAGTTCTTTAATCTTTGGCAAAATATTTTCTCAGCAGGAAAACCAATGCTCATACATTTTTCCATGTCACCCAGGCAACTGCACAATGAAATACACAAAACCCAAATTCCCAGTAAACATCAAGTTAGCCTAAAGGCTGTCATCTCACAGTTAACGTTAGCCAGACATTATAAATCAGGCCTAAATATTTCATATGAGGTGGAAGCCCACAATTTTTACAGCCTCAATCACAGCCTCAAAGAGTAAAGGAGGATGAAGCAAGTCATTAGGTGAGACACTACAGTACAACTCCAATCCGAATCCGAACTCCCAACTATCCGGATCGCTTTTAAAGGGGAAACATCAGTTGATATTGTCTTTATAAACAAAATTGGGGCCCTTCAATTTAAATTTGATGTACTGCATTTATTTAGTCATTAATTTATTATAATGCAAGCATTTTCAGCCATGGGAAAACATGATGGGACACTGATGCATACTAGTTTCACTACCTCTGACGTGATGGCTGGATAGATGTGCATTTTTCGTGCCGAAAAAAACATCAGGAATGTTCACGTTATGTGACTCAACAATTAAAGCACACCCCAAGAGTAAAGGAGGATGAAGCAAGTCATTAGGTGAGACACTACAGTACAACTCCAATCCGAATCCGAACTCCCAACTATCCGGATCGCTTTTAAAGGGGAAACATCAGTTGATATTGTCTTTATAAACAAAATTGGGGCCCTTCAATTTAAATTTGATGTACTGCATTTATTTAGTCATTAATTTATTATAATGCAAGCATTTTCAGCCATGGGAAAACATGATGGGACACTGATGCATACTAGTTTCACTACCTCTGACGTGATGGCTGGATAGATGTGCATTTTTCGTGCCGAAAAAAACATCAGGAATGTTCACGTTATGTGACTCAACAATTAAAGCACACCCCAAGAGTAAAGGAGGATGAAGCAAGTCATTAGGTGAGACACTACAGTACAACTCCAATCCGAATCCGAACTCCCAACTATCCGGATCGCTTTTAAAGGGAAAACATCCTCGAAAATCGATTTTTTACAGCCACGGCAATAGGCTATTTGAAACGTGCATTGTATCTTTTATACCGTTGATTTTGTTTGACAGTTATTGGTTAAAGCACATACGTTTCTTTTAGCATTTTTCTATCAATCCGAAGCGAATACGTTATGAAGTTTCCAAAGAAATTACCTTTTTTGGTGAGTTATCCATTTATCCGGATATTCGATTATCTGGATAGGGTCCAGTCACAATTTATCCGGATAATTGGAGTTCTACTGTATTTCGAATTCATGACTGGGTATACATTATTTAGTGATTGCATATTTCTAAGTGAAGCAATGGTTTCATTGATTGCACAACTTTAATCCTTACCCAAGAGCAAAATCAAGGTTCACTAATTCAATTCTGTTGTCTGCATCTATTAAGGTAGTTTGAGCAAAAAATCACTTAACCTAGAATTTGATGAATTTGGCCTCATTTTTAAGAAGCAACTCTCATCTTTCCAATTGTATCAAAATATCAACCCCTTGCCAAACTACTTTTCGAGCAAATTGACTGTAAATATTAGCTGTTTTACACGGGATAGATTATGGCTGTCCACTCCAGAGGGAGAATATTTAAAAAGATTAGGAACTTCTAGCACCCAGATTTCGTCAAAAAACTAACGGTATATAGATTGCATGTTTTCTCAACTATTTATAAAAATAATCTATTACTCACCACAGTAATTTTTACAGAATTGCAAAAACACCTGCTGTTCTGAAGGGTTTTCAAACGTACGGCGGGAAAAAATGAGTCAAGTTAGAGACTTACATATGTAGCTTTATTTTTTTAATTACTAAGAATTTTGGTCGTATATAGCTATATATCTCGACGCCATTAATATTACAATATTTATTTCATACTACTTACAGATGCTGAAATCAAAAAATAAAATTTGAATATGGTCTCAATTATGACTAGGGAACTATCTCACTCAAACCACCTTAAAAGCACTTTGCTCAGTTATTCAAACCATATACATACACCTCTTGGATTTTCAATGTTGTCATTTATTGCAACCCATCTACCGTTGAACAATGAGAAATATACAAGCAGAAATATAACATTTGATGACTATAAGATAGACTTAATATGTACGAAACAACTTCACAGTGACAAAGTTCCAGTACATAGTTTATAGTACATACAGCGTTTCCATTAATTTAGTTGAATCTACTTTTCTAACGAACATACAATATGTATCCACAATGATATGTTTAGGCACCATGATTCTTCACATTCGAAAGCATCAAAAATAGTTCTCATGTACAGCATGACACTCAATGTTTTACTCAAAAATGTGGTTTAAATACTTAAACTATACATGAGTATATGTAAGTACTTGGCATAAGTGGATTCTTGCCAGCATAAGTCACTGCACTGTGTTATTGTACCTAACACGATAGGTCAAGTTGTCTCCCGAGACTGGTATGGAGATGAATTTTCAATATTATACGCTATTGAGCGCGATCATCACGTCTTTAATGCATATGGTGATATTGCCAACTTAAATGGACAACCAAATTGCTAAGTTATGATAACATATTTCAATGGTATCAGTTAGTGATGGGTCGATTCGATTCCTCGATTCTTCGATTCCTCGATTCTATGGCAAGAATCGGAATCGAAAATGAGTATTTACCATGGTGAAAAATCGATTCCGATTCCAGTAGTACTTCAAACCACAAATTTATTTACGACCGTGCTTCCAAAAGTCATTTGAATTTTCGCGCCATGTAATCGTAAAAACAAAACACATTCAAATCAGCGTAGTGACCGTTTCTTCCATGCCGTAGTCCCGTAGTGACGTTAAAGATACATACGTTTTCTAGGTGCACGACATTGTCATCGACTTCTACTGAGCGTTGTAATGTCGATAGTGTGGAATCATTTTCATATTGATCCTATAAATGATCAAATTGCCGTGTGTATCCACTGCCACGCAAGAATTTCCTGTGGTGGAACTTCAAAATCTACCTCAAATTTATTAAAACATTTTAATGAACAACATAGATCCCTAGTAAAGGCTTCATCACCGAAAGATGGGACACTTGAAATTTCACCATTGACGATTCAAATACCTGAATTGTCACCTCCAGTTCAAAGTGAAGTACTTAGTGATTCAGTGAGTTCCTGTTTAAGAACAGATGAGAGCAGCCTCAGTTCTTCTTTTCTACCAGCTACTCCCTCATCTCCTGATGTCGAAGTTATTACGGCGAGTAATGCAGTTAAGCGTAAGCCCTCCAAACTTCTATCTCCTAATCAGCCTACTTTGAAGAAGTTTATGGATAAAACTTCTAAATTTAAGGTTGGAGACGCCAGGTCTACTATGATTACTCGCAAAATAGGAGAAATGATTTGCTTAGACCTGCAACCCTTCTCTATTGTAGAAAACGTAGGATTTGTCAAACTTATGGAATTACTGGAACCTCACTATACCATGGTATCTAGGAAAACTCAATCGAATTGTGTTATTCCCAAAATGTACAACCAAACCAGAGAAAAGGTAGAAGATATGATAAAAATGATAAAATTTGCAGGAATAACCACAGATTTGTGGACTTCTAATGCGCAAGATGACTATCTTAGTGTAACGGTGCATTTCCTTGATGAGGAATTCAATTTTAAGCACTTATGCCTTGAAGTGATCCCATTCCCTGAAATATCGCATTCAGCAGTGAATATACGCACATTTTTGGAGATGACTTTATCTGATTGGGGCCTACAGGAAAAGATAGCGTGTGTTGTTTGTGACAATGGACGCAATGTTGTTGCTGCTTTAGAAAGATCATCATTTAGGCATTTTTCATGCTTTGCACATACATTGCAACTTGTATTAAAAGAAGGATTTTTAAACTGCAAGTCAATAATGAATCTAACAGCAACCTGCAGAAGAATTGTAGGCCACTTCAAACATTCTTCCAAAAACGTTAAAATTTTGAAAAAATACCAGAAACTGGCCCAGATTCCCAATCATAGACTAATTCAGGATGAGCCTACTAGATGGAACACAACTCTTCATATGTTTAAGCGAATTCTGGAACAAAAACAAGCAATTGCACTGGCATCTGGTGAGCTCAAACTACCAATAGATTTAACCCAGGGACAGTGGGATATGATCGAGAATAGTATTTCTATACTGGAAGTTTTTGATGCAGCAACTCTGCAAGTTAGCTCTGAAAATGTAACCCTGTCTGAGGTTAGTTCATTTCCTTGATAATTTCAAAGTACCTCATTTGTTTGTTTATTTTTTCTGAATTCTGCATTCTATGGTATAATTATTGGTCCTCACAAAAGATGAATGTTATTTTGATTAAAGGTAATTCCACTGGTGCATTTACTGGAACATGAATTGAAGAAGCCCGCTCCAACAGGTTCAGGCCTGCAGGGATTAAAAAATGACCTGTTAGCAGCACTGTCCAAACGTTTCATGAATATAGATGACTTTTGTTGCTCTCTTGCATCAATATTAGATCCCCGGCTGAAGAAGGAGCCATTTTCTAACCAAAGGCATTTGGAGACTGTAAAGATGACACTAATAAAGGAAGCCAAAAAAATTCAGCAGGTAAGGTGATTGTAATTGCACCTAGTGAAGCCTCGTATTAAAAAAAATTTGTTTTATTTCCTGATTTTTTTTCAAATTAGATTGAAGGCAGTGGCACACCACATCCGGAGGAGCAAATTCAGCCTAGGGAGCCTGTGACAGGTATATGGTCAAGGTACAGTGATGTGTTTGGAAAGGTACCCAAAGACACCATAGCAAATACTGTTGAAGCTGAAGTGGAAGCTTATTTATCAGAGATGAATGCACCACCAAATTCCTTCCCTGGGGAATACTGGATGGCTTGCTTCTCCTACCCAAGGCTGAAAGTATTAGCCAAAAAGTTTCTTGCCATACCGCCATCCACTGTATTCAGTGAAAGACTTTTTAGTTCAGCAGGAAAAATATGTGATGTAAAACGCAACAGGCTTGATCCTGACAGAGTGAAGATGCTTTGCTTTCTGAGCAAAAATTTAAAATCTGTAAAGGGAGACTAAATTTGTAAGACATTATTGATAATGATCAGATATTTTCAATAAAAGATAGTTATTAAAGATGATACTTTTATTTTAAATTTAAACATGAATGTTAATATTCTTAAGTAATACCTATGAAATTAACAATTATATTTTAATTACATAGTGATGATATGAGTGATGCTTTTGTTAACTGATTCTTTCACAGAGGAATAATTTTTTACGTGGTTGTCTTGTTGTCTGGAATTAAGTGATATTTTTCATGGAGCCTATGGCATCAGAATCGATGGAATCGGTATTGGTAGAATCGGAATCGAAATGTCAGAACCGGAATCGGGATCGGAATCGCTAAAATTTTGGAATCGACCCATCACTAGTATCAGTATAAGGGACAACATAATAATAATTTGGTCATCCATTGATTTGAGAGTTTCATTCTTACGGATATGAAAACACATTTTCTCAGAGCTGTTTAATAGCTTGGGCTTAGAAAGCAAAAGCAAAAAGAGGCCACAGAGGTTAAAAAGACACAAAGCAACAAGTCGACACAGGGTGTCCACTGGATTCAATTCACTCAATTTCATTACTTTTACAGATCAAATTTCAATTTTCCACACATAATTTAGTTCCCCCAATTTCAACAGCACAAATGATTAGACTGTGAGCCTTGGCCATGAACTGCATACAGGCACACTTGGAGTAAATAGAGCCTCTTATCACTTCCCCTTTTCATATCGATGGGAGAGTGCTCATTCTGAAGGTGAGGACGTTAAGCTCAGCCACAAAGATATTAGAAATGGGGAATAACATCTCCAACTTCTGAGCAGCAACCCTCAAAACCTTCAACTCGGAATAAGAAGAAGAACGCCTCCACATTGTCCTCTTACCCTGAGGGGAAAGTTTCCGCACAGCTTTGAATTGAAACAAGTCGACTGGATTCACATACGCCACAGCTTCAGTAAGGCTTTTCGCAACGGATGGTGCACGCTTCTCCTGAAGTAAAGGATGTACAAGCATTAAAACCATATGAAGGAGAGAGAGAGAAAAAAGCATTTCACAAAATTAAACAAAGGTTGGAAAGTATTCCAAGTCTCAGTACTAAAGTTCCTCACTTAGGCACTCATCGCAATGGAGTCACAGAACTGCCTTGTACTTCTTATTTGACCAAGGGTCGTAGATTGGGTGGGCGAGAGGGCTTTCTGGAGCCCTCCTGATACTCCTTGGTCCATTGTGCCCGCCACTTGCAGACAGGGGACAAGAGCACCACGGTAGGGGTATGAAGAAAGGGCCACCCATCCAACCACCGTCCCGGCCCAACATTGCTTAACTTTGGTGATCTGACGGGAACCGTTGTTTCAACGTGGCTAGGCCCTTGACTAAGGGTTGAATAACATCTTCCACCATTGATAACAGTGCCTTCCATTCGCATAGTAGGGTACTAATGACTTTGTAGCACAACATCGCACTAGCCTTCCACTCCTTACCGACCCTGGGTACTAGGGAGTGCACTTCAAGACAGATCGGGAGCAAATTTGATGTGCGCTAAACAACAAAGAATGTCCATTATGGCATCCGTGATTGTTGTCGAATTTGTTGATTTTCAGTCAAGGCGGCAAACATGCATATTATAAAGTTTATAATTACTCAGCAACATAAAGCTAGTACTTGTTTTGAACGAATTCAACAAATTTAAACTAAACATTCGACCGTGACTGTTGTTCACCTACAGAATACTAACTACCGGCAGGTTGCAAAACACTTAGCCAGTGCACATTGTTCCATTAAACATCGTTCGTGCATTTCGCTATAGTGTGCTGATCATGAGTTCCGATGTGGGCTTACTTCAACACCACGAATGAAAAGCTCCCAACATAACATGAATGATTCAATTTGAAAGCACACAGTTGATAATGAGAACTTAGAAGATGCAATTTACCACACATAAAAAATTTAATTCGACCCGGGTTTCGATGCTCTGCATCATCGAAATCAAAACCCGTGTCGAATTAAATTTTTTATCAGTGGAAAATTGCATCTTCTAAGTTCTTATTATGTTCATATTCCACAACATCTCGCCTGATTCCTCCCTTTTTGTACACAGTTGAAATCAGTTGTAAAAAAAAGGAGGTTAAAAGTAAAGGCTTGTGAAGAAACCTCCCATCATCAGGGCAGATGTACACTACCCAACTTAATTGGCACTAGTACCAGCAATTAATTCTATTGACATCACTGGAGTTCCAAAGAAAATCAAATGGCATACATGCCAGCGAGATAATACAGCCCCCTTGATAAATATGTAGTCCTCAGGGCACAGAGCCCTTCTTGCATACTCCCTGTATCATTTTTTAATTGTTGACTCAATGCACAGAATAAGACAATTAATAATGAAAATGAAGGCAAACCACTAATCCTAAAATAGGCACAAAATATTTCAACTTGTTCTCTTGGGAAACTCCCACTAGGATATGAGCAACTAAACTCCCTTTGTGAGTAATTTTGGTAACGACAGGATGCTCTCTAAATTCTCTTGTTCTCCTCTACTTTCCTTAAGAGATGGATGAAGCCAAAGCAGGGTTGCCAACTCTCAAGGACCATAGGATATACAAATGAAGACTTTAACGGATACCTATCCCTGACACACCATAAATTGTCTTAATAGGGTAACATGTTTTTACTTAATGTATCATGGCTCAGTCGCTTAGTGAGACGGTCGTGTTCAGCAGCTCCGTGTGCAGTGAAGGGCGAGTCCCATAGCACCTGGTCAAATTCAATTTCTACCAAATGTGTGTTCTTTGAGAAGTGCATTTCGCTTAAAAAAGCTATACATACCATCACAAGTGAAAACATTTATCTATTGTCTACCAAATCGGATAGAATTATTTTGTTTACTCCTCTCGCAACTATGGCTGAGTGTGGTGTATGTCACAAGAATATTCAAAGCCGTCACCTAAAAATCGTGTGTTCCGAGTGCAAGAAACAATGCCATGCAAACTGTGTAAACATCTCTAAGGAGGACTTGGAATATTTATCGGCTGAGAAGCAAGTCTGGCGCTGCCCCCCTTGCTCAGCTGCAAGAAGACTATCCATGTCTGCGGTTACTACCACGGACTCGGGCGATTTATCTCAGGTAATAGCAATGCTTGAGGAAGCCAAAAAAGACAGGGCGAGGATTGAGGCTGATTTAAATAATTCATTTGATCTTGTGCATAAGAAGATCGACGACAATAAAAAAACTTTAGAGGATCAGTGCTCCAAGATGGACAAGTGCATAGAAGTCATTGAGCAACTTACACAAGAAAACATGACCTTGAAACTACGGGTAGCCGCTTTAGAAAAACGAATTGAAGATAGTGAACAGAATGCCCGATCAAATATGTTAGAAATCCATGGTATACCGCAGGAGCGCAACGAGAATGTCCTTGAGATAGTGAATAAAGTTGGGTTGGCACTTGACTATCCCATTACAAGTGAAATGATAGACACGTGCCACCGCATGGGTAAGAAGAGTGACTCTTCCAACGTTCCAGGTATAGTGGTCAAATTTGTTCGTAAGTTTGACAAAGAAGAGGTAATGCGGAGAAGGAGAATCAAAAGGAACTTTTTGACTGGTCATTTAAACCTCGATGTTGACATCCCAGTTTACATCAATGACAGTTTATCTCCGGGAAGAAGAAGACTCTTTGCAGCCGCTCGTGAGTACAAGAAGAGAAAAGGCTTTAAATATTTATGGATTAGGAATGGAAAAATTCTTATGCGGGAAAAAGATAATGATGAAATTTTATATGTAACATCAAATGATGACTTACAGTAATTATGATTGTGAATTTAATGTTTCTAATCTTTCCCGAGACGTAATAGTATTAATGTCTACATTTTCTAATTCCATTGGAATATTTTCCCTCTTTATTTTGGCCTCATATCAATTAATAGCTCTTCGGAGATTATATTCTAATTCTCAAAACTTATATGTATGCCAAAATGAATGATGTAATAATGTCTTCGTTTAATGATATATTGTTTCTACATCCAAATAAATTTAACATTTTCCACCAGAATATAAGGAGTTTGAGAGCTAATTTTCATAGTTCTGTACTATTTTTTTCTAATATAAAAAATAAACCACAGATAATCGTTGTTTCTGATATATGGATCCATGATTGTGAATTAAAGGCATTCCAGCTTCCTGGCTATAATTTAATATCTAAATGTAATAATGATTATCGAGCTGGTGGTGTAGCGGTGTACTTGTCTGATCATTATAAATATTTAGTTTCACAAGTATCTCACTTCGACACTGCTGATACTGTTAAGTTCACTGTAGACATAAATTCCACTTGTAAGCTAATGTTAATAGCAGTCTATAGACTACTAGCCCATCATGTTACTGGGTTCTTGAATGAGTTGGAAGCTTTATTAGATAATACTAAGGATAGAAATCTTATAATAATCGGTGATATGAATTTATGTTTACTAAATCAAACAAATATAGTGTATGAGTATCAAATATTGATGGCTAGTCACGGTATGGAACAATTAATCAATTCTCCAACGAGAATAACATCTACTGGACAAACATGCATAGACCATATATATTATAGATCTAAAGATAGAATGAATGCAGTAAGTGAAGTGCTGGACTTGGGTCTCTCTGATCACCATTTAACGATGTGCATTCTTGATACTGACCCTCAAAGTGCCACCAATGAACGTGTTGAATCCTCCATCAAAATAGACTTTAACTATCTTAATAATCTTTTGTTGACCTGCGATTGGTCAGATGTATTTCTTCAAAAAGATGCATCATTGGCGTATGATGTTTTTATAAGTAAATTAAATTGTCATATTGATTCTTCGAGTAGCACTATGAGCAAAACTTGTAAATATAAATCGACAAAACCATGGATGACAAAAAGTCTCGCTATACGAATTTCAAAGAAAATTCTAATACCTATATAAAAAGATGAGGAAACAGAAGTATAATGATTATTTGTCACGCTATTATGCATCTTATGTAATGCGTTTAAAGAAGGATATACTCAAACAGAAGGAGAATTACTATTCTCATATCTTTTATGCTCACAGAGGTGATACTGCTAAGCAGTGGAGAATATTGGACAGTATAATTGGTTCCAAGAATACAAGAACTGATATAGGTAGAATTGCATCTCCTGATTCTAATGAAGTTTTAACCAGTCCACAGGAGATAGCAGATAAATTTAGCAATTTTTTTGCTAAGATTTTACAATGTAATAATCACCGCTATAACTCTGTTCATTTGAAGCTACTTGAGGATAACCATAAGTGGTTTCCCACTTATCAGGCTGATACTTCCATGTTCTTTCTTCCGACAACACCAAAAGAAGTGATGGATATCATTGTTGGCTTAAAATCCAACAGTTCTGTTGGAACTGATAATTTGACCACAAACCTAGTAAAGGCCATTAGCGTGAATATAGCTCATATTTTTGCTTTTATTGCAAATTTAAGCATGGAAAGAGGTCAGTTTCCAGAGAAGCTAAAACCAGCTTTAGTTATACCAATTTTTAAAAAAGGTGATAAGACTGATATTAATAACTATAGGCCAATTTCCCTCCTTCCTATATTTGCTAAAATACTTGAGAAAATAGTAAAATCCCGTCTTCTAAATTTTTTAAATATTTCAAAATTCTTTAGTGAGTCCCAATTTGTTTTTTTAAAGGGAAGATGCACGGAAGATGCTCTTTTAGATTTTTGTTCCTGTTTATTGGAGGGTTAAATGCAAACAAAAAATGTGTTGGTCTTTTTCTTGACTTAACAAGAGCTTTTGATACAGTTGACCACACTATACTAATAAAAAGACTGACAGAAGCTGGCATTAGAGGTGTTGTGAATGATTGGTTTAAGAGCTACCTGTCAGGTAGAACCCAAAGAGTTAAAGTTGATGGTTGTTTTAGTGAAAAGAAATTTACTATGCCACCCCCACTCTCGCTACTATGCCACTACATAATATGTGACTGTTAAAAGGCACGAGTCGTGAAAAGTCTGTATTTCTGCGCAAAGCTCGATTGTCACACTCATGTTCCAAAGACGAAGCGACGAACTACAGTCCAGCTGCGCACAACATTGTAACTCAATTTGTACGCGCATAGTCACACTGTTATAAGGTCAAACACGCGATGCTTCTTCCCGACGCCAACAAGCCAATCACAACATGCACAGCGAAAAGCCTGCAACCCTAGCTCAAAAAAGACACACAAAAGCGCGAGCACACGCAGGCACTCGCACAACAGTGACATCATTTTTATCAAATTCAGCCCATAATGTCAGCTCAGAAACGCAAGCTTTACGCTGAAGGAGAAAAAGGAGATCATCGATGCCGCGTGGAAGGAGCCGAATCAGTCCAAGTTGGCCAGGGAGATAAGCAAGAAATGGGGCGTCGAAGTTAAGAGAACCACCTTGAAGGGCATTCTCAGCAAGAAGGATGCAATCGAGGCTGCAATCAAAGCTGGAGTTCCATCGAAACGAATGAAGTTGACGCAGGCACGCTACCCGAAGCTTGATGAGGGAGTGCTCATGTGGCTGAAGCAAGCAAGAGGACAGAATCTGCCTGTCAGCGGCGATCTGATCAAGGAGAAGGCGATGAAACTGGCCGAGCTGATGGACATCCCGGACTTCATGGCGAGCGACGGTTGGTTAGACCATTTCAAGAAGCGCCACGGCATCACGTTCAAGACAGTGCAGGGCGAAGCTGGAGCGGTAGATTCGCAATCCCTTCTTGAGTGGCAACAACAGGTTCTCCGGACAGTTCTCCGCAGACGACGTCTTCAACCTGGACGAGACTGGACTCTTCTGGCAGCTGCTTCCGAACAAGACCATGGCTTTCAGGGGAGAGCAGTGTACAGGAGGAAAGAAAAGTAAGCAAAGGATCACTCTTCTGGTTGGGGCAAACATGAGCGGCAGCGAGAAGTTCCCTCTTCTGGTGATCGGCGCTTCGAAGAAACCCCGTGCCTTCAAGAACAAGGAGATCCCGGTCGAGTACAAGGCGAACTCGAAGGCGTGGATGACGGCGAAGCTTTTCGAGGAGATGTTGCGGGGGTGGGACGGATGACTCGGCCAGCAAGGACGCAGAGTGCTGGTCTGTCTCGATAACTTCACTGGCCACCCTCCTGAGCTCCAGCTGAACAACATTCAACTGGTCTTCTTCCCACCCAACACGACAGCCAATTCGCAACCAATGGATCAAGGAATCATAGAGAACCTCAAGCGCCACTACAAGAAGCTCCTGCTATGCCGCAGGCTTGAGGCCATGGACGAGGGAAAGGAGTTCAAGTTCACGTTGCTCGACGCTCTACACATCGCCTGGCGTGCTTGGGAGCAGGTCGGCAAGTCGACGATCAGGAACTGTTTCGCGAAGGCCAAATTCATCGAAGAGGAGATCCAAACTGAGGCACAGGATGCGGAGCTGCTGGAGATTTGGGAAGCTCTGCCTGCCAAGGAAAAGATGCACGCGAATGGGGAGATCGAACTGTCTGACTTTCTCGAAGCTGACGAGTGCCTCGCGACTGGCGGGTGTTTCACACTGGAGGATATTGCGGAGGAGATGCTGCGCAGTGAGGAGCCGGTGGAAAGCGGAGATGACGATATAGCTGTCGAGGAGGATGTCATTTCGTTCGAGGAAGCCCGGGGCGTTTGGAGCACCGTGCGGAAGTTCATGCAACAGAGAAGCGGGAAGCTCAGTGTGATTCAAGCGTGCGATCGGCTAGACAACGAGATGCTCGTGATCCGCCAAAAGAAGATGCGCCAGTCGACAATATTTGAGAGCTTTGGACTGATAAGTAACTTGAGAAAATAAAGCTGTTTTTACAAACCCGCGTTACAATGCCACCCCCACTACTATGCCACTCTTGCTCGGTCCCGACAGGTGGCATAGTAACGAGATTTGACTGTACTGCTTTGTGCTATTCTTCTTCCAGTACGTCTGAACTTGTTATTCAAATGCAAAGTGACTTGAATAGACTTAATCTCTGGTTTTGTGCAAACAATTTAGTACTAAGCACAAAATCCAAGTATATATTCTTTAGTTTAAAAAATGTTCCACCACGTGACATTAATATTTTTTATAAATGCCTCCAATGCTTGAATTCAAATGGAAAAACTTGTGAAGTCTGTATAAAAATTGAACCAGTTGATAATTTGAAGTATTTAGGCTTAATCATGGATAAAAATTGCAATTGGAAACCACACATTAGCAAACTAAAATCGGAATTAATTATTGCTCTAAGAAAATTTTACTTGCTAAAAAGATTTTGTCCTGTGTCAGTCATGCGATCTGTTTATTTTTCTCTTGTTAATTCTAGAATAGAATATGGCTTGACTTGTTGGGGAGGCACGTACTCCTCTAATATCCAACCAGTTCGCATCGTACAAAATAAAATGCTACGTGTCATTCTGGGAACTGGCACAAGAGAATCGTCATTCCCTTTATATAAAAAATTAAAAGTATTGCCTCTTCGTCATCTCTATTTGTATAAAGTATTACGAATCTTTTATAACCGAGGAGGTCTAAATTTTAAACAGTGTACTTACGGTAGATTAAGAGGTATTCACTATTGTACCATACCTAAACCCAATATTGAAGCTTACAAACATTTCTTTGATTTCATTGCCCCTTCAATTCATCAAAAACTTCCAAATGAGATTTCATCAATTAGCAATAAGACCATTTTCCTCAGAAAATTGAAATTTTGGTTGTTAGAGAAAAATGATGTGGAATATCTCTTAAAAACTATGGTGTGACTCTTGTATGGTATGTGTACTTATTTTATTTTATTATGTGAAAATTGCAATTTATTTTATATTCAAATTTAAAACTGTTATAATGGAACACATTTATGTTATATAAAAACCAGAATTTATTGTATGATTATTTTTGTAAATGACCGCTGCTGAACTACAGCCAATTTATTCAAGGAATGGCAACCCCAAAACAAGAAACTATTTCTTCTGGGGTGCCTAGTTTCACCCTCATTTCGATTTGTTAAAATTGTGTATATCTTTTGGGTGAAATAAACTTATTCTTATTCTTAACAGTGAGTAGGTTTCCAAATGGCAATGGGTTTTGGTTTTTCCATGACTCAACTGCACAGGCTATTATATTGCCTACCTATATAACCTAAGACCTAAATACCAAGATGAATGCAACAGCCATGCCCAGTTACAGATACAAACCCACGACCTATAGGTTTGCAGGATGGCATGTTACCACCCTAACTAAACGCTGATGACTTCCCCTTAGGTTAGAAAGTCATGGTAGTCACTCTTCTCCGATTTCCAAAGACAAAAATTCATGCTTTTATCTTCCTATTTATACTATAAAATTACTTTTTATAAAATTACTTACTCCATCAGTCCACCTCTTCGACCATTTTTCTCGAACATTTGTTTAAGATACCAAATATTTCCCACTTTTTCATGTTTTTCAAATTTGACCCTCAATATGGAATCATTTGAGCAATTCTTCTGACAAGACAACTGTTGAAATCTTCAACTCCTCATTCCCAGTCCATTTCCTTCCTCAAGAAATATTCCAAGAGAAACAGTGAAATATCTGAGGAAGTCTTCTGGCCATATGCGTATGCAGAACCAGCAGGAGAGACACAGCAGAGAGACATTATGGAGTGAAAGATTTGCGCCTACATCCTCATTACATCCCTCCCAAACATACGTGTATAAAATTATTTAACAATATGGTGACATCCTTATTATAATTCCAGTAGCATTTTAAGAACATTGATCACTCAATGTCCATTCCTAACCCAAACTTCAACATCCATTTAGGAAGTTCTAAGGCAACTGCATGAGTCAAAACAAGTAATGACTTCAAGATATTGAATCCACTCTAGGGACAGTAACAAAAAGTGTGCAGAATATTGAAAAGATTTTTTTTCTTTTCACAATTACTTAAATCTCCCAGCAAATGAACTTTTGATGAGTTATCTGGATTCTCAAAGGAAAAGCTGAGCCCTTTCAGATGATGGGGACTGATACATATCTACATATTTACCTGTTTTCAAAATGCAAGTGAAAATTCCATTTTCTCAGCTGGAGGCTTCTCTTCAAATTAGTAAAACATAAGTCAAACTGTGGAGCATTTTTGCGACCCTATATATATCTAAAATATCATATTTCTGGAAGGGTACGATAAATTTCAATGTTATCTCACGATAAAATATTTTAACAATGCACTTATTTGGTAAGCATTAAACAGAGCTGGAACTACAGTGGTCATAAAACATAATTTCTTAACTTTAAATTAAGAACCTTATTCGAACATTCCATTGTTTGGACACCAGTTCATTTTTAAGCAAGTAAAATTATTTCCCATTGAATTTAAGAATTACATCAAGGTTTCTGCACATAATTGCAAACTGGGATATTAAAAAAAATAACTGAATGATAGCTTTAAAGATTATGAAGTAATGGATTTTCATGGAAACTCTAAAAAAAATCGTGGATTCCTCCTTGTTTTTCCAGGGAGTTTCTCAATCCTTAGTTTTTTCCTAATTTTCCCACACGGCTAGCCACCACCACCACGAGTAATAAAACTACACTGGATAACTCAAAGAGCAGAGCTTCTTGTAGCCCATTTTAACACCACTATTATTCTTGTGACACACATGATTCACTTTACATTTAACTGATCACAAGTCCAATAAATTAAAACAATACTTTTCACTTTGACTAAAATCTCGGAGATGAAATCACAGCAACAGAATTTCATACATGCTCTTGTGAGGAAGCCAATCAATTGCGGATGATGGGTAATAATAGACCATCAAGTATAAAGCCAACAGCGTCTAGGTCATCATATTTAAGAAATAACGAAAAGAAAAAGCAATCACAACAAGAAAAATACCTTCACACTGCAACTATAGCAATTCCTTTCTTAGCATGAAATCCATCTTAACTGAATGTAGTCAATATCAATATAGTATAAATAAGACAGATTTTCTGGTTTTATAAGAGGTTGTAGATGAATTTTTCCTTTTCCTAAAACTTATTTTTACACTATTTCATCTCAGAAGTATAGGCTTACTATTCGGAGAACAGTCATTTTCAAAATGCTGTTTGTTTTAGAAAATGTACCAGAAATTCTCCAGTACTTTAATGATAGGCAACGAGAGGTAAAAGTTGTTTTACATCTGTTTGCAGTATTAAAGGTAATAATGTTTTATTTTAGGACAAAAACTGCTAACTTTATTTGTAGTTTCAATGATTACACGTAAAATTGGCATGTACGTATGCACTTTTAAAAACAAAGCTGCATCACTCATTATATAAATGGTTTGAGACTACATTTTCAGCCATGTAATACCCATTATTCATACATGTATCGTTTCTGACTTACAACAAATTCAAATTACAACCAAGTCTTCAGAATGTACCCTGATCATAAGTTGGGGAGTACCTGTATATGTGCGAATCTCATTTTTTTGAAAAAAATGAGCAAATGAGAGTATAAAATCTACTTCTGGAAATTTAGCTAAATGACTTTGAGTTGTGGGGAATATCTGTAGCCTTCTTCCCAGTTCAAATGCCAGTAGCAATAAATTAAAACTGTAATCATGGGCATCACCAGCAACAGAAACCAATAAACACCCATTTGTCTATTACTATTGATTAACTCTATCCTAGCTGAAAGCACAACACATTGGTATGTCTTATACTTACTCTTACTCCGGGGGCCATTGAAAACTAAGTATGTCTTTTGGCCTCACCAATAAGCCCTTCTATCCTCTGCCATCTCCAATTCTGCTCCCATCTTTCTCAAATCGTTCTCTACTTGTCCTTTCCACCTCTATCTATCTTTGTCTCCCTGATGGTCTCCTTCCTTGAAGTCTTCCTTCCCATGCTCTCTTTACCATAGCATTTTCATCCCTTAGCAGGACATGGCCCAGCCATCTTAATCTCGACTTGCTTCTGACTACTGCGACAATGTCTGTTATTTTATACAGCTCTCTTATTTCTGTCTCTTTTTATTAACCATTTGTCTCCTTCTAAGGTAGGGTCAAATATTCTTCTTGATACTTTATTTTCAAAAGTAATGAATTTCTTTTGTGACTCCTTTGTAAGGGTCCAAACCTCCGAGCCATATAACAATACTGGCTGTACCATCATTTTATATATTCGTATTTTAGTGCCCCTTGACAGAAGTTTACTTATACGACACAGTTTCAGGCAATACTTTGTGGAAGTCAATCATACTGGGAGTAAAGGATTGAACACTGCAGCTTCCACTTAGATATTTATTAAACACGACCATGGTTTCGTAGCGGTGCTACATCATCAGGTGTACTGTCACCTGATGATGTAGCACCGCTACGAAACCATGGTCGTATTTAATAAATATCTAAGTGGAAGCTGCAGTGTTCAATCCTTTACTCCCAGAAGTTTACTTTTAAAAAGCTTAATTAGACTCCAGGATGTCCCGTCCGCTACTGTTATTCTGCTAAAAATTTCAGTCTCCTCTCTGTTGTCATGCGTTAATGTTAATCCTAGATACTTGGATTGATGGTATGGCATATGATTGAAAACCCCTATGAAATGACCAACTGAATATGACTCACCTTAGGCAAAGTTTCCTTGAAGAAGGCAAGCACAAATATCAAGTCTGTGCAGGCTAGGAAGAGGGCAAATGAAGCTGGCACCATGAACCAGCTTCCACCAGTCTGGGAGTGGGACCAACGTGCAAAGCCAGCACCAATAATAGGCCCCAGGATGAAGCCAATCGAGAAGGCAATCCCCACAAGGGCCTGCAGGGAAGATGCACATGTTACACATTCAAAATATCCACTTTTGGCAGCAGATTGATTTCACGAGTTCCCTCTGGCTATGTTCTATTTTGCTGTGACTTCAGCCACAGGAGTAGACTTACCATGCCCTTGGCTCTGGCAGCAGGCGTTGAGACATCCGTGATGATAGCCATGGAGAGAGAGACATTGCCTTTGCTTATGCCACCAACAAATCGTGCCAGCACAAAAAGGGCAAAGTTGCTGGAGAGCACCCATAGGATATATGAGAAGGCAATGCCAGACTAGAGACAAAAAAGCCAACAATGAATGATCCAGTTCTCAAATACAGGTTTCTAAATAGTGACAACTGATTTGTTGAACGAGTGTGCAACAATATTATGATAGTACACAGTTATAACAGATCCGACAGAAAAATTTTTCAATAACAGATTATGGTATACCAGGGCAAGCATAACCCCACATATTTAACAAAAGGAAACTTAGGGAATCTACGTAGTCCATTTCCAAATGTTATATCAAACTTAAGTCATACTTTTTTTTATAAGTTCATATCATACATCCTATACATATATTCTACAAATAAGATAATCATTACCTCTCTTTCATCTGAGAAAAAAGGAGCTTAAAAGTTTCCTTCTTTTTAACATTGGGGAGCAGGCCTAGTATGCCGTTATGAAGTATAATAAGAGCTTTTATTCTCAGTCATCTCCTCATTTATCTCAGCAAAGTTTATTTTTTTCACATACAAAATTTCACAAGGTTACCTGATTACCAACTATTTGTAGAACGTGTAACTAACCGTAGCCAACTTTAAGTCAAAGAATTGTTCGTTTTGTTCACTTCATCTCACACGGCTAGTAAATAGAGAGCTTCAATTCTCCCTCCTTGTCCACAAATGATAAAATCAGGCTTGTAAGGCTTCAAGTATCATTTGAGAGGTGTTTCCACAAGCTATGTAATCATCATTCATCATCTCATATTACACACATAAGATAATTTTTATTTCCATCTTTGAATGATTCTCTTCCCCAAAATGGCCCTTTTATCGCTGAATGACATTGATGGAAAACACTACTTGCGGCATACATAGGATCTATCCCAAATGTTCCGGTAATGAATTTCCACAACCGGCCATGTACGCCTGTGTGCCGTGGCTCCTAGTGGAAAAAGTGGTTGGGATCTTAGCTAGAGAATGCCATCATCCACTCTTGCCCGCGGTCAGTGGATAAGGGAAGATCCTGCTCAGCGCAAAGTGTGTCACCATACCCTCATCGTAAAAATGATGATGCAGAATTTGGAGCCGCATAACACAGTTAAATTTCGCATTCAACTGAGTAAAAATGGCACGGATACGCTAAAAATGCTTAGGCAAGCCTTCAGGGAGGATGCAATGTCACAGAACCGAGCTTTCAAGTAGCACAAGGTGTTTTGAGAGGGTCGATGATTATGAGCGCTTGGGACGCCCGTCAACGGCAAAAACTGACTCTACGAGAGGTCCCCGTTGAAACATTTCAGGGAGACTGCGAGGGGCGTGGGTGTCAAGCGTTGAATGAAAACGTGCATCGAGTTGGGAGGAGAGTGCTTTGAAAAGTTCTAAAGAGATTGTAAAGTTTTTGTTCAATAAATGATTTTTTTTTAATTACTGGAACTTTTGAAAAAAAAAATTACCGAAACTTTTAGGGCTGACCTTGTACCATGAATGAAACTGAGAATGGTGCCTCGGATATTAGGACAATTGAGTAATCAAATGAGCCATTTATACTAACACGATAGAACTGATGACAGTATGACAGATAAGTAAGAATGCTAATGAAAGACAGGCTAAGAGGGTCTGATTTGAAGAATTGTAAAATACATAGGCAAAATGCCTTGAGGAGAGAGAGAATGACACACTGGAGTACACAAGATATGAGTGAAGGAGAGAGAAATTATTAAATAAATGCAAATGAAGTACTACTAGGCACGAGTAGGGCAGGAAGGTGTTACTGCACAGGAAGTGAGGAGTGGGAAGATCAGCAATGGATAGAGGAGCGATGGCATTCTGAAGGCTTTGACGGAAGGGGAAATGTTAGCATGGTGGGGGTTACTTAGGGTCCATGAAAGGAACGGTAAGACTGGGGAAAATGGCTTATGGCCTAAGTTCATTTTTGGATAGTTCCTAATCTCAAGTAAATATTCCCTCCATTTCTTATTCCTTGTATACACTTTGTTCTCGTCGTTTGACATGTTTGTTGTGTACCTTAATGCTCCTCGACAAGCTTAACCCTGTAACATAATTGAATCCCAGCCAAGTTAATATATTTGAATCCCAGCAACCGCTAATTTAACATATTTGTATATTTAGCCGTTAAATATTTTAACGAGTAACAATTATGCTAACGTGACCGTTGAACAGTTTTAAGTATTAACAATTACCCTACAGCGACCACAACCTGGGTGCATGATCAAAATAAAACGAAACAATAGCCGATAGCACCAAAAGCAGTATTGTTTAAAGTCATGAACACCTGCGCGCGAAGGGAAACGAAGGGAAATTCCTTCTAGAACATTCGAACAAAAGGATGGAGCGAATATCTATATATACATGCGAGGTACTCCACTCGAGGCTGGGGGTTTTAACAATCGACCTAGTGAGAGGTCAAATCCACGCCACTCGCTGCAGTGAATTAATGCCATAGAGACCATAGGCCAAATAGAAGAAGTATTGATAAAACAGTGGTTTCTGGTACGAGGGAGTATTTGCCGTACTGTAAGAGCAAGGTCAACTGAAACTACCCGCGACATAAGCTGGGAGCAGTCATCTTTGCGGCCGAATACCTGTAGTGAGACAGCGGAGGACGTTAACTGCGTGATTTCTTAGCCAGCCCAGGGATCAGCGCAAAGCATGTGTGTCACAACGACATCCCTGAAAGAAGTCACTGAATGTATGTAATCATAAGCAATTGGTAAGGGGTGTTTATTTGTTCAGTGAATATATTTGTGTTACAGTGAAGTGTGCCGTGAAGGTAAAATAGAAATTCCCAATTGGAATAATCGCTGAGGCCCAAAAGGCGAAGAAACCCATGTGATAAACTGACAAAGGTTACAAATACACTAAGAAATTGTGATTAATGTATAATATGTTTGTTTTCAATTGAAGTATTGTATTCCAAATAAGTTAGTACGGGCAATTTTCTAACATTTTATGTGGAGGGAAATACAATTTTGAAAATAAATAGAGTTCATAAGTCAAAAGGAACAGAAAAAGTGTTATTTATTCAATTAGTAGAATAATCATCCTTAAACGATAAGATATATAGAAAGGGGTTATTTAACAACCCTTAAAGTGCCAGCGTCGCTATAGGAGACTCTCGAAAACTGTCCCAAAAGTGCCAGCGTCGCCTATAGCGACGCTAAGTTTAGAGTTGGTTTATTCATAGTGAACACAATTCCTTGCCGTAATTTTTTTAAATATTTTAGCTTCGTAATGTTCTACGAACCTTATGCTACTCAAATTCACTTTTTTAATGCAATTGGCAATTTAAATCTCTTTTAAATACTTAGTGTTAAGTTAAAAGGCACTTTCACCACGCTCTTATTTGCTTAGTGTTTTTCTCTGCATTTTTCATTGGAAAATACTCATAATTCACACATGTTATGTCCCAATATCTTTTTCTCTTTGTATAATCTTCTACAAGGATCTCCACAACATTATTTTATGGGAAACTGGGAAAAAATAGATAGGTAATCAGTCCTGGATACGTGGTGTTTTTGATACGAATGCTTTCTTCTCAGGCGTGCATATTCCGCCTTTGTATGACTGAGATGGTGCCACTCATGAATCTTTTGTGGCGCGAAAGATTCTGACAATGAGAGACACTGCAGGCGAAAACAAATTTGCCTCCGGCCTGACCCAGAAAGATTAGGCCAGCGGCTACATTGTTTCTGACTCGGATGTCTTTTGGTCAACAGTCGCATAGGTAGTGATTTCAGTGACGGGCAAAGTGGAGGGTTCCGTTTGGGATAATTATGTATTTATGACTTGGGAGTGTCTGAGCAAGGCCATCTGGTCTGAGTCATGCGTTTGGGTTAGCAATTTCAATGAAAACTCTTTCGGTGACAGGAATAGTGGAGGATGCCGTAGAAAGCAGTCGCATTTAGGAGAGAGCAAGATACGCATGCTATCTAGGTTTCTTATTTCCTACCGAAATTTGCGTGTGATACAAACGAATGTTTTTTTATTTACGATGAAAGTTTTTTTTTCTCTATAATGAGTGAAGTGCAGTAAAGAAAGAAAAATATCGAACAATATTGGTTAAGGTGAGTTTTCGTCTCTCCACTGAAAACACCGTCATCGGAAACCGATGAGAGTGAAGACGACTGGAGGGAAAGAGATGGGGAAGACTTAACCACGTCAGCAGCATGCCGAAGTTCAAGGTTCGAAGCACATTCCACTCTATGATTCTGCACCAATAGTGTACTTTCGACTTTTTTCACCAATACTCTCCTGAGGATAATGGTCACTGAAATGAACAGATATGCAGAACAGTATCTCCACTTACACAAGGCAAGACCTTCTCCCCGAATTCAAGAGCATGACTTTGGAAGCCGGCGACTGTGGCAAGAAATTAAAGCATTTCTTGCTTGAATTTTGAATAAAGGGATAGTTACTAAGCCCAGCATTTCTAGTTACTAGTCCAACAGTACGAGGGGGGACCCAAAAATAACCGGACACAATTTTTGTAAATATCAGAATTTATTTTTTTGAGTTCGAAACGTTAGTCACCTTCAAAGTACTCTCGATTAACGCTTATGCATTGGTTCAAACGTTTTTTCCACTGCGCGAAACACCTTTGGTACTCGTTCTTTCCGATGCCTTGCAGCACCACCTTCGATTCTCTTTTCACCTCCGGAATGTCTGCAAAACGTTTTCCTTTCAGCTCTTTTTTCATTCGGGAGAACAAAAATAAATCACAAAGTGCTAGACCTGGTGATTAGGGTGGGTGAGGAAGCGATGTCATGCGGTTTTTCGCCAAAAAATCACGCACCGAAAAGGCTGTGTGAGCTGGTGCATTGTCGTGGTGGAAGAACCAGTCCCCACTCCGCCACAAATCGCGCCGTTTCAATTCGTCTCATTTGCAATTCTTCAGCTAAAATGCGCTGCACTGAACTCCACGAAAGACCAGATGGTTCAGCGAGTTCATCAATAGTACGCCTTCTATCCTGGTACACAAGCGCATGAATTTTTTCCACGTTTTCATCAGTACTGGACGTGGAAGGGCGGCCCAGGCGTTGAAGTCTTCGATCGCCATGTTGCCGTGTTTGAATCGCAAATGCCACTCATAAACTTGAGTTCCTTTCAAGGCGTGTTCTCTATAAGCTGTAGACAACATATCAACCACATCCGACGCACTTTTACTGAGCAGAAAACAAAATTTAAACGCTGCACGCTGTTCTCGAATATCAGCCATTTCCAAAATCGAAGAGGTCGATAAACTCGTCGAACGAAAACTGTCACAGGGGCTCGCTACAACCATGTAAAAGGACACCGCTTGCAACAAATGACTCAGGAGAGGTTACTTAACACCCATCCAGTGGGAGAAGCCCGAACTACAAGAGCGACGCACGCAGCGAATTCCGACCGGTTATTTTTGGGTCCCCCCTCGTAAATGCTTGGAGACACCATGTTCAGAAACATGTTTTCCCGTAACCAATTTCAAATTTTGCTCAAAGTTTTCCATCCTATTGATAATTCAGAAATTCCCCTTAGTGTGACCCATACTCTAAGTTCCAGCCCATTATGGACCATGCCAATAAAATATTTTGGCATTACTACATCCCTCACCAGTAACAGTATATAAATGAAAGTTTAGTTGGAACCAAATCCCACAGCAGGTTACTGCAGTACATACTGGAGTACATACTTATCTCAATAAGCTTCATCATCGTTGAGGAATTAGTTTTTGATGATGAGTGACTCTGTATCACACTTAAGTGTAAAATGTGAAAATGGCTTGCAATGTAAATGCATTAGAAAGCATAATTTGTTTAATATACCTACATTGTAAATTACTTTTGAGTGGAACGAATCATTGTAAAATCAAAAAAATGTATGCTATAAGCAGACAAAGTTTTTCTCCTTCTCTCTTTGAACTTGTAAATTTGACGTGATTTCTACGTGAGAATTTGGATTCATGATTTTGTGATATGTTTCTTTTGAATAAATCTAAATCTGATTAGGATAATAGTTTAATTTTGTTAATTAAATGTAAAACGCTTGCATAACACACAAAAATGTGAACAAATCAGTTGTGATCATTATTTCATTATACATTCAGTAAATGTTCCATTCTTCTTCCGGGTATCTGCCACGTCGTTGTGTTTTTCTGACGTTTCTCCTCCCTCCAACAGAAACTCAACAGATTATATATTTGAGCTACTAAGTACTCAATGTCTGATTACCATTTGTCTGATTTATGATATTCATTTTTCAAAGGTTTTGAGTTGAATCTTGGAGGGATCATAAATTTTGCTCTTTTGATAATTGTTTTCAATAAATAATAGACAAAGCAGTCAAAAATTTTTGTCTTTGATAAAATCAATACCTAAGTATTCTTTGAAAACATGTATAAATCTTATTAAATCGTGCACGTATAATTTTACAATATTGATTTTAAGTAATGGCAATACATTTTGCGATAAGAATTATAATTTTAAACTAATTGAATATTGTTTCCATTGCTAAATAATTAATGAAATGGTAAACAAAAAAATATAGGCATCTGTTATCTATACACTGTCCAAATTTCACTAATTAATCATAAAAAATTTTCTTTTAAATGACATTTTATTGAAAGTCTGCAATTTTCATGAAAATCCCTTGGCACTTATGAGGTAGGTACCTTAATGGATTTTCGGTTGGCACTCAAAGGGTTAATGCCTATGTGTTAGGCAAACAGTGCAAAAATTTACTATTACATATACAAATGTTTCTGTAAGGGTTTTTTTGTTTGTTTTTGTTAATGCTTTGTAAGGGTTCCTAAATTTCTTCTGTACCTATGACAATGTTCTATGTCTCTAATAGTACCAACAGAACAATACATCAATTATTATGATGAAGAGGGGGGAGCAATGGGAATATTATATATCGTAGTGATGGGTTGAATCCAAAATTTATCAAATCCGAGTCTCTTTTTTTTATCGAATCCCAGACATCGAATCTCGAATCCTTATTTCAGAAAACTAAGAATTCCAGTTACTTTTCAATGCCAATAGAGTATTTGCACAATTTTTAAAAACGACGTCAAAGGTAGCTTTGGTGCATAAAAACCATAAATCCAAAATTTTACAGTTATTAATTTCCTACTTTTTTAACAAGAGGCGATTTAAAATCATATTTCGAGCCTTGCGCACAAACGGACCACGGCCACATTGAATCTGCTGTGACGTAATCGCGCTTAGTCTGCTATCGTTGTCGGGTTTGTTTACATACGTTCTGTGTTGTATTCACTGCCTTGAGCTGTAAATATCTAGTTTAACAGACTAAATAGTGCGGAAATACGCCATGCAGAAGCCAGGTGATATCCATGGCAAAACTAGTGCAAAAATGAAGAGCAACAATGCATATTGTTTCGTGCCATTATGCAAAAGTACGCGGATATCAACTCCAGATAAAGTATTCGTCAACGTGCCAATTAACCCGTCATTGCGAAAGAAGTGGCTCATAGCAGCTCAGAGAGACTTGAAGAAGATGCCTTTAGCTGCATCAACCCATTTACGCTACTGTGCCGATCATTTCAATGTAAGTAAATGGAACACTTTATTCCACTCGAGAGTAAAGCTCCTAACTTATGTACCTACTCTTTCAGGAATGTTACGATTAATTACTGGAACTTACAAGACTACAATCATTCCATAATTATATTCCGTTCTCAGTGGAAACATGTTTTAATGTATATAACCGGTTTGCAAAAATAGAATTTACTTAAAGGTGATCACAAAGAGTGTTATAGATTGCAATTTTGGAGCTTACACGATATGAACCCCATTATTAACAGTTCTACATGGTATTTAAATATAGTTATTGCTGCCAATTCACAGATTGATGCACAAATAATAATTAACACGAATCATGCACAAAAACTAACTGTTTTACATCCTGATATAAATAAGCTACCTATTATTGTGTATATTTACATTAATTTTTTTAATTTCTTTCCTGCAGTTAGAAGAGGATGCAGAAAATTACATGAATTGGAAGTTGATGGGAGGCCCTATAAGGATAAAAAAATTAGTTGTTCCTCATATTTTTGAATGCCAGTCAAGGAATAGTCCTTTACGTCCTTTTGGTTATGTGTTTTATGAAAGTAGGTTCCCTGAACAAATTGTTGAGTACATAGGATATATTTGAGTTATATTATCATATTTCCTTGGAATATTGTATATCAATTAAATTACTATTGTATATTTAAGATTGGGCATAAGAAGGCTGTTTCCAATGCATGCATTTAGCACTTTTTTTAGCATTTAGCAGTTTTATACACACATTTAGCTTCTGCAGCATTTGGTATTAACTTTAGACATTAAAAGCTTTTATGTGTTGGAACATGATTAATTCATATTTCAGAATAAAAAAATGTTTGAATTGAAATTAATTCTCACTCATTGCATATTTTTTGTCTTTACTTAACTATGGCCATAATGAATTCAAAATCATCTGAGGGATTTGTTTTCATGTGACTACTTTGACTCAGTAAACCAGCAACAAGGTAGTATTTATTGGAAGGTAATGTATTAGTTGTAGTGAGAAATTTTTTTAAAAAATTTAGTCAATAAAAAGATAGGATGAATTGTTATTGTGATATTGCAGTAGGATTTTAAATGTACAACTAACATATTTAAGTAGTAAAGTCTACTAGTAACAAGGAAAAAATTATGAAAATCTGAAATGATTGGTATAAGGCCCACCAGGTTGGTCAATTATGGTTTGAAAGTAGCTTTTAATTTTGTATCCATCATTATCACTACACATATTTTGAGGAAAAGTGAATCTGGTTCACTCATTACATTCTGCCATCACTGTTATGTTCATGAACAGTCCTGCTATAGTCCCCGAACTAATCTCTATAGGTATATCCACCCACCTCCATTCTGTAGAGAACTTTTTTTCTCCATCTCCTGCAATTGCTCAATATTCTCCCCTCTGTCAACCTCTATAAATCCTGTAACCTCTCAGAAAGTTCTCCAACCACTCCCGTTGCCCCTTCTGAATTTCCCCACCCAACTTCCTTTCCTTACCCACCATGCT
Organism: Pyrrhosoma nymphula; assembly: GCA_963573305.1. Classification (NCBI taxonomy): domain Eukaryota; kingdom Metazoa; phylum Arthropoda; class Insecta; order Odonata; family Coenagrionidae; genus Pyrrhosoma; species Pyrrhosoma nymphula. The sequence continues at coordinate 570,031 of OY754330.1, forward strand.
CAAAACCTCCTAAGTCGTGATCCTCTCCACCCTACTGATTATGGCATGCAATATTTTTTCCCTTTCTCTATATTTAATTCCTTATATCAGTCAAAGATACATTTTATAATGAAGTAAACACAATATTTTTATTTTGACAAAACAGGATAGATATACTTACACCAAAAATCATTACAAGAACCAACAATCTCCATAGCCATTTCCTCAGAGTAATCAACATTAAAAATATTTAAATTATTATTAATTTCAAAATTAGGGTCTGCTACTACAAAGAGGCACTTTTTTTTCTTTAATAACAGCATTTGCATCATGACTTGCACTAAATGTTTTGGTGATACATCACCATCCTTGAAGTTAAATGTCCCCAAAAAGAGGCAACGTTAAAAAATTACTTCAACTATGGTGTCATCACATAAGCCATCTGGAGATGCAGCCAGTATGGGATATTGAGGATCAAGGGAAATGCCACATTTCTCAATTTTCTTGCTTAAAATCCTTTCCAGGGCTTTAATGTCCTGTCCTTCTAAATGCCGTCCTCGTTGCATAGCAGCTGTTTCAGGAAACTTCTTGGCACCCACAATTACTTCAACCAGCACTCCATCCCCCTTTTGGCAATGCATAGCTGCATGAGCCCTTGATGCTGATACCCTACCATAGCGCAGCTGATGCCAGAGTTGGCACTCATATTGTTCTTTTGTGAGGCGTCGAGCTCATTCACACAAATTTGATTTCTCCATTACACTTTGAGAAAACTTAAGAAATAATGTGGGAGATTTATTACATTCCTGATCATGAAAGTACCTCATGATATTGTTAATCATTAAGTCTCCACAATCCATGGCCACATGCATAGACATTAGGCCATTGTTGTAGTATCCTACTTCCCTGAATTTATCAATTACTTTATTTCTAAACCTCCCCTCTTCCTCACAACCCACTGATACTCCTCCAGTCATGTCCTTCACCTTAAGAGGTTTCATGCTCCCAATAGAGGATGAGAGTTTTGATTTCTTCCCCAGTAACTCTCCACTTCAGTTGGTGAGGGCTCCTCACTTCGCCGATGTAACCACATCAGGAATGCAATGACGTGCTTGCCTGTTATAGAGATATAGAACAATTAATTTCAATCAGGATCACCATCATGTAACTGAGTAAACATGAAAAATAGCATAATGAGGGAGAGGGATTTATAGGAGTACCACCTAATGTATTCAAGGCAGTCAGTGAAATAAGGATATCTCTGATATAGATTGTTTACAACATGAATAGATACATCTCATCACTACATGACTTCATTAACTTGATATTTTATTATATATTTTTAACTTATCTCATGTTATCATAGTTATTATCTTTACAAACTATTATGTTCCCATGTAAATTAAAGACCTCAGCATTTTATTAATAGTCCTGAACAGATGTTGCAGCAATAGCAAATGCAAGCAGAGTATTATTAGACACACTAAGCATCTATGATTCATAGTTTCTGGAACATTGTCTTAGAAACACCATGTAATCACAACTAACAATTAACAACCTAGTCAGAATATTCATAGCTACAATGCCCCCCTTTCAATGATGAATGAATTTCAGACAGCATAATTGAGCAGCCAGTCATAGTACATGGGTACCTTCCAATTTTGACAGGACATTTTATTATTAAAAGCTAAAGCACTTGAACAAGATATGTACAAAGAATGACAATACTTTTGAGCTGGGTACCTACATACATAAAAACTGGAGTCAAATATATAGCATTTTCACTTATGCCTAATATAGTAAACATAATCCCAAAAATGAATGCCATTGGTGTCATTTACATTTATTGACTACATTTTTCATGAGCTCAAAATCAAATGCACTTTGGGCTATGAAACCAAACTACATGTCCCTAAAATGTGGAAATTTCATGAAAAGAGTACTTCATTTCCCTACACAAAAAATGAACTAAAATAGCTTGGCTAAGCACATAACTACCATGAGCATGGAAGTAGTTCCAAATTAATCAACTTTTACCCTTATAACAATTACAGATGTCAGGTAAGTGGATACCCAGTGAGAAATGGGTGGTGGCATCCCAGACAGCACAAACTTGGAAATATTACTGTATTACAGTCATTTTACAATCGTATTACAAAAATGGGGTATTCGTATTCCAATTGTATTACAATCGTAATACTGTGTCAAATGTCCGCTAATACAATTGTATTACTAGGAGTATTACAGAGCCAAATTACAATTGTTTTACAAATTGTATAACGATGGTATTACAAAGCCAAATTACAATAGTTTTACAAAATGACGAATTTCTTTCGTAACTACCCACGTGGAAATTTCTTGCTCTGTAACTGGAATGGAACTGGTCTGTATATGTTAAAATTTGGCCCTACTTCAAAACGTTGATCATCAATCTAGAAAATTCTTGTGTCTTTGGCAATGAAATTTTTATTTATGGAGGCAAAATTGTAACTATCGAAATAATTTTCTTTCCTGGATACCAAAATAAAAATATCATATAGTTAAATTAATATTTCCGCACTATCAGAATTTCACTGACAATATGCGATGTGCATTACTTCTACCTAATGCCTACCTAACTAACTTTGCATGTCTCGATATATATAACACCTATCGATGTTTACTCGCAATTGAAAGTTGCGTTCCTAGAAAGTCTTATATATGTGGCCTTTTCTGTGCGTCAAAGTGACTTCGAGAACTAATTTTTAAATGTCAATGCCATTATATTTCGAGGAAATACCATCCAATTATACGATAACCGTTACAAGGCTTTAATTACTTGAAACCTATGTTGCCACATAGGATGACTACAAAGTCAATATTAATGAGAACAAACTAGATTATTTCCATAAAACATACGTTTGTTTACATTTGAATGAAGACGAAAGTTATCCAATTGTATTACAATCATAAAATTTCCGGTAATAACTTTGTATTACAGAGCCTAATTACAATCGTTTTACAAACTGAAATATGGTGGTAATACAGAGCCAAATTACAATAGTTTTACAAAACAGAATCTCTTTCGTATTACCTGCGTGGTATATCTAAGCTATCAATGTAGTGTTTACTCGATCTCCGAATTGTTTGCAAGCTTCCCATTTATGCCAAATTTTCGGTCGAAGGATGATCCACAGGCTAGCATGCGATGAATGTTTAGAAGTTGAATGGCAATTAATGGCAAAATATCTTGATTTTACCATGATTTGGCGATAGTAGCTCGTGATAAAGCGTCCACAGCAAAGATTATACCTAGTATTCTTGGATTACACATAACTAAGGTAATACATACGTATCATACGCAGTACGCATTATGCTGGACAAAAGAAGTACATAAACACCTAATGCGCATGAAGCCTTGTATTATTTTCGGCCTTACAATTGTAATACAATGGGTTTACAAATTGTATATTCCTGGTATTTTGATGCCGTATTACAATAGTATTACCAATGATTTGTTCGAAAGATGCTGGAATACATTTGTATTACAAATTTTTTTCCAAAAATTATACAATTCGTAACTGTACAAGAGATTTACCATTTGTATACCAGCGGCTGTGCTGTCTGGGATCAACGTGGGTTCCACGTTGATGCCACGTTGATATGTGGAAATACGGTGGTGGTGGATATTGAGTGGCGAACCAACGTGGGATCCACGTTGACTTTAAGTGGATCTATGGTGATGGTGAATAATATTAAATATTCAACGTAATTTCTGTTTTGTGGAAAATAACTCTGGTTACATTTCATAGTTTATCTGGTTTATCATCCTGAAACAGCGCTAGTTATATTAAAATGCGTCGGAAATTACATTTTGCAATTATGTTATTCGTGGAACTGGATTAGATATCTAAATATTTATATTTAATAGAATAAACGATTACGAAGAGGTATCTCTGTAATAACATTTGTTATATACCTATGCATATAACATATATTATTTCAAGATGCAAGCGTGCAAGGCCGTTTTACACGGTATATTTGTTTGTATGAACTCTTCCGTGAAATCTTGCATGAGGCAAAAGGTATCGTGTAACGTGGCAAATTGTATGAAGGCTTGTGCGAATGCCTGAATGGAAAATAGAACCTGCACTAATTTTGTTGAGACAAACGTACAATCTCACGTACATTCGTTTGTACTACATCATTCATCGTGTAAAACGGCCTTTAATATGAATTTTGGTACAATGGTAACGAACTATAATTAATATTATGCTCAACGATAATATTACCTGCATTTGTATGCTTCTAACAGCCATTTTCAAGCACTTGTGAACGTCTGCATTAATATCTTGGCACAAAAAATTTGTAAACAGTTCACTCTAGATTAAGCACGAATACTTAGAATAATTTAAATTCCCGGCCATGTTAGCCATGAATGCACAGGTAATAAGTTATTTGTATAACCCTCTTAATCTCAAGAACCGCCGTGGCCGAGTCGGTTAAGGCGCTAGGGCCGAGTGGGTGAAGAGGTTAGGATCGACGATTGAAAGGTATCAGCATGAGTTCGCGCCCGGGTGAAGTCGATTTTTTTTTTCAGTCGAATTTGAACCAAATTTCCACGTGCATTCCACGTTGATCCCACGACCAAAATCACGTGGTATCCACGTTGTATTTCCACCTACTCTCCACCGGAATTTCCACGTTGGTCCCACGTTGATTCCACCACCTATTTCTCACTGGGTAAGAAATGCTTGAAATTAGGAGCATAACTATCAGTTTGTGCGTTCAATGCATTTCTAATTATTTGGTAGCCATAGAAAGAAGTGTAAAATGTTCAATAAAATTCTAACTTATTCAGCAATTGCAAACTTAAATATCTGTAAGAGCAGAGTTGAAGGATAGTCTCGTATAAATGAAAATGTCAATCCATTTTCTATAAAAAAACAATTTGAATCAAGTTGCCTTTAAATAAATAAGTAGCTAATGCATAAGTTTGCTATGGAAACACAGATAGTGATTAAAAATTGAAGATATTTTGAAGTTTTCAGTCTAGTGACAGTTGACAGAATTTATCTTAAAACTTAAATATTTTTCTGAAAAACATCTACCTGCAGATGCTGCACAATCATGGCATGATGCTTCTTCTACATTCCCTTCCTCTTTGTTGACGAAGACAGAAACCGCATATGGTTTATTCCTAATCTTGTGTTCTGGGGTTATTTTCCCAAGAACATAACATTTTCCACATTCTCACTTAACTTGAACATACCCCACCGCGGAGTCACCATAGTTCTCTCTCGAAGATCTAAAAAAGTAAGAAAGAGCCTTTTAATTAATGTTACGATTCCCATAGAATTCGATGTATAATATTAAATTAGTATAATATTTAGTATGTATTTATATTATTTTCTATCTCCATGCACACATTTTATTCATAGGAGACAATCATGATACACACTCATACCCATGAAAGTAGTGGTCAATATAACAGTTTACTTTCTTATCTCGCTCTTTGAGGTAGATTATATTTAGATGATGTCCTATAGTAATAAGACTTTCTAAAAATAACTTCTATTTCGCAATAAAACTAAATAATTCACCAAAATATGCGCAAGAGAAACATACTTACCGAGCCAGTTTCACACCTCTCTGCTCGGAGCTCACGAAGAGAGGGTTTCTCTTCATAAAATCACCCACCATCAACGCATCTACCGTAGGCAGGTTGTTGGATGACGCCTTTGAGTATCCTGCCTGCATTTTGATTAATAATGAGCGAAAAAATAATACTTCACTTATTATTCGCAATCAGTTCCTTGTGGGTAGTCCAAGCAGTGCGAGTGTCGAGGGGTAGTTCCGTTCGGGTAGTCCAATGAGGTGCAGGGGTCAAATCAGGATAGTAAGGGCCAAACGAAGCAAAGGTCAAAGCGGGAGAGAAAAATTCAAGACAAGCAAGAGGTCAAAATCAAAATAACAATCCGAGTCGCACTTAAACAAAGAATTGCCGCCAACACAAGCCAGATGACAACTGAATGTGTCATTTGCGTCGTCTGCGACCAGGTGTCTCTGTAATGAGGTCGACGATTGTCTGAATGGAATTAGAATAGGTTCTATTTTCTGTTCAGACATACATACAATCGTACATTTTTTTGTGGTTACACGGTGAATTTTCGCGTTCATTCTGGCATTCAGACATTCACACATTTTCTTGTAGGTACATTCTAATGTACCGCGTAACCAGGCCTTTACGGCAAAATCTTACGCAGGAGCCAGGCGACTACTAAGTGCGGTGACGTCAGAATCCGGTAGCCAATCAGCGTGCGTTTTTCCTTGCTCGATGGTGATGCGAAAAATTAGCAACTTCAATGGCTTATATTATTTATAAAACACAACAAAAAAAAAGTTTTACTTCAGGGTTCGCTTTTTTATTATGTAAGGATTCGTTGATAAGGAATTCGTCACCTAACTCTGACCTATGCAAATACTCTATTGCATTTGTAAAACAAATTCAAATCCATTTATATTTTCCAGTACTTTTTTGAACCAATAAGCTGTTCCACACTTCTGCTCCCTCAAATTCAATATTTATTCATTAGATAAAAAATTAAAACAATTTTAAGTAGCTGTTTCAGTTTCACTTAATTTTTATTATTCCTTCAGCAAAGTGCAATGTAATCATAAGTTGTAAATTATTCCTCAAGAAATGCAACATTCATACTCTTTCGGGGTCTAATCTGTTCCGTTTTTTAGAGAAAAATTGATGAATTTAGAGATAAAAATGAAATTATTGGACAAAAACAAAGAGTATAAGAAAATTGAATGAAATAATTTAATACTGCATTCTTTTATGTGTTCTATCATAAAAAATATCCATCCAATATCTTGAGTGTAAGTAATTTTTAAAAAGCTAATAAAGAAACACCTGCATCGAATTCAATGCTTTTCTTACAGGAGTAAATGTTAACAATATTAGGGTAAAAACAACCCCAAAATTTGCAATTTTATGATTCAGAAACCTTTGTGTGTCCAAATGCTATGTTGTGTCAAAATTTCAAAGCAATCGGTGAAGAACTTTCAGAGATTGATGATTTTGAACAAGCAAACATTTACATTTTTATTTACGCAGATTGGCACTCATGCACATATTGGTTGCCAACCACTGCTATAACCTATCACTAATTGGCAAAACATCCATAACGATAACAACCATAAGTAACATCTGATATTTTTTTCGGATTTATTAATTTCATTTTGCATTGAATTTGGAGACGTTGGAATTGTTCAAAGAAGGTTTTTGAATGGATGAGTAGCCATGTAGTGGCAATGAGTTGTTGATGTTGGGGCCATTGCACTGGTGGCGACTTGAGGATAATATGATGAAGGATGGTCAGTGAGCTTTTTGTAGGATATACATACAGTGAAACCTCTCTTTTACACAATTGACGGGGACGAAGGAAAAAAGTGGAAATCGTGGGAAAATGTAAATCGAGGGAAATGTTAATTTGTAGGAAATAAAGCAAAATCATAAGCTAATTATATTTATTATTTAACAGGTGATGATTAATATTTGATGGGTCACCAAATAGAGACAAATGAATAAACAAAAGTTTAAAAAAAGTACATATTATCATATTTTAACTCAATCAACTTGATTTGAGGTGGTGTCTACTAGAGGGAGGGGGGGGGGGGGGGGGGGGGCAAGATCAGCTAGCTAGCGGCAACCAGCTGTAGTTTAGGTATCCATGCATACGCCGAGCGCCTCTCGCAGCGGTCATGTGACTTTTTTTCGGGGGGAGGGTGGGGCCGCCATATATATTCGCCACTGACTGACTGGAATACTGGAACCTTCAATATTTCTTCAAGTTCATCATACTTGGGAGTATTTCATGTATTTACGCCTTTTACCAAAAGGGCCGCAGTCCTTAGCACTTTTCCCTTTAATTTACGGGTTTTTACAATGTGTTCCACGTTGAACTTGGCATATCAAGTTCTTTGGCCAGGAACACGCAAGTGCCCATATTAGAGTCAACTCTCTTTGCAAAATGTTGATTATTTTCTTCCAATGATAACAATTATCTCGCACGCTTGTTTGCCATTTTAATATGTTTGCTCACGACTGCCGTAAGTATTACACATTAAATAAAACAAAAAGTGAAGTAACTTATACAAACGCAAGATGAATAGCATTAGTGCATGTGTTACAAGAAATAAGAAAAACATCGCTGCGCAGCATAAGAACAAGAGTTGACATAAATGTTAACCTTTTTGCCGAAATGACAGCGGTAGTTGGCCAAATAACATCCAATTAAATATATCTATGGCATCCGCTTCATTTTAAATGTTCTGTTTAAAAAGCAAGTACGGCTCCTTAGCACCATTCTACGTTCCATTCGATAACAATTCCGATCGCAAGCATTACAATATTCAGCATAAATACTTTTCAGCAATACTATCGATGTAATGTGCTACCATCAAACAAATTATTGTTTTTTTTAGAAAACCAAATAAATCAGTATTCATGCATCATGTTTAAGCACGTATTTTATCCGTATTTAACATTAATAACGCTTGCAGGGTCGCCAGTTGAAGTGCGCCACCCATCATGTTTCTCGCCTTCAAATGTCTTAAATGGCGGGATTTGAAAGTGTAAATAGCGGGATGAAAATACATAGGAAGGATTCAAACATTTTTGGGATTGGAAGAAAATGTTGTAAATCACGGGAAAACATAGATTCCGGGAATGCAAAAGCAAGGTTTCACTGTAATTCCCAGCAATGAATTAATATTCCTCAAGATTTGAATCACAGTGAAAGGGAATGAAACGCCATACATCATTGAATGTAGAAAAAATCTAGTTCATCACCAGTATTTTTTCAAAGAAAGATCGTTTGAGCATTTATATTACCACAGGTTAACAAAACACAAATTTAGTAGTAATATTATTTAAATGACAGACAAGTTCTCTTATACCCATACAGCACGGGGCGAGATATACTTGTGTACTTACGCTTGGTCAAAATATGGTGTAAATAGAAGTACAAAATTCAAACCCATTTTTACGTGTGTTCTTCTGGTGTAAATTTCGGCCCTAAAAAAAGTGAACTTCCCCATAAGTTAACTTATGCGTACTTAAATGTCAGTGTATACCACTTTGCCAATTTTTCATATTTCTAAGGGAAAAACTGCATATTAAAGATGATCTATATTATTCCGTTACGAAGAGATATTACTTCAAGATGCATCTACGAAAGAACTTTGTCTATTCTGTACTCCTGATCATCATGAATATCTTATTTAGTATAATATGAGTGGATATTTTTTTACCAAAAATGATGATTATTCCATGCTATCGATACTTCATTATTTTGATTATACGCTGCATTTTGGCACAAAAGTAACAAACCAGAATTAATATTCTGTTCAACAATAATATTATCTGCTTTCGTAAGATTCTGACAGACATTTTCAAGCACATGTGAACATCTGCATTAATGTTTTGGTACCAAATATTTGTAAATAGTTTTCTCTCGGCCAATGCCAGAATAATTTATACAATGGAATCATAGCCAGAATATATTTAATAATTTATATATTCGTGGCCATGAATGCACAGGAAACAAGTTCTTCACATTACTCACCATCTTGCAATTACCGCCGTGGCCCTTTCCTACTAGTGCCTTAACCCTCTGGGTTAAGGCACTAGTAGGAAAGTATGAGTCGGTAGCTAGGGTTTGCGGCTCCACTGCGGCATATATTTTTTTTTCGGGCGAATATGAATCCAAACCAGCCGTGGATTTTTAACTGGGTTGTGGTCAGTGCTTTCGGAGAGATTTTAACAAACACCTATGCCTTCATTAGCTCTTTGCCATACATGTGTTTTATCCAGTTTGGGGTGGACAAACAACAGCATTTATTCCACTTTCTCACGGGTAAAAATGGTTTTTACACGAGATAACTTCAAAGTACCATTTTGCGGGCATTTGTACTTTATGGGTACAGGCAGATCAAACATAAGAAATCAAAAGTTTTCATTATTTGACAAGATAGCCAACAAGCAATAGAATAAGGAACCAGACTCACCAGGCACAGCAACATGGCTGACTTTCGCCCATATGCATCAGAAAATCCACCGACCATAGGAGAAGCCACAAATTGCAGGAAAGAGAACATGGAACCTAAGAATCCTAAATATGAAGAAAAATCTAACATTACAAATGGGTTTAAAAGCCTAATACTATTACGCAGCACAGCATCTGCATTGCAAACCACCTTTTTTCATAAATACTGGAATCACAGCATTTCACATAAATTTTTCTTACATAACATATTCATATTTCACACCACTATTAAGGCTGAACAAAGTTTGCGGGAGTAATACTATGCTGTGACGACAACATTAAAGCTAATGACTACACTGAAGGAGTGAATGTACAGTTGAGCCGGCGAAGAGTTGTCTGATGACAGTGAAAAAGAGGGGAAGTGGAAAGAGGGGTGGAAAGCCCTGACGCCAGCACGGTTCACAGCCAATCGCTGTCCTCCCAACGCACCCCTCACCCTCGCCTTGTCCTACAACGTTGTCACATGCATTTGAATCACCAAAACAACCCTTTTCATTCTTATCTCTTTGAGCTCTCTTGCATGTGTTTGTTCAGCTGCAGTGGTGTTTTGAAACTTTCTGGTGCCTTTTCCTACATTTCTAGTCAAACTTCAGGGTGTTTTCAATGGCAGTATCTTACTTACTACTCATAGAAGGCTGAGTGTTTTGTGCTGGTCTGATGTTGTTTCTTCATCTATCGAAGTATTTTTCTCGGTTCGCTTCGTCTGTTAGGATGAGTGGGAAGAAACGTGGTCACGGTGTGACATTGCATTCGCAAACTCGTGAATTGATCGTATCTACGAATACTTTGAGAAGGAAAAGCTCCACGCCAGTCCCCTAATTCCATTGACGAGGGTGGTGGAAAGAACGCTTGAAGCTTGCCGAATTAGTTCTAAATCAGTTGGGAGAATCATGAAAGAACAATATGGTGACCACGAGAGTACACAAAAGGTGCTCTTTAAAAGGACACCTTAGGTAAGTAAAGACCATCAGGAGACGTCAGAAAACTGCAATTGATAATTTCGAAGAGGAAGGAATTCGCAGGGATATCCACAGTTATTACGAGAGGAGGGAATACCCAAGTGTTGGTGTCGATGAATAAAATTATGCATACAGTGTGTCCTCGTTTAACATTGTCCCGTTTAACGTTGTTTCGTGATAATGTTGTTCAACAATGGTGTTGGACAATGGTCCATGCCGCCAGGATAGAGAATAATTCCAAAATAACTTTTGTGAGTTAAAATATCAAAGCTTCGCCATTAAAATGTTTTAGAAATTTAGTTTGAACGTTTCATTCACTAATGCCATACATCCAGCCTTTTATCACTGTGCTGTGTGGAAATCGCTATTGTGCTGAAATGAAGAATTGGTAAGTTTGGAACCGATTTTAATTTTTTACATTGTTTCTTACGGGAAATATTGCATTTTTTAACGTTGTTTCGCTTAACGTCAAGTTTTCAGGAACGAGTTAACAACGTTAAACAAGGACACACTGTATGTCCTTTATTGTGATGTATATGTTGCTTGAACCGGAGTAGCTAAATCAAGGTGTCAAGGAAAATTTCCCAGGTAAATTTCATTTTCCCAAAGGAAGGAATTACCCTAACGTTGTTTTTAAAAAGGAAATAGAATGGCTAAAAGGAAACTTTTTTGAAATTATAAATATCAAGTCCGAAACAGCAATTGGTTAACCAGAGTCATTTCTATGATTTTCCTAATGTTTTTCTTCCTCCTCTGGCATTTAAACTAGCAGCATATTTGTATATTTTCTTCAATAACCGATTTGTTGGACAGCAATTTACAATTTTTCCATGAAAACAATTTTTTTCAGAGTGGATAGAGACGCAGGATAGAATAGCTTAAAAAGGTAATGATGTTCCTTCCGTTCCCTCCCATTGCCTTCCCAGACTCCTTTCCTCAGGGAAGCCACTTGTTTACCTCTGGCGTGGTTGTTTCCCTTTCTGAACTGGCAACCTTGCCCCCTACCCCCAACTAGACTCTTCTGCCTGTTATCGGACAACTCTCGATGGCTCAACTGTAAGAAAGACCTTAGCAACCGACTTCCTATACAGGAGAGGGATTATGGTTTGGTTCAACATTCAAAAAATTTATGAACACACTAAATCTAGAACTTCAAGGTTATAGCTGGAAAGAGTGCAATGACAATAATGTACACAAACAATAAATCAATTTTCAGGTTCTATTTTCCGGAGCCTAATGGTAGGACAGTATCTCATTGCATGAACTATGTACCTATTTTTGAAGTAATGAGCTCTCATTGTAGGGGTGGTTTGATAAATTACAATAGAAGAACCTTCAAGCACTTACAACTTTCTTTGCTCTCATACACTGAAGTAATAAATTTACTAGTCTAATATAAACAAGATATAAAGTTCAAGTAGGTAGTATGCATCTCAAGGTTATTGGAGGGGATACAATGTCACATTACACTGGGATGAATTTATGATGAGTTGATGAGCTTACATATCCAATACTAATCAACAGCCTGATGGAATTACCAGATTACTGCCAGAACGTGTTGAAATTCAGGATGTGAGGAGAGTCACTATGATTTCCCTCAATTACCCCCTGATACCACATATTTTGAAATGGGGATTGGCCTCATGGGCATGTAGCATGGCTGAGTTAAAAGCCAACCTGAATGATTTTAGCAAGAGTGAGTTTAAGTACTAAACCTTCACATGTAAGGATGTGAAAGCTTCGATTCCTAAGAGAAAATGAGCTTCAAACAAAATTTTGATAGGTGGTCAACCAAATGACTAGAAATGGGCCACTCTGAAAATTACCTTGGTAATTTTCGTAAATTACCATGGTATTTTTTGTAATTTATCACACCCCTTGAAAAGTACCGTAATTTTCTAGATAATTCACCTATGTTTGAGACAATTTTTCATACAGATAAATTCCCAACATGTTCTTTTAAGCCAAGTTCACATTTCCTATGTGTTAAATAATAAATTGAGGCATGTGAAACTCATTTTTGGAATACATATTTTACTTAAATTATAACATCATAAGAGTAAAGCATTAGAATATTATTCTTGAAAATTTCTCATACTTTGACAAAAGAATGCCAAATTGATGGTTGCTGCCGTATTTATTTTTACATTTTTTTAAATTTCCCATAGATTAATGTTGTACAGTGAAAACTGCCTATAGCGGAATCGCACGGTGCCGTAAAAATTTTCCGTTGTGGACAAGTTTCCATCATACACAGGTTTGAAGCACTGCATAGGGATAACATATTCTTTAAGAGAAATCAACTGTTTCAGCATTGTATTCACAAATTAAAATACACATGTGGACAACATTGCTGTTGGATCGTATACACAAAGAAATAACTTATAATGGACTGAACTCGATACTCTCAGGCATTAATTTGTAAAATTCCATTTTGACAGAATCAAAACAAACTTTGTAAATTTTACAATGGTTTTAATTCACTACGACCGGTTTCATCGCATAAGCCCCCTGAAGATGTCGCTTATGCGATGAAGCTGGTCGTAGTGAATAAAAACCATTCTAAAATTTACAAAGTTTGTTTTGATTTTGTTATTGGATGTTATGCATGCATTATAATTATGTTATGTTGGCAACCGTGTGCATGTTGGGTTGGCAGCTGCGCGGCCTGCATGCGCGGTGTCTGCTGGGCGCTGCCTGAGCAGTGAGCAGTGGGCAGTCTCTCTCACGTTTCGGACTCCGCGAGTTACGGTTGTCCATGTACCATGCGACCAGTTAAGAAATATCTTGAACCGGACGCCTATGTTTGATTTCAGCCCGAATGTAAGCGACGACATAACACTGGCGACGAGGTTTTCCTTACTATAATTCCATGGAACTAAATTATTTTTTTTTCTCGTGTGATCGCGGTGAAAATCTAATGGGACCCACCATGCCGCAAGACGAAGTTAGTGGTAGTAAGGAGCCTAGAGGGGCAATTATCGGTAACATTGAGCCCTGTTCCCAGTCCATCGAGTCCTTAGATAATTATTTGGAACGTCTGGAGGCGTTCTTTTCGTTAAACAGTACTACAGAAAAAGAGCAAGTGTCGTCGCTCATTGTATTGATAGGTCCCGAGGTCTATGGCGTGTTAAAGAATCTGGTATCTCCAGAAAAGCCGAGGGACAAGACTATCACGGAACTGTTAGAGGTGTTAAAAGCATATTATGCGCCTGAGGGGCTGGAAGTCGCAGAGAGGTACCGATTTCACTGCCGTCATCAAAAGGTAGGAGAGTCGGTTCGGGAATTCGTTGTGGCCCTAAAAAACCTCTCAGCGAAGTGTAATTTCAAGGCCTTTTTACAAGAGGCCTTACGTGACCAGTTGATAGTGGGTTTAAGGGATCCCACTGCAACAAAACGATTGCTCGCGGAGAAGAAGTTGACCTTCGATGAGGCTGTCAAAATCGTACAAGAGATGGAAATGGTACAAGAACAATCCCTCGCGCTCAAGGAAGAAGCATCAGCAGCGCGCGAGATCAATGTCATAAAGAAGACGCAGCCAGCGTCAATTGCCTCATCGCCGTTGAGGGGACGACGACATGATTTATTTATTTAAAGTTTATTTATTTATTTAAAAATAGACAACATACAGCATGATGCCATTTTATAGTGATATAAGTAACAACATACGCAAAAACATTAACACGAAGAAGATAAAGACAAATAATATAACAACATGGCAAGCCAGAAAATATTATTTTATTTGGGAATGAGATATAGCTTGGATAGCAAAGGCGTTGGAAGATAAGGAGAAAGGGTCAATGTTGTCAGGAAGGGAGTTCAGGAGAGAAGAAAGTCGAACAATAAGGGACTTGGTGAGTGATAATCTGGGAGTAGGGATATGGAGCAAATGTAATGAACGGGAAGTAGCGTTCAAGGGACACGGCAATTATCACCGGAATGTAAATGCACAGCAAGTTAAAGGTGGTAAGCGCTGTAATAAGTGCGGTCGATTTCATGTGTATGGGAATTGTCCCGCTAAAAACTGGGTTTGTTTTAGTTGTAATGGCAAGGGTCATATTCAAAAATGTTGTAATAATCGCACGGTAAAGTATGTTGAAATTTCTGAGTTTAACGTTGATAACATTGGTTCTGTGGAGTCTATTGAGCCATTGTATGTGAAGTTAAATGTTTCAGGAAAGGAGTTGTGCTTTGAAATTGATTGTGGTTCTGCTACGACGTTGGTGCCTATCTATTTTTACCGCAAATTTTTTTCTAGAGTTGCCTTTGTTAAAGTGTAATATGAAGCTAGTAACAGCTAATGGAGAACCCTTGAATATTGTTGGTAAAGTCATGGTATCCGTAAATAATGTGCTCATTGTACCTTTAATAATTACAGACAAG
Organism: Pyrrhosoma nymphula; assembly: GCA_963573305.1. NCBI lineage: Eukaryota > Metazoa > Arthropoda > Insecta > Odonata > Coenagrionidae > Pyrrhosoma > Pyrrhosoma nymphula. Next base: position 585,449 of record OY754330.1, read on the forward strand.
AAGTTAAGGAGGTGTTTGCTCGGTAGAGACTGGCTATCGGTACTAAATCCTGATTGGAGGGAGTCCATGCTAAGGTTGGACACTGGTATGGTTAACCAGGCAAGTCTTCTCACTTCTAGTGATGATATTGACTGCCAATATTTCCGGAAAAAGTTTCCAAACATTTTTCCTGGTAGCAATGATTCCCCAATCAAGGACTTTGAAGTGTCAATTGTGTTAAAAGAAGATGCCAGTCCAATTTTCCATAGAGCCTATTGTGTTCCATATGCTCCACAGGAAGCTGTTGAAAATGAGCTCAAATCTTTGGAGGCTCAAAAAATTATTTCAAGGTCAGGCTTAGTAAATGGGCTTCTCCCATTGTCTGTGTAAGGAGAAAAAATGGTAATATACGTATTTGTGCAGATCTGAAAGTAACTTTGAATAAGTTTGCAGATATGGATAATTATCCCCTGCCCAGAGTGGATGATATTATTCACTCCCTGGTGAATTGTAATTATTTTTGTATGTACAGTTGGATCCGGATTTAATGTCTTCGCATTTAACGTTTTTCCGCATTTAACGTTTATTTTTTGAGGTCCCGATTCATTCCCTATATAAACAATGTAAAAATTGTCCTAATTTAGCGTCTCCGCATTCTGCGTTTTTCCGCATTTTAGGTTGTAAAAAATTATCCCACACAAGATTTTTTACCCGATTTAAGGTTTATTCATGATGATTCATGCAAATGATTATCCATACATCAGTGATGACTATCACCAGTATTAGTTTTCAATAGGTCGACGATCCTTAAGGTTTCGCTTTAAGATGCTTGTATATGTACAATGAATGAATCTATAATGAACATACCAACACTAAGATATTGTATGCTCTTGGTAATACATACATAAATGTAAAACTGCATTTTCCCCAATAGTAAGTTTAACTCAATGATGATATGCCATATTACGCAGTTGAAATCGTCGAAATTTACCCGGGCGCTGTGTAGAAAAAATGAATGTCGAACTGCACGCCATGTGAGAAACTTGCATGTGCAACAGCAGCTTAATTTCTCGGAGCTACAAATCAAAATTGATAGCTAAATAAGGCATTCTCATTATATCGTACCATCATTAATATTCTCATAATTGGAAAGTATCAATATTTTGCAAAATGAAATGTCTATCTTTCGTTCGTCTTTAATGATGATTTTTCGAGTTCATAGCCGCCTACACCTCACTTTTACAGAATAAAATGGGTAGTAAAAATGCATCGAGACCACTGAGAAATGCGCAAAAATAGAATTTTTAGCGTTGATAACCATCTACACTAACATTCCCAGTGGGATTTTCCTTAAATCCATTTTTCTTAGGAAAATTGCCAACATCTATTAGGTTCCACAGTGACGACAGTAAAATTTAACCCCAAAAAATGCCGACATTAGCTTCATGCCATTATTAAGTTACGGCCACACAAAAAAAGGCGGGAGGGTTGAATTACAATGTGTTTTACCTGAAGGTTCAAATTACAGCATGTACGAGTTAGGGTTGGATGGTCGGTAGTAAGGTTTTAGTTAGTTGCGTAACAGATTTAAAAAATACAATGTATCGTATAGCCACATTTGAGGCCAGTGAGAAGTGGCTCAGAAAAGAGAGTTGGCGACTTCTTTGAAAATCATATGTTCCACAGCAGTCGAGTCAGCAGTGTTACAAGAAAAAACTCTTCAACAAGACCACTGATTGACTAGTACCAGTCTCCTGGGTGCTATTGGTTTATAGAGAGCAGAGAAAAATTATTGAGAAGGTGGATAAAAATCCTCACTTAAAGAGAATTGACTAGGCGAAGAAGCTGCAGCTGCAACATGTTCATGCCAGTAACAACATTGAACAACATCATAATGAAAAGGGAAGCAATTTTAAGAGAATCCACAGCATTGGGTGTTTTATATAAGCGTCGTAAGCACTCAAAAAAGTCCCTGTTTGAGGAACTTAAAAAATAGCTGTTCAGAAATATAATTAGTCTCTCCTAAAAGTTTTAAAATTGATATTGAATTCCTGAGTAGTCAGAAGGCTAATGCATTGTATTTTTTGTTAAGGCATTTTCATTTTTGGTTCATTTTTCATTTATTTTCATTTTGTCACTGAATCCAACCTTCTTTTGGAAGAGCATATAAAACTAATGAAATTTTTTTATTGTTTTATGTGACCACTTTTAGTGACTTGAAATTATATTTTCTTTTCGTAGAAAGCTGTTCTAATCATTACAGACCCTAAAACCTAAAAAAAAAATGACAAGTCCTCATTTAGTGTTTATCCGCATTTAGTGTTTTAAATTTTGTCCCCCCTGAAAAACCTTAAATCAGGATTCTACTGTAATATGTAATATTGTAATGTGAATTGGATCTAACGAATGCCTACATGCAATTACCGGTCTGTGATGGTAGTAAGGAGTTGTTAACTATAAATACTCATGTGGGATTGTATCGTTTTAATACATTATGTTTTGGCCTGTGTAGTGCACCGTCAATTTTCCAATCTGTGATGGATTCTCTCTTGAAATGTATTCCAGGTGTACAAGTTTATCTTGATAATGTAATTATTGGAGCCAAGTCCAGACAAGAGTGTAAATTAAGTTTGGAAAGAGTTTTGCATAAGTTAAATGAATTCAATGTTAAGATAAATCCATCTAAGTGCAGGTTATTTTTAAGGTCAATAGACTTGTTAGGATTCCATGTTGATGGGCAAGGTGTGCACCCATCACAGGAAAAGGTGAAGGCTATTAAATTAGCCAGGGTGCCAACCAACGTGACTGAGTTAAAGTCCTTCATTGTCCTTTTAAATTTTTACCATCAGTTTTTGCCCATGAGTTCAACACTGCTGGAACCTTTGTATGCACTCACTCGTAAAAATGTTCATTGGTGCTGGACACCGGAATGTCAGCAAGCGATTGTGGAGGCTAAGAATGCTATTTCAGACAAAAGTTTATTAGTTTTATATGACCCCCATAAGCCATTGGTACTTACTACTGACAGTAGCTCATATGGGGTAGGTGCTACTCTGGCACATGTGATAGATGGAGTTGAGCATCCGATAGCCTTTGCTTCCACAACACTCTCAACCGCAGAAAAAAATTATAGTAACCTTGATCGAGAAGCACTAGCCTGTGTCTATGGAGTCAAACATTTTCATAAATTTCTGGCAGGTAGAACCTTTACTTTAGTAACAGATCATCAGCCATTGCAGTCAATTTTTAATACTAGGAAGGGTATACCCCTGGTTGCTAGTGCTAGAATGCAAAGATGGGCATTAATGTTGTCTGCTTATAATTTCAAGATACGTTATAAGAAAGGTTCGGATATTGCAAATGCTGAATTAAAGAAAGGGTATTGGATCTTCTGCATCGTGACCATATTGGTATTGTGAGAACCAAGATGTTAGCTAGGTCACATGTTTGGTGGGAAAAATTAGATAATGCAATTGAACAGAAAATTGCTATGTGTGAGACTTGTCAATTAACACAAAGGGACAATGTGGTAAGAACATATGTTTCTTTAGATAGGTCTAAACAGTCTTGGCAGCGTCTGCACATAGATTTCCTTGAAACTTTTAAATGTAAATTGTTTATTTTGGTAGATGAATATTCCAAATGGCTGGAATGTTTCATTGTAAGAGGGTTCTCAGCAGACACAATTATTCCTATAATGTCACAATGTTTTGCCCGTTTTGGATTTCCACAAGTTGTCGTGTCAGACAATGGTCCCCCCTTCAATGGTGTAGAATTTAAAAACTATTTGGCCAAGAATAATGTTAGGTATATGAACATCGCTCCCTATTGTGCATATTCCAATGGTCAAGCTGAGAGGATGGTGCAGGAAATTAAAAAGATGTTGCTCAAATCTCTGGTTTCATCTAAAATGATGGAAGTATGAGGGATCACTAGAGTTAAGGCTTGCTAAGTGTTTGATGTCTTATCGTACCACTCCAAATACGGTATCTAAGCAAGCTCCCTCAGCTCTCATGTTACATTTTAATCCTCGTACCTACATGTCAATGCTATCCCCCTGTGATAAATTTAAATTGGCATCTAATGCTAGTAGATTCATTGTACGAAAATTTTGTGTCAATGACAAGGTGTTACTGCGTAACCCTAAAAAGTGTATGTATAAATGGTTGCCTGGTCGTGTTGTTGAACAAATTGGTAAAGTTAATTATTTAGTTAACCTTAATACAGGAGCCATTAAGAAGGTACATGTTAACCAAATGAAACGCAGCACCTTATCGGAGGACAAGCATCCACCCTGCCGGGATATGGATTGGTTCCTGGAGTCTTCCCAAAGGAACACCTTGGAGTCACCTAATTCAGATTCCTCAGAGTCCAGGTCTGAGGACATCCACACCCCCCGACCAGTGAGGAAGAGAAGACCTCCAGAACGTTATTCCCCTTCGCAATATTTGTAATGTTAAAATCAGTGTAATGTGGGTATTTTTAAATGTTAAGTTGAATTCAAAGAGGGGGAAAATGTTATGTATGCATTATAATTATGTATGTTGGCAACCGTGTGCATGTTGGGTTGGCAGCTGCGCGGCCTGCATGCGCGGTGTCTGCTGGGCGCTGCCTGAGCAGTGAGCAGTGGGCAGTCTCTCTCACGTTTCGGACTCCGCGAGTTACGGTTGTCCATGTACCATGCGACCAGTTAATAAATATCTGGAACCGGATGCCTATGTTTGATTTCAGCCCGAATGTAAGCGACGACATAACATTGGACTGTTTAATTTTCTCGCTGCACATGTCTTTTCTCTGCGTAATTTTTACAATCATTTACCAAACTTAGTAGAACAACGTCGTTATTAATGAGAAAAAATTTTTTAACTTCTTCCATTCTCTGAAGTATAAACTCGTGTAAGAGGTGCATCTTTTTTCCCAGAAATCGCAGCCGAAAATGAGGGTGCGCCTCTTACACGAATCTGTCCGTTGCAAAATTCTGTCACCCGAGTTTGAAGGCTAATATCTCAGGGATGGCTCAATCGATTTTAAAATGAAGTACATCAAATTAAATCTTGTTTATTTCTGCGTTTATTGATGGTGTACAAAACATTTTACCGTTTATATCGATTTCAGTGTGTGCTTAAAAACAGAATTTTAGCGCATTTTCCCGGGTACCGGACGGTTGCATCGCATTTACGGCTTCGTAATAACAAAACGGAATAAGATATCGAAATTTCCTTTACAAATATTGTAACAAAGATCTTTCCTAACAGCTATACGAAGTTTCGTATTATTTAATGCATTAGTATTTTAGTTATAGATGCAAATGCACGGATCCGTTATTTTCCGTTCCGCGCATCCGTGAAAACCACCGTTTAGACCTTCTTCAAGCTCTCGAGTTCATCATCATGAATCCACTTATAAAATCTTAAAGGAATTTGTTGGTTAATCAATATCGATTAACATTTATTTTGGAAAAAGAGCGCGTTCAACTGCCAGGAGCATGCACGGAAGAGAAAGGGAGAGGCGCGCGCTGTTGCGCAGTCAGAGGGCTATCCGTAAGGAGAGCGAGGGAATCTACTACAAGCATTACCTGCGGGGGAAAACCAGTTGTCTTTTCTCTGTGCATGAGTCATTTGGACTCAGTAAACAGTGGCATAAAGGGTGACGCGGCGTTCCTCCGCGTTGTCTTGTAGAGGAACGCCCGAAAGCCGTTACCAATACGGAGAAACGCCGCGGAAATCTCAGATCCAAGTGAATACTTACCTCCGGGGTCTATATATGCCTATGAAAAATACCGCGTAAATTATAAGAGAATATCGCAAGCGGAAGGCTTTGAAAATGGCCGAAAGTTCGCAGTTGGCCCGCAAAACCTCGCAATAGAAGAAAAAAAAACTCAAAATTTTTTCTTCAACTTCGACGCATAAAAAGAGGGGTGCGCCTCTTACACGCGTTTATACGGTAACCTCTTTATAATTGTTTATTCTTGTAGTCACATCCTTTCCTTCTCTTTTGTTTTCTTCAATATCGTCATAGAGTAAGTATACTTACTCTATGATATCGTTCTCCCCATCATCCTCAATGCACCCCTTTTCGCATACTAGGAAATCAGTATTAAAATCACCAGAAGTGATCGCTATGTTTTCGTCTATCTTTGCAAAGTTTGTCACACTCATTACATCACACTCCATAATAGAAGCGAGGTCATAAATGTCTGCATTTGAATCACTGATATGTTCGTTGATTACTGCTCGTTCGGCTGATTTCATTTTCTGTTTGAAAGAAAACAACCAGTCCTCCATTATCTTAGTCGTGTTCCAAGCCTTGGAGTTGTGTCGCCAGATCACAATGTGGAAGTTCTCCAATGTATAAAATTTTAAAACATCTGAGTCGTGCGGCTTTACCAACTACAAGTGGCTTTTCCATATCTCCCTCCATGTTTCCGCAAATAAAAACGGTAACTCGCTCTTTGGAGTATTTACCACCACCACTTATTTCACCTTTAAGAGACAAAGTTTTAGTTGGGATCGCACGGAAAAACAGTCCTGTTTCATCACGGTTAAAAATATACCGTGGATGGTATTTTTTAACCAAATTTTCAATTTCCAATTGGAAACTACTGCCATTTGCCTCTCTGCACATAGTGTTCCACACAATATTATGACGATCTCGATAACTTTCAAGACAGCCATCAGATGCTTTAAACTCTGTATTCCCAAATTTCACAGCAAACACTTTCGCTTGCGCTTGGACCATTAGTCCCAATAGTGGTATGTTTTTTTAACTCGTCTGAACTAACCACTCCCAAATTAATTCGTTTAATTCTTCGTTCCCAGTTTTTCTTATTTTTCTTTTAGAGTTCAAATTTGAACCTGCTAGAGGATAAAGATTTAAGTGCCTTGAAATGTATTCTTATTAACTCGCATATAATGTATACTTTAACCAATATCTGAAATACCCGACTAGAATTGTCCGATATTTATGGAAGATCTTTCAGCTTGATGATTGCATGTAAAAGTATGAATCGAAGTAAAGAAAAAGACAGTCGATATCTCATAAATTGATTATTTTTTCTGAAAATATGCTTAATTACCAATTATTCACTAATTTGTGTTCATATTACATTAAAATTTTCACTATAAATCACATGAATGGCACTTTGAAGCATTAAAAAAAACATTTCGAAATAAGTCACAGTTAATTTATGTCAATTTATTTAACATTTTCATATTTCTAGATCGAAGAGAAAAGTGTTAGTGTAAAATAAAGTAAATTTTCAGTACACCTGGGGATGATTTCTTTTCTAATATCAATGATTTAGTTCATTGTAAGAATCATTACGATATGAATGAAATCATAAAAGTATTCACGCTAACACCAACCGTTAGCTATTCAGGGCATAGCACTTCTTCATTCTTCAACATGCTCTACACCTGCGTTTTTCCACATTTGAATTTATGTTGCATCTCTTTTGCGTTGCACTGATTTCTTAAGAAAATCGAAATTTCAATGAGTTCTATGTTGGCAATTCTGTCCTGCAAACTCAATGTGTTTCTCTTAGACATTTTACTCTCTTTGTTTTCAACGAGGTCAGGCCTGATATCTGATATCATCAATTTTACTCTCGTTATGGATCCACTTACACCACTAGAGCTAAAAATAACAGAAGTGCGAGAAGGACAGGAGGATGGAAACATTTTCGTCAACAATCGAGCCCACCTACCGTGTTCCTCTACCAACAGTTAGTGGCATTTCCTTCTATTCAACTCTCTCCCACACATTCCCCTCCTTGAGGTTATCCTTGAAAATTCAATTCAGGGAAGACTTAGTGTGGCAATCCGTGTGTTCGAGTGAAAATTGCAATTCCGTAATACACAGGTGAAAAGTTTAGGTCTTAGAACAAAAATCGTTCCGTTGCCGCGTTGAGCAGGTTCTGTTAAATGCAGGTTCAATTATATGGGAATTCTTATGTCGCAGGTCGGGACCAAGAAAATTTTCTGTAATGGACAAGTTTCCGCTGTATACAGGGTCCGTTATAGCCAGTTTTCACTGTATTAGGTATGGTTTAATCATGGTTAATCCCTTCCTACTGCTATTGGCTTTCTTATTCAACCATACATTTACTGTTTAATATTTAAAACTAAAAAAATACTGGAAAACTATAGTAATTTTAAAAAATTACCATAATTTACTGTGGTAATTTACCTCAGATGAAAATTACAGCAATATTCTCACCTCTACAAATGACCTACTTGAGGGTAAATCCTTAAATGAGCACCTTTAAAGGTATTCTTTGCATGATTGGAAACATTTACAAAGCAGTTCATTCAACTTATGGATTATGTGATTTATTCTCAAGATCCAGCGTTTGAAAAACCCTGTGGAGAGCCAAAACTTTAAAAAGGTTTGAAAAACCCTATGGGGACTGTAGAATGATATTGAAGAAGTGGCAGCGTTGGGAACAATTGGCTATTTCAGGTGTATGCATGTGTCAAGCAAGAAATCCTCAAGATCACAATGCATCCAGAGGGTAGCTCGGTGAAGATAATATGGCGTTTTTGTGGAATATCCGGCAAAAAGGTGATACTCCAATTTAGGAAAAGAAGGCTTTGGAAATGGAGGGAAATATTCTAAAGCCAAGATGCTCGGTATGATGGCTTCTCAACCTCCCATGTTAGTGAGAATGGTTTATATCCATTTGGCCGACAAGTATCAGATATAACTGAACCTACACGTTCAAATAACATTATACGTACAGAACCACTGTTCATTTGGCCTCCCCATCCCCAACAAATACACCTCCATCAGCCTCAACTCCAACATTTTATGACTCAAGCCATAAACTTTTACCCTCACCTAAAAGCAAGATTCGTGTGTCTGTATGTTTCACACTTATCGCCGTGATGAAATTTTAACGAAATTAGTGCAAAACAAAAGAATGCAAAGGAAGTACAAAGGTGGGTGGTAGTGAAATGGGCATAGTAAGCAAATTGCTTTCATTGGATGGTGGATTTTTTCAAATATGATAATGATAAATTTAGTATTTACAATAGGTTAAATACTTTATACTGATACAATTCTTGTAGCTATTTGAAGGTTCAATGAAGCAATAAAAAAATGGGTCTTGTAAAGCACACTGAGAACTCTTTTAACCACTCACCTGGGTATGCCATATATATACGTCATGGACGGTTGCTCCGGTGGTGGGTATGCCGTATATATACGTCATGACGATCTTCGGTTAATTTGCTAAGGTAATGCCGTGATATTCCGCCGCAGAGCTACTGTATGCCTTAGAGGTATCCTTTTAGTTTAATCTTCCATCGTTAGATGGGTTCTACCGTCCTTTTCTATGAAGCTCTACGTCTCGTACTGAAACGTTGTAATTGCGTTGCGGGTTGCATTCGCCTTGCCCCTACGATTTTCCGTTCGTTTTTTTATTCTCAGGTCGTCACGAAAACATATTTGCTTTCTCATTCCCAAATATTCATTTCAGTGAAGTATGTGCTATTTTATTACATCTTGCGCCCAAAGCCAGCCTTTTTCCTGGCCATGGAACATTTTATGGTACCAAGACGGGAGGATAGTTCATGTTATTACTCCCGACGGCAAACCCCTCGTGCTCAGGTTTTTCCCGATAAAAACCACCCTGCTAATCCTTCGCAAAGGGTGGTCTCCTCGGTTTCACACATACGAGATGTATAATTATCTGCTTTGAAAATCTTCTATCAGTAGAGATGTCCCCAGTTATCCATTGAGTATTGGAGTAGCGGTTGTCGGTGTTTTTGGAGATTTTGGAGACATGCGGAATATTTTTGCAGTTTTATTGTTATTTCCGGTAATTTTATACAAAATATTTCATTTGAAACAATTTTGTTTTAGTTCTGATTATAGCGTCGACAAGCAAAAGAAAACTGAGTTAACCTACAGAGGAATAAATAGTTTATTTTTTTAGAAGAGAGTGATGAAGAAAGTGGTTCCAGCGATGAATACAACAATACTAATGTCAGTGACAGCGAGACAATAGGAGGGAGAAGATGTCCTGGAGGAGGAATAGATAACAAATCAATCTGGTTACCCCAAAGTTTGGAGTGCTAATGAAGAAGTGATAGAGGAAGATGTTCGAGTTTGAAGGTTTGAAGGTAGGACTGGACTCAAAAATTGAGGATAGGGAGAGCATTCTAGAGTGTTACAAACTCTTTGTGAAACCAGATTAAGGAATTTATTTCAGCAAACGAGATAGCGTAGCAACTCATTTCTTTTCAAAAGTATTCAGTGAAAAGAGATTTCACCTTTTGCTAAAGTTTCTACATTTTGTGGATAACAGCACGTTCAATGCAAATGTTAGCGATAGGAAAATTTTCAAAATAGACCCAGTTTTGCAATTTTTGAGAGATAACTTTGCAATTGTTTACTCTCCTGACCAGGATATTGGTCGTAGATGAACCTCTACTTATGTGGAAAGGTCGTATTTCCATTATGCAGAATAAATATGGTGTAAAAGATTTTGTTGTATGTGAAAGTAATTCTGGCTATACAGTGGAAGCCCGGTTTAACGAGTGGTCATAATCCCTCGGAAATCACTCGCTAAATCGAGCGCTCGTTTTATCCGAAAGTGTTGAATAAAGCCACCTAATTCTCATAGCCGTTCGTATTTACCGTTTTTCTTTTGTTTCCATGGTATTTGACGAAGGTAAACAACAAAAAAAGTCGTTTCAGGCACAATCTGGAGGAATATCAACTAATTTTAATAAAGAAACAGGACATTATCCATTACATAAAATATTAATTCCTCCAGTTTCGGTGTTTTTCTTCCAGTTCTTCTATTTTTCGATCGCCGAAGAAAGCTGTAAAGACACCGTAACTAATCGGAATTAAAATATTAGGTATACTGTAGTTTTTGGATAATTTTGCGAATGTCATGACCATAATATCAACTTTGTTGAGTTTTCGAATGTTAACCAGTACGTCCATCAGTTGGGAAAATTGGCCTGAAGGTTCACTGAAATACGGCATGTACCGGTGGTCGAAGATATTTCTCGCATAGTCACCTATTCCTAGCAGTTTCTATGATTCAAATTCAATTATCTACCGCAAATTAGTGTCATCGAGTATTTATTTACACTAGAAAAGAAAATACCTCAGTCGATTCGCTAGCACATCATGTTTCGTGCAAGTGTAGTCAGCTTTCGCCTTTAACATCGGACCGTTTATGGGCAGTCCTGCAGACCTTTGCTGACAAAACCACTGAATAGTGCAGATTCCATTTGAGGATGTTCCCCATGCCGCAAATGTTTTTGGCTGCTAGGTCGTCCTAGTTCGGTCACTGCTGCACGAATTTTATCTATGTTCTTTAATATTGTGAACAACGTAGATGACGACAAACCAAACCGCCTCCCAATATCAGTCTTTGAAGACCTGTTACTTTCGCACTCGTCTATAATTTTAATTTTGGTTTTAACGTCCAAAGATTTACGGACATGATGCTGCCGCACAAACCACATGAGACAACTCCGCCCCTCCAACCGAGAAAACTCCGCCCCTCCGACCAATAACCTCCGCCCCTCCAACCGAGTAAACTCCGCCCCTCCGACCAAGTAAACTCTGCCCCTCCGACCGAGTAAACTTTGCCCCTCCGACCGAGTAAACTCCGCCCCTCCGACCAAGTAAACTCCGCCCCTCCGACCGAGAAAACACCGCCCCTCCAACCGAGTAAACTCCGCCCATCCAACCGAGTAAACTCCGCCCTTCCGACCGAGTAAACTCTGCCCCTCCGACCGAGTAAACTCCGCCCCTTACCTACATCACAACTCTCTGCTGCCGTGTGATTGGGTGCATCGAGTTGACGGAATGGTTTGAGTTTTTCAATCGCTCCAACAGATAGCTCTCATTCTGTTGAATGTTCCCTCTTCTTCTCTCAACAGGGTGGCTACTAATATCCAATTCTTAAATTCCCTGACTTTTCCCTGACCTTTCCCTGATGGATTTACCAATTTCCCTGACCAATTACCAAAAGGTAAGGTCACCTATTATTGGAATATTTTATATCTGTCGAATTAAATTTTCATCAAAACTCAGAAAATGCTTAAAGCTGAAATCAATACATTAAAAGCAACAAGTACTGCTTTTTACATTATAATGAAAAAATATATTAAACCTTCATAAGTTAAACTCTCATCCAGATTATAGTCGCGTCGTGGTAGTTCTGGGAAGTTGAGGATTACTGAAAAGGCATCGAAAGGAAAGTTAAAGGCTAGTTTACTGGCCGACTCCGGCACAGGTATCACTAAGCTGCACGAAAAATACAAACCAAAGCCAAGTTGTTGGACTGGATCAAAATCGGATGGCGCGAGTGCCCTTCAGAAGCAAATAACAATTTGGTTAACGTGGTTATAACCCCTTGACTGTTAGAGGGATCCAAAAAATGTAAAAATATTTGGATAAACAAACAAAACGTAAGCGCGCCACTGCGAGCAAAGACAGGAGGCCATTAGCAACGACAGCATCATATTCAGGGATATCATATTAGAAGTGGTTTGTGACATGACTAAATTGCTTCGAGAGGGAGCTAAGGGGGCCATTCAACAATTACGTCGAGCGTGAAAGGTGGGGAGGGGAGGAGGGCTCATCTTACTGTCTCACGAAGGGTATGGGAATCGAAGATGATCTTGCGTAAGATTTTGTTTACACGTGAGATCGTACTAGTATTACAATTTTAATAATCAACGTCTCGTATTTTTAGAACTAAAAGCATGTATTTACGACGAGCTAGTGTGCTCCAGCTACCTCTTGACCTGAGTCTCGGAAGTTAAAAAAAAACCAGAGGTAAAATTTTCCGAACAACATAGTGTCGGATATCGTGTGATGAGCGTAATACATTGTGATCATGAATTTTAACACTACTAGGCAAATATATAATAAGGATACGCAAAAGGGATACATTGTACATCTGATTCACAACTAAATAACAAAGATTCACAACTAATATGATTCATAACTGAATATTCCACGAATTTATGGGGCTTATTCCATGCACGCCCGCGACGGACATTAGTTTTAGTTGGTGAATTAAAGGGCGAGAAAGACTGGGCGATAAACGAAATGGTAGAAAAATAACTAGAATATCCTATCCCAGTTTCTCCCTGACTGTTATGAGAATTCCCTGACATTTCCCTGACTTTTCCAGAAATTCAAAATTCCCTGACAATTCCAGGTTTTCCCTGACGATCGCCACCCTGCTCAACTTGCTTGTCGTCCGCCCACTCCCCTCTCACTGATGACTGGGCCTAACAAAAAAAGAACAAAATGGGAGCGCGCACAGCGTACTCAAGGCCGTAAATCACTAATGTTTGGACAGAACTGGCTTTAGGTGTTGCAGATATGGCTCACATCTTGAATATTTAGTTTAATTAAGAGATAATACAAAACAAAATAGTTAATTTTTGCTAGGTGGTGCATCGCCCTCGAGAGATATCTGTCGTAATACCGAGCGTATACCGTGGAAGGAACTTTTTGGCCTCACTATATCCACTTTATTTTACATGTAAAACATAGGCCTTTTGGCGGTACAAAGACAATCACTCGCTAAAACGGGATTCTTGCTATAAGCCGTACTCACTATACCGGGCTTCCACTGTATATGGAATTTTCATATCTGCATGGGGAAGGACCTTATGTACAGTGATATAAAGTGAGTGAGAGATATAAAGCGGAGAATATTAGTGCCTGTATTATTCTCGACTTAGCAGATGCCCTTTTGGGAAAGGGACATAATTTGTACCTAGATAATTGGTACACTAGCCCTAGATTGGTGGACAAACTAGTTGAAAGTAAAACTGACGTAGTTGGAACAATGGTTTCCTCCAGAAAAGTTTCCCCAATCCGTGAAATTTGCAAAACTGAAGAAATGAGAAATATCGGTGGTATTTCGTGGTAAGATCATAAATGGGAAGGACAAAAGGATGCGACAGTGGTAAGTACATTCCATGATACTGATATGCGTGAAGTAGAGAAAAGAGGGAAAATAGTGGTAAAATCAGTTTTAGTGCAGGGCTATAACAAAAACATGGGTGGGGTTGGCAGGAGTGACGGCCTTATCCATAATAATTCGTGCAATAAACTTATACAATAGTTTTCAATTTTATATTTTAGCATTTCAATTGCCTAGGAAACTTAGTGAAATGCACAGTTTTTCTTCATTTTTACGTGGATAATCCCTCCTTAGATGTATTTTTTTTAGTGTGATTCCTTTCTTTGAATAGAGGTTAGTGATTGTGTTCATTGCATGATTTACTGTATCCCTTGTACATTCTAACAATGTGTACTGTGACACGCTGGGTGTGATGGGCAGAGGAGGAAGGGAAGTTTAGTAGGGAGTGAATGGTGACGTCAAGCTGCAGTCGAGGCTGTTGCCACCCGCCGGGCGTCCGGGAAGGGGATTATGCAGGTTGGGTTCCTTCTCTGGGTTCGTGCAGGAGAAAGTGGAGGTTCCATTGTTTTCACGGCAATTCAACAAATAGTTCACAACAAATAGTATTTTGTCATGATGTTTTCCCTAAAAATATTTTTTCAACACCTACTGTACACTATTTTCAAAAATATAGCATAGAGTAAAAACTCTTGGTGATAAATTACAAATAAACAATTTTTAATTGTTATTATTTTTTTAAACTAATAAATACTCTCTATAATCATAATAAATCTTCATTGATGTCTTTACCTATTCCATACATTCCATTTTGAAATTACTACAAATTCCTGCATATTATCGTTGAATATGTTAAAATTTAAAATTAGCCAGCAACAATCTATGGCATTATTAAAATGTTACTCCTTCTAACTATATTAATCATTATTAGTTTATCAAAAATGAACTATGCAAGTTAATATACAATGGATTCCTATCATATTGTCGAAGATTCTATCATTTTACATATACAGTAAGTCCTCGACTTACGAACATCCTACTTACGAACTTTCAAAGATACAAACATACATATCCAATCGAAAAATTCAAACGTGTGAAGGAATTTCAAATTTGGCGCCACCGGATAAGTTATTTGGCCGTTGCAGCTGGCGGTGCGGCGTGAAGCAACTCGCGGATTGGTACTACCCCTCTTTGCCGTGACGAATTTTAACAATATTTTCTCGATATATCAATTTGCAATGTTTATTGTTTAGTTGCGTCATAAATTTTTACGGATGATTGGGAAGTAAGACAAAAGCCGAAAGATCCCCTGCAAGTAGTGATACGAGGGCAAACTTAAAAGTAAGGTCTCCAATTTTTTTCATAGAAAATGACAATTATTCACATTGTTGAATACATCGTTAGAAAGGTCATGGCTTGAGCTATTTTTCGATTTAGTCACCCTGGCGCTCGATGACTTACCTCATCCGCACGATGAACTTTTGTATCCCGTCGTCATACCAGCTTCTGTCCACGTTGCGAAGATAGGCGTTGACCACCTCTTGCAGCTCGTCGTCCGTCACGATCTTCATCCCTCCTAGGTGTTTCTTCAGGGCGAGGAACATGTGAAAATCACTGGGTACGACGTTGGGGCTGTACGGAGGGTGCCCGATCACTTCCCACCCAAACATCGAGATCAGCTCCTGCGTCTGATTAGCCGTATGCGGGCGCGCGTAGTCGTGATGAAATGAGATCCTTTTCGTCAGCATTCCTGAACGTTTGTTCTTGATGGCGCGCCAAAGCTTTTGTAGTGTGTGGCAGTATCTTTCCTTATTGATAGTGGTTCCATGGGGCATGAAATCCACCAACAATACTCCCTTTCGGTCCCAAAACACTGTTTCCATGACCTTCCCGGCTGACAGAGTTTGTTTGACCTTTTTCGGTTTTAGAGACGCCGGGTGGCGCCATTGTTTAGACTGTTGCTTCGTCTCAGGGGTATGGTGGTGAACCCATGTTTCATCACCCGTTACGATAAGGTTCAAAAAACTGCGCACAACATCTTCCGCACATCCCACGTGTTGCCTCTTGTGGTCCAGGAATGCTGACGAAGGGGGTCTCATTTCATCACGACAACGCGCGCCCGCATACGGCTAATCAGATGCGGGAGCTGATCTCGATGTTTGGGTGGGAAGTGATCGGGCACCCTCCGTACAGCCCCGACGTCGTACCCAGTGATTTTCACATGTTCCTCACCCTGAAGAAACACCTAGGAGGGATGAAGATCGCGACGGAAGACGAGCTGCAAGAGGAGGTCAACGCCTATCTTTGCAACGTGGATGGAAGCTGGTATGACGACGGGATACAAAAGTTCATCGTGCGGATGAGGTAAGTCATCGAGCGCCAGGGTGACTACATCGAAAAATAGCTGAAGCCATGGCCTTTCTAAAGATGTATCCAACAATGTGAATAATTGTCATTTTCTATGAAAAAAAATTGGAGACCTTACTTTTAAGTTTGCCGTCGCATATTTGGAGATATTGCTACTCTTGACATTTCAATGGAAATCGACTTCCGTGTGCCAAGCTACCTTAGCATCAAATAGAGGCATTATTCCATTCACTCATTCGTTTTGTGATGAAACATTATTATTACCGGCAATACGAGGCTCGATTCGGGTTATCGTGATGAATGGTAAAATATCCTTTCCAAAGTATTTGGAAATTGCCTGACGAGTAGTCCTTCCATCCAGCTATCCCTCTCAATCACTCAGCCGGAAACATTAAAGCTTTCAGACTTTAGGGTGATACCTCAGTCGGATCTTAACAATTGGCGCGTCTATACTGGTTTTTCCCAGAAGACCACTCAAGAAAAAAGTTCTTCGTTCCTTATTCCTGGGCGCGACAACATTCATCTGCGCGGGACTCATTCAGCGAAAACAAGAAGGTGGTAACCCGAGAGGATCACTCCTTCATCTTATCGGTTATTATCTACCCTCACCCAGTTTTGCTTTTACCCAGGTGGCTTTCACTAGTGGGGTAGGGGTTGGGCCTCCTTTTAGCGGCCTCGGCAGCCAACACTAGGTTGATACGGCCGATAATCGAACGAGGGAGCCGTTATTTCGGTCGATTCAAATTGTAAACTTACCCCGGTGGTAGCTGTGAGGTTTACTTCGCACTCCTTCATGATTTTTCCACAACCTGAAATTACGTTGCATAGCACCCGTGAGAGCTTTGAAACGCATCGTCACATCAATGGGATAATTAACGTAATGCATCGGCGCATGGGAAGAGAGAATCGGAACTATTCTGTTTTCACTTCCTTTTATAGGAAGCATCATTCACTTATGGAAATGGATACCACGCCAGAAAATCCATTTTTAGACAGTTGACTTTTACATAGCCATGCTAATAGATAAAGAAATTCTGTATTCACCGTTTGGCGCAGGAAGGATGTTGCTAAAACTTATTTCATAGGGCTTGATACGTACCTGTGCGCACTTTATATCAACCACATCGGAGAAAAAATTAGTTAACTTGCCTAAAATCGATCATTTCGCGGAAATGATACTCGGCTATGAGAAGTGATACGAAAATGAGCTTTGATATAAGTTCTAGCTGCATCGTTTATCTTTCAAAGCGGATACTCCTCAAGTTGGTACGCAAGTTTAATACAATTACTGTAGTCGTGTAAAGCAAAGAAGATGTCCAGCGCTTTTTTCCACAGGCCTTCAAGCCGAGCGCTGGCGCTTCCACAGCGAACGGCTATGCGTCCTTGGCCTGCCTCTTCCTCCCCACTCCACCTCTCTCTCCTCCCACCCTCGGCTCGGCGCTCTTAGTTAGGGCGTCGGAGTAAAGTGATATTTTTTCTCGATTCCGCATCACATTTCATCATAAGTATCACATTTCACTCATCGCTTTCCCACGCCCTAACTTCACAAGTGGCTTCCAAAAGTTGGGTGTGGGGGGAGGGTGTCGCCCGTTGGGAGTCCCTTATCAGCTATGACCGCGAACCAAACGTATCACATTTCACTCATCGCATACCCGCCTTAACATCTCAGGTGGTTTCCACTAGTTGGGACATCCTTTCGAGGACATCCTATAGACATACTTTCGAGAGCATCAGCAGCCAACTTCCATGGTTCCTACATCGGCCGCAACACAGGATGACAGTTATTTAGGGCGATTTTAATGGTATCCACTCCCCAGTGTGAATTTTTTTATCTGATCCAGATCCAGATCCGATTTTTTTAAATGAATTAGGATCCGATTTCAGTATCCGGGGTAACGTAATACCCGCGGATCTTTAGATCCGATCTGACCATCCCTAAATAGTATTTCCCGGCAAATCAGCTTGCGTCTTAGAGGACGAACGAACAATTTAAGAGCACATTTTGGAGAAAAAAAGTGCGTCTTATGGGCCAGGAAATACGGAAACTACAATTTTCGATGCCTGGCTAACGTTTTTCAACTTACGAACAAATTCAACTTGCGAACAAGTTCTCGGAACGCATCTCCTTCGTATGTCGAGGACTTACTGTATATTTACAAATTTTTAATAATTTATATTAATAATTTATGAAATACAGTAATAATAATTAAATTACTTCATTGTTGTACAATAATCTGTCAAAAAATTGGCTAAATTTTATGAACTAGAAATTATTTTGACCGCTTAAAAATTCCCATTAAAAAAGGTAAAAATACGCCTCGATTCTAAATTAAATACCCACCACGGGCAGGAAACTGAGAATTTAAATACCCAGATGAGTGGTTAAGTCAAGACCTCACCACACAGACGATCCGTATGCAACTTTTAATGGTTTCCAGGCCACTAAATGCAGGCATTGTTCCTCCCCTTCTTCCTCTCATAAGACACGCTTTCTCACATTTACCAATGCCACAGTGTAGTCCCTTCCCTTCACCCCACCCACTCGCACCACAGCCGCATCGATTCATGTCCCTATTGTCAACAATGAGAAAGGAGAGACCTGATACATCACCAAGAGAACAGCCTGAATATACCGTAAGATAGCGTGATTAACACTGATTGCATTGTCTCAACAAAATATATTATCACCATGAGCCATCAAGTATGAACTCTTCCATGAAGGTCTTCCAAATAAATAATAGGAGTACACAAAATAATGCCCGTTTCTCACGATACTTGATCCAGCACAATGTCGAGTACACTCGCTAGCATGTTAGCTTTCCAGTACCGTGTGATATAGAACCAACATGCTGGCTTACAAGCATGATAGCTATTATACTCGCTGGGCTAATTGATTTGACGAGGTACTAGTTTGCTACTAGCTTCCAGTAGGACCTAGTAGCCATCGACCAATCACGTTAGCTTTTATAGTCGCAGTGCGATCTTCACTTTTTTTAATCAGCGCCTCACTTTTATTGCGGGTGTTACGCACTCTTTGGCGGTGAAAATGTCTCGACAATCCCTGCTATTACTGCAGCAGCTGAAAGTTTCCTTCTTTCATGGAAATTTGCCATTTTCTTTTAACAGTAAGCGACAGTACCGCTTCATCGCAAGCACAAGTTTAATGATCGTGTGAAACCTTCTATCACAGTTTCTATCATACTGGGTTCCGTCCTCAATATCAAGTACCACTAGCATATACTGTTGGAATAAGTAAAGGATTGCGATCGTGTAAATCAGCTACTATTACGAGAGACAGATGGGTACACCATCTAGCGGCAAATGTAGTGAACTAAGTGAACGTTGTCGCTACTTGTTCTTACTTGTGTAGAGGGATAACGGAAAAATAAAAGTTGTGTTCCCGCCAAGCTATGGAGGTGTTTGTTTCACTGACTCACTGTTGCTAAAGTGCATTTTCTGGAAGTTTTTAGGCATGTTTAGACCCAGAAAATAACTGCTGCTGACAGGTTATGGGCCCAGACGGCCAGTGAAGCAAAAATACGTATTTGAAAAGTACTCGTATTAGTGTTTGAATTCGAAAACATTTTTCGTACGGTTTCCCTGAAAGCAAGATGGAGGCAGAAGGTTACCGCGTCGGCGTCGAAAAATTAACTTTGAAGAATTGGAACACATGGAAGCCATGGGTGAAGAGAGAACTGCTTGTCAAGGAGGCCTGGGAAGCAGTGATAGGATTTCCATCTTTGGAAGGCTCTCAATTATCCAGGGCGGAACAGGCGAGACGGACGAAAACCAACCTTACAGCGATGGCGATTATTATGAGGTACGTCGGACCAGAGTTGGTAATTGACATTTCCGAGTAAGAAGATGCAAAGCAGGCTTGGGAGCACCTGGAGAAAGTTTGTTGCCAAAATATGGACTTCGGGGCTGCCGTGAAATTAAGGGAATTGGCGACCCTGAGAAAGATGCCGGATATGTCCGTGATCGCATATTGCAATAAAATGATGGACATGAATCGGACGCTCGAGAGGAATGAGCTTGGGTTATCTGACAAAAAGTTGGCGCCCGTTTGTCTGACCGGTCTTCCAAAAGAGTATGATGTCACGGTGAAGACATTGGTGGCTCAAAAGAATAATCTAAGTATGGCAGTGGTGAAGCAAGTTTTGTTGGAGGAAGAAGAACGCCTGAAGACAGAGGAATATTCAGCACATCAAGCACTGAAGGCGCAAAAGCAAAAACCCCATTACAACAAAAGCAAAAATGATGGAGGTTCACAGAAAAGTGGTGATTCTGGAGGAAACAAGAAAAACTCGTACCCTAGAACGTCTCAGAAGGGAAATACGTTTTGGTGTGGTAAGAAAAATGATCACATTGCCCGTTTCTGTCCCTTAAAAATAGAGGAAGAAAAGGAGAGGAAAGAAGAAAGGCAAGCGACCACAGGAGTAGTAACCAGAGAACATGTAGTACTTTGTGCGAAAAGAACTGAAAAGAAAGGTGATGGAATTTGGGTGTTCGATTGTGGGGCGAGTGATCACATGAGTTACAGGAGGGACTTGTTTACAAGTTTCACAGAATGAAAAGGGACTGTTTCTATGGGGGATGATGGACCTGTACAGATTGAGGGAGAGAGAGCTATTCGTATCCGCCTTTCTGATGAGTGTGGTGCAATGGATGTTACACTTTCAAATGTGCTGTATGTCCCAAACATGGGGCATAATTTGATATCTGTAGGACAATTGGAGGAGATGGGCGTTAAGTTCGTGACAGAAGGGGGCAAACAGGTGGCATCAAAGGGAGAAAGTTGTTTATGGCCCACAGAATTTCCAGGCTGTATTATTTGTCAACAGTTGGGAGTCCTAGCGTTACAGACATAAGAGGTGCTTATCATGACAAGAGGGCATGTAAAGTGAGTTTCACTACTTGGCATGGTAGGCTGGGGCACCCCAATTTGGATGTGATGAAGAAATTGCAAGTATTGACCTCTTTAACTAGTAAGAAAAGGATGGATGAGGACTGCTCTGCATGTATCCAAGGGAAGGTGAGGAGAGAGATTTTTCCTACTGCAAATGATGACAAAGTCGATGGCGAACCAGGGTTTGGACATAGGGAGATGCTGAATCCAGGGGAGGCACCACTAAGGGGAGGCCAAGGAGGGGCCGATGAAGGAGAGGTGCCATCCAGGGAGGCACCAGATCCAGGGGAGACACCACTAAGGGGAGGCCAAGGAGGGGCTGATGATGGAGAGGCGCTGGATCCAGGGGAGGCACCACTAAGGGGAGGCCGAAGAGGGGCCGATGAAGGAGAGGCACCATCCAGGGAGGCGCCAGATCCAGGGGAGACACCATTAAGGGGAGTCCAAGGAGGGGCCGATGAAGGAGAGGTGCCATCCAGGGAGGCGCCAGATCTAGGGGAGACACCGCTCAGGGGAAAACTAGAGCAACAGCCCGGGAACGAGGATGACCAGGAAAGTGCCAATCCAGCCCATGGGGGGCAAGTGAGAAGGAAGCACAACCCGAGAGCACCATGCCACTTACCATGTTGCATGGTCACCACAGGAGAGCTGAGAGGGGCCCACATTGACGTGCCAACTTCTATAGGTGAGGCACTTGGTGGCCCACGGGCTGCTGAGTGGAGGGCAGCCATGGAGGAGGAGCTGTCTACCCTCAAGAAGACGAACACTTGGAGCTTAGTTAAAAGATCTGAGGCGGGGAATGTAATTGGCTGTAAGTGGGTATTTGCCCTTAAAAGGGATAGCCATGGGGAAATTATAAAATTCAAGGCAAGACTTGTTGCACAGGGGTTTAGGCAAGTTGCAGGGGTTGATTTTGGGGAGACATTTAGCCCAGTCATGAGGAGAAGATGTCTTAGATTACTAATGGCTATAGCAATTGAGAAAAAATGGGTAATACATCAAGTTGATGTAATATCAGCTTACCTGAACAGCCCATTAGACATCCCTGTGTATATGGAGCAGCCAGAAATGCATTTGGTGGAAGGTAAATGTCCTAAGAATTTTGTTTGTAAACTAGAAAAGAGCCTGTATGGTCTCAAGCAGTCGGGTAGGAATTGGAACCATTTCCTACATCAAACCCTTTTAGATCTGAAATTCTATCAGTGCAAATATGACCTGTGTGTGTATAGGAGGGAGACAGTAATTTTAGGTATTCACGTGGATGACATGGTAGTTATTGGTGAAAAACTTGCTGTATTTAAATTTAAAGCTGAATTATCAGAACTGATAGAAATAAGAGATTTAAGGGAAGTGACAAAAATACTGTCCTTGTCAGCCAAGAGAGAGGAAAGTGAACTAACACTGGACCAAAGTTTGTATGTGAATGAAGTACTGTATGAGTTTGGTATGGTTGACTGTAGGCCAGTGGTGAGTCTATTGGACCAAAATGCAAAGGACAGAGAGGAGCCGAGTGAGGAGGAAGTTTTTGATAACCACATGTATCGAAAAGGGATTGGATGTCTTTTGTATCTAGCCGGGGGTTCTAGACCAGATATTTCATTTGCCATTTCAAAGTTAAGTCAATATTGTGAGAGAGCTAGCCATAAGGATTGGCACAATGTTTTACATGTACTGAGGTACTTAAAGAGTACTAGAAATTACAAGTTAAATTATGTAAGAACTGGGGAAAAAATTAAGGTATATGTGGATGCAGATTTTAATAATTCTCTTGATGGAATCTGCATCACAGGTTATGTAGTCATATTTGCAGGTGCAGCAATATCCTGGAGGAGTCACAAGCAGAGCTGCACTGGCACTTCTACAACCCACTCAGAATATATGGCTTTGTGCGAAGCAAGTACAGAAGTTGCATGGCTTAAGTATTTTTTTCAGGAATTAGGAGTGGGAGAGTTTGTAGAGAGTCCCATAAAAATTTTTGTAGATAACATGGGAGCAATAAAGTTAGCTGAAGGAACAAATGTCTCTGAAAGAACGAAGCACTTTAGACCTAAGTTCCATTATGTAAAGGAATTAGTGCAAGAAGGGACAATAATTTTGGAGTATGTTCAGTCATCAAAGAATTTAGCTGATCTCTTGACCAAAATATTATCGGGTGTTAGGACTAATATGCTCACTCAGAGATTGGGTTTGATTTGAACATTTATTATTGACTACTCATGTACTGTTATGTTCTAACATGTAAGTTTTATTCAATTTCCTTATGTAATTTTTGAGCAGTAAGTAAGTTTGTTTTACACTGTGTTATTTGGAGTCATTAAGATTTTTCAGTTATCAGTTGATGTAAAATTTTGAATGTTTTATGTTAAGGCTGATTTAAATGATCGAGGGGAGGTGTTGGAATAAGTAAAGGATTGCGATCGTGTAAATCAGCTACTATTACGAGAGACAGATGGGTACACCATCTAGCGGCAAATGTAGTGAACGAAGTGAATGTTGTCGCTACTTGTTCTTACTTTTGTAGAGGGATAACGGAAAAATAAAAGTTGTGTTCCCACCAAGCTATGGAGGTGTTTGTTTCACTGACTCACTGTTGCTAAAGTGCATTTTCTGGAAGTTTTTAGGCGTGTTTAGACCCAGAAAATAACTGCTGCTGACATATACTAGGTCTTGTGCTGGATCAAGCATCGTGTGAAACGGACTTTGGACAACAATGGAGCAAATTAAGCAACTGGCAAATACATTGCAAGTAACTTTTTCCCATGTTACTTCCTCATGTTTTGGTGCTGAGTTACACACATCATTTCAAGATAAAATTACTTTGCTGGTTGATTTCCGTTTTATTTCCTTACCAGCCCAGTGTGAAATTGTGTTTAGCCGGGCAACAATCTGTTTTTGACAGTGTTTGCTAAAGGTAATAAACACTAATTCCAGAAACGTGTGAACCATTGCAATGGTTCATGTAAGCCAGATCTTAGGTAACCAGCACCGATAACTGAAAATCACAAGTATATGTTTACCTCATGGTTGGAAATTTAAACATAAGACAGGGAAATGTATAGTGTCTATAGAAAAAAATTATAACAACTAAAAATACAGGATGGAAGTTCCTCTTAGTGGGATTCTTCATCATGCAGAAACTGTATTAAAGTTTTGTCAGAGATCTATCTATCCCTTCAATAGATAATAACGCCCCTACCCAAAGGAAAGAAACAAAGAGGGCTGAATTAATTGAAGAAGAATTAAGACTTCAAGTTATATTGTCTGGAGTATTCATGCTAGAAAGTTGAAGATGGTTAAAGGTAAGGCAAATTGCCTGCCAAGAGTGGAAGGCATTTGGGATGCAATGCAAACAATGAGACGCAAGATTTTAAGGAAGCAGTGGCGCAAGTTGTAATACTGCCCTGAATTCAAATATATAGTCAAACGATAATCAGAACACAAGAAATTTAAGTATTAATATGTACCTATGAACAAAAGTAAAAAGTTTTCTAACAGTGGGAATCAAACTCAGCAAAATGGATTTGCTAGCCACACACGCTAACTACAAGGCTAACACAAGATAATGTATTCCCAGGGTTTACATACATATTGCATCCATTTTTACAGTTATAATATTTTGATGTGAATATGCAAATGAACATCTTATGGTTCGTTCTCGGTGTCATATAAGGTTTTGCCGCGACTAACATTTGTGTACCTTCGAGGGCCTCGTGTGTAAAAACTATAAGGATTACGGAATATCTAAAACTATGACTGGATAATCCGTTTTGTTGACTACCGGAAACGGTTTGTCGCAAGCGGAGGGGGGGGAGGGTTGCCAGATGACGTCACAGCGCTGCATTTGGGGGTCTAAATTTGGGCTTGATGTGGGCACGGCGCGCGCTCAGTTCAGTTGTATCTGTGGAACGAGGTCAATATCAGTGATCAAGGTCTCTTCGGAGAGCTGAGAACGTGAGTTAGACGCTAATAAAACAAGAAATATAAAATTAACATTGAAAAGAAAAAATATTAGTTACCATCGACCAATTGTTCATAGGTTAGCCATTTGTACTAATGATTTCGATGAATAAATGGGTCATTCCATGTCAGTTCACCCAGCCCATGTAACCCACTGACTCGGATTTTTGTGAAATTTTTGTCACTAGCAGCTATCACCAATTTAATGAGCCATGCAAATTATTTCCTCTCTCACTCTCATAGTTTGTCAGATATGAGGGCTCAAAGTTTGGGAAATTAGCTAAGAAGTGCCGGTTGGGGGATTCGACTTTCAGAGTACAGGGCACAAGGTAAAAATTCATTGCTCAGTAACCATTTAACATATCACCACGAAATTTTTACCTCTTGCATATCAAAGTACATCAATTCCATATAAATATTTTCTACCACCCTGGCATTTCTATGTTGGCCACCATAATGTCATTAGTCAAACAAGTTTTTGAACTCAAAAACATGACTTCATATTTTCACAATTATCACCCTAAGGCAGAGTAGTAAACTCATCCAATTTTTTTTAATTGGACCTAAATATGTGCTCTGATAGGCTGTGAAATAAAAATGGTGGTGTTTTGACTGCCACTGTGAGTATTTCAGGTTTCACTTTTTTTTCTATCTCAGAGAGAGGGATTTTGGACAAATACTGTACACTTACTAAGGATAACTGTACGGAAATGCCTGTGATCATGTGGAAATATTTGAAATAATGGTCAGTAAATGATACGCCTAACATATAATTTTATTGAATATGCCTCTTGTTCATGCAAATATTTAAAAAAATGATGTGGTGACAGACCGACGGATTATTTTGATTTTTGTTGGAAAACGTTTACACATGTACGTAGTAAAGGGTAGAAAAATAAAATTCCATTCCCGAAAACATTTTATTTAAACTTAGTTCAAGTCCACCGTGCAGATAGGTCGAAGGATAGGAGACAGACGATTGGTAGTCCTTGCAGCATCTGTACCTCAGTGAGGCGGCTGCAAAAGGTGTGTGATCCTAGTGGGGGGCGGCCTCAGAAGTGATGGGGTCACGTACACTATTGAGTAAGGCCACGGAATACTATCTCAATTAAAAACCTTCAGTGCTGGGAGCAAGACCATCACACGAAATCCTTGCTCAGAAGTAGAGGCAAATGTAGCAGCAGAGGAAAAGAAGATACAGAAAAGGAATGCAACAATCAGAATAGGCACATGGAATGTTAGGAATATGCTGAGGGTGGGGAAGCTAGAGAATAAAAAGCAGGAAACGGAGAGGGTCAGTGTAGACATCATGGGTCTGGGTGAAGAAAGATGTAAAGATGGTGGGGACGACTGGAGCAATGGCTATAGAGTGATATATAGTGGAGGGAATGAAAGCCAGCACGGGGTTGCATTCATAATGAACATGAAACTTGGTAGAAAAGTATTGTATGCAGAACAGGTGAGTGATGGGATAATAGTCGTGGAAATAAAGGCTGATCCAATGAATTCAGTTATAATCCAAGTTTATATGCCTACCTCTAATCATAGAGAGGAGGTAGATGGTGTATACGATCAGCTAGAGGAAATAATTGGTAGGATACCTGGGAGTAAGCACCTGGTAGTAATGGGGGATTGGAACGCGGTGTTGGGGGAAGGAAGACATGACCGGGAGGTGGGCAATTACGGGCTAGGAAGGAGAAATGACCACGGTGAGAAATCGGTTGAGTTTTACCGTAGAAATAACCTAGTAATTACAAATATATGCTTCAGACATCATCCTTGACGTAGGTACACTTGGAAGAAGCCGGGAAACACAGGTAGGTTCCAGATAGATTATATTATGGTTCGTCACAGATACAGGAATAGTGTTAAAAACTCGCATACTTATCCAGGAACTGATGCAGACACAGACCACAACTTATTAGTCATGAAATGTCGGGTAAAACTGAAAAAAATAAGAATGGGAAGGAGGGTACGAAAGTGGAATACGGAGGCATTAACTGGGGCAATGAAGAAGAAGTATCGAGAGAAGGTGGATGAGATAATGGGTGAGGATCATGGAGTTAGATCAGAGGAAGATGAATGGGGAAGTTTGAAAAATGGAATTGTAGAAGCGGCAAAAGCAACGGTAACCGTAGAGAGTGCAACTAAAATTAGAAAACCGTGGATCACGAAGGAGATGATCAGGGAGATGGAGGAGAGAAGGAAATGGAAGAGCGTAAACTCAGAGCTAGGTAAGAGAAAATACCGAGAATTAAATAACTGGCTAAGAAGAGCGACAAAGAAAGTAAGAGAGGCAAGGTGGAGAGAACAGATCGACTCGTTAGAGAAATACCAAAAAGAGGGAAGAGCAGATGCATTATATAGGAAAGTAAAGGATCTGACAGGTGGTAATAAGGGAAGGGGAATTACAAAGATAACAGACAAGACAGAATCATAGAACCAAAAGAGATCCAGGAGAGGTGGAAAGAGCATGTTGAAGATCTGTATGGTAGATATAGGGAGGGAAGAAGACATCAACAGAGATAGCATCGGACCACGTATCCTAGAAAGCGTAATCGAAAGAGCCCTTTGAGGAATAAGGCGGTGGGAATAAATAAAATACCTGCAGAGTTTCTGAAGAGAATGGGGAAGAACAGAAGAGGAAAACGTTTTGCGCTAAATTGTAGGATTTATGGAGATGGAGTGTGGCCTGAAGACATTGCAAAGATAGTACTAATTCCGATACCGAAGAAGAGCAAGGCAAAAATCTGAGAAGACTATAGGACAAGAAGCTTAATGTCCCACGCTGCCAAAGTAGTTCTGAGAATTATTAATAGAAGACTAGAGAAGAAGGCTAATGAATACCTACCTAGGTGACAGCCAGTTTGGGTTTAGGAGAGAAACGGGAATGCCAAACGCTATAAGAGTGATGAGGACGTTAGTAGAAAGAAACATAGAGCATGGGCAGGATGTTTTTCCTTGCTTTGAAGATTTCGAGATTAGAACTTTGGTTTCTACTTCAACGGTAAGAGAAACTGAAAGTTCTCACGGAAACCTTCAATTAAGCCTATGCCTCATAAATATGTATATACCCATGTATACATACACGTGTATACAATGCAATCAGGTCATAAAATCATTGCCATCTATATTTCTTAAGGCCGTTTTACACGATGAAAGATTTTGTACAAACGTATGTACGTGAGATTGTACGTTTGTCTCAACGAAATTAGAACAGGTTCTATTTCCCGTGCAGGCATTGAGACATTCGCACAAGCGTTCATACAATTTACCGCTTTACACGATACATTTTGCCTCATGCAAGAGTTCACGGAAGAGTTTGTACAAACAAATGTACCGTGTAAAACGGCCTTTACAGTGAAACGTCCCCAGAACACAGATGAATCATCAACTCTTAAACAGAAATAATTACCTCTTTCGCATTTATAGTTTCTTAGAGTGAGAGCTTAATTCACTGACAAACAGATAAGGCAGCATTCATAATCCACTCTATCATAACTCAAGAGACCATAGCACCAATACATAAAACAAATTCAATTTCTCTATTCCCTCCTTCTTCATGGCTAATGTCCTAAGACACCTTGCAACAGGCCCTAGCGGCTGCTTGCAGTGCAGAAAACAGGAGTAGATACCAAACTGTGTTTCAATAAAAAAAAACACTCCCCCAACATTTTCCGAAGAATACTCACCGCCGAACAGTACAGAATTGAATCTGTCAGGCGCACCCACTAAATGCTGGAAGAACCGAACCTTTTCAATAAGATAGGGATAGAGCCCACTCGAATCATTTTGACTATAGAGGTCTAGCAGGGACGGCAGTAGTGGAAGAATCATCGTAAATGCAAGCAAATCCAGAAGAAGACTTGCAAACACTATGTGCACCATTGGGTGGGTTTTTCCAGAGGTTTCTGCCATCTGGACTTTGATAGGATCCTCGTTCTGAAAAATGACAGAATAAAATACTAGGGAAAGAAGTATTTACGCCTTAATGATTACTATCAGTGTTATCCACTCCGATCTCTTACCTGCAACAAGCCTTTCCCTTCTCTGCGACTGTTGGGTTTCATTTCAAGAGAAAGTAAATCGGCTGGGACGGGAATCACACGTATTCACTTCACTGAAACCAGCCTCTTGATATTAATGACGTAGGTAACACGTAGTATACAAGTTAAGTAATATAAACGAGTCAAGAATTCACCTCTACTGAACTCGCCAGGCCCACATGACGATTACAGCAAGGATGGAAATAAACATTCATTCAATGTTTACCACGGCTTCATTTGTCAATCCTGAAAGTTGGATTTCCAACAGCAATCATATCATTTTCTTCACCAAATTTATAACTTTATATGCAGAGAGACTATGGATCTCAAAATACACGTACATCAACGAAAAATAAGATGATGGGCGCTCAATTTACAACATCATATTTTTACCGTTAAGGTAGAGGTTTCACCTGATTAAAAGGATAACTAGTCCATTACCGAACGTCGATTCTTTCAATGAATTATTCACCAAAATTCCATGCACACGTGCCTTTAATGTCCTCGTAATTTCTTCAAATAATTTACACGTGAATTAATAACACGAAGTGACAGCTTGCAGCTAAGAAAATTACCTACGACAATCTGTCCTGTAATTTTGCCTACCATCCAAGAATTCAGGGGCAAGGCGCGCAAGTAAATACGGGCACCGCGAGCATGCAGGGAAAAGTTCATTTTTTTTCTTCATTAAGCAGTGGTAAAGTAATAAACAATGTTGGTAAAAGACCCAAAAATTTATTTTGGCAGATTACAATTATTACTTCGGAAAAAATAATCAATTTCAAGACTTTTTTAAGAAATTACTTTCCAAGGTATTATTCTGTATCCCTGCAAGAGAGCACCAAATTGTATAAAATTTGATCTCAGACTTACTGTAGGTCCCTGAATCTACTATGAGGGCTTAAAACTGTTCTGAAACAAAACCATGTTGTGGTGTACCTTATTGGCAAGTAGTAATAAACCTTATAAACCAGCAACAAGTCTCAATCAATGCATTGATGTTGCGCTGACAGCTTTAGCAATTATTTTATTCTATAATAACATTCTTAAAATACTCTTAAAAATTCAGCTTAATGCGAAGTGCGTGCTCCAACATCAAACTGCTCAATTTTCAAGAATCTTAGGATCAATGCAGTGAATTATTAAACTTAATTGTTTACCAAGTCAATGTATTGCTCTAGAACACCATGAGCGATGTATATATATATATATATATATATATATATATATATATATATATATATATATATATATATATATATATATATATATATAAATAGACTATGCCACAGGTGGGGCGGAATTAAATATAAACACATAAAAAAAGAACACTCACAATATTAGTTGATATTTCGGTTGCTAGAACCTTTCTCAAAGGGAGACGGATACAGAATCAGGTTCTAGCAACCGAAATATCAACTAATATTGTGAGTGTTCTTTTTTCATGTGTTTATATTTAATTCCGCCCCACCTGTGGCATAGTCTATTTACATTATCGCGTGTGTGATTTTCCACGAACTCGTATATATATATATATATATATATTAGGGTGTCCCTTATTTGGCAAAAAAAAATTTTTTTGCAAATGTTTTCGGGCTCACCCCCTAAATATTTTCCATTAGGTCAGGTGTTCTCAAAAACAAAATTTCATCTCAATAGGCCAATATTAACCCGTGCCGACTTGAGCGCAAAGTTTGAATGTTAGGAATTATAGGTTTTTTTAGTTTTAATTCTGTGAAAAAGTTATTGATGCATGTTTAATATGTAACTTTATATTACAGTTTAATACATCTTCACTCTTTAGACTGCATTATGGTAATAAGAACTTAGAAGATACAATTTTCCACAGACAAAAATTTTTATTCGACCCATATTTCGATGCACTGCATCATCATGCAGTGCATCTAAACCCGGGTCGAATTAAAACTTTTAACCGTGGAAAATTGCTTTTTTTAAGTTCTTATTATGTTCATATTCTATAGCATCTCACCTGATTCCTCCTGTTTCCTGCATTATGGTTTTTAATTTATTTTATGGTTCTTGTGGATACTTTATTTTAAGTGTTTCTTTCTTGTAATCTGAGTACAGTATACGACTTTTGAACACACACAATTTGATTTTTCTCCTCATCTACAGTCTATAAAAATCTTGTATACATTTAATACACCTTTCAGCACGGTCATTCACAGCTGTTAACTCCATAACTATCCTTTGAGCTTCTACATATCAAGTGTTGCTCATCAATGTCGAAGGACATTCTTGAATAAAACTAGTGTCCATATTCAGGAAAGAGAACATATCTCTACTTTTGGTTGACCTAAAGTCGTCCATTGTTTTCACCGAAATGAAGATAAGATTAGGAGATGTATGTATACTAACGAATAAAAAATTAAAGAATGCCTATCAGGATTGAAGGGGTAATGGGTGATATTGAACCACTCTTCAAATAATATAAGCGAATACAGCGGACCACGTTTATTAATGCTCAGATGTACAAGGGCGTATATAATTAGCAAGTCTCTTGTACGGCGGCAGCGGAAGTACGTTGCAGACTCTCTCTCAGTCGCGGTCGTAACGGTAACTCTCTTCCTTAACTTCCCGAGTAGGTGGCGCTTTCTCCTCTCCAGGGGCCTTCTGAACCCTGGCGGGAGCGCCAGGGACCCTCAGGCTGTGGCCTCAGGCAGGTGGCGTTCTCGAGTGGCGGAACTTCGAACTAGAAGCTCCGCCACATCACCCCCCTGGCAGTAATATACCCTAGTGTGAAAAGAATAAAACAAAAAGAACAACAAAAAATGGTAATTGGGCTTGAAAGAAAAAAAAGGCTTTAAAAAAAGGTTATGGGTGTGAAAAGGGTAATAGGTATGAAGGAGGGTTTATAATTGGTAGTCCAACAGGTGTCGGGGGAAGTGGACGTGTCTCCTAGGGCGGCCTCTGGACAGTGTGCCCTCTGCAGCTGGAGCAGCAGCGGCAGTCATGGGACCGCTGGCAGGCAGAACAGCTGCTGGTGGCAACTCCTGGGCTGATGGCTGCACCCTGGTGATGGGAATGATAGTCTCGTTCCTTTCCACAGGGGTGATGGGCTCTTCTGAGATGATGTAGGCTGGTTTTAGGCGGTCGATCGTGATATTGGCATCACGATTAGGGAAACGAACCTTAAAGGTTTTTCCATCCCGCCGCAGGACCTTGTATGGTCCATCATAAGGTGCCTGTAGAGCACCGTGGCATGCGTCGTGCCGCACAAATACATGGGTAGCAGACGGCAGGTCCTTGAAAATGAAGGCATGTTGGGTGCCATGCCGAGCTGCTGGTTGAGGACTCAGGCCTCGAAAGTGCTCCCGGAGCTGGGAGACGAAAGCAGTAGCGTTGGGGGAGGGGCCGCTGGTGGGGGAGAGGAACTCGCCTGGGAGGCGTAGGGGCTCACCGTACACGAGCTCTGCTGGGGTGGCCTGGATATCCTCCTTCAGCACCGATCGGAACCCCATGAGGATGACTGGCAGCATGTCTACCCACTGCTGCTTATCGTGGCAACGGATGGCAGACTTCAGCTGACGGTGGAAACGCTCCACCATGCCATTCGCTGCTGGGTGGTAGGCCGATGTCCGCAGATGAATTGCTCCTGTCATGTTGGAGAGCTGGCGGAAAAGGGAGCTCTCAAATTGCCTGCCCTGGTCGGTGGTTATCCGCTGAGGCATGCCGAAGCGTGACAACCAATCCCGAAGGAAGGCTCGTGCCACGGTTTCGGCGGAGATGTCCACCACTGGGATAGCCTCTGGCCATCGCGTGAAGCGGTCTACGCAAGTGAGGCAGTAGCGGTAGCCATGACAGATGGGGAGGGGACCAACCAGGTCAATATGCACATGTTCAAATCTCCTACTGGGCAAGGTGAAGTCTTTGAGGGGTGAGGAGACGTGCCGTGAAATCTTGGATCGCTGGCAGGGGATACAGGAACGAGCCCACTGCCGACAATCTTTTTTAATGGACGGCCACACAAATCGAGATTTTACTAATTTAGTGGTGGCTCTCACTCCGGGATGGGCAAGGTTGTGCAATGAGTTGAACGCTTGGCGACGAAAGGCTGGAGTGACATATGGTCTCACGTCAGAGGTGGAAGTATCACACATGAGTTGCACACTACACCCGGGGATTGGCATTTTCTTGAGGTTGAGGGAGGTTCCCGAGTTAATGAGGGAGGCCAGTTCCTCATCAGTCTCCTGGGAACGGCCTAACGCTTCAAAATCAACCGATGATGAAACTTCCTCGATGCGGGACAATGCATCAGCAACCACATTCTCTGCCCCCACTACATGACGGATGTCAGTGCTATACTGACCTATCAGGTCAAGGTAGCGAAATTGGCGAGGAGAGCACTTATCAGGTTTTTGGTTGAAGGCGAAAGTCAGAGGTTTGTGGTCGGTGAAGATGGCGAAAGTTCGTCCTTCCAGCATGTGGCGGAAGTGACGAACTGCACGATACATCGCCAACAGCTCGCGATCATAGGGGCTATAATTCCTTTCCGTGGCACTCAATTTTTTAGAAAAGAAACCCAACGGTTTCCACCCTGAGTCGGTCAGCTGCTGGAGAACCGCACCCAGGGTGAAATCGGAGGCGTCAGTGAAGAGGCCTAGAGGGAGGGAGGTTACGGGGTGGGCGAGGAGGGTGAAGTTTGAGAGAGCGTCTTTGCATTTATGGAAAGACAGGCGCAGCTCGGGCGTCCATGTTATTTGATCACTTCCACGAACACCACCACGTAACAAGTCATTTAAAGGCGCCTGCAATGACGCAGCTTTGGGCAGGAAACGTCGATAAAAGTTGATCATGCCCAAGAACTGACGCAGTTGTTTAACTGTCTGTGGCACGGGAAAGTCGAGAATGGCAGACACTTTATCGTTTAAAGGCGTTGTGCCTTCAGAATTCACACAATACCCTAAAAACTTCACTTCCGACGCACCAAAAACACACTTAGAAGGGTTAATGAGCACACCAAACTCACTCAATCTAGTGAAAAGAGCGGTAAGGTGGCGCTCATGTTCGTCCTCGTCACTGGAGGCGACCAAAATATCGTCCAGGTACGCGTATGCGAAAGGAAGACCTCGTAGTGCTTCATCGATGAATCGTTGAAATGTCTGCGCCGCATTTCGGAGTCCATAAGACATATACGGAAACTCGAAGAGTCCAAATGGCGTGGTGATTGCTGTTTTCGCGATGTCATCAGGGTTCACGGGTATCTGGTTATAGGCCCGGACAAGATCGATCGTCGTGAAAACTCGGGCACCACTTAGGGAGGAGGCAAAGTCTTCAATGTGGGGGACGGGGTAGCAGTCGGGTATAGTGCGCGCGTTTAACGCACGATAGTCGCCGCAAGGGCGCCACTCATTACCTTTCTTTGGGACGAGGTGGATGGCCGACGACCAGCTGCTGTCCGAACGACGGGCTGTTCCCATCCGCACCATCAGTTCAAACTCCCGCTTTGCCGCTTCGAGTTTATCGGGGGCCAGGCGTCGAGGCTTGCAGGATACTGGCTGGCCGGGGGTGGTGCGTATAAAGTGCACCGTTGAGTGCCTTGTCTTCCCGGGCGTACCTGCAGGGCGGGTAATCTCCGGGAAACGAGACAAAAGGGTGTGGAAACGGGATTCACCGACTACCGCTTTTATCTGGTCCCCGGAGTGGATGGCGACGCTGCCGATGGCGTGTAGAGAGGTGGCGCCGTCAATGAGTTTGGCGTTTCTCACGTCCACCAGAAGTCCGAAGTGGGTGAGGAAGTCAACGCCAATGATTGGCTTAGACACGTCAGCCACTACAAATCGCCAAGTGAAATCTCGGCGTAAATTGAAATTTAGGTTGAGCGTTTCCCAGCCATAGGTATGAATTACCGAGTCGTTCGCGGCAAAAAGCTGGTAGTTGCTCCGCGTTTTTGGGCCCTTTATGAGTGAGCGGGGATAAACAGAGAGATCCGCTCCGGTGTCCACCAGGAATTGCACCTTGGTGCACACGTCTTTCATAAAAAGGCGGCTGGAAGGAGGGCAAGAGTCGGTAGCCGCACTCACCGACTGCCCGTGGAGTTTCCCTGGACGTAAGAGCAAGGGGGAACACACTTGCGCGCCTTGTCACCGAACCGCCAGTGGTACCAACACTGGCCGGATTCCCGCTGGGTTGGCGATGCATTGCGGGAACCTCCGGAGCTGCTTCGATGGCGGGAGTGAGATCTGGGTCTTCGGTAGGGGTGGTCGACGGAAAGGGCGCCAACTTGCCGGGTAAGCTCGTCCATCCTAGCGATGATTGAGCTCATCATCTCCGAGCAACCAGCGGTGCATGCTCGGGCGCCGGGGGCAACCTCACTCACAGTGGGGGCATGGGAAGTCGCAGCACGGGGGATCACTTCATGAATAACGTCTGCTAGGGACGCGAGGGCGTTCAAGTCTGTGGCGTCGTGCGCTGCCAAAATGGCGTGCAAATGGGTAGGCAGACGCGAAAGCCACAACGATCTTAAAAAATCTTCCGTCACTGAGGCACCGGCCAAATCCTTCAAATGACGCATAAACTGGGAGGGTTTTCTATCCCCCATCTCCTCGTGCTCTAAAAGGAGCTTTAACTTCTGCTGCTGCGAGGCAGATAGTCTTTTAATTAACTCGCCTTTGAGGGCGCCATACTTATCTGTGGCGGGGGGGCAAGATATTATGTCCTTCACCTCCTGAGCATATCTGTGCTCCAACTGTGTAACCACAAACCAGAATTT
Source organism: Pyrrhosoma nymphula (assembly GCA_963573305.1). Classification (NCBI taxonomy): domain Eukaryota; kingdom Metazoa; phylum Arthropoda; class Insecta; order Odonata; family Coenagrionidae; genus Pyrrhosoma; species Pyrrhosoma nymphula. The sequence goes on from OY754330.1 coordinate 621,349, forward strand.
GTTAATGTCTTCAGTTATTCCCGCCAGATAAAACTGTCCCTCTAATTGCGAGAACCAAAGAGCAGGTTCTTCTGGCCAAAATGGAGGTGCTCGTACCGCGATGCCTTGCACCGCGGGTGACGCTGGGACAGGATCAGGCATTTTTGCACAAATATACACACGCACTAAATGAAACTGATATTTACACTCACAAAAACAACATATCACTTGAAAAAAATAAACTGCGCGTCACGATGCAAACGGATGTCGCGGACACAGGCGGCGTGGTTATCCTAACGGGACATTAAGACGGCGTGGGTGCTCGCATGGTCCGAAAAATTATTTCGCGAAAAGAAATCACGTCGCTGGGTCACCACTGAAGGGGTAATGGGTGATATTGAACCACTCTTCAAATAATATAAGCGAATACAGCGGACCACGTTTATTAATGCTCAGATGTACAAGGGCGTATATAATTAGCAAGTCTTGTACGGCGGCAGCGGAAGTACGTTGCAGACTCTCTCTCTCAGTCGCGGTCGTAACGGTAACTCTCTTCCTTAACTTCCCGAGTAGGTGGCGCTTTCTCCTCTCCAGGGGCCTTCTGAACCCTGGCGGGAGCGCCAGGGACCCTCAGGCTGTGGCCTCAGGCAGGTGGCGTTCTCGAGTGGCGGAACTTCGAACTAGAAGCTCCGCCACAAGGATAAAATTAAACTTACTATATAATTGTATATCCAATTCTCCACAAAGAGGAAATTATCTCTTTTCCATGTGTTGATTCTCTCTGGCTAAATTTGCCTCCATTTTGATTTGTATACTTCACCATCGAAGAGCGATAGGACAGACAACTCTTCTGATAAATACCACATATGGTGACTACATTTCTTTAGAGCTGCTTTTGAAAGTGTGGAATCTATTCTTTCATATGATTTTAGAACTTTAAAGAAGCAGGGATCTTGATAAGGAGCTTTTACAGCTGCACTGCACTGAAACCACGGTTTGACATAAATAGTTGCAATGAATAGAGAGACATCTTATAACGCATTTTTATTTGCACTGGATAGTTTAAGTTGCAATATTAGCAGAAATATTTTTGAAACAATAAATGAAATAAATAAAATTTTTCTCCCAAAAATATTAGAGAGAGCTCTATGAATTCACGATAATCACTGCTTATAGTGTTGGTTTATCTAATTAACTTTCATTAAAAGTCTAACATTTCTTTAATTTTCGACTCACTAAAAACATTTCCACATTCTCTTTGGCACTTTGAAAATTATTAGCATTGACACTTTCCCAGCTTTCCCTAAAATGTTTACAAAGTGGTATGTCAGGACTGCTTGTCACATCACATACTTCACATTCAAATACACAGCGCTCAAATACAAGTTCATATATGTGATGATGGCATGGAAAAAAACTACAATTCCCTGAACACTTTTTATTCAAGTAAGACGAATGTACCATTAAAACGTCCAGATTTTAATGCAGTTGTGTCACAGCAGAGAATTTGCACAGTGTCTTCTATACCCCAATACCTTAATGCATTCCAAACAGCGTTGGGTTGCTCTTTACCAGGAGATTTTTGTTATTTTGGAACCCAGATGAACTGCTTACTGTCCCCAAATGTAACAACAATTGGAAGACATTCTTCATTTTGGTCGCTGAAATTTAATGCAGGCAACAGTTTTCCATCCCATTGAACAGTAAGAATTGCAGGTATATCATTCTTGAAAGCAGATTTAATTGTTTCAGAACGTTCTCTTCTCTTCTTCTATCTGACTCGATGAATAGAAGATTTATTAAAAGTCCTTCGGTATTGTGACCAAGTGCCTCTGCTTTAACAAGAAGGATGTATACAGATTCTCGTACTCAGCTGGCATCTATCCAAAGCAGTCACTAATTTCTTATAAAGTGTGATCAAATCTTTCGTGCCATGCCTTGCAGCATTCTGCATTGATGTACTCTCAGAAGTCTCTCCTAAAAGTTTACCAACGTTGATTTCATCGGAACTTGGATGTGCGTTATCTGAATCTTCAGATGATGAAGAAGGTGGAACAGCAGAAGATGTAGATGCTGCACACTGCTTTTCTCTATTTCTGATTTTCTTTTCATCGCCCTTTCTTCTTTATCCGCGAGTTTTTGGTCTACTCCTGCATGGTAGCTTTTACGTCCTGGTTCTCGCTGCCGAAGTAAAAGCATCCTGTCTACTTCCAACTTGATCATTTGAAGAGCATTGGCATGTGCAATATCAAATAGGTTGTCCAAATTATTTCTAAACTCCTCTTCACGATGCTTAAAAATATTTTCACACTTATTTGCGTATTTTTGCCATTTTTTCCACTCCGAATGCAAGTTAATTAGTATTTGTAGTAAACAATGCTGAATATTTCTTGTCGGAATTTATGCTTTCTCCCAAAATATAATGCAATTACGAATCACAAGATTAGCAATTACACTGACAGTTAATTTTACCTCCCGTATGTTACAAAATAAAACTTCAAGCACTTGTCTATTTGATGGCAATTTGTGTCCAGTTATTTGCTGCATAATATCTCCTATTACAAACACATTTTTCCTGGCTCTGGGCAATTGATGTGAAATTATGTTAGATGAGCGACCCGAAAACACGTGTGTCACGATGGATAGCAAATAAAGAACTCACGTCAATGCATGTAGTGACAGGCTGAGGCCTGGCTCAGCGCTGGGTGGAAAGTCCGGATTTTTCTTCATTCGAGTTCGCGCTCAAGTCGGCACGGGTTAGAATGCTCCGATCCCAACAAAATTTTGTATAGGCATGTTTTAGAGTCATTCGAACAAAATTGGAGGGTGAGCGTTCAAAAATTTCAGAGTCGGAAAATAAGGGACACCCTAATATATATATATATATATATATATATATATATATATATATATATATATATATATATATATATTGCATCGGTCATGGTGTTCTAGAGCAATTGGAGCAAAATCTTCCTTAAGGAACTAATTTTTAGACTTATTTTACCCATGACACAAATATTTTTTAATAAGGCTCCTTCCATCTGACAAAGTCTGGTATTTTAAACTAGGTATAAACTGATCATGGAATACAGCTGATCACAAAAATGTTAGGGATGAGATATTGAGGCACCCACAAATCTGAAATTGCGACCTTCCTGGTTCCAAGGTCTCTGAGGGGCATTGACTCCTCTCAAAGTGATAAATCAATTGATTTATTCAGATAATTTCAACCACATTCCAGGGAAAGAAAGGGCATAAAGGATCAGCAAGAACACAAGATTCTGGATCAATAATCATATTTATTTTAGGTAGGTATAACCATAGAGCAGTGGCGGATACAGAAAACACTCAAGGGGGGCCGCAAGTTATCGCGACGATTGTAGCTTTCAAACTGACCGCCTGGCAGCGACTCTGCTTCCCTTATATATATGTAGTTCGGTTTTTTCGATAACATACGGTGCCAGAATTTAAAGGCTACTATCCAACCAGCATTTGAATTTGGCGCCTTAATACTTGCTGAGGAAGAGCTAGCCACCAGAGAGCAGCACTGAGTTTTTTATTTCAATAGGCTAAAGGGAAGCTGCGGAGGCCTGGCCCTGCAGGCAACATCCCAGGGCGCCACTAAGGAAGGGGCATCGGTATTGTGAAAAAAATACTTTTAACTACAATTTTTAACTGATGAATAGGTTTAATTAGCGGGAAGGGAAGCACTGGAATTATCTCTCGCCCAGGTGAAAATTTTGTCTTTAGTCGGCCTGGCTCATGCATCAAAATGCAGGCTTCACAAAATGTGGTTAACTCAAAGGACTCATCCCCCATCCTTCCTCCCTTAGGACTTCTTCCCTCTTCATTGCCTCTGCAATCATGAATCCTGGGCAATGCAGTGATCCATTGACCCAGCAAGCTATAGGTCTCGAGTTCCATTCTTGGGCCAGGAAAACCTTTTCCTTTAAGACATTTTCAACATAGGTACTCATCTTGGTAAGAAAAATAATAGAAGATTTAAATGAATCACTGGAGAAATATATTTGCAAAGGTTTTCATCTAGATTTACTGAGTTTCTTCGAAACATTAAGGACTAATAACCAAATAACTAATAATAGAAAGTTGTATTTTTTCTGTTTCTGCAAAACGACCTCTGACGTCATTTCATCCGTTGTTCGATTCCCGGTGAATACGGATATTTTTTCAAAGTATTTTCTAAACCTTTATACTGTTGCATTTCCAGCAGAAGTGGACATCTTCACTAAAGCCTTATAAAGGCATTTTTTAGAATGTATCGGGAAGAAGCGATGGATGAAATGACGTCACGGCCATTATATGGGAAGGTTGCCCGTCCATTCAACTTTAGACTCCCATATCTCTATGTGGAGTGGAGTGATAAAGTGGACTCTATGTGCAGAAGTGGTATTTACGAACTGCCATGCTACGACTGTGAAGGTGTCTACGTGGGGCAGACTTCAAGAAGTTTCCAGAAACGAAAGAACATTATAGTGCTTTTAAAAACCACCATGAAGAAAAGAGTAATTTTGCTTTAAGAGTAATAACCTTTTAACTTGTGACCATGACAGTGATTTTAAAGTCAAAGTACTGCATTTTACTGATAACTGACGTGAGCTAAATGCATTTGAACAGCTCGAAATTTTAAAAGGAAATGTTGACCCAGATGTTAATCTTTTAAATGAGTGCTTGCTGCCCGCCAACTCCCCTACCCTTTCCTCTTTTGTTCACCATTCCCGTCTTAGACCATATATACTTAAATGGTCTAAGATTCCCGTCCCCCTCACCCCACTACCTCCCAACTGACTGATAGTATATAAGGGATTGCTTTACACTTTTGATCACCTGATGATGACTCTCAGCCGTCGAAACCCGGGTCGTGTATATAATTATTTATGTGGTTTTGTAAAAGTTTCCTCACTTTAATAAATTGTTGTGATGGAATACCACAAAGTTTCCGAAGACTGCATTTTTGCATAAGCATCATTTTCAAGGTACTTATTAATTGACAGTTGATGTACTGTGTGACATAAACAAGTGTGGAATTGTATGCACAGTTCTGTTAAAAAAAATCGTACCGCTGAATATTTCTAAGTCCGATTTTTATGACGTGGCAACATAACAGAACCACGCCCCCCTCAGAGAGCATTAACCTCTCCAAGCGGCCCTTCCTGCCCGTAGCTGTGCGGGTTGAACCGCCCCCGGAAGGAAAATTTTGACCAGCGAAAAGGATTATTTTCGAGGGGAGGGCTAGGGTTTCTATTGCTGTGATGTGTGAGTAAAGGCCGTTTTACACGATGAAAGATTATGTACAAACGAATGTACGTTTGTCTCAACGAAATTAGAACAGGTTCTATTTCCCGTGCAGGCATTGAGACATTCGCACAAGCGTTCATACAATTTGCCGCTTTACACGATACATTTTGCCTCATGCAAGAGTTCACGGAAGAGTTTGTACAAACAAATGTACCGTGTAAAACGGCCTTAAGAAGGAAGACGGAGATCTGCGAAGTTCAGGCGCGCCAAGATCCCTCGCACACGACAGATGCAAGCAGCCACGGAAAACAAAAGCCAATCTCAGGTCTCAATCACCGGAGTTCCTTTCGTTTCTTATGAGCATTTTAATTTGTACGCGTATTCATTAATGTAAAAAAAATCAAATTTTTGACGCATTTTCGTTACCTGGAAGTCCTTGTGATATCGCAATCTATATTTATTTTAAATGGTGATATATATTGTGGATCGAAACTTGATCACTCAATTTTGCTCTGAAGTAACCGATAATGTCAGGCTCGAATTTGAGCGCACAACTGTCCTTGCAAAGCATTAAGGGAAAACATTTTCTATGGACGATGTATTTCTGCGCAAACAATTGTTTAATTTTAAAACGATGAGCTTTTAATTTCAAATTCTTTTAGCAAATAATTTCGTGATAATTCGCGGCTCAGGAAGAAGGAAGTGCAGATTGAAAAATGCACCTTTCGCACTCATGTCATCCTTCTTGTGAATTCAGTCGTTTTATTATCCAATGCAGAACTTCAAATACGCGCGTATATTATGTGTTCACTAATGACATTATACCGCATATGAATGACTTGAGCTGGCTGATCTTAGTGGTTGTATCAGGAAAAACATTCGAAATTGCACTTTATACTATGCGTTTTGTGGCTTTTTTCCTAACCTTATTACCTAAGCAGCAAATATTTTATGGCGAAGTATAGATAATTGAACCAATGTCCTGTAAAACGTGCAGAATTAATTACGACGTTTTGAAAGTAATAGGAGTTTTGATATCGCAAGGACTCCCAGACAAAGAAAATATAAATGCTATATATTTTGGATCAACCTATTGTAAGCTAATAACGCTAATTAATACGAGTAGGAAACTAATTAAAAATGAAACAATTGTTGAATTAATAAGAAACTAAAAACACGCAGCTTATGTAAAGCTCGAATCAATAAATTTTCATCAAGGAACATTATTAACATTCTCATCAGTTCAATAAAATCACTTGACAATATTCTTCAACCCTTGAGTAAACAAGATGAGATCTGAATTAAAAAAATACTACATTTGTAACTGAAGTCCTTTCCCAGCAAAGCAAGAGCTAAATGGAGGCCTTCAATGAATGTAAACATCGATAAATACTATTTGCAATGCTAAATAATGACTTTTCACGTTAATGCAATAATAACACAATAAATAATCACAGACTAATCTATGTTTCATGCAGTATAAATCAAAGGAATTTGGAGGGAAAGAAAATAGAATTATCAACAGCAACACTTTATTTTTCTCCAGAAAACGGGAATGAGGTCCAAAGTACGCGCGAAGTCAAAATAAATCCGTGAGGGTAGTCCAATGAGGTGCGGAGGTCAAAACAGGAGAGCAAAGTCCAAACGAAGCAGAGGTCAAAGAATATAAAAAGCCGAGTCGCAAAAAAACACACCGAATCACAAGGAAACAAACACAATCACAAAGAAACACACCGAATCACGAGGAAACCCACACCGTGCACACGCCAACTAACAAGTGAATGTGTCGTTTCTGTGGGCTACCACAAGAGGGCCGATGTGCTTTCCGTTCGTATTTTCCGAATCCGAATTTCTGCTATTTTGGATTAATTCCGCGCGGAATTACGAAGTGAGAGGAGAAATAAGAATACACGAGAAATATATCCACACCGTTGGAATGGTGGCAAATTAAGAATAAAATGTACTTTATAATCCATTGGTCCATAAATGTCTCATCAATTAAGTATCTCAAAGACATTATGTATTTCGTTCAGAGGCAAGTCCACCCTCATTATTTGATATTTAATCATTATAATTATGATATATCATTAAATTCCAAGACCATTTCATACCAATCACATTAAGTAAGGGGGATATAAGCCAATGAAGTGGGCGTTTCGTTTCCGCGCTTCCTAGCTGCTGTGAACGAGAGATCATGTAAGTTTTCACATGTATGGGCCGCTTCCACGCATACACATAATGTGCGGAAACAGCTTGACCGACCACAACGTTGCTTCTTCGCTCATAGTAGAATAAGAAGCCGCTGCTCCTTTCCATTGTCACTTTTTGGCAGTTTCGGGCCTTTCTTCAAGCGAGGGTGATGGAAGGGGCTTCCTTTGGTAAGGAATATTAAATATTGCTCTCTCAGGAAAGATTAGAAGGACCAAAGGGGTGGTGTCTCTATGCAAAGATCTTCGCTAATACAGTTAACTCACTAACTGAGTAGCAAAGATTATATACACAGGACTGAGTAGATTGAAAGAGGCATTTGAGAGGGATGAAAGAAGAAATTATTTGCACCATGTTACTTAAATGGTAACAAGGAAATTTAATCCATATCCAACGCGAAACAATAATTGAGTACTGGCTGAAGTTCATGATTAAGTGGATTGAAAGTTTTTTTTTCCTAGGCATTCCAATATTGGAATAAAATAGCATCGATCTACTTACATCCTAAGATATTTGAAGTGGATACGGCTTCCCTTGCCTCTCGAGAAAAACATGGAAATTCAAAAAAGCGCAGACATATATAGTTCCAAGCATAGCGAAAGAACTTGATATGATATTGGATACTTTAGAAAGCTCACTACTTTAAAATCAAAACATTAATTAGTACCCTATTGAAAATGCCCCACTGGTTTCCTATAGGAATTATGTGAATTCCTATAGGAATTACAGTTTCCTACAGGAACGATGAAGCATCCTATAGGAACAATAAATTTCCTATAGGTACAAGAAAGTTTCCTATTGGAACGAGAAATTTTCCTATAGGAATGATAAATTTTCCTATAGGACGACTATTTTCCTATAGGAACGAGGAATTTTCCTATAGGACGAATATTTTCCTATAGGAACAAGAAATTTCCTATAGGAACAAAAAATTTTCCTATAGGAATGAGAAATTTTCCTATAGGACGAATATTTTCCTATAGGAACGAGGAATTTTCCTATAGGACGAATATTTTCCTATAGGAACAAGAAATTTCCTATAGGAGCAAAAAATTTTCCTATAGGAATGAGAAATTTTCCTATAGGACGACTATATTTTCCTATAGGAACAAGAAATTTTCCTTATAGGACGAATATTTTCCTATAGGAACGAGAAATTTTCCTATAGGACGAATATTTTCCTATAGGAACGAGAAATATTCCTATTGGACGAATATTTTCCTATAGGAACGAGAAATTTCCTATAGGAATGAGAAAATATACCCTACAAACCAGAAAAAGATTTAATATAGATTAAATATGGATTTTTTCATTCATTGTATCTGTTAAAAATCTAGATTTAATCCAGATTGAACTTGTTGCTATGTCCGCTTAATGACGTATTAAATCTAGATTTTATATAGATTTTTTCGAGATTTAATCTGGGATTGTTCACGGATTTAATCTAGATTTTGAAATCTTTAAAAAAAAAAAAAACATTGTTTTCATTTTAACAATTTTAATGTGCTATTGCGCCATGGCATGTTGTTATACGTATGATATATATAGTAACTCATAGCTACCGATCGATGTGGAATATGTATCGCATATATACCTAACCTACAACTCGTCGCACCTATTTTTGCACCAATTCTTAAAAATTTTGCGTTGAGAAAGGCGTATATATCTAGTCACTTACGTGGATAAATGTGACTTCGAGAACTATAATCATTAAATGATAATTCCGTGATAGTTTGAAGGAAATGCCATAAAATCTTGATACAAGTTATTTGCCATTAATTAATGCCAGATAACTGTTATCCTATGTTGCCACATAGTATGAATATAAATGCAATATTACTGCGAATAAACAAGATTTTCCAATTCCCGCACGTTAGCTTCAGCGCCGTAGCTAGGGGCTGGCCATGTATTTCCAAATCCTTAAAAAATCTAGATTTAATCCTTTTCTGGTTTGTATTTCGTAAATCTCATGCAGTCTTCCCAATCGTATTTTTTCACCGAAATTCTGTTGATGGAATATAATAACCTGATTATAGACACGATAAACAACATATCACTCGCTTAAGATATCCATCCGAGTGGTTTAAACACGCCAAAATGTCGAACCATTTGTTATTGTGCCACGTGACTCCTAGGGTGCGGTCCAGAGAACGCTCCAAACGCTCCGGAGCATTCGTAGCGAGGTTCCAGTACCATGGAGGTTCAAAGCGGTCCGTGAGTCGCTCCAAGTCGCTCCGGAGCGCTACGGTTTATCCCATGACGTCAAGGAAAACGTCATCATATTCGCTCCCGCCTCGCTCCAGACGCTCACGATAGAAACCAGGGGCGATGGGAGCGATTCATGGTTTCATGGCGGGATTTCAAAGATGACAGGTCGGAACATTATTCGTGGATGCATACTCAATCCACTCCACTCAATATAATGAGTGCTTTGACTATTTGAAATAGTGATCAGCTTACCAGAATATTAGATATTTCTGATTCCTGTTAATTGGAATAAATTTTACATTAATATGAGATTGAGAAGCTCTACGTCTCCAAATGTAGGAACAAGACAATTTCCTCCAATGGCCGTTGGTGTAAAATGTCTAGTGTTCTTTATTTATACATTTGAATAATTATTTCTTTTTTTAATATTTGTAATATTATATTTGTCGTGCTCTAAATTTATGAACGCAATTGCGAATGTGAGCTTAAGTGAATTATTAATTATATCTTTTTATTTACACGGCCGTTGGAGTAAAATATTTTTCGTGTTCTAAAATTTCAATACCGTGAGAATAGGTTTTCGTGCGTATATACAAACACCGTACGTATGTATGCACTTCACGAAGAGGCCGTGTGAAAGTCGAATTATTCCAGAACAATAATATTCCTTGAATCTTTTGACATGGATATAATTCTGAGCTTTTTCTCAAGTATTATGAGCCAAAGTATCGGGTCGATTGTTTATCATTAAAGGTACGGTTATGAAATCTTATTGAAGAAAACCATCACAACATTAGCAAACTTCGGGAAAGTTAAGTTTGAGTGCATGTTTTTAAGTTATAATTAATTTAAAAGTAATGTAGGCGCAAGTTGTTAATAGATAGCAAAATCTATGACTTCCATTGGAAAAACTTGAGTGCCAATGGTCCATTGAAAGCGGTGCCTCCCCGATTTTATCTCCTAGTTATCATAAACATAGTAGCCATCGTCTCCGTCATTACTCTCAAAATTGCCAGAAATCCGACCTGATCATTAACAGAATCATCTTGGGAAACTAGAATTTGTCTGAAAGTAGGAATATTCCAATGCAAATAGCAGACGATTCCTTCTTTCCGAACAACAACAAACGGCGGCCATGACACTTTGCCACAAACGCTCCGAAACCGGTCCACTGGCAGAAACTTGGGAGCGTTCTGTAGCGACTGGTAGCGACCGTGGACCGCTGTTCGGAAGTGTTTGGAGCGTTGGCGATTGTAGCACTCCGTAGCGTTCTCTGGACCGCACCCTTAGTTACGTGCTCGGAATAATTACGAGCGATTCAAACACAACCCCCCAAACCCTCAGGGGGCGCACGTTGCAGACCCACAGCTAATATTACCTCGATTTATTTGGTATCAACCAGTAACTGTCGTTTCTTTTATTTCTCATAGGAATTTATATTATTTACGATTTATTTTACATCATGTCCATTGGATATCATGCTGTGGCCTCCGTATGGATGTCCCTATAGGGACCTTCATAGTATGTCAGTTGAATGACATAGAGATTTCTGGATGTAAAATGGACGTCCATTGGACGTCATGCAGTGGCTGGAAAGTCATATCCCCATACGAACATTTCAATAGGTTCACATTCTCTATAGGAGTCTCCATTGAAGACCCATAGAAATATGTAGTCCTTGAAGACCCATTGGGTACAAAATTCCTATGCGGAATTTCACGTCCCTATACCACAGTCTAAACAAAAAGTAGTTTAGACTGTGCCTATACGGAATTTTAAGTCTTGACATTCCCTACAGGAATTTTTAATGGAGTTGTCTCTAGGTATTGGGATTTTCAATGGAGATTTTTAATGAATACCACCATCATATATTTATACGCGATAAATAAAGAAAGAGGGGATCAGAAAAACTAGATGAAAAAATATTTTCATTGGGATTTGGAAATCTAGATTTACAATGTATTAAAGAAGGATTTGGAAATCTATATTTAAAAATATAGATTTACCATGTATTAAAGAAGGATTTAGAAATACAGATTCAATGTATTTCCAAATCCTTAAAAAATCTAGATTTAATCCTTTTCTAGTTTGTAGGGTAACCCTCTAGTTATGAGAAATTTTCCTATAGCATGAATATTTGACAACGGAAAAAGGTTTCCTATAGGAATTAGCAATATTTCTATAGCACAAATATTTATTATAGGTACATTAAGAATGTTTCCCATAGTGCGAAAAATTCTAATTAATTCGAAATTAAAAAAAGAAAACATTTCATTTTATCAATGGTTCTGCATTCTCACAAATATAATGCATACATCACCATACATGACAAGTTTTTACAATATTTCATTTATAATTAAAACATTATTGTCAATAAAACATTTTTAAGAAAAAGTTAGAAATTCATTAAAAAATGGTTCACCGGTATGGAACTCACATATGTCAGTTCCATTCCAATTCCAGTGTAACGCAAACTATATCTGGCATAACACGTACATGAAGTTCTTCTCCCTTTGTCATAGTCCGGCGTTTTACACGGGGCACGTACAATATCTGATGTATACTTATAAGTACGAACGTGCATTTCAAATTGCATGGTGTCGTGTTTACACGATGCATTACCCGCGCAGGTAGATGCGTGAATACAATCACAATCAAATTTTCACCGTGTAAACACCCCAAATTGCGGAAATGCGTTGATGCGTGGACAGAAAATAGCCCGTTATAATTTGGTGAATGTGTTCACGCATCAGTCCAGCCACGTACTTGCGCGGGTAAATGCATCGTGCAAACCCAGCCAGCACAAGGGCTATACTATCTGATCTAGGGTGGCTCTAAAGTGGCTCTAGGATATCTCCAATACTCCTTAGAGCCAGCCTATCTCAACTCGAGCGATGTAAGAAGACAACACAACGTCTTTTATGTGAAATTGTAATACTCAAAAAGAATTATTAACATGTATTTCCTATCAACACCAATATTATATATTATTCGCGGGGTTAATTGAAGAGAGGCGTGGATAATAACAACCAATGATAACCGTTATTAACTTAGTCAAATTATGCGCAACGTAGTAAAAGGATGATCCACCTCTATCAGCTGGATAGACTAGATCTGGAAACAACACAAAATCCGTACGCGGAATAATACTTATCAAAAAGTGAACTACAAAGTAATTTTGCATAGTAAAAATATTAATTAAAATTTAAAGGGCTACAAGGATGTTCGAAGAAGCATATGAGCTAAAATGTAGTATTTGCCTCGTCGTGAACCGCCTCTGCCGGTTCTCGCGCTTCACGCCTTTCATTTGTCAACTATGTGAGCGCATGTGAGGAACATGGCGGATGTGTTTAGCTTTGATGCCGGACGTACTATCTTTTATGAAGAATTTACCATATAATATTTGCTCCAGAACGTACCGTGATATAATCTTTTGTACCGTGTGTACATAATTTTTGCTGCAGAACGTACCGTGTGCAAATAATCTTTGCTGCAGGGCCTTGGTACCGTGTGTATACATCGTTGTTGCGGAACGCGTCGGAAAGGCAAGAGAAACGTGTAAATGGTGACTTGACGGGTTCTGTATACCTGCCGTTTGAGATCAGGTAAGTAAATTGTTTTTAGAAGTAGATAATTAGGTATATTAATTACTAAAATAACTTCTGATACTTCACATTAGTGAAAAGGGCTAGTCTTTATATTTTAAAATCTGCAGTTTGGAGGCCCGGGCGATTCCCGGGGCTCCGTGATTGTGTAAAAATATTTTTTACTACGTTTAACTGGTGACTAGCCCGCTCTCTCGGCCGCATGAAAATTTTGTCTTGAGCCGGCCCTGGCAGTATGCGTTACTCTTTCAACCTCTTTGCCATGTATTGATCAGCGAAATTGTTGAGATTTCACTCGTTCCATGTTAAATTAACTGACCTGCTACCGAACCAGCATCATCTACAACACAATAAGCAGAGAAAAAGATGGGTAAATGTTCGCAAAGAGGCCTTGCCGCCAAAATTTTGTTTTCACACTTAGATTTTGCTAGTGTTGCACGAAATTTAACAAACTAAAATTTGTAATTGCAAAAATAGCCAGTGAAAGGATTTTTAGTGTACCTACTTAAAGAATTTATGCTTCTAGAAAATGTGCATCTTCGGCTGGTCGGCCATCTAGAATAATGTTAAATAAATGTTCGCGAAGTGGCCTCGCCGACAGAAATATTTTTTTCATCCCTTAGATTTTGCTAGTGCTGCACGAAATTTAACAAACTCAAAGTGTTCAAATTGCAAAAATAGCCAGTGAAAGGATTTTTAGTGTACTTAAAGAAGTTATGCTTCTAGAAAATGTGGAACTTCTGAGGTGATGTGCGGCTGGTCGGCCATCTTGAATTTTAACGTAGGTTTTGTGAAAAGGCAACAGAGGGCAATGACGCCGGAGTAGTTCGCTTTGATCTAGAAGTTCCGTGAGCAGTCACAACCGCGGCAGTTTTAAATAGTAGGTGCCAGTGGGTGCGTCACAATGATGAGCTAGCATTGCTATCAACCTCCTTGTATATAGACTTGGGTGTGAACTGTAAATAGTTTATGCAAACCAATATATTTCAGTAATGCCTGGTCGGCATTGTATAATAATATATTATATATAATGAACACGTATAGTAATCCTGCCTTATTCCACAGGAACAAGAGAACATCAGCCTCCGCTCAACAGAACCACCAGTCTCAACAGGTAATCGACGTATGACTACAGGAGCAAAAAGCATCCAGCGCAAAACGACACACCTCAAATCAGTGAAGTCCAGCACTCCTGCCAGCAACAAATATACCTACATCCACACGGCGACTTGCGTGAGGTTTTGCCGGTTTCCATCAAGCCTCGGTTGATTGCGTCATTAAGCCATCCCGGATGAAAAGAGTTCCCGCAACGTTATATTACTCTCAATATTCAATGTGCTACACGCCTATGTACAAAGTTAAAATATGTATGTATGTTAAATGACGAACCCTGATGAAGATGGGCTATTGCTGTAAATATGTTGATATATAGTGAGAATAATTATGTTAATACTTGCATATGTGTAAATATATGTGTTATGGCAGTAAACACCTTTTGACTTGACTTAGATGCAATTGTTCCTGCCTTTTCCTTCATCTATTGTTTTTGCTATTTGTTGAGTGGTGAATTATTTTGCAGGAATTGCAGCATCTGGAGCTCTGGTAGCCAAATCAACTTGCGGTAAGATCGGTTCTCCGTGCTGTGTTTGGTATGAAGGTTATATTATGAGTTACTTATTTAAAAGGCGCCCGTGGTCCCGCCATTCGTCTACAAGTAGTGAGCAGAATTTCCGGTAGGTGGCGCCGCATGACACGTAGTTCCCGTTAAGCTCGAGCGTGGCGCTGCGAGCGGCTAAAAATGGCGGTAGAGTGGGTTACTACATATAGAGATTCCTTGGCTGTAGAGATAGGTTCCACGCAAAATAGAGGAAATCTATCTAGATGATCCACGGATAGCCCACGTCGGCCATATGTATTGCATCGCTATGCCGAGAGATAGCCTATCCTTAACAGGGATAGCCTATCCTTGGACTCCAAGGATGCTATTCGTTTATTTGGGGATATGCCTTGACTTGTGCTGGCTGGGAACACGGCAAGCCGTGAATTGCAAGAACGCATGCGTGAATGCATGAACGCGAGGTAGCAAAATAGCTTCTGCTCTAATTCGAAAATGATTGCACGCCCGATTGAGAAAAAATGCAGTTTGAAGTTGTGCAATTTCGTGCCCGAGTAAAACGGCCTTATGACTCTGTAGGTTTGCAGCAATCCTCTTTCTCTCTCTCAACTTTGAGTTCTTTAATCACAAAATACACTACCCCTGAAATTGATTCAAGTAATATATATATTGATTGTTTGGGCAAATGCACGGTATTTGGACTGTAGTGTCCAGTAATTCCCGTCAAGTACTGTACCGCACTTTTTTTCTGCGTAATCTTAGCATGCCAAAGTTATACTTATGAGATCGCTCTCTCATCAACTCAGTCAGTTGGTGTAATGGTCCGAGTCGGCGACTCATGAACTGAAGATCCCCGTATCTAATCCTAATGGTGGCGTTTTTCTTAATATTATGTATATGAGACTATATTCCTATGGGAAAATTATTTCCTATAGGAAAATTCCAACAGGAAAATTATTTCCTATAGGAAAATTTCGAGTTCCCATTGTCAAATTACTGTGGGAAAAAATTCCTATAAGGCATTTTCAATAGGGTAATAGTTTGCGCATAAATACATCACCCCTGAAATTTTCTTTCCCAGAATACTTTGCGAAGATAGGTGTGCGCACACAAGATTTTCCCTTCACTATACATACATAGCAGGAATCCGAATCGTCCATCTAAAAACAATACACTCAAACACATTTCTTGGGTTCGATGATAAGAAAGCAGTTAGCGCTTGTGGGACATGTCATGACGCCATCATTCATTATTAGAGGAAATAAAATTAAATAACAGTGACATTACCAGAACTGCGGTAATACAAACCATCTTCGCCGATATTTGCATCACTACCATTTTCACTATAATAAATAATAAGATTTAATCAATTTTTACTTACCTTTCCACCGTCATTGGAAACTTATGCATGCCGTCCACTTTTCGGCTGCTGCAGCCGGCCACTACACATGATGTCTTCGGCATTTTTCCAGGAAAAATCTCGCTGCAGGCAAAAACGTGTGCAGAAAACCAGAACATGTGACAACATGTGTCTTCGGCGAAGTCGTTGGGACTGATACCTCCCCTCGTGCGCCTTTGACCCTCCCCTCCGGCGTCAGTGTCGACACCTACCATCCAAATATGAGTACTACGTGTCCATCCGCCTTGACCCCATACGCCTCTTGAAACCGGACCAGCGAACCTCTTCCGATTTGAAATAGCCTACCCCGTCCCGCCATTACTGATTCCTTCCCCTGGTGTGAGCTAAAATTTGAGCCTGACATTATGGGTTACTACAGAGCGAATTTGAGTGATCCAGTTTTAAATCCCTTTTCCAAACTATTATTCTTTTATTGTTAATATCGCACATTCTTGTAGCTAGTTGTGTATTGTAATTCCACCCACACCAAATTTATCTACCAACCTAATTACCCAGTCAACACAGGAGTCGTGATGTGGTCATATAAGAGGTCGTACGTGAGATCTCTTTTAGACTCGACTCTAGGAGGCCGAAAAGAAGTCTTCACGGCTCGTGCTGTATGACCCCTTTTCGACCCGACTGTAGGAGATCTAAAGGTCTGGTTACACGGCATATATTTACACGTGCAAGTTAATGTACGAATGCATTTCCCATCGAAATTTCACCGTGCATCCACGTCAAGTTGTACGAATGTATGAACAGAACATAGAACCTAATCTAATTTCGTTCGCGCATTCGTAAAAGTCTCACCATTCGTTTCGGAGGCACCTGAGTTGAAAGAGCAATGTGATTGGTATGAAATGGGCTTGGAATTTAATGATATATCATAATTATAATGATTAAATATCAAATAATGAGGGTGGACTTGCCTCTGAACGAAATACATAATGTCTTTGAGATACTTAATTGAGGAGACATTTATGGACCAATGGATTATAAAGTACATTTTTTTCTTAATTTGCCACCATTCCAACGGTGTGAATATATTTCTCATGTATTCTTATTTCTCCTGTCACTTCGTAATTCCGCGCGGAATTAATCCAAACTGGCGGAAATTCCGATTCGGAAAATACGAACGGAAAGCACATCGGCCCTCTTGTGGTAGCCCACAGAAACGACACATTCACTTGTTAGTTGGCGTGTGCACGGCGTGGGTTTCCTTGTGATTCTGAAGTAATTAGACCAACTTCCAGTCTTTACAAACGTCCGTTTATTACAGGTTCTACAATTCAACTGAACAGTTTGCCCGTTTAGCAGACGTACAAAAAAGAAAAGCGAAAAACAAAACAACAGCGTACATGCGAAATTGCTATTTCAACACACTGTCTCAATTTCACAAATATACAACAAAAATAAAGTTAGAATTAACAATACAATACAAAAGAAAAGCAATATTTTATCAACCAATGAGTCCAAGAGATCTGCGAAGCAATTGATATTGTTCTTTTGGCAGACCTTTAGTTAGAATATCAGCCTTTTGGAGTTTTGATTGCACATATTCAACATTAATAGTTCCATCTGTATACAAATTACGAACAAAATTGTACTTCACATCTATATGCTTTAATCTCTTGTGTTGCCATTTGTTCAACAGAGCTATACATGATTGATTGTCCTCATATACAGTGATTGGTTGTTGTATTATAATATCAAGGTCACCCATTAGGTTTTTAAGCCATAACAATTCCGCTGATGCTAGGCATAGTGCTACATATTCTGCCTCTGTTGATGACAATGCGACTGTTGACTGTTTTTTGGTGTTCCATGACACAAGGCAACCATAAACTTCAAACAGATAACCTGAAGTCGATTTCCGTTCAGGGCTATTTCCCCAGTCTGAATCTGCATAACCAACAAGAGGAATATTAACATGTTTTGGATAGTAAATACTAAGTTCTAAAGTACCTCTTACATAACGAAGTATTCGTTTTAAACCCAACCATTGTTTTTCGGTGGCATTACTTTGAAAACGACTGTAAAAGTTCACAGCAGCACTTAGGTCTGGACGAGTTGTCAGCATAACATACATCAAACATCCAACCAATTCACGATATGGCTTAGAGCCCACAATACAAACACTCTGTTCCACATTACTGTCAGGGTTGACCTGCATTGGTGAGCCAATTGGCTTACAATTTTCCATTTGAAATTTTTTAAGAAGATTTTGCAAGTATATTGATTGGTTGAGAGTCATACCTTTCTCTGAAAATTCAATTTTAATGCCAAGAAAACATTTCAGCGGACCCATGGCTGACATGTTAAACTTTGACATTAAACATTTCTTAGTACTTCTTAGGACGTCAATGCTGTTCCCAGCTATGATCACATCGTCCACATATAATAACAGATACAATACACTCAGTTCACTTTTGTAAATGTATAAGCATTTGTCATGTTCTGATTGCACCAAACCCATTAGTTTAACTTGATTGTCAAAGCATACATTCCATTCCCAAGGTGCCTGCTTCAAACCATAAATTGATTTATTAAGCTTACATACAAGTTTTGAATTCTTACACAGTCCATATGGGAGCTTCATATAAATTTCTTCAGATATATGACCGTGCAAAAATGCATTCTTAACATCTAACTGTTCTGATAGTAAACATTTGGCATTAATAACAGCCAAAAGAGTTCTCACAGTTGTGAGGTGAGCAACTGGAGAATAAGTATTAGTATAATCAAAGCCTTTCCTTTGACCACAACCTTTAACTACCAATCATGCTTTATATTTGCTTACATTACCATTTTCATCCTGTTTAATTCGAAAAACCCACTTATTATTTAAGACTCTTTTTCCAGGGGGTAATTCCATTAAAGTCCAGGTTTGGTTATCCTGATGAGCTTTAAGCTCCTCATTAACAGCTCTATACCATTTATCTCTGTCTTCCCTGTGAGATATTTCCTCAAAAGTTTCTGGCACATCATCAAGAAAGGTTTCTGAAATTTGAGCACACATTGCAAACATGCCCAAATCTTCTACAATATAATTATTGTGCCACTTTGGCTTTTCTTTTACCCGCGTTGATCTACGCAAAGACTTTTCACTATCTATCTCTGTCTCAATATTCATCTCATGTTCATTTGAAATGCTGGTAACATCCTCCTCCCCTCTTTCATTTGATCTGTTACAGTTTTCAAAAACTTTATAATTGCTATCTGATTTAGTGTCATTTCCTGCATGGTCAATAGTGTCATTTTCTAAATTACAGTAAACATCTTTCATGAATTTCCTTTCAACAAAAATTACATCTCTACCTAAGATGACCTTTTGTTCATCCTGACTCCACAGTCGGTATCCATTTGGACAGTATCCAACCATGAAGCACTTTTTAGAAAGAGCATCAAATTTATTTCTCACCAACTTTTTAGGAATTTTTAAATATGCCACACTTCCAAATACCCTCAACTTTTGCAAATCTGGCTTGTGCCCATACCAAATTCCAGCGGGCACATCATTTTGCAGTGCTATCGTAGGGCTTCTGTTTATCAAATATACCGCTGCCAGAATGGCTTCACCCCATAGTTTTGTTGGCAGCCCTGAAGCTATTAGCATGCACCTAGCTCTATCTAATATGGTTCTATTCATCCTTTCCGCTACACCATTCTGTTGGGCAGTATACCTAATTGTGTATTCAAACTGAACCCCATGGTCCTCAAAAATCTTCTGCATGTCAAGGGATCTATATTCCCCCCCATTATCGCACCGGAATCTACTTATTTTACGATTAAAGTGTGCAGTAGCCATTGCTTCGTACTTCAAATAATATTTAAGGACTTCAGACTTTGATTTTAATAAGTAGACCACGGTAAAATGAGAATAGTCATCAATAAAGGACAGCACATATTTCTTACCATCATGGGACTCTGGATTTATGGGCCCCATTAAATCACTATGAATTAACTGTAGGGGGTGTGTAGCTCTATAACGATGTTTATTATGAGGAAGTTTGGTTTGCTTACCTAGCATACATGAACTACATGGCGGTAACACTTTCTTTGACTTCAAATCTATACCATCCACTAGCTTTGTCAATTTTTGAACTGCATCTGTACTCATATGCCCTAGCCGACTATGCCATAGATCTACATCATTTGTTGCTACATGAGCACTATCAACTTCTCCCATAACATCTAGTTTGTACAACACTTTATTTCTTTGAGCAACTGCAAATACTTTATCCCCTTTCCAGATTGTTGCTTTCCCATTTCCAATCACAATAACAAAACCCTTCATTTTCAGTTTTCTTACAGACAACAAATTTAGTTCCAAATCTGGTACAAACAAAACATCTGTAATAGTTATACTTCTAAATTCGCCATCAACCAAAGTTTTTATTTTAACTTCACCCTTTTTTGTGGCATACATTATTTCACCTGCCTTGGCAACTTTAATTGATTTGGGTTCACTGAGATCAACAGAATTTGTAAGAAAAACATCAGTATTTACCAAGTGCTCTGAAGCAGCTGAATCCAAGTACCAACCAGAATTAGTGTCTTCAATGCTAGCTGCACAGAAGGTGATACCGTCCTCTTCATCACAATCATTTTCTCCAGCAAGATGGGCTCCATTTCCGAAGGGTGGATCCTTGCAGTCCGCTCTCTTGTGTCCAATGGCACCACAATTGTAACAGCGGAAGGGAAAGTTGCTGGAGTATCCCCCTTCAGAAGCTCGTCCAAATCCTCTTTTAATGACTCGACCGCGGCCTCTACGGGTTGAACGACCTGCGAAAGCGGTAGAGAGTTCCAGGGACTGCTTCTGCTGCACTTCGGATCCACTTCTTTTGGCGTCTTCATCTAGAAGCCTGCTTTTGACGAAGGACAGGGTCAGGCTTTCCTGGGACATAGTCTCTATGGCAGTAACCACCATTTGATAGTCGTCCGGCATCGTCAGCAAAAGATGACACACAATGTCTATTTCGTCTGGGTTGGCTCCCGTAGCCTTCAGTTCACGGATTTTTTTATCAAACGCTACGAAATGCGATTCCATTGTGTCTGTCAAGGGATTCATTTTCATGGTGAGTAGTGCTCTCGACACACGCAGACGGCTCGCTACACTAAATCGTTGAAAGGTATTTTGCAGCTCCTTCCAGATGTCATAGGCAGTTTCCTTCCCTTGGGCATACTCTAAATGACTGTCTGCGATATATCTTACTATATAAGCTTTAGCTTTCTTATCCAGGCTTTTCTTCTGAGCATTCACACTGACAATATTGGCTCGCTGTTCCAAGGTAGCGGAGTTTGAAACCACGTCTAAAATCAATCGTGTTTTTACACAGTCAAACAGGTCCTTTTCATCGAGGAGAACTTCCATGCGAAAACGCCAACTATCGTAATTAGTTCCATCAAACAGGGGTACTTTAATCTCTTCCGCCATGTCTATGTATTTTAATAAATTACGACTCACTCCGATACCAAGTGCGATCTGGGCCCATAACCTGAAGTAATTAGACCAACTTCCAGTCTTTACAAACGTCCGTTTATTACAGGTTCTACAATTCAACTGAACAGTTTGCCCGTTTAGCAGACGTGCAAAAAAGAAGAGCGAAAAACAAAACAACAGCGTATATGCGAAATTGCTATTTCAACAGATTCGGTGTGTTTCTTTGCGATTGTGTTTGTTTCCTTGTGACTCGGTGTGTTTTTTTGTGACTCGGCTTTTTATATTCTTTGACCTCTGCTTCGTTTGGACTTTGCTCTCCTGTTTTGACCTCCGCACCTCATTGGAATACCCTCACGGATTTATTTTGACTTCACGCGTACTTTGGACCTCACTCTCCCGTTTTCTGGAGAAAAATAAAGTGTTGCTATAACAGAAAATTCTATTTTCTTTAAGGATATCCCTCCAAATTCCTTTGATTTATACTGCATGAAACATAGATTAGACTGTGATTATTTATTGTGTTATTATTGCATTAACGTGAAAAGTTGAAGGCCTCCATTTAGCTCTTGCTTTGCTGGGAAAGGACTTCAGTTACAAATGTAGTATTTTTTTAATTCAGATCTCATCTTGTTTTCTCAAGGGTTGAAGAATATTGTCAAGTGATTGTATTGAACTGATGAGAATGTTAATAATGTTCCTTGATGCAAATTTATTGATTCGAGCTTTACATAAGCTGCGTGTTTTTAGTTTCTTATTAATTCTGCGCGTTGTTGTCTGGGTATATTATGTGTGACAAATCAATTTATTCAGTTTGTATCAGTTAAATAAATTACTAGGGATGTTTCAAATGGTTTGGGTGGCGTAGCTACTACCTTGATACCGTATTATAGGCAACCTGCTTCGCTAAATGGCGAAAGTGGCGACATCTAGCGGTGAAATTATCTACTTATGGGTGGTTCGAGATTTATACGCTAGATAGCGCCACGATCGCGGATCCGAAAAACGGCGATTATAGCATCTCTTTAGGAGCCTAGTATGAGATCTTAATGAGGCGAGTAGGGCAGTGGTAGGGCCTCATAAAAGACTCCTAAAGTGTCGCATCTGATCTCGTTAAGACGTCGTCGTGAGGTCTGTAGGAGTTTCTTGTAAGACTCCTACAAATTCGTATGGCCTCTTTATGAGCTCATGTCGGACTCCTATGTGTTGACTGGGATAGATCAAATAAAAAGTTGTAAGCGCTCTTCTGAAAGACGCATGCGTTTCCTGGCTTACATTCGGAAAGAATTAGCAGCCATAAGGAGAAATTAAACAAAAGTCCAAAAAGAAGTAAATGACTAAAAAAAATTTACGAAAGTTCAAATACAAAAGGGATTGCACTGCCACAAATATATGAGATAACACAATTAAGTCGAAATTGCGATAATTATTAACATTAATGAATGCGCTCGCAAATTTAAATAAATTTAAACAATAAAAACGAATCCATATCATTTCCAAGATGCCATAATTATTTCTTGTCATTTAACCCTATATTGGTTCAGTTTTTTCCTTGCAATCATTTAGTTTCTGGAATTAAGTTTGGGGAAATTTACTCAGGCAGTGTTAGTATTCATTCTTTGGCGCATTTTTTGCCGTCCTTTTTTAACTTATTTCATGCTGTTAGTTGTGATTATTCAATGTATTGTCCTATAAAAATTACGTATGCTACAAGGATATGGGGGATTGTGAAGACAGGCTGGCATATTTCACTGCGCGCGTGCGCATCTTCCTATGTCTTTTTAGCTGAAGCTGGTTGACGGCGGTTGGATATGGAGGTGTTCGGGCGACTTTATTTTTTTAATTCGTGGTCTTTTTACTGCAGAAAGTGGTTAGTTGATATGAAAAGGTGAGTAAAACTGCCGCAGACCAATCAAGTAAATGCTGAATCCGTATGACGATTCGTCAGTGCATAGCAACCGAGCCATTTTTATTCGATTAGTAATAGTTGAATGAAGGCAGGCTTTGAGCTTATTTCCTAGCTGGTTTCCACGGCATTCCAGCATTATAATTAAATGGCATTGGTCTATTTGCATCCTAAGAAAATTGACATGCATACTGATGCTTATTTATTATCGATGGAAAAAATTCAAACCAAAGAAGCGCAGCCATATAATTCCAGACAGCGATTGCGAAAATGCGTCAAACATTTGACAAGTTTCTACGTCAATGAATACGCGTATAAATGAAAAATACTTGTAAGAAACTAAAGGAGCTCCGGGGAGGGAGACGTTTTATTTGTTCACGTAAGGGAGCGGAAAAATAACCAAATAGTTAACGAATCCAAAATAATGAATAAATTCTCTTCGACACGATTCGATCTCTTCGAGCGACGATTCGCGGTAATAGCCTTTTCTAGAGAAAAAATAATGGAAGATATGTCATTTGCAGCGGAATTATTCCCCGTACTCTGATAAAGACTTTCAATGGATATTTGAGTCCTGGTTTCTACATGGTAGATTTCTATTACGAGAGATATCTGGTGACTTTGGCCGACTACCGATCTACTCATTTTCGCTCACACATAACCAAACGGGAGCCCGAAATCCAACCCATCTCCTCAGAAATCCGCAGGTCAAAATCGTCCATCGGGTGGAGGTTCCCTCTCGGCAAGCGAGTTCGGAAGGAGGGCCGCCGTTCGCTTGGAGAGTTTATTGCTCCCCCGCACATCTCCCTTTTCTTCTTACTCACACATCACAAGAAACGAAACCTTCCCCTCCCCTCGGAAATAATCCTTTTCCCAGGTCAAAAATTTCCTTCCGTGGATGGTTCAACTCCCCCAGCTACTGGGAGGGAGGGCTCTCGTTCCGCTTGGAAAGTTTGTTGTTCTCCGTCACAGGGGGGCGTTGTTCAGCCACGATGCCACATCATCAAAAACTTGGGACTTAGAAATTTTCGGCGGTACGATTTTTTTGAACAGAACTGTACATACACATGTACTAAGTGTTTGTTCATCATGCTTAAGGTATTAAAAACCCCTAATCCACACACATCAAACAGACAAGTGCGTAAAACGGTGCTTGTCACTTATTGAAAATAATCAGAATTAGACTAGAAAAAGCAATTTTCCACACTAATTTCTCACTTTCCAAGTATTCCAGGCCCGTTTTCAATTTCCACGACTTTTCCAGGTTTTTCAGATCTAGTGATAGTTTTCCCGCAACAGAGCTGCTTTGAAAACGAGAAGAAAGAAGCAAGCAGCGAATGGCAGGAAAGCTACTTGGGTATAGTCACAGATGCAGTGCCAATGAACACTGCAATGCCTGCAGGAGGTTAGGTGAGTTGACGGAGCTTACGACCTCCTGCCACCCCCCGCCTGCTTCCTCTTTGAGGGATGGCCACTGCATCTGCCGCATCAACTCTCTTCAAAGTCAATTGCTGATTGGCTCTTCTTTTCCAATTCCAGAAAAATTATCGTAATATTGCAAAAATTTATCAGTAAAACTCCTTTTAAATTCTCATGCTCTATGCAACCGAATTGATCTGGTTCTTGTTTTTTCAACACCCAGCATACTCTATGGTGACGGATAAAAAGATAAGTAACAAGTGAATTAAAAATGTTACATGACGTCCCATTCTCACTGAAAAGCCCAGTTTAACTACGAGCAAACACATCAGAGACAATGTCTCATCAGCCTTCCGTGAGTACCATTATTTCTGCAGTAAAACAGGTGAGACAACTTCAGGAATTGCAATGTGTCGATGTAACACACACCATGAAGACAGAACAATTGCTTTGACATCCACTTAATATCACCTGCAAACACACGCATTAGGAATATTAAAAATAAAAAAACCATGGCCACATCCCTGTCACAACCACACCCAACTCTTTATAAGCAGCGCTAACTCAAATTAAGCTTTAGTCCCATTTGGTATAAGTCTTAAATTTCTCATTCCATTCTTAAATGAATAGATATTCTCTTGTCGACTACCGCTGAAAAATATGAATTGATGTTGATGACCAGTTTGAAATAAGATAAGACATTTGTAACATCATAATTATCTTCTTATTTACAAAGTTTGCATTTTTTTGAACAATGAAAAATGATTGAATACTCATTATTCAAGGGTGCATACAGTTGACATATCTCACAAGCATATTTATAAAGTCTTAGAAACTGTTACAGCTCTGAAATACTATAGTACAAAAAAATTCACATTTTTTGGCATAAAAATTCATTTGATGAATTCAGGCCACACCACTGTTAATCACAACGTTGACAGTTTCAGACCAAAACATAGACATATTGATGCTGAGAATTTAGACACAAAGACAAGAAAAGAAGCAAAATCATAATATGTATAAAAGTAACAAAATATGTGAGAAAACCACAAACACAACAAAATGGTGAAATACAACAAAAGGCCATGCTGAAAAATTAATGCCAAAATGTATTCCTTGACTAGGAGAGCAGAGCCTGTCGATCTCTTATACTTTGGTCATTTTAATCGCTGAACAATGGCACGCAAGAGGAAATTGACTTAATCCCAGTCACTAGACTAAACACATGGAAGGTTAGATAAACGTGAATTTTACTAGTGATCAGCAAGTGAGAGGGTTATTTGAAATGTTTTACATCTTTTTAAAAGAATATGCAAAAAACTGAGGCTTATCATTTGAATGACCAAGGCGTTTATAGGTACATTAAATGCTTCCATTCTTTCCTCACTCCATATTAACATTTGACCCACTTGTAGTTCTGATTAAAGTATGAGATCCCAGCAAGATATTACAGGAATTTTTCATCACAAAATTAGACGGGTTCATTATTCAGCAATGGCCCAGATGAAAATAAAATAAGTTTACAAATAGAATGCATTTTCTACTCTATTTTAGAGAGATATAAGTGGGAATGGTAATATGAGTAATTTTACAATCTTTCACCAAAGAAAATTTTTTAAAACCTTTAGAAACCACAACTATGACTCCATCATTTTGGATAAAATATTCAGCTGTGGTTATTGAGATTTTATTTATATAAAGCACCTTAATGTTGATTTTAGCTGGAGTGAAAATATTACATAAAAGGTATGCCGAAGACAAAGCCTGCTCCAATGTTTCTAGAATCATCACTGTCACAAATACTAGAAACAGTAAGTAGAGCACTCTTCTCAGTTCTTGAAATAGTAATTATCACCTTAAAAAAAACAATAACCGCACTGGAGTCCGACCGTCAGAAAGCGTGGGGGAATCTGAAAGGGAGGTGACTATCCCTTGTGGCCCATCAACTACGATAACTGAACACAAAATCATCAATTGAAATATCTCCTTTCACTTTCTCTTCACTAACAACTATCTCATTTTTCAAAGTTCATAGCACCAACTGCCAAAGTGTATCATCGAAGATTCATTCAATTAAACTCCTGTCAATGACCTGCTTTAGGAAGAACATGAGCCGAAGAAAAATCCTGGAAAGAAAGCATCTTCTCTCCCGGTGCATTTTAGAGTTAAATCACATTCATTAACTCAAAGGGGAATAATGAATCGGATAATCCTAACCTTTAATGGAAGAATGAGATTTTGAAGTTGGTGATGAAAAATTACAATCAAAAGACTGCCAGTTTAAAAGAGCAGCCCGAGAAAAAAACAACTATCGGTAATAACGAGAATGTTCACACTCATCTTTAATGTATAACGACCGAAGGTCAAATCCACCCATTTACGGAATAAGTTCTCATGCTTATAAAAATAATTAACAAAGTGAGCACAACCTATTACACAGGGCCAAAACTGTTGTACTTTACACGATGATTTTCCGAGTACATAAAACTACATAGATCACATTGGTGTATTTTCCTCTCGCAATATTAAATGGAGAGAAAGACATTGAAGCATTAGAGCTATTCTGCGAGATTATGACACACACACAAAAACAAATTCATAGTGATTTCCTAATAATGAATTTTCACAATAAACACTGCCTCATGACTTCAGAGTGATTACAAATGAAGGCATATATGGTTTATTTTTGATGATATAAGGCATTCCCATGGACAATCATTTAAAAGCAATCTTCCCCAGTGACAGCAAATGAATAGACAGTTCATTCACTAAGCAGAAATGAAGGCAAACATTGAAGGCAAAAGTGGACAACCATAATGCATAAATTGATAAGTTGAAATATTAAAAACAACCATATATGAAATCATATCTTTTAAAGAACTGACAAAACAGCCATTCTCTGCAACTGCAAACTCAGGTCATCAAATCCATACGATTCACATCTAACAAATAAATAAACTACTAAAACATCATTCCCCTCACAGCTTTCCCAATTTACCATCCTGATGAATAAACAACGTTTTCAAAAATGCACACGACTCACTCGAGCGGAAATACACGCACCATGCTCTCGTGAAAAACTGCGTCTCTCTCCAATGACGCCCAGCCACACACGTGATGTGGAAAAATAATGAATGGCCATTTGCTTCATACGTGGATTTCAGGTGCACTCCACACATGAAAACCAATTCTCAAAACGATTCAACTCTTCCGCTAGTGGAGTGCACTTCTTCACATCACCTGAGGAGCGATCAGACAGTAGTGGAGATAATAACTTGCTTAATGCTTTTGTCGTATCAATCAACCGCACCTGTAGGCAATTCAGTCAATGTCAATCACAGTCTAGCTCTCTCGTTCGGCAAAGGGTCACTCGGGAATGGATCTCGGCTCACATCCGTGGGGATGATGGGGTGGGGGAAGGTGCGCAGGCAGAGAGGTCGTCTGTCGTGCGGAGAGCACGGCAGAGGGGTGGGTGGGGGAGGGGTGGGAGGTCGCTCTTCCCGGCTCATGCACATCAACACCAGGAGAATATGGGACTCTTGTTTTGGAAACGTTGTGTGAACGTGTCGCTGAAGGAGCGGAACCGGGATGTGGTCCCCACGTGGCCCTTTGACCTGCAAACAGACAATGGGAGGGTCTTGACAATGGACAGACAAATTGACGAGAAATATGTGGGTCAACAATCCAAACAGGATATGGAACTAGTCATCCCTTCTTGGTAAGGGTTGACACTTGGTTTATTTTCAAGATATAAATTGATTAGGCTGACTTCAAGGCATGAGTATACACAAATGATCACAATCATCCGTAAAACATATTCCATTACTTTTGGGTTAAAATTCTAGGAAAGTAATTATCTCTCGGCCTGGCGGGAGTTACTTCCGGTGATATCAAGTGGCAGTAATCGGCAATACTAACCCATGAGTCAATTTCAACAAGAAACACCTTTCATATTGATATGAAAATTACAGATACTTGATTCACAACGATCAGGACTTGAGAAGAAGTAGTTTGTCACCATTGAATACGATACTGCTGGCCTAAGTATACTAGAGAACAGAATGCCTGAAATTGAGGTTCTTTGAGTACATTCACTGCTCACGATGTAACGTCTACGTCACTACCGTCCCAGGCAAGTGACCCATGACGTAGAAAGTATGTTATGCATTCGCCCATTGCTAAATGACTCCTGCCTCAGCCGGCTGCATTGAGGACTGGGTCAGAGTTAGTAACCACTTTAGAATGATCATTCGCTGAGAGTGGGTCCTTTTTGGTTTTCTTTCTTAACCCTTTTGCTGTGACGTGAGGAATGAATCCGAATGAATACTTTCCCCAAACTGCAGAGATCGATTATATCCCCATGGGTACTGCACCTATAGCGGTAAATGCACCACCATGCAACTCACTCAGTGATTCAACCCGAAGGTTGGTTTGGATAGTTGAGGGTAGAGCTCAACCCGGACTAAGCCACAGGCGTGTGAACTTCACACATTCAGGGTAGGGGGGGCAGTTCCTTTCCCTGGGCCACCTCGCACTCAGAGGATTTTTTGTTCGAGGGCGTCCAAAGGCTTCACCCGGATTTGAACCCGGGACCCTTCGATCAGTAGCCAAGCGCTCTACCCACTTACGCCACCATGCAAAATGACTTCAAATAAAATTGCAATATCTGTATATAACAATCATGCAAATTTTAATTCTAAGGGAGATTTGAAACACACGATTCAAAACCATACTTTGCCCACAATGTAAGTGTTATTATATACAGCCGAATATATTAACCTTGCTATGCTTAGTCATAGCCTGGTTACTATTCTATATCACAGAAGAATTGAAATAACTTCATCGTCTCAGGCTCAACTTTGTGGAAGTTGTTATATATTAAATGAAAAGGAAAACTTTGTTATATTCCACCAATTTATTCTCCGGTACAACTAGTTTCGACGCAGCGGCGTCATCTTCAGGTACCTGTGTTGAACCAAGTGTTGAAACCTGGGTCATGATAATAAATAATTAGTGGAATTAACTAAGTTATTTTAATTCCTCCATAATGGACAACTTCTACAAAATCAAGCCCACAACCGTTTCCTTTTTGTTATTCTACATGTTCACTTTTTCTTGCACTTTTTCTCCACATCCAAGTTGCTCCTTGGGAGAAAATTTTATAATTTATCGAGCATATATGCTCATTATTTTGTGTCCTCATATTTGCCCATTCTTCAGTCTTTACTTGTATCAAAATGCAAAATTGCTATACTAAACACACAAGATGACATTCGTCATCTTCCTCTTCTTTCTCACTTCTCTTACTTCACAGAATTCCAATCCCCTACTAAATTGAAGTTTATTTACCCAAATGTTAACAATCATACGCCTCAACTGATTTAAGATGTACACTTGGCCTACCTCTTCCTCTCTCTTTATTCAAAGTGGGCTTATGAAAAATGACAATTACAGGATCCATTGGATCTGCCTTGAAAATTGACACTATTTCCATACTGAACACCTTTCTTCTTAATTTTTCACTACTTACTGAGGTTACTCCACAGCGACTTTCTTCCCCTATGCTGTAAATAACCATGAGCATAACTTATTTAGTCACTGCTTTCCACAAATCTCAGCTTGCATAGGCCAATTACAAACTGATTACCCATCCCCATTCCTTTTAAATATAGTCAAACTTTCTCACCTTTATCACTGTCTTAACTTCCCATGTCCCAACTACTAATAACTCATACTGGTCTTCTTCTCTGTTACTAGGAATAGATTTTGTTTCATCTGTTTAATCACTTGTTTTCTTTAGACTAGGCTTTCTACTGAGGTGGAGCATCTATCTCAGTTAAAGAAAAAGATTAAGAGGGCAGGATATTGGAGTCACAAAAAAGTCTACTTTGACATCAACCCCTGGTAACCATAAGCACACATTTGCAAAAATTCTGCACAATACTAGAGAAAAAATAATCCCCCACTCACCTTTCAACAATTACTGCAGGCATCTGCACCAATTGAACAGGGCTACGTCCATCTTTCAGGGCCTGGGTCAGATTCAGTATTTGTCCCCTCATGACGCTCATCTGCCTCTCAAACAGGTGCCGGTCAAACCCTTTATCTTGCTATAAATATAAGTTGAAAGAGCAAGCTATATGATGGCAAACAGAATAGCAACAAGGATTAAAATAACTCCAATGCTAATCCCCGATGACAGTGTGACAAATTACAACAATGGTATATCTTTACAGATGGGTTCACTGAATATGTACGTATGTACTCAGCGTGGTCCACTGAAAGCACAAATAGCCACCACTCCCAGCGATTGGCAACCTATGCCACGTAAGCCACCTGGTGGCAAGCATAAGGCTTGCTGGAGACACACCCAGAAAACAATGATTGAATTAAACTTTCTGATATATTATGCTCTTACTTAGGGGTGGTGACACTATAGGGTGGTCCTTCTTTATCTATAAAAAAAAAGTTTTTGTGAGTTTCTCTTGGGCAACTCCCTAGATTTGTTGCATTTCGTTAGAAAATAAATCCTGATAAATATTACTCTATTCGCATACAGGGAATACTTGCTGCATAAATACACTTTTGAAATTTCTTCATTTTTGCCAGTTATCCTGTCATTCCTGGCAATTATTGAGCACTCCACATTTCTAATTACTTTTCTATTGTTACCAACTAATTATTAAACATTTGATGTTCTTTATCTTGAATATTTTCTTATTCGACGCGGTAGTCCCAGGGTTGATCCAGAACCCAGACTTGAGAGATCTTAAGGAACTTTTAATCTTCCTCTACAGGTGGATATATTATCAACTGCTTGCTTCCACCCAGATGGAAATTTTGCCCTTCACAGCCGTGTAGATTCACTGAACTATGAGGCACACAAGTACACATAAAGGTGTAGAAAAACTTGGTGGCACTCACTTGTACAGAGAATGATGTCACGGAGAGGAGAGCATACAAGAGAGGGGGAATGAAGATGTTTAGGTTCTCTCCAAAGACCCACAACTGAGCCCTGCAGTACTTCTGCCCGCTCTTCAATGCCACTGTCGAGTGCCATCAAGTTTCGCGATGCCTATACCACACTGATGCACGTATAACTATGTACAGTAGTCTGACAATTCCACTCAATACAACACTGGTAAGCCAGAATGAGCTGTAATTTTATTTCATTGGCATTAACATGTTGTACTGCTGAATTAAACTTATCCACGGCAGTTATGGTGATTTTAAAAATGAAATGAGAAATAAAGACTTAATATGCACACCTAATTGAACGTAATGAGGATCAAATCATTGGGTCTAAGTTGCCATAAAATGGCTAGGTTCTAGGGATGCCTTCTATAATATGTGAAAAGTAAATTAAAATTAACACTAAGAGCTAATATAACGGCAAAAGGTATGGAATTTTTCAAGGAGAAAGTGTGATACCGAAAAGAAAAATTTAGCACAGTTCCGAAAAGTTGGAGACATTACGAGGAGTGGAGAACACTTCAGAAATCTTCACAGCGAAAAACTAAATCTTAAATGGAAAAAGAAATTCAAGCCTTTGCAACACTTGATGATCTGTCCGACATTGCACATGCTGACCCTTTACCCTCCCCTTTGCTCGAGGGACGTTAAGTTGCTTCTTCTCAGTGAACACACGAGGAGAGCAGGGGTGACATTTGGCCTAAGTTGGACAGAAATCTTGAACGCCACTAAATCAAAGTAAATAAAATAGAATAAAAATACATAAAATGTTTTGCATTGGGATTGTAACTTTCTGAACTTATATTGTTTAAATTTGGTAGGAAGATTCTCCCAGCTTCTTTTATCAATAAAAAATCATCCTTCCAGGATATGCCGTGTATTTTCAATTTTTAAGAACTCAACGATATGCCACTCATACCGTGTGAATTCTCCTGACAGCACTCACAGCATATAAGGAGTGGAACGTTCTGTTCTCAAAAATGGAAAACATGCAGGAAATCCAAAAATGATTGTTTTTCTAAATATCATACTTGAGAAGCCAGCTGAAACTGGCTAAAATATTGGCAAAATGACCAAAAAGTAATAAACAAAGTAAATAATTAAATAAAAATTGATGCGTGGTTTTTTATTATTAATGAAAATTTGTTATTATGGTGAATAATATCATAGAATAACATAGACATAGAGCGCTCACCGTACAGCCTGAAATGGTTAGGCCTTTTTTAAATCTCAACGAGCAGATAGAGTTGAGAGCAAGACAACGCCTCGCCTCAAGGTCGTCCTCTCCCCCTCTCACCTTATCACCTGTCCCCTCCCGCCCTCCCCTCCGCCCCTCAACCGTCACTCCCTCTCCTGTGTACATAACCGTGGCAGCGAGAGCTTTAGGTTGGCGTGGCTTTTGTCTCTTCGGCTTCTTTTCTGTCGACTAAAGAAGTGGAGGTGGTGAGGTATATAGATGTGTAATTATCTTTATGGTCATTGTTATAAGAAATAAATGTTCTACATGTCTACCCAGCATGGATGGTACACCTGGAAGATGACAGATCCAGGAATTTAAAAGCCACATACCGATTAGTGTTCCCGTGAGGTCTAAATCATGATGGAGGTTTCCGCTGAGTGGTCTGAAAGAAGCAGCTGGACTTCCGAAACTTTCGTCAGCAAGATGATACAACTCGGAAGTTCAACTGCTCCCTGTGACAGCTGGCAGACTTCGACAATAAATCGAGTCTTAAATACCAATTTTCCAAAGAGTTTCAAATTAGTTTAACCTTGTTTATATGCGATCATTAAAGCAAATAACTTGGACAAAATGCACACGTATATTTTTTTATTGGCCCAAAGATACTTAACTAAATATAACAACGTTGAAACTCCGCTAAACACATAAAACGGTTAACCGATATGGGAAGTAAGGCATTAAAAACTTTCCCTACAGGTTTTCGGCTAGCGTTGAGAACTGTTTGCCTGCAATTGAGTGAAGAAGATAGCCACGGAAAACTGCTACGAAATTGAAAGTGGCTGAAATTACGGTGCAATAAAAATATTTGATGAAATCAAATATTCGTTACTCCTTTTGTATTCAAGATAAAGTAATGATTTTTTTCACCAAAAATACATTTATAGTTTTATCCTAATTTCATATGCAGCATATAAAGACCTATTTTGTAAGACACGAAAGTTAGCAAGTGATCGCTTTGTACCTGGCAAAATTACAAATTATTTGTCCAAAAGATATTTAAACAAATATAATAACGTTGAAACTAAGTTAAACACAAATTAAATATGGAAAAAACTGTATAATAAACATTTCCTTTCAACTTAATACTGAGAAAAGTCTGCCGGCAATTGGGTTAGGAATATAAACTCGGAAGAGCCACATTACCAGCCAAAATTCAAGGATATATTTTTTATTTATAATATTATGAACAAAATCGACTAACTATTGTCACCACTAAACTTAGCATCTCTTTCTGTTTCAGGACACATTTATTTAAACCGTACAGTGCTATATTAATTCATCGCCATCTAGGTTTTCCTTCTGGAACAGCATCAACAATGTACAGTAGAAGCCCTATTTAGTGAGAGCTCTCGGGATCTGAAAAATCACTCGCTAAATGGAACTCTAGTTAATACCAAAAATAATTAATAATCACTCCACAGTCAATTCCTACAACTGTAATGCTAATTTAGCCATTGTGCGATTTTTGGTGAGTGGTGAAAACATTCTATTAAAAATCATATTTTCGAACACTTCAATTAATAATGATCGTATTCACTTTTGATGACATCAAATTCAACGTTAGATGTCATACACTGGAATATTAAATGTCGAATTTTGGCACTTCAGGACACATGTACTGTACTGCCCATTGCTATATTATTATTGCCCCGATGTTTTGGGTGTGCCAAATATGTCGTGGCTGCAAGTAATAGCAATGCAACGGACTATAAACTGCAAACACTGCGGAAACAAGAAAAATTTTTAGGCCTCCTACCTCTCTAAAGAGTATAAAAATGGAAATATGGTTCGGAGAAAGTTTTATTAATTGAAATTTGCAAAAATGCTAGATAACTTAATGACCAAGATATAACCTTTCATTCCACCTGACAGTTGACTTCGGCTTTTCAGAATTATAGAGCCCAATATCACCAGCATTTATGATTAGCTCTTAACAGAATACTGTCGTTTGTGTTATTATTATTACAATAATTATGCGTGGAATACTCTCTTGAATTTATGGAAACATAATTGTTACAAGCAAGTCCACATATGACAGTTGTAAGCATGGAGCGGGAACACAACGTGGACTTTCATGGATCGACCCGCATTTAGATAAGATGCGAAACCTTTTACCACTAGCGAATACGGTATCGGCTCCCGCCAAACACGTACTTTGTAGTAGAGCAACAGGGGAAGGTGGCCAATGGCTTTAAGTGGGTAAATTATATGTACT
This sequence comes from Pyrrhosoma nymphula, assembly GCA_963573305.1. Lineage (NCBI taxonomy): Eukaryota > Metazoa > Arthropoda > Insecta > Odonata > Coenagrionidae > Pyrrhosoma > Pyrrhosoma nymphula. Next base: position 656,814 of record OY754330.1, read on the forward strand.
AAGTTTCTTGGGATTTCTAACAATGAAAACCTGAACTGGAATTCTCATATAAACTCTATTTCATCCTCAGTGGCCTCCGACTGCTACTTAATTAGACGGATGATTCAGCTTAGCAATGTTGAAACAGCTATGACAATTTATCATGCACATATTTACAGTAGGCTAAAGTATGATATTTTAGCCTGGGGTACTCCCCTATAAGGCAGTTCGTCTTTTCTAGTTACAAAAATGGGCAGTAAGAATCATCTGCGAAGCTAGGAAACAAGCTAGCTGTCGAAATCCATTCAAAAGTTTACAGATCCTTCCTCTACCTTGAGTATACATATATCTATTATGCAGTGAAGTTCATTAAAGAATTTAAACCAAAGTCGAACCTTACTAAGAATCATGATATTCATGATTATCATACAAGAAGCAGATATGATTATGCAATGAGACAGCACAACCTTACTCTTTACAGCACTGGGCCTGTCACCATGAGCTGTAGGATTTATAATAAATTACCTACATTGGTCAAAGATGAAAATATACCTGGCAAGTTTAAAACTAAATAAAAACAGTATCTTTAGGATTATTGTTTCCATTCCATTGATGAATACTTTAAAGATGCTTCCCTAATGCATTTGTAGTGAAATACAGATTTGCTGGATGTCATTTATTTTGTTTTCTAAGTAATCTTTTTGACGGGTCCTATATATACATCTCGTCTGCAGCCAATAAATTTATTTATTTGTGGTAGAGAAGGCTTTTAAGCTCTCTTGCTTATTGACCGTGGAGGTGATCAGGCGGCTTGCAAAAAGGTGATCGAGAAGGTCAGAACCAGACTGTTGGAGAAACGAGGCTGAGTCGCAGAATGGGGAAGAAGAGTTCCTGTTCGAAGCATGCATGAATTGGTTGCAGTCCCAGCAAGCCGCCAAATCAAGCCATAAAATCTCAAGCGTGGTTCTTGCAACTCTCGCCTGATGCCTGTCATGGCACATGAAGTTATTGAATGCAGTCACAGTGAGGCTGGATCATTCCTGATTCCCTTTATCCATGCTTTATCGTCCATCCCTAAGTACAACCCAAAGGGGTCAACTGGTTGCCTGTGCTAATTTAGTTGTTTGCCTGGGCGGGGTTTCAGTGTGAACATCCGTTCCTTTTCTTCTCTGGGTCTTTTCATTTGCAGTGTCATTTTGGTTATGCATAGCATTCTGGTTCGTTGCTTTCCCTCTTAAATACATTTTTGGTCAATACCTAGTATCTGTTTGGCTTCTGAAATCTCTCATTACTTGATGTTGAGTAAAATAAAATTGTAAATAGTATCCTCATCGCATGCTTCCTTTGAGTTCCCAGGCCTTTCCGTTGCGTCGGCGTACTATCAAGGCGAGAACCTATTTCACGACCTGTTCATGTCTGTGCTTGCCTGGCAGGAATTAAGAGTTAACCAGGGCATGGCATCCTGTGTACGGTTACAGTATGTACACGTAGCCTTTTATATAGTAGATGTATTTAAAGTTTAAGAGAAAATCTTTCACTAAAAAAGGATCAATTCAACTATAAGATTAATGCAACTTTGATAGATTTTAATTCAGCTAACCCATGCATACTATTAACTGAAATGGAGTTGGATGAGGTAAGCATGTGAGAAGGAAAAGCGATTGCTGCACATCGAGTAGTGGAGGAATTGGACCTGACTGAGATACTTCAAAAAGGGAGGGAAACGTTATCATGAATCAGAAATGTGAAGTGATAAATCAAAAACTGGTACGTCTCTCAAGTGCAAATACAGTAAAACCCCCATACAACGAACACCCATACAGCGAAATTTTAAGGAAAACTCCCTATTTCGAAGTCATTGGCCCGGTCCCGGACCCTTCCAATGGACAATGCACGCTAAAAAACCTCCCGTAACGAACCTCTCTAACTACGAAAATTCCGTACATCGAAGTCTGTGCTTGGGCCTAAAACATGAAAAGTGCCCCTCTAGAACGAATTATTGAGAAAAAAACGTAGCATTCTTCATTTACAGGTGATTTTTCCGTAAACATTTACGTAATAAGCAGGAAGTAGAACCGCAGCGGGGAGTACCGCGTCTTAACCCTTCCGCTCCGGGCTTCGAAAATGTTCCCATCCGAGACCTACAGAGCAGAGGGCATGAAGGAAACTTGACGCTCTGGCTCCGTGAAGGCTCGTTTACACTTTTCTTATGGTGGGAACTGTCAACTCTGACGGTTCCCACAGTAAGAAACGTGCAAGGGAAGCCAAAGCTCAGCTCCGCGTTACCTGAGCCGGGTGATAGTTGGGTGGATGAGTAATGCACCAAGAGGGGAGGGGGGAATATCAGTGCCAGCCCGCCAGCCGTAACCCAATACAGAAAGGTAATCTGAGATTTCTGAGGGCCTAACTCCAAGCATCGGAGCTTTCTGGCGGAAATATGCTTCAATGAGCTACAGTGTGTCCTCGTTTAACGTTGTTAACTCGTTCCTGAAAAAGTAGACGTTAAGCGAAACAACGTTAAACGAAGCACTATTTTCCATAAGAAACAATGTAAAAATTTAAAATCGGTTCCGAACTCACCAATTCTTCATTTCATAACAATAACGATTTCTTGTGTTAGAATAGTAGAAAAGTAAGGGGTATTAGATGAATGATAAAGGAAAGTGAAAGGAATGCGCATTTATTAAATGTAAGAAAAAAAGGCGTGAGATTCTTAGTTTTGGTGAAAATAAAGTTTGAAAATGACCAAATTCGCGTATTTTTTGTGATATTTTGACGCCATATTGCGAGATTTTTGGAATTCCAGATAGAGGGATACGGACTAATATCACGTCTGAAATATGGCCTTACCCAACCCCTCCCCCCCCCCCCAACAACGTTGCGTGTCTGTGGAATGAAACAGGGGTGCTAAGGTGGGACAGTACGCGGCGTCGAGAAGGCCATTTCTGAACGGAAAAATAGGTTATTTGGCGGATAGTTACGGTTTATTTTCACTAATACCCTTTTAAACCAACCCACCCCAATGGTGATTGGTTTGCGTAAAATTACGGCGAGAGGCGAGTTGGTGATGAAAGTTCCGTATGGAGGCAGTGGAATGAAGTACCTCCAAAGATTATAGCGTAGCTCCGAGAGGTTACCCGTCCCTCCTGAGTGTAATAAAGCCGTCGAAGAGCGGGAATACTTTTAAGTTGAAGGCAGGAAAAGTCATGGGCGGTGGGTATAGAAAATGAAGACACTGCTTGACCGCTGCGCCATCTGGGGGAACTAGTAGGAAAAGGTCAGTATTTCCAATATGGCGTCCAGAAGTAGATTTACATCACAGGTTTAAGTGAATAGTTTACGAGAGAAAAAGGATTTACGAAGCAAACGAAAGGTAAATGCGCATATGTAGCGTAACAATATAAGTGAAATAGGTGGTATAAGGTGATCGGGAAGCAGGTGAAATTAATTTTCTCCCAGACTGGACGCTATGATACAAATACCACGGCGTATTTTAATTACGCGGACAGTCGAACAGATGATTTCACTAGTCAGAGATCTTCATATCTTAGATGAAACAAACTGAAAAGGTATTTTTAAAAGAATAAGCACCAGGTTTCCCTCCTATATTTCTGATATTTAGTGCTGTTAGCACCGGATTCCTTCGGAGTAAAATAAATTTTTGTTTTTCACTGCGGGAGCGTGCGCATGCGAATGCAGTGAAGGGCAAAGATTTCGCTCGCTGCGATCGCGAAGACGTAGGATATCAATTAAAATAGTGAGTGAACTAGGGAAACTCGGTGCTGTGTACAAAATTTTTGTTATTTCGTAACAAAGTTTTAGGAACAGTATCACCCTCGACGATTTACTGCATCATGGATGGTTTAGAATACTTACTCTTACACACTAATTCAACACGAAAAAGATGTTTTCGATACCCCTCAAACAGCAGTAAATCTACCTTATGGCGGCATGGGATTTTCAGGTATTTTTTTCCGTAGATATCTGCCCCTGGATCTACCATTCGGACATGGTATTAATAATACCATGCAATTCAAGATGGTACACTAACGTTGGTTTGAGTTTTAAATCACCCGATGCATTGCCCCCCAATAACAGCGTAGTAAATAATAAGCAAACGTATAGTTACGAAACAAAATAATGTAATAATTATTTGCTCAGGTGAACTTTTGACACACGCTATGAGGAGTTAACGTCAAACTTTTCCGCCGAATGGAAATTACGCATCAGATGCGCCAAATTCCTATTCGTTATTCATTTTTTTTTTGGTTGCGCAAAATTTGAACAACGTTATCACGAAGCACTGACGACGTTGAACGATTTAGGGTTTTAATTGTTGGACAACGTTATCGCGAAACAACGTTAAACGGGACAACGTTAAACGAGGACACACTGTACTTGCTCCCATCGGTATTCTCTATCATGGAAGCTACCGGATAAAGTGCAAGCAGAAGCTACCGGTAGCTTATTAGGCTCCCACCCGTATTCTGTAAATGTCACGAAGCTACTTCCGTAGCCCCAATAAGCTCCCATGGTAACCTCACGAAGCGCGGCCTCCGAATACCCTGCTTAAATATTGGTCATTTTATAACGCTTATCTATCTACAATTATCCAACGCACGGGTATGTTTCTTACATTTACTAAATGCGGATTCCTTGCACTTTCACTGGGTTACTTTGTCATTTTCGCCATTTGCAGGATTTTTCACAAAAAGATATAACTGGAGTGACGGAAAGCCATATTTACCTTCGGTAAGTAACGTATTTCCAGCCCATAATGGGATACTTATTGGGCCGTGGTAGCGTGAATCACCTTCGCATTTCTTTTGAAAGCTTCATCTTCGTATATTATTTAAATGATTTGAAGCAACTAGTAATTGACGAAAGCAAATAGCACGAATAATATTGAATCATATCATCGACATGAACCCTATTTCCCGAATATATTTACGAACAATCTTATTTCAATTGATCAAAAGAGCCAAGATGGACGTCATGTTTAAGTATTCACGAGATTATGTGAGCAAAAATAAAACATTTTAGAATTTTGCTCGCATGATTTTTAATGCGTGGAATTTTTCGCTAAACACAATGCACGAACATCTTCACCGTCTAAAACGGCCTTTTCAGGTTTCACCAGTTTTATCCACGGAAAAACATTGAGACGAGCTTTCCCATTGGTTCTAAGAATGACGTCACCAGAAATGAAGTTTCCGCGGATTTGGTTTTAAAATGTTCACATACCTGCCTTTCGCCAAACCTCTCTCCACTTCCTGTTACGTTCTTGAGAAAGCTCCCGCGAGTTAGAGAATACGGTTGGTAGCCAATTATGGTAGCTTATTCGAAGCTACTGCATGGGTAGCTTCGAGATACAGAATAGCCCCCCTGATCTGATCTTGACAGAGTATCTTTCTGTATTGGGTTACGGCGGGCTGGCACTGACTGGTATTCCCCCCCTCCCTTCTTGATACATTACTCATCCACCCCTCTCACTCATCCACCCCACCTCATTTGCGAAGGTGCAGGTGGTGAATATGGAGCTCAATTTTCCCTTTTTAAATAGTATCAGATTACTTTTCCGTATTGGGTTACATTCCCAGGACCCCGTGAATGGGAGAAGCTCCATGTTTTCCTCTAAAATGGTTTCAAATTACTTTTCGGTATCGGATTTTATTTTGGGAGAGGCAGGTGGACGGTTATCGTAAGACTGTCGACCTGCCTGTGGACCGTGTTCATTCCCGTCGGCGATAAATTTTTTCATGTTTATTTTCTTTGTTTTTCCTTCGTGGAATTCTATGTTAACAACTAATTTTTACTATTCTATTCAAAATTTATTTTTAACGAGTGGAAATATTTTTTTCCTGAATATCATAGGGCTTATTTTTTTTTCTTTCCCGTGAAGTCAACGTAATTTCTTTGTTTCCCCATTCTTTCACCACGCAAACTTCATTTGCAAGACCACCTGTTGATATCATAATTATACAATAGTAAAAATAATTGTTACATCATTATTTATAAGACCCACGATCAAAGATCCCCGTTTTCTTGTTTTGACGTGAATTGAAAAAAGGAGGGGAATATGTGATTGGCTTATCTACTAATTTCTGTAATCGAATCACCATTTCACAATCTAAAGACATACAAATAAATACATTGTAATAAGGCTCGTCGAGAAAGGCTCGTGTTATAAATGGTGAGAGTGACCTCTTGCAGAAAATTTTCATTATTGTATAATTATGATATCAACCGGGGGTCTTGCAAATGAAGGAACAAATCAAGTTTGCGTGGTGAAATAATGGGGAAACAAAAATATTTCACGGGAAAGAAAAAAAATAAGCCCTATGGTATTCGCGAAAAAAAATATTTCCACTCGTTAAAAAAAAACTTTGAATATAAAAGTAAAAATTAGATTTTAACATAGAATGCCATGGCGGAATAACAAAGAAAATAAGCATGAAAAATTTGCCGCCGACGGGAATCGAACACGGTCCCTCCGCACCGCAGACCCGCACGCTGATCAATGGACCACACCACCCTTGTTGCCGGAGGCTGATAAATAGTTTTTATATCATCTATAAATGTTTAAACGCCTTTTTTGTTTAAACTATTGGATTTATACGCCCATATGTGGGGTGATTTGTGAAAGGCATTCGGAGTTCTATATGCATACGAATTTTCATCGAGATCTGCGACCCGTTTATCGGACACTCCACGTGTTAGGACGACGAAGTATTCAAAACTTCATTGGTTGGTGTTCAACCAATGACAGCGAATTTTTATCTACTCTGTCCCCATCCCAAAGGAAAATCTGGAGTAACCTCTCTACTCTATCCAAATATTGCTATTGCCGTCTTAACCTTGATGGATGTGGTCTGTTAACCGGCAAGTGGTGCGTTTCCTCGAGATCGCCCTAATATTTGCTCGGTTGCTTGAGGATACCTTTTTTCCCAGAAATCGCAGCCGAAAATGAGGGTGCGCCTCTTACACGAATTTTTTTATCTGCCAGCCTTCGAGCCTCGGTCACGATATGAGCGGCGGGCGGCAGAGCAGTATCGCGGCAGGGCGGTAGAGTCCACGAAACGAGCAGTGATTCAACCTAAGATAAGTTTATTCTATTCGACCTAAGATAAGTTTGTATGTTCATTTACGTATCACTCTCCCAGTTTCCGGTTGGACTGCGCACTGTTCTCCTGACTGCTTTTGGCCTGCGCCGAGCGCCAGGGGGAGCGTGTGAGGTCCTGATTTGTTCTGGGACGAGTGCTGCATGCCTGGTGTGGAATCACCCCGTGCCACACGCCCTAGTGGTGGCTTGCACGGTACATCGTAGATGTAGACGAAGTTCAGAATCAGAAATGGCAGTACATACTGTCAGAAGACAACGTTCTCGGCCGAAATTTTGCCACAGAATGAGTAGAACGGCACAAGAAAAATTTAATATCTGGGAATGGCGGCGAGCGGCACCTATGCTGCTCACGTCTATCATGGCTGGGTTCGAGTGTGTTCGAGATGTCAAACATTAGGAACATAAAAATCAGCGTTGCCACTCTTTCACTCGCCTACCGCCGCGCCTCTCGTATCGTGGCCGAGGCAAGTCCCTGGAGAGCTGAGTGACCTTGGTGCTTAGCGTGAGTCATCAATGGGAGGGTATCATTCGCTCGCTTGTTTACGGGGGACGCAGTTGCCTAATAACTTTAAAAACTTGTTGTATGACAAGGCAAGGGTATGAGGTGCAATTAGGGGACAGCGATTGGCCGTGCGACAAGTGCAAGCACTGGAATTTTCCACCCCCCTAACTTTCTCATTTTCTGTCACCGGACAACTTTGAGTGACTCAACTGTATGCACCTGCCTTAGGCTCAACTGAGAGAATTCTGTGAATATTAACATTTGTGCATGCGTCAACATAGGTCAGTGTTGTTCTAAAATGAACAAGGGCAAAAAGTTGTGGTCTTTCACGGTAGTTGAAAAAATTATAGTGCTTAAAGTCATCAAAGACGCTGAGGAAGTAGGAAACCGCGCTGCCGGACTAAGGCATGATGTGCCGGAATCGTGCATTAGAAGATGAAGGAAGGATAAGGTTGCAATATTCCATACCAATAGGGACAGAAGGTCTTTTCGGTAAAATCTACGAGCTGTGACAGGACATGCGCGCGCGTGCCGCCGTACTGCGACGCCAATCTCAATAGTAAGTCAGCCGTTTTTATGTAAATCGTAAATTTTTTTATTTTGTCATTCATTGAAGATTTTTGTTGACCATATTGAAATAATAAATGCTTTAAATTCCATAGACAGTTATGCTTTCTTTCAAAGTTTGATTTTTTTCAAGTTTTGATGTCCTATCTACGCCTTATCGTTCGTTTTTTTACGCGGCTGACGCTTGGGTATTTTGCATTTGACGTGTTTGCATTCCCACTTGTCATCGTTTACAGGAAAATATAATTTGTAAAAGTTAACCACGTTTTAAAAGGCGACTTACAGTGACTATGACTTGTGCATTAGGAAAACGGTGGGGGGATTCGGATTTATAAATCAGAGCTCGGTGCGACTGTCCGCACTTACCAACTAAACACGAATTGTAGCGAGGTCGAATTTGTTTTGTTTTAATGAATATCAATTACTCCACTCATTCCAAAGGACAATAAACAATGCAAGCATTGTAGGGCTAAGGCTACAAGTGAATACTTGCCTCCGAGATCCATACATGCCTATGAAAAATGCCGCATAAATTATAAAAGAATATCGCAAGCGGCTTTGATAATGGCCGAAAATTCGAAGTTAGGCCCACAACACCTCGCAATAGGAGAAAAAAAAGCCCCAAAATTTTTTCTTCAACTTCGACGCATAAAAAGAGGGGTGCGCCTTTTACACGCGTTAACGGCATCGTCAATGCATTATCATCTGAGATTGCCATTGTGACCTCAATGCATTGCCGACTGCCACGTTTTTACTCGTGGTAACTAACTCGCCCCACCTAAATTCCATCGTCGTTTATCGATATCTAGTATATTCAGGTCACAAACATAGATATTTACCGGTATTTCAATGGGATTCCAACAGTGCGTTTTATTTCGGAAGTCTAAATGGCAATATGTGCTCTTTCAAGCAAAATTGCTGCAAAAACTGCCAATTGATATTGACTTAAATTATTTCACTCAAAGAATAATATCGACTTGATACTCAGAAAAATTATGGAGAACTTTAAAATACGTAATCCTTAGGCATTAATTTTGGCGCTCCTTTACTTTCAGACCGTAACTTAAGTAAGCGATGAGGCGTAGAGCAGAATCGACGAAAAAAACAATAATTGCAATTAGAAATACGCAGATTGAAAATAACGCGGTGATAGCCACGGTATTTGATGGTAAACAATAAAAATTGTTTATCATCACTCTTGGTGAATGGTGAATTGGTTTTAATGGTGAATAAAGCAATATTGAGATATTTACTCGACTTGCATCGTAAAGCACGCGGAACACTTGGATGCCCCTGTGGAGACGCAACCCGCAAATCACCTCCATACATCGAAAACCCCCTACATCGAAGTCATGATTTCGGTCCCAACAAATTCGTTGTATGGGGGTTTTACTGTAGTGATCTTCTCCCTGAGAAATTGTCCCACAAAGCCACTTGCAACCACGCCTTTGCCCCTAGGGTGGTTAATCTGTCCAAAATTGTTCTTCCTCTTCCCCTTCTATCACTCCTGAACAAAGGTTTGAAATGTTCCCTGACTCTGCTTACTACTACTAACGCATACAAGAATTTGACTGCTGACTGTGAAGTTGCCCCGTCTGTTCAACCGAGGGGAGTAAAGCAGCTCATCGCCAACATCATATCTGCAGACCTGAGGAAGGCATCTTCAAACGCAATTCAGCAGACAGCGGAGGGTATTACTTTGAAGACTCTCCATTGGATGGTGAAAGAAAAACGGCTATCTATCAGCAAAGCAGAGAAAGGGAACTGCACAGCAATTTTGGACAAGGAAGATTATATATTAGTAAGTGCCTTGACTTCATTTCCTCCTACGATTTTGAAATCCTACCTCAAGACCCTACATTGTCTTTTCAAAAACGAGTAAAAAATACTGTCGCGTCATGTGTGCACCTTTTTAGTGACAGGGAGAAATTTTCCCTTACTAGTACGAATCCCTTGTCCCCCAGACTATTTGGTCTACCCAAGCTACATAAAGAAGACGTGCCCATTAGACCTGTTGTATCAAGTGTAAGTGCTCCAGCGCATAGACTATCCTCCAAATTGAACTTGATTTATCATCAACTCTCAAATTTTAAACCTAAATATGCCATCAAAAACTCGATTTCTTTGTCGGGACGACTCCAGATTATTAATTTACCGCCTAATGCCATGTTGGTTTCCTTAAATTATGTAACTTATTCACCTCTATTCCGACGCGAGAAGCGTTACTTCACGCACGAGATTTACTAACCAAGGCTGATGTCAACCCACTTCAAATCAAAGAAATGTGTTCTTTGCTCAACATTTGTGTTAATCAAAAGTATTTCATGTTCGGCAGGAGGTGCTATAAGCAAAGAGATGGGCTAGCGATGGATTCACCACTCTCTCCCCTTCTCGCTGAAATTTTCATGGACAAATTTGAAGAAAAGCTTTTCAGTTCCAAAGACAAAATCATAAATAATATATTGTATTGGTTCAGATGACGTATTGTGCTGTTGGACTGGTAGTGAATGACAATTGAATCAATTCTTACGTTTCTTGAATGCAATGCACAACTCAATCAAGTTTACCATGGAACCTGCTGAGATTCGCAAAATAAATTTTCTGGACCTCACTATCCAAATCCGGGAGAATAAACATATGTTCTCCATCTTCAGGAAACCAACTTACACAGATCAAGTGATCCCTTCCGACTCATGCCACCCTATATCCCAGAAATTAGCAGGTTTCAACTGGATGATCCAACGATTAATTAACATCCCCATGTCCAAAACCAACTTCAAATGTGAACTCAAAACCATCAAGTATATTGCCAGGATGAATGGGTACAGTGAATGTCTCATCGACACCTTACTTCGGAAAAAACAATTGAAACGTGCCGTAAAAATCAACACTTCCCTCCTGCAAAACCCCTGTTAATCCTGATGGTAAATGGTGCAAAATCCCCTTCGTAAATTCCCTATCCTATAGAATAGCCAATTCCTTCCCAAATGACAAGCTCCAAGTCTCTTTTTATACCCCCTTGACTTTATCAAAAGCTCTATGCTTGAATAAAGACACCATAGAAAAAGTAAAGTGGTGCGGTGTGTACGAAATAACCTGTCAATGCCTAGCTAGTTATGTTGGGCAGACTGGTCGGAATTCTTCTACTCGCATTCAAGAACATAAAAAGTGCTACTTAGCTGGAAATACCACTTCTATTTTTGCCCAAAACCTGTTAGATTTTAATCACACCTGTGATTTTCAGTTTAAAGTTTTGCACTCACTCAACAAAGGCCGTAAATTAGATGAAATGGAGCAGCTAGAAATCATCCAACTAGAAAAAATAAATCAAATCAAGGTAGATGAGCTCTACAGCCTCTATAGATTAAACAGATAAAATATTTCTCCAATGGCCGTAAAATATATGCACCACTCGTCAAAAAATTAAATACTTACTGTGTTGGTTTGCGGGAATGAGGATTCCACAACAGGGACCAACTACAGCCTCTCCACCAGAATACCCTCCTGTGGTAGTTTACGGGAAAATAATTTCCTTGCCAGGGACTACCACAGGCACACACACACACAACCCAATTGGAATCCTTTGTGACCTTAGCTGGGTCTCATTAGCCTTGCAAAGGATTCCAATTGGGTTGTGTGTCTGTGGTGGTCCCTGGCGAGGAAATAACATCCCCGTAAACTACCACAGGAGGGTATTCTGGTGGAGAGGCTGTGGTTGGTCCCTGTTGTGGAGTCCTCATTCCCGCAAACCAACACAGTAAGTATTTAATTTTTTGACGAGTGGTGCATATATTTTACGGCCATTGGAGAAATATTTTATCTGTTTAATCTATAGAGGCCGTAGAGCTCATCTATCTTGATTTAATTATGGCTTTCCAGTCATCTGAGCTTAACAAATTCCATCAGCTGAAAACTAAAATTGGGAAAATAGCCGAGGACATCAGTTTTTTAAAATCCTGTAAACTTTTTAGCCGTTACCAATTTACCCTCCCCCCCGCTTCCTAACCCTTTTGTCCCTTCCCTATTTATTCTAGGATTGTCCTCCTCTTCATTCACTTTCAACCTCGTGTTGCTAGTGTTTTTCCCTTCAGCTCGCTGAAGAGGACCACTTTGTGGTCGAAATACGCGTATACGAATTTCACCCTCGTTCCCTGTTTGTTGTTTTTCTATTTGACAACGCTCTTTTTGAGCTGTTCTCCCAGAAATCTGGGGCCCTGCTGTGTGTGTGAGTGAGTGTTATGTGTGATTGCGTGTGTGGTTGTGTTAATAACTTGGCAGCCTTAGTAGAGTCACTACAGCTCTCCGAAGGATCCCAGGTTATAACCCAGGAATCCTTAGCTGGGTCTCATTAGGCCACAAAGGATTCCAATTGGGTTGTGTGTGTGTGTCTGTGGTAGTCCCTGGCGAGGATATTATTTTCCCGTAAACTACCACAGGAGGGTATTCTGGTGGAGAGACTGTGGTTGGTCCTTGTTGTGGAGTCCTCATTCCTGCAAACCAACACAGTAAGTATTTAATTTTTTGACGAGTGGTGCATATATTTTACGGCCATTGGAGAAATATTTTATCTGTTTAGAAAAAATAAGTTCCCCCTCCTCAACAATGTACAGTTTTACCATTCCCCCTCCCCCCTCCTGTCAATCACCTTCCCTTAGTGCGTGAGTGTGCACCCTGCAACTAAGTGTATAAAATTTTCCTGTGCTCTGACTCCTTTCCCACTGTTCAATTGGAGCATATTGGTCGGGCTCCAGGCATCACGAAGACTGACCACAAGCCCAAAATTCCCCAGTAACCAGTGACAAAGTATCTAATTTTCCAATGCTTGTCCCTTTCCCCCCCCCCTCCCCCTCGACGCGCCGTGGGACATCACCTCAACGAACTTTTGGTTTTTTTCAAATGTAAACGATATTCTTGTGTAAATAATACTCCCCCTCTTCCCCTTTCTCCCCCCCCACTCCCTCCCTCCACTTTCCTCCCCCACCCATCTCTTCTCTTGTGTATACATACTTACCTTGATTTACAAATTTATGTACACCTGATGATGATGCAGTGCATCGAAACCTGGGTCGATTAAAAACATTTTTAAGTGGAAAATTGCATCGTCATAGTTCTTATTATGAGATACTTCAAGCATACTGATTGATTCAATGTGACAGCAGAAAATGGAAAATGAATGCTGCCGCCGAGAAAGGATATCCCCATTTTATCTGGTACCACAGCCAGATTCATTTAACAGTGTGTCTTTGATGCAAATTTAGAAGGTACATATTTAGTCTAAAATGTTGCTCTCCTCAACTAGTTTCGGAATGTATGGAAAATGGAGATAATTTTTGGTTACTCAAATGGAAATTTTCGACTCTGAAAAGAGACACTGACTTTCCATAGAAAATGTAATGTAAACAGTAGCAGATACCTTCTACCTTATGACATGTATGTAGCACTTGGAAATTAGGAAAATTAACTTGAAATAGCCACCAAGAAGTACTTGAGCAAATTGTAAGATTGATGGTTGAGTATCTCTTCTGGGTGCATTTTTAACATATACTCGTAGTGAATTACACAACATGCTAACTTGACGCTTCACCCTGCCTGAAAATGCTTCTCGTTTGCGTGAGGCTTCACTCATCTGCTGAAGAAGAAACTGTAATTCGTGAACAGTGTATATTTATAGTGCCCTTAAATGGAAGCTTGGATTACAGTGTCTAATGCCATTACGGCTCCTGAACTAGACTCACTAGTAAAAAAAAATCCTTTTCAATATAGTAAGACGTGTAGTGTATTAAGTAAATTAATGTGCGAAGGCGATACTTTGTGGAAATTACGGACATTACACACGGTAAATGAAACAAACTTTGTACATTCCACACAGCTTTATGGGGCGACAGGTTTGTTCAGTTGGCACCCCTTGAAAATGATGCATGGTCGTCAAAATTGATCGGGGAATATATAAAGCTGCGTGGAATGTACTAAGTTTGTTTCATTTCCCATGTTACATAGTGTAATAAGTTATTTGACACTGAAAAAAACTCCAAATAATTTGTGGAACATTGCACCAATTGGGTTTTTCGATGATAGTACAGCAATAGAGGCCAACTAACTAATATTAGAAGCTTTGGATTCGAGTATCACTGATAATTCTGGCAACCAACACAAAAGATCACTTGTGTAACCAAAAGGTATTCATGGCTTCATTTACAAAGAAATTGAAGTCTTCATTTTTAAAAAGTTTACAAATTTTTTCAAAAGATTAAACGATTCAATATTACAGTAGACCTGGTTGGGTGGAAAAGTGGTCAGGCAAAAACTAGGATTTTAGGCTGCAAAAAAACTGAAAGTTGTCATCGTTTCTATGGAAAAAAACAGAGGAAGTGATGAAATAGTTAAATGAATAATTAACAAAAAATTAGTCAATCATTTGGGTTAAAAGCCATGTCTGACTACAGATGTAAATTTCCAGACTACTAAATGGAGCAATTTATCGAAGGAATATTGAAGCTTGGGCAGCATGCATCCACTCACGACGACGACACTCTGTATCTCGGGGACTTTACCTATTTTGCAAGTTTCTTTATTTATTATTTCGAGGGTACAGTAACAAGAGCTCCATTACTTGGATTCCATCATATCATCTTTAAAGTCAGATTTTCTGCAGAAAAATCGCCAGCATTTTCACTGACACATTTTCATCCAAGCAACATGCGAGATGTTTTTTTGGGGAGTTGGAATGAAATTATTTCATCTTGTACTTATTTTTCAATTTATAAGGCATCGAAGGAGAAAGGGAATTGTGGTTTAAAATGTGGAATGAGGTACAGGAAGCGCCAGAAATAATTGAAATTCAAAAAAAATAGCGAATCGTTTTTCTCGACCATTAGAAAGGCAATTCTGATTTTGTTTTCACTGCCCTGCACAACAATCACTATTGAGCGCTCATTCAGCTCCCTTCGCCGAATTAAAATATGGCTATGATCAACTTTTGGTGAAAATAGGTTAAATGGGTTATCAATGCTAAGCATTCACCGTCAATAGGTTTTCGCAAACAAGGAGCAATTAGTGGAAGCTGTAGTTTAAAAAAATCGCAGCTATGAATCCTCGCAAATTATTGTTCAAGAATTAATATATTTTTAATAAATGGTGTTCACTGTTCTCCCCTTTGTTATTGTACACATTATTGCATGTCACCCCTTCCCCCATGAGGTTGAATTCAGAACGCTGCCCCTCTCCTTCACTTTTGAGCTGAATATGCCCTTGTAGCTCACAGAATATAAAAAATATGCAAGAGTACAACAAAGAGAAAAAACTTGGGAGTCTTGAGGTTCTATTGAAATATTATACGGTGGGTAAACCCATTTTTAAGTGTTACCACGGGAACCTAATTGTTAAGGGAACAATTAAAAATGGGAGTGTAACCGTGTAATTTTTATTCAATTTTCCGCTTGTTTAGAACTGCTATAAATTTCTCTCAAGTAGAACCTCAAACTTCAAGTTTTAAACTTATGATGTACCTTTATGGATCATTACATTCTGTGGGCCATACATGCTTAACAGTTCCCCCGACAGAGAAAATGAATTCCAAAAATGGCTGATTTAGAGCCCCAAGCTAGTTTACAACCACCATATTTCTCTTATGAGTAGAGTTTCTTGACTGAGAAAATAGAAGCTAGTTGAAAATCCAACACACGTCCTTCCCTACCTCAATTGGGTGGCACAAGATGCCCGTTTAATTTTTAAAAATTGTCCACGAGAAATGAGACAAGCTCCACAAGATAGGTACTTCATTTAAGTTCCTCATATGTATGCAACACAAAATTATTACTACTGCAGGTCAGAACTTCAACTTTCAAAAATCAAAATGAATAGTTTAGGTCCATCAGTCAAAAATGCAGAAAAAAGGTTACAATGGTCAGCAGCACAGGGTGCCAGCTTTGAAAATGGTGCACTGGGATGCTTTGAGGATGGTCTTTGCATGGACCGAGCACCAAATTTCTAAGTTAAACATTATGCATCTAATGGCCATCTATCCTCCACTTCAACGCAAATGATGACTAACAACAACATTTTCTGACAAAATTATATCTCTAATTACCTTAAAAAGGTGGTAGAGGTCATCACAGAGGTCTTGGACAAAGTCCATATCAGAAATTAAAGGCAGCACTAGATCCCTGGTCTCTGTTGAAAATGGTTCCTTTGCCTGAGGAAGCCAAGCCCAGTGATACGGATAGGCACGCCAGGAGTCGGGATGTTTGAAGGGGAAAGCCAATCCATTGTCAATGGCAGCCACCATGATTTCAGGGTATGCAACAACATTCCAGTCCTGTAAATGAGGAAAAATGCCAACAAATGAGACAAGAAAAGATCGGGGGGTCCAATACAAAACTCTTGCACCAATGGAGCAAGATATTGGGCCTTGTTGCCAGAGCCAAGAACCAATTGTAGTGCCCAAAATTCAGCCTTTGGAAACATGTTCAAAACTTTCTTGGAAGAAGGGCTGGTGACCTACCTTTATTTCAGGTCCATCATGAGTCACTGTACAAGGGCATTATACACTATGTCAGGTTTATCAGAATTAGGCATTTATGATTTCCAAAGGTTGGGTTGAAAATTAAACTGACAGTAAATTGAAATGTTTGTGTACAGGCAATGGAAGCACATTTGTCAAGGTATGCTAAATGAGTCACTAACATTAGGACTCAAGCATGAAACCACCCCTCCATATTCACCTGAATGAAACAACTTATTTTATTCCACTAGCCTAAAATCTATTCATATGATGCATGTACCAGCACAAAAACTTGCATGAATATGACCATAAAATACCCCGTACTAATTCTGTGAATGTATTCTAGCTAGTCACAGTCGTGTTGCCTGGTGGTGCGCTATGGAAACAAACATCCAGTTGTTAGCAATTCCAGACTTCATTGTTTTACACATGAACGGTGTTTCACAGATACTTTTGACCCTGATTTTTCTTGACCATGCCTGACCTGTAACATCATTGAACCTGCTAGACCTGTACTAACTGATATTTGATCACCTGTTATTGACCAAAGAACCTAAACGACTAGAAAACATACATCTGTGGTAAGATGGATAAATATGATGTCCATTTTTTGCAAAACTGAGTTATGCATATCTTTGGATTTGTAGTGCTAATACCGTTGGATTTGGAAAGTTAAAAAAATATGATAACAGTTTATTAAATATATTACAAAAATATAAGACCTAAACTTTGAGATTCTGATTTTTCAGAGCCTACTAAACTTTAGAATTGTTCTCCTGTAAAATTTGCAAAAGATGAGATATCACATTAAGCCATCTTATCACAGATATATTTTTGATAAACAATAATGGCCAGGATATTACCAAATAGGTCAAGGATATTGAATAATTGCTCCTTTAACACTCTCATAAAATTTCGGAGGACATCTTGACCTATACAGTGTGTCCTCGTTTAACGTTGTCCCGTTTAACGTTGTTTCGCGATAACGTTGCCCAACAATTAAAACCCTTAATCGTTCAACGTCGTCAGTGCTTCGCGATAACGTTGTTCAAATTTTGCGCAACCAAAAAAAATGAATAACGAATAGGAATTTGGCGCATTTGATGCGTAATTTCCATTCGGCGGAAAAGTTTTACGTTAACTCCTCATAGCGTGTGTCAAAAGTTCACCTGAGCGAATAATTATTGCGTTATTTTGTTTCATAACTGTATGTTTGCTTATTATTTACTACGATGTTATTGGGGGGCAATGCATCGGGTGATTTAAAACTCAAACCAACGTTAGTGTACCATCTTGAATCGCATGGTATTAATATTACCATGTCCGAATGGTAGATCCAGGGGCAGATATCTACGGGAAAAAATACCTGAAAATCCCATGCCGCCATAAGGTAGAACTGGTGGAAGAAAAAGTTGATTTACTGCTGTTTGAGGTGAATCGAAAACGTATTTTTCGTGTTGAATTAGTGTGTAAGAGGACATTTTCTAAACCCTCCATGATGCAGTAAATCGTTGAGGGTGATACTTTTCCTAAAACATTGTTACGAAATAACAAAAATTTTGTACACAGCACCGAGTTTCCCTAGTTCACTCATATTTTAATTGATTTCCTACGTCTTCACGATCGCAGCGCGCGAAATTTTT
The DNA here is from genome assembly GCA_963573305.1 of Pyrrhosoma nymphula. Classification (NCBI taxonomy): domain Eukaryota; kingdom Metazoa; phylum Arthropoda; class Insecta; order Odonata; family Coenagrionidae; genus Pyrrhosoma; species Pyrrhosoma nymphula. Next base: position 675,128 of record OY754330.1, read on the forward strand.
GCCCTTCACTGCATTTGCTTGCGCACGCTCCCGCAGTGAAGGACTAAAATTTCTATTTACTCAGAGAGAAGCCGGTGCTAACAGCACTAAATATCAGAAATATAGGAGGGAAATCTGGTGCTTATTGTTTTAAAAATGCCTTTTCAGGTTGTTTCATCTACGATATGAAGATCTCTGACTAGTGAAATCATCTGTTCGACTGCCCGCGTAATTAAAATACGCCGTGGTATTAGTATCATAGCGTCCAGTCTGGGAGAAAATTAATTTCACCTGCTTCCCGATCACCTTATACCACCTATTTCGCTTATATTGCTACTCTACATATTCGACTTTATACTAACCTTTCGTTTGCTTCATAAATCCTTTTTTTTCGTAAACTATTCACTTAAACCTGTGATGTGAATCTAATTCTGGACGCCATATTGGAAATACTGACCTTTTCCTCCTAGTTCCCCCAGATGGCGCAGCGGTTGAGCAGTGTCTTCAGTTTCTATACCCACCGCCCATGACTTTTCCCGCCTTCAATTTAAACCTATTTTCCGCTTTTCGACGGCTTTATCACACTCAGGAGGGACGGGTAACCTCTCGGAGCTACCCTATAATCTTTGGAGGTACTTCATTCCACTGCCTCCATACGGAACTTTCATCACCAACTCGCCTCTCGCCGTAATTTTACGCAAACCAATCACCATTGGGGTGGGTTGTGTAATAACCCTGCGGGCCGCCCCTTTGGTTATTACACAAAGTTATTACAAGTTTGTTTAAAAGGGTATTCGTGAAAATAAATCGTAACTATCCGCCAAATAACCTATTTTTCCATTCAGAAATGGCCTTCTCGACGCCGCGTACTGTCCCACCTTAGCACCCCTGTTTCACTCCACAGACACGCAACGTTGTTGGGAGGGGGGGGTTGGGTAAGGCCATATTTCAGACGTGAAATTAGTCCGTATCCCTCTACCAGGACTTCCAAAAATCTCGCAATATGGCGTCAAAATATCACAAAAAATACGCGAATTTGGTCATTTTCAACCTTTATTTTCTCCAAAACTAAGAATCTCACGCCTTTTTTTCTTACATTTAATAAATATGTAAGAAATGCATTCCTTTCACTTTCCTTTCCCATTCATCGAATACCCCTTACTTTTCTACTATTCTCACACAAGAATTTCTCCCAGACTGGACCCTATGATACTTTTACCATTGGTGAGTTTGGATCCGATTTTAATTTTTTACATTGTTTCTTATGGAAAATACTGCCTCGTTTAACGTTGTTTCGCTTAACGTCTACTTTTTCAGGAACTAGTTAACAACGTTAAACGAGGACACACTGTACCTCTCTCAAGCACCTTACTCAACAGCCCCTTGACCACCCACTTCCTCTGGATCCACTCACCAGTCGAAACATATCGCTTAACCCTCACTTATGAATTATCCATGCATTTAACATAAACTTCAAATTGTTCATTTAGTCCAGGTGTCAATAAACCAGATCTAACAAGGTCCAGCGAAGGTGGGATGCTTCACAAAATTCCACACCTGTAGCCCTTGCAGTTCAGAGGTCAACAAGGTAGAGGAAATACCACAAAAAAGCAAGGGTCAAAATATAAGCATACTATGTAGTAGAAATGCCATTCATTCTCAATGTGAGAGATAAAAGTAACCAGTAAAACTAAAAAGTTATTCCATTTTCGCAGAGGGGGGAAGATCGCCATAAACTTTGAGCATCTTTTCCTTTAAATGAGTTTGAGCAAGATTTTTTCCAGTACCAATAGACCCCAATTGCATATTTGAACTTTAATTTGAAATGAGTGCCACGTATCTACGCTCAAATTTTCGTGATAGACGGCTCGTAACTTCATTCATTCCCAGCCCAAAGAGAAAGAAGTGATTTGGAGACAAAAGGTAGTTTTGAGTGCGAGAGATAGTTCCCATTGAGTCATAATGGAGAACATATTCAAATTTTATTTTTTGATTTCAGCGTCTGTAATAAGTATGAAATAAATATATTAATGGCGCAAAGATGTAGTTATATATGCCCAAAATTATCAGTAATTAAATAAATAAAGCTACACAAGTCTCTAACTTGACTCATTATTTCCCACCGTACGGCTGAAAACCCTTCAAAACAGAGGGGTTTTTTGCGATTCTGTAAAAATTACTGTAGTGAGTAATAGATTATTTTTATATATACAGGGTATTAATAATAATATAATATTTTATTTGCCCGGCTATTTGTCGTTACAAATATAGGAAACGTCAAGGTAATACACTACAATGCACATAATACAATACAATTTCAAAAAGTTAAAAATGAAGAAATTCATCAATAGAGTAAAATAAATTACTCAATAGGAATTCTCGGAGCTTACATTTGAAGAGGACCATAGTCTTTGCACTTTTAATTTCGCGAGGAAGGTTATTAAAACGCAAAAGGCCCATATGCCAGGGGGCATCCAGGGGGAGTTTTTGAAAGAGAGGGGGCATGGGGCGACATGGGGCATAAAGAGATGCTTTACCTTTCAATCGCATAATCCTCTTTTGAATATTATTTTAGAATTGGGTGCAGGGCCCCAGAAGAGGATACTGTACGTGACCTGGGTATAGAACTCACCATAGTAAATTGACTTTAGTACATCATTATTTACAGTTCCTCTAATAGACCGAATAAAAAAACAGACAGAACTCAGTTTACTGCAGAGTTTCTGAATATGACCCTCCCAAGAGACTTGACTGTCTAAAGTGACACCCAAGAATGAAGAACTATTATTTTGTGGAATAGGTTTACCATCAATATTGACTGAGATGAGCGATTGATGTTTATTCTTATTAGAAAAATAAATTAAATTTTATTTCTCCACATTGAGAAGGAGAGAGTTTTGGTTACACCACTGTTGCAGGAGAAGCGCAGCATTATTAGATCTAAAAGCCAGACTTTTAATTGACGAGGCTGATACTAAAATATTGGTATCATCAGCATACAGTACTGGAAGTACACCTGGTACAGATTTAAACATATTTGGGAGGTCATTTATATATAAAAGGAACAGTGCTGGGCCCAGAACAGAACCCTGAGGAACACCCGAGACAACTTTTTTCTCGGGGGACATAAAATTGGCCCCATCCATTGTAAGGACAACACTTTGTTGCCTATCACTTAGATAAGACTCAATCCATCTATAAGCGGCACCTCTAATACCAAAAAAATTCAAGTTTTTGCAATAAAAGATTATGATTAACACAGTCGAAGGCTTTAGAAAAGTCAAACAAAAGAATTAAGGGTTCTAATCTGTTGTCCAAGCTAGTATTTTATTCACAACATGATAAGTGGCAGTAGTTGTGGACCTCGATTTCCTAAAGCCATGTTGGGATGTGGACAATTTTGGGATTCTAAGTAGTTTATGAGGCGAGAATAAAAAACAATCTCGAAAATTTTGCTAAATTGATTTAGTAAGGAAATGGGACGATATGAATTCATGTGTTGTCGACTGCCCTTACCTTTGTAAAGAGGAATGACCTTTGCCACTTAAAGGGGACTTGGAAACATGCCTAATCGTAAATATTCATTAATCAAGAATAGAAGTGGTGCCTTAATTGCTTGGAAAGACTGTTTTATGACAACAGTAGGAATCCCGTCAATGCCTGAAGTGAACTTAATGCCTAGACTCCGGATTACATTCAGTAATTCTGAATCGGAGCAAGGCTGAAGAAATAAGGAGTTACAGGGGCTTATTGTCAGGGTATGTCTACTATATTGTTTCATATTGGGTAATTGATGTGATAAAAATAAATCGTTGAGGGCAGTAGCCATTTGAAAGTATATGTTATGTATATATATGTTATGAAAGCCATTTGAAATGGCCAAAACTAGAGATTCAAACAATAAAATCAATCTTGGTGCAACGCAATAAATAAATATATCGACAATTATATTGATGGCGTAGTTGGCCTTGATTGGTGCTTTAAAGGCAGGTACGCAACCATTGCAATAAGGTCGTTCACTATGATGCAAAATTGCAATTTAATTCAATAATTCCGTAGATGGATTGGAAAATGTATTTTCGGTGGAGACAAAATTTTTCCATATTCAGCCACTCACTCTTAAATCAAAAACAAAAATTCGCGAAACTTGCCGCCCACTCAAAAAGTTCGTGACGTCATCAGAGATCCGGTTCAGTTTCTAATTCGCTCGCTGGAAAGCGAGGGAAGGGGAATACTGCATATCGCCCAGCGTGATTGGACGGAGCAGCGAGTGGCTTCAAAACTTTTCATGTTGGTTCTTTTACGTGAAAGGGTTAAGAAACCCGATTTTTCACCGCCGATAATTCGAAAAGCAGGCGACGGATCAAAAAACGGAAAAATACGTGTCTCTTTACTTTTCAAACTCTATCAGAATTGGCACTCTTGGCGAACAAGCCCATTGAAATGAAACAACTCAAAGCGGCTATTCACGCATGCGCAGTCCGTATCGTCTTCAAATCCGTAGTAGAGTCTAATGAACAAATCAGAACAAAATAAAAAAATCAGAAAAATACTTGTCTCTTTAGTTTTCAAACTATAATTGGCATTAAAAATCTCTTTGTGAACGATCGCATTGAAATGAAACAACTCAAAGCGGCTATTCACGCATCCGCAGTCCGTCTCATCTTCAAATCCGTAGTAGTGTTATGAACAAATCAGACCAAAATAAAAAAATCGGAAAAATACGTGCCTCTTTACTTTTCAAACTATAATTGGCATTAAAAATCTCTTTGTGAACGATCGCATTGAAATGAAACAACTCAAAGCGGCTATTCACGCATCCGCAGTAGGGTGTTGCTTATTTTTTATTTTTTCTCGGAATTTTGATTTTTACCTCTTAAAATATGCTATGGGGTGCAGAATGGATATCCTAAAAATTTTAGCCCGATTGTTTAACATTTAGAGGTCGCTCAAAGCGCATAAATGCAATAACATTCAATTCTCCTGATTTGAGGAAATAACATGAATATAAGGGGTAACGCACAATTTTACAGCCCTTTAGGGTCGAAATTCGCTCCATTTTTACGTCCGCTCAACAGTTTTCTAGGAATTAAATACTTTTCCGCGAGCTACAGCCGCACGTCACACCCCTAACGGCGAGCTGGTTGCTCGCGGGCCGCATTAGCGATCAGCTGATAGGTCCTGCACCCCTCGTTGCCTTACGCCCCCCTCGCGCCTTCCCTAACGAGAATCGGCGGAGGGAGGGAGGAGTTACTTACAAACTTGCATAGTTTTACATTGTTATAAATTCAGGAGACTGTTTCGTTGCAATTAACCATAATAGATGGAATCATTTAGAATGATGTTTATAGACAACTATGTGTACGTCTTCGTATCAAAGTTTGCGTGGTTCACACCTCCTTTAACCCCATCGCAGTCGGATTTCGAATGGTGTAAAGTAAATATTCGGAATTGAAACGCTAGTGCTAAAAACGATGTCGTTTACTACGCGCAAGTCTAGTGAAGTGTTCCTAATCGGCGTCCCCGGAACTGTAGCCGCTTGTTTGCCGAAAACTAAGCTGCCTTTGATTCGCGAAGTGCTGCAGGTGTTCTATCACTTTATGGCTTTATCGATTAAACAAAATTTTAAGCCTAACCCTCCACTGGGACGGAAAAATTGTACCCGATCTAACCAGCAAAAGAAATGTAGATCGCATTACAGTTGCAGTAACAGGGGTTACTGGCGATCAACTACTAAAGGTATATAGATATATAAAAGTATATATATATATATATATATATATATGTGTATTTTTTTTCATGGTAAACAGCCACAGACGCTCCAGGGGCACCAAGACATGATTTGAAGCTAATAACCAGATTGAAAGAGAGAAGAAACTTTGACTGTGCAACGGCATCCATTACCCTAAAGAAATTCATCAGGCACTTGTGGTATCTGAATGAACAGTTGTCGGCACTATCATTTTTCGACGATAGTGTCAGCCCATATGAAAAAAAGAAAATTGTATAAAACCTAAAAAACAAAGAAGGGGTACCCAATCATTCTAAACGACTGTCCAGGAATTTGGAATTTACCAACAGGTTAGCGCTGGAAGATTTTGTCACTAAGTAATCGAAAGTCTCTCATTCTTTCGATTAATTAGTATTCCTGAAGATTTTTTGGAAGATAATCCTGTGACATGGCACAACAACAGCGACTACAGAATTAGTCAAAATAAAGTGAAGGCTTTGCAAGGGACCAATGATCATGCTGAACGCGCTATCAAGTTGATGGAGAATTTCAACAAGACTATTACATACAAAGAAGATATTTTCCAGCATTTACTCCTTGGTGCTGCTCACTTCCAAAGAGCTATAAAAGACTCGCGGAAGTTCATCGTTAAAGAGCAATGTCGTTTGGATTTGTGATAAAAAATTAGTGTTCTTAATATGTTGTGCTGCTTTATTTACAACTTTGTGACAGTATTAAAGTAAGGAAGTTTTGCTGTTTATCGATGTTGTCTATTTCACTAACGTAACCGTTAAAAAAGTAATTTTTCTTCCTCTTTACGACAAAAGCGTAAACACATGTATAAATTAGAGCTTTACGTCGGTCTTGTAAGGATTGTAACTTCGTGTGAATCATTAGCGGTGTGCAAATGTCACCAAGGTATTCGACTCCTCCCTCCCTCCGCCGATTCTCGTTAGGGAAGGCGCGAGGGGGGCGTAAGGCAACGAGGGGTGCAGGACCTATCAGCTGACCGCGAATGCGGCCCGCGAGCATCCAGCTCGCCGTTAGGGGTGTGACGCGCGGCTGTAGCTCGCGGAAAAGTATTTAATTCCTAGAAAACTGTTGAGCGGACGTAAAAATGGAGCGAATTTCGACCCCAAAGGGCTGTAAAATTGTGCGTTACCCCTTATATTCATGTTATTTCCTCAAATCAGGAGAATTGAATGTTATTGCATTTATGCTCTTTGAGCGACCTCTAAATGTTAAACAATCGGGCTAAAATTTTTAGGATATCCATTCTGCACTCCATAGCATATTCTAAGAGGTAGAAATCAAACATCCGGGAAAAAAATAAAAAATAAGCAACACCCTAATCCGCAGTCCGTCTCATCTTCAAATCCGTAGTAGTGTTATGAACAAATCAGACCAAAATAAAAAATCGGAAAAATACGTGCCTCTTTACTTTTCAAACTATAATTGGCATTAAAAATCTCTTTGTGAACGATCGCATTGAAATGAAACAACTCTAAGCAGCTATTCACGCATGTGCAGTAGGGCGGATCGGAAAAATCGATTTTTCACGGAGAAACTTGGCCTTCTGGAAAAAGTTGTCAGAGTGACTCAAAATTAGGCCAGAAAAATTTGGAACCTCTAGGTCAACCCTAGACCCTCGCGCTGTGGCCATTTATGGGGAGGGGGCTGAAAATGGAAAAAGTCACGTTTTTAAAGCAGTTACCCATAGATTTTGCCGAGTTACGGCCCGAAAGGGTAAAAATTTCGTCCATTTGGACGTATCTGCAGCCGTTAAGCCACAACATGTCTATTTCGAGTGCGCGGCCACGCGTAATTATGCAACGCCCACGTAGCGTCGTGACGCATCGCAGCGCAACGGTCAGCAAGCCGCTCGCGCCTCCTTCCGGCTCGCGTCTGCTGCCCGCTCGCCGCGAATGCAGCAAAACTCATCATCCATGCGCCTTCCGTCGTTGGTCTAACTAATATTAGATAATTAAGCATAATGTCCAGGGAATAACCATTATGGATGAATTATTAGAAATCAACATAACATTTTTAAATTACCTCAGGTGGCTTTTGGCAGGTATTCGGTGCTGACAATGTATACATATTTCGTTGCCTGAGTTTGTTAAACTCCCAATTCCCTCGCTTTCCACCCCTTCTCCTTCCTCTCATCGCCTCTCCTTTCCCCCTTCCTTATCCTACCGCCTCCCAAATATGTATGTATTTTCGTGCTTTTCTTTACGCCTTCTTCCTTTTGGTCAGAGCTGTGGTAGTAATTTTTGGTGAGAATTTGGAAATAAGTGCGCCGCTCTTGAAGTCAAATCCCTTAGTGATTTGAATATTTTAATTGTGCGATAATTTGGACTTGGAAAATGCAAAAAAAGGATGCGTAGTGAGGAAAAATATCCCTTTTTTGGTGCCTCGTCGACTTTAAACGAATTGACGCTACCAACTTTTAAAGAAGTGATAAAATATTTTTTTATGCTTGCGACATATTGAGATCCGAAAACGCAGGCAGGGAGCCTGCAGTTAATCAAGTAGCTAGTCTAGTGGCGAAAAAAGTGTCCGAATTCAGGAAACGCGCATTTATTTCAATCATTCCGGAACGTGGTGTGATTAAAATGATTTTACGGTACCATAAGACGTACTACGGCTTAAGAATAAGTGCAAGCCAGTCTACGAAAAGTGTCAAATAGACAAAAAAATTAATAAATTTTTAAATGTATCTGAGAAACTATGTGATAATTGTGTGTGGAAGTGCAAAATAATCAACGAGTGTAAATATAAGGAGATTAAAGTTCCTCTAAATGAAGTGGCATTTTTTAGGGATCAAAGGAAAAACGAAAGATGATATCCGGTGATTTGGATGCTTCAGAAACTCGGCAATCGAAGTAAAACTCAGAAGAGGATCGTCGGAGAGCGTCAAGTTAAAATCATTCATTCTTGTAGAGGAAAAAGTGAGCAACAAGAATTTTCTTGAACTCGATACTCTCAGGCGTTACTTTGTAAAATTCCATTTTGATAGAATCAAAAACAAACTTTGTAAATTTTACAATCAATTTTATTCACTACGACCGGTTTCGATGTCGCCTATGCGTCGAAACCGGTCGTAGTGAATAAAATTGATTGTAAAATTTACAAAGTTTGTTTTTGATTCTATCAAGAATTTTCTTCCTCAACATCCCGAGAAAATTCAACCGACGAGGAATAAGCCGACTTGGACTTCAACATTCCTCATACGATTAGGGATGAAAATCAACCTGGACCTTCTTCGGGGCTAATGTGTCTTCAATTGTCAACTGTGGCGTAAGTATGTGCAAGAACTGGCATGTCCCTCAGAGCAGCAGCAATGAACGTCAGCACAACTTTAGCCGACGCAAAGCTCATAACTCCGGCAGACACATAAAATATAGTGGGCCGAAATTACTTAGGAATACAGAAAAAGATGTTAGATTCAGTATAAGCTAAGAGAGAATAATCATAAAGTGCAATTGATGGGTTGTATTTTGACGGAAGAAAGGATAAAACGATTAAACTGGAGAATATAGGCAAGAGGACTAATCAATCTAAGGTTTGGGAGGAACATGTCGTGTTAGTCGAATAGCCAGGCTCCCACTATTTGGGGTTTGTCTCCCCCACAGGAGGATCTGCAGGAAACAACAAATCTGCAAAACTTGATTTTTGTGCGAAATAAAATATTGAACTTTCAAATTTAAAAGTGATTGGATGTGACGGCACCAAAGTGAATACAGGTCGGAAAGGAGGCATCATCCGTTTACTAGAAGCACAGCTCCGACGTCCCTTACAGTGGTCTATTTGCCAATTACACTTGATTGACTTAACGCTGCGGAATTTGGTAGAAAAATTAGACTGGCAAACTATGAGTCCAAATTTGTCTGCAGAACCTATTGGCTCCGCCCTTCAAGACTGCCAAACTCTTGATATCATACGATTCGAGCCAATTCCAACAAAATTTATCCTACGAAGTAGACTTGACATTACTGAGCACTGACCAGCAGTAACTTTTGGAAATTTCCAATGCAGTGTCGTAAGGATTTTACTAGGAAAATTTGGCCAGGAAAACTCCAGGGAAAGTGGCTCATTCTCGCTGGCTCACTACAGCCAACCGACTACAGTGGCTATACGTGTCCACTGAAAATCCAAGTGCTAATTTACAAAATCTGGTGTCATTCACTCAAAAAGTATACGCACCTGTCTCGTTGTCAGTGAAGTGAAATCACTGTATACACGACGGTGCTGTAAATTTATGGAAACTAATTAATTGGTCGAGATATCTACCGTAAAGTCTTAAAAAAGTCATTGATCCTGTTATTCAGAGAAACTGGTTTTTCGGGCACCCAGAAAATTTACTCCTCTCTATGATTGCTGACCATCGAGAGGAAGTGCGAAGAGATGCGTGGAAAAAATATTAGAGGCACGAAGAAATACGCGTGCGACCAAAAATTCAAGAACTTTTGAATTACTACCAGTTTTTAATTTTGATGCGGAAGACTACACGCTGCTGATCAAATGGGACAAGAACACCGACCTCCCTGCTCTATCGCATACGGCTGAAGCAATTCGAGAATTACTTGAGCAATGCTCAACTTTGGAACTCAATTTTCCCTACCACACGCAAGCAGTGGAAATATTAGTGAAAGAGGTAACCCAAGCTTCATTGACATCCGCAAAAGACGAGGAGAGACAATTAGAAATGCTTAAAAGACTAAAAAGCAGAACCAAAATTCCGACCTTTGGAACCAAGTCTCAGTTCATGCTGTGATAGGGAGAGTAAGTTTTACATTTATCTGCCTGACTTCAAAAAATAAATATATAGATAATGACCTTAAGTGTTCAATGAAAATAATTTTTAAAGACGAATGCTTACACACAGATAAACCTATTGGTCTACAAAATGACCACTTGCTTATTTTTCAGATAGCATCTAATCTAATAAAGTAAATGCGATACTCAATTTTATTTGAGTGGGTGGGTGGGTGGGCGGGGGAGGTCATAGTACAGGTACCTTGACGTGGTGATCTCTGGTTTCTATTTTTGGATTCTTTCTCCATGTTGAAAAAGAATTATAAAAGTAGGCTAAATCCTGCACAATCAAGGAGTTGTTCTCTAATTCCTGAATGATGACGGTGTATTCCGTAATTTTTATTCCATGGACATTATGCTTAATTATCTAATATTAGTTAGACCAACGACGGAAGACGCATGGATGATGAGTTTTGCTGCATTCGCGGCGAGCGGGCAGCAGACGCGAGCCGGAAGGAGGCGCAAGCGGCCTGCTGACCGGTGCGCTGCGACGCGACGTGGGCGTTGCATAATTACCCGCGGCCGCGCACTCGAAATAGACATGTTGTGGCTTAACGGCTGCAGATACGTCCAAATGGACGAAAATTTTGCCCTTTAGGGCCGTAACTCGGCAAAATCTATGGGGAACCGCTTTAAAAACGTGACTTTTTCCATTTTCAGCCCCCCTCCTCATAAATGGCCACGGCGCGAGGGTCTAGGGTTGACCTAGAGGTTCCAAATTTTTCTGGCCTTATTTTGAGTCACTTTGACAACTTTTTCCAGAAGGCCAAGTTTCTCCGCGAAAAATCGATTTTTCTGATCCGCCCTAATGCGCAGTCCGTCTCGTCTTCAAATCTGTAGCACAGGGATTCCCAAACTATGCGATCCGCGGAAGGCTAATGGGTGTTCCGAGTAACCGATAATGGCTTTATATTCTGCTACCTAAACGCAATGGTTTAATATATGCGAAGTCCACAAGGTGTTCCATTAAAATTTCAGGATTTACGAAGAGTTCCATCACAGGAAAAGTTTGGGAAACCGTGCTGTAGCAGATTACTTAGAATAAATGCGCATATTGCTTTTCCTTTGTCCGACTCTCCTCGGAGCGGAGAGCCACCGATTATAGATGCTGATAGGTGGTTATTCCACTAATTGAAAATAGAAAGCACTGCGGCGTGACGAGCTGTATATTGCCGGTTATCGACGTAAATCAAAAGCACCCGATGTCATCTTCCCGCGATTGTTATCGTAACACCGGTTATGCTACGATGAACTGCAAACTTCAGCATACCTCAGGAATGTTTGCACGAGAGTTCGTTTAAATCGAATTGAGAACATTTGCTTGAAATTTTAATATTTTTCTTGCGTTTTAAATGTACTTCCAACCATTTTCTCATAAAAAATGAAAATTCGCGTTTTGGGGCACAATTCGCGACATTTCGCGCGTTCAAAAGTCATTTCCCCAGTCGGTATGGAGTATGTTGTAACTAATTACCACTCGCAAAATTCGCGATCGTGAAATTTTCCTATCCTTACAAATAAGCAGTGAGGTATGAGCGGGGAGCATTATTGTGGTTCAATTTCCACGAGTTGTTTTGCCACAATTCTGGGCGTTTTCGTCGAATTGCTTCACGCAAATGGCACATAACTTCCAGGTAGTATTCCTTATTGACCGAACGACCATATGGCACTAACTCATGATGCGAAAAAAAAGGAATTATAAAGCCCGCAAAATTTAAAATTTCCTGTTATTTTTTTATCACACCTCATACGATAGCATAAGCACTACTACCATAATGTACTGAAAGTTCCATCACTTATATGAGTCGGGTATCATTATTCTTTTGAATTTAAAACTCATATTGTTTATTTAAGAATACGATACCAAATCCCATTACACCACTGACATAGCAAATAAGAGCAAATAACATACCTTGGCTTCAGCATCTTCCATTTCCTCCACTCCTGTGTCTCTGTCGCCAGATGAAGATGCTGAGCTAACTATACTCGGAGGATCATATCGGATCAACCAGTTATCATTCCCTCTATCAGTGTTACGAATTATGTAATCGAGAACAACAAGTCTTTCGAATTGAAGACGAAACTGATGCTGCACTTCTTTAGGTGGGGGCTCCGTTTCAAAGACTCGGATCCAATGGTTGGCGTCTTTATGGTTATCCACGAACAATTGGAACGAGCCAACCTGCAGTGGAAAAACAACAGATTAAAATTGCACAGCCACGATTGTACAGCCTTCTCTAATTGCACTTTTTCAGCAAAATTTATGTACGATAAGGTCTACAATTGAGCCATTCTCAGACAATCAAAAACAAAAGTGAGAAGTAGTGATTTTTCCTCCACTCTGTGGTAAATAGATGTGAATCCATATTAGGAATGAAATTCAAATTATAACTGAAATTTAAATTATATATTGATTTAATAACCAATTTTGAGGATACTGGGACAAGCCACGGTAGTTACCTTTACGGAGTCACCCGCAAGCACACATAAGTGCAATATTCCACAGAGGAAAAATCATTCGCCTTGACCGGGATTCGAACCCGGATCCCTCGATTTGACGCCGAGTGCATTAACCTGTTAAGCTACCGAGGCGTCGAGGGATCGGAGTTCGAATCCCGGTCAAGGCGAATGATTTTTCCTCTGTGGAATATCGCACATTGATATAACATTTAGTTAACACAGTATGCAGCAATGATATGAAGAATATATTTCCATATGCAATAAGGCAAGTATAACCTGAAAAAAACTGGCCCATTTATTTCAGTTCACTGAGTTACCATTTGGATTTTATATCAATTGCGTAGTACTTGAAGCTTTAAAGCAATTAAATGGAGCTTCACATTCAGTAGGTTTACGGTGATAAATCCTCACTGTGCCCACCATACTGATCTCACGATGGAAGTAAGGGGTCGTACTACGTTACCGTGATTTTTTTGCCCCCTCCCCCCACCCTTGGTTGACAACCATAGGATTTTCCCCAACCCCTCCCCTACTCCCCCCCCTCTCCCCAACATGTAACGTAGTCTCAACAAATGAAACTTTCAATTCAAAAATATTTTCCCAATTATTGAGTGAATTTATTTTTAGGGATAGGTTGAAATAAGACAAATAAAGTAGCAAAAATAGACATAATGGAACTATCCAATCGCAATTGCAACAAGTAATATTCATTTTTAAATTCTAAAAATCAACCATGAATCACGGCGCAAGGTGCTGTGCTCATCTACTTGTAAGTTCTCTCCCCTCCTCCCCGCGTTTCTCTGACAGCTGCCTTGATACGTGTTGTCACGAGGTCGCTATTCAACCAGCTAGAAAGTTAAAATGTAAGCAATTTGATAGTATATAGACTTACAACATTGTAGAGGCAATGGTTCAGTTACATTGATTCAAAGTAGAAGCTTGGGGTGTAAGAAACACCCTGCATGCCCTTCCTCATGTTAAACGCTGTAGTATTGTCGAAGGGTTGTTGACGAGTAAGAAACTTAACCAGGTGCATTGTAACACCTACATTACACTGAGTGAACCCTCCCCCCCCCCCCTCGTTACCCGCAGTAGGTTTTTAGGAAACTCCCTCACCCCCTTAATTTACCAATGTAGTTTTTGCACGACCCCTAAGAGAAGCCGAGAGGACCATTGAGACTAATTTCAGGATGACTCTGCCTTGTTCAATCAAGCCTTTTGAAATTTCTAAGACCTTTTCATCCTTTTCAATTAGACCAAAACCAGATTCCAAAGATTTGACTAACAGGGGAAAAACCATCTAATACGAGCTAGGTTTTAATATAATAGATTCCAGTTTTAAATATTTCCCATTCTCTCAAGTTAAACTTTCAAAGATAACAACATTGTAATCATTTAAGTACTTATCTTAACTAAATTATTGGAATCAGAAATTACTTTGAGGAACCAGGCAATACATTAATCATGACGAAAGAAATAATTCATACAATGCCACCCTTTTTTCATTGATCCACTAGATTTTTAGGTCTATCGCATCGTTATCAAGGAAACTTTGACTTTTGGCCATGCATACGTAAGAATCATCATAGATGTTAAAATTGAACAGATCAATAAAAACAGCTGTGGAATGGCACCCAGTGTTTCTTTTCATAACTATTAACAACCTCTCCTTTAGAGCAAAAACACAAAGCAAGATAATTAGAGGCAAGATGACAAGGAGAGGGAAGACACAAAATGCCATAGCTCCAGGTAGCGTAGACTTTAAACAACCAACTGCAAATATCAATCCATCACCTTAGGACGCAAGCCGATCCTATTGAAACGCCGACCCCAAGTGGGAAAGTCATCCATCACGGCTTGCTTCACCTTTGACTTTTGCCGCTCCAGCCACGGGTAGTTAAAGGTTTTACTCACCAACTTCACAACCTTCATCAAGGGAATAAGTAGAAAAAGTCTTATATTGAAATCATAAGCAATTTTAGAATTTAGAAAGAAATTTCATTCATTTAAGTCTGAAAACAACACTAATACGAGGGTGATCCAAAAAGTAGCAGACGTTTTGGCATGGCGCGGCAGTGGGCGGAACTAGCGCCGCCATCTTGGCGTCAGAGTGTTCCTACACTCAGTATGCAACCAGCCGTGGTAGTTTTCGCATCTTGCCTATCGTACTTTGTATACAGTGGAGTGTTAAAATGAGCGCTGCAATTGAAAATCCCACCAGTTGTGAAGTGCGAGCTGTGATAAGGTTTTTGTTTGCGAAAAATCACAAACCAATTGAAATTTTTCGCCAGATTTGTAATGTGTACGGCCAAGGAATAATGAGCCAAACAATCAACTGAGAGAGGTATTGCGAAACACTCAGAAAATTAAGACGCGCGACACAAACAAGTGTCGGGGAAAACTCAGCAAGAAAGTTTTGTTACTCCACGACAACGCTCGTCCACACACGGCCAATCGAACCAAAGAGCTCTTGGATGGGAAGTTTTCAATCATCCGCCGTACAGCCCGGATTTGGCGCCGAGCGATTGTTCCCAGCGATGAAGACGTGGCTCGCTACGCACCGATTTGACTCTGACGTTGAACTGCATGCCGGTGTAAACCAGTGGTTGAACTCGCAGGCGGCAGATTTCTACAGAGGGTATTGAAAAGCTTGTACCACGTTATGATAAATGCCTTAATTTAAATGGCGATTATGTAGAAAAATAGCCTAAGAGTTTACCTTCAAAATGTATGTAATAAAAATTGTTATTTTCACTTTGTTTATTTTTTATTTCAAAACGTCTGCTACTTTCTCGATCGCCCTCGTAGATACCAGTAAAGCTATCAAAGGGTCCAGTGAGGGAGAAAATTTGCAGTGTGAAACATACGGAACTGAGGGAAAAGAGATAAATGGCAGAGGAAAGTGAAAGAAATGAGCATTTAGGAAATGTAAGAAAGGAACACGTGGGATACATAGTTTTGGAGTAAATAAAGATCAAAACTGACAAAATGGAGACATTTTCGTGACATTTTGACGCCAAATTGCAATGTTTTAGGAAGTGCTGGTAGAGGGATATGAACAAAATTCACATCTAAAATATGACTTTACCCCGCCCCCCAACAAAGTTGCGGGAATATGGAGGGAAACAGGGGTGATGGGGTGGGACGGTATGCGGGCAGTAAATGGCCATACCCTGAGTGGGTTGGTGATTGGAGGGTGGTGTAGTTGTAGTGTCGTCAAAGTTGTAGCATATTTTTTAAAAGAAAAAAATCCCCGAGTGGGTTGGTGATTGGAGGGTGGTGTAGCTGTAGTGCGCTCAATGATGTAGCTTTTTTTGAAGAAATATATCCGCCGAGTGGGTAGAATTTTGGAGGGGAGTGTAATTGTGTCAGCAATGGAGTTAATATGAACAAAGGTGATGTACCGTTCGTGAGAAGGTGTGAAAGGTAGTTGAGGTTATGGAAAACGCATCATAAAACAAGGATAGTTAAAGCTGAAGGCAGGAAGAGTCATGGGCAGGGTGCGTAAAGCGAAGAGGAGTAACTGCTTGACCACTGCGCCATCTCGGGGAAGTGAGAGGAAAAGGTCTGATTTTCGAACATGGCATCGAGAAAAAAATGCACTTCAAAGGTTTCAGTGAATGGTATTGGAAAGGAAAATGGTTAATGAAAAAAATGAAAGGTTAGTATAAATGCAAATACGTAGCATAGAAAAATAAGTGAAATAGGTGGCTGAAGTTCAGCGGAAAGCAGGTGAATTCAAGGAATTCTCAGACTGGACGCTTCGATAGTAATACCAAGATACCTCAAAAATGAAAAAGTAACTTGGTTTCCTTCCACAGATTCAAAGTTACTTTTTCATTTGTGAAATTCAACTTCCACATAGTTGAGCTTGAAACCATGGAACCAAGATACCTATCAAGAATAGCTGTTGTATCTAAAGCAATGTTTTTCAATCCATTAACATCTTGCAAACTGCCTCACCCAGAATAACAATGAAATGGTACCACGCTAAAACAAAACTCAGGAGAACCCGAAAATTTAAAACGGGTAACCTGAGAGAAAGATTGAGTTTTTGCAACATTATTATTAATGTCACTGGTACAGTAATACTATGCCACTAAGGAATATATCCAGTAGCCAATGAACACATCAATAAAATACACGTTCGCACGATTACGTAATATTTATCGTTCATAAAATAACATTGACTCACATTAAGATATGATGCTCCCGCCATAAGCAGGGAAATTTTCAATCGCTTTCTTTGAAACTAGCGGTCAGGAAATTACTTAAGACATAAAAAACTGATCTCGGGGTAATTCAAAACGACTGAAAAAACTCAGGGCTTCACATTCATGTCAAACGTTTCTAAAAATCAAAAGAAACAATTATCCTTTTTAGCTAGTTCTAAACATTCGGCTAGGTATATCGAGAATTTTTGGAATACTTAGAATGTTTATAGGGTTATTAAAGAATATAACGTTTCATTCTCTGTGGTGCACGTGTTTACACTTCATCATTGTGCACTGCCTTTCATATAGCATACATCGGGTGATGAATACACAGGCTAGAAATAGATCAAGTACCTTCGTTTTGGGTACAATACTGAGACCCAATTTTTGGTCCACCAAACTCGCCCCAGCTTCCGAAAGGTAACCTTGGTTGGGTATGAGACACGCTCGTCCGAAACAACATGGACAACATAGCTTATGTAACCACTTTGTCCACTTAGGGTTTAGCCGGCCGTAAGGTTCTTCGTTCTTTGGTTTGAAAACGGCTATGATTTTCTGCATATGAAAAAGGAAGATATTCACTTACAAGTGAAATAATCATCAACAGCTTAACTCATAAAAGCAAAACTACAATATATTGTGCATTGCATAACCCAGGTATACTCACGCCTTGTTGGCTCTTCACAAAGTAGCTTCCACTTGATCCCTGCGATATTCTTTCGGGATAAATTTCATTTTCAATCGCTACTTCGGCTTGCCTAACTAACTCGGAGAACTGTGGGTCGTCTGAAATCGGTCATATTTACTTAAAATTTGGCACTATTAAAATATAACGACTTGGAACACCAAAAAAGTACATCCATAGCACACCAAGTAGTAAAATATTTAGCTTACCAGGAAAATTGTTAAACGTCACATCCGATTCCATTCTACCCAGCAAAGGCTGGTTTTCTCTGTTACTTCTTGAGGAATCAATGATGGCTCCGTTGTTAGACACAGGGGCAAAAGAAACGTCGGGAATAATTGCGGCCTCGTCTGAAATTCCAGATGACGACAACGATGCAACCGAATTGCAGCGAGTTTTGTCCTCTCCTTTCAATGGTGGCTTGAAATTAGTTTGCTCAGCAGTCATGGAGAAGTGACAACAACTTACGAGAGTGAAACTACCAGTCGTATACTCATTCAAACGAGAGAATCACTATTCTAAGCAAATAAATTTATGTTTTCCACTTAGTTGACACCAGCTCAATCGCATTCACAGATCTCACTTATCACATGTTATGACGTCACATTCCGAATGAAAAAAGAATATCGTAATCCGCAAGGTGTACGTCGTACGGGCTGCTCGTCGGTGACGACCGTGACGATGAATAAGGGGTTTGGAGTGCTTAGTTAATACATTTTCGGCTTCAATAACATTGTTCTGAAATATTTATATGAAAAATCAACAGAATTGCATACATATCTACTTTATTTATGCTCTACCTGTTCCTACTTTATTTACGTCGTACCTATTTTATTTAGTGTTTACATACCTTTTCCTCTATGTTTATCTCTTTACACTCGTACGATATTGCTGATTTTCATTTCTAATAAGTGAATACCAAAAGCCAAAACCTATTGTACCTCATTTTTTAACGTAATTGGGGCTGTCCGTAAATGATGTCACACAATTTTGGACCAAACTAGACCCCCTCCCCCCGTCACAAATAGTGTCCCAAACTTTAATGAAGTCACAAAAATTATTAAACTTCTTCTCCCCCCCACAGTTTAAGTAAAAATAAGACATAATATACAGTGGAAGTGTGGGTGTCACATGAAGGATAGCCCCCCGATTCCACCCTGTCACACATTGTCACAAAGCGTTGCCCCCCCCCCCCCCATTCGTGTGGACGTCATTTATGGGCAGCACTTATGAGTAGTTACATATGTATATTTTTGTGCCTTTGGTAACTCATTCGTTAACGAACGAGTTACAATTGCGTTTGAAAAATTAGTCCCTAACATTAGCCTAAGTAATCTAGTAATTAATCTGAGAACTGTAACAACCCAGTAAACACAAAATGCTGCAGATGCACATCTGATGCGCTGCGCGGTAGCGCTGCAGCTATCACGAAGGCGCTTCTGCAGCGCGCAGAGCACTCCTAAACTTCCCTTTTTTGAATGTCGAATGCGCTGCTAACGGGTGTCAGGAGCGCTGCACAAGCGCGTCAGGAGCGCTGCATAAGCGCTGCATAAGCGCTGCACAAGCGTGTCATGATCGCTTCAACCTGCAAAAAATAGTTTACTCCAGGACCGAAATTAGATGGTATCTCCGGACTGCGTAGACTCAACTCCATTTTCGCATCTAACTACGGTCAACCTCACATCTATCAACGTTAAGCCTATCACGAAACTACCTACACCATATCCAAATATCAACTGCTAAATTTGTTTCTTGAAAGTTGTATATATACGGCCATTCCCATGCGTAAATGTGTTTGCGAGAACTAACTTTTAAATATCAATAGAATAGAAAAATGATAATAATCAAGGTGGTTCTCCGATGCAAGTTTTTATTTCACCAGCTCAATACACAGCCGTGATAGTTTATGGAAACGTACCATCCAATCACGATATCAGTTTTCAGGCATTAATTAACTGAAACATATGTTGCCACATTAAATGAAAATAAATCCAATATTAATAATAATAAACAAGATGTTTTCCAAATTCACATGTTTGTTTACATTTCAATGAAGACGTAACTTACTCGCGCAAATGTTACGAACGTGAATATGCATGTATACGGGTCAATCCATATATAAGTGGTCCAGAGGTGGTTGCTTGATGATTTTTAATATTTTTTATATTTTTACCATACAAATTACCATTTATTGTGAATACAAATATGTCATTATTTTATTTTTTCCTGATAGTGGCCAATTTTTTGCTAACGAAACACCGATTTAAGGCGATTTCAGTGTTCTGCAGTTTTAGCAAATATCTCCAATTCTGTCTCCTAGAACAATCAAACAAAAACCAATCGATTCCGTAAATAATGAACTTAAATAAAGGTCGGGTGATGTATCGACCTAAAATTAAGTCTATGGTCCAAATATTGCTTCAAAGTTTTCATCACTTAACTAAAAAATCAATTTTTACAATTTTTTACATAGGAAGGCAGAATACTTAATGTTTGTAATTTTTTTATTTGAAAGGTATAAAGCCATGCTTTAAGTTTGCAGAATTTTAAGCTGTAGACTTCAGTGGTTTTTTTAATTACATTTTTTTAAATTTCTTGATTTTTAAAATTTTTCAAAGTTTCATGCCCATTATCTTTGTTGTGCAGAAAAATAAAAGTTTGAAATTTGGCCTATTTACAGTCCTTTAGATGAGGAATAACCAGTAAGAATTTTGTTAAGTGGACTCAACTATTTATAAAGATATTAAACTTTGAAAAGTACCAAAATATCGACGAAGTCGACATGAACACGGCACCATTTAGTACCCTCTTCAGCAGGGGCGGATTAAGGGGGGGGGGCCGGCTGTCGCCCCCCCTCCCCCCGTAATCCCCGGGAGAATAGAAAAATGATAATAATCAAGGTGGTTCTCCGATGCAAGTTTTTATTTCACCAGCTCAATACACAATGTTTTAAGATAATTGGGAAATATCTAAAAGCCACTTGTCTGAACAGACACAGTATCCTCGTTGTTCGCAATTGTACTTTAGTGAAAGCTTTGGTGCCGTAACGGAATAGTTATAAGCTATTATACTATGTATGCAGACCTATTTAATATGTATGCAGAGAACAGTGCCGCGAGTTTGGGCAGTTGAGCCGTAGTGAGTCTGCGAAAGTGGAATACAGTCTCCACGCCCTCCTACAGCATTGCCTATTATTATGCGACACCCTCTGCTCTCGTGCTTGTCGCGACATGTCAGTTGCCCGGCTCTAGTGAGTGTATTGTTTCAGTCGTAGTGAGTGACAAGTTAAAGAGTTCTTCACATATTTAGGACCCTGCGTCCTTTTTCCTTTATGCTGTGATATACCTGACGTGCAGATCAACCTTTCTGCCAGAGATGGTAATTTCAGTCAGTTAATTACAAAGACATAACTTATTTGCGCTTTCTCGCGCTCGCCATTAGGATCGGACGGCCGGCTTCAAGCTCGGGCCCACATTAGCCTCCATTGCTATTTATCTGCTTTTTGATCAAGGAATTGAACACCCACCTATTGGACTTTAATCTTCATTGTATTATCATAGAAATGCTGTCAGAGGTCCACCCACCGTAGTTTTGTCCCCTCTCCTTTTGATAACAGTAAAATTGAGGACTCTCTAAGCAAAATAATTTTCAAGTATTACGCTACAGGGTGAGAAAAAGATGCTTATAATGTTTTTTGCAACTCGTCGCAGAAGGAATAGTTAAGGTTTACTTTTGTTTACAGGCGTCTTCTTCTAGTAGGCCTGGTACAAAGCGGAAAACTAATAGTTCCTCTGCGGACCTTCGAAGCTTTTTCTCTCGCGTCCAAAAACAAAAGACGCCAGAAGCAGCAGAAGGAAATGCATAATTTGTTAACATCATGCCTTCATGCTGCACAACTGACAATAAGACTCAAGCTGAGTCAATGGTCCTTTTACAATCCCATCCACGTAGCCACGAAAAATAGACTGAAGCTTCAATTTATTCACTTCCTTTGGCTAAAAAAATTTCAACTGTGAGCATAGGTCTCTTCATTGTACCAGGAAAGGAAATACCTGATGATAGGAAAAAAGCAGAACTTTTGGAAGGCCCTTGGACATCCACAAGCGACTACAAGTATCCCTTTTCAACTCATAGGAAGGGAACCGCGGAAGAGCGTCGTTACGTGAGGATAGAACATCATGAAAAGTACCCTTGGCTTGTGGTTTCTCCCTCAATGAATGGACTTTTTTGTAGGTATTGCCCTTTTTTCCCAATCAACGGCAGCTTGCGGTACAAATTTGCAGTTAAAATCCCTCGATACAGAGCCGTTAAGGTTTTCATAACTTCTAGGGAAACTAGATGATCTGGAAAACCACCAACACACAGTCTATCACAAAGGTGCAGTGCCCAGTTGGCCCTGAATTTTATGGAAAATACAAAAAACCTGAAAATCAAAACACAAGCCAACTGGGCGGCTACAGAAGGGAGAAAATCAAGGAAAATGGAGAAAATCTGAAGCTGATACTTAAAAATGTGATTTTTCTTGGCCGTCAGAACATAGCATTCAGAAGTCATCTGGACGACGCGACGGTGCATTATCATTGGAGGAGCCCTTGACGAATGACCGTAACTTCCGAGCATTACTGCGTTTTCGTTGATAGGTATTATAAAAAATTGTAAAAATATTAAATAAAATAGTATTTTATGAATATGTACTTATATTTTGATTTCATTCCAACTAATTTTCATTTTGCACGGTATTAAAGAAGATTTATTTCAAGGAGTTCAAAACCCTTGTGTAGGCTGCCGCGGGTTGATGTATAGGAAGATGAAGGTCTTCCGCCTTTTGCACCGCGTTGGTCTATGTTTCCTTGGACAACAGTTTCGTCGGCGTTGTAGTCGGCTTCATCTGGTCGGTGAAATGAAGGTGCAGCTATTTGTCGTCTTATATATCTCAAGCGTAACACCTGACTCCAACGGGTGAGATATATAATACGACAAATGGCTGCACCTTCACTCCACCGACCTGAAGAAGCCGACTGAAACGCCGCCGAAACTGTCGTCCGAGGAAACACGGTGTAAAACCCGGAAGACACTTCACTTCTTCACAAGAATAGCATTCTATACATCGTTTTCTTACGTTTTTCAAATTTGATCAGATAGATTTACTCAATAATTTATCACATCTCTTGTATATAATATAGCCACACCAAAACTACGTTCCAAGCGCTACATTTCATTTAATTTTCCGAGGGAAGTCCACCCGGACCTCTATTTAGTTGAGATGTATTGCATACCCCCCAGGCGCCGCGTGAAGTAGTGAACCGCCCCCCCCAAAACAACGACCTTAATCCGCCCCTGCTCTTAAGTAATGCTTGATGCCTTTAAAATCATTATCATAACTCATTTATCAGTTTTTCTCCTCATTTTACAAGTATAGTGTATTACAGTTCTCAGTAGTAGTTCTCAGTAGTCTTGGTAGTACGCTAGAAGAAATAGGACATAGTAGCAAATACATTAGGAGGAGAATAGCGCTAGCGAAGGAAGCGTTCAATAATAGAAGAGAGCTGATAACGGGGACCTTAAGTAAGGATGTAAAAATGAGGCTGGTATGGAAGAGCTTGATATGGAGTGTGGCGTTGTATGGGGCAGAAACGTGGACCTTGAGAAAGGAAGACGAAAATAGGAGGAGGAGGATGGAGAAGGTGCCCAGTAAACACAAAATGCTGTAGATGCGCACACTGGCGGATCTAGGATTCAGGTCTGGGGGGGGCTTAAGAGTTGAGACCTCTCAAGTCAAGTTTCGTTGATTAATTACAGTTTACTCATTTAAACTTTTCAGAGAAAACATTTTCTTCAGTAAAATTTGTGTAAATACATTTTTAAATTCAACGAATATAATTTTTATTACAAACACTTCATAATATCCAATTATAAACTCGACAATACCCAGTAAACACAAAATGCTGCAGATGTGCATCTGATGCGCTGCGCGGTAGCGCTGCAGCTACCACGAAGACGCTTCTGCAGCGCGCCTAGGACTCCTAAACTTCCCTTTTTTGAATGTCGAATGCGCTGCAAACGGGTGTCAGGAGCGCTGCACAAGCGCGTCAAGAGCGCTGAACAAGAGTGTCACGATCGCTTCAAACTACAAATAATAGTTTACTCAAGGACTGAAGGTAGAAGGTGTCTCCGGACAGAATATACTCCACTTCATTTTTCGAATCTACTGGCGGTCAACCTCGAATACATCTATCTATCTATGTATGTTAAGCCTATCACGCAACTACCTACGCACAATTCAATTCAATTCAAAGTGTGTTTATTGCCATTGCAAAATATATATATACAAGTATTTACATTATGTAATTTCAATAATTGTAACATTTTAACAGCAATAGCCCCTGTTATAGGATATAATCCTCTTCAGGGTTTGTCATTCAATATTTTATATATTTTAAGGTTTGTTGATAAGCGTGTAGCAGATTAAGTATTGGTGCTGGAACTCTTTTCCTCCGGGATGGCTTAATGACCTGGCATTCACCCGAGGCGTGAGGGAAACCGGCAAAACCTCACGCAGGTCGCCGTGTGAATGGTGAAGTTTCGGATACCAGTAGGATTGCTGGAGTATTGTTGTGGTGTCTCTGCTTTACATTCCTGGAGGCGTGCGTAGATAGGATGTTGTGGCCGGTGGTTCTGATAGTTGGAAGTCCTGTGCTGATGTGTTGTTTCTGTAGAATAAGGCGGGATTACTATACATATTTATATATTATATTACAGTACAATGCCAAATAGCTATAGAATTATTAATTAGAATATTATATACAGAAAATATTTGTAGTTTAAGCCCAAAGTCTATATGCAATGAGGTTGATAGCTATGCTAGCTCATGTCAGTTAACGGGCAATGTCAATTTGTTATAGATATTTCATTACTTTATTTATACCTGCATATGTCAGTATTTTATTGCCTAAGGGGCATTGTCAATTTATTACAGATATATTATATTACTTTATATACAACTGCATATTTCAGCGTTTATATTATTGCCTAGAGGGCATTGTCTACTTATTTCAGATATATTTTATATACAACTGCATATTTCAGCGTTTTTATTATTGCCTAAAGGGCATTGTCAACTTATTTCAGATATATTTTATATACAACTGCATATTTCAGCGTTTTATTTTTGCCTAAAGGCCGTTGTCAAATTATAATTTATATCTTATCCTGATATCTAAGCCGTTGTCAGTCTCTCCACCACCGCGAGCTGTTGATTCCAGGAGTACACCGCCTGAACGGAGTATCCGAGGATCTCGCGGGCCGCCGCATCAAGGGTCTCAGCAGCAGTGGCCATCTCCTCCGGGTGAAGGTTGGCAAGCAGCAGACTCAGGAGACGAAGGAGGTCCCGCCGGCTGACCGTGTCCTCCGCGGCGGCCGCCTCTGCACCTGTAGGTGTTAGAACAGGACAGGATGTCACCGGAGTTGCCTTTCCCAGCCCCGCCGGTTCCTTAGGGCGCACAGGGCACCGGAAGTCGCCGGCGTGGTGCTCGCCACCGCAGTTGGCGCATTTCAGGACCGCCGCCTTGCACTCCGCGGTCCTATGGCTAGTCCCGCATCGTGCGCAGAGGAGGCCCTTCTTGCACTCATGTGTCTTATGGTCGAAACCTTGACACCTGCGGCATTGAGCAGGCTGGGAGCGAGGTGAGCGTGAGGGCTCCACGCGATATCGTTTCCCGTAGGAAACGACACCCTCGTGGAGCAGGCGTCGGGCGGTCTCCTGGTCCTTCGTGATGACTCTCAGGAGGGTGGTGGGTCGCCCTGTGTGTCGCGCCGTGATCCGGTAGACGTTCTCGATCTGGAGGTCTGCGAACAGGATGCCTTCTCGGATGTCATCCTCCGACGTCTGCAGGTCAACCCCTCTGATGACAACTGAAAAGGATTGAGAAGAAGGTTTTTTAGTCTGAGCCCGGACGGAGGGTTTGCGCACGGTGACGCAACACCTCTCGCCCAGGTTGTGGTCCAGTTTGGTCTTTTCCGCCCCCTCGAAGAAGTGCGCAAACACCGCCGGGATGCGGAGTTTTGCACTTCTCTCCGCCGAAAAGACAGAAATCTCTGCGCAGCGCAAGGAAGGGAAGGTGCTGGCAAGGCGGCAGTAGAACATTTTCTGAGAAATGTTCCGGGGAAGGTCCGTAATGAACACCGAGGTGTCGTTTCGGAGGAAACGGGGGTCGGGTTCGGGTTGGGAAGTCTGCGCAAAGGTCGAGGAAGAGGCTGAAGACCGTAGGGGATTGGGCGGTGGAGCAGGGGAAGGTGTGGAAGAGGTGGAAGGTTTGGAGAGGGGGGAGGGTTTGGAGGAGGGGGCGGGTTTGGAGGTGGGCAGCCGAGCCGCCGCGCCGGTGCCGTCTTCTTCGCCGTCGCCGCTGCCGGGGAATCCTGAGGGGTGGTGAGGACTCCGGTCACCTTCGCCTTCCCTTTCCTGCTGGCGATCATCCAGCTGATCCCCGAGTCGTCCGGAGACCGACTACGGGAGGACGCCATCTCTTTTTCCCTTTGCCTCGTCCTCTACTTTATTCGTCCTTCTTCTCTCCTGGTCTCCTCCTTTTCTGTGATGTCCGTCCGTCGTCTCGTCCAACCTACGCACAACTTTCAAGAATCACATCAGGCAGTTGTGCAGCACATGTGCAAATAAATGTCACTTTAAGAGGCTCGCCATATATATTTTTTCATTTTCTTGATGGAGTTCATGAGAAAAAAGAGTGACACATGCTAAAAACAACACTCAATTCAAAAAAACTATCATCTTTGAAACACTTTAAATATCAAGTCTTACAATATAATTGTTCAATTATCTATGAAGTATGAGACTTGATAAAATAGTCAATGCGTAAGCGAATATCACACTTTACACACTCGTATCTTGATTTAGAGCCACAGAGTCCACACCTTTTTCTCTTTCTTTCTGCAATACTTGAAATAATATGATTCAAACCATCTTTACGCATCCCTAACCTGACTATTTATTTTACTCTGCCGTGTTAGTGGTCTTCCCGGACCCTTCGATGCAGAACCATAACGACTAAGATAGGCCACCACGATCTGCCTTCTAAAATCTAAATGAGGTCGAGATTTTCCAGATTATCTCATTAAAAGCCACGCATTATGGATGCTGTGTCTATCAACCAGGTGAACAATGGCCACCACCAATTCTTACTTCGAAAACCTATGCGATATTTTGCTATGCTTTCATACATACGATCGGTACCCCCCATGAGCTTATCGTACTGGCTAATTGCATGCGGTCAAAAATTTTACTGTCGGACTTCGAAAAAAATTAATTTATCAAAGAAAACAATGCTACTATTTGTCAAAATATCCTAAAAAGCAACCAATATTGTATAAAAAGGCATAAAAGATAAATCTAGCCAAGTAGTTTGCGTTATACCAGCAACTGCGAGGAAAAAATCGGGAAAAGCTTGATATACCTAAAGGATCACATAAGCGCCTAGCGCACTATACATGGAACACCATACCGTTATTGCACATAATCACTAGAAAACGCACACAAGTTATTTATTTCTTCTAAATAGGTAAAACTATATGCTTATTAAATAAAACGTAACAAAGGCGTTTTCAAAGAATAAAATAAACACAAACCTTAATGTTCCCTGTTTTTGCCAGTGGAGAATGACACTCCTTCCTTCAGCCACGCATAATAGAAACTGATCCAAAAAGGTGGCATTCAGACAATATAATACGTGTACAGAAAGTATTCATTGTTGCAGCCACGAAATTTCAGAGCAAACGTTACAATGTAAGCGCGTTATAGCGCCGCCGTAACCAAACCTTACAAAGCGTACCATACATGGTGCGCTAGGCGATAACGTGTAGGAAATGCAGCACGAAAACAAAGTGATACGTGAGAGGGTAAACAATGGCAGACGTCAACAACGTTGTATGTAACCTAACCTCTTTGTTGCTTATATCAGCTGTTGAGTCCCAGATGCGAAAGATACCACGAAAGTTTCGAAAGATGCGGAAGAGTTTATATGGACACAATACTTTTAGACCCGTCTTTTCGGCGGTGAATTTGGATAGATTCGACTGAATTCTATGGTATAATTAATGTACGGGTTGTTTTAATATGAAATAGGAACATCAGTTCTTTGAAATTAGAAAAAATGTCCTTTCAAGACTGAAAAACTTCCTTCGGGGATAAAGTATTCTTGTCTTGTTTAGCAAAAAATTTATTCTGGGAATAAATTTCTGACTGTGGCTGTGGGAGGGGGCTATAGCCCCCATAGCCCCCCCCTGGATCCGCCACCGGATGCGCATCTGATGCGCTGCGCGGTAGCGCTGCAGCTATCACGAAGGCGCTTCTGCAGCGCGCCTAGCACTCCTAAACTTCCTTTTTTTTAATGTCGAATGCGCTGCTAACAGGTGTCAGGAGCGCTGCACAAGCATGTCATGAAATCTTCAACCTGCAAAAAATAGTTTACTCAAGGATTAAAGGTAGATGATGTCTCCGGACTGCATAGATTCAACTTCATTTTCGCATCTACCTACGGTCAACCTCTCATCTATCTACGTTAAGCCTATCACGCAAGTACCTACGCCATTTCCAACTCTCAACTGATAGATGAATTTCTTGAAAGTTGTATATATACGGCCATTCCCGTGCGTAAATGTGTTTGCGAGAACTAACTTTTAAATATCAATGCCGTGATAGTTTATGGAAACGTACCATCCAATCACGATATCAGTTTTCAGGCATTTATTAATTGAAACCTATGTTGCCACATTAAATGAAAATAAAGCCAATATTAATGAGTATAAACAGTATAAACAAGATGTTTTCCAATTGAACACGTTTGTTTACATTTCAATGAAGACGTAACTTACTCGCGCAAATGTTACGAACGTGAATATGCATGTATATGGGTCAATCCATTAATAGTGGTCCAGAGGTGGTTGCTTGATGATTTTAAATATTTTTTTTTATATTTTTACCATACAAACTAACATTTATTGAGAATATAAATATGTCATTATTTTGTTTTTTTATTTTTTTTCCTGATAGTGGCCATTTTTATGTTAACGAAACACCGATTTTAGGCGATTTCAGTGTTAAAGCAAATATCTCCAATTCTGTGTATCCTAGAACAATCAATCAAAAACCAATCGATTCAGTAAATAATGAACTTAAATACAGGTTAGGTTATGTATCGACCTAAAATTAAGTCTAGGGTCCAAATATTGCTTCAAAGTTTTCATCACTTAACTAAAAAATCAATTTTTACAATTTTTTTACATAGGAAGGCAAGATACTTAATGTTTGAAATGTTTTTATTTGAAAGGTATAAAGCCATGCTTTAATTTTTTAGAATTTTAAGCTGTGGACTTCAGTGGTTTTTTTATTAAATGTTTTTAAAGTTCTTGATTTTTCAAATTTTCCAAAGTTTAATGCCCATTATCTTTGTTGGGCATGAAATTAAAAAATTGAAATTTGGCCCATTTACAGTCCTTTAGATGAGAAATAACTAGTAAAAATTTTGTTTTGTGGACTCAACTATTTATAAAGATATTAAACATTGAAAAGTACCAACAAGTATCAACACGGCACCATTTAGTACCCTCTTAAGTAATGCTTGATGCTTTTAAAATCATTATCATAACTCATTTATCAGTTTTTCACCTCAATTTACAAGTTATTCATTATAAAGTAAACATTTGGTATAGTAAACTTAAGCTAAAATGTAAATGCAGGCCTTAGAATACAAAGAATATTTGGGAATTCAAAGAAACTTACCTACATATTAAAATTGGTCATTCCATAACTATATACCAAATTTTTACTTTATAATGAATACCATACAATTGTATGGTAAAAATATTAAAAATCACCAAGCAACAAATTTAACTTTTTCTGGATCACTTCATATGGATTGAACCATACTCAATGTTACGAATGTGGAAATGAGAAAACTGATGAATGTACCAATAAAAGCATAACAATAATTTAGTGTACAACGGAAATTAATTACACAAAGCTATCAATGAAGTGTTGTTACTGGCAGAACCCAAGTCTCTCCGATTCGTGTCAAAGCTTTCCCATTTATGCCAAATTTTCGGTCTAAGAATGAACCACAGGCTAAACATGTTACTATACATCAAGAATATATTTCATTAAATAAAAAAACAAAGGATACACATAGTAAATGTTTAAAGAATGAGTATTCATATCTTCCTCTTTCGATTGAGACTTTATTTTATTTTATTTTATTTTATTTTATTTTATAGATTTTAATGTTCGCCCAACAAAATAATTACAGGGCAAACAACAATTCACCATCTCCCCTTATTCAAAAGACTACCTGCAGCGCTGTGGCAGTGCGTCCGCAACTTGCGGCTGCTGCACTTCAAACACGAGCAGCGAATGCGCATTAGATGCATTTCTCGATAATTCGCTCTATGAGAGCGCTGCTGAGACACTGCTGACGCGCTTCAGTTGACATGTGCTGCACTTGCAGCGCTGACATCCTTGTGAAGCGCTGCTGCAGCCATGTGTGTTTACTGGGTGCGTTGGACGGAAAGGAAGCCAAATGAGGAAGTGCTTGACATGGTGGGTGAGGAGAGGAAACTTATAGATGAGACAAATGGGAAGGCAGGGTAAGTGGCTGGAAGGGGTAATGAGGGACGATGGTTTGCTGAAGGCCGTGATAGAGGGTAGGATGTTGGGCAAGCAGGGAAGGGGAAGAAAGAGAATAGGTTTTATGGACGGGATGAAGAAAGGTAGGACTTATGCTGAAATGAAGAAAGAAATACTAGAGGTAGAAAGGGCACGGCACGTGTAAGAATCCGTTGGATATTCTCTGACTTTCATCATAACCAACCTCTAACCGGTAGATTAATTACTCCAGACTAACCTTCATGTACGGCGCATTCCGAAGTGACTTTCATATGCCCTCTTTCCTGGGTTACAGAAAAAGTAACATTGGATAATGCATATTTTCGCAGCCATTTCTCCGCCAGAAAGTATACTTTATACATATAGGACAGTGGCGGATACATATGGGGGGCGCGTGCCTCCCCCCCTTGCGGGGCCGCCCGCATTGCCGACCGCGCCGCCCCCGCCAGTCAGCCCGCACGCTATTCGTTCGTGTCTTTCGTCAGTCGACTCTGAGTCGAGTTATTGAGTAGTTTTACTTTCTTATGTAGCACGCGCTCGCGTCATCGTATTTTATACGTGTCTGTCTGGCAACGCTAACCTACGAGAAAAGTCGCGGCCATTCTGGTGATCACGATACGTTATTCTGTCTGGCATTTGTTCGAGAAAAGTCGCGAATATTCTACTGTTTGTATTTGTTCACAATCCTTAAAAGTCTGGAAGCGAACATTCTGGCACCGAATGTTATCGAAACAACCGAACTACATATATAAGGGAAGCAGAGTCGCTGCCAGGCAGTCAGTTTGAAAGCTACAATCGTCGCGATAACTTGCTTGCAGCGAGCACCTTGAGTTTTTTCTGTATCCGCCACTGATATAGGATGGCTAACAATAAGACCAGCGGGGTCCGGAAGATATGCAATCCGCTTGACAATGTTTCCAACATGGCGCTACGAAACGGGCGTTTCGCTTAACCACTGCGTGGATAGAAGAAAGCAAAAATATCATAGAGGGGAAAATAGTAAAAAGGTGTACAAAATTTAGACCATCTTTATTTCTGAAATGAAAACTACAACTTTCAAAGTAACTTTTTTTGACTTTTTGTTGGCAAATTCTTCAATGACAATGTCAAAATTTATTTCAACTGTCAATTGTTACTCTATAGACAGTATGGCAAGATTTCTCAAACACAAGGTGCTCATAGTAGATCTTAGGTAATTCTTGATCAGTTTTAGTTTCGAAAAACTCCTTTCACAGGTAGCAACGCAAACAGCAACTGTGAGGAAAATACGCAGCGTTATTACTATATTGGAACCGAGTTCCGAAGGTTATCCTTTATATAGAGAATAACAGAGAATAGATCGTCTTGATATTTGCATAAAAGATCAAGTGTAATTTTTAACCGTCGATCTGAGAGCGTCTCCCATCTTAGTTGCTGCAGAAGGCTTGTAACACTAATGGAACTATCGTAACGACATTTTACATTGATCTTGCCGAAAACTAGCTACGCAGTTTAATCTGATATCAGCACCACTTTCTTTAGCTCGCTTCATCTGAAAATAGGGCGATAGTCTGTTAGAAATATGAAATAATTGTTTTTTTGAAAAAAAATCATACAGAATTTTAAAAAAAGGAAGGAAAAAAATTAGATCAAAGTGATGGTTGATGAAGCTAATTATCACAAGACTTGTGACAAAAGGGACATGCCACAAATTATACACTGTTTTATCAAATAAAACATTAAGGAAAAAACTCAGTGTAGCAAAAGAATGCTTCCGTGAATTAAAAAAGTAATAGTATTATATCCTACAGCAGACCACACAGTGCCGCCCCCTTAAAAGTGCGCCCGGGGCGGACCGCCCCCCTCGCCCCCGCCTAGCTACGCCACTGTTTCTTCCACTTACCCGCTAACCCAATATCCACCACTCTGTCACGACCTACAGCCCTTTCCTTTCGCCCTTCGCTAGGCAACGGCCCCACGCCATGGAAACACACCGCGGTTAGTCACACGATGGTCAGTCACACCAAGAAAGTTCATTAAAGCATCATCGTTGTTGGGCTCGGCTCGAGTTCGGATAGGGGTGGTGATCTTCCAATTCGTCCGAGTGTGCTGTTGCCCCCTGTCTACTGCACGTGATGCAGACAGTTTAAATGGGAAATGACATTAGCCGTCGAAGCACGTCAAACAAAAATACTACTGCTTCTGCCTTTCATTACCTGTTGAATAATAATAATTTATTTACTCCCAAAAAATTAGTACAAACTGGTAACAAACAAAATGGCGGGAGCTATAGGTGGTCTCCACGGTCATAAGACCAGAATCCTATAAATCCTCCAACATGAGTGTGCTCTCCTCACCTGCCAATACACTTCCTCTTTTGTCTTCCTTTCCGTCCACCTCCTCCTCCACACCCACATCTCGAACGCCTATATCCTCGCCCTCTTCTCTCAGAGTGTCCACGTTAATTCTGCCCCATACAACCCTATACACTCTACATTTAAACCTTCGCCAACCTATTCTTAAAAAGTTCCCTGTCACCTTCTCAGCCCCTGATCGCCTATTTATTTATATTCCCAAATCTAACTATCCCCATGCCTCTCTAACCATTTCCTCGGCATAAATGTGAAAAAGCAAAGGAGACAACGGGCAACCTTGCGTTACCACTTCACCTATAACCGTCCACCCTGATTCTCCGTCAGTCACCCTCACATCTGTACCAAATGGGCCATGCATTAGTTTGGAAAGTCATCTATACCACCAATTGTTTAATGTTTCACCGTAAATTGGCGCTACTGCTGTATGTGAACAATATGTTTTAATAAATAATTAAAAATCCACCCCTATTTTCATACGGATATTCATTACTTTGTCCTAATTCACTCTGTCAAACGCCGTTCCGACATCAACGAAAAAAAAGAAAAACGTCTGATTATACCCAAAGTTCCCTCCTACAAGGGTTCTCATCACTGAAATTGCATCCCGCATTACCTTTCCCTTTATGAACCCAAAATGGCGTAAAATTTAACGAATTTTCGATAGTCTCAGTAGTCTGAGGTTTTCCTATTTCGGAGATTTGTAAAGAACAATTACAGTTCTATTTTGAGGGAAACCATATCTTATATACCACATAACGAAAAGCGAGCCATTTTGTTGTCATGAACCGGGTCCCACACTTATGACTTGGTAAAAAACATTCAGTGCTCCGGAGACAACCTCCTCAAAATCTGACGAGGAAATTATAGATTTTCTGTCGCGGCATTTCCTCACTACCGCGTGTGTTAGGATAGAATGCGAAAAGTTCGATTCTCGAATGCAAAATCCGGGCGAGCCTTTTAAAGATTTCATAGCGGACCTAAGACAATTGGCGTAGAATGGTCAATTCCGGGACCTTGATAGGGGCGCACTTACGGCCAGTGCTGCATGGAATAAGAAATCTATCCTTGAAAGAACAATTATTTTATTTGAAATACTATGAGCTTACTCTTCAAATAGCTGTCAACCGTGCCATGGTGGCAGAGTGGGCTAGGAAACGATTGTCCCAACTCCAAGCTCAGTACACATTTGAGCCTTCGACTACACGAAACCTTGATCGGATTGAACGCCGTTAATCAGGTTCCATCGTTCCCGTGGGAGGGCAATCAAAATCGAAATGATCGTCCTCCCAAGTTCCAGACCCCTAACTTTCCCTATGATGGCCACCCTGTGAACACGTAACGGTGCCAAAGCGTATCAGCAGCGCTATACGGCAGCGCTGCAGCTACCGCGGAGGCGTTGCTGCTTCGCTTCT
The DNA here is from genome assembly GCA_963573305.1 of Pyrrhosoma nymphula. Taxonomy (NCBI): domain Eukaryota; kingdom Metazoa; phylum Arthropoda; class Insecta; order Odonata; family Coenagrionidae; genus Pyrrhosoma; species Pyrrhosoma nymphula. Next base: position 709,448 of record OY754330.1, read on the forward strand.
GACACCCTCTTATACTTTCCCTTTTTAGATCATAGTAGCGCTGCAAATGTGCGTCAGAATAGCTACATGTGAGCGTCATAAGTGCTGCAAATGAATGCCAAGGGGCATGGGAATTATTTTTCCACCCCTGGAAAAATTTCTCCCATGCGGCGTGATATTGGCATGTATCTTTATATCGAAGGAAGGCAGTTTTGGGGATGTCGAGTGCTCGTTAATTAATTGAATCGGCCGATTTTTTTCCGTACAGCACGCTACTTAGATTCGACGTCACCGAAACTGTTCCGACAAGAAAGATAAGGCTGTGGCAATTTTGTGGCTGGTGCACCAACCACAAAATGGCCGTCAGGGTGAAGGTGCGAGTTTGGGCTGTTATCTTTGCAGCGTTGCTTCTCCACACAGAGACTGCCAAACGAGGAGTTTTGCTACGTACCATTAATGTCACACTGTCGAAGGTGTGCTTCGTCAAGCGACGCTGGATGGCCCAAAATCAAGGAACACCGCAGGACTCCATCTCATATGGGACAACAGGTAGAGTCGCAGAGCCGCTCAGGCAACAACTCATTACATCATGGAGCCATTGGAGAATCCATGTGCAGATATTCAGGAAGCTAACCTAAATTCTCTATTATTTTTCACTCCTTCCTTGAGGGCACCACCCTATCCAGAGTGTTGTGTCCATCGAAGATATTCCTTTGACAATGGAGGTGTATAGTGGCGCTGACCACACCATTATTGGCAATCAGGTATTCCAATCAAACTTTTGTTTTTGAAATTGGAGCCATGATCTAGTAAATTGGCAACTTATATTCCAGCCAACGCCTGAATGTCTAAGGACAGTGCTGTTTCAATGCTGAATACCGCGGTAATGTGGCTTAACCCCATAAAGGGGTAAGGGTTGGTACTTACATTAAGGGTTAAAGGATTATGCTTTCGGTGGCTGCTGGTCCCGGCCCTTCGTTATTGGGACGCTGCATCTTCTAAGTTCTTATTACGCTCATGGTTTAATACATTACGTATTGGAGTGGAAGAGATAAATTTATGTTCATCTGGAAGTTCAGAGATTTGTGATTTCCAGGAAGTGTTTGGCCCCGAGTGGGGAGAGTGCAATGATCCCCCTTCCCATGTCCATTTGAAGGAAGGAGCCACCGCGCCCCTGTGTTCCCCAAGGTACGACCCTATGCCCTAATGAATTAAGTGTCAGGGGAAATCGGTCGTTTGGTAAAAGAAGGGATTTTCGTGCCAGTTAAGGTGTCAATACCGGGCAACGCCCACTGTGAATGTGGAAATGAAAGATGTCAGGATATGTGGGGATGCATGTATGTACTTGTACAGTGCATCCTAGTTTGCTTGAGAGATGTTCACCCTCTCCCACAATTGATGAAGCGTTGGGAAAATTGGCTGGTGGAAGTGTTTTGCTTGACTAATGATGTCACTTGCATTTTTTAAATTGACAGTGGATGCGAAGGTATTGACCCTTCACTACGACCCATGGGGGACTTTTCCAGGTGACCAAGCTAAGCCCAGGACCTACTTAAGTGCGGTCCCTGGGATTTTCCAGCAAACTATGGAGACCATCATCCTTGCATGGGTGGGAGGATCGGAAGTCTTCTTGGATGACATCTTACTTAGTCCAGGCCCCCAACCACGTCATCGCTTAGGGATAGAGTGAGGGCAGTCATCCTGAAGCTTAGAGATTCTGGGCTCCATCTGCGCTTGGACAAGTGTGTATTTGGAGTGACAGACTTAGAATTTTTGGGTTACCACACCGACGCAGAGGGAATAACTACGATGGATGAAAAGGCAATGGCTGTCCTTTCTGCGCCTAAGTCAAAGAATATTGACGACTTAAGGTGGGTATTCTATACTTCCAAGCCGCCTCCATTTAACGGTAGTTCTACTGAAATGGTGGTAGAACAGCCCAACGGGAAACTGTTGAAGGCGGCGCTGACAAAGATGGAGTGGGATCATATCCTTGGGAGAGTGGGGATGGAAAAGATCCACTCCGTTTTGTTAATGCCGTTGCTTGAACGTTTAAAATTGGTAAATAGCCTTAACGCGAAAACAGCATCAAAGGTTGTTGATTTTTTTGCGTGTATGAAAGAATATTTCTTTGATTTAAGTGGGCTGATATTCCTCATTTCGGAATCTAGCCTTCGTAACGTGCCCCGGAATATATTACCAAAACATTTCGTAAAAACCAAAGTTTGCAATTTTTTATAAAAAACACAACCATTTCATGATAAAGTTACTCTCCACTTAAATCAACAAATGACTCTTCATCTACAGAAGACGAAAATTACAAGTCTCCAGCTGTCACGGCAAAGCCGTCACTATGGGTTAGAGGGAAACGTCTGAAACGAGCTTCAGATATGTATAAAGCCCCTCCTTAAGGGGTTGGTAAATTATTATGACAACGCAATGGAGGGAATGGGTTGGTCTGATGAATGAGTGATACGCCAACGTACACCTTCGCCAGGTGAACCCTCAACTCCTTAAGGTGGATTAGATCCAACATCACCCTCTTCATAAATCATTGATGGCTTGGAACTCAGCTCATCACAGCCTCAGAGGGATAACACATAATCTATTCTAACCATTTGAAAGATTTTTTATTATCTAAATAAATTCTTCCTAAAATGCCCTAATACATTTTATGCTGTGTTAGAACCGTTATAAGATGCCATTTTGTTTTCCTAAATTAAGAGGGGGAGAGTTGATATGTATGTATTCTTTGTAGTGCTTTTCGTTGCTCAGTTGTTTGAAAGATTTTTGACTGCCCTTGGTCGATGTAAGCATGCTCGCCACGCTTCTTCGAGACGCCATGACCATACAGGGCCATAGCCATCGGGGGGGAGGGCAGGGAAATTGGTTACCCCTCCTAGGAAATTGGTTACCCCTCCTAGGAAATTGGTTACCCCTCCTAGGAAATTGGTTACCCCTCCTAGGAAATTGACAGACCCTGCCTAAAGAGACATGACCTGGCTACGGCCCTGTGGCCATAGGTCACGTTTCTGTGAACTAGGTTCGGATAGAAATTTATATTTCATTGATGTGATGTTGAATATCTTATTTTATAAATATAACACCAGATGAATGAATTGATTATTTCTCATTGGTTGTATTGCATTTAACTGTGCCAGTGCTGAATTATTTCACAAGGAAAGAGAAAGAGAGTAATTGGGCTTAGCTTTAAACGGGCAAATTAGTGGATTAATGTGGTTTGAGGGCGAAAAATCACTTCACCTAGAATTTGATGAATTAGACCTCATTTTAAAGAAACAACTCTCATCTTTCCAATCATATAAAAATATCAACACCTTACCGAACTACTTTTCGAGCTGTTTGCCTGAAAATATAAACTGTTTTACATTTAGGATAGATTATGGCTGTGCGCTCCAGAGGGAGAATATTGAAGGAAATAGGAATTTAAAACACCTAGATTTCGTCAAAAAACTAACGGTGTGTAGATTGCATGCTTTCTCAACTATTTATAAAAAATAATATATTACTCACCGAAGTAATTTTGACAGAATCGAAAAAAAACCTGCTGTTTTGAAGGGTTTTCAACCGTACGGCGGGAATAAAATGAGTCAAGTTATAGACTTATGTACTATTTATTTATTTAACTACTATTTATCTACTATGTGTTTATTTAATTACTGATACTTTTGATCATATATAACTATATCTTTGCGCCATTAATACTACAATATTTATTTTATACTTCTTACAGACGCTGAAATCAAAGAATAAAATTTGAATATGGTCTCCATTATGACTAGGGAACTATCTCTCGCTCAAAACCAACTTGGGTTACCAACCAGTTGAGAGAGCCCATAGTTACCGTCGAGGCCCAACACTTTCGTCGTCATCATGGGATGTTGATTTCATCTGGGGGATATGATGTCACACACACACACATGAGAAGACTTCGCCTAGGATACCGGGAAAGCACCAGATGTGGGATAAATAATGACTACTGACACTTTGGGTTCACCAAGTAAATATTTATTTATTTTTCATCACAATTACACAGTTAAAACACTCCATACATTCCATGTAGAGTGAATGTATTCATTTAATTCGGACTTTTTCTTAATTAATAGGGTATATATGCTATTACCTCTTCCTCCTCCAAGCAAACATTATTGTTCCTTGCTCCTTGAAAACACCGGCACCTCTTAACGAGACAGATGCTCAAAAAATAAAACAGTCAAATGTTTTCTGATATTAAAATATAAAACAAGTGACGCCATTATCCGCGGCGCATTTACTTGCAGGTGCATTCCAGCTAGTGGAATTTTATTTCCATAAGGCAACCTAAATTACAATTTTATGGACGTTCACACGATGACCATTAGATGGTGATGACATATAAGGAAGCATTATTTCAGGGAGAAATTCTCGTGTAGCACATGAACATGCGGCAACGATGAGCTGAAGGCAGTAGATACAAACCTTGGCTAGTTCTGAGATACCGTACGCAAGGCAACACCTATTACTTTTCATGAGAATTCTGTGATGAAGGTGTTTCCTTCTGTCGACGACTTTTGGGGAGACGAACTTTTTAACGTGATAGGACCCACGTGCGTATATAGTTTCTCTAAAAAGTGATTACGTTGAAATGAGAATTGAGTGAAGCGCAGGGGAAAGTATTCTGGTGAGAAAAGCTTCGTCTTATGAATTGTGGCGAACTGGAGATCTTCTCCGATTTAAAATTTATTCCTCCGAAGGTTACTGCTATATTCTGTTAATGCTATATTCTACTAAAGAGGGTATTATGGGTATGGATTTTTATGAGTACGGGTTGTTTATCAATAAATCTATCTGACATTCTTTTAAAAAAACAGGATTTTGGTCAGTTTCTTTTGGATTTCTGCGATGAAGCTATACTTTTTTAGCAACAGTTTCGCAGTGCTATTCAGCCGGTTTCGTCAGGCTTTCTAAATCAAAAATTAAAAATAAATAAACTAACTTAAGCAGTTATTATGTAGCATGATTAATAAATAATTGAATTTTTCAAAAGTATTTTCCACGTATAAGGAAGTTTACGTAACAGAGAAGATGGCTACAAACTTCCTTATACGCGGAATAGACTTTTGAAAAACTCAATTATTAATTAATAATGCTACATATTAACCGCTTACGTTTGTTTATTTATTTTTCATTTGTGATTTAGAAAGCCTGACGAAGCCGGCAGAATAGCACGTCGAAACTGTTACTGAAAAAGTTTAGTTTAATCGCAGAAAACCAAAATAAACTTCCCAAAATTAAAACGAACTGCGAAATTCGACGAAAACACCAAGATTGTCTTCTCATTTTTACTGCTCCTGCTAAATAGCTCGGAACACTTTATTGGTGACGATGAAAACAAGATATTGCGTCAAATTTTACAGCTATACCTTCTCGTAACAAAATGGCTCAAGGAGACGTTCCGCAAGAAATACAAGGAGCTCCAGCAATTATTTCACAACCAAGCAGCACAAAACCCTTTAGTACTACGTGGTGACCTGTGGAATGGCCAAGATGGGTGACATTACTCAATTTCAATTTCACGGCGATGAGAATATCGGATCCGGAAATGAAAGGTGCACATTTTTTCACGCTATGCGGAGAGGATATCTACAAGTTGGCATGCAATATTTTACATCCGCACCAAGTAAGTGAAGCTATCCGACATTCTTTAAAAAAAACCCATGATTGTCTTTTCATTTTGACTCCTGCTTAATAACTCGGTACACACTTTAGTTACCAAGGAAACCGTGGGAACTCACGCTCGCGATGGCGAAGTACGGTATTTCCCTTCAGTCCCTTTCACCCGCGGGACCAGTAGAGAGAAGGAATCGCCGTGAGAGATATTATGTCGGTTACTTCATTCATAATATCCGTAAAAAAGAGAAAATAGCACATTAAGTAACATCAAATTTGTCATACAGTGTTTAGTTCTTTAGCTTCGATCGGTCTGTGGCTCAAGAGAAGGTAGCATCAAAGAAGTCACCCTAACCCTTCCGTGAACCAGTATGCATAGCTAACGTTAAGACTACAGCGTTTTGAGGTGAACGATAATTCGTTATTGACAACGCCCATTTCTATTTTTTAGTACTCAGTTTATCACCCAATCCATATCTGTGTTTGCATAATGTGATTCTACATTTCCTAGTCATGACCGGATTTTGGTTAAAGTGTACGGTTGGTAATCTTCATTCCCAAACCCAAATTTTATTGTGAAATCTAAAATTTATTCAAGTTCCAAATCCATTGGTCCTAATAGCGGAGGTTGAAGAATCGTGCGAAAACGCAAATTTTAAAAAAATGGAGAGTTTTCCCATTAATGTTAGTAGTTACTGGCTTAGGTTTTGTTCATAATAATCAGAGAAAATGGTCTTCACCTAAATATCAACACCCTTGCTTGGTCCTTAAATTGACATCACTTGAGAATCCACCAAAGGGGCATTTTCGCATCCATGGGACATCCATTAGTTTCCAAATGAATGCAAAAATTTTCCATAAGTTTGCATGAAATGACAACCATAGGATGCGTCATTGCATTGGCTAGGGATGTGGACCAGGATCTAAGGCCACGGTTGGTCACCGTGAAGTGGACTCTTTTGATAAATAAATTGCATGGAAATATACCCTTTATTATGCATAAGTCTTGCACTTATTTTTATCAAAACTTACATTTAACATTCGCGAAAGATGGGTAAACCTACCACGGTGAAATTGTTTAACTTTTTCAAATTGTTGAAACAGGGGCTTTAAAATCACCCATCAACCTGGGGCTTCAACAGGTAATAAAAAGGCCAGAGACTCAAAATACATTAAAATCAGTCCTATTTGACTACTTCATTTGCGTGTTCACAGAAAATAATTTTTCGAAGCACATAATTGAAACTAAAATCGACGAGACGAGTGAATGATTTACCCATTCGAGCGACACATCTCGATTTTAGGCGAATTTAGACGCGACCGAAATTCCTAGAGGAGACTGAAGTGCGTGAATAGGATTGAGGGAGGGAGGATTTAAATGTAACCGTTGTCGACGAGTTCCTGCACCAGCTCCGACATCCTCCGACGGCCCTCCTCGCTCGGCGGGGCCGTGAGCAGCTGGTACTTGTCAGGGCCGTCCTCTCCGGAGGCCGCCGCGGCGCCTCCGCCCCCGGCGCCGTACAGATCAGGCGCCACGTCCGAATCGCACGTGGAGATGGGGATCATGTCGAGGGCGATGCCCAGGCCGAAGCGGCTGCAGCGGGCCATCTCGAGCCGGAGCGTCGCCATGGGCAACAGCAGGTCGTCGGTCTTGCGGCCCAGGTCCCGCAGGGCGTCTCGGAGGCACGCGTGGTAATGCGACAGAAGACGGTCGAAGTGCGCGCGCCTCAGCTCCCTCGAGGTGCAGCAGTAGAGGAGGCTGGCCAAGTCCAGGGCCGGCGAGCCCACCCTCGCCATCTGGAAGTCGAGCAGGCACGCCTCGGCGATGCCCTCCGAGGCCGAGTAGCGGAACATGATGTTGTTGGTCCAGCAGTCGCCGTGGCAGAGGACTAAAGGCACGTCGTACTCCTCGCCCGTCCCGTGGGCGGACTTGGCAGACACGAGTCCCACCATCCGCATGAAGAAGGCGTCGTCGGTGAAGGCGCCGAGTCGACGCAGGTAGGCGTCGGAGGCGGGGAAGGCGTCGGAGACTACGGCGCAGGCGGCGCGGGACGCGGAGCGGTAGTAGGCGCGGTACCACGCCTCGTTCTCCGGCGTGAACATCACCTCCCGCACGGAGCCTTCGATGAGCGAGGAGAATCTCTCCGGCTCGGCGGCCCTCATGGCGAGCGAGAGGGCGTGGAGGCGTGCCAGCAGGGCCAGGGCCGCCTCCAGATGTGCCGCGTCCAGCCCCGCCTTGCGGTCCGCCATCCGGAAGCCCCGCGCCCTTAGGTCCTCGAGGACGATGAGGTCGCCTTCCGCGTGGAAGCAGCCCGGCACTCCCTTGAACGGACTGCGGGAGACCATCCGCGCCTGCCCATGTGTGGGAGAGACACACACACACGAAATAAGAACACAGTTTAATAAGAAGAAGGAGGGGATCTTGTTTTTTAAGATCTAAGACAACCATAGTCGGGAAGGTTACCGAAAAAATGAACTGATCAAAAGTTAAAGTTAACCTCTGTAAAAAGTAACTAGTTATAGTTAAAAGTTACTTTTCTTAAAAATTAACATGTTAAAGTTAAAGTTTAAAAATGTAACTTTTACGTTAAAAGTTACTTTTTCAGTTACTTTTAAGAAACGTTTAATAAGTAACTTTCAAAAGCTATTTTTCGCAATTGAGATTAAATAAATACAAACTTCAAATTCTAGAAAGACTTATTTATCTTTTACTTAAATAGTCATTAAACTTAAATAACATTCTCATTTCAAAATTGTACCGTACATCCGTCCTCTCCTGTCTGAAAGAAGAAGCCGGCTGCAGCACTAAACATGCTCTCACATTGCGATGATGATGGAATGCTAGTGTTTTACTATCTCGCGGACATGGTCTTTGAGTGGTTTCGTGTTTTCTCGTCTGAGTTCCTAAACTTTCGCGGTCACTCCACTCAAACCCGCTTCTATTTGGATGCATTGCATTCTTGATATAACTACCCAGATATATTGCATTCTTAGATACCGTTTTATTTACCCCTCTGTCTGTTGGGCAAGCATTGCGCCCAAATTGGAGGAGGTCGACATTCACCGAAAGTTAACTAAAAAAACTGAAGTTAGTTTTGTATCAGTTAATGTATAATTTTAACGAACTAAAGTAAACTCTTCTAAAAAGTAACGGTTAAGTTAAATAGTTAACTACATTTTAACGATTAATTTTAATCGTTAATCCCAACTATGTTGGCAACATTATTAATACAGCTTGTGCTGAATTCCAGAGCAGCTGATTGAGCTTATTTTAGGTGGTAGTTTGGGCGAGATAGTTCCCCATATAATGAATGCCATATAATGGAGTTCCAATTTTTATTTTATTTCCGGGTTTGTAAGAAGTAGGAAGTAAACGTAATATTAATGGCGCAAAAATATAGCTATTTATTACAAAATGTCTCAGAAATTAAATAAATATATCTACTTAAGTGTCTAACTTGACTCATATTTCACGCCGTGCCGTTAAAAAGATGTTTTTTGTTTGATTCTGTAAATATTACTGCGTAATTGATAGTAATTGATTAACTCTTATAAATCGTTGAGAAATTATACAAAATACACACCGTTAGTTTTTTGATGAAATAGAGGTGTTGGAAAATCCTAACTTTTTTCAATATTCCCCAACTTAAGCGCACAGCCGTAATATATCACATAAAAAAATAGCTCATATTTTCCGGCAAAATGCTCGAAAAGTAGTTCGGTCAGTAATATTTTTCGATGACAGCCATCGTCATCGAAACATTTCGATGAAATTTTTTCATCGAAAATCGATGACCAAAATCGGTCATCGCACAAGCCTAGCACGTAAAGTGACGTAAAGTTCCAGGGAGTGACAGTGACTGTCTTAAAGTCTCCAGCTGAGGAGATATGCAGACCGCTCCCAATCCGTCCATCCAGGAAGTTTGAATATATTTCTTTTTTTCTACAGACCGTCAATTTTAAAATGTTTACAGAGGCCTAGTGACGAATATTTCCTTAAAATTATATTCCTCACAGTTAATACATTCACTTGATAAAATGTCAAGTCACAGCTGCGGCAGTTTATTAATTAAAAAAAATACAAAAGTGACACATGAATGAATTTCCGATTTTTTAGGCCGGTTGCAATTCAGCGAGACTAATGCTCTAGATTATCATAGAGTTAGAATTTTTGTATTTCCGTTTAAAACGAATGTAGCTACTATGTTTTTCCAAAGTCTGGAGCCTGAGATGTTTCATGTGCTTCAATTGCTTGAATAAAAATATCGTTGTTCGCAAAAATGACTTTATAAGTTACATACCTATATGTTTGGTTGTCAGTAGTTTTTTCCTTAATTAAAGGATTTTATAATAGTTGTTCCTCCTTTATCAGCCGAGCGTGACTCTCCGGCACAAAAAAATATCGCTAGACTGCCGAGCGTGTTCATATGGCACACTGCGTCCTCCTTTCTCTCTCAAGGCCCCTGGGACTGTCAAATGATAGAAAGTCATATTTTTTTGCGTCATTTGACTAAGAATACATCTTTCATCCATCTGAATTTTTTTCTTTGGATATCTCACGGTATTATATGTTGTTTGACGTAATATAACATGACGAATCCAACTCCCGTAAACAAGGCTTGCTTGCCATTTGTTTGAGGAGGAAACCGAATACTTTCCTCAGTACAAATGAAGTTATAGACCGCAGAAAGACATATATATTTCTATAAGAGAAGCATTCAGAATGTAGAAGGTCCTCCTATCATGAGAATGTTTTCTTTGTAATGTCAAGATAATGTGATTTTATTCGACCACCTTTCGCCTATATGATACATCTCCTTACTCTAGGACTTAGGCTTGTGCGATGAATCGATTAATCGAAGTCATCGACGATGATTTTAGTCATCGCGGTGCGATGACTGTAATCGATGACGATGAATGTCATCGACCATCGATGTCGATGAGTCGATGAGAATCATCGATCCCGATGAGTCGATGAGAACCATCGATCCCGATGAGAACCATCGATGAGGATGATCGATGGGACGATGAAAATTATAAGTTTTGTGTCGCCCGTCCGTCCCGTGCCTCCGCCGGTGACCGCTATGACGTTTCCTCCTTTGTCTCCCCCTCCCCGGCACCTTCCTTGTTCTATTGCGCAACGCCTACTTACTGAAAAAAGCCGGCGGCGTTGAGATCCAGCCCACGTGGGCCGCACAGGGATTGGAGTACGTCGACTCTAGCAGATGATATCTCGGGGAAGGTAGGTGAGGGGACGGAGTTTCTGCCCATGAGCACCTTGGCGCTCCACCGCTTGGCCTCGATGTTGTCGTCTGCTACTAGAATGTCGCCGTTTTATAACATTGAGTGTCGAAACTGTGGTCCAGTCTAGACGTGTTGTAGCTTGTTTCCCAGTGTCAGTATCCCTACGCTGCATTCAGTTGATCCCGGCTAGGAAAATCGCGGTCATGTTTTCCGCCAAATCCAAGGCGAAGGAGCACAGGCTGATGCGCGGAAATCTTTAGACGGGCTATTTGCGAAGAGGCGCCGCACCAGTGATGGTGTTGTTCGTGCTGCTGACACGAGAAACGCTACCTCTGCTGACGACCCCTTCCTGGCGGAGCTCCACAAGTACGAGGATGTCCCAGCTCTATCCAAATCTTTGGACGTCCTACATTGGTATAGGGACAGGAAGGATGTATATCCCCGCCTTCAGAAGTACGCGAGGAAATACCTCTGTATTTCTGCCACTTCAACAGCATCAGAGCGGTTCTTCAGCGATGCAGGAAACGTTGTGTTGGACGCCCGACATCTACTCACCGACGAAAATGCGGAAATAAGAATTGTTTTATACCACAATAAAGAGTAGTTGCTAAACTTGTAACTTGAAGATTGTTTCTCTCTTTCATATATAGGCCTATTTTTACTCAATTACGGTTGACCCAATTCAATCTTCACTTAATAGCCACACCAAACTGCCAACCGAGACATCTGCACAGTAGGGATGGCCTTAACTGTGACCTTATTGTCTCCGCCTTAAATGTGATTGTTTCGTTACAATAACTGTGATTATAAAATGTAATTGCGATCACATTTTAGAATGGACACGGCATGGAAATGACAATCGCAATCACATATTAGGGGGCTGGCCATGTCGGTACGTCAGCATTCCAGTAGTTCAACTGCACAATAAAAGAGAGAGACTCTTCGATCAAGTGATAAAAAAATACTGTTTATTATAAACTTTTGGAGATATATACCTATACGTATATATATGGCTGAGAAATGCAACCCTTCTCCTTAAATGGTAACTTGAAATGAAATTATAAAAATGATAAACTTATTTCACATTAGTTTTCAAGAAATGCCTCAAACTGTATAAACAATTTAACATTTACATATAGAGGCTCTACTGGCAAAAAATAAAAATTTTAAGTAGGTAATTGCACAAAACTTTGGCATATAAATAAATGTTACTTTTGGTTTGAGACTAGAAGATTTTCGTTTCTTACGTAATATCACAAAGTAATAAAGAATTAAACAAACAATTAAGGAAGAAAACATGCCAAACGCCAATGTCACTCTTTTTCCATGTATTTGGAACTCGCATTTAAAAAGTGAATGGCGTTCACTTTATCATCACCCTATTTCTTCTTGAGGATGACTGTCAGTCTGTGGTTACACACACACTTTTGGCTGCATTGAGTAATTGGCTTACGCAAAATTCGCATTCCTCATACATGGCAGGGATCATGGTGATCGAAATGCGATGCCTACCAGTAATTTCATAATTCGGCTACGCCACTTCCATTAATTCTTTAAACCCAACATCTTCCACAATGCTGAATGGCTGCAAATCAATTATGAATAATCCAAGTAGCTTCTGTTCAATGTACTGCTTTCTTTTGAGAGAGAGCATTAAGGAACCAAAAGAAGGAATTGTTAATTGGCGTTGAACTGTAGTCGAAGAAGACGGACGTGGGACGGCGGCTGGCATTCGAAGGGAGCTATCATTACCATCATTACTTGTTGATGGAGTAGCTCTATCCATCGAAGTTAAACAATCTCCGACATCTTCTGCCGTTGGATCGTCTTCACAGGATAGTGTAACATTCTGCAATAAGCATATTGAAATTTAGCAATATCTACGTACTTCGACTCACGGAGAATGGGACAATTTAAATACAGTAGATATTAGGAAAAATAAATGGAAAATATCTCAAATGAGATGCAAATTGTGAAAATAGATGCATGATGGAAATCAATCAGAACATTTTAGTCAACTACCCCGTCAAATGATTTCTGAATTATTCCACATTTCAAATCAATGTTTACGGTAGATTATATGAGTCAAGTTACGTATTATTATACGAGTATGTCACGAACATGTAATTATGCTTCACGTACAGTTCCATATATCACTAATTTTTCTTCTTTTTTTTCCATTCATTTGAACGCCTTATCCCAAATGTATATATAAAGTATAAACACCCCAGCTATTGCGCCTTGAGGACGATGGCAGGGCCACAGTGGGATGTTTGGAATTCATGTTTTTCGTCAAGTTTGTGGTAGACGATACAGAAGTAGCGATCACGTTCAATCACAGTTAATACTCAGTAGCAGTGGTAGCATTGTATTCGTTGGTTGCACTGGTGCAGTTGGTAGCAGCGGTAGCAGCCTGAGCTAAATCGGCTAAATTCACCGAATTCACAGTCACAGTGATTTCGATTATTTAGTCACAGGCTGTGATTGCTAATTTTCAGTATCGGTGATTCAATTACAGCGATATATCGCTCATCACTACTGCACAGTTCATCGAGATTCATCGATCATCGTAATTCATCGATCATCGAAATTCATAGATCACCGAAATTCATCGATCATCGAAATTCATCGATCACCGAAATTCATCGATCATCGAAATTCATCGATCATCGAAATTCATCGATCATCGAAGTTCATCGTTCATCGATGAATCGATGATCGATGGCAGCCATCGTCATCGAAACATTTCGATGAAATTTTTTCATCGAAAATCGATGACCAAAATTGGTCATCGCACAAGCCTACTCTAGGTTTGTTTTCTTGGTGTGAGACCAGGAAATTTCATCCTTTTGTCATGACAGAGAAGGATATACAGCCCAATTATATCCTTATCATCTCAGAAAGCACTCAACGATAGGAGCATCTTACTTTCATGAGAGGTTTTTTCCTTATCTCCATACGCGTACTAGGTTCCGCTGGACCATCTGTCCTGTGAATGACTCATCCTCTTTGTTCGTGTTTGCTTATCTCGCTGGTAAGGAGGAAAGGGAATCTTAAGGTGAGCACAAATCAAGATAACAGGATGCTGAATGATGCCTTTGATAGCATGCGAGCCTTTCTGCATACACACTTCGAAGTCCTTCCCGTCTGAAAATCTGTTGTGACTAACATTTTCATATCATCGCGGACTGGCTACGTGAGAAGTCTCTCCTGAAACTGATCGTTCAAGCGTGTTGTAGGCTGTGGCATGAGTATTTTTGAGACAATATTATAAGTAATATCGTAGTTCTAGCAATATGGCTTCTGAAAGTAAACTTCTGGAATAAGAGGAAGATATAGAAATTCTGACAGAGAGCAGTTGTGATGGAGACAGTGACACGGATGTTGAGCCCTCCTGGTGTTTACCGTTACGGAATTTCAAGCAAAGAGTGCATGCGCTCACCGGACCATCGTAAGTATTAGATAAAAATCAAGCACCACTCTCGATAGAGAATAGTCTACTCAATTTTGTTAAATTATTTTTCGGAAACAAAATTATTTGGGAGCGAGGTTATTGTGTCGTTCAAAGGACGAGTCATTTTTCATCAGTATATTTCTAAGAAACACGACTTTGGTGCCCGGAATGTGAAGTTGGGCTGTGTGTAGACCTCTTTTTCATGATCTATCGCACAATTGTCAGTATATGAAATGCGTAGCTGGCTGACATCACTATGATAATATTCAGTCCGAAGGAAAATGTACAGGTATTTACGAAATTTACATGACTTCTCATAAATATGGGTTTTATTGCCAAATTTGCTATTTACGTTTTTGAACTACAGTAATTTTCCGTATGCAAGGTGCACTCATGTTTTCGTATCATAAATATAAAAAAATATTGCCGTACGAACTAGGTTTTATCATCAACCCTCAGCAGTACCTTGAGCCTCCACCTCTCTCCCTCCGTCTCACTTCTTCATATCTCTCTCAATTACCCCTACCCTCCCATCCTCCACCTATCTCTTCCCCCTTCTTTATCAAGAATATTTTCCCTCACTCTAACCCTTTCTTTTTGGAGACATCGTCTCTAAAAAGAAAGGGTTAGAGTGAGTTACTACAGCATCAGCTACTACAGCACCGCTCAGCTCAAAACACCGACTGCGGTTTTTCACTTCTGACGCAATTGGAACGGTCTGCTAAAGTGGTCCATCAATGGCTAAACACAATCAATTTATGTCGCACCTATTGCTTGGTTACTGCGCGTAGGAGTTATATCCATAATGTGGATACAAACATTTTTTTTCTATGTTGAAATTTTCTTAGACTTTCGGAACACGAAAATAACATTAATACCCTACATGAGTTTGAACCTAATTACATCGAAAATCCGGTAAAATATTGCCTACAAGGAAGGAATAAAACAAGAACAGCAGACTAAAAATTAATTAATTATAATTAACTAAGTATTTTATAATGCAAAAAACATATTAGTATTAGGGTGAAAAATTTGTCTTTCATAGTGTTTGGAAGAGAAAAACGGCGACTCTCGGAAAAAGGCAGTTGTCATACTTTGGATATTTTCCATTTTTTTACGGTTATTTACCATTCCATTACTTGAAAACTTTAAATTGAACTAAGGGCGTTGTGTTACACCATTTTTGTAGAGGAATTGCTCGTTCTTTTGCAAAAAAAACCCTTCACAGTCGAAAATAATTTAAATTCTTTTACATAAACAATAATTTAACTTTGATTTAAAATATTGTTATATTTACTATCCCTATAAAATCAAATCTCATGAAATCCCTGTAAAAACTCTATAAAGTACTTTTTATTTTATTGTGATACAACAATATTTTTCTTGTAATAATTTTTTTTCTAAAACACTACGTTTTAGTGGCAGAAAGTTTAAAAAACCTCGGTAGTCTAGATATACAGCCGGCGAAAAACCTCGTAAGATAAAGGTTAAAAAGGAAAGGCCATAAGCAGAGAGAGAGAGTTTCCATGTGTTGTCCGACTTCGGTGGAGAAGTTTTATGAGAGTGAGAGAGAGTTCTAACTCCGAGAGTACTATTCCTAGAAAACTGTTATTGCTTTTCGCTGATATTTTCTCATATAATGCTGTGCGCACTCTTCGCATTACATGTCTTGAAAAGCTATGAGATCTCCGTACGTGAATGGTAGTTATTCATTTATTATGTGCCGCGTTTTTTTTTCAATTTTAATGACGAATCGGAGTTAACTGATTAATATAGTACATGCCATACTTATATTTCACAAGCATACTTAAGGTGGTTTGAGTGAGATATAATTCCCATTGAGTCATTATGGAGACCATATTCAAATTTTATTTTTTTATTTCAGCGTCTGTAAGAAGTACGAAATAAATATTGTAATACTAATGGCGCAAATATATAGTTATATATATGCCCAAAATTCTCAGTAATTAAATAAATAAAGCTACATAGGTCTCTAACTTGACTCATTATTTCCCACCTTTAGGCTGAAAATCGTTCAAAACAGCAGGTATATTTGCGATTCTGTAGAAATTACTTCGGTGAGTAATATATTATTTTTTATAAATAGTTGAGAAAGCATGCAATCTACACACCGTTAGTATTTTGTCGAAATCTAGGTGTTTTAAATTCCTATTTTTTTAAATATTCTCCCTCTGGAGCGCACAGCCACAATCTGTCCCATGTCATACAGCTTACCTTTTATTAGGCAAATTGCTCGAAAAGTATTTCGGCAAGGGGTTAATATTTTTATATCATTGGAAAGATGAGAGTTTTTTATTTAAAATGAGGGCAAATCCATGAAATTCTAGGTGAATTGATTGTTCGCTCGCAAAGCACCTTAATTTGTACCCTGCAACGTTGACAAACCGATTTTCCTTTTGAAATAAGCAAATTATTTTCAGTTGAACCTAGCGCCGAGCTGTTCGAAAGGCCGCTAAAATTTCGCCTGCTTTCATGACGGTGACTTTATTCATCGGCATGTTTTCACTCCGATCTGTCGATTAATACGGCAGAAATATTAGCAAATAACAAATGTTAAAGAACCGATTTTTGTTTTAATAGTGGAATCGCCTTAGTTCCACCCTAGTAATAAAATACAGTGAAAAATAAGGCCATATCCCTATCTTCTCGATTGAAAATCAGGGGCAACTATGGCCGCCGCGCGCATGACGATCATATTTGGGAGTTCTAGAGCTTTAAGCATGAATAGACTTTGCCCTAACAAAAGCCACACGTATAGACAGGAAAAATTAACATTTAAACCTATGAATTAAAGATTAACCAATACACTTTGATACACATGCTAGATTGCCTTGAATAGATGCTTGTTCTTCAGATTCAATTTATTATTTTTGTCACTTGTTTTCATGTACTGGGTTGCAGCTCAGTACGAAACAAAATCTACTCTTATTAGACATTTTAAATATAAAATAATGCGGAATACACTCACTTCTGGGGCAATGGTCAACGATTGTCGGCATGGGTACAAGACGCTAATTTCAAAGGTTCCACTGGTCACTACCTGTACCAAGTATTCGATCCCTAACATCTATGCAGTACCTTAACAATATCAAAAGGACAACTACTACAATTTAACACTTTAAAATCCGTATTTATTTCACGAGATGAAAATTAACACCTCTGGCTCACGTTCCTCCATTTAACCCATTTAAGTCCACAACTGTACACTCGGCAATACCTCCAAATGCCCAGAAATCCAAAATTGTGTTTTTGGTGTGCAGCAGGAAGTTAAATATGCATTTAAATGTCACACAAGTGGCAAATATAATTTAAACATTTAGAAATTTAACCGTCATAATTGTTTTTCTGGTGAGAGGTCGAAAACCACTACTTGGGATAATGAGGCATAAATGCACACCTCAACTTCCATTTTTCCTCAATATCTTTTTCTCTTATACATATAAATAAGATGACTCATTTTAAAATTATCTTTACTAACTTAGGACTTTATTTCTTTCATCCAATGTTTTAAATTTTAACAGGTATTTATATTTAATTGTGGAATGGAATGAAGCACATATCATGCAAGGGAACATTACACGTTTCACATGCAGTTACACTTTTGTTTTTACAATGAACACAGTTCCCTCTTGGTTGACCAGTTAACACTAAATGCCTTCACAACTCTTTCTGATGCTGACTTACTACACTTTTTTTTAATGGACCAGTGGACTTTTCGCTTTGGACCATATATAGGTTTTGCAGAGTGATTCAACACCCTGAATGAAAAAAACTCTAACTTATTCCACCTACGTCCATACGACCTGCTGACGAACCATGCATTGTTTGCGCAAACATCTTATAGTCCAAAACAAAATAGGCATATGCCATTTTTTTTACCACGTATATCTATCTGATAATTGGAAATATGAGTATCCATTTGATCCACTCCACCCATATATATGTAATACATTTCAAGATAGAGCGAAAAATCACTTCACCTAGAATTTGATGAATTTGGTCTCATTTTAAAGGAAGAACTCTCATCTTTCCAATGGTATAAAAAATATCAACCCCTTGCCGAACTACTTTTCGAGCAATTTGCCTGTAAATATAAGCTGTTTTATATAAAATAGATTATGGCTGAGCGCTCAAGAGGGAGAATATTGAAGGAAATAGGTATTTATAACACCTAGATTTCGTCAAAGAACTAACGGTGTATAGACTGTATGTTTTCTCAACTATTTATAACAAATAATCTATTACTCACCACAGTAACTTTTACAGAATTGCAAAAAAACCTGCCGGCTTGAAGGGTTTTCAGCCGTACGGCGGGGAAAAATGAGTCAAGTTAGAGACCTATGTAGCTTTATTTACTTAATTACTGAGAATTTTGGTCATATCATACTAATATATAAAAATTGAATGGTGTCTGTCTGTCTGTTGTTCAATCACACTAACACTACTGAACCGATTGCGCTGAAATTTTGTATGTAGTTAGAAAATGTACCGGGATGAAACATAGGCTACATTAAAAATCTGTCAGGGCCCCCAAAGGCCCCCCCTGGGGGTTCCTTTTGGTCCATGCTAAGCATTGGGTTTGGTGCAGTGGTTTAATTTTTTGCTTTTAAAAATTACTTTCACTCAAGATAGAGGGCTGGAATTTTTTCTATTGGATGGCTGAATAAATGAAGTTTCTAATTATTTCAATCGATTTTCTTTTACGCTTCGTAATTCTCTGAAAATTATGTTTATAGCTGAAAAATCTCACATTTTTCTCTGAAATAAACAATAGTATATTTCCTTGACAACCAGAGATTTGAATTTCAAAGGATATTCACGCATCTGGCATTTAAGTTTTCTTGCAGGGCCATGTGAGCACGTAGAAAGAAAATTTGTATAAGAAGGGTCCAGAGTCCCAAGGGCCCCATGATAGATTGCTTCGGGGGGTAATCGATAACTTCAATGCACATTTACAGGTATACTCTTCAATGTCTATTCTCATAGTAGCCCTCATAAGGGAACTGCATACGAGAGAACACTTATGTGTAAAACGATACACATTAAGGAATTAAACGTGGAAGAATACTTAGGTGCAGCGAATAATAATGTTAATAATGCCTCTGTTGCGACAACAAATACGGCGTCGTTCATTATAGTTTAATACTCAGATGCATTACACGTAGTGGAACCGTCTGCCTCTCATTACGATTGCGAACTGTCTTTTAGACCAATTTCCACATAAACTTTGCGAGTTATTTATATATACTTAAACGTGTTAAAATGCAGTTTACTTACATTGACTCAATCATCGAGTTACCTATTCGAGTCTCTCACTTGCCTCTGTGTTTCCCCTCCTTGGACTTAAAAATATATCCATAAAAATGCCTTATAGAATAAAGGGTAACCTTTCGAATAAATCTTCTTAAGTAAGAGGAATGTCTTCTTTGCAAGAAAATGAGTTCTTGCAATAAAAACGACAAAGATTAGAAATGATCAAAGACATGTCCACCAGCGATCCAATGAGCCTATCCCCGTAGTGTTTCTCGGGTAACGCTAAGAACCGCACAAATACCATCCTAACCTAACCTACGGACGGGTAGCAACCTTTAAATCTGGTTCAAATATAGATCCATCTGTTTCCAAACTTCTATCTGTTTTAAGATGGCGGAAATTATAATTGCGTCACTACATGCTTCTTACCCATAAGAAGAACGGATATTATGCGCAATGGACGTAATCGGTGCATGAAAATTGGCAAGTGCACTAAGACTGATCACCATAGATTTTTAATTTTGTAACCAATGATTATGATTCAGGAAACAATGAATATAGCCACCCTTTATGCCAAAGGCATAGTCCGGGTATTGAAGGATTCATAGGACAAATGAACATGGCTGCTATTGAAAATGCTCCTTTTGACGTTGTCAACCGCTGGATTATACTCTACTCTCCTATCCTGATTAAGATACTCAACGCACATATCAACGTTGAATGGCGGAACTCAATTAAGTCATTGAATGCAAATATATTTATGTACACAAGGGAAGTGATCAAGCTGTTATTCACTCAGAAGACGGCTCAAGAGAACTTGAGGGACGAGGTCACCATCTATCAACCTAGGTGCTATGTATTAAGTAGTAATTAGTCTTCCTGGCCCATTATTTGGTTTCCCGTGCAATAAAGAGGACAAACAATCACTCAACTCTACGTGCGCGAAATGGAAAACAAACGAATTACAACGATCACAACAAACACGATAGGATACGAACACCTCAAATGATCACGCTAACAGTATTCTTCTGGTTTTGTGGTTTTCTTCTAAAATAAGTTCAATGTTTTTCACATCCGTTGAAGTTCAACGGGTACCTTCAGCTAGTATAACTATATATTTGCGCCATTAATATTACAATATTTATTTCGTACTTCTAACAGACGCTGAAATAAAAAAATAAAATTTGAATATGGTCTCCACTCTATGATTAGGGATCTATCTCTCGTTCAAACCACCTTAATTATATTTGGCTCAGGAATCTCAATTTTTCGTTTCTCTTTCAAGGCATGTGGCGTTACTTTTGATAAAGGCTCTACGCCAAATTGGTTCGAGAGAAGTCAAACTGCATTGTCATCTTTCCATTCCACTGTGATAATATTTCTTCCTTTTTCAACGTATTTGTCAATCGCTCCTCTTTCCATTTTCTTCATGTCCTTCTTTGACATTATGGAGCATTTTTCCGTTCGATTTTCGCGAACAGTATCAGTAGTACCTACTTCTCTTTCTGATAGTTGTGATATTACTTTAGAGCTGGTAAAAAAATTGTCGAAAAACAAGGAAAATTTAAATCCTGGGTATGATGTCTCCAATAAATCTACAAAACTGAAAATAACGGACCCTCCCAAGTCAAACTCTTTCTTATTCTTGTCATTGGAAGAATCTTTTCCCTGATATAACATAAATATGCAGATAGTACCCTGATTTTAATGCCGGCCATATATGACACACAGAAGCGAACCATGCCGATTGCAGCGCCGACCTATCTTTAGTGGAAAGCTAGGCTACACTGCTGCCCGTGTTGAAGATTTAGATCCACATGTATATTTCCATGGCTGACACAAGGAAGAGAAGAAGACGGAAAGATGAGTTAGAGGATAAGAGAGTCGGAAAGTAGAGGGGGGTGAGGAAGAAGGAGGTTGGGGGGGGGGGCCTCCAGCAATAATAATAGAGTGGTCCCTTTTCATGGCCCCAGGAAACGAATGCTTGATTGGAATATGGATCCCGAGTCTGAATGCGCTCCCAAGGATTTTAACTCGGATCCCTCTCAGAGGTCCTCCCTCCGCCCACCCGCCAATACACGCCGGGCTATCGAGATCTACTCGGGGACTACGTACTTCAACGGATGACAAAATTTCATCCAGGAATGGTAAGGGGCCGTTCAAGGATCGCGTAAGACGATTTATGCCATTTTTGACCCCCCCCCCTCCCCATATGTCAAACAAAGTTAGATTTTCCCCCTCCCTCTCAGTCTTACGTAAGACGTTAGATATTTATATATCTACTCTTCGTTAAATGCTCGCTTTCTGCAGTTTCATCTCTCCATAGAAGCCATCGTACAGCTTTGAGCAATAATGGATATCGTATAATTATGCAGTGTTTGGAGTACCACATTCATTGAGCATGGAGGTGTAATGTAGCTAGCAAGTCAGGCGACAGAATAGGAGCATTGGTGATATTACGGAAAATACGCCACTAACGAGCGGATGCTCCACTGCTAAATTTAATTCGGAAACGATACATACAACGTTTCAAGACGGACAAAAATCTTACATAAATTGGCTCCAGACCCCCAGCTCCAGACCCCCCATGATCCCAACCCCCCACCCCCAAAAACGTCTTACGTAATACTTGAATGGCCCTAAGGCTAAGGCGTTCGGTTTTTGTATTTTACTCGGGGGCTGTAATTATAAAGACTAAAGCAAAAGTGAGGAAATGTGTGCGACAAGGATGTGCTCGGTCCCCCATTGATTTTCAGCATTTACATTTAAAAAAGCAAAAGAAAAATGAAATAAAGAAAAAATTGAAACAGGAGTTTGGGAATTGGGAAAAGGTTTTGATGCTACGCTTCGCTGATGACATAGCAACTGAGGCAGAGAAGAAAGAGTATCTGACGAGAATGCTGAACTGGATGATAAAAACTATGAAGAGATACAACTTGAGGATGTGTTTTAAAAAAATAATGGATATGGTTTGTGGCAGAAGTCAAGAGGATAGATTCACAGTCTAACTAGGAAAACCTGCGCAATTGGAAGAAATGAACATTGCTGGTGGAAGGCTTGCTTCCAGGGCCGTGACTACCGCAAACTGGGCCAGCCGCCCCTGGGCCCCAAAGCCAAAGGGCGGCCCTCACGCGGATGGTTTATTCCTTTAAATAATTTTTATTTGTGTGTAAACACAGCTTACTCAAATTCCCGCAAAATAGCCAGCTTAGTAATAAATAATAATTTAAATAAAGAGTAATTTTTAAAAACCACGTTTTTAAAACGGACCAAAAGTATAAAATAATTTATATTGGCCATACACACATTTATATCCCCATAGTACAGATTCATAACCTCATGCAGATTGTCCTGAAAATTTGTGATTGTGAATTTTAATAGCTACGAAAATACTTGTAAGGTTGAAAACGAAAAACGTCGGGCGCATGAATTAGATAATTGATGCATGAATATAGTTCACCTAAGTCACTAACGATTTTATTGCACTGCAAAGTATATGAACTGTAATGTGAGTTCTCTCAACGACAACTACTCCCCCTACGAATCCTTACTATTTATTATCTACAGCATGCGCCGCCACACGTTTTTCGTCTTCAACCTCACAAGTATTTTCATAACTATTAAAATTCACAATTACAAATTTTCAGGACAATCAGCATGAGGTTATGAATCTGTACTATGGGGATATAATTGTGTGTATGGCTAATAGAAATTATGTTATACTTGTTGGCTCGTTTTAAAAACGTGGTTTTTAAAAATTACTCTTTATTTAAATTATTATTTTTTGTTTTTTAGACTGTTATTATATTTGAAATAGAAAATTGTTATACCTATCTATCAATAACATATCAATCTGATTAATTGTAATTTTCATGACATTTAAATTAATGAAGAAAGCAAAAGTAGTTTTAAAGGATATTTATATCAATATTAAAAGTTATTAATTTCAATTAATTAATTATTATAATAATAGTATATGTATATAATGTATGTATCATTAATACTATATATTGTAATATTATATATATAACAACAAATTTAAAACCTCTGTTCACATCAAAGCCACCAACAAACAGCAATACCTCCACTACAACAGCTGCCACCCACCTCACACCAAACGCTCCATCCCTTATTCCCTTTCCGTCCGAGGACACAGGATCTGCAATAACCCTGATGATCTTCAGAATTTCCTTTCGCAATTACACACCTCTCTTCTTCGCCGCGGATACCCCGAAAAACTTAAAAAAAATAAAATCAGAAAAAAACCTTATGTTCCGAATAAACCCCGCTCAGAAAAACATTGCTCCTCTTCTCTTCTCACTACCTACTTCCCAGGCGCTCATGCATTGCAGGATATCCTAAAGGACCTGTACCCCATTCTTTCTAACCACAAATCCACCTCACAGATTTTTCCTAATATTCCACGGATCACATACAAAAGGCCACCAAATTTTATCACCATTTTTAAAGCCACCCGCCCACTTCAAAAATCCCTGCGAGTCACCGCCACTCCACCTTCGCCTTGCAATCGTCCCAGATGCAAGACCTGCATGATTTTTTCTCCACCCCCAGCCTCTTTTCTCCCCAAACTTAAATCCCTCCCGATATTTCCCTCCACCACCTGTACGTCCACCAACATAATTTACCCTTTACAGTGCAACTTCTGCCCAGCATTCTATGTAGGCCAATGCACCACCCCCCTTAACCTCAGAATGAATAATCATCGTGCCTCCTGCTGCCCGTCATCCCCCCATACTTCCCTCCCAGTGGCCACGCATTCTTTGTCCCACGACGCGGTCTTCAATTCTTGTTTCAAGGTGTCCATTATTGCTTCCCTCCCCCCTCAGACTCCGCCCTCAACCTCCACATGCTTGAATTAGCGTGCATTTGGCGCCTAAAAGCTTGCAGCGCCCCTGGACTGAATGTATCCTGCTAACCCCCTCCCCCATCACCCCTTCTCCCCTCCCGTTCGCTCGTCCAACAATATCCCTTGTTCCTGCGGCATTCTGACCCAGCCAGTCGACATCTCCTCGTTGAGAAAGAAGGCTTTGGCTTCGAAAGCTCCGGAAAAAATTGTTCTCGTGTGAGTGTTCTTTCTAAGTGTAGTTAATGAAACAAGAGCAATTTCCACAAGTATGACATTTAATGCACGACCGGTTTCGCTTTTTGCAGCATCTTCAGGTGCACCTGAAGATGCTGCAAAAAGCGAAACCGGTCGTGCATTAAATGTCATACTTGTGGAAATTGCTCTTGTTTCATTAACTGCAGTGATGTTCCGGTTCCACTCCATCACGCCTGAAACCTCAGATTTTGTTTTACTTTCTAAGTGTTTTACTTTATTACGTGCGTCACAGCTAGTGACACTTTTATATTGTGCTACGCGCATCATTTCTTACGAAACTGTGTGTATGTATATATATATATATATATATATATATAGAATCTTCTCCAGCTGAAGAAGGGTCCTTAGCCCGAAAGCTACTCCTAAGCAGTGGACACCGGTGTCGTCATGGATCATTTGCCAGTGACTGTCCACTGATTTACTTTCCTATCCTTCCCCAACCTCAACGCCTTGTTGCTAGCTTATACTTTTATATTTATTTCCTTTCCTTTTTATATATATATATATATATATATATATATATATATATATATATATATATATATATATATAACTTCGTCACTAGGGTGACTAAAAGGAAAAAACACTTAAAAAAAGAGAACACACGGGTTTTGAATATTTCGGTGGATCGCAGCCACCTTCTTCAGCGAGAGGTAAAGGAAGAATGACCTCTCGCTGACCTTCTTCCTTTACTCTCGCTGGAGAAGGTGGCTGCAATCCACCGAAATATTCAAAACCCGTGTGAGTTCTCTTTTTTTAAGTGTTTTTTTCCTTTTAGTCACCCTAGTGACGAAGTTTTTATATATTTTTGTGTTCACGCTCGTGAAAGCTTCCAATTATTATGTATACTATCACATATTATTGCATTGTCATTCAGTTCTGAGTTTAATTTCTGAGTTCATGTTTAAAATTTCGAGTCTCTAGCTCATCGGGAATTTAGTTTAAAATCGATTGCAAAATGTGTACCGAACAGGCAACGAGACAATAAATCGACATAATAAAAACGTTTTAAAATACAAGAGCCCGCGCACTAGACGCTCAGCTGACATAGCACAGACAGTACAGCTGATAGCTCTATCGTCTGCTTTGTGTTCTGGACGAAAAAAGGGGCCAAGCCATCAAGTTTTGCCCCGGGGCCTCAAAGTTTATAGTTAATGGCCCTGCATAACATCCATTCCATGTGCAAGGACTTCAACATCTTCATCTTCAGAAGAGAATAATTTCTTTTATGGAGCGGATCCACATCTAGGGTTTTTTTTACGGATATTTGAACATAAAAGCTCGTTAACTTTTTTCGTAGATTTTCGCAGTTCATTTTAATTTTGGTAAGTTTATTTTGGTTTTCTGCGATTAAACTAAACTTTTTAGCAACAGTTTCGCCGTGCTATTCTGCCGGCTTCGTCAGGCATTCTAAATCAACAATGAAAAATAAATAAACTTAAGTGGTTATTATGTACAGCATGATTAAATAATACTTGAGTTTTTCAAAAGTCTTTTCCATGTATAAGGAAGTTTGTAGCCATCTTCTCTGTTTAGGTTGTTAGACTAAGATCTAATACCTAACAACCTAAACAGAGAAGATGGCTACAAACTTCCTTATACATGGAAAAGACTTTTGAAAAACTCAAGTATTATTTAATCATGCTGTACATAATAACCACTTAAGTTTATTTATTTTTCATTGTTGATTTAGAATGCCTGACGAAGCCGGCAGAATAGCACGGCGAAACTGTTGCTAAAAAAGTTTAGTTTAATCGCAGAAAACCAAAATAAACTTGCCAAAAATAGAAGCTTGTTCTAGGCGGCCCAGGTAGAGATTAGCATACTAGGGGATAATCCTTAATAGCGCAACCTTTGTTTTTCAGAATGAACTTTTTATGGAAGGAGAAGGAATTTTGGATGCAGATGATATAAAAGAGATGAACGAGAGATTCACTTCTAGGAATACGTGAGTTTGGAGAGTAAACGGCGGAGGGAAGACAGACCTTGAGGAATGAAAAGTGTGAAGGGATGTGACATATATATCGTAGCCATAGTGATTTGGGTGTCCGGAGGGAGGGAGGCTGAATGCAGGAGTTCTAGGATATTATGGAAGGTATATTTCACTCGGGCGAATGATGAAGCGAATTATGAAAGCTATCAAATTAAATATGGATGAAAGAATGAAGCGGTAAACTGAAAATAAATAATAAAACCGAAGAGTTGCAGGAATCAACACTTCGGGGTCTGATGACTGTTGGTGACGAAATAATGAAACTGGGAACATCTCTGAAAATTGACTAGTAAAATATTCACCTTTTTAATTCGTTTTAGAACGGATTTCAGGTACATCTTGTTCCCTAGCCTAATTAAAATGGTATTACTCGCTTGCCCCCCCCCTGTCCCTGAGGAACCAAAAAGTGAGTAAATGGTGTTTCTTTAAATAAGATAACACATATATTTTTCTGATGCAATAGCCTAGGTTCAAATACACAAAATTCGTCGAAATTCGTTTCCATTCTCACCTCCTCACTGATTTCTTTTTCCTTATTTCTTCGAAATACTAGTACACAATGCAGTAACACATTCTAAATCTGGTACTCGATTCCTTTATCCGTGGCTACTCGGTAATCCAAGTAAGACCATTTCGGAGTAAAATGATGTTCTTTGGGTTCCCCAACATTTCTGTTCTCAATCACTCGCAGATAAGATTTTCTTCGCTTGGAAATCTTTAACTATAACTGTCACAAGGTCATGTAACAATGAATTTAAATCAACCAAGTCAAAAACCAGAATTAAAAACTTTGATCTCACTCTATCCTCCTCCGCTGTGAAGTGCACTCGCCGATTTATTCGAGTGTCATGACATCGATATCGGAACGGATCACGTGAATAATATCCGCTAATTAAGGAGCTTTGTTGCAGACAACCATTTTAGAACGTTCTCATGATGTAGAAAACGCCGTAATGACACAGTAACCGATTATTTTTCAGAACATCGACATACACGCATGCATAGTTTGATGAAAACCAGAGGTCTTCAAAATGAAAAAGTGGAATAAAAGATCGTCCGAGACATTCTGAAAAGCTGTTTGCTGATTTCTCTTTCAGATCGAAATACGTAAATTAACAGATGGATTTTAATCCTGGCACATTGCATTAAATATCAACGGAAATCTGAAATATCCGTGAATATCCGTGTATCATAAAATTTATACTTCTGGCGAAGGCTTCCATGGGGGTTTCGTAGTTGTTGACGTAGGAATTTCGGTGTTTTTCCACTTTGGCTGATTGGCATTGATGGGGACGGCTTCGTACCAGTTCTAAAGAGCATTTAAAGATGAGAATGGGTTCGAAACTGTTATCTTCAACGGAATACTAAAGCGGGAATGAACCGTAATTCCTGCATCATCAACATAGCATTCGTAATTACCATATCACAATTGAAGGGAATCCTGGAGGAAAACAATAGCAATGGATAAAAAAGAAGATAATCTATTATCATGATATGTGTGGAAATAGGGCAGACCCTGAGATTAAAACAAGGAAGGATGGAGAATATCAGTAGCGCATGCATCAATATGAAACGCCCCAACAATTGACGTTTTTGCCGCCCCAACAATTGACGCCCCAACAATAAAGGCCTCGGCCTTGAAATCCATATACCAGTATGTGGTAACGGGGGTAACTATAACTAGATACTCCGGATTTCGAACTCTCACTGGGAACTCGGTTTTTCGATCTTTATCCAGCTAACCGAATTCACTTAGACTTACCTGGTTTGAAATAACACAAAAAGTTTTCCACGCAGAAAATTAATTACTTCAGGGGTAGGTTGGCAGGAAATGATGGAAGAAGTAAGGGCGTTGAAATAAGAATTGAATTCAAGGAAGAGAGAGAGAGGCGTTCACCAAGCGGAGAGTTCCGATAACACGGACCTTGTGTGAGAATGTAAATAAAATACAAAGCTAAGAGAATACTATGTAGCGTAGCAATGGTTCTCAAACGTGGGCTCTTGAGGAAATGGGATAAGAATGAGATGCTCGCGCTTGAGATGCACGAGTGGAGGAGGAAGTATGATGGCGAAGACAAAGGAAAGGTTAAAGGACTACGAGCAGAGTCAGATGAGGTGGTAGGCAATGAGGAGATGCTGAAGGGAGACATATGATGGAAGTGAGTGTATGTTGGTTAAGCGGGGAAGGTCTGAAGACATGGTCTATTTTCCACACACTTGGTGGCTTTCAGGATAACTTCCTCGTTGTGTCATTTTTCTGACGACAGTTTCGCGAGCGTTCCAGCTCGCTTCTTCAGGTCTGAAGGCTTCAGGTCACTTCAGACCATATGTTAATCCGTGGACCTGAATAAGCGAGAGCTGGAACGCTCGCGAAACTGTCGTCAGAAAAATGACACAACGAGGAAGTTATCCCGAAAGTCACCATGTGAAGGAACCACTACGTGGAAGCTTTCACCAAAACTGACTGACAGTCTTAGTGACTGGGATGAGAGAAAGTAGGAAGTGGAGCTAAAAGGATGGTCAAGGAGATGCGAGGCCTGTTAAAAGTCCAAGGGGGTATTCTTTACTCTCTCTCTCACTCTAATCTTAGCCTACCTTAGTCGGTAGATCACTTAAAATAATAATAACACCATGGTGTGGACCAAGTTCCAGGTTGGTCGCCATTCATTCATTCCCGTGCTCTGCCAATCGGGTATTCGAAAAGCGGGGCCATAGTAAGCGCCCTACTAAGTATGTAGCCGTCACACACCAACCAACCCAACCAGGGGCGGAAGTCGACGCACCTGGAAGTCGACGAGGGCCGGCAGCGCCCTCGTGTAGAAGGCGACCTCGTTGCGGAACAGGGACTCGGACTGGTAAGCCTCCCGCGTCTCCGGGTTCTCGGGCAGCGCCTTAAGGATAAAGGAACCCTTCCAAGCCGTCCGCTCTTCTCCGGTGCCCTTCCAACCGCGGGCCTGCACCCTGTACAGCACGGCCGTGTAGTTGTCCCCGCGTCCCGAGCCCTCCGTGGCCTCGAACCAGGTGAGACGCACTCCCGGGTGAGACTCGGTGAGCAGTCGCTGCATGGCCTCCGTGGTGAGCAGGGCGGACATTGCTGGCCTGCTCGCCTTTGCACCTCTTTGCGTTCCGTCTTGTGCCTCCAAGCCCGTCCGTCTCCGTATAAATATATATGTATATATGCTCAATCACTCCTGCACCAGTGTCGTACAATCACTGCCCCCCCCCTCCCCCTTGCTGGAGAGATGGGATATCCCCTGCCGCGTGTGACTGACCAATGGGATGCAGCGGCCTCCTCTGCTCCTCTGTCCTCCTCCGCTGTCTCTTCCTTGGCGCGCACCTCGATCTCCGAGGGTGCAGGAGAGCAGTCGACGATGATGATGATGCTGCTGCTGCTGCTGCCAGGGGAAACGGGATGTGCGCGTGTAGCATGCGGGGTTCTGCACTTCTGCCACCGCCGCTGGGAATCCGTGCGTGCTCCCATCTACCCCCCCATCCCCCTATCCACCTATCCCTCTCTCTCTCTCTCTCTCTCTGCGTGTGACGCCAGAGGAAGATTCCACTTGATCGCAATCAATCCCTCAGCGACCGAGAGACACGAGTGGATTGTGTGTGATGGACCCTCCCCTCCCTCCTCTACCCCCCCCCCCCACCCCACCCCCTCCCCCCTTTCGGATATGAGGAGGACAAGGAAGAAGAAGGGGGGCGCCTCTCTCCCCCCCCCCCTCTTCAACATTCAATCCCTCTCTCCCTTAACCCGCTCATAAATGCCCCCCCCCCCCAGCGGGAGAGATGAGGATGAGGAGGAACATTATAAAAGTGGTTATCCGTGTGTCTCCCCCATCCTCTTCCACCCGAACGACAGCTCTCTCTGTCCCCAGTACTCTGAATATTGGGCGATATATAAAAACACACACACGTGAGTGAACTATTCGTAGTTTGGTTTCTCGGAGTTTACACGGGGGCAGGAGGGGGGGGGGCCGCGGCCCACTCCTGTCCTCCGGGACAAAAAACAATAAAAAAGGGAGGGGAATATTTAATTTATCTTTTGTTGTTGCAGGATTAAATTAGTATTTTAGTAACAAATTTAGAATATTGTCATTCACCTAAGATGTACCAAAAATATGTACTCCTGAGACCTCAAGTTTACTAAACTTTCCGGGAGAGGGCTCCTCGGACCTTATGTACCTCGGGTCTTAAACCTATGTCTTGCCCCCCCCCCCCCCCCTGGAAAATATTGTATGGGCGCCACTGGTGACAAGGGCTTTCCTTATATAGATGCGAGTCCAATGGTTTATAACATTGAAAGCATGTTTGTTTTTTATCACCTCGTAGCAGGTTAATCGATTCTGATCAAATTGTGCATCTAAGGAGAGCACTGGAAATGGACAGGGGCTAAATATGAAAGGTTCACATTAAGGACCATCCGATGTTCGAAGAATGTAGCTGCTACCCTAGAAGACCCTGAGGCGGCTCACATACGGTTACCCCTTCGTTTGCTACTATATCACTGACAAATTATGTAGTGAATACTTGTTGCGTGAGTTCGTGATATTACGGGGAAGGACGTAAACATTGAAAGTGGACCAAAATGGGACCCAGACAAGCCTTCTACAATTTGTAGAATGTTGCTTAAACAGGATTTTGCGCTCTGCTGGAGATTTTCGTATTAAAACTGCAAAGAGCTGAGTAGGTAACGTTTGCAAATTAAATCGTTTATCAAAAACCAATTATATTTTGCCTTCCACTGATGCAATACCTACACAGCATGTCAGTTAAAATATTTATAAAATTTCATATTTATAAAATTTAGCGCAACTTTTTATATAATGTAACCTTAGTGCCATTTATTTATCTAGAAAATATAAAATATTATTTGACAGGTAGGCTACTTTCTTCATAGATACAAATTATGTTAAGTTTTTTCTGCGAAGCCGGGTGCTTTGGATAGCAGAATTTATGGATGTACACAAGGAAGTCGGGAATTCTATGACAGGCATAGGAGGTAGTTGATGGGTAAGTTTAGTTGGAAATGACGCCGCGGAGCCAGGAGATGATTTGTTTTCAGGGAATGCATGAGTATCTTCATTTCCTCTTTGCTGATTGGATTAATTGGGGTCCAGTGTAATAGGACGCGTCCGTGAGTTAATCTACCACGCGACATCGGCGTCCTCTGCCGGTGGGGACGCGTTTGCATCGCGGAACTGCATTCACAGAGTCGAATTTTTTGGATTTTGCTCGTCAGTATCCGCTATTTCCTGATGTAGTGACTAGCGGAGGTATGGTGAGGCACGGACGCTTAAGGTAGCTTGAGCGAGATATTTCCCATTGAGTCATAATGGAGACCATATTCAAATTTTATTTTTTTTATTTCAGCGTCTGTAAGAAGTGTGAAATAAATATTGTAATATTAATGGCGTGAATATATAGTTATATATATGACCAAAATTCTCAGTAATTAAATAAATAAAGCTACATAAGTCTCTAACTTGACTCATTTTTTCCCGCCGTACGGCTGAAAACCCTTCAAAACAGCAGGTATTTTTGCGATTCTGTAAAAGTTACTGTGGTGAGTAATACATTATTTTTTATAAATAGTTGAGAAAACATGCAATCTACACACCGTTAGTTTTTTGACGAAATCTAGGTGCTAGAAGTTCCTATTTTTTTTAAATATTCTCCCTCTGGAGCGCTCAGCCATAATCTATCCAATATAAAACAGCTTATATTTTTAGGAAAATTGCTCGAAAAGTATTTCGGCAAGGGGTAGATATTTTGATATCATTGGAAAGGTGAGAGTTGTTTCTTTAATGTGAGGACAAAGTCATCAAATTCTAGGTGAAGTGATTTTTCTCTCTCAAACTACCTTAAGAGGATATATCCCCAGGCGCTTCCTTTCCTGCTTCATACTCGACGAGGCGGTCGCTCATCTTCCTCATGGCACATTGTTAATTCGTTGAGAGTTGTTCTTTTGGAAGGAACGCGGGGAGAGATATTATCGGGATTTCTTTGAACAGTCCTCTGGACACGGTCTTCAGAATGCATGCCACCTGATGCATCACAGACAACATCGCAGAAATGGAGTTTTAAATCATCTAAAAACTAGGCAGAGATAATTCAATCGTGTTCCAGTTGCACGTTAACGCCGAGAGAAAAGATTGTCAGCAGCATCCAGGCAGACATATTTTTGTTCTGCAACAGGGATGGAAACTGTGGTGTATCTGATCTGTATATATAAGACCTCTGTAACTAGGAATGAATTGAAACAGGCTCCACCCGAGTTGCACCCCAACTACAGACCAGCTGGGATGGAACTTACCCTTGTCAAAATTTTGCCCTACTTCGAAACGTTGATCGTCAAACCAAAAAATCCTGGTAGGTACCTTTGGCTATGAAATTTTTATTCACGGGGGGAAAATTGTAATCATCAAAATTGTTTCCTTTCTTGGGTCCCAACATAAAAATGTCATTAATTTATAATCTTAATGCCACCACTACAGAATCACACTGTCAACATATAACATATTGATTCATACTGCTAATTTTCAAAGTGAACATCTACATGGATGTTGACAACATAAATGGATGTTGGTATATCTGTCTGTCCGAGATTCATAGACTTCGACACCGTTTCACCGATCACCATGAAAGTTGGCACATGCATGTATTTTTTCAAGGGGAAGGTTTTTATTTTATCTGAAAAGATCTCAGGGCCCCAAAAGGTCCCAAAAAGTGGTCCTTTGGTGGTCTACGCTACGTAATGGGTTTTTTGCAGTGGTTTTATTTATTTTTTTATTACTTCCGCTCAAGATAGAGGGTTGGGATGATTTTTTAATCAATTGGCTGAAAGAATGAAGTTTATAATTCTTTCAATCAATTATCTTTTCCAATTCATATCTGTCTGAAAATCGCATTTTCAGCTGAAAAAACGCACATTTTACTCCGAAATTAACATATTTCTTGACAACCATTCTTTAGTTTAGTCTTTTTAACGCATTTTAAATGCATTTTGCTTAGTAAAGCTCATTAGGAATGGCTAAGCATAGGGTTTTGTGCGGTGTTTATTTTTTTTTACTACTTTCACTCAAGAGAGAGAGAGAGTTAAAATTTATTTTAGCAGTTACCCGAAAGAACGAAGTTTCTCATTTTTTCTTTCAATCGATTCTCCTCCTCTTATATTATATGACATATGAGTTATGAAGGCCAAGGGTGATCCCGTGTGACGCCCCCCGGGTAATTCAACTAGTTGTGGTCATGCTGCCAACCCGACCGCATACTTCAACTTATATCTCATGTCTATACCTACGCCACGTCTAACTCGCAACTGAAAGTCACGCAACTATTTGCGCATAAATGTAATGGTGCTTTCTCTTAATTTCCCGTGATTTCCTCCTCTTAGAACGGACATCTCCTTTAGAATCAACACTTCATGAGTTGGCGACCCTACTCATCACTCAGTGTGGCTAGGGATTGGTGGGGAAGAAGGGTTACACTCACTCTCTTCTGCCTCGTCGAGTCTCCGCATATCTCTCTCTCTTATCACTCCAGTGTTGTCGTCGCACAGACTCACTCTTGAGATTTCCTCCTCTACTCGATCTTTATCTCTCTCTCCACCCCCACACGTGGGGGCGGATCGGGGACGTGGGTGGATGTGATTGCAATAATAATCTACGTCTACTTCGTACCCTAGTGCAAGCCACCCACAAGGGTGTGTGGCAGGGGGTGAATTTCCACCGACACCCACTACACCGTTGCTCTGCATAAGGGATCATTCAAGTATTAGGTTAATCAAGTGCTAGAAATCAGAAGCCTAAGGAGAAAGAGACATCTAAGCCTTTGAGATATGTTATGCTACCTTACATCGCGGGAACAACAGATCGCATAGGTAAAATCATGAAGAAACATAACATCATCTATCTATATAAAAAAGAGGATGTCTGTTTGTCCGTCCGCTATGCGTTTCCATACGGCAGCACGGATTGCGACCAAAGTTGGTATGTACGTAGGTGCATCTCATGTTCCCGAACCCAGTAGTGCTACTTTCTGTTGCGTCCGACGCGTCCTTAGCGTCGTTTTCTCATTACCGAACCCTGCAAGTGCGCTCAGCGCCACCTAGCACCCATCCCCGCGCTCTGCTTACTCTCACACCTTCCGATAACAACCCCATTCAATCTGCCGTGTTAGTATGTTTGTGTGCGCTGTGTGCGAGGTGAAGGCCGATTTGGCGACTTCCATTTCCGATACTGCCTTTTCTCGCAACTTCACCGTTAACAGGTAAATCGCCCACGAATAACCGTCTGTCCTATCAACCGTGTATCCCGAACAATCGTGTTTCTTCTTTCGTTCTTTCATATTTTCCCGTTCACAGATCAATATGCCCCCCAAAAAGCGCCCGTCATATGATACCACTTCGGAAGCTCGACGAAAGAAAGCTGCAAGAGCGGCTGAAAATGAAGAAGAATGTGAAACCAGACGTCGCTCTAATGCGACTGTTTTGCCCATGGCCAGCTCTGTGTGGCCTGCTCCAGAGTGGGATCAGCAAACCATCTGTACATATACACCCCCACAGGAAAAACTGCCAACATAGTCTATAAAGAAGTGCTGTAAGCCGTCCCCCATCAGTTTCGCATTCCGGAAATAAAGAGTTTTCTATTTTGCCTTTTTACAGTGTTTTCTGTTTATTTAGATGACCGTCACCTAACCTGCTTTGTTCCTTTAACTACAAATCCTGCTATGTTACCATGGATTCCAAGTATCCCCCTTCTCTTTCCCGAGCAACGCCGGGTGGACTGCTAGTTACAAGATATAACACCACCTCCAAAGTTTATGATCATCTTAGAGGAGCTAAAGATCCATTATCTCCCACAATGTTCGAAGGCATATACGAAATTTTCTGTAGTTGCGGAAAATCATATGTTGGCCAGACAAAGAGAGCCATAGGATGCATAGGACTGAAGAAACACGAACGGGCTATTCGGAAGAAAGAATCACTCTGCCGTGGCTGAGCACAAACATTTAGAAGAAGGTCACAGTATTGACATCAAAAGGGCGAAAGTTTTATGCAAAGAAATTAGCTACTATCCACGGATCAATAAGGGAAGCCATTGAAATAGGAAAAAAAGACCTAACAACCTAAACAGAGAAGATGGCTACAAACTTCCTTATACGTGGAAAAGACTTTTGAAAAAACTAAAGTATTAATTAATCATGCTGTATATAATAACCGCTTAAGTTTGTTTATTTATTTTTCATTGTTGATTTGGAATGCCTGACGAAGCCGACAGAATATCACGGCGAAACTGTTGCGCACTAAAAAAGTTTAGTTAAATCGCAGAAAACCAAAATAAACTTACCAAAATTAAAATTAACTGCGAAAATCTACGAAAAAATTTCATTAGGTAAGACGTTTTGGGGAGGGAGGGGGGTTGGGCTTTTCTCACGTTGTCTTACGTAGGGGGGTGAGGGGGTTAGAGGCAGTCTTACGTAAGATATAGGCAAGTCACTTCTGAATTCATATTTTTATCCCTTTTTAAAATTATTTTCGTAGGAGAAATCTTTTTCTTTAGGATCGCCGCCGCGGTGGTACGTCTTGAATGTAAGCTAAAAACTATACAAATACTTACAACCAATTCGTTGCGTTAATTAGTTTGGAGATGTCGCATTTTCAAAGATCGACATGTTTAGCGAGTTGTGCGTGTACAGCGAATCGCGAAAAATATCGAAAACCGTTATCGATATCCGTGATGAGGTCAGTTTTTGCACATTTTGACATAGAATCCCCCATTGTTTACAATATATGTCCATGGTTTCAAAAATGTCTGATAACTTACGTAAGATTGGGAGGGGAGGGTTCGTGAAATCTTACGTTGTCTTGCATGGGGGGGGGTTAAAAAGTGGTAAAAAATCGCCTTACGTAATACTTGAATAGCCCCTAAGTGTCAGAATAAATGGGGCGGGTGATGCCAATCGGATTTTGTGACATGCACTACACTTATGATATGCTACAGTTGCAAAAGGAGCGTCTCGGAATACGTTCATGGAGTTTAGAAAACAAAATCCCAGTGGAACAGTTACAGGATTTCCCAAAAGCATTCGTGCGATGGGGAGTTAAAGGCAATAGACCAGCAGTCAATCCACTAAGAAACGAAATGGTGGTATATCAACATGCAGAGTGGATAGGACTAATTGATTTAACCCTTGTTTTCAAAGCGTTTGTTTTACCCATACGAGAATACAAAATCCTCACGCTATATGGTCACCTCCAAGCGACCAATGCAGTCATTTGATATTTCTAGTGATATGGAATAGATTATTTACCACAGCCATTCGATCCTTCAAAATGCCAAGGTACTCACGAAATTTCTGATCGTATGAATAAGGAAGTAGGATCAGAAATATCTCCCTACCGACGGATGACATTTTGTACAAGAGAAATTAGAATATTCCGTCTGATTCAATCAGTAATTGAAATACCTGAATAACTTCAAATGTAAATTAATAAGTTTAAATTGCAAATGTTCATTCTATCCAAATACTTGAAGCTCAACCATCACAGAAAATATTAAAGTAAAGTTTAAGTGAGTAAAGCTAAACGTATTTGCAGTCATGCTCTAAATTACTTTGAAGAGCGACGCCGAAAAAAAATAATTTATAATAATTCAGAGTAGACACAATTAAAAGTGTAAGTAGAGTTATCATTTTCAAAAATCTTCCCCTGACTATTTCCTCGAATAACTTGTAACGACAGCCCATTTTTGCTTTTTAACTCTTGAAAAGGAATACAAATATGATAACTTACCTTATCATATTTCAGCGTATCAACCTCCTTCATCAATATTGGAATTACGCAGACATCGTTTTGGCAGACCCGTGGCTACTACAGATCTATAAAGAGAAAATGTTACTATAGATCGATATCCCTCGTGTCTACCTCGGGCAAAGTCTTTGAACATGTAATTGCTAGTTTAGTTACGCACACCTCCATAGCCATAGAGTTACTTTTAAAAAAAAACTTGGCATGGATTCAGAAAGGGTTCATTTTTTTAAAGCCAGTCAGCAAAATATGCCCACGATATTTTAGCTTTGGGTGATGAAAACGCTCTAATTGACGCCTATCTTTTTTGAGACGACGTGAAAAAGTTTTTAAGATTCCCGGCATACTACGGTTGATTACATCATGAGAATAATATTAGGGATACCAGCGCCAGAACTGCATTTTGCAGAAAACTGCATTTTGGCTTTCATTGCATTTTTCCTCAAACTATAAGAGAACAGAATAGCTTTAATTGAGATGTAATCATACTTTTTTCTAAAGATAGTGTAGCTAATTAGTTTATTTACCATCTAATGCTTTTGTATTAGTATGCTAAATACTTTTAACAACAAGGCTCGCATGCTTCTTGTATAACTCTTGTATCTCTGTGCATTCATGAACCAGCAAAATGTATAAATACTCATTGTTTTGCCAACATTTGTAGCATGTAGTGCAATTCATGTTGAGTGAAATTTAATACCCTTCCATATATTTCCAGATACATACGAGGTGTAATAAAAAAAAATAAAGGGAATTTTCGTATTTCTCAAAGAATATTTATTTAATAATCAATATCAATTTCGTCCCCTTCAAAGTAACCCCCCTTATATCTTATACACTTGTGCCAGCGGTTTTCCCGATCTTGGAAGCACTTCTGAAACTCACATTTCGATATGGAGTTCAGCTCCTTCAGCAATACTGTTTTCATCTCATCAATGGTGGCAAAACGTCGTCCTTTCATGATTCTCTTCAGCCTCGGGAATAGAAAGAAGTCACAGGGGGCCACGTCTGGCAAATACAGTGGCTGAGGCAAAATTACTGCTTGTTGTTTTTTTACCGAAATATCACGAATAAGCAGTGAGGTGTGAGCATTATCGTGGTGAAATTTCCACGAGTTGTTTCTCCGCAATTAGTCTGGGCGTTTTCGTCGGATTGCTTCACGCAAACAGCACATAACTTCCAGGTAGTATTCCTTATTGATCGTACGACCATATTGCAAATAAATACAATTAATGAACATAGGAAACATAAAGCCCATGAAAATTAAAATTATTTTTAATTTTTATGGGTTAATTCGGGTATTTTTAACCCCTAATTTTAGACACTTCTGTTGGTGTCACATTGATGAAATTTGGCAATAGGGTAGAAAAAGGTCGTATATAGGTGTTAAGTGCAGGCGAAATTATGTAAATTTGACCTTTTGTCTCCTGAATGGAATACAATCCAAAATCCCAATTTTGCATTGTGGCCTATCAATGCTAAAAAATTCGAGTCACAAAAAAAGGCAGAATTTTTTTGTGAAACTTTTAATCCAGGGGTTTTTGGGCACGAAAAAACCACTTCTGTTTTCGAAAATCCAACCGTGACCCCTGAAAGGGCACAGTCAAGGTCACAGGTGTGAAGAAGAAGAAGAAGAAGCTCATCGGGGCAACAAAAGTGTCGTCGATTCATAGCATTTTTAAGGGCTCCAAAGTCTCTAATCCCCATATCCCTCTTGTCTCCTCTGAGGGTTACGCAAGGGTCAAAGACAAACGTTCCGTGGGCGAATCGGGGCTACAAACGTGTCGAATCATAGGTTTAAAAGGGTGCCCAAGTCGATGGTGAGGTCCCTCCTGGAATTCTCTGGCCTCCAACGGTCACGCTGGGGTCAAAGGTCACGAGGTGTAGCCAAGCTAATTGGGGCAACAAACGCGTTGAATAATAGCTACCAAAAGGTACAAATTCTTCAAATAGGTACCAAAGGTTACCATTACATTTTGACGGCAACAACAGGTTTGGAGCCGGTAGAGGTTACTCGCTAAGCTAAGATGAATCATAAGTTACAGATCAGGCGAGTTTCTTGGGATGATGTTATTTTAACCCCGCTCTTAAGTTAGTTTGAGAGCGAAAAATCACTTCACCTAGAATTTGATGAATTGGACCTCATGGTCAAGAAAACACTCTCATCTTTCCAATGATATCAAAAGATCTACCCCTTGCCTAACTACTTTTTGAGCAATTTGCCTGAAAATATAAGCTGTATTACATGGGATTGATTGCGGCTGTGCACTCCAGAGAAGGAATATTGAAAAAATAGGAATTTATAACTCCTAGATTTCGTCAAAAAACTAACGGTGAGTAGTCTGCCTGATTCCTCAACTATTTATAAAAAGTAATCAATTACTAACCGCAGAAATTTTTAAAGAATTGCAAAAAACCTTCTGATTGGAAGGCTTTTTAGTCATACGGCGCGAAAAAATGAGTCAAGTTACAGACTTATGTAGATTTATTTATTTAATTACTGACAATTTTTACCATATAGGAGACAGACGAATGGTAGTCCGCACAGCGTCTGTACCTCAGTGAGGCGGCTGCAAAAGGCGTCTGACCCCAGTGGGGTGGCCTCTGAAGTGATGGTGTCACGTAAAAAACACTATTGAGTAAGGCCACGGATTACCATCTCAATTTTTAAAAACCTTGAAATTAAGGACAGTTCTCAAATGATAATGAATCCTGGCAACTACGGGACTCGGCCCAGTGGGCCGGGTGTCGTGCCCGGCAGCGGTGGGAGCAAGGCCCCTGCGGTCGTCATCACACGAAATCCTTGCTCAGATGTAGTAACATCAGAGGAAAAGAAGATAAAGAAGAGGAACAAAACAATCAGAAGAGGCACATGGAATGTTAGGACTATGCTGAGGGCGGGGAAGCTAGAGAATATA
The DNA here is from genome assembly GCA_963573305.1 of Pyrrhosoma nymphula. Classification (NCBI taxonomy): domain Eukaryota; kingdom Metazoa; phylum Arthropoda; class Insecta; order Odonata; family Coenagrionidae; genus Pyrrhosoma; species Pyrrhosoma nymphula. The sequence continues at coordinate 749,912 of OY754330.1, forward strand.
CAGGAAGAAATGGAGAGGGTGGGTGTAGACATCATGGGTCTGGATGAAGTAATATGGACGGATGACGGGGACTACTTGAGCGACAACTATAGAGTAATTTATAGTGGAGAGAATGAAAGTCAGCGCGGGGTTGCATTCGTAATGAATAGGAAACTATGTAGAAAAGTTATGTATGCAGAACAGGTGAGTGCTAGGATAATAGTCGTGGAACCAAAGGCAGATGCAACGAATTTAGTTGTAATTCAGGTTTATATGCCTCTAATCATAAAGAGGAGGAGATAGACGGGGTATACGATCAGCTAGAGGAAATAATTGGTAGGATACCTGGGAGTAAGCACTTATGTGTAATGTAGTACTAAGTAATGGGGAATTAGAACGCGGTGGTGGGTAGAGGAAGAGATGGGCGGGAGGTGGGCGATTACGGGCTAGGAAGGAGAAACGACCGGGGCGAGAAAGCTGTGGAGTTTTGCCGTAGAAATAACCTCTTAATTACAAGTACATGGTTTCGACATCATCCTCGACGTAGGTACACTTGGAAGAAGCCGGGAGACACAGATAGGTTCCATATAGATTGTATAATGGTTCGTCACAGATACAGGAATAGTGTTAAAAACTCGCATACTTATCCAGGAGCTGATGCAGACACAGACCACAACGTATTAGTCATGAAATGTCGGGTAAAACTGAAAAAGATAAGAACAGGAAGGAGGGTACGAAAGTGGAATACGGAGGCATTAACTGGGGCAATGAAGAAGAAGTATCGAGAGAAGGTGGATGAGATAATGGGTGAGGATCATGGAGTTAGATCAGTGGAAGATGAATGGGGAAGTTTGAAAAATGGAATTGTAGAAGCGGCGAAAGCAACGGTAACCGTAGTGAGTGCAACTAAAATTAGAAAACCGTGGATCACGAAGGAGATGATCAGGGAGATGGAGGAGAGAAGGAAATGGAAGAGCGTAAATTCAGAGCTAGGTAAGAGAAAATACCGAGAATTAAATAACTGGCTTAGAAGAGAAACAAAGAAAGTAAGAGAGGCGAGGTGGAGAGAACAGATCGACTCGTTAGAGAAATACCAAAAAGAGGGAAGAGCAGATGGATTATATAGGAAAGTAAAGGATCTGACAGGTGGTAATAAGGGAAGGGGAATTACAAAGATAACAGACAAGACAGGATCATAGAACCAAAAGAGATCCAGGAGAGGTGGAAAGAGCATGTTGAAGAGCTGTATGGTAGATATAGGGAGGGAAGAAGACATCAACAGAGATAGCATCGGACCACGTATCCTAGAAAGCGTAATCGAAAGAGCCCTTTGAGGAATAAGGCGGTGGGAATAAATAAAATACCTGCAGAGTTTCTGAAGAGAATGGGGAAGAACAGAAGAGGAAAACTTTTTGCGCTTATTCGTAGGATTTATGAGGATGGAGTGTGGCCGGAAGACTTAGCGAAGACTGTACTAATTCCTACACCAAAGAAGAGCAAGGCAAAAATCTGAGAAGACTATAGGACAATATGCTTAATATCCCACGCAGCCAAAGTAGTTCTGAGTATTATAAATAGAAGGCTAGAGAAGAAGGCAAATGAATACCTGGGTGACGATCAGTTCGAGTTTTGGAGAGGAACGGGAACGCGAGACGCTATAGCGGTGATGAGGACGCTAGTAGAAAGAAACCTAGAGTATGGGCAGGATGTTTTTGCATGCTTCGTAGATTTTGAGAAGGCATTTGATCCGGTAGAATGGACGAAATTAATGGGAGTGTTGAAGACATTAGGAGTCGATTGGATGGACAGGCGTCTGATTCGGAATTTGTATATGACCCAGACGGCGCAGGTTAGGGTAGCCGATGGAGAAACGGGATGGGCCACGATAGGTCGGGGAGTGCGGTGCCCACTATCGCCGTTGCTTTTTAACATGTATTCAAAAGAAATCGTAAGGAAGGAATGGGGGGAGGAGGAGGTAGGAGGGGAGTATTAGTAAAAATTTATTTAATTTTATTTAATCTATTTAGTAAAAAGGAGTAAAGGTAGGAGGGGAGTCGATAAAATCAGTGAGATTTGCAGATGAACATGCATTGGTTAGTCAGTCTGCCAAGGGATTACAGTCAATGGTGAATGAGTTAGTGGTGCATTGCGAAAAGTATGGGATGAAGATCAACCGCAAGAAAACGAAAGTGATTAGATTTTATAGAAGTAAGAATGCGGGGTTGAATATAATGGTTTGAGGGGAGAAGATAGAGCAGGTCGAGCTGTTTACCTATCTGGGTAGTATTATGGAGGAGAATGGGTTTAGTGGTAAGGACATTAGATGCAGAATTGCGTTCGCTAAAGAAGCATTTTCGAAGAGAAGGGAATTGATGAGGGAGGGTCTGAGGAGAGACGTAAAGAAGAGGCTGGTGAAAACTTTTATATGGAGCGTGGTGCTATATGGATCGGAAACTTAGTCATTGCGAATGGAGGATGTGCGTAGACTTGAGGTGTTTGAGATGTGGGTTTGGAGAAGGTTAGCTGGATGGCGAGAAAGACGAACGAGAAGGTATTGGATATGGTCGGAGAGGAGAGGACGCTTGTGGCAGAGGTTCGGAGAAGGCAGAAGAGATGGATGGAGGGGGTTTTGAGAGGAGAGGGCATGTTGAAGAGAGTGATAGAGGGGAGAACACTGGGGAAGCGTGGAAGAGGAAGGAAGAGGATAGGAATTCTGGACGAAATAAGAGGTAGAAGATATTAAGAATTGTAGAGGGATCTAATGATGGGCCATCCTTAGGAGGGAAAGCAAGACAATGTCTATGAGGTTGGGATGCAGAATGGGGACTGTCCAAGAACCTACCAATCAGCTGGTAAAAAACTTGAATGAAAGAACTATTTTGTGCACCATCAATGTTACAATATTTATTTTATACTTCTTACAGACGCTGAAATAAAGAAATAGAATTCTAATATGGTCTCCATAATGACTAGGGAAATATCTCGATCAAACTACCTGATATCAATAACAGCTAGAGCGAGGTAGAATGAGAGAACTGATAGGTATGAAGATTCCTTCTCTGTCTATGCACACACATTAGTGATAACAGCGAGCAAGACCTTCCCCGTTAGCCTCTCTCGTCCTTTTCACGACTCCTTCCTCCCCTATACCTCCATTTTCCTTGTTTGGTGCATTTGAACTCCCGCATGGCACATGCCACTGAGGTGGCTGGCTCACTGGGCAGTATCCCGGTGTGGAATAAACTTGAAGAATGTAGCAGTTCATGATTTCTCATCCATTTGAGGTAGTTTGAACGAGATATCACGTAAGAAAGACCATAAAATAATTTTATTTTTTAATTTCTTCTTCTATTTTTTTCAGTTTTGGTCAATTTTGAAGTCACTATTTCAAAATATACATTTCTTCAAATTTATTGCCATCCTTAGGGATAATTGACATAAACCATGAAACAAAATTCACAACATAAACAAGTATTGATAAAAATAAAAATTGTGATAAAACTTAAATAATTAAACTGAATATTTTTCTCTCAATCGGACACACAACGTTTGCAATTAACAAAAAACCTGGGAAATTTAAACTATGTTAACAATATGGGTAAAAATACGTCAACCATTCCAATAAACAGGATATATATGTAAACAGTATCTTGGCGACAAGAAAACACCCCAGATTAATTATATGTTTAGAAAAAAACCCCTAAACGTCCACATCTCAATAAATATATTTGTTCATTTTTCTTAATGGCTAATTTCTTCATCAACTTTGCAATTTTACCAGCTTCTGGGCTGCGGTTCTTCCTAAATGTATAATTAATCTCGTGCGTTTTCTTGTTGTCGAGAGACTGTTAACATCTATTCTGTACATTGGAATGGTTGACGTCTTTTTGCCCATCTTGTTACTATATTTTATATTTCACAGGTTTGTTGTTATTTGTAAACATTGTGTGTCCGATAGAGAGAAAAATATTCCGTGAAATTATCTCCTAAGTTGTTATTACAATTGTTATTTTTATCAATACCTATTTATGTTGTTAATTATTTTTCATGGTTTATTTCAATTAGCCCTGAGGATTGCAATAAATTTGCAGAAACTCTGGTGGCGAAATAGTGACTATTAAATCAACGGTGTCAGCCGAGATGTGGTTTTAATAGTCTCTATAGAAAGTAATCGATGTAGTACGTCCACTTCATTTAAAAATACGTGTTTCGGCTTTTCACTAACCCACGGAGAAATTTCAGAACTCGTGTGAGTGAACATAAAAAGTGCCTGGCTAATAAAGATATTAGATCCCATTTGGCAAAACACCTTATTGAAGAATTCACCCACCATTCGGATTTTAAAGTGAACATTTTAAGTTTCGAGAACAAAGGACGTCACCTGGATGCCTTGGAACAGTTGGAGATAATTAAAAGGAAGAAAAATAAAATCAAATTGTTAAATTATATTGAATTTGAATACCACTCCCCCATCCTAAACCCCTCCTACCGAGAACCCAAAACACGACTCCACTCCTCCCCCTCCCCTCCAAACCAACCCAAACTTAACCCCTTAAACCTCCCCTCCTCCTCCTCCCCCACTCCCTTCCTTTAACCCCCACTTCTGTTGAACTGGATATGTGTATATATATATATATATATATATATATATATATATATACAGTATGCCAAGAGGGTGGCCGATAAAAAATATACACACGGAAAAAAGAACACTTACACATAAAAATTTTCGATATTTCGGTGAAGTCTAGCTCCACCTTTCTCAAGGTTTAAGGTAGGAATGAAGAAAAGGAGAGAGATTGAGGTATGGGAGGGGAAAGAGGGGGAGACGAAGGTGTAAGAGGGGAAGGAGGGGAAAGAGGGAGAGAGGAAGGTGTAGGAGGGGAAGGAGGGGAAAGACGAAGAGCGGGGAGAGGGCGTGGAGGAAGCAGGGAGAGATGAGATGAGGGGGAGGGAGAAACTAGTGTGATTTATTGAGTCCGGGGGGCGAGAAAGCCTGGTGGATTAAAATACAAGAAGATTCAAGATCTTTGAGCTGAAGGGGAGAGGAAGAAGGGGGAATCTCGCTTTTCCCCTCCCTTCTGTCCTCTCACCCTCCTGCACCACGCCTAACATTGTCTACATCCTCCTCTGCCAATACTGCCCTTCTTTCTATATTGGCTTATCCACCACTCCTCTCAATATTAGAATGAATGGGCACCGCTCGTCTTGTAACGATTGCCCCTCCCTCTCTGTTTCTCTCCCTGTCGCCATTCACGTCTCCTCCCACAACTCCACTTTCAATAACACTTTTAAAGTCGGTCTACTTGCTTCCCTTCCCCCTTCTTCCTCTCCCCTTCAGCTCAAAGATCTTGAATCTTCTTGTATTTTAATCCACCAGGCTTTCTCGCCCCCCGGACTCAATAAATCACACTAGTTTCTCCCTCCCCCTCATCTCATCTCTCCCTGCTTCCTCCACGCCCTCTCCCCGCTCTTCGTCTTTCCCCTCCTTCCCCTCCTACACCTTCCTCTCTCCCTCTTTCCCCTCCTTCCCCTCTTACACCTTCGTCTCCCCCTCTTTCCCCTCCCATACCTCAATCTCTCTCCTTTTCTTCATTCCTACCTTAAACCTTGAGAAAGGTGGAGCTAGACTTCACCGAAATATCGAAAATTTTTATGTGTAAGTGTTCTTTTTTCCGTGTGTATATTTTTTATCGGCCACCCTCTTGGCATACTGTATATTTATCACCCGAGTGATTTTCCTGGAAGTTTTATATCGTTGCGTCCTGCAATCCTTCTGTGTGTTCTTCTGTCTACGAGCTGCGTCTTCGGTTCCGGTTCTACGTTCCTGTGGTTCCTGTCCTGTGAGTCGCATCCATCTTTCTCAGTGTCCTATCCCTCCCTCACCACTGTGATATCTTATCTCATTTCCTATCTTATCTCTTATCCCATATGCTTCTTCACGCCTTTCTCCTCTCCTAATACTTAGTCCGTCATGCCTTCCACCGATCTTGTCATGTCTTGGCTGCACACTATAAAAAAACTTTCTTTTAAATTGGCGCAATACACGTGCCACTCCGAGTTTCTCTCCTCTTGCTTATCCCTTGGCATCTTTCCAAACGGACTTACTATCAAACTCCCCCTAACCGGCCTCCCTCCTTCTTTACGTCCGTTCTTCCACACGTACTCTTATCAGTTTTCCTTTAATTTCTGTCATACGGTCCTCTTACGTTATCAAGCTCTTGTACACCAGTACTATGCTGATATTCATTCCCTTATCAAAATTGTCAAGCTGTGCAGCCCACATTCGCTCTCCAGTATCCAACGTTCACTCCACTCTGCGCTTAGCGTTCTTGCCTCCAAGCGCTTAAAAGCCCAGCGTAAACTCTCTTCACTAATCCTTTCCTTTTTCTGCCGAGGCCTCTCTCTTCCCGTGCACATGGCGACATCCCCCCCTCCCCCACCTCCATTGTACTTGTCCAAACCTGACCTTGCTACGTGCTTCAACCTGGCTACCCCGCCTCCTCCTACGTCAGTGGATTTCCCAAAGCGCGTCCTTCCTAGAAGCGAATCTCCTTCCGCTGCCCCCACCCTCCCAGCTCAGTCGTCGGCTGGACTAGCGGTAGTAGAAAAAGCGGTTGTTAACCTCTCTTCTACTTCTCTTTCCCCTGAACAATTATCTCTTCTTTCCAAAGGCCTTAGTTTTTCACCTACCCCTAAAATAAACCCTGTTAAAATCCTCTCTGACGCCCTTCTTTTCTGCCGACGACTGAAATGGAAATTTTTCTGGGAAACGCGTCCCACTCCTCCGTCTCCCACCTCCCCCCCCACACCGCTCTCTCCAAATTCAAACCTCCTTCTTCACATGAACCAAAACCACTTCTTTCCAATCACCCCCTTGAAATCTTCACCAACCTTCTCCTATCAAAACTCTCTGAGCCATCTTTTTTCAACTCCCTTAAACCAAAACCCAATCTATCTCCTTCTGAAATCTCGGCCCTCAGAAAACTTACTCTAAATCCAGATATTGCCATCACTCCTTCTGACAAAGGCTCCACAGTAGTCATCCTCAACTCTTCTGACTACCTCGATGAAGCCAACCGACAACTTTCTGACACTTCCTCATATCAGCCTTTGTCCCATGACCCTAATCCTGAATTTTTGGATGAAATAATCTCCTTCCTTCAAATCAAAGGCCCTGATGAAGGCCTGTCTAAACAAGATATCACCCTTCTTTCTCCGTCACACCCACGCACCCCAAACTTCTATATTCTACCCAAAATCCACAAACCTGACAACCCTGGCCGCCCCATTGTCTCCTCTTATAACTCACCCACCGAACGCATGTCCGCATTTGTTGACTACTACCTACAACCCATTGTCCACTCCCTGCCCTCCTTTATCAAAGACACTTATCATTTTCTTGAACGCCTCCATTCTACTCCACTCCCCTCTAACTGTGATATCTTAATGGCCACTATTGATGTCACTTCCCTATATACCAACATTCCTCATTCTGAAGGACTTTCTGCCATCCGCCATTTCATCACTAAACGCCCTGCTCCTCATATTCCCAGCTCTGAGTTCCTTCTTGATCTTTCCAATTTCATCCTAACCCACAACGCTTTCTCTTTCAATAACAAATTCTTTCTTCAAATTAAAGGATGCGCTATGGGTAGTCGCTTCAGTCCTTCCTACGCCAACCTTTTCCTTGGACTTTTTGAACAATCTTTTCTATCTTCATGCTCACTAAAACCTCTTCTCTGGCTTCGTTACATTGACGACATCTTCCTTTTATGGCCACATGGTATTCATTCTCTCAACTCTTTTATTTCCTCCCTCAACGCCTCCTCTCCCCTCTCCTTTACTTCTAACATCTCTGCCTCTAACGTCGTCTTTCTGGACGTAAACGTCTCCCTCTCTGACCGCAAATTTAGCACTTCCGTGCATATCAAGCCCACCAACCAACAACAATACCTCCATTATAACAGCTGCCACCCCTCCCATACTAAACGTTCCCTCCCCTACTCCCTTTCTATTCGTGGCCACCGAATTTGCAACAACCCTGACTCCCTTGATAAATTCCTTACTAACCTCCATCAATCTCTTCTTCGCAGAGGCTATCCAGAGCAACTTCTCAATAAAAAAATCCTCAAAAAACCACACTCCCCCAAACTGCCTCCTACTAATAGCATTTCCCAAAACAATATCTCCCTCTGTACCACCTACTTCCCAGGTGTGGACTCTATTAGGCGTATTATTAAAAACCTCTACCCTATCCTGTCGGACAACCTAACCACTTCTAAAATATTCCCCCAATGTCCCTCTCTCAGCTTCAGACGCCCCCCCAATCTATCCGCCATTTTCAATATTACCAAACCCCTGTCCAAATCACTCAAACCCACCAAATCCCTTCCCACCCCTTGCAACCGCCCGCGATGTAAAACTTGCCCTATCCTCATCACCCAGCCCTTGCCGGACAAGTTCCTCGCTTTTCCCCTCCCTTCTGTCCTCTCACCCTCCTGCACCACGCCTAACATTGTCTACATCCTCCTCTGCCAATACTGCCCTTCTTTCTATATTGGCTTATCCACCACTCCTCTCAATATTAGAATGAATGGGCACCGCTCGTCTTGTAACGATTGCCCCTCCCTCTCTGTTTCTCTCCCTGTCGCCATTCACGTCTCCTCCCACAACTCCACTTTCAATAACACTTTTAAAGTCGGTCTACTTGCTTCCCTTCCCCCTTCTTCCTCTCCCCTTCAGCTCAAAGATCTTGAATCTTCTTGTATTTTAATCCACCAGGCTTTCTCGCCCCCCGGACTCAATAAATCACACTAGTTTCTCCCTCCCCCTCATCTCATCTCTCCCTGCTTCCTCCACGCCCTCTCCCCGCTCTTCGTCTTTCCCCTCCTTCCCCTCCTACACCTTCCTCTCTCCCTCTTTCCCCTCCTTCCCCTCTTACACCTTCGTCTCCCCCTCTTTCCCCTCCCATACCTCAATCTCTCTCCTTTTCTTCATTCCTACCTTAAACCTTGAGAAAGGTGGAGCTAGACTTCACCGAAATATCGAAAATTTTTATGTGTAAGTGTTCTTTTTTCCGTGTGTATATTTTTTATCGGCCACCCTCTTGGCATACTGTATATTTATCACCCGAGTGATTTTCCTGGAAGTTTTATATATATATATATATATATATATATATATATATATATATATATATATATATATATATATATATATAATCATTGGAAGCTTTCACGAGCGTGAACACAAATATATAAAAACTTTGTCACAAGTGTGACTAAAATGAAAACACATAAAAAGACACTCACACGGGTTGTAAATTTTTCGGTGGATCGCCGCCACCTTCTTCAGCGAAAGGTATAGGAAGAAACATTTCCTATACCTTCCGCTGAAGAAGGTGGCGGCGATCCACCGAAAAATTTACAACCCGTGTGTCTTTTTATGTGTTTTCATTTTAGTCACACTTGTGACAAAGTTTTTATATATTTATATACATATATATATACAAACCGCAAAAACTGGAATGTATTCGTACCTGAAGATGGCTTAGTGAAAAGCCGAAACACGTGTAGTGTATTTTTAAATAAAGTGGACGTACTACATCGATTACTTTCTATAGAGACTATTAAATTGACCAAACCTAAAAAAAGAAGGAGAAACTATTTCCAAGTGGTCATTATATACAATAATGATTCTAAAAATAGATTTCACAGGCGAGCACGCTAATGGTTCTCCCGCGTCGTACAACGACTGATCCTAGTCTCGCATGACGTGCCTCCACGAAGGGGGAAGGGGTACGTCATGCGACACCGACTGTATCAGACGTGCCCTTTGGAATAGAACAATCCAAACGTGCACATGATACCTTCGATACCCACTCATGTCTTTAAAAAGGCTCAAATATTCACTTGAAATGCCCGAGTTATTTTCAGTATCGTTAGTACGCAAGATAGGTCATAGTAGCAAAGACATTAAGAGGAGAATAGCGCTAGCGAAGGAAGCGTTCAATAATAGAAGGGAGCTGATGACGGGGACCTTAAGTAAGGATGTAAAAAAGAGGCTGGTATGGAAGAGCTTGATATGGAGTGTGGCGTTGTATGGGGCAGAAACGTGGACCTTGAGAAAGGAAGACGAAAATAGGCTGAAGGCTTTCGAGATGTGGGTGTGGAGGAGGATGGAGAAGGTGCGTTGGACGGAAAGGAAGACAAACGAGGAAGTGCTTGAAATGGTGGGCGAGGAGAGGAATCTTGTGGATGAGATAAAGGGGAAGGCAGGGTAAGTGGCTGGAAGGGGTAATTGAGGGACGGTGGTTTGCTGAAGGCCGTGATAGAGGGTAGCATGTTGGGTAAGCGGGGAAGGGGAAGGAAGAGAATCGGTTTTATGGACGGGATGAAGAAAGGTAGGACTTATGCTGAGATGAAGAATGAAATACTATCAGAGGTAGATAGGGCACGGCACGTGTAAGAGTTCGTTGGATATTCTGACTTTCATCATAACCTACCTCTAACCGGTACAGATTACTCTAATGATGGTGATGAATTTCAACGGGTCCTTTCCGCTAGCCATTCATAAACATCTGATGGCATCTGTTACTCAAGCACGCAAAAACGGCTGAACCGATTACTTTGAAATTTCGCACATGGGTAATTAATTGAAGTGGAACGAACATAAGCTGCAAATTGAAAATAAACAATTGAAGCACTTTTCGTCGAGAATTCAGCTTGGGTATTTTGTAACCCAACCTCTCTCTCTATGTGTGCTTAACGGCTTTTTATAGAGTACATACCTGCATTTAGCACGTCACATTGATTTTTATATGTAGGGCCAGTCAGTATGCGCAGTGCATCGCTTACAACGTAGAATTTTGCACACTGCTTAGAGACCTACCTACCACACCTATTAAACCTTAACACAGTCCTAGAGCTCAAGATGGATATGGTTGGTGTTCCAATGGGGTTCCCCAAATCCCCTAAGCTCCCCTAAGTCCCCAAATCCTGCTTTCTACTTAGCCTCGGAATGAATGAAATGATGAGCCGTGTATCTTGATATTTTGGCCATAGGTACATACATGGCTCACTCATTTCAAATTAAAGTTCAAATATGCAATTGGGGTCTATTGGCACTGGAAAAAATCTTGCTCAAACTCATTTTAAGGAAAATTTATGTTTTACTCAAAGTTTATGGCGATCTTCCCCACACTGCGAAAATTGAATACCTTTTTAGTTTTACCACAGTAAGAATAAATGATTTCAGTAAAATAGCTTAATACTATGCATCATTAAGCGACAAAACGGGCAATTTCCACAAAGTAAAAAAACTAAGATGATAAATGGGAATGCAGTTCCCCTTCTGTTTGAATACAACTACTGTACTCTACTCTCTATCACTACTCTCGCTCCAATAAAGACGTTTATCTACCTATATAATTTATTACTTTGATCTCTGCCGTTGAGAATCAACGGGCATTCCTGCCAGTATAAGATAATTCCCGGATGAAGTCCAATTGGGTTCCAGGAAAATGAGGAAATCTGTTTGAGCACCGAGGCCTCATGGAGAAGAGTATTCGGAATGAGAAGCCAACATTTTGCTTCATCGACCAGCAGAAAGCATTGGATAATGTGGATTGGATCATCATTGGATCACTACATTACATTCACTTCATCTTTACGTTTACAAAGTATTGAAATTGTTCTACCTCAGAAGTGGTAATAAACCTAAAGAAGAACGAATAACCAATGTATACAACCTTAGATCTACAAAAATGTATATTTCGCCCAAGCAAAATTTAGCCCTGTTCAAACGCTCATTTATTTATGTAGGGCCATAATTATTTCCTAGATTGTCAGATAGTATAAGAGGTTCAAATAGTTTAACTTCTTTTTTGAAAAGAGCAAAAAAATGGTTACTTAATGTAGAAAATCCAGATTTAATTTTTTGTTAATATTACGGTTAATACTCACTATATTTTGTATTCACGACAGGTTGACATTAAACAACAAATTGTTATATTTTCATGCATTTATTTATGTTTCGTATCTGGTCTCAGTTTACTTATTTTTTCAATTATTCATATTGTAATTTGTCTTGAGGTATCCCAATACAGGCAATGCCTAAAAAGGATTCCTAATTTATCCTTATTTATTTTAAATGTAAAATATGCTTGCAATGTTGATTCCACGGATAAAATAAATATATAAATATACATTAAGGGCAATTGAAGTATGTACCATGCAATTACAGAAGGAAGATATACGAATAACAACTGACATTGAGTAAATGTGGTGATAATTCGGAGGAAGCAAAGGTGAGGAAATAAGTATTGAATGAAATGAAGTAAAAATTAAAAACAGGGATACACGTGCATGGAGAAAAAAAATCAGCTTGCGCAGCTTGGCTGATGAGAGACAGGTGTTTCTACTGGTATAGGAAGAACTGACGAAAATGAACTGCTTGGACACATCAATGAGAAAATAGAACTTGAAGATAAGTGTTAAAATAACATAAATTACGGTTTGCGAAAGAAATTAAAAAGATAGATTCACCGTTAGCAAAGAAATTACAGAGAGTGTTCTTTATAATCCCGTCGGATCTTTATTCCGTGAATGCGAAATTACACACGATACTCTTGTTATTGGGAGATTCTTTTGATTTGTTTGTCAGAAGAAAAGTTGAAATGAAAGAGAGAAAATTACAATAGATAAAACATTTATTCATCAAAATCATTATTACAAATGGCTAACCTTTGAACAATCGGTCGATGGCAACTAATATTTTCTGATTTCCAATGTTAATTTTATATTTATCGTGTTATTAACGTCTAACTCACGTTCTCAGCTCTCCGTAGACACCTCGATCGCTATAAAATCCACTTATTCGTTTCGGAGACACAACTGAACTGAGTTGGATTACACATCAAGCCCAAATTTAGACCCTCCACGCGCAGCGCCGTGACGTCACCTCGCAACCCCCCCTCCGCCATGCGACCAACCATTTCCGCTAGTCGACGAAACGGGCTATCCAGTCATAGTTTTGATATTCCGTAATCCTTATAGTTTTTGCACACGAGGCCCTCTAAAGTACACAAATATTGGTCGCGGCAAAACCTTACATGACTCTGAGATAAGATGTTCATTCCCATTCGAATGAAAATTGCGTGAGTGGAAACATTTAGCCATCTGGAAGGTAGGATCAAGGGTGACGTAAGAAACGGGAAAGATGTAGAGAACAGAATACCTCAAGCAAAAAAATCATTCCAACAGAAGTGTCTAACAGTAGCCAGCAACACAAGTTTGGAAGGGTTCCAAACATTTCATTAAAACACATATGTGGAGCTTCGCATACGCTTCGTCGTTATGGCAGTGAACCTTGGGCTGAGACATCCGAAGAGAAAAGAAGATTCGAAACGACGAGGAATAGAAGAATGAGGAAGAATAAACGGATGAAGAATATAGCCTACGAAGATATGGATAAAAAAGATGTACCAATTAAACGGTGAAGAGACATTGTTAGAACACATTTTCTGACTCAACATCATCTTCCTAAAACAGTAATGGGAGGAAAATGAGCGGTAAATATATAAGAGGAATTTCACAGATGTAATACTTTATGCAAATCACGATCAAGGATAAATGAAGGAATAAAACGATTCGCTGACAGAGGAAAACTGATCCCTGGAATCGATTGATGACTGCTGCTGATGTCTGATGATGGTGAAAATGGCAAAATTGTTCTTTGAAGCCAATGATAATTAAATATTTTATATAGAAAACAAATCTAAAATGATACTGCCCAGCAGAATATAAGCGACCCTGTTTAGCACTCTGGTAACAGATGCACCGGTCATGATATATCAATCGTTCTCCACATACGGACTTATAACTCGTAGCGGTGGCACTAAAAGAAGATGATCACAGCAGTTTCAATGCAACTGCTTCGCAACAGAAACAGTCTCAAAACGAAACAGTCCCGCGAAACACCCTCTGTTGCGAACAACAGTCAAACGGGTACACCAAACAAAAGGCGATCGATCGGCGCTGTTAGAACATGGCTAGTAGTTCTGTACTCTTATTCAATGAGAAATATGTCACTTAAAGTAACAATTTCATTTGGATTCATGACAGATAGGTATGTACTTCACGGTTCTAATTCTATCTGCAACGACGGGTGGACATGTGTTGGCTGAGTAAACCAGCAACCGCATGCAACAGATTCAAATCCATTCTCCTCTGTAGAATATAGCACTAATGAAAATTAAACTAAGAAGGTGGTTATGGGAATTCTCGAGAAATAACGATTCCTGCCCGTCGCTATTGCCTGGGGATTCCCAATGCGGGAACTATGGTGTCCTTGATGGAGGAAATTAGCCCTGATAATGCCAAGGGTGATAAGTATGGAAGGGATGACTATGAGAAAGAGAGGGGGCTAAAAAAAAAGGCTTCATGGGTGAGATGAGGGGAGGCATGAAGTACACTGAGCTAAAGAAAGTTTCTTTGCCAGCCTTCCTTACCATATATCCTTCTCCTAGTGGCACTACTGCATATCCAGCCAAACTAACCTCAATCGGGCGACTCCTACAATAGTAACCGTAACAATGAGACATTTTTGGAACACATTTTGCGACTCAACATCTTCCTAAAACAGTAATGGGAGGAAATACATTGTAGACTACAGGACCTGTATGTTGCAGTAGGATTATACTCTGCATATTTTGACGTGAATCGTCTTTATTAACGCGGGAGAGATGGGGGTACTACGGACTGGCGGCGTTCCAACATAACATATGTCAAGAGTTTATAAGAGATATCCGAAGGAGCCATGCGCCACTCGAAAGAAGAAAGTTGGAAAAATAAAATAAAAAGCCTTCTTGGAATGGGTGGCATCATAAAAAAATAATTATGCGTGTAAAAGCACGTGCAGCTGGACGTAAAAAATCGTGCGAGATATTCGTCAGTGGGTTCAGTTGATTTGCACTTGGATTGTTCTGGAGGATGACACCACGAAACAAACTGAACTAGAGAAAGGTTAAAAGAATTTGAGAGATTACAGTCGCGAAATATTGAGAAAGTTTCAGTATTTCAATGTATCATTCTAAATATCTTCACAATACGGAAGTAAAAGCATTCAGAAGGTGATTACAGGATTTATAAACATAAAATTCCGTATCTAAAGCCGTATTTACACGATGCATTTACCCGCGCAAGTACGTGGCTGGACAGATGCGTGAACACACTCACCAAATTAGAACAGGGGCTATTTTCTGTCCACGCATTCACGCAATTTTGAGTGTTTACACGGTGAAATTTTGATGGTGATTGTGTTCACGCATCTACCCGCGCGGGTAAATGCATCGTGTAAACACGGCTTCAGATAATGTCATCCACGGAATGATACAGACAATTTCTGGCGCGATTGAAACTCAATACGACGGCCTTCTGCAGTCAATGATGACATTCATTTCCCTTTCAACATGAAGTAACAATAAAGATTCATTTTGTTTGTTTCATTTCATTTATCCATTTCAACTCATGCACATCCCAGACTAACAAGAGGAAGTTTCACGTAATAAAAACTTACGGTAATGCCGTGGACACTACTTGTTAAATCTTTTGTTAAAATATAGAAAACTTATTTTCGGAAGGGAAATGTTGTTCATTGAAACACATGCACATGTTGTTGACCAGTTCATCATCATGGTACTCTCCTAAGTGGGGTTTGTGGCTCCATATTTTCTTAATGGTAAACTGAAGAAATTTAAGTCTATTTATTTTTAACAATAACTCATCAACCAGCAAAGCCGCTTTGACAACTGCGGAACCAGGACACCGGTATCATAAAGACGATAACCTGAAAGACAGTGAGCTCACCACCCTCCTCACTGAGAGTCAAAATCTGCCTTTCAGCTGAAGCCACTGCCTCGCCGACAGCCACGCTTGCGGAGGTAGAGAGGAAATAACATATTTATAAAATGAATCAGACACTGAAAACATAATTATTTTATTAGATTTCATAATATATATGATTTCAATTTGCGATCCTACCATATTTTTCCGACATCATGAAAATAGTCAACAGGATAATTTTTAGGCAATTAGAGAAAGACACTCAGCGCGCAGAAATGTCATTACAATGATCACTGCAACTGTTCAGTCATCACAACACGCCGAAGGTCCACCACTCGTCACCCATTGACTCCTGAACTGGCTGATCCTTGTTTCCGATTAAAAGGTACACACTAACAGGTCACGATTGACACTTGCAACGAATTAATACTTGATTATACCACGAAAATAAACGAGAACTAGTGTTTTTCCGTGACATTATATGTACATTATAAAGGGTGTATTTTTTTGGAATGCTTTGTGGTTTAACCCGCTCTCGCCTATAGGGAGAGAGAGCTGTGTCGTCACTCGGGGAGGAGCGAAGCGAGGGCCATATCTTTCGACGCACACAACACGCCCACGATACGTTTAATAAAAACACATAATTTCCTGATTATTACGAATGTTCTAAATGCGTCTAAAAGGAGAAAGAATCCATAACACACACTGAAAAGGAGGAGCAGCACTAAAGGTAGTGCATTGTTAAAACATAACTTAAAATTTCTTCCACTGACATCGTGAGAAAAACAACACAACACTCATCAATAACAAAATAAGAGGGTTAAAACTTAAGTATGTAGACGAAGTAAATAGGCGTACACGACCTGTATCTTTTTTGTTTTTAAATAAAACGTTCCCATTCTTCCGTTAATGGGATGAGTATTAAAAGACGTCGGCTTCACATAATTCAGTCAGGAAGACAGGCCACTCGAAAGCAACGAAGCGACCGCCGGAATTCACGAGACGCTCGCTCGCTTGTGGTACGAGCCACTACAACATGTGTGTATATATATATATATATCCTCACGTCCACCAAACGGACGACTGGCATTGAAACGATCACGTGACATACACATCGGTGACGTCGACATCCGAGATGGAGAGTGCCTCACCGTCGAAAAAGAGATAGAGAGACAGACAGACGATCGATGATATTGATGATCGATCAATCGCCAATCAATCGAGTACCCAACCAACTCGCATGAATTTGGACCGAAATGTCACGTGCTCACACACACACACACACACAAACTAACTTTCAAAACATTGGCCCGAAGAGAAACCGAGACACGAACCGCGGTCCGCGTCATTATTTCACTCAAATAAGCTCCTCTACTGGTAACACAATCATATATCACAGCCAAAAAAGGAGTTATTCACACACACGCACACGCTGCACATAAAATACGCAGAAACAACACCTCTTCAAGTCTCACCCCCTCCCCCCCCCCTAACACCAGAACCCTTTAGCATCAACATCTCTTCGCTCGTCGACTGATCTTCGCTTTCCGATCTCCGGGGCGACTGTTTCGATGCCCATCTTCCCGTCTCCACCTCACCGCGGGCTATGGATTAGATTGAGGACATGGTTGCACTGACCCACTAAACTGCTTAGCCAGAAAACAAGAGTGAAAATGTTCTCGAGAGGAGATCCACGGTCGCGAATCCTCGGGATCCCTTTAGGGTTCCCGCTTGTTCGAACGATCGCCGGGGGAACTACGGAGCAGAAGATCTTAGGCGCACACAGACGTAGAAAGATCTCCGACTCTGCCACAATTCCGAGGCTTGTAATGCCAATGACATAGCTCGTTTGTTAGTGAAATTAGGACAGGCGATTTCTTTGGAACGGCGTCATCACCGCGCATAATGAGTAGAGTCAGCTGAATCAGTTAAAAAGGACGCAGGATACTGGTCACGTCGAGCCAATTGCTGTCGCATTTCGAATGTCAAGGTTGATTTGCAGTCAGGGTACTTTCAACCTCCCATGTGGAAAGGCGAAATTTGGGTCGCTGAAAGAGCCAAATGGCGAGAGACGGAGTGTACGGAGGAGGAGGTGGATTAAGAGGATGAAGGCGTCGATTCCCCAACAAACGCCCCCCCGGGAGGTTCCCTCCATCTACTGTCGTCTCTCGTGCTCTCCGTCGTTCCGCCCCCTCTTCCCCTCCTCCTCCCCGCCTTCCCCCACGACGTCACCGCCGCCGGCCAACGGAGGCGGCGTCGTGGTCGAAGTGGTGGTGGGCAGCGGTGGGACGGTGACCCCGAAGCGACGGAGGTCTTCGAGGAACGGCAGGGGTCGCGCGGGCCACGTGCGTCGGGACTTGAGCACGGACGCGTCCCTCGCGATGGCTTCCAGCTCGGACACCATGGGGTGAAGCCTCTGCTCGATCCACTCTGCAATCCCGTATGGCTCCAGGATGTCGGCCAGGGAGTCGCGCGCCGACCGAATCAGGGCCTCCACGCCCTGCTGCAGGCGAGCCAGCTGGTCCACGCCTGCCTCCTCCTCCACGCGCAGCGGACTGGAGAAGTTGTGGCGAACGTTGTAGGGGGTCATCCAGCCCCTGCGATGGTGCACGGCGTCCGTGAGCGCCACGAACTCCCTCTCGGTGGCCTGCAGCCGTGCGGTCAGCCGGAAGACCAACGCCCCGGGGAAGATGCACCGCGAGAAGCGGTCCCAGAGGAAGGGGTCGCCGCTGAGGTCCGCCCAGCCTCCGCCGCTCGGGTCCCGCAGCCCCGAGTCGGGGCAGGAGAGGGCGGCATGGGCGTCCTTGCGGAGGCTCGCGTTGAAGTGCCCCTTGGACGCGGCGAGCAGGGACACGGCCAGGGATGGCATCGAGGACGGCAGTAGCTCGCAGAGCACCGCGAAGTGGTCGTACCGCTGCCACCCCGTCAGCACCAGACCCCGGAACCCGCCTCTAAACTTGGGACCCTCCCGAGCCATCACGTCCAGCCAGCGAAGGTTGTTGTCCAGGTGCCTCTTGGCGTTGGGGACGTACACCGTCTCGCCGAAGGCTCCCTTGAAGGCCGACGCGGCCCAGACGCGAGGGAATATGGCCGCGTACTTGTCCCACACTCCGGGCGGGACGAAGCGGTAGACGTCCTCGGCGTAGACCCACACCATCGGCTCCACGAGGTTCCCCAGTCCGGACTCCTTCATCGCCTCCGGAGACACGTGGCGCAGCATGTCGTCCCAGATGAGAGGAGTGGACCCGTAGCGGTTCCTGACGTGGGACGCCACGTGGGCTACGTGACCTAGAAACAGCCGCTCCCTGGGCACGGAGCGGCAGCGCGTGCACTCGCCCAACTGGAACACCTCGTCGCAGCCGATGTGGATGTACTTGGGCGGCCGGCCCGAGGGAGTGGCGTCCGCGTGAGCCTTGACCACCTCGTCCAGCATTTTCTCGACGAAGGTACGCGAGGCATTGAGGGAGGGGCAGAGGGCCGTGGGCACCCTATCGTCCTCCCTGAGCGCCGCCCACTCCTGGTGCTTGAGGGCGAATTCCAAGTGCCCGAACGTCTGCACGAGGGGGATGACCTCGAGGCCGTGACCGTGGGCAGCCGACAGGATCGCCCCCACGTCCTGTCGCGAGTAGGCGTTGCCCGCGGCCAGGGGCGAGATGGTCGCCCACGGGAACACGTCCTCCCATTCGATGAGCAGCCCGGTGGCGCCCAGGTGTACCAGGATGGGCAGGATCCTCTTGATGTAGACCGCCGTGGGCGGGGCTCCCTTGAGGTCTAGGTGGACGATGCGGTGAGCAGGGACGTAGATGCTCTGCCTCGAGGAGGCGCCCGCAGCCCCTGCGCCTTCCACCACGGCTTCAGTCCCCGCCGGCTGACCCCCGTCGTCTTGGCCGAACTGACCGCCGGCCCCGTCGGCTCCCGCCCCTTCGCCCCGCACCTTGTCATCCGAGTACTCCTGCAAGAACAGGTTGCGACGCTCCACGTCCTCCCTGGCCGGAGGGTCCGGCAGACGAAGCCGCTGGTCGTCCTGCCGGTCGTCTAGCAGCAGCGGAGCCGCCTTGGACGGGGGTTCGGCCGGGGACTGGCCGCCCGATTCCGCGTGGTTAAGGACGAACTGGACCCTGCGCTGCTTGCCGTTGGCCGAGGCTGCCAGGGAGGCGGCCTGCGGGGGCGTCTCCTCGGAGGGTGCCTGGGCGACGACGCCCTCGGCGACCTTGGCGTCGGATCGGCCGAAGACGCCGAAGGACGAGTACTGCAGGCAGACGAGGAACAGCAGCACGGCGGCAGCCGCGGCTAGGAGCGTGGACTTGCGCCTCCAGGCGGTGAAGCCCAGGCGGCCCGCGTAGGAAGCCGCGAGGCGCATGGCAGCGGGGGTCCTGTGCGGGGAGACGGAAAACAAGGTGAGAAAGGAAACAGAATCACATTTATGGTGTGGTCACATTTGGACCACAGTCTAATTGTGGTGGTACAGTCAAAATGGCACACAAATATACACCAAAATGATGAAATTCGCCATTTGGCTCGACGGTATTTGAACAAGCATCTCCCAATCGCAGGTCAATTGTTTTAGCCGCTCACATCACCAAGCCATCTTATTGTTAATTCAAGGCGAATTGTATTTTTGTTTAACGTGCTTCGACGGCTAAGGTCATTTCGCACTTACTGTCTGCATCACGTGCAGACAGTGGGCAACAGCACACTCGGACGAATCAGAGGATCACCACCCCTCCACAAACTCGAGACGAGCCCAACGATGATAATTAACGAAGGTGACTGATCGGGACTAACCGGTGTTTCCATGGCGTGGCAGAGGCCGTTGCCCTCAACGCGAATTTATTGAGGGGTTTATGCGAATAACACTTTTCCGTCTGAAGTCTGCAATGTAGCACAGGGGGCGATGTTGTGTTAACTAAGCCACTTTCGATGAGGATATAACAACAATTTTCGCACATGAACGACAAACGTTTTAAATTATATTCATTGCGAGAAACTATTCATTCAAGTATCATTCATCAGTTGTTACTGTAATTAAGCATTCGAAGAAGAAAATCATTTTGAACTTATATAACGAGATTGAACTATGGCCTATCTACCAATGGACTTTCGGTTGCCAGAGTATCTAATAATGCATAATTAATAGGATTCCTCTGCTCAATTGTGTATGCATAGTACGCTTCAACAGCTGTTACAAATATTGTTGCTAAAAGTTCGATTACAGTAATGCCCCACGACCAAAATAAGCATGAAACCATACCGTAATAATTTTCTCAGTCGTCAACAGAATGCCACTGAAGACTACACTGTAAGTCTTGAAAAACGATGAAATTGGAGTGAAATAAAGCTATAGAGTGAAGCTGGAAGCTTGGAGAAAGGAGCAGGAGGAGAGGGGAATGAAAATTAGCAAGATCAAAACGGAGTACCACTTGACTATACATTTTTTTATTTAGCAACTGAAACCAATAATTATGGCTACCCTTTATGCCGAAGGCGCAGTTCGGGTGATAGATGATTCATAGGTGAAATAAACATAGAAGCGGCTGGGAATGCTCTTTTTGACGTTGTCAACCCCTGGATTGTACCCTACTCTCAAATTCTGATGAGGATTCTCAACACAAAATCAACGTTGAATCTCGCAACTCAATTAAGTCATTGAATGCAAATATATTTATGTACACAAGGGAAGTGATCAAACTCTTAATCACTCAGAAGACGGCTCAAGAGAAACGGAGGGACGAGGTAACTATATATCAACCTGGATGCTATTTAAGTGTTAATAAACATGCGTGGCCCATTTTTGGGTTTCCCGTGCATGAAAGAGGACAATCAGTCACTCAACTCTCCGTGCACCTGACAAACGGTCAGCGTGTCTACTACAACGAACACTACATACAAGATAGGATACGAGCACCTCAAATGATCACGCTGACAGTATTCTTCAGGCTTTGTGGTTTTCTTAAAAATAAGTTCAATGTTTTTCACACCCGTTGAATTTCAACGGGTACCTTCAGCTAGTATATATATAAATTAAAACTTACAGGAGATAGAAGAAAGAGAAAAGGATAAAGAATTCGTTCTTACGGGAACGTTTAGGACCGGTTGGTTCTTCGTCAGCTTTAGAAGTCTATATATATATTTTTTTTTCCCTTCCATTGTCATTCACTCTAAGCACTGCGCACTGTACTCAATGCGCATGGTGTAATTTTTCCTACGCCTGAAGGTTTTCCCTACAGTAGCGTTTTGTTCAAGGGAAATGAAATTGACCGAAGTATTTCATTGATAAAGAAAAAAGTTGTGGGAAAATGATTCCCAAGCGTTTAAGTGAATTTTCCTTAAAAAAGACTTTCTTTACTAATGAATTTTCCATTTTTCCTTGGTTTTCCCTAGGTTCTGTGGAACTCTCATGGGGAATTTTTACCTCAGGGCCCCCCTTCTTACCATTTCTCCCTCTCATCCCATCTCCCTCTCATCCCAATTCCACAAAAGACTGCCTCTTGCCGAAGCACAAGGTTGCCCGGAGATTACTCGTTCGAAGCAAGACAGTGTCCTTTCTTCGGTGTGTTTCAGGGAATTAACGAATCGTGGCACTAGTGGCACTTGAAATTTTATGTCAAAGTCCGTGAAAGCCTCAATAACGCATACATTCATATATTTAGTCATCGTGAATTTATATGTATTTATTTTAATTTGTAGTATTTATATTGCCAGACGATGTGCACTTAAACCCACCGCCTGCAGTGATTAGCGAAGAACGCATCGCATCTGCGCACTCCGGGTGGCATAATCATCAGGATGAGAGCGAAGGCGAAAGGAAGACTGCTGTTTCCAAGGGTCGCACTAGTAAGGGGTCATTTTAAGGTGGTTTTGAGCGAGATATAGTTCCCTAGTCATAAAGGAGAACATATACGAATTTTATTTTTTCATTTCAGCGTCTATTGGAATTATGAAATAAATATTGTGTTATTAACGGTTAAAATATATAGTTATATATGACTAAAATCCTCAGTAATTTAATAAATAAAGCTACATACGTCTCTAACTTGACTCATTTATTTCACGCCGTACGGCTGAAAACCCTTCAAACCGGCAGGTGTTTTTGCGATTCTGTAAAAATTACTGTGGTGAGTAATAGATTATTTTTTATAAATAGTTGAGAAAACATGAAATCTATATACCGTTAGTTTTTTGGCGAAATCTAGGCGCTAGAAGTTCCTAATTTTTTAAATATTCTCCCTCTGGAGCGCACAGCCATAATCTATCCTAGATGTAAAACAGTTTATATTTTGAGGCAAATTGCTCGAAAAGTAGTTTGGCAAGGGGTTTATATTTTTATATCATTGTAAAGATGGAAGTTTTATCTTTAAAATGAAGTGAAATTCATCAAATTCTAGGTGAAGTGATTTTTCGCTCTCAAACTATACCTTAAGTATTACGTATTTATGTATTTAGTCGCTTTTTAAACCTCCCCCCCCCCCATGTGAGACTACGTAAGATACTTTGAGAAAATCTAATCTAATCTAGTAATCTATGATCCTCCTACCGATCATTGTTGTATTCGCTCTTTAATGCAATACAGACTTCTTTGTGTGAAAACTTCCGACCTTCCAGTGCTTTTTTAATTGGGTAAACATTTTATACATTTGAAACGATCTAACGTTGACTAAAAATATCTTAAATTTGATTCATTATTTTATTTACAGTGGCCCTACTCCATAGTTACGTCCGGGTCCTCAAAAACTAGACGATGGCCCTGGTATACTATATTGTCTAGTTCTCAACCAGCAAATGTAACCAGGGTTTCCGTGCATTGAAGACCCATCTCTCCCTGCACATTGAAAACGGCCATCGTGTCTACTACAAGGAACACAACGTACAATCAAGGTTACGAACTCCTCAAATGACCACGCTGACAGTATTCTTCAGGCTTTGTGATTTTCTTATAAAAACATTCGAAGCATAGAATTTTTTGCCGGACGTTCAACATATTTTGCTAGAGCCAACGTACTACGGTAGAAGCGTACACAAGAATAAGATAAAGGAAATAAATTCCAGAACCGATAGATTTAAAATGCCTTTTTCCCACGTACAATAAGGGATCATAATAGTTGCGATAGATCAATCAAACTCCCACCCTCACTAGATAAGAGTAGAATTTTCACTTGTAGTTAATAACATAACATCATTACTAACACTTCACACCGCTTGATATGTCCGGCATTATTTTCTTTTATTTTGTTCTCTGCATGAAGTAGTATCTCGTAGCATTCATAAATTAATAGTATTAGTAATATTTACCACTAGATGCCTCTTTAGCATTGTATCTCATGTTTGCACGTTCATTTACGTAGAACTCTCCCAGTTTCTAGTTTGACTGCGCACTGTTCGTCCCGATTTGAATTTGGACGAGTGCTGCATGCCTGGGTGTGGATAATCACCCCATGCCACACACCCTATAGTGGTGGCTTGCACGGTACTTCGTAGATGTATTTCTCCACGAGGCATTTATTGTCAGATTTTAATCGAAAGTTGATCGTTAAAATTATGCAGCGGACCATATGCGCCGAAATAAAAATGAAACATTTTTTCTCGCCCAAATATTGGGCACTTGGAATCAATAGAAATATGACATTAGAAGTATGACAAAAAGAATCATTAGATGTATGACATTAAAAAAACAGGTTTGAACATTCGTATCCATTGTTCATAAGTCTGAGATTGCTTCCATTACAGCATTATTATGTCTTCAAGGTAATGAAATTATTTTATGCAATGAGTGGTAATACTCCAAATAGATCTGGAGGCATGTTTATTGTTTAAGCTTAATGTGAGAAAGGGAAATATCCCACTAATTCAGCCAAATTTAACTATTTGTAAACGATCCTTTGTTTTCATTGGATCAAAGGTTTATAATACGTTGCCTGAGAAAATAAAAAATGTTAAAAATTGTTAAACATTTCTAAATTTAGCCAAGTCATGGATACTGGGTTTGGAAAATGTTGTCAGATTCTTTTGATGTTATTATTTTTTTCCTTTGTAGAAAAATTACTCGTTATTCTGTACTTATATTTTTACATTAGTAATATTTTAGATGTTAATGGCATTATTTTGTATTGTTAACTAGGGAATGTGCCCATTGAATATCAACGGGAAGGAAAAAAAATCAACACTAATATATTGTAAATAAACCATTCGCATCTTATTTTAATAAGCGTAAAGAAAGATTGAGTCAATGGATATATATATTCACGGAATATCGACTAATGAGTGTAATGGTCGTCATGGGGACGATGACTCAAAAACGCTAAAATATATTGCGAAGAATCGCAACGTTTTAGCAAATATTTCGGAATTTTGACCGGAATACAAAATTCGATTGAAAGAATAAGAATCTTTATTTGTTTTTCTTTCTATCGTTCCCTCTCCCAATAACAGAAAACAACTATAAATAATTTAATTTAACAAATAAAAAAAGGTCTGCAGCTTCAAATGAAGATTCAGCTGAACACGTGTATTCCTGACATACATGGGCGTCATTTCAGCTTTTTAATTGGGGTGGCGTGCCTCGCGAATGCTAGACACGGGATCGTGGAGTGGACTAATATCGTTCGACGTTTGCCCTCACAAGGAAAGGCGGAGTTGGACTGTCTGTCGGCCCGGCCCCAGGGCCCAACAGGTAAAGTGTCGACTAACCTGTTGTTTCGAGCGTGTGCGAAAAGTGAAAAGTGTATTGACTAATTGAACAGTGCTTTTTCTAAAACTTGAACTGAACTGAATATAAATAGTCAGAAAAACAGTGTTTTAATAGGTGGTCCTTACGTAATATCTCGGGCTAGCCCCGCCTCCACGAGGCCTGGGGCTGGGCAACGTGTGTCGGGCTATTAGTCAAGGGCCGGCCCTTGCCATAAGTTCCCGCACCGGCTAAGAGGGCTATCGGGTGATAGTTCGGACAGTGGGATTGTTGCGAGTGAGTGTGTGTGAGTGAGTGCTGTGAAAGACGCTTGTTGCGATTGCGTGTGTGATCTGAAACCGCTGAGTACTTGGGTGAATGTTTGAGTGTATGATTGAATGAGAGAGTGAGTAAAAGATGGCGGAAAAAGATAAAGTTTTTAGAAGATCCAGTAAGCTGGAAAGGACACCTCCCGGAACAACTCCAGGAAATCCAGAGAAAAGAGGAAGAAAGGAAGACATGGAAGAAGAAGAAGGGAGCCCGGTTCACCGCTCCAAGGAAAGAAGAACATTACCTGAAAACCAAGAGGGAAATGAAGAAGTATCAAACGCAAAAAATGATCAAGAGGAATATGACTGTGTTAGGAAAGCCATCGAAGAGATCACCAGAATTATGACAAGCCAAAATAAGTCTGGTAAACTAACTAAAACAGCCTTAGATGATTCATTGAAAAAACTAAATGAAATTGAAAGAGCCGCCTTCAAAATGACGATTCAAATCGCCAAACTTGAAGGCTGTAAAGAAGAGAGAAGAGAAGTGATTAAGCTCATAAAGGAATATCAGCCAGCAAAAATGGAATATACCACATCCTATGCTGATGCCATCAAGAAACCTCCTGTGACGGGAATGCAGAAAACAATAAAACCAATACCACAAATTGTCACAGTAAAACATAAAGATAAGAATAAGAACGGCAATGAAATTAAGGAATTGCTACAAAAAACTATTACACCTGCAGAAATCGGGGTAAATGTCAAGAGAAGTAGAAATATTGAAAATGGAGTTCTTCTTGAGCTCGAAAAGGAGAGTCACAAAGCAAAAATGCTGATAAATGAGAAATTGAAAGAATGTGGCCTAATAATAGAAGAACTAAAGAAGAGAAAACCCCAATTAATGATTTACGATGTTCCAAAACATTTTAACGTAGAAGAAGTTATAGAAAAGATATTCCAACAGAACATTGAGGATCAAATACCAAAGGATGTTTTCTTAGAAGAATTTAAAAAAGTATATCAGCTCGAAAGCAGTGAAAGTGACCGAGAACATTGGATCTTCGAATCGACCATGGAGATCCGAGATATTTTAAAAGAAAAAGAAAAAGTTTTTATGGAGTGGGAATCCTTTAGAATTAAAGATTACATAACTGTACTAAGATGCTATAAATGCCAAGGATACGGCCACAAAACATCTAATTGCAGGAAAACAGAAGACACCTGCTCCCACTGCGGTGAGAAGCATAAGTTCTCAGATTGCACTAAAAGAAATGACTCACCGAAATGCTACCATTGTGCATCCAATAATGAATCCAGCAATCATCGAACAGGGAACAAAAATTGTCCAAGTTTCAAAAAGGCTAAGGAGCAAGAATGCATAAGGCTTGGTTATGGCGGAACAATATAGCATAAGGATAGGACAAATAAATATTGGTAGATCCCTGGCTGCACTCAATTATCTGGAGATTCAATGTACGGAAAATAAAATTGACGTACTTATGATACAAGAACCTTATGTAAATAAAAAGAAGAAAATTCCATTTAAAAATGGAACAGTATATTACGATAATAGTGCAGAGGAAATCTGGAGCTGTATAATTAAGATAAATCAGGAACTAAAAATCATAAAGTTGAATCAATTCACAGATGGAAGAACAATAACAGCGAAAATGGAATTTGAATCAAATAAAACTTGTACTATTTTTATAAATAGTTACTTTAAATTCGCTGATGAAATAACACCATATCTTTTAAAACTCCAGACTATCACCAATATCCATCCTGACTCAGAAATAATTATATGTGCAGATGCAAATGCCAAGTCGACCCTGTGGCATAATGAAAGTACTGATATCAGAGGAGAACAACTAGAGGATTTGATCCTTACCCTCAACTATGAGGTTGAAAATCAATTAAGTGAATGGTCAACATTTGAAGATGTACAGGGACACTGCACAAATATCGATGTAACCTTATCTAGGAGATGCTCAGGAAAAATCACAAAATGGGAAGTGGTCGAAGAAACAGTAAGTGACCACAGGCTAATCCTGTTTAAATATAACATCAAGAAAATTCCAAAATATAAGAACAACATGAATGTAAGCAAATTTAACGTTTCTAAAGCAAACTGGAGAAAGTTTGATGAGATCCTAACGGAACTAGTAAAATCCAATGAAGAAACAAAAGAACCGGAGAAACTGAACGATATAATAAATAAAGCTTGCATAGAAGCAATTCCTAAAGCTCAACAAGGGGATAAGAAAGTAAATTGGTGGAGTGAAAAACTAACAATTCTTCGAGAAGAAATGAGAAAAAATAAGAAGATTTACATGAAATATAGAAGAAACAAGAACCCGGGCACGCCCTATTGGAGAAGAACTTTTGTGAAAAATAGAACCGAATACATCAATGAAATTCGGGCAAGAAAAAGAGAAATCTGGGAGAAAATGCTTGAAGCGGGAAATGAGGACCCTTGGTGTGATGCTTACAAAATTATACAAAATAAAAAAGAAACACATGTGCCAGTAACATTAAGAAATCGCAAAGGTGAATACACAAAAAATATCACTGAGACATTGGAACTTCTATTAGAAAACCTACTACCAGATGACCTCCCAAGTGAGGACAACCCAGAAAACATAAGAATAAGAGAATCTGTTAAAACAGACTATCAAACAAATGAGACTGGAGACCTATCCTTTACCATGAATGAATTGAATTGGGCAGTAAATTGCCTTAAAAACAAAAAAGCTCCCGGCTGGGATGGTATAAAAAGTGAAATCATTAAAAGAGCATACCCTAGAATAAATATACTTCTATTAAGAATTTTAAATAACCTTTTAAATAAAGAACAATTTCCTAAAATATGGAAAAAAGGAATATTGAAAATCTTTCTAAAACCCAACAAGATACCAACAAACCCTAAATCCTACCGCCCAATTACACTCTTACCAGTATTAGGAAAAGTTTACGAAAGGTTACTAGGTAAGAGGATAAGTGAACATCTAGTAGTAAAAAATTACTTCAATGAAAGACAGTATGGGTTTATGCCAAAAAAAGGAACGGTTGACGCCTTAAAAATAATGATCAAAGACGTTAATACCACACCATATAAATATGTTCTTGGAATATTTCTTGATATTGCTGGAGCATTTGACAATGCTTGGTGGCCTTCCATTTTACTTCAACTAAAAATAGAAGAATGTCCGAAAATATTATTCAACACACTAAAAAGTTATTTTACTGATAGAGAAACAAAGCTGGAAATAGAAGGAATTGAAAAAAGTAAGATTCTAACTAAGGGCTGCCCTCAGGGTTCGGTTCTGGGACCTCTCTGCTGGAATATATTATTCAATGAATTACTTAATATTAAACTAAGCGAAGATACCACCATTACTGCTTATGCAGATGATGCGTTGGTATTAATAAAAGGCAACAACAGAAGAGAACTGGAATCCCGAGGTAATATGGCACTGGAGACTATTGTAAACTGGGGAAAGAATAATAAATTAACTTTCTCTCGGGAGAAAACCGAAATGACTCTTTTAAAAGGAAACATGAAACGGAAACCAATATGTAAAATGAATAATGTATCCATTAAGTATAGTGAAACAATAAAATATTTAGGAATATTAGTAAATGAGAAAATGGAATTCCGTGACCATTGTAAACAAATGGCTAACAAAATTAAAGATAAATTTTTACCACTAATGGAACTTATGAAAGGTGATTGCGGATACAAATACCACACTATGATAAAAGTATACAGAGCCGTTGCATTACCAATTATTATGTATGGTTGTGAAGCCTGGGGCTATGAATTAAACAAAAGAATGAAAAGTAAACAAAATTTATTACGAGCTCAAAGATTAGCTCTTCTAAAGATCACGAAGGCTTACCGCACGGTCTCAACAGACGCACTCTGCGTCATAAGTGGATGTATCCCCATAGACTTAAGAATATCCGAATATATAGAAATCCAAGAAATTAAAAAATTACGGAAAATCACAGCACAAGAGGAGAGAGAGGTAAGAAAGAGAACAATAATCAAATGGCAACAAAGATGGGACACCAGTGATAAAGGTAGGGAAACGTACCTCTATATAAAAAATATAGAACTTTATCTAACACAGAAACTTGAAATAAACCATTATGTGGTACAATTCTTAACAGGGCACGGAAATTTCTACTCTAAACTCAGTGAATTCTCTCTAAAGGAAACATCAATTTGTACTACATGCGGTGAAGAAGAAACGAGCTGGCATGTCCTAAGTAAATGCAAAAGATACTGCAAACAAAGAGAATCACTCATTGAAATACTAAATAAATATAAACTAACCCTATCAAGACCTAACATGCTGAAAGAAAATATCTTTCTAGAATTTAAAAAATGTACACAAGACATTTTGAAAGAGAAGTACGAATCTGAGAATCCTGAGTCGGCTTCCCGATGATCCTATCGTATTTTATATACGGTAGGTGAGGGGGACATTTGGGCTGGGCAACCAGTGTACGAGGCAACCGAAGTCGACAAAGGAAAAGGCAAGCCTAATAAGAGGCAAAGAAAAGCGGCCTCTTGGATATAAGTCTTAGACTTGACTCCAAGAGGGGTGGAGGTGGGTCCGCGGGGGTTTCCCCCGAACCAAATGTCTGTCGGCCCAATCTAGCGGATCAGGCTAGGCTGATCGCTGATCGGTGTTTTCTTATTATAGAATTCACCACAAGCAAACGCTGGAGATTAAAGGTTGTTTCGCGTTCCGTTTCGTTCTCTTAGTCTAATTATGACTCTGAGGCCGGACGCTGCCCACTCCCGTAACCCTTTTACCTATCCTTTCTCCTTCCTATTCCCGCACCCCTTTCTAGTCCTCGGTGATGAGCTGACGCTCACAGACCGGGGACGAAGGGAGGATCCCTGCGCGGAAGACCCGCTTATCAGCTGTCTGTCGGCCCCCGGGCCCAGCAGGTAAAGTGTCGACTTACCTGTTGCCGTGCGTGTGCGAGTGTTGCGTATAAAAACTATAAACTGTGAACATAACTCAACTGAATTAATAGTCAGTAGGTGGAGAAGGGATTATTTTGTGTATGTATGAATGTATAAAAACTCTTACATAGAGCGTTTGAAATAAGAAAGCGATTGGGCAGCCCCACCTCCTCGAGGTCGGGGGCCGGGCAACGAATCGTTGGCAATTAGTCGGGACCCGCGTAACCCCGCCATAAGACTTCCAACGTCGGCTAAGAGGGCAATCGCGATTTGCGTGTGTGTGCTACGAACTATAAATTGGACACTATGAGTGATATAGAAGATGACGGAATGGAGGGAGTAGAAAAAGACAATATAGTCAGGAAATCTTCGCTTGTGGGAACATCACCACCGGGGACATCCACGAAGAAACCCAAACGAAATAGAGGACAAGAGGACCGAGAAGAGGAGGAAGCGCAAGAAACGAAGAAGCAGAAGGAGAGCTCTCCCAGCCCCAAGAAGGAAGAAGATGGGACAGAAGAGGACACCATTAAGAAGATCTTTAAGGAACTGGAGAGAAACCTAAACAATCAACGGAAAGGAAATAAAATTAGTTCGAACACTGTAGATGAACACTTAAAAAAGATACAAGGAAATTGAAAATATAGTTAAGAAAATGACATTAAAAATAGCGAAATTAGAGGGCAGGTTGGAAGAGAGAAAAGAAATCTTAGAAGTAATTAAAACTCAAACAATTGAAAAACCAAGCATACAAACACACTCATTTTCGGAAATAGTCAAAAGACCCCAGATTACAGGTCACCAAAAGAAAATAAAACCAACACCTCAAGTTGTGATAGTGCGATCCAGGGATCAAGACAAAGAAAGTGATGAAATTAGAAAAATAATGAATAGCCTAGCAAAACCCAGCGAAGTAGGAGTAAATGTAACACGTACAAAAAATGTAAGAAGAGGCATACTACTGGAATTAGAAAAAGAAAGTGAAATCGGCAAAATTATACAAAATGAGAAAATAAGGGCAGGAGGTTTGGTAGTTGAAAAAATCGAAAAAAGAAAACCACAAATTATTATTTACGACGTTCCCAAAATCACAACCGAAACAGAGATGTACAAGGAAATATACAACCAAAAATTTAAGGACATTTTAACACCAGAAGATCTTTCAGCAGGACTAAAAAAGGTTCATCAGTTGAGAAACGCTAAAAACAAACAAAAAGTGCACTGGATCCTAGAATGTAAAATGGAGGTTAGAGGCATTTTAAGAAAAAGAGGAAAAGTTTATCTGGACTGGGAAAATACGTGCTACATAAAAGATTACATTACAGTAATGAGATGTTTTAAGTGCCAAATGTACGGGCACCGAGCGAACAACTGCTCAAGAGATGAGGCTTGTCCCCATTGCACCGGAAAGCACAACTTCGAGAACTGTCCAAATAAGTCAGAAAAAGCAAAGTGTACTCATTGCTCTTTAGAAAAGACTCCCCACGAACATCGCTCTGGTGACAGAACATGCCCGGCATACAAAAAGGCAAGGAACCAAGAAATAGAAAGACTCGGCTATGGAGATTAGGATAGGACAAATCAACGTAGGCAGATCTCAAATAGGACAAAACGAACTAGAGCATGTAGCTATAAAATTAGGACTGGATGTGTTATTAATCCAAGAACCATACACTAGGAAGGGAAAGGTGCCTTTCGGAATCGGTGAAGTGCATTGTGATTCAACTAAGGAAATATGGAGCTGCGTGGTATAAGTGAACAAAAAACCGAATGTAACTAAACTGTCTAACGAAACAAATGGATGCATCGTAAGTACAAAGGTAAATAACATAATAATGGTCAGCGGTTATTTTAGGTTCTCCGAAGACATAAATCAACACATTAATTATAAAGAAAGCATAATCAAAACACACAGTAAGGACAAGTTAATCATAGGCATAGATGCGAATGCAAAATCAACGTTGTGGCACAGTGCAACCAACGATGAAAAGGGAGAAAAACTAGTGGAATTAACAGTGACAAATGACCTAACAATTGAAAATAAAAAATCTTCAGTGACCACTTTTGAGAATCCGGCCGGACAGGGTACGAATATAGATGTAACATTAACAAAAAATTTAGAGAACCAAATAGAATGGAATAGTTGATGAAAATATAAGTGACCACCGACTCCTGATAACAACCATTAAAAGTGTAAAACAAAAAAGAAATGTAAAAAACATAATGAAAGTGGGTGCGTGGAATGTTAGGGAAGCTAATTGGAAAGTCTTTGACAGTGTACTAGTGGCAAGTGTCAAGTCGTGTGATAAAAATCTGGAAAGCTCAATGAAAACTCTAAACAGTGCATGTGAGAAGGCTATTCCAAAAGCCAGAGGACAGGAGAAAAAAGTACCATGGTGGGATGAGGAAATAGAAAAATGCAGAAAAGAAATAACAACACTTAGGAGAAGAGCAAATAAGGCAAATAGGGAGAACTGGCCGGAAAAGGGAAAAATAACAAAGGAACATAGAACCAATAGAAACAAATATGTAAAAATGATCAGGAACAAAAAACAGGAGCTCTGGGAAAAAATAGTAGAGGAAAGTGCAGACGGGATCCATGGGGAGAAGCCTATAAAATAATACGAAAATATAAACAACGAACTCTTCCTGCAACAATTAGAAAAGATAACGGTGACTATACAACAGGTTTTGAAGACACCGCGACGGTTTTATTAAACACCTTACTACCAGATGACCAGGAAGAAGGGGAAGTAGCAATGCAGATAGAAACAAGAAACCGAGCAAAACAACAGAGTCAAGGACCAGATGAACCCCCATTTACGATTTTGGAACTACAAGAAGCAGTGAAAACACTAAAAAATGGAAAAGCTCCGGGCTGGGACGGGATAAAGACCGAGACCGTGAAAAGAGCACTCTCCCGTATAGGTCAACCACTGCTAAACATTATGAATAACATGTTAAACACAGGAGAATTCCCGGACCAGTGGAAGAAAGGTATCCTTAGAATATTCTTAAAACCAAATAAAGATCCTGAAACCCCCAAATCCTATAGGCCAGTCACCCTACTCCCAACAATAGGAAAAATTGCGGAAAAACTTATTAATAAAAGACTACTAAAACATTTAAATGAAAGTGGTTACCTAAGTACGCACCAATACGGATTCACGGCCGGAAAAGGAACTGTAGATGCATTAAGACATGTTGTAAATACTATAGATAGAACAAAGGAAAAGTACGTACTGGCTGTGTATTTGGACATCGCTGGTGCCTTTGACAATGCGTGGTGGCTGGCGATCCTAAAAGAACTAATAGACGTCCAATGTCCAAAAAATCTATACGATGTCATTGTAAATTATTTTAAAAACAGAATGACGCACTTTTCCATGGAAGGATTCGAAACCCAAAAAATGTTGACCAAAGGCTGCCCACAGGGCTCAGTACTGGGCCCCACATTTTGGAACATTTTATTCAATAGCTTCTTAGAAATTGACACGGGTTCAAACACCATTATATCGGCCTACGCGGACGATGGTTTAATCTTAATAAAAGGTGACTCAAGAATAGACATCGAAAATACAGGGAACAGAGCCCTTAGGAAAGTGAGTGAGTGGGGAAAACAAAGAAAACTACACTTCTCCATAGAAAAAACTCAGATCTCTATGCTAAAAGGAAAATTTAAGAGGAATCCTGTAATTAAACTAGATAATGTGTCAGTAAAGTATGAAAGCGAAGTAAAATATTTGGGGGTAATAATCGGAGAAAGG
Organism: Pyrrhosoma nymphula; assembly: GCA_963573305.1. NCBI lineage: Eukaryota > Metazoa > Arthropoda > Insecta > Odonata > Coenagrionidae > Pyrrhosoma > Pyrrhosoma nymphula. The sequence goes on from OY754330.1 coordinate 784,417, forward strand.
TTAAATTATGCTTCGCACTGTGCCACAACGATAAAGAAAATAAAAGAAAAATTCGTACCCTTATCACAACTTGCGAAAAAAGAAAAAGGCCTAAATCAGAAAACATTAGATCGCATATATAACGGACTAGCGGTACCCATTATATTATATGGTTGTGAAATATGGCACACAGAAATAGAAAGAAAAATGAAAAGCAGAGAAAAAGTATTAAGGGCACAAAGGACGGCTCTGCTAACAATAGGAAAAGCCTATAGAACTGTGTCATCAGATGCACTATGCGTACTAATGAAGGCTATACCAATAGATCTATTGGCCAGAGAAAAAACACAACAATACAATAACAAACACCAGAACATAGACACTAAAGAAACCAGGAAAGAGATCCGGGAAGCTGTGCTGGAAGAGTGGCAGGAAAGGTGGAACCAGTCGATGAAAGGAAGAGAAACACACCGTTACTTCCCGAACATCAGGGAACGACTGCAGACGGGGGTCCCGGATTTGGATAAATACACAACACAATTTGTCAGCGGCCATGGAGACCTCAGAAAGAAACTACATCAATTAGGTCTGGCAGATACACCCTTCTGCGATCATTGTCAAGACACCGAAGAGACTCCATGGCACGTATTGACAGATTGCCCAGCATATACTGACTTGAGAACAACATTAATGAATACACTAGAAAGAGAAGGACTGGTCTGGGAACCTAAAAATCTAATCAAAAAGATGAAACCATTCAAAGAACTTTCTTGTAAAATCCTGAAAAGAAAAACAGAACTTTCCTTAAACTTGGAACCGGAACCGTCAAAAAGCCCGGAAATGAAAGATGAATCCCCGGCAACCGACCCATTCTGGGAAGGACGCCAAGGGGATCCCTTTGATGGAGGAACAATAGTGTGGAACGCACTCCAGAAACACTGAATGACCAACTAAAGAGAACACCGATGTAACAAACAGAATAGTCAACCGTACCGATGATCCTAACAAGTTTAGGTGAGGTGGACAGCTGGCTAGCGGACATTAGGACCGCTAGCGAACCAAAAGGTTGAACTAAGTCTAACAACGAAACCAATTTATAGACAAGGCGGCTCTCGGCTATGAGCGAAGGCTCGATGCCGAGGGGGTGGTGGTGGGTCCGCGGGGGCATTGCCCCCTAATCAGCTGTCTGTCCAATGGATACTGTTGTAAAGGATACAGTATCCTTTACAGGAGTGTGGCTCTCCCCATCCTGGGGTACGCGATAGAGGTTTGGGGTAACCGGATAGTTGAGAACTGTCGGATTGCCCGGAAGTTGAGTGAGGCTCAGCGGTTTTGTCTCCTTGCTGTTACAGTGAGCTATCGCAGTGTCTCAAAGGAAGCCCTGATGGTGTTGACTGGCACAATTCCGGTTGAGTACGAACTACTCGAAAGGAAGGCACGGGCTGAGTTCAAGAAAGCGGGTTCAGCGTGCTACTTTGGTGTTAGACTGGGAGATGAGCAGAGGGCCCTCAAAGGGCTCCTGCGAACTCTAAGAGCCGAAACATTACGACGCTGGCAGGTGGAGTGGGATGAATCAAGCAAGGGAAGGTTAACTCACGAGTTTCTCCCCTCAGTCACTGACCGAATGACTATGTTTTTTGGAATGAAGAGTAAGCTGACGCAGGTTTTGACCGGTCATGGAAATTACCACTCGTACCTACACCGTATAGGAAAGGCGGGGAACCCAGAGTGCCCCGCCTGTTCGGTTTCTGATACGGTCAAGCACCGGGTGTACGACTGTCCCGAGTATCGAGACAACCGAGCAGAGCTCAGTCGCCTGGTCCCAAGGTGGCCTGTGCCACTGAAGGACCTCCTTCAGGAATGTGTTAAGCAGGACAGATGTGATACCCTTAGTAACTTCGCTGGTGGTCCCATTAATATGGGGCCTAAAGTGTGACATGGGTTACCTCTGGTAACGAGGCAACGAGGCAAAGAGAAAACGGGAATAAGCCTGGAACACACCATGAAAAAGACAACGAGGCAAAGAGGCAACCAAAAGCATAAGACAGAGAAAAAGAAATGCTACGAATTGTGCGGAAAAAGAGGCAACGGCAGCTAAAACAGCAGCTCAGGAGCGAGCTCAACGAAGAGGAAGAGGCAATGAGACAGTGTAGTGTTTTCAAGAGAGCGTCTCCAGCGTTGTAACACACATAAAGGGCATTTACTTTCGAATGCATCGCTGGAAGTTTATGTAACTGCTGCTATCACGTAATTTTGTCCGGAGAAAGGAAGTCCACTTCAATAGGATAAACATCGACGGACCAAGATGAGGACTGAGACCATTCGACTATCTATCTAATCGATAGTGCATCCAGTGTAATGCAACCATTTAGTCTCGAGTAGCAACCAATTCTAATAAGTTCAACTGAAAAGTGTTATGATATCCCACGGCACTACGATTACGACAGTTCCGAGCTGTTTCAATATCCGCAGTGATCTTCGGACGCGCCACTTCGGCTGATACAGCACGCACTTCCCAATCGAGATCAACCATATAGTTACTAAGTAATTACATTACAGGTGCGAGTGTCTACGTGAAATTAGCAGTTGGTCAAAAGACAGACACGACATTCATTTGCTTCTCAGCAGTCTGACAAGCGGAACGAATTTACACCATCTGCTTCAAGTGAAAGAACAAGGGAGAAAAACACTCGAGAATACATTGCAGGATTGTTGCAAAATACTGGAAAATAATTTCCCTGACATTTCCCAGACAAAAATCGCCATTTTCCGAGACACTTTTCTTATGACGTTCAGAGAGGAGTGAAAATTAAAAGTGCAAATGAAAGTTGAGAAAACAAACCAATGTTACTTTTACTCAACAAATTTACGAAACGAAGACAAAATCAGAATTGATGGAACGATGGAACTCCGGGAACAAACGTATAGTAGGTGGGGTGTGCGTCGGACACTGAACAATATTCATATCGACCTTTGTTCGCCCTCATCCAATTTTTCCCTGACAGGCTCAACGATTTTCCCTGACTTATTTCCCTGACGGGTCTCAAATTCCCTGACATTTCCCTGATTCCCCTGACTTGTAACATCCTTGCATCATCGCTTCTTATTGTCAGATAAGACAAAAATATGGCCGACGATTCACTTCCCGGTTGATTAAAGAGAATTCATGGGGGAATAAGTAGCGTTATAGCAAACGACTCTCCTCATACGGCTTAGAAAATTAACTGATGTAATTGAACGACTGTCAACAGTACCTTGGCTCCAGAATGACGTTTAGTACTAGAAAAAAAAAACAAAGGGCAATCACACGTGAATTTTTTTTTTAGGCACGAGAAAACGGAATTGTTTCTGTGCTCTCCGAAAGAAAGCCAACATTATCCGTAGTAAGAGATTCGGTACAGTTTGACTGCACAAATGAATAGTTATAGTTGTGTAAGCATGTGAAATGTTAATATAATGACTCGTAATCTTTCTCGTATCTTTCGATATAGCCGTGATCAGCACAGGACACAGGGATCGGAAAATATGTTACCCGACTGAACTGATAACTCGAAGAACATCGCAGCACCGGTGAACCAACCATCTTAATGGTGTAATTAAGAATAAGGAATGCATTCACAGAATCAGCACACAGGATTTGGCCAAGCGATTTCCATTCTCTTCAGTGCGCTGCTCTCTTTACAAAAAAATCTCTTTGCTTTCCATTTGTCTCAGATCCTACGTACTTCGAAACAGAATTGATCAACATGCAGATGTGATCGTATAATCATAAAATTACGGAAGAAGACCACAGTAAGGAAGGGCTTAAAATGACTTCTTTCCGCGGAAGATTTAAGACCTCAAAGATGCACACGTTATAGAAAAGGTAGTTGCGATCATTTCATTGGTGTTAAAAACCTACTACAGAAGCTAGGATGGGAATCGCTATCAGACCGTCAAATAAAATTTAGACTTCAACAAATTATTTCTTGAGCCCGCCCCCTCTCTGAGGACGACAAAATATATATTTGTGGATTTGGCCATATATGTACTAAGGTAGGATAAGACCCTGACCCTGGCTTCGGTGGCGGCGGGGTATAAAGTCCTCTCCTGCCGGGTTCGAATCCCGCCTGGATAGGAAATTTACACCTCCCAGGGCATGGTTGTGTGTGTGATCTTCCATATAATAAATACTTAGTAATTGGCTTTGGAGATTATTATTATTATTAACATTAAATACGGCAAATAGAATGCAGAACGAACAGATTTAAATAGCAATTTTTCTCCCCGAAAGATTACAGACCACAACGGCAGCCATTAAGAATTGGTATTCAAGTTGTTTCTATTGATAACGTGGCTAACTTGCTTATTATTACATGCTTGAAGTATAAATCTTTTATCTCTGTGAATGTGCAGAATGTACAGTCGCTTGATAAAGTATCGCGACAAACTACCCTGACAGTACCTAAATAAAGGCCGGCGCTCGTGCCTAAGAAGTACATTGGCTATCCTGTGATTTCTCCAGTAAAAAAAGGGGTTTATAGCTGATCCAAGGTATATTCTCTCTTACGTGAGCAGAGCCAAATTCCGGCCGTGGTCTCAACTTAGTTCGCGTCGGAACAATGAAAAGACCAAACAGCGAACGACAAGGTTATTCACGGCTATCGTTCAATCTTAGGTAATCGGCATTTCTCAAGAGCACATGTTGACAATGGAGATAGCTTCTCAATTGCAATAAACGTGAAGCCCCTTCTAAGTAAGTATATATATATATATAGTCCTATATAATGGTGGACTTGGCGAAGGGTGGACACTCCACGATCGACGATAATACTGATACAATAAAATACATTACTGATACGGACCGAATTGTAAACCTCGAGACAAAGATTTCGATTGGAATCTGAGCTGTACCTTTCTGTCAGTTTGAGGATAAAAGGCATGCGAATTTGCGCACAAAGATTATTTAAAGATACCAGTAGCATCAATATCGATTATAATTCATCTTAATTTTCTTGCTCTAATTATTTCCTTCAGCCATGACATTCGTGAAATTTTTGAAGTGATAACTTCTTTTGGCCCGTTGGGCACTTTTGGCATGGGATAAAAGAGCAAACTCGCGTCACGTACCGTACCGCACTTTTTGCTTCGGCGACGTAGTTCCAATATCGTCGTCAGACGGTAGCACCGCTGTCCAAACAGTGCGAATAACTGCCACCAGATGGTAGGACAAGCGGTAAGCGAGAAAAAGTGACCGTTTAAATCGCGTACCATATTTCCCTGTTCGTATTCTTTACCGAATCTTGAAATTCAAAGGTTATTAGTTAATTTAGTTATCATAAGCCAATAGTTTCTTTCCTAGAATTCTGTAGAAATAGTAATGAAATAAGTCAAATTATTCATGAGAATAATGAAAATAACATGCGAGAAAATGAGGAAATGGTGATTGAAGATGTAACCAACGATGATGAGAATTGTTAATTAGAATAATTAGAATATAAATATAATTAAAATAAGAGATGTAAATGAGTGTTATATTATTCAGACGCATGTAAAATACCTATTTTTCAGATAAATACCTATTTTGTCAACAAAAAATTAAATTTATATAAATGGAATATTCATTTTTTAAAATTATTGTACCTTATTCTCCTTTTTTATTCAGATTTATTTGGGAATATAAATCGGTCAAAGAAGTTTACACTTCCAGCTTGTGGTCCTAAGCACACCCAAGTTTTTAAATGAGTAGCATAAGCTACCTATAATCTTTTAATTCTATTCTCACAGAAAGCATGCCCAAACTTATAAATGCAGTTGATTAATTGGTAATTAGGATTAAATACTTCAATCAGCTTGTTAAACAATGAACTGCAACGCCAGTGTTCGACGACCAATCCATACAGAGATAATTCCATCTTGAACAATTTGCAAGCTGCATAATTGTTTACTTCCTTTAGTCCACCAAAAAATACCTCCATCCGGGCTTCAGTGGTTACTAATTCCTTTCGATACATGTTAAGAGAAATTCGTAAGCTTATGTCGATAAAGTTTATTAACTTTTCCGGTAAAAGAATGCCAGTCCCATGCATGGAAGAAAGCCGTCGATCAATGCGTACATGTAACAGCACCACCATGAAGATGCCGTATCTTATTCTGAAGATAGGAAAATAATTTCACCAATTTAAGATACAAAATAAAATTTTCTATTTTTTTGTTTCTAAAAATGTTTTAGGAACTATCGAAATAAAAAGCAATTCTCAAAAACGAATCTCTACAGAAGAAAGATTTGACAATTTCGGTTACCATCTTCGAAATTGGAAGCAATAAGCATAAAATTTGGCAGGTTAACGAAAGATACAAATCTTAGGTTCAACTTAGACCAGTTTTCCTTGTTTAGTATTGGCGGACGAAACTTTTTTTTGGCGTTTTCATGGTAACTGAAAAACGCTTCTGAGAAATTGATTGCGTTTCCATGGTTCCGTGACTAAACTGGCGACCCCATATTCATCAAACAAAAATGCTTAAAATCATCTCCTCATATAAATATAAATGCAAACAATATTTTTGCAGTCAAATGAGGGAAATTGTCTTGGGTAACACATAAAACGAATCACAAAATAATATAATTAAAATTAAGTGAGAGACAGTCAGTTAAATTTCGGTCACCGATTTCTTAATTGCCAAAAACGGACTTTTACCAGAGTAAATATAGTTAAAGGTAAGGCTGAAAAATATCTAAACACGCGATCCTGAACCTAGAAATCAATCGCTCAATGAATGCATTTTATTTCACTAGAATACAGTGGCTCAACTTGGAAGATATATCTTATTTTAAACTCGATGGCATAAATGAACGGAGAGTTGAATGTAGCAAAAACAAAAACGAGGATACAACTTCATCCACAAAGTCTCACTCCACTAATGGAGAAGACGAAGGCACATTTAACACCTAACAAGTGAACATCGTTAAGTAAACTTGTGAATAGCCATTCCATTGGTTCCGGGTGTGAATTATTAGCGTTTAATTTTAAATTTCATATGAAAATACTTCAACTAAAATAAACTGGAGTACATAACTTTGGTTAGCCATAAAAGAAGGCAGTTTACAACTTAATATGCAATTTAAAAAATTAACCAGCACTGTTGAAATTGAAATAAAATTGTGATTCCTGGAGTGACTCGCACAAATGTCACTTAATAACACAAGACTAATCGTAGGTACTTTATCTTGTAAACTCTGTATCTTAAACATAAAATATTGAATCTAATATCAGTAACATTAGAGTAATTGTTCTTTAAATAAAAATTACATTTTCCGGCGTAATTCGGTGGAAATCTTTTATGTTAAGCATAATGAATTTACAAGTCTATTTCCACACTTTTTTAATTAACCGACCATGGTTTCAGCACGTAGTGCCATTTTCAAGGTATACAGCTGTGGGTGGCAGCCTATATATACATGTTTCAATGGGAGAGGGATGGGGTAGAGTTTTCAGGGGGGGGGGTTACTGGATTTGGGGTGGGGGCGGGTTTTGGGGGGTGGATTTATTTGAGGGTTTAGGTAAGGTCATGGGAGTGAGGGATGACGTCAAAGGGGAGATGGGTGGGAGGTAGGGTGATGTGCAGGAGAGGCGAGTGGAATGGGAACATATGATCATTACATAATTTAAAATCAGTGTGGCAATTCACAATTTCATACTGCTCGAAAAAATCAAGTTTCTGCCCCTTGTTAAGTACATGTAAAATTTTTGGATCGAAATTGCACCAGTGGTGTTCTTCATTCAAGTGTTTAGCTATTCCAGAGGAGTTGTCATAATTTAAAAAACATCGTCTATGTTCACGAATTCTCGTTCTAAAACTCCTCCCAGTCTGGCCAATATATTTCGTTTCACAATCGTCACACTTCAGTTCGTACACTCCACTTTTTTTCTCACTACAATACACGTCTTTCGAGTTAAATAACAATTTTCCTAATGTCAATGGATTGTAAAAAGCCACTTTCGTTTTGTCATTTGAAATAATTTTGTCAAGTTTGAAAGAAATTTTCGGAATAAATGGTATCTTTCGCCAGTTAGATGGTTTGTCTCTGTTCTCTCGTTTGGAGGTTATCATATTAAGCGCTTTTTTCCGTCTAGAACATTCCAGAAGTCTGTTTATTAACATTGTGTCAAATCCATTCCTTTGCGCAATAGATTTGATGGCGTTTAACTCTACGTTGAAATTTTCTACGGACATTGGGATATTTGTCAGTCTGTTGACCATTGCTTTGAATGAGCTCATTTTGTGGGAAGGATGATGGTTTGAGGAGTTGGGAATTATGACGTCCGTGAAAGTGCTTTTGCGGTAGATTGAGAATTCGTGAGAGCTATTTTCAATGGAAATACTTAGAAGTGGACTTACCTGGAGGAACGGGTGAAAGATCGGGTGAGTGGGATCGCTATCCAAAAACTGAATACCGTCAACAAGAAATTGAGAAATCTTTGTGAATCTCAGTTGGGTGTAGCTGACACAACAAACCTGATCCCTGACAACACTGACTCGAAGTTTTACCCCAGAGTGTTGAACCTGTCAAATCACGAATTTACTGATTCAGAAATCAACCTCCTAAACAAAGGGCATAAATTCTCGCCGTTTACTCCCTTTACGCGCAAGATTGCCATCAACCTAGCAGCTGATTGTGAACTAGCTCTGAATAGGGAACCATCAGGGAAGAAACAGTTAGCAGCAAGCATCATATCAGCCTTCTCATCCTCACAGGATCATCAGCTTCAATCTAAAAAGATCTCCCAGACCATCAGCAACATCAAATCCTCAGTTCGAGAAGCGGACCTGGTGTTAACAAAAGCGGATAAAGGAAATTGTTTAGTGATTTTGAATAGAAGTGATTACTTGAGTAAGTGTGACGCCTTCCTACAAAAAGAAGATTTCTGTGTGCTTAAAAGTGACCCAACGGCGAACTTCCAAAAACGCCTAAAAGATTCTATGTCGAAATGCAGTATTGTTTTGAGTGCTGAAGATAAGTGGAAGCTGGTGAACATGAATCCCTTACCACCTAGATTTTTCGGCTTATCCAAGACTCATAAACCCGAAATCCCAATCAGACCCGTAGTTTCTCATACCACTGCCCCTTGCCATAAATTAGCTGTAAAATTAAATAGCCTTTTGAGAAACTACACCGCATTCAAGTCCAAATTTAGTGTTAAAAACTCATTAGAACTTGTAAAGAAAATTTCCACAGTGAAAATTCCACACAACGCTAAGATTGTTTCATTTGATGTGTGTAATTTGTTCACTTCAGTCCCAGCAAAAGAAGCATGTACCTTAGCCGCAAATTTAGTAAAAGATTCTGGTCTTGATATAACTCTGGTTAATGAAATTAAGATACTTTTAGATACATGTATGGATCAAAACTATTTTTTATATAATGGAAAGTTTTATAAACAACAGGCAGGTCTTGCTATGGGATCACCACTATCACCAATTTTAGCAGAAATTTTCATGGACAATCTAGAACAAAAACTTTTCAACTCCGAAAATCCTCTGCTCAATAATATATGTTATTGGTATCGTTATGTTGATGATGTTATATGTATGTGGTCAGGTACCTCACGTCAGATAGATGGATTTTTGTCCCTGATAAACTCAATTCATAAATCAATTAAGTTCACCATAGAATATGGAGGTAAAAATATCAACTTCCTGGATTTAAGTATTTCCATTGAAAATAGCTCTCACGAATTCTCAATCTACCGCAAAAGCACTTTCACGGACGTCATAATTCCCAACTCCTCAAACCATCATCCTTCCCACAAAATGAGCTCATTCAAAGCAATGGTCAACAGACTGACAAATATCCCAATGTCCGTAGAAAATTTCAACGTAGAGTTAAACGCCATCAAATCTATTGCGCAAAGGAATGGATTTGACACAATGTTAATAAACAGACTTCTGGAATGTTCTAGACGGAAAAAAGCGCTTAATATGATAACCTCCAAACGAGAGAACAGAGACAAACCATCTAACTGGCGAAAGATACCATTTATTCCGAAAATTTCTTTCAAACTTGACAAAATTATTTCAAATGACAAAACGAAAGTGGCTTTTTACAATCCATTGACATTAGGAAAATTGTTATTTAACTCGAAAGACGTGTATTGTAGTGAGAAAAAAAGTGGAGTGTACGAACTGAAGTGTGACGATTGTGAAACGAAATATATTGGCCAGACTGGGAGGAGTTTTAGAACGAGAATTCGTGAACATAGACGATGTTTTTTAAATTATGACAACTCCTCTGGAATAGCTAAACACTTGAATGAAGAACACCACAGGTGCAATTTCGATCCAAAAATTTTACATGTACTTAACAAGGGGCAGAAACTTGATTTTTTCGAGCAGTATGAAATTGTGAATTGCCACACTGATTTTAAATTATGTAATGATCATATGTTCCCATTCCACTCGCCTCTCCTGCACATCACCCTACCTCCCACCCATCGCCCGTTGACGTCATCCCTCACTCCCATGACCTTACCTAAACCCTCAAATAAATCCACCCCCCAAAACCCGCCCCCACCCCAAATCCAGTAACCCCCCCCCCTGAAAACTCTACCCCATCCCTCTCCCATTGAAACATGTATATATAGGCTGCCACCCACAGCTGTATACCTTGAAAATGGCACTACGTGCTGAAACCATGGTCGGTTAATTAAAAAAGTGTGGAAATAGACTTGTAAATTCATTATGCTTAATTGTTTTTTAGTTTTAAACAATGGAGAAGTATCCAAAAACATTAGTATTCATGTTATAAAATTTTTATTATGGTCAAGTTCCGGGTGTAACCTAATTACTCTAATAAAAACGCAGAAAAAAAGGCAGAACTAATTTTGAGGCAGAAAATAAAAACAAACTAAAAACATTATGCGGAGTGACAATTTAGTGTTTCATATTTTCAAATACCTTATATAAATATTATTTTTTTCTATTTTTTCCACATTAGGGCTCACTTTAAAAGAAATCGCTGTGAAGTGAAAATTATGTGCTCCCAAAGTACGTGATATTGAGTTAATGGTGCAAATTTCATGAGTATAGGTCAATTGATTTTTGAAGTTATACTTCTTTGCGCCCGTTGGAGACTTTTGGGATGGGATGTTGGTCGAGAAACCGCGTCACGCTCTTTTGGGTGAGAAAAATCCACAATTGTACTCATTGATACGAATTCCTGGGTATTTCTAATCGAGCTAAAAGGATGAAATTTTCAGGGAAGGGTTCAAATATGGTGTCGAGTCAGGAAAAAATCGAAAATCCCAATATTTTTCATTTGTTTCGAGTCCAGATAGGATTTTGTTTTTTAATGGGTTTAAATGGGAAAAACGAATAATTTACGTGTAGAGTAATTTTCATTCATTCATTAAAATATAAAATAATTTAGATACAACTTTCATTCTTTGACTGGAATGAGGCCAAAAGATCAATGCATTTACTTCTTGCAACCGATGTTTCTCTATCGATCGATAAATTGAAATATTTGAAGTTTAAACGCAAAATTAATGCAAATTTCGATCTTTTTTCCTTTTCGTTGCTAAGCAATTTTTGAAGTTATACTTCTTTGCGCACGTTGGAGACTTTTGGGATGGGATGTTGGTCGAGAAACCGCGTCACGCTCTTTTGGGTGAGAAAAATCCACAATTGTACTCATTGATACGAATTCCTGGGTATTTCTAATCGAGCTAAAAGGATGAAATTTTCAGGGAAGGGTTCAAATTTGGTGTCGAGTCAGGAAAAAATCGAAAATCCCAATATTTTTCATTTGTTTCGAGTCCAGATAGGATTTTGTTTTTTAATGGGTTTAAATGGGAAAAACGAATAATTTACGTGTAGAGTAATTTTCATTCATTCATTAAAATATGAAATAATTTAGATACAAGTTTCATTCTTTGACTGAAATGAGGCCAAAAGATCAATGCATTTACTTCTTGCAACCGATGTTTCTCTATCGATCGATAAATTGAAATATTTGAAGTTTAAACGCAAAATTAATGCAAATTTCGATCTTTTTTCCTTTTCGTTGCTAAGCAATTTTTGAAGTTATACTTCTTTGCGCACGTTGGAGACTTTTGGGATGGGATGTTGGTCGAGAAACCGCGTCACGCTCTTTTGGGTGAGAAAAATCCACAATTGTACTCATTGATACGAATTCCTGGGTATTTCTAATCGAGCTAAAAGGATGAAATTTTCAGGGAAGGGTTCAAATTTGGTGTCGAGTCAGGAAAAAATCGAAAATCCCAATATTTTTCATTTGTTTCGAGTCCAGATAGGATTTTGTTTTTTAATGGGTTTAAATGGGAAAAACGAATAATTTACGTGTAGAGTAATTTTCATTCATTCATTAAAATATAAAATAATTTAGATACAACTTTCATTCTTTGACTGGAATGAGGCCAAAAGATCAATGCATTTACTTCTTGCAACCGATGTTTCTCTATCGATCGATAAATTGAAATATTTGAAGTTTAAACGCAAAATTAATGCAAATTTCGATCTTTTATCCTTTTCGTTGCTAAGCAATTTTTGAAGTTATACTTCTTTGCGCACGTTGGAGACTTTTGGGATGGGATGTTGGTCGAGAAACCGCGTCACGCTCTTTTGGGTGAGAAAAATCCACAATTGTACTCATTGATACGAATTCCTGGGTATTTCTAATCGAGCTAAAAGGATGAAATTTTCAGGGAAGGGTTCAAATTTGGTGTCGAGTCAGGAAAAAATCGAAAATCCCAATATTTTTCATTTGTTTCGAGTCCAGATAGGATTTTGTTTTTTAATGGGTTTAAATGGGAAAAACGAATAATTTACGTGTAGAGTAATTTTCATTCATTCATTAACATATGAAATAATTTAGATACAAGTTTCATTCTTTGACTGAAATGAGGCCAAAAGATCAATGCATTTACTTCTTGCAACCGATGTTTCTCTATCGATCGATAAATTGAAATATTTGAAGTTTAAACGCAAAATTAATGCAAATTTCGATCTTTTTTCCTTTTCGTTGCTAAGCAATTTTTGAAGTTATACTTCTTTGCGCCCGTTGGAGACTTTTGGGATGGGATGTTGGTCGAGAAACCGCGTCACGCTCTTTTGGGTGAGAAAAATCCACAATTGTACTCATTGATACGAATTCCTGGGTATTTTTAATCGAGCTAAAAGGATGAAATTTTCAGGGAAGGGTTCAAATTTGGTGTCGACTCAGGAAAAAATCGAAAATCCCAATATTTTTCATTTGTTTCAAGTCCAGATAGGATTTTGTTTTTTAATGGGTTTAAATGGGAAAAACGAATAATTTACGTGTAGAGTAATTTTCATTCATTCATTAAAATATGAAATAATTTAGATACAAGTTTCATTCTTTGACTGAAATGAGGCCAAAAGATCAATGCATTTACTTCTTGCAACCGATGTTTCTCTATCGATCGATAAATTGAAATATTTGAAGTTTAAACGCAAAATTAATGCAAATTTCGATCTTTTTTCCTTTTCGTTGCTAAGCAATTTTTGAAGTTATACTTCTTTGCGCACGTTGGAGACTTTTGGGATGGGATGTTGGTCGAGAAACCGCGTCACGCTCTTTTGGGTGAGAAAAATCCACAATTGTACTCATTGATACGAATTCCTGGGTATTTTTAATCGAGCTAAAAGGATGAAATTTTCAGGGAAGGGTTCAAATTTGGTGTCGAGTCAGGAAAAAATCGAAAATCCCAATATTTTTCATTTGTTTCGAGTCCAGATAGGATTTTGTTTTTTAATGGGTTTAAATGGGAAAAACGAATAATTTACGTGTAGAGTAATTTTCATTCATTCATTAACATATGAAATAATTTAGATACAAGTTTCATTCTTTGACTGAAATGAGGCCAAAAGATCAATGCATTTACTTCTTGCAACCGATGTTTCTCTATCGATCGATAAATTGAAATATTTGAAGTTTAAACGCAAAATTAATGCAAATTTCGATCTTTTTTCCTTTTCGTTGCTAAGCAATTTTTGAAGTTATACTTCTTTGCGCACGTTGGAGACTTTTGGGATGGGATGTTGGTCGAGAAACCGCGTCACGCTCTTTTGGGTGAGAAAAATCCACAATTGTACTCATTGATACGAATTCCTGGGTATTTTTAATCGAGCTAAAAGGATGAAATTTTCAGGGAAGGGTTCAAATTTGGTGTCGAGTCAGGAAAAAATCGAAAATCCCAATATTTTTCATTTGTTTCGAGTCCAGATAGGATTTTGTTTTTTAATGGGTTTAAATGGGAAAAACGAATAATTTACGTGTAGAGTAATTTTCATTCATTCATTAACATATGAAATAATTTAGATACAAGTTTCATTCTTTGACTGAAATGAGGCCAAAAGATCAATGCATTTACTTCTTGCAACCGATGTTTCTCTATCGATCGATAAATTGAAATATTTGAAGTTTAAACGCAAAATTAATGCAAATTTCGATCTTTTTTCCTTTTCGTTGCTAAGCAATTTTTGAAGTTATACTTCTTTGCGCACGTTGGAGACTTTTGGGATGGGATGTTGGTCGAGAAACCGCGTCACGCTCTTTTGGGTGAGAAAAATCCACAATTGTACTCATTGATACGAATTCCTGGGTATTTTTAATCGAGCTAAAAGGATGAAATTTTCAGGGAAGGGTTCAAATTTGGTGTCGAGTCAGGAAAAAATCGAAAATCCCAATATTTTTCATTTGTTTCGAGTCCAGATAGGATTTTGTTTTTTAATGGGTTTAAATGGGAAAAACGAATAATTTACGTGTAGAGTAATTTTCATTCATTCATTAAAATATGAAATAATTTAGATACAAGTTTCATTCTTTGACTGAAATGAGGCCAAAAGATCAATGCATTTACTTCTTGCAACCGATGTTTCTCTATCGATCGATAAATTGAAATATTTGAAGTTTAAACGCTAAATTAATGCAAATTTCAATCTTTTTTCTTTTCGTTGCTAAGCAATTTTTCCATTGTTCCCGAGACTTCCAGTACCTTATACACAGGCTATGCTGCATTTAAGAGAATTTACCTTCTCGGAGCGTGTTTCAATACCTTTTAACAATATTATGCCTTCAACAGGTTCGATTTACAATGTTTTATTATGATATATATAAACTGTTTCGTAGCTTTGACACTCCTCCATTTGCTCATGTCTACGGAATCTGTTGGGATCGCTCCAGATTCCTCCATTTTGCTTCTGAAACACTCTTTACACCTTATTCCGGGTTTCCCTCTCTCTGTTTTTACAGGAAACAATCCTTGCACCTACTTTCTGAAATGTACCACGAAACTCCATTCTACAAGTCAAAACCATGTAAAATGATAATGTTCTATGATGCATTATTTCTTGGATTTTGAAATTAGGCATTCAAGTACTACGCCATGTGTTTAATATGTAAATTATAATAATTGAGATCAGCAAAAATAAAATGAAATGTGAAAATCCATAGCATTTACTTAGCTCATATTGATTCAATTTCATACTGCCAAATAACTGTAATCATGTTTAATTACAAATATTTACTTCAAAATTGCTCAATGGCATGAAAATAAAAGGAAAAATATAGAAATTACAAAGAAGAACAAAGTACATACGTCATGGGACCATTCGTTTTATGCTATTATCTAATTATTATATTCTTAGGTCAAACATTGACCAAGCTAAAATAATTTCCAAAAGAAGTAAGACCTTAAAGCATTCGTATGTGATATTGAGTAAATATATGTAAGTGATATTGAGTAAATATAAGTATGTGATATTGAGTAAATATAAGTATGTGATATTATGTAAATATAAGTATGTGATATTGAGTTAATATAAGTATGTGATATTGAGTAAATATAAGTACGTGATATTGAGTAGATATAAGTATGTGATATTGAGTAAATATAAGCATGTGATATTGAGTAAATATAAGCATGTGATATTGAGTAAATATAAGTATGTGATATTGAGTAAATATAAGTACTTGATATTGAGTAAATATAAGTATGTGATATTGAGTAAATATAAGTATGTGATATTGAGTAAATATAAGTATGTGATATTGAGTAAATATAAGTACGTGATATTGAGTAGATATAAGAATGTGATATTGAGTAAATATAAGCATGTGATATTGATTAAATATAAGCATGTGATATTGAGTAAATATAAGTTTGTGATATTGAGTAAATATAAGTACGTGATATTGAGTAAATATAAGTATGTGATATTGAGTAAATATAAGTATGTGATATTCAGTAAATATAAGTATGTGATATTGAGTAAATATAAGTATGTGATATTGAGTAAATATAAGCATGTGATATTGAGTAAATATAAGTATGTGATATTGAGTAAATATAAGTATGTGAAATTGAGTAAATATAAGTATGTGATATTGAGTAAATATAAGTATGTGATATTGATTAAATATAAGTATGTGATATTGAGTAAATATAAGTATGTGATATTGAGTTAATATAAGTATGTGATATTGAGTAAATATAAGTACGTGATATTGAGTAGATATAAGTATGTGATATTGAGTAAATATAAGCATGTGATATTGAGTAAATATAAGCATGTGATATTGAGTAAATATAAGTATGTGATATTGAGTAAATATAAGTACTTGATATTGAGTAAATATAAGTATGTGATATTGAGTAAATATAAGTATGTGATATTGAGTAAATATAAGTATGTGATATTGAGTAAATATAAGTACGTGATATTGAGTAGATATAAGAATGTGATATTGAGTAAATATAAGCATGTGATATTGATTAAATATAAGCATGTGATATTGAGTAAATATAAGTACGTGATATTGAGTAAATATAAGTACGTGATATTGAGTAAATATAAGTATGTGATATTGAGTAAATATAAGTATGTGATATTCAGTAAATATAAGTATGTGATATTGAGTAAATATAAGTATGTGATATTGAGTAAATATAAGCATGTGATATTGAGTAAATATAAGTATGTGATATTGAGTAAATATAAGTATGTGATATTGAGTAAATATAAGTATGTGATATTGAGTAAATATAAGTACGTGATATTAAGTAAATATAAGTACGTGATATTGAGTAAATATAAGTATGTGATATTCAGTAAATATAAGTATGTGATATTGAGTAAATATAAGTATGTGATATTGAGTAAATATAAGCATGTGATATTGAGTAAATATAAGTATGTGATATTGAGTAAATATAAGTATGTGATATTGAGTAAATATAAGTATGTGATATTGAGTAAATATAAGTACGTGATATTGAGTAAATATAAGTATGTGATATTGAGTATATATAAGTATGTGATATTGAGTTAATATAATTATGTGATATTGAGTAAATATATGTAAGTGATATTGAGTAAATATAAGTATGTGATATTGAGTAAATATAAGTATGTGATATTGAGTAAATATAAGCATGTGATATTGAGTAAATATAAGCATGTGATATTGAGTAAATATAAGTATGTGATATTGAGTTAATATAAGCATGTGATATTGAGTAAATATAAGTACGTGATATTGAGTAAATATAAGTATGTGATATTGAGTAAATATAAGTATGTGATATTCAGTAAATATAAGTATGTGATATTGAGTAAATATAAGTATGTGATATTGAGTAAATATAAGCATGTGATATTGAGTAAATATAAGTATGTGATATTGAGTAAATATAAGTATGTGATATTGAGTAAATATAAGTACGTGATATTGAGTAAATATAAGTACGTGATATTGAGTAAATATAAGTATGTGATATTCAGTAAATATAAGTATGTGATATTGAGTAAATATAAGTATGTGATATTGAGTAAATATAAGCATGTGATATTGAGTAAATATAAGTATGTGATATTGAGTAAATAAAAGTATGTGATATTGAGTAAATATAAGTATGTGATATTGAGTAAATATAAGTACGTGATATTGAGTAAATATAAGTATGTGACATTGAGTATATATAAGTATGTGATATTGAGTTAATATAATTATGTGATATTGAGTAAATATAAGTATGTGATATTGAGTAAATATAAGTATGTGATATTGAGTAAATATAAGTATGTGATATTGAGTAAATATAAGCATGTGATATTGAGTAAATATAAGCATGTGATATTGAGTAAATATAAGTATGTGATATTGAGTTAATATAAGCATGTGATATTGAGTAAATATAAGTATGTGATATTGAGTAAATATAAGTACGTGATATTGAGTAAATATAAGTACGTGATATTCAGTAGATATAAGTATGTGATATTGAGTAGATATAAGCATGTGATATTGATTAAATATAAGCATGTGATATTGAGTAAATATAAGTATGTGATATTGAGTAAATATAAGCTTGTGATATTGAGTTGATATAAACATGTGATATTGAGTAAATATAAGCATGTGATATTGAGTAAATATAAGTATGTGATATTGAGTTAATATAAGCATGTGATATTGAGTAAATATAAGTACGTGATATTGAGTAAATATAAGTATGTGATATTGAGTAAATATAAGTATGTGATATTCAGTAAATATAAGTATGTGATATTGAGTAAATATAAGTATGTGATATTGAGTAAATATAAGCATGTGATATTGAGTAAATATAAGTATGTGATATTGAGTAAATATAAGTATGTGATATTGAGTAAATATAAGTATGTGATATTGAGTAAATATAAGTACGTGATATTGAGTAAATATAAGTACGTGATATTGAGTAAATATAAGTATGTGATATTCAGTAAATATAAGTATATGATATTGAGTAAATATAAGTATGTGATATTGAGTAAATATAAGCATGTGATATTGAGTAAATATAAGTATGTGATATTGAGTAAATATAAGTATGTGATATTGAGTAAATATAAGTATGTGATATTGAGTAAATATAAGTACGTGATATTGAGTAAATATAAGTATGTGATATTGAGTATATATAAGTATGTGATATTGAGTTAATATAATTATGTGATATTGAGTAAATATAAGTATGTGATATTGAGTAAATATAAGTATGTGATATTGAGTAAATATAAGTATGTGATATTGAGTAAATATAAGCATGTGATATTGAGTAAATATAAGCATGTGATATTGAGTAAATATAAGTATGTGATATTGAGTTAATATAAGCATGTGATATTGAGTAAATATAAGTATGTGATATTGAGTAAATATAAGTACGTGATATTGAGTAAATATAAGTACGTGATATTCAGTAGATATAAGTATGTGATATTGAGTAAATATAAGCATGTGATATTGATTAAATATAAGCATGTGATATTGAGTAAATATAAGTATGTGATATTGAGTAAATATAAGCTTGTGATATTGAGTTAATATAAACATGTGATATTGAGTAAATATAAGCATGTGATATTGAGTAAATATAAGCATGTGATTTTGAGTAAATATAAGCATGTGATATTGACTAAATATAAGTATGTGATATTGAGTTAATATAAGTACGTGATATTGAGTAAATATAAGTACGTGATATTGAGTAGATATAAGTATGTGATATTGAGTAAATATAAGCATGTGATATTGATTAAATATAAGCACGTGATATTGAGTAAATATAAGTACGTGATAGTGAGTAAATATAAGTATGTGATATTGAGTAAATATAAGTACGTGATATTGAGTAAATATAAGCATGTGATATTGAGTAAATATAAGTATGTGATATTGAGTAAATATAAGCATGTGATATTGAGTAAATATAAGCTTGTGATATTGAGTTAATATAAACATGTGATATTGAGTAAATATAAGCATGTGATATTGAGTAAATATAAGCATGTGATATTGAGTAAATATAAGCATGTGATATTGAGTAAATATAAGTATGTGATATTGAGTTAATATAAGTATGTGATATTGAGTAAATATAAGTACGTGATATTGAGTAGATATAAGTATGTGATATTGAGTAAATATAAGCATGTGATATTGAGTAAATATAAGCATGTGATATTGAGTAAATATAAGTATGTGATATTGAGTAAATATAAGTACTTGATATTGAGTAAATATAAGTATGTGATATTGAGTAAATATAAGTATGTGATATTGAGTAAATATAAGTATGTGATATTGAGTAAATATAAGTACGTGATATTGAGTAGATATAAGAATGTGATATTGAGTAAATATAAGCATGTGATATTGATTAAATATAAGCATGTGATATTGAGTAAATATAAGTATGTGATATTGAGTAAATATAAGTACGTGATATTGATTAAATATAAGCATGTGATATTGAGTAAATATAAGTATGTGATATTGAGTAAATATAAGCTTGTGATATTGAGTTGATATAAACATGTGATATTGAGTAAATATAAGCATGTGATATTGAGTAAATATAAGTATGTGATATTCAGTAAATATAAGTATGTGATATTGAGTAAATATAAGTATGTGATATTGAGTAAATATAAGTACGTGATATTGAGTAAATATAAGTATGTGATATTCAGTAAATATAAGTATGTGATATTGAGTAAATATAAGTATGTGATATTGAGTTAATATAAGCATGTGATATTGAGTAAATATAAGTATGTGATATTGAGTAAATATAAGTATGTAAAATTGAGTAAATATAAGTATGTGATATTGAGTAAATATAAGTATGTGATATTGAGTAAATATAAGTATGTGATATTGAGTAAATATAAGTATGTGATATTGAGTTAATATAAGTATGTGATATTGAGTTAATATAAGTATGTGATATTGAGTAAATATAAGTACGTGATATTGAGTAGATATAAGTATGTGATATTGAGTAAATATAAGCATGTGATATTGAGTAAATATAAGCATGTGATATTGAGTAAATATAAGTATGTGATATTGAGTAAATATAAGTACTTGATATTGAGTAAATATAAGTATGTGATATTGAGTAAATATAAGTATGTGATATTGAGTAAATATAAGTATGTGATATTGAGTAAATATAAGTACGTGATATTGAGTAGATATAAGAATGTGATATTGAGTAAATATAAGCATGTGATATTCAGTAAATATAAGTATGTGATATTGAGTAAATATAAGTATGTGATATTGAGTAAATATAAGTACGTGATATTGAGTAAATATAAGTATGTGATATTCAGTAAATATAAGTATGTGATATTGAGTAAATATAAGTATGTGATATTGAGTTAATATAAGCATGTGATATTGAGTAAATATAAGTATGTGATATTGAGTAAATATAAGTATGTAAAATTGAGTAAATATAAGTATGTGATATTGAGTAAATATAAGTATGTGATATTGAGTAAATAAAAGTATGTGATATTGAGTAAATATAAGTATGTGATATTGAGTTAATATAAGTATGTGATATTGAGTTAATATAAGTATGTGATATTGAGTAAATATAAGTACGTGATATTGAGTAGATATAAGTATGTGATATTGAGTAAATATAAGCATGTGATATTGAGTAAATATAAGCATGTGATATTGAGTAAATATAAGTATGTGATATTGAGTAAATATAAGTACTTGATATTGAGTAAATATAAGTATGTGATATTGAGTAAATATAAGTATGTGATATTGAGTAAATATAAGTATGTGATATTGAGTAAATATAAGTACGTGATATTGAGTAGATATAAGAATGTGATATTGAGTAAATATAAGCATGTGATATTGAGTAAATATAAGTACGTGATATTGAGTAAATATAAGTACGTGATATTGAGTAAATATAAGTATGTGATATTGAGTAAATATAAGTATGTGATATTCAGTAAATATAAGTATGTGATATTGAGTAAATATAAGTATGTGATATTGAGTAAATATAAGCATGTGATATTGAGTAAATATAAGTATGTGATATTGAGTAAATATAAGTATGTGATATTGAGTAAATATAAGTACGTGATATTAAGTAAATATAAGTACGTGATATTGAGTAAATATAAGTATGTGATATTCAGTAAATATAAGTATGTGATATTCAGTAAATATAAGTATGTGATATTGAGTAAATATAAGCATGTGATATTGAGTAAATATAAGTATGTGATATTGAGTAAATATAAGTATGTGATATTGAGTAAATATAAGTATGTGATATTGAGTAAATATAAGTATGTGATATTGAGTAAATATAAGTACGTGATATTGAGTAAATATAAGTATGTGATATTGAGTATATATAAGTATGTGATATTGAGTTAATATAATTATGTGATATTGAGTAAATATATGTAAGTGATATTGAGTAAATATAAGTATGTGATATTGAGTAAATATAAGTATGTGATATTGAGTAAATATAAGCATGTGATATTGAGTAAATATAAGCATGTGATATTGAGTAAATATAAGAATGTGATATTGAGTTAATATAAGCATGTGATATTGAGTAAATATAAGTACGTTATATTGAGTAAATATAAGTATGTGATATTGAGTAAATATAAGTATGTGATATTCAGTAAATATAAGTATGTGATATTGAGTAAATATAAGTATGTGATATTGAGTAAATATAAGTATGTGATATTGAGTAAATATAAGCATGTGATATTGAGTAAATATAAGTATGTGATATTGAGTAAATATAAGTATGTGATATTGAGTAAATATAAGTACGTGATATTGAGTAAATATAAGTACGTGATATTGAGTAAATATAAGTACGTGATATTGAGTAAATATAAGTATGTGATATTGAGTAAATATAAGTATGTGATATTGAGTAAATATAAGCATGTGATATTGAGTAAATATAAGTATGTGATATTGAGTAAATATAAGTATGTGATATTGAGTAAATATAAGTATGTGATATTGAGTAAATATAAGTACGTGATATTGAGTAAATATAAGTACGTGATATTGAGTAGATATAAGTACGTGATATTCAGTAGATATAAGTATGTGATATTGAGTAAATATAAGCATGTGATATTGATTAAATATAAGCATGTGATATTGAGTAAATATAAGTATGTGATATTGAGTAAATATAAGCTTGTGATATTGAGTTGATATAAACATGTGATATTGAGTAAATATAAGCATGTGATATTGAGTAAATATAAGTATGTGATATTGAGTTAATATAAGCATGTGATATATAGTAAATATAAGTACGTGATATTGAGTAAATATAAGTATTTGATATTGAGTAAATATAAGTATGTGATATTCAGTAAATATAAGTATGTGATATTGAGTAAATATAAGTATGTGATATTGAGTAAATATAAGCATGTGATATTGAGTAAATATAAGTATGTGATATTGAGTAAATATAAGTATGTGATATTGAGTAAATATAAGTATGTGATATTGAGTAAATATAAGTACGTGATATTGAGTAAATATAAGTACGTGATATTGAGTAAATATAAGTATGTGATATTCAGTAAATATAAGTATATGATATTGAGTAAATATAAGTATGTGATATTGAGTAAATATAAGCATGTGATATTGAGTAAATATAAGTATGTGATATTGAGTAAATATAAGTATGTGATATTGAGTAAATATAAGTATGTGATATTGAGTAAATATAAGTACGTGATATTGAGTAAATATAAGTATGTGATATTGAGTATATATAAGTATGTGATATTGAGTTAATATAATTATGTGATATTGAGTAAATATAAGTATGTGATATTGAGTAAATATAAGTATGTGATATTGAGTAAATATAAGTATGTGATATTGAGTAAATATAAGCATGTGATATTGAGTAAATATAAGCATGTGATATTGAGTAAATATAAGTATGTGATATTGAGTTAATATAAGCATGTGATATTGAGTAAATATAAGTATGTGATATTGAGTAAATATAAGTACGTGATATTGAGTAAATATAAGTACGTGATATTCAGTAGATATAAGTATGTGATATTGAGTAAATATAAGCATGTGATATTGATTAAATATAAGCATGTGATATTGAGTAAATATAAGTATGTGATATTGAGTAAATATAAGCTTGTGATATTGAGTTAATATAAACATGTGATATTGAGTAAATATAAGCATGTGATATTGAGTAAATATAAGCATGTGATTTTGAGTAAATATAAGCATGTGATATTGACTAAATATAAGTATGTGATATTGAGTTAATATAAGTACGTGATATTGAGTAAATATAAGTACGTGATATTGCGTAGATATAAGTATGTGATATTGAGTAAATATAAGCATGTGATATTGATTAAATATAAGCATGTGATATTGAGTAAATATAAGTACGTGATATTGAGTAAATATAAGTATGTGATATTGAGTAAATATAAGTACGTGATATTGAGTAAATATAAGCATGTGATATTGAGTAAATATAAGTATGTGATATTGAGTAAATATAAGCATGTGATATTGAGTAAATATAAGCTTGTGATATTGAGTTAATATAAACATGTGATATTGAGTAAATATAAGCATGTGATATTGAGTAAATATAAGCATGTGATATTGAGTAAATATAAGCATGTGATATTGAGTAAATATAAGTATGTGATATTGAGTTAATATAAGTATGTGATATTGAGTAAATATAAGTACGTGATATTGAGTAGATATAAGTATGTGATATTGAGTAAATATAAGCATGTGATATTGAGTAAATATAAGCATGTGATATTGAGTAAATATAAGTATGTGATATTGAGTAAATATAAGTACTTGATATTGAGTAAATATAAGTATGTGATATTGAGTAAATATAAGTATGTGATATTGAGTAAATATAAGTATGTGATATTGAGTAAATATAAGTACGTGATATTGAGTAGATATAAGAATGTGATATTGAGTAAATATAAGCATGTGATATTGATTAAATATAAGCATGTGATATTGAGTAAATATAAGTATGTGATATTGAGTAAATATAAGTACGTGATATTGAGTAAATATAAGTATGTGATATTGAGTAAATATAAGTATGTGATATTCAGTAAATATAAGTATGTGATATTGAGTAAATATAAGTATGTGATATTGAGTAAATATAAGCATGTGATATTGAGTAAATATAAGTATGTGATATTGAGTAAATATAAGTATGTGATATTGAGTAAATATAAGTATGTGATATTGAGTAAATATAAGTACGTGATATTGAGTAAATATAAGTACGTGATATTGAGTAAATATAAGTATGTGATATTCAGTAAATATAAGTATGTGATATTGAGTAAATATAAGTATGTGATATTGAGTAAATATAAGCATGTGATATTGAGTAAATATAAGTATGTGATATTGAGTAAATATAAGTATGTGATATTGAGTAAATATAAGTACGTGATATTGAGTAAATATAAGTATGTGATATTGAGTATATATAAGTATGTGATATTGAGTTAATATAATTATGTGATATTGAGTAAATATAAGTATGTGATATTGAGTAAATATAAGTATGTGATATTGAGTAAATATAAGTATGTGATATTGAGTAAATATAAGCATGTGATATTGAGTAAATATAAGCATGTGATATTGAGTAAATATAAGTATGTGATATTGAGTTAATATAAGCATGTGATATTGAGTAAATATAAGTATGTGATATTGAGTAAATATAAGTACGTGATATTGAGTAAATATAAGTACGTGATATTCAGTAGATATAAGTATGTGATATTGAGTAAATATAAGCATGTGATATTGATTAAATATAAGCATGTGATATTGAGTAAATATAAGTATGTGATATTGAGTAAATATAAGCTTGTGATATTGAGTTAATATAAACATGTGATATTGAGTAAATATAAGCATGTGATATTGAGTAAATATAAGCATGTGATTTTGAGTAAATATAAGCATGTGATATTGAGTAAATATAAGTATGTGATATTGAGTTAATATAAGTACGTGATATTGAGTAAATATAAGTACGTGATATTGAGTAGATATAAGTATGTGACATTGAGTAAATATAAGCATGTGATATTGATTAAATATAAGCATGTGATATTGAGTAAATATAAGTACGTGATATTGAGTAAATATAAGTATGTGATATTGAGTAAATATAAGTACGTGATATTGAGTAAATATAAGCATGTGATATTGAGTAAATATAAGTATGTGATATTGAGTAAATATAAGCATGTGATATTGAGTAAATATAAGCTTGTGATATTGAGTTAATATAAACATGTGATATTGAGTAAATATAAGCATGTGATATTGAGTAAATATAAGCATGTGATATTGAGTAAATATAAGCATGTGATATTGAGTAAACATAAGTATGTGATATTGAGTTAATATAAGTATGTGATATTGAGTAAATATAAGTACGTGATATTGAGTAGATATAAGTATGTGATATTGAGTAAATATAAGCATGTGGTATTGAGTAAATATAAGCATTGGATATTGAGTAAATATAAGTATGTGATATTGAGTAAATATAAGTACTTGATATTGAGTAAATATAAGTATGTGATATTGAGTAAATATAAGTATGTGATATTGAGTAAATATAAGTATGTGATATTGAGTAAATATAAGTATGTGATATTGAGTAAATATAAGTACGTGATATTGAGTAAATATAAGTACGTGATATTGAGTAAATATAAGTATGTGATATTGAGTAAATATAAGTATGTGATATTCAGTAAATATAAGTATGTGATATTGAGTAAATATAAGTATGTGATATTGAGTAAATATAAGCATGTGATATTGAATAAATATAAGTATGTGATATTGAGTAAATATAAGTATGTGATATTGAGTAAATATAAGTATGTGATATTGAGTAAATATAAGTACGTGATATTGAGTAAATATAAGTATGTGATATTGAGTATATATAAGTATGTGATATTGAGTTAATATAATTATGTGATATTGAGTAAATATAAGTATGTGATATTGAGTAAATATAAGTATGTGATATTGAGTTAATATAAGTACGTGATATTGAGTAAATATAAGTATGTGATATTGAGTAAATATAAGTATGTGATATTGAGTAAATATAAGTATGTGATATTGAGTAAATATAAGTATGTGATATTGAGTTAATATAAGCATGTGATATTGAGTAAATATAAGCATGTGATATTGAGTAAATATAAGTATGTGATATTGAGTTAATATAAGTACGTGATATTGAGTAAATATAAGTACGTGATATTGAGTAGATATAAGTATGTGATATTGAGTAAATATAAGCATGTGATATTGAGTAAATATAAGCATGTGATGTTGAGTAGATATAAGTATGTGATATTGAGTAAATATAAGCATGTGATATTGAGTAAATATAAGCATGTGATGTTGAGTAAATATAAGTATGTGATATTGAGTAAATATAAGCATGTGATATTGAGTAAATATAAGTATGTGATATTGAGTAAATATAAGTACGTGATATTGAGTATATATATGTATGTGATATTGAGTAAATATAAGTATGTGATATTTAGTAAATATAAGTATGTGATATTGAGTATATATAAGTATGTGATATTGAGTAAATATAAGTATGTGATATTGAGTATATATAAGTATGTGATATTGAGTAAATATAAGTATGTGATATTGAGTAAATATAAGCATGTGATATTGAGTAAATATAAGTATGTGTATTGAGTTAATATAAGCATGTGATATTGAGTAAATATAAGCATGTGATATTGAGTAAATATAAACATGTGATATTGAGTAAATATAAGCATGTGATATTGAGTAAATATAAGCATGTGATATTGAGTAAATATAAGTATGTGATATTGAGTTAATATAAGTACGTGATATTGAGTAAATATAAGCATGTGATATTGAGTAAATATAAGCATGTGATATTGAGTAAATATAAGTATGTGATATTGAGTTAATATAAGTACGTGATATTGAGTAAATATAAGTATGTGATATTGAGTTAATATAAGCATGTGATATTGAGTAAATATAAGCATGTGATATTGAGTAAATATAAGTATGTGATATTGAGTTAATATAAGTACGTGATATTGAGTAAATATAAGTACGTGATATTGAGTAGATATAAGTATGTGATATTGAGTAAATATAAGCATGTGATATTGAGTAAATATAAGCATGTGATGTTGAGTAAATATAAGTACGTGATATTGAGTAAATATAAGTACGTGATATTGAGTAGATATAAGTATGTGATATTGAGTAAATATAAGCATGTGATATTGAGTAAATATAAGTACGTGATATTGAGTAAATATAAGTATGTGATATTGAGTAAATATAAGTATGTGATATTGAGTAAATATAAGCATGTGATATTGAGTAAATATAAGTATGTGATATTGAGTAAATATAAGTATGTGATATTGAGTAAATATAAGTATGTGATATTGAGTAAATATAAGTACGTGTCATTGAGTAAATATAAGTATGTATGTGATATTGAGTAAATATAAGTACGTGATATTGAGTAAATATAAGCATGTGATATTGAGTAAATATAAGTATGTGATATTGAGTTAATATAAGCATGTGATATTGAGTAAATATAAGCTTGTGATATTGAGTTAATATAAACATGTGATATTGAGTAAATATAAGCATGTGATATTGAGTAAATATAAGCATGTGATTTTGAGTAAATATAAGCATGTGATATTGAGTAAATATAAGTATGTGATATTGAGTTAATATAAGTACGTGATATTGAGTAAATATAAGTACGTGATATTGAGTAGATATAAGTATGTGATATTGAGTAAATATAAGCATGTGATATTGATTAAATATAAGCATGTGATATTGAGTAAATATAAGTATGTGATATTGAGTAAATATAAGCATGTGATATTGAGTAAATATAAGTACGTGATATTGAGTAAATATAAGTATGTGATATTGAGTAAATATAAGTATGTGATATTGAGTAAATATAAGTATGTGATATTGAGTAAATATAAGTATGTATGTGATATTGAGTAAATATAAGCATGTGATATTGAGTAAATATAAGTACGTGATATTGAGTAAATATAAGTATGTGATATTGAGTAAATATAAGTATGTGATATTGAGTAAATATAAGCATGTGATATTGAGTAAATATAAGTTAGTGATATTGAGTAAATATAAGTACATGATATTGAGTAAATATAAGTATGTGATATTGAGTAAATATAAGTATGTATGTGATATTGAGTAAATATAAGCATGTGATATTGAGTAAATATAAGTACGTGATATTGAGTAAATATAAGTATGTGATATTGAGTAAATATAAGTATGTGATATTGAGTAAATATAAGTATGTGATATTGAGTTAATATAAGTATGTGATATTGAGTAAATATAAGTATGTGATATTGAGTAAATATAAGTATGTGATATTGAGTAAATATAAGTATGTGATATTTAGTAAATATAAGCATGTGATATTGAGTAAATATAAGTATGTGATATTGAGTAAATATAAGCATGTGATATTGAGTAAATATAAGTATGTGATATTGAGTAAATAGAAGTACGTGATATTGAGTAAATATAAGTATGTGATATTGAGTAAATATAAGTATGTATGTGATATTGAGTAAATATAAGTATGTG
Organism: Pyrrhosoma nymphula; assembly: GCA_963573305.1. Classification (NCBI taxonomy): domain Eukaryota; kingdom Metazoa; phylum Arthropoda; class Insecta; order Odonata; family Coenagrionidae; genus Pyrrhosoma; species Pyrrhosoma nymphula. The sequence goes on from OY754330.1 coordinate 814,040, forward strand.
ATATTGAGTAAATATAAGTATGTGATATTGAGTTAATATAAGTATATGATATTGAGTTAATATAAGTATGTGATATTGAGTAAATTGGCTGAAAAATGTGACTTTAAGTTCATTTCTGCATATTATATTGGTATGCTTGCATTGGGCGGACGGGCGCCTGTCTTTACCGGCATTTCAAATTCACAAATTTTATCGCGAGGAAATTGTACAAAAAACTATCATCCTATCTTATAGAGCTGACGCCAAGGTTTTCCTAAGGTACGCTGGAATATGCTTCCAGTATCTGGGATCCTTAATGAGGTAGGCTTAAAAACCGAGTTAGAACGCGTGCAGCGAATATCGGCAAGATACGTTAAAGGCCGTTATGATAATATCGTTAGTGTTACTGACCTTTTGCAGCAACTGGGATGGGAAACGCTTTCAGACCGTCGATTAAAATTTAGACTCAATCTATTATTGTAAGTTCCAAACCGGTCTATTCTCTGACGACGTTGATAATATTTGACGAAATCCGTCATACTATGGTAGATCAGATAATGAGAATAAAATTAGGGAGCTAGACTGCAGAACGGACAGATTTAAAATGTAAAATTTCCCACGAACTACAAGGGACCATAACAGCTGCCAATGAGACTTTTATCTAGGTTTGTCGATAGGTAGTGTAGCTCTTACTTAGTAGTAGTAGTACTCCTTAATACTTGAATCCTTATCTGCTACCTAGTACTTACAGCACGCCATGCATGTTTTCTACATAAGTCTTGAGTCTCTGTCCGTTTATGTATGCATTTGCAATATAGAATAGAATAGAATAGAATATAAGTTTATTGTTCTTGGACGTCTTAGTCCACTAAGAACATACAAAAAGTTACATATATGTATGAGCTCGATAAATTATTGATTAATAAGGCAGTTACATTATCATGATTAATAATAACAATCATTCAATGAGATTTTTCATAATTATTAAATTAAAACCCTTCTTGGTTGAATAGATACAAAAAAAATCTTTTTTTTTAAACAAATACAGAACTTGACTTTTTTATGTCGATAGGAACAATATTCCACAACCTGGCTCCGGCCACACAGAAAGATTTGTGGTATGTCGTAGTCCTATGTAGAGGAGGAATCAAATAATCAGGAGTCATTCGGGTGGTAACGTTAGCCATGTTTACTCTAGGAGGAAAAAATTGCTTCAGATAGCCTGGTTGCTGATTTTGAAAGAGGGAATACATATAAGAACCAAGGAAGTATTTTCTTCTGGTTTTGGTCTTCAGCCATGTAAGCCTGGTAAAATAGGGGGAAATATGGTCATCCTTCTTGAGGTTAAAGATAAATCTTACACACATATTCAGTAAACGTTCTAGCTTAACATTAAGCTCTTCAGTGATATCATGGTACACAAGACAGCAATAGTCAAAGTGGGGGAAAATGAGTGAGGAGATAAGTTGCTGGCGTGTGTGAAGGGGTATGAGGTTTTTCTGAATTTTAAGCTGATGAAGGATCATATTAACCTTATTACAGATGGTTAACACGTGATTTTGCCAAGACAAATTACACACCATGGTAACCCCAAGGTTTTTAACATTATTTGAATACAATATTTCCGTGTCACCAACTAATATCTTTGGAATAGCATTAGCGCCGACTTTTCTGAGTAACTTTGAATTTCCCAGAATTATTGACTTGGTTTTGCTACAGTTCAGTTTGAAATGGTTGTTTACAGCCCATACATTGATAGCGTTAACATCCTGGTTTACTTTGGCGATTGCATCAAACAACTCATTCAAATGGCAATGATAGTAAATCTGCAGGTCGTCAGCGTACATCGTGTATTTACAGTTTTTAATACAACGAGGAAGATCAAGGACATACAGAGAAAATAAGAGAGGGCCGAGGACAGAGCCCTGAGGGACTCCACAAGGCACATTAGTCCAGTGCGATACATTACCATTTCTCTCCTTTACAGCCTGCTGTCGCTCATTTAGATATGAGTAAAACCAATTAAGTGAGGAACTCGAGAAGTTAAGATCTTTCATCTTTTGGAGAAGTAAGGCATGATTCACAAGGCCAAATGCATTGGTAAAATCAAATAAGACAAGTATGGTGATTTTATGTTCATCAACAGCACGACGTATATCGTCAGTGACTTTGAGTAATGCTGACTGCGTAGAAAATTGTTTTCTGAAACCAGATTGGAAAGGATCGTTCAAGTTATTGAGGTTTAAGTAGTAAGTGACTTGTTGAAAAACAATCCGTTCTAGACATTTAGAAAGGGAGCATAAGTTTGAGATTGGGCGATAATCGCGAGTAGTTGGTTTTTTTACCTTTCTAATTGGTGTAATAAGTGACGATTTTCAAACCTTTGGAAATTCTGCCGACATTAGAGAGAAATTGAAGATGTCGGGTATTATTGGGAATAGTGTAGTAGACGAAGCCTTAATAAATTTAGTTGAAATACCGTCAACTCCAACTGAATTTGTTTTACCGAGAGATAGTGTTTTACGTAAGGTAAGGTATCAGGTGTTACGTGTTGGAAAAAGAAACCATTATTGAAGGGTACAAGTGGATCCAGATTAGACAGACTGAACACAATATACATAAATACTAACGGACCTCCTAACAATGGTATCATATATGTAGTGTAGTAGTGCATCGTTGTGAGGCTTCGCCTCGTGACAAGCATTGGCGATTTATGCTATTGCATCATTAGTCGTAGATACACTTACTTTAGGGCAAAGTGTTGGTGACTACTCACCCCCTACCCTTGAGGTGGCTTGCAGGGTGTTCAGTACATATGTATATGGCATCCAGCATGTTCCTTTGTGAATAGATAAGGCACTCTGCTCGCTTGTTTGGCTTATCGCCATATTATCGCTTTAGCCCATGGAGGATTGGAGTGATGGGAAAGCGATCGCTTGTTTTCCCAAGGCCCCTTCTCTCTTCGGCAGGCGAGGGCAACAAACCTCACTTGGCTCACTTAATGAATAGTCACCACGCTTCTTCACTTCACACTTGTAAATCCGTAGCTGCGTTCCCCTCCGCCTGTACCCCCGCTCCTTCCCAACCCACCTAATCGTCGCTCAAGGCCTCCTCCTAAGTGAGCCAACTCGCGCCCGACTCTTAGAAATAAGGTGCCCCCACAAGTCGAAAGCACTCTCCTTTTAAAGTGGTGGTCCCACTCGACAGAACGCACCACGTGACGAATGCCGTGAAGCGTACCCCAAAATTCTCTTTTATAAGAGACGGTCCCAGGGTGGTTATTTGGTTTGACAACGGAATTTCCGAGCCTCGGCAATGACGAAACTTTAGACGTCACAGCCTCGAAAATATCAAATAGACCCATAGAAAAGTTAAGATTTTTCGGGGGCCGCGAAGACATATCCACGGATTTTCCGAGGTTCGATCACATCAGACCCTTACTGAATAAGGCCCCAGGATACCCAACGTATTTCTAGCTTTGAACGCTCAACGGTCAGAACCACCGGAGCAAATTACCGCAATACTTTATCAAAAGACTGAATGCAGTTTCATTATAGGTACACTAACAATCGAAGTGCCAAAAATCTTTGATGTATATAAGGCATTACATGCTTAGTAAAAAGTCACCCCTGCCACACATTCTTGAGGTGTATTGTAGGGGATGTACTACCTAGAGATGAGCAAAAAATACTATTAGGTAGTTCCGATTCTATTTTTCTTAATCCGGTAATACCGACAAGTATTTAAAATCGGTACTACCGACGCGACGGTATCGGTACTAAAAATACCGGTATTTAGACAGCGCTCCCATCTTGCATCAACTAATGGAACTAACTACGACATTTTACTAACTACATACACTAAATTTTCAAATGTTCTCGTAATACGTCTGTATTTTTTTCATATTCACATAACCGTGTAGTTGAGATATGTTTGTAATTATTATTGATGTAATGGGTAAGTATAAATTTTTGACGCATGCCAAACGCCAGACAAATCGATGCTTTTGAACCGTATGAATACAAATATTTATTCCTGTAAGTTAAACGTAAGTGCGACCGCAAGGATTGATCACCATATAACATACAACACCTGACCACAAAATTAAAACAATACCGATCGTTCTTCGTGTGATTTAAAATAATTTCAAAGAAAAAGCGACGAGCGCAAACACACAGCGTTTAAAATAAAATGTATTCAATGAATAGCCGCGATAATGTATTATATTCCCGATGAATGAATGTATCGTTAAAAAATGACGATGGATGGAAATGTTTTGCGTTTGTTTTTGGACTGATATTCTAATTTGCCGAAATAGCGGAAAATTAGGTTAAAACGTGTGTTCATTTGTAATTAATTACCATGTTTAATGAATCACATGAATATTTTCGTCGGTACTAACGGGCGATTATTGCTTTTCAATAGATACTCGTCAGAATATAATACCGGTGCTTTTTCTTAGTACCGCCCATCACCATGCCCCAGTCACTACCGTGCGGGAGGAGTGGTTGAGTCGTGTGTTGCCAATCAGTGGAGAGGGCGAAATTGAGCACGCGCCATCATTCCGACGAGCGGATTGCACGAGCGACCGCGCGAAATGCTAGCACCACGTTCCTCCACGACGAGCTATCGACGCACGCACCAATCGATCCATCGAACCACCTTTTCATCACTACATTCGATCCGTAATAAAAAATCAACTTCCACCTCAAGATTTCTCTGAAATTCACTTCAAAATCAATCAAAATTTAAAAAAAATAGAAGAAGAGCAAATTCTTTCACCGTACACACCGCTTACATATATACGAAGAACAAACGTCAAATAGCAAATTACCAATCCGCTACGACTGATAAAATGGGTAATATTGCGTCTAACAAGTACATACATTCTCCGCTATAGGTGCAGCAAAACTTGGCGACACTCAATAGAGGAGAATGAGGTCAGGAAAACGAAAGCACATACATCTACAGAATACTCTGCAAGCCACCTGAGGGGTGTGTGGCAGGGGGTGAGTATTCACCAACATGCATTACACTATACCATAAAGTTAGTGCAACTACGGATAAATGTGCATTAGCATAAATCGCTGATGCTAATTTGTCAAGAGGAGAAGCCTCACATGTACGTAACGTAGATATTCTTGCCCGTAGATGGGTAGAAAGAGGGAAAAATGAAAGCGGAATACAAACAAGGACAAAAAACAAAATCACACTTATACAATGTGTAAAGTAAGTTTGTGTGAGATATTTCTCATAATCATAGAGTGGAGACCATGTTCGATTTTTATACTTTGATTTCAGCGTCCGTAAGAAGTTTGAAGTAAATATTGTAGTATTAATAATGCAAAAATATAGTAATATACGACCAAAATTCTCAGTAATCAAATAAATATGTCTACATAAGTCTCTAACTTGACTAATTTTTTCACTCCGTACGGTGAAACTGCCGTCACAATAGAATGTTTATTTTGCGAATCTGTAAAAATTACTGTGGTGAGTAACTGACCACTTTTTGTAAATATTTGAGAAAAAATACTAAATATACACCGTTAGTTTTTGTCGAAATAGAGGTATTATAAATTCATGTTTTTTTATTCAATATTCTCCCTCTGGAGCGCACAGCCGTAATCTATCCCAGATGGAAAACAGCTTATTTTTTTAGGCAATTGTTCGGCGAGGGGTTAATATTTTGATATCATTGGAAAGATGGCAGTGTTCTCTTTTAAAATGAGGTAAAATTCATCAAATTCTAGCCGAAGTGACGCTTCTTTCAAACTATTGTATGTACGTACCTTTTAAAGGTGGTGTTCATTGTTCGTCTTCTGAAGAGGTGTGTGCTTGGAAGGCGAAACAACATTCGGTGTCATTCGTTATGACCTTGAGCACTTAATCACCGCTTGACCTTGAAACCAGTTTCCTCGTTACTGTGTGTTACCAAATGCGCGAGGAGAAGAGGGTCGCTGGCAGAGGAGAGAGAGAGAGACGATGATTGATATCCTTTAGCCTAAAACCCCCGAGTGTGCGCACGTAATTCATGTGGGGGTCACTACTTCACATCCGAAAGGTGATTGAGAGTGCGCAATCTAATGTTCAACTTTTTTTTATCCTGGTATTAAGGTGATTTGTCGGCGAGTGGGTGATTGTTGTTATTCTTGCCTTTGTTTGTATTCCGCTTCCCTTTTTTCCCACTCTCTCTCTCTCCCCCATTTAAGTACAATTAGTTAACTATTTTTGAAATTAATAACTAATACAATAATTTAAGTAAAAAATCTAAGCATATACATCTACATAATACCCTGCAAGCCACCTCAATGGTGTGTGGCAGGGGGTGAGTATTCACCAACATGCATTACACTATACCAGGTAGCAGATATGGATTCAAGTGTTAGGAGTACTACTACTACTAAGAGCTACACTACCTATCGACAAACCTAGATAAAAGTCTGTTATGGTCCCTTGTAGTTCGTGGGAAAAATGACATTTTAAATCTGTCCGTTCTGCAGTCTAGTTCCCTAATTTTATTCTCATTATCTGAGACTCATTATCTATCTACCGTAGTATACGAGAAATTATTAAAATGAGAAGCCAAATTCTTTTCCGTTATAATAGAAATAGCCATGATATTATTTCTTACTTTTATCTCTCCCGTTGAGAAACAGCGGCTATTTCTGCTATTACAGAATACTTTCATAAGCATTTTGAACGCACCCACAAGTATTTCTTTTTGATGCATTACCGTAGATTTCGGAAATGGGACATCTCAGCGAGATCCATTTCAATACTGGACCCATCGCATATACTGTTGGCATGTTTTCAGCATAACTGTCCATTTGTGTAGTTGCAAAATACGTATATGTATATACATATATATTAACGGTTCCTCTCCATTAGGAGCATATGTGAAGTGTAGTAGTGCAGGCTTGTGAGGCTTCGCCTCGTGACAAGCATTAGCTATTTATCCTGGTTACACTAACTCTAGGGTCTGTAATGCATGTTGTTGACTGCTCACCCCCTGCCACACACCCTTGAGGGTGCTTGCAGGGTATTTTGTAGATGTAGTTTGACTTTCGGGCAAACCCCTTTTTGGAAATGTTTAAACGCTTGAATTTCGTCTGAATACCGTCTGTAGTGAATTGAATTCCATATTTCGTAATTTGAGATTTCGTATTGGTGGGGTGGCAGCCGTTTAAGAATTCTGATTTGGCACTAAATCTTATGCTGCCGTGCCTGCTCATTTGAAGTTTCCCAGACGTGACGATCAATGGCGGCTGCTTCTTCTTCCATTTCTGCCATAACATGAGAAAGAAATAAGGGGAGCGTACACTTTGATCCACTTTGATGCTGATTTCGCTCTCAAGGCGAGAACGACTGCTTCCCTAGCGTCCGTTTCCCAAGAGAAGTATAATCCTGACACAAATTAATTATTTACAGGTATATCTAATTGGTTTAGGGGTTGTGGGATGGCACATACGAACAGGGGGGAGATGACACATGGCAGCATTTCCAGATGCCTTTTTATCGAGGAAAAAGGTAACACTGAAAAAAAAATATTAAATTTCTCTTCAAATCCACTTCCATAAAAGTTTTGGAATTCGTTATCATCGATATTAAAGTTTGTAAGATGTTCGCCTAAAGAGAAAACGAAGTCATTCTACACAGCCACAAGCTAATGAGAAGGAAAATGAGCATGAGACGGCGGGTTTCGACTGTAAACATTCTGTACACCATTACCGTGTTAGGGGCTATTCAAAGTATTCAATTAAGGCGATTTTAGCCACTTTTAAACCCTCCCATGAAAGAGAACGTGAAATTTCACGAACCCTCCCGTCCCAATCATACGTAAGTTATTAGAAATGTTTGAAGCCATGGACATAGATAGTTAACTATGGGGTATTCTAATTCAAAATGCGTAAAAACTGACCTCATCACGGATATCGATAACTGCTTTTGATATTTCGCGATTCGCTGTACTACGCACGACTCGCAAAAAATCTTTGAAAATGCGATATCTCCAAACTAATGAACGCAACAACGAATTGGTTGTACGTTTTTCTATAGTTTAGCATACATTCAGGCGTACCACTGCAGCGGTGATCCTAGAAGGTAAGATTTTTCCTCAGAAAATAATGTTAAAAAGCGATAAAAATACGAATTCAGAAGTGACTTACATCTTACGTAAGACAATATCGGACCCCCTTTACCCTCCAAGTTAGACAACGTAAGAAAAGTCCAAACCCCCAACAATGCTATAGACACATCTAGTGGTCAATATTACTAATACTATTAATATATGAATGCTACGAGATACTACTACATGCATGTAACAAAATAATGCCGGACATACCAAGCGGTGTGAAGTGTTAGTAATGATGCTATGACTTATTAAACACAAGTGAAGAATTCTCCTCTTATCTAGTGAGGGCGGGAGTTTCATATGATTGATCTATCACAACTGTTATGATCCCTTATTGTGCGTGGGAAAAATGGCATTTTAAATCCATCGGTTCGGCAGTCAATTTCCTTTATTTTATTCCTGTGATCACTTCTACCGTAGTACGTTGGCTCTAGCGGTATATGTAGAACGCCCGGCATAAAACTGTCTGCTTCGAACTTGCGCAACAAATTTAACCTGCATTTCTCCCTTCAATCAGTTAGAGATTCCCACCCTCACCACTGTACAGTCGCCGCATAAAGTCTGGCGACATCGGCAGCTAAAGTTCACTGTTAGCATAGACGAGGTTACCGATTCACGACTACTCTTCCTAACCTCCCTCCCTCCTCCTCTCTATCTCCCCCTCACCTTTGATTCAGTATAGACACACAAAATCGTAGTTTTGCTTATTCTTGCGCTTTTGTCGATGTCGCCAGACTTTATGCGGCGACTGTACATAACCAAGGCTGTCTTAGCTGTTTATGATCATAGCCCAGGAAAAATAAGCAAAATTTGACCCGAACCCGGAAAAAATTAATAACAAATCCGGATCTGTATTAGCTGTATTCAGGACCCCTTTGAGATGAACATCGCACCTTGTAGGCGGGCTGGATCTGGGGTGCTGCTGCAAGTATTGGTGCTCATAAAAGTTATACTTGTGTCAGGCACCCAAGTAAGTTGTAGTAACGCCATTTCGCATCTTAGTAATCCGGAAAATATCGGTTTAAGGCCATTTTTGTACATGATGTGGCACTTCATGACCTTCTAGTGGACCAGGATCAGAACGGGAGCCTCGGAAGGCTACCGGACACCTTTCACTAATGTAGAGCACTAAAAACAGGTGTGCCGACAAAAAGAACACCTCTCTAGCTCTTCTAGTTACCGAACAGCACGAATTCCAGGAAAATTCCAGTATTTCCAGGTTTTTCCAGGATATTTTCGTTATCCCACCTGCTAGCGCTCGGGGCTTTTGATATGTTCATCTCAAAGGGGTCCTGAATACAGTTAAAAGGACTTTGTTATTATTTTTTCCGGGTTAAAACCTAATTTTCCTGGGCTATCAGCAAAGGGCTCATTCAAAACATTTCCGCTGAAATGAGTTCGACGTTTAATGCCAACCACCACCCTTCAGCTTTCTCAACAGCCCACGAAGATGCCTTATGCCTTTATATAAACCTCTTCCCATTTCTATGTTAATCATATGCCTCGAGAGTCTTTCTTTCTTTTTCCAGCGTCTTGTTCTCGTGATTTATTCCGTAAAAAGTCTCCTTTCGTTCCGTTATCTTTCCGACCATTTGGGTTTATATATAACTTCGGAAGAAAATATTCATAGAAATGACCAATCGCGTTTTTCGTGTCGCAACGACGGGTTTCACTACGATTTACATTTGACAACCTTTCCGAATTTTGATAAGGACAATTCAGAATATTTAGAATATTCGATTATTCTCCGTGCTAAGATTTATCTATATCCCTTTCCTTTGGCCAGCACAAGAGTGGATCAATTACATTTTCAAGGTTAACTGTGTGGTATTCCATCGTAACGGAGAAAAAGACAACTTTTACACATACCACTGAATTTATTAAAAACGACCCGGGTTTCGATGTAAGTTCACATCATTTCATGTCAATGAATGTATGTTCCCGGCCTCTTCCTCCATTCTCAAAGCTTTAACCCCCTCTCCTTTGTCCTCTTAGTCCGTCACCCGCAATCAACCCCCCCCCCTTTCCCTCCTCCCGGTTCCCTTAACCCTCCCCCCCCCTTTCCCCCCCACACCCCCTCCCTCACCTGGCTTTCTCTAGTATATAAGGCTTGCGCTTCTGTTAAATTTTTGCCTGATGATGACGTGAACTTACATCGAAACCCGGGTCGTTTTTAATAAACTCAGTGGTATATGTAAAAGTTGTCTTTTTCTCCGTTAAGAGTGTATCACTTAGCTCGTAGACCCGAGTTCAGGAGATAAGTGCTTGAGGACATAAGATACTTTGTATTTCAATTTCTAGATCATGAGTAGTATAGTCATTCATTTCAAAATTGACAATCACTTGTCAATGGACCCAACATTTCAGAAAATTCCGGCGGTACTGTACGGAGTTACAACATTCTGATAAGATAAAGATTTGCAATTTCTGTTCGAGGCTTTCGCAGCGATGTACTGCAGATATTTGCATCTGTCTTCCAGGTTTCGCTGCGTCCAATTATCTTGATGATGATGATGAGGGTTCGTGGCCCCACCTCTTCATCTACATCTACATAGTACATTGTAAGCCACCACTACACGGTATGTGGCACGGGGTGATTATCCACACCCAGGCGTGCAGCACTCGTCGCAGCACAAATCAGAACCTCGCACGCTCCCCCTGGCCGCTCTAGGCGCAGACACCAAAAAACAGTCAGAAGAGAACAGTGCGCAGTCCAACCGGAAACTGGGAGAGTGATACGTAAATGAACATGCAGAACAATGCTATGGACACATCTAGTGGTTAATATTACTGATACTATTAATTTATGTATGCTAAGAGATACTACTTCATGCAGAAGACAAAATAAAATAATGTCGGACAAATCGACCGGTGTGAAGTGTTAGTAATGATTTTGTGTTGGTACGGAGGCTTCCGCGGTGATTAATTGGAAAAGTATTTTCCGGGTTAAGGCCGCGTTGGTCCATTTGGGCGGACGACAGTTTCGGGCGCATTCCAGCTCCCGTCTTCAGGTCCAACTGATCTGCAGAGCATTATTTTCTTCTATATATATATCTAGTCAGGTGCGCGCTGATACGTTCGGTTTGAATCCCATTGTTGGAAAAGCCGTTTGAAAGATGCAGGGAGAGGATAACCGTCTTCTCTGTTGAAGTTCTTTTCGTGGTTCACTATTTCTATCGCCTCCCTTATCAGCCGAGGGAAATATTTATTTTCTCTGGCAATGATTTTGGATTCGTGGAATTTAATCACGTGTCCGGGTTCTGACCATGCATGCTCTGCAACCGCGGAAAGGCGAAAATTTTTCTTTTCGGTTGCCTTACGATGTTCTTCTATTCTGATTTTTAGGTAATTAAATATTTATTTATACGTGGAAAATTGCAAATCTTTAATAAATCACAAGGACCTACCATTAGACTTGGCACACTGTCTATCACCTCCAAATGTCTGTAGCATGTAGAGATGGGCCACTTTGAAAATTACCATAGTCAGTTTCTAGATAATTCAAATCAATGTTTGAGATAATTTTTCATACAGATAAATTCCCAACATGTTCTTCTAACCTAAGTCTACATTTCTGACGTGTTTAATTATAAATTGAGGCATGTACAACTCATTTTTGGCATATTTTACTTAAATTATAACATTATCGAGTAATTATTAGTAGAATATTCTTCTTGAAAGTTTCTCATACTTTGACAAAAGAAAGCCAGATTGCTGCCGTATTTCTTTTTACAATTTTGAAAATTTCTAATAGATTAATGTTGTATAAGGTATGGTTTAAACATCGCATCGTCTCCCTTTTGCTATTGGCATTCTTATTTAACCATACATTTCCTGTTTAATGCTCAAAACTGAAAAATACTGGAAAATTACGGTAATTTTCGAAAATACCCGTAATTTAGCACGTGGTGGTAATTTACCCCTCGGATGGAAATCGCGGTGATTTTCAAACCATCTCTAGGCGGCAAGGCGGCAACTACTCTGTTATGCACCCTTTGTTTCGTACGGGCAAGAACGAATGGCGAGGTCATTTCGGTATTTTTGACTACCTCTCCATGGAGCACCATTCACTTTGCGTTTATTGCCTTAATGGCGGTACCTTTGGCCTGCATTTGAAGCTGCAATCAGGTCGACGGATGTTTTTTGACAGCGATCAATTCTCGTTCGAAACAGCCTCCACGCGCACTTCCTTCCTCGTAGGTTGGATCTTATGCCTGTTGATCACGGTAAAATTTTCCATAAAAAAGTTTTATAAAAATTTGTATTGAAAGTTTTACGAATCGTACGTGAAACGTACTTGCTTGCTCACGGTAAATCTATTCATAAAACCTCAATGTCCTGCCATCTATGAGACGCTTTGCGAACACGTGAAGTGATAAATGCACTCTCTTTTGGATGACTGTTAAGTTAAAAACTATATGTATTGTTTATTTACTTACTTTCTGATCACACTCAACGGTGCTATGGCTCTAACGCATTCTTCTAACAACAAGAAGGATACTGTCTCTACTTTCAAATGAACTTCCAGCCATGTTTGTTTACGTTTTCCTTGTTTGGCTTCCCATGGATACGAGAATATTATCAACGCGGTGAGCGGAACGAGACGTTCCGCTCATTGGTTGTTGCATAAAACAGTTTTATGGAAATAGAACCTGTCCTATTCCGTAAAACGTTGTATAAAACCAGGTTTTATAAAACGGTTTTATCGTTAGCATGCTCATTTTTATAAAATTAGTCGATTTTATAAAACGTTTTAGCGAACATTTTACCGTGAGCAACAGGCATTATGTTCGGGCTACATTTTCGCAAAATATCCAGGAAATTCAAATCATTCGTTTTCGTACAACCCCTTTTCGGTTAACCCCTCTCGGGGAGGGGGGGGTAGATACAGGGTTCTCAGGATCGGCCAAGACCTCCCTCTCCTTACTTCTGTCGAGACATTAAAGAGTAGTCCTCCAACGTCACTCCCTTTTCATCGACACGTATTACACATGCAAATCGTTTTTCGTCAGTTATTCGGTTTGCAATAGTTTTTTATTGATCTTTTGATTTATCAGTGCCTCGCCATCACAGTGATGACGATTATATGCAGGTAGGTTATTTTCCTCTTTCCCATTCTAATATTAAAGAAGAAGGTTTAGCATTGATTACCAGTTCGCATTTGGCCAAAAACCAGAATCAGCAAAAAAAACAAAAGACAGCATCTGCAGAAATAACTGTTAAGGATCGACTTTTTTTAAATGTGTTCTTTCAATACTTTTCACATGCAAGAACATTAACCCAACATTTTCAGTAGTGGAAGAACATCTTAATGAGAGGGTTTCAGTAATTTTTAAAGATTTATTTCGCGTCCTCCTTGATACAAAAAATTCAAACATTATTATTTTTTTAAACTGTCACATTTTATGTAAAACAAAAGGTATCTACTACACGCCACCTCCAGAGCATAAACATCTGCCGCATGTCGCAGATACAATTGAGTCGGATTTACTGCCGATTTGGTGAGAGGAGCTTACAGAGTCACGAAACAAAGATTTACGAAAATGCCAAGAGCATCAAGCTGGAAAACGTTTAAGACTCCACACCAATGAAGACTAACTTTGAACTTTGACCCATTAACCACTGCATTACGCGTCACATCAAGCTTACAACGTAGTGTTATTAATTTGTCTCATGTTTTCCGTAAATTCTTAAAAGAATCCCCAAACTCAGCCGACGAGTAAGGAGGGCGATTCAAGAGAATTTGATGCGAAATTCTGAAATTTCACGCAAGTAACAAGTTGCTTAATGTGTGCTCTTAACTTAATAAATATTAAATATGCATTCAAATATATGTTAAAGTTCACTTAACAATTAGTTTGTTTTTTCCGTTTCAGCATTCATTGAACTTCCTTAGTTCACTGAAGACTACGATCCACTCAAAGTTCAAACTAGTTCATCAAACTAATTTCCCTTCACCCATCTTTTAACTATTTTATTTATTTTGAGCTATTACGGTTCTATAATGTTAACAGGCTGCATTTTAAGGTTATTTTAAAGTTGTACGAGTTTTTTATACAAACAACTTTTGCGGGTATTTTAGACGTCTTCTTCTCCCCCGATAGCTCCTCAAGTAATAGATTTTGATCACAAAATAACAACTTAATAATCGGAATCAAAAGAACCAAAGTGGTCCAATTTTCATTGCAATTCGACAATAATCGACAAATATCTGACTTTTGTTCCTCTTTTTCGCGATCCGTGTACCGCTGTTTTCTATTTCAGAGCATGCGAGTTGGGAAATAAATACTCACAGATGCTATGACCGTTCCTTATTAATCGTGTCGCAACGTAACTGTGTTTATACATATTTGGCGCCTCTCTCGATCGCGAAGACAGGACAATACATTGTTTCATCTATTTTGCTACATTCGCCCGTTTTGCTATTTGCAAGGAATTGCAACTGATGCAATTTTTGGGTCTTAAATGGAGCGAGTCTTATTCAAATTTCACGACGAGCCGAGTACGCCCGATGAATTGGAAGAATTGGATACAAAGGGCGAAATACTGCCATTGTAATTAATTAACAGAGTCCTTGTACAAACGACACAGCTATCATGGGAATTTATTCATTCACGTGAAGAACTTGGATAACATGAAATGCTTTCTTTTAAGGCATGGTTTGAGAGCGAAAAACCACTTCACCTAGATTTTGATGAATTTGGCCTCACTTTAAAGAAAAAAACTCTCATCTTTCCAATGATATCAAAATATCAACCCCTTGCCCAACTACTTTTCGAGCGATTTGCCTGAAAATGCAAGTTGTTTGACATGGGATAGATTATGGCTGTGCGCTCCAGAGGGAGAATAATTAAACAATTAGGAACTTCTAGCACCTACATTTCGTCAAAAAAAACTAACATAAAAAATATTTAGTAAGGTATGTAGATTGCATGTTTTGTCAACTATCTATAAAAAATAATTTATTACTCACCGAAGTAATTTTTACAGGATCGCAAAAAAAACCTGCTGTTTTGAAGGGTTTTCAGCCGTACGGCGGGAAAAAATGAGTCAAGTTAGAGACCTATGTAGCTTTATTTATTTAATTACTGAGAATGTTGAGCATTTATAACTATATCTTTGCGGAATTAATACTAAAATATTTATTTCAAACTTCTAACAGACGCTGACATCAAAAATTAAAATTGGAATATGGTCTCCATTATGACTCAATGGGAATTACATCTCGCTCAAACCTCGCTTAAGTTCTCTTTAGTCACTCCCATCGGATATCGTTCTCTCCACATTTATACCTCCGCCATTTTGCTCATAACTTAACTACTGATGCATGTCATGACTACCGAAGGAAACACATAAATATATTCTTGGTTAAAACTTTCGCGGGTCATTATCACTGTATGTTTGTTTTTTCGGGTGTACCCCGCGTACTATGACCAGGTGTGAAACCTGACGTTTCGTGGCCGTTGCTGGCCACTTTATCAAAGGGAATGAGGTATCTGATGAGTTGGTGGAGTTTATATAGGGGTTTCAAGGAGGGCTCCACCTAAATATAAACTCCACCAACTCATCAGATACCTCATTCCCTTTGATAAAGTGGCCAGCAACGGCCACGAAACGTCAGGTTTCACACCTGGTCATAGTACGCGGGGTACACCCGAAAAAACAAACATACAGACATAAATATATGTTGGAGCTAAGGCTTCCGAAGTGGCTGCTAAACATGCTGGTGCTAGTTTTTTCCGGAACAGCTGCGTTGGTCAATTTCCATGACAACAGTTTCTCCTCCGTTACCGGAGGCGTCTTAAGGTCAGAGTTCTTCTTCAGGTCGAAGTCAGCAGTGACTAATGCAGCTGTTCCGGAAAAACTAGCTCCACCTAAATATACGCATGTAATATCCTGATACTGTCTAGCCAAATCACCTGTGTTATTAGGTATAATTAAACCCTTGAATCTGATATTATTGAGTCCCCCCCCCTGCGTAACTTTTAATTTAGCTAGCTCCGATAGGTTAGCTATATCTATATTTGGTCAAGGAGTGGCTTGCAAGTAGCCCATTGGGCAACGCCTCAATAGTGTCTCAATTTCTTGATTTTTTGTCTTGGTAGACGGAAAGTTGAAATCTTCACCGATAATTATGTTTTGGCTTTCTCTCGATCATTCTTCGATTTGGGGTAAAACCTATTTCCCATAAAATCATAATAGCCAGACGGTTATTTAAGATTAAGCGTGGGATTTTGGAATATTATCCCGACTGAGAGTAACACACAAAATCTCCTGCACGAGATAGTTAGCTTTCCTCATTCTAAAAGAGTCGCTGATTTACCCAGAAGAATAAGGATATCAGAATTATTCAAGGGTCACCGTTGATGGTCAAATCTTATCTAGAGTAAAGGATAGCGAACCAAATTACAGAATTAATGCCGAGAGAAAGAAATCAGATGGCATTCCATAAAAATATGTCCTCATACCAAAACGAAAACAATACGTCCGTAGTTCTTCAACTTGAACGGAATAAACTATCACTAAATAGCTCGCAGTGGCCTCCTTACGAGGACGCCGTTAATTAAAATCGGTGGGGTATGTCTCTGCAAATAGTTCGGGTTTTCTTCTATGTCCGTTGACTGGACTGAAAACATCTTCGATAGCAGTCCTACCAGCGCCTTCAGAGGGGTTATTCTGTAATTCCACTTCCGAAATAGCTCTTTCGGAAGAGCAAAACTCAAATGAACGATTCATTTGAGCTATTCCGCTCTCAAAGTACTCATTTGAAGCCCAATTCGACGATCGAAAGAACTGGAAATGAACCATTCTCGGCAGCCATGAACGAGTCATTGGTCTCGCCGTCTGGCGGACACGGTTTAGAACTCCACTTTCGGTAATATTCGCCGAATGAGGAGCGATCCGTGACGCCATGCTCCGCGAGGAGAAATTACAGAATAACCCCCCAGATGGAGGATGCGAGTTCACGGCCTCTGCGATCAGCCCTGACACCCCCACTGACTCTGTGATCTAATTGGCGTATTTCGGGAATATTCCGACCAATGCGTTTGCGTGGATGAGCAGGTTGGGGGCTCCAGCGATGTCTATTGCTTCTCGAATTGAGCTATTTCCATGGTGACGCTGTACGGGTTCAAAAATACTGCATTCCACCATTTCGCTGGTGTTGTTTAAAAACACCCCTTTCGCCAATTACACGCCTTAGCTGTTAGAAAACGAAATTAAGGTTCGAAAAATTCAGATTATTATTCTACGAATATATCTAATTAAGAACAGTTGGTGCCTAAAGCAGCGTCACTTCCACTGAATTAACGCAATTTGACTTGAATTAGAGCAGTAATTTAATATTAATTAAAAAAATAAAAAGAGCAAGTGTCTCCTTAGTTATAATTACAGTTCGATTTCCAGAGAGAATTCTCGCCTTCCGCCAGGGCAATCATTCGAGAAGAAGGCATTTATGTCACAGGGAAAAAATAATAATATTATTCCCACGTTTCACTCATTTCCGTACTTGACATCATGTCATTCAAAATTCAATTTGCGAAAAACAAATTGACTGGAAATAAAATGATAATGCTGTTCATGTCAAATATAGGACATGCCTCCCGGACAGGAGACGACAGAATATGAATAAAATGTCATTCTCAACATGGTGGAACGTGCTCTGAAATTTGGGGGAAATGTTTGTCTCTCCTCGGCCGTCGTCACACCTTCCGGCTTCTTGTGAGATTTCACGCCTCTGCCACTCAGCGACGCGCAGAGAGGAATCACACGACGTTCCCCTATCACCACCCACTGGCAGGGCGCGTGGCGCAGACAGGGGCCGGGCAGGGGCAGCAGGCACACACTTACAGGGTCGCGACCAGGGATGTGATCCAAAATGGCACTTTACGTTTAGTGCCGGGGGGGGGGGGACCTTTGGAATCACAAAACTATCCGTTACATCCGTAAAGTGAAGGATGACCTGGGGAGGCCACCCCGAACTAACGAGTGTTCGAGCCTCGTTGTTGCTTGTAAGCTATAGTTTGAGAGCGAAAAATCACTTCACCTAGAATTTAATGAATTTGGTCTCATTTTAAAGAAAAAACTCCCATATTTCCAATTATATCAAAATATTAAACCATTGCCTAACTACTTTTCGACGAATTTGCCTGAAAATACAAGTTGTTTTACATCTGGGATAGATTACGGCTGAGCGCTCCAGAGAGAGAGAATATTAAGCAAATTAGTAACTTCTAGCACATAGATTTCGTGATGAACTAACGGTGTGTAGATTTCATGTTTTCTCAACTATTTATAAAAATTAATCTAATACTCACGACACAGTAATTTTGGCAGAATCGTAAATAAACCTGCTGTTTTGGAGGGTTTTCAGCCGTATGGCGTGAAAAAATGAGTCAAGTTAGAAACTTATGCAGCTTTATTTATTAAATTACTGAGAATTTTAGTCATATATAACTATATATTTGCACCATTAATATTACAATATTAACTTCACACTCTTTAAAGGCATTGAAATAAAAATAAAATTTAAATATGGTCTCGATTATGACTCAATGGGAAATACATCTCGCTCAAAACCACCTCAAGATGACCACATGTGTTTGATGACCGTTCTCCTTTGAACCATTTGTAACTCACATCCTTCCCCCCCACTCCTATACCCCATCACCACCATTCACATTCTTGTGTGTTGCTGTCTCGTTGACTCGTCAGTTTCCGGTGTGCTTGGTTTGCCTCAACCTTCAAATCACCTCTAGGGTTTGTCTTCTTCTTTACTCAAACACTCTCCCATCTCCGTATCCTTGCTCAATCCCTCCAATTCGACCCCAAAATAATAATCTTAATTCCCCCCACCCCTTCCTCTCACAAGACGGGCACTGGTGCTGTTCAGTCAGACAGGTGCACTCGTGTTGTTCGACACCTTGAAAATGACGGTGGCCCGATAAAACCAACAGTCAGTAGAAATCTACATCTACGAAGTACCGTGCAAGCCACCACTATAGGGTGTGTGGCACGGGGTGATTATCCACACATGCAGCACTCGTCGCAGTTCAAACGAGGACCTCGCACGCTCCCCCTGGCCGCTCTTCGGCGAGAAGACACCAAAAAACAGTCACAGGAGAGAACAGTGCGCAAGACAAACTAGAAACTGGAAGAGTGCTACATGTAAATGAACATGCAGAACAATGCTATAGACACATCTAGTGGTTAATATTACTAATATGTACTATTCATTTATGAATGCTACGAGATACTATTTCATGCATATAAAAAAAAATAATGCCGGACATACCAAGCGGTGTGAAGTGTTAGTAATGATGCTATGTTATTAAACACAAGTGAAGAATTCTACTCTATCTGGTGAGGGTGGGAGTTTCATATGATTGATCTATCTATCGAAATAAAGTTGTGTAGATAATAACTACTATTAAAGTTTTTTATTTATTTTTGCAATGCAAGATTTCCAAAAAAGTGAAGCCTGAAACCATTTGATTAATTAGTAATTACAACAAAAACAGTGTGGCACTAACTTAAGACGCATCGTCAACGTCCATTTCACCCTTTCCATCGCTGCAGGCAAAACATTCCCTGCCACACGCCTCTGCGGCGGCTCTCACGGTGTAATACATAGATGATAGGACATAGCACCTGTAACACCTACAGGAAAAAAATGACTCTCCCTATGACCAGGGAATGATTGTCACAGGGCACGGAGACACAGGGGAAGAAGTGACCTCTGCAAGCTCGAATCGAAATCAGGAAGGCCTCGAAAATGGCGGCATTTTTCCGTCATTTTCGATATTTAAAGAATGCCACTTTAAAGGAGGTTCCGCCGCGACTGTGTGAGTCAAAACAAATACTAAATTCCACATTTTTTATATTTTGTACAAAAACATCCTGTTTTCGCTGATGAAATGCGTTACTCACAGAAAAACCTAAAGTAAGAGGTAGAAAAAATGCAGATTATTATTCCACGAATGTATTTTAAATGAGCACTTTTTTCCAGCGCCATTTCCTACGAATTGCCACATTTTGACTTCAATTACGGCAGTAATTCCCTAATAACTAGAAAAATAAGGTGGTAAGATGCCTCTATTTTATTTTTATTCAATTTCTCTGGATTACTTCCTTCATATAATAAATAGTTTTCCGCAAAAATGGAATTTGTATTTCATGGAAAAATACTATTTTTCCCCGTGTTTCTCTCATTCCCCCATTGAACACAATGTAATAAATTTCAAGTTCAATTAGAGAGTAATATAGCGTGGAAAGGCATTATTTTGTTGTTCATATCAGATAGAGGACAAGTTATTTTTTACAAGTAGACAGAATATGAATAAAATGACATTTAAGTCATTTTACGTTCAAACCACCTTAAGATGGTTTAAGAGATTTTTATTTCTGTACAGATTTGCGTAACTTACGTAACTTATTTGCTTATCTGCAGATTTGTCTGAAACTTCGCCTACGTGTTCTCATTAGTGGTATCTACAGATAAAAGTTAAAAAACTGCACCATACCGACCTGTTTTTTGGTAATTCAATGCTATTTTCTTCATCTATTAAATACTCTGCAGGCCACCTCATAGGGTGTGGGGCAGGGGGTGAGCAGCATAATTCACCAACATGCATTACACTACACCTAATTAACCTATAGTGTAACTAAGACCATTGATGCATTAGGATAAATCGCTAATGCTTGTCAGGAGGCGAAATCTCAAGGAGCATTAGCGATTTTAGCGATCAAATTTTAACACGTGGCCTAACGACACACGACATATATTTCGATTAATAATTCGATTACACGTGAATAGATTTTCTTTTAAACGCGAAATAATACATATCTCAGTATTATAAATGTTGCTAACAAACATGAAGGTATTACGCCAACTCCAATATATTCGAAAACAATATATTTCAAAATAATTTCGAATATAGCGCCGAAAGCTCATAAGTATGCTTTAAATAAAGAACAAAATAATATACAATCCTGGCACCATTTCCATTACTGCTTGTGAGTTCCATCGCATAAACAGATGCTCTAAAATTAAAATGTGGTCCGAGAATTTATTTACGGCTAACTTGAAAAATTAATACAAAAACGTGCACTCAATAAATAATGAAAGACCCGCCAGCTGCTCCAGACGCCTTAAAAGCGAGACTCGTCTGAGGCGGTGACGTCTCATCCACGACATGGTCGAATCGGTCCAAAGTTAAGGTAGCTTGATCGAGATATAATTCCCATTGAGTCATAATGGAGACCAATATTATACTTCAATTTCAGGGTCAGTAAGAAGTATAAAGTAAATATTGTAATATTAATTGTGCAAAAATATAGTTGCCTATGTATTAAAAATATTCTCAGCAATTAAATAAATGAAGCTACATAAGTCTCTAACTTGACTCATTTTTCACGCCGCACGGCTAAAAAGCCTTAAAAACAACAGGTTTTTTGTGATTACGTAAAAAGTACAGCGGTGAGTAATAGATTAGTTTTTACAAATAGTGATAAAACATACAAAATACACACTGTTAGTTTTTTGACGAAATCTAGGTGTTCAGAAATTCCTAATATTTTTCAATAATCTCCTTCACATCCGCAACATACTTTTCCCACAGCTTGTACATTTTCAGGCAAATCGCTCGAAAGGTAGTTCGGCAATGGTTTAATATTTTGATATCTCAAATATATTGGGTTCCAACTTGGATAGCAAATAACATGAACGTTAATTGTCTATAAGATAGTCCTCACAAGAGTGAGACTGGAGAAGTGGTAGCTTGAAGCTTCGGACCGACATTCATATCATTGGAAAGATGGGAGTTTAATCTTTAATACGAAGCCAAGTTCATCAAATTACACGTGAAGTGATATTTCAGTCAAACTAGATTAAAAGGCCTCCAGAGGAAGGAGTTGTGGGGGGGGAGCAACTGCGGCGAGACTCAAAATCACGGACGATTCTCTCGAAATATGTGCATTGCAATTCCATTCGACGACCGTTTGATTTGTAAAAATGTCAACCCACACACATATATGTATGTAAGAGAGGGAGAGGGAGAACGGGGGGGGTGTTAGGGGGGGGTGGAGAGGGAGGGAGGAAGGAAGGGAGGTGGAGGGGAGGTGGGTCGCGCGCGCTCCACGGCCATATTGATTTCCGTCGCCATGGTTACGGGTACGGTAACGTTACCGGGAGGGGGCGCGGGCGCTCGTGACGCAACAATTCCCTCCCCCGTCGCCTAGGGACAGAGAGAGAGAGACTTTTGCCTTTCCTCCCTCCATCCCTCCCTCCTCACACACACACAGCCTAACACATCTCTCCGGCGCATTTACCAATCCCCCACACACACCCGCGCATGCAATCACTCAATATATAAAACACACACTCTTCCGTCTCTCCGTGCATGCATCAACACAATCTCAAATCACTCAATCCTCCATGGCTGGTTTAAGGTAGTAATTTGAGAGCGAAAAAATCACTTCACCTAGAATTTGACGAATTTGGCCTCATTTTAAATAAAAAAAGTCCCCTCTTTCCAATGATATATCAAAATATCAACCCAATGCCGAACTACTTTTCGAGAAATTTGCCTAAAAATAAAAGCTGTATGACATGGGATAGATTACGGCAGTGCGCTCCAGAGGGAGAATATTGAAAAAATTAGCAATTTAAAACACCTAGATTTCGTCAAAAAACTAACAGTATACCTATTCCGAAGAAGAAGAAAGCGTCAGAATGCGAGGAGTATAGAACAATCAGTTTAATTTCGCACGCAGAAAAAGTGTTGCTTAGAATACTAAATAGAAGGTTGGAGAGCAGAGCAAAGTGATATATAGGCGATGACCAATTTGGGTTTAGGAAGGGGAGGGGAACCAGAGATGCGATTGCGGTAATGAGGACACTTATAGATAGAAACATAGAGCATAATCAGGATGTTTTCGCTTGTTTTGTAGATTTCGAAAAGGCGTTTGACAGAGTGAACTGGGAGAAACTAATGCAGATACTGGGGACAATAGGAATAGATTGGCGTGATAGGAGACTCATCCGAAACTTATATATGGGGCAGAGGGCTCAGGTAAGGGTAGATGACGGTGAATCAGGGTGGGCAGTTATAGGTCGCGGGGTACGGCAAGGGTGCCCGTTGTCGCCTTTACTTTTTAACATCTATGCTGAGGAAATGGTAAGAGAGGCATGGGATGAGCTGGATGTCGGAATGAAAGTATGAGGCCAGTGGATAAAGTCGGTTAGATTCGCAGACGACCAGGCGTTGGTCAGTCAGTCATCGAAAGGACTGCAAACTTTAGTAGATGCACTGGAAAAGCAGTGTGAGAAATACGGAATGAAGATAAATAATAGGAAAACAAAAGTAATGAGATTCTCTAGGACAAAGAAAGCGAAGCTGGTGATAAGAGTAGGAAGTCACAAACTGGAGAAAGTAGAACAATTTAATTACTTGGGTAGTACGCTAGAAGAAACAGGACATAGTAGCAAAGACATTAGGAGGAGAATAGCGCTAGCGAAGGAAGCGTTCAATAATAGAAGGGAGCTGATGACGGGGACCTTAAGTAAGGATGTAAAAAAGAGGCTAGTGAAGAGCTTGATATGGAGTGTGGCGTTGTATGGGGAAGAAACGAGGACCTTGAGAAAGGAAGACGAAAATAGGCTGAAGGCTTTCGAGATGTGGGTGTGGAGGAGGATGGAGAAGGTGCGTTGGACGGAAAGAAAGACAAACGAGGAAGTGCTTGAATTGGTGGGCGAGGAGAGGAAACTTATAGATGAGATTAGGGGAAGACAGGGTAGGTGGCTGGAAGGGGTAATGAGGGACGGTGGTTTGCTGAAGGCCGTGATAGAGGGTAGGATGTTGGGTAAGCGGGGAAGGGGAAGGAAGAGAATCGGTTTTATGGACGGGATGAAGAAAGGTAGGACTTATGCTGAGATGAAGAATGAAATACTATCAGAGGTAGATAGGGCACGGCACGTGTAAGAGTTCGTTGGATATTCTCTGACTTTCATCACAACCTACCTCTAACCGGTATAGATTACTCTAATGATGATGATGTATTTTGTATGTTTTCTCACTATTTATAAAAATTAATCTATTACTCACCGCAGTACTTTTTACGTAATCGCAAAAAAAACCTGCTGTTTTTAAGGCTTTTTAGCCGTGCGACGTGTAAAAAGGGGTCAAGTGAGAGACTTATGTATCATTATTTATTTAACTACTGAGAATTTTCGTCATATATATAACTACATCTTTGCGCCATTAATATTGCAATGTTTATTTCATACTTCTTACAGATGCTGAAATAAAAAAATAAATTTTTAATATGGTCTCCATTATGACGCAATGGGAAATATCTCGCTCAAACCCACCTTGATAAGAGATTCCTTTGGTGGGGGAGGTGGGAAGGGCCACCACAGAGGGAGGGGCACGATTTAAAGAAAGGGCCGCCCATTGGTTGGATTCAACCGCCGCCGGTGGCAAACGGAGGGGAAACGGGTTCTAATGTTACCAATGATGCGATGTAGCGTGAATGACGGTTTGTGAAGTTCAGTTTATAGTTTAGTTTAGCTCGGGCATTACGGTCGCATCGATTCTATTGCACTTACACCGGCCTAGTACATCGCTAGGAAAGCACCCAGCTTCCTTCATTTCCGCCGGGTTTCAACATTGGAATTAATGAAAATGTTTTAGCATACAGTGTAGTGAACGCTGGAGAAAATCCACCACTGCCAGACACTAGCACTAATTAGAAATATTTAACGAAATCCGACATACTACGGTAGATCACATAATGAGAATAAAATTAGACAACTAGACTGCAGAACGGACAGATTTAAAATGTCATTTTTCCCAAGAACGATAAGGGACCATAACAGTGAGACTTTTATCTAGGTTTGTCGATAGGTAGTGTAGCTCTTAGTAGTAGTAGTAGTACTCCCTAATACTTGTATCCTTATCTGCTACCTAGTACTTGCAGCACGCCGTGCATGTTTTCGGCCTAAGTCTTGTGTCTCTGTCCATTTGTGAAGTTGTAAAATACACATATAGGTAATAAGGGTCCCTCTACAATTGGGAGCAAATCTGTAGTGTAGAAGTGCATGCTCGTGAGGCTTCACCTCCTGACTAGAATTAGCGATTAATGCTGATGCATCAAAATGGTCGTAGTTACACTAACTTAAGGGTTTAGTGTAATGCATGTTGGTGACCACTCATCCCCTGCCACACACAGTTGAGGTGGCTTGCAGGGTATTCTGTAGATGTGGATTAGCATTAGACATTAATACTGGCATTTT
The DNA here is from genome assembly GCA_963573305.1 of Pyrrhosoma nymphula. Lineage (NCBI taxonomy): Eukaryota > Metazoa > Arthropoda > Insecta > Odonata > Coenagrionidae > Pyrrhosoma > Pyrrhosoma nymphula. The sequence goes on from OY754330.1 coordinate 839,446, forward strand.
TCACGGGATTTGAATCACATATTTCGGTGCATATAGGTGAAATCCACCCCATGCCACACATCCTTGAGTTGACTAGCAACGTACGCACTTTAAGCATAGTAAGTGGCTGTCCCATCCGACTGACGGAGCAGCAGCAGAGTGTCAAGTAGCAGAAGTGCCCTCCATGGCAGTTTTGTAGGGATCGGATTATCCTCTGCTAAATATCGTGTTCGAGCTCGGACTCTGGAGAAAGCCAGCACTCCAGCCACCCCCGCCAACCGGATACCCTATTATCCTCTGCAACGGGAGAGAGCCGGGTAAGGGTGCGGCATGGGCAAGGGCCTAGCCACGTTGAAACACCGGTTCCCATCAGAACACCGAAGTTAAGCAACGTTGGGCCCGGACGGTGGTTGGATGGGTGACCCTCCTCCATACCTCAACCAGGCATGGATGGAGAGATGATACTCCCTCCATACCTATACCGGCAGGCCTGAGAGGCCAGGCCAGGCCAAACCGGGCCGGTTGGAGGGAGGACATCCTCTATACCTGGTACTGGGGTGAGGCAGGGGGAGGCCAATCCTCCATACCTCTACCGAGGTGCTCTTGTCCCCTGTCTGCAAGTGGCAGACAGGCATGGGGTTGGCACAATGGACCAAGAAAGGTCTAAGTGCCCGGGCTCCTGACGAAGGCCCCCCAACAACAATCTAACAATCTATCTAAGGGTGCGGCATGGAAAATTTGCGGAAATGTTAAATCCCTTGAATCAGATTTTTTTTCCTTTTTTTTTTACTCCCGGATATATTCGAATAATTTGGGGAAAATATTCGTCGAATCACTGACAAAAATAATTATAGCCTCGGAATTTGTTACAAAAAGCATCCAGAATTGTGAATTGTATATATACCTGTGAGAAAGAATAACAATATAGGGGTTCTAATGTTACCAATGACGCGATGTAACGTGAATGACTGTAGTGAAGTTCAGTTTATAGTTTAGTTTAGCTCGGGCATTACGTGGGAACGGTCGCATCGATTATATTGCACTTACTAAGGGCCTTGTATTTAAACCATCACAATGACTTCTTTAAGTTTAAACTAGTCCTGTAACCGACTCCTTGTTATATATATATATTCTCCAACACACATTCTATAGCAGACGGCAATCCTACTAGAAATACATTAATTATAACTCAGTTGCATCGACTACGCGATCCTAAAAAAACAACATTTCAAATTCAAACGATTGTGAGGCGATAGTAAGATGTACAGTAGCAAGCTTAACTTATGGTAGAAAATGATTCATTTTACTATTCCTAAAAATTTAAAATTTTCTCTTAATCAATCAGCTAAATTTTGAGCGCTTAAATGTACCAATTAATTAGATAAGTATAAAATTATTTTTTTATGGAGTGAGGTTCAAATTGGTGCTGTTACTAAGAGCTCTGGATTCCACAAATGAAGGAAAAATTTTCCCGTGGAATCCTAATCTAACTCAAGTGCAATGATGAGAGCAGGTAGCATATCCCTCGGGTAACTTTCGATATATTCGTTTCCCTTCACCGTGGCAATTAAGATAATGATTAATCGATGACATACTTATATGATGTCTGCAAATACATCACCACAAACACATTTGACGTGACATTGTAAAGGATATGTCTAAATCTATGGGATCTAAATTACATTAGAGTTTGGGCAAGGAGGGCCGATACCAATCCAATATATTAGTTGGTAGGTCTTCGAAGTTCTAAGGCTTGAGGAATCCTTGAGCAATGATTATTCCAAATTATTTTTTTTGGAGCTTGTGAAAGAATCCAGTCTGTTTTTAGTAGCATCTTCATAAGCTTAGGAACAGACATCTTGATTAATCAGAGGCAATTAGATTAACGAGGACTCTACGATGAAAAATTAATCCGTCTATGCTCTCAAAGACATCTATCATCAGGTGAAACTGAACGATTACCATTAAGATCTGGTAATTCCAAGGAAGGGAAATGATGATGATAAGAAAGCGTTAACTATGGACCTCGAGGCGATACAGGAGTGGTGCGATGCGTGGCAGCCAGAATTAAACCTGAAAAAAAATGCTTTGTTATGAATTTTTGAAAACGGAAAAAAGCTCCTTGCAACAGCTATTGCATAAACAACAGCAAATAAGAGACCGTAGAATCGGTAAAATAACTCGGACTTAACTGACTGATGATCTCTCGTGGAGTAAACATATTCCGGCAATTACCGGCCAAACTAAACGTAAATCGTAAACACTACTCTTTTAAGAGTACTTGGCAAGTGCGACGATAAAGTTAGGGAAATCAGCTACTTCTCCCTCGTTAGACCCCACTTGGAATAAACTGCCAGTATTTGGGATCCTTATGAGATAGGCTTGGAAACTGAGTTAGAACGCGTGCAGCGAAGATCGGCAAGATACGTTAAAGGCCGTTATGATAATCTCGTTAATGAAACTGACATTTTGCAGCAACTGGGATGGGAATCGCTTTCAGACCGTCGATTAAAATTTAGACTTAATCTATTATGTAAGTTCCAAACAAATATATTCTCTGACGACGCTGATAATATTTTACGAAATCCGACATACTACGGTTGATCAGATAATGAGAATAAAATTAGGGAAATTGACTGCCGATCCGATAGATTTAAAATGTCATTTTTCCCGCGAACGATAAGGGACCATAACAGCTGATCATAACAACAATGAGACTTTCAAGTAGGTTTGTCGATAGGTCGTGTAGCTCATAGTAGTAGTAGTACTCCTTAATACTTGTATCCTAGTACTTACAGCACGCTGTGCATGTTTTCAGCATAACTTTTGAAAATCTGCCCGTTTAAGTAGTTGCAAAATACATAAATACAAACGGTTCTCCTAACATTGGTGGCATACCTAGAGAGTAGTGCATTCTTGTGAGGCTTCGCCTCGTGACAAGCATTAGCGATTTATGCCAATGCATAATTAGTCGTAGTTACATTAACTTTAATAGGGTATAGTGTAATACATGCTGGTGACTACTCACACCCTGCCACACACCATTGAGGTGGCTTGCAGGGTATTATGTAGATTTGATGATAAACGTTCATTCCCGGTTATCGCGATCTTTATGTCCACACGGCGAACTTTTAACCCATCGCAGAAATCTAAAAATGGAAACTGGGAATTATGGGAAGCATCTCATCTGAGTGAGGCATCCGTAATGAGGTCACTTCGACATATTTTGAACCAAAATTACATTGCACTCACAATTTTAGCGTAAACCGACAGGATTAGTCTACAATTTGGATGCAACTTTGGGGTCAAAGCACGAAAGTTTTAAGCGCAAATAAGCACGATATGGGTTGCATAACAGGTGTGGAGCACTGCATTAAGGTCGGGGAACTATTAGCATACAGTTTGAGAAAAGCCAGATGATATCACGTCACTTTTGATTTTCAGATATATATTCATTTTTCGGGAAGAATATGCAGTTCTCAACAACTAATAACTTTTCGTTAAGAGTGCTTTGTCATGCGATCATCAATGAATGAACACATTCAAATCCGACATTCATTTACGGCATGTTGTATGTACGACGGACAGCGACACGTGCGGCAGACCGGCGGAATACGGGTCAAGTGGCAAATCGGGTCAATGGGGCATTTATTTTATGTTAGTATTAGCAGTACACTATTGTTCCCAAAAATGACTAAAAAGCACTGTCATGAATCCCAGGATAGAAGTAACACTACTTACATAGATATCTACATGTAGTGAGTGCACATGAGTATATTAGCTCTACGAAGTAGGACTACTTTTTTCGTTTTTTTTAGTAGTCTCAGTACCTTAATGGATCGTATTTAGCGGAGGGCGGCAAGATATGTAAAATGTTGTTACGATAAACTTAGCAGTGTTACCGAATTGTTGAAAGAATTAGGGTGGGAATCTCTGACTGATCGAAGGGAGAAATATAGGTTAAATTTTTTGCGCAAGTTCGAAGCAGACAACATGTTTCTGGGCGTTCAACATATTTTGCTACAGCCAACGTACTACGGTAGAAGCGATCACAGGAATAAGATAAAGGAAATTGACTGCAGAACCGATAGATATAAAATGTCATTTTTCCCACGCTTAATAAGGGATCATAATACGTAGTTGCGATAGATCATATGAAACTCCCGCCCTCACTAGATAAGAGTAGAATTCTTCACTTGTGTTTAATAAGTCATACCATCATTACTAAAACTTCACCCAGCATGAAATGTCCGGCATTATTTTGTTCTCTGCATGAAGTAGTATCTCGTAGCATTCATATATTAATAGAATCAGTAATATTAACCAGTAGTTTCTCATTCTCCCTCCAGCTCTCGGACGGAACGGACGTGACCTTCGGGCGCTCCCTAATCCCGGGTCTACCTGCCCTCTCTGCCTCTCTGACTACCTGCGCTTGCAGCTACTGCTTGCTTGGAGCTTTTCTGCTTGCAGTGTAGTGTCATATACTTGTAGCTTATTTTATTTATTATTAGAGTAGGATATTTAAATTAGACCTTGTCTTAATATAGTCGCGTTAGTTAAGTTTCCTGTTAGTTAAGTGTGGGTTTTTGTGAGTGTGTGTGTGCGAGTGAGTGAATCTCCAGATTTTCTTCGATCCCGGTTCGTGCGCCGAGTGTTTCTGCAAGAGTGCCTGCTTGTAGCGATAAGTAGAAAACCTATATGTATTTCTGTTAATTTTTTTATTGCGTAGCTAGTTGGTGATCGGATTGTTGAATAGATTCTTTACGTAGCTGCTTTGGAATTATTGTTGTCTAAGAATTATATTAAATAGTATTTTTTATATTACTTTAATAACTTGGTGATAGTAATCCTCTTTTTTCACCTGCCGTTACACTTTAACTTATTATATTACACGTTAAAGTCTCTGTTGCCCATTGATAGTTATTAAATCCTAACTCACCTAGCTTTTACTTACGGACTAACTATATATTTTTTCTTAAAGAGCTTATAATATCCTTATTGTTATCATCGTTGTTGTGAAGTTATTTTCTTACTGTTAGGTTCTGAGATCTTTAGTAACTCTTATTTTTAGCATCAAATTCTACTCCCAGTTCGCTGTTAGAGAATATTTTTGTACATTTTTCTTCTAGTATAGTTTATCTCCTTCGCTAGTTGTTGGATAGTTAACCGTTTTTCTCGTGAAACACAGGTCCTTTCGTACCTCTTTATCAGTGAATCACCCCCTCCTAGCTCTCACAAAAAACAACACCTGTCCTACCCTACCACTAGCGTCCTTGAAGTGTAAGCCACTTCCCCCCCGCTGACAATCCCTTCGAGTTAATCCGTTACGTCTATCCGCGTTCTACTCGGGTGAGGATTTAGAGTCTAGGAAGTAGACCTTTTTCTTCTTCAGTTATTTTTCCGTTGTACTTTTGAGCTTGTTTTTATCTCGTTGTCTTGTTAGCGTTTTTCAGGAGTGAGCTTTTTTTTAGGAGTCAACTCTTTCTAGCAACTACATTCTATCTGATTACTCTCTTACCGTATACTCTTGCCGAGTCTAAGAACGTTTATTTTTTTTGTTGCAAAGTTTAGCCCTCGTTCTATAGGTTACATTTTTTGTTGGGGATTTTATTGCGAGTAAGGCTAGGATGACTTCGAATAGGTCACCCGTTGCGGTGCTCGAAAACGCCGGCGAGGGTGTGGTTCTCAGAGCCCGCATCGCCGAGTTGGAGAGAATCGTGCGGGAACTCCAGTCACTGGTAGAAAGGGTAGTACGCGTCCCTGAGATGGATGGAAATTTGGGTGACTCCTTGAAAGTCCACCGTTCCTTAGGAGCTGCACGGGTTCGCTCGATTGCAAACAGAGGTTGGACGATCAAGAGTTTCCCCGAAGATCCTTCCACCGATGAAGGGGCAGTACCACCTCCTATACCGGAGGTTTGGAGGGTCGTGTCTCGGAGGAGTGGCGGTAAGGTCACTCTGAAACGTGGCGCGGGGGATGCTCCGGCAGATCCCGTTCCCGTTTCGAACAGATACCAGTTGCTGTCGGAGGGGAACTCCGAGGTATCTGACGTGCCTACTCCTACTCCGAGACCGTCACTTAGGAAGAGTCGTCAGAGTGGGAAGGGGGGGATTGTAGTGATAGGGAGTAGTAATGTCCGCCGTGTGATGGTCCCATTACGAGAAAGGGCAGACCGCGAGGGTGTAAGCAACCGTGTGACATCATGGTGTATCCCTAGTGGCGGTGTTCCGCAGGTGACGCAGGCGGTTGGTGCGGCGGTACGGGGCACGAAGTGCTCTAGATTGCAGGTCGTGGCACATGTTGGCGTCAACGACGCCATGGACCGCGGATCCGAGGAGATCCTACGTTCCTTCAGGGAATTGGACTCCGAAGTGAAACGGATAAATGGTGCCGAGGGGGTTAGCTTGTCGCTTGCGATTTGTAGTCTTGTCCCGAGGATCGATCGTGGTTCTCTGGTTTGGAGCCGAGTGGAAGGCATAAACCAGAGGCTGCGTCGTTTCTGCACGGACATCGGAGCCTCCTTCGTGGACCTTAGGCCGGCAATCCGATCGTGTCGGACCCCTCTGAACCGTTCGGGAGTCCACTACACGGCCGAGTCAGCTAGATGTGTAGCGAGTAGTATATTTGAGCACTGTAGGTCTTTTTTAGAGTAGAGAGAAGGCCAGAGTGTAGTGCTTATAATGGGTCGATAAATAAAGGGGTAAATTCTAAAGTTTTTAGTAACAGAAGTTCCTCCAGAAATCAGAATAGATTAATAGAAAGGAAAAGCAGCGTGTCAGGCTCAGCATCACTAATTTCCAATAAAAAATTTAGTACCTTTAAGCATGGGAAACGTCAGCTGCGTCATAATGTCAATGGAAGGAAAGGTAGTAGTTCAGTTGGTGAGACAAAAACGGGAAATCAGAGGTCAGTAGATTCAAGTCATTTTAAAAGTGAGATAAAAAATTCTGCAGTGCCCGGAAGTAGGAATACAGGGCCTAAAAATAAATTAATCGGAAAGAGCGAATCGAAAATACTCCCAAATTGCAATAATATTAGTGATGAAGTAATAGTCGTGGCAGTAATTAATTGCCGTAGTTTAAGAAATAAGATTCCTGAATTCCACCATTTAATTCATAGTACGAAGTGTAACGTCATTATAGGAACAGAAAGTTGGCTTACAGATGATGATTCAGACAGTGAAGTCTTCCCAAAATCTTTCACCGTTTATAGGAAAGATAGAGTTAACCGAGCTGGAGGCGGAGTATTTGTAGCTGTAAAGAATTCAATTGTCAGCCAAGCGGAAACCTTACCGGAGACCAGCGTTGAATCTGTGTGGTGTTCAATTAAATGTCCTAAATCGAAAACTATATTTGTATGCTCGTACTATAGACCACCAAACACAGATATAACATCAATTTTAGATTTTGAAACCCAAATAAACAGCATAGTATCCAAATATCCTGATAGAAATCTGATATTAGGCGGAGATTTCAACTTACCCTCTATAGATTGGAAGACCTATAGCTTCATACCCGGTGGGAGAGATAGAGTCATCTGCGAGGCGTTACTGCACGCTTTTTCATCAAACGCATTGCTTCAAATAGCTTCCGCTCCTAACAGAGGAGAAAATATTCTTGATTTGTTAGCGACAAATATACCACATCAGGTAATAAATGTGAGCACCGTCGAGGGAATCAGTGATCATAGGGCAGTAACAGCTAAGTTTTCTTTAAATATCGCAAAAAGTTTTAAACGAGAACGAAAAGTTTTCATATTTAAAAGGGCTGATTTTGATGGGTTCAAGAGTAATCTGAAAAATGCTTTTCCCGTGTTTCAAAAATCAGTAATGGAATTAAATGTAGAAGGGACTTGGAAAGTTTTTCTTTCGCTCATAAATTCAGGAATCAAAAGATATATCCCTAGTAAAATAAAAAAAGAAGGTAGCGAACCGAGATGGTATGACGCGGAAGTCAGAAAATCATTAAGGCGACAGAGAGCGTGCCATGCTAAGATGAAAAAAATCATTCATGATGTGTCTCCTAGTGATCGAGAGTTAATAATTAATAAATATAAGTTGTCTAAAGCCGCTACAAAGGAAGCGTTCAGAAATGCATTCACGAATTTTAAAAGGAAAACACTTGTAGAGCAGTTACGGGATGACCCAAAAGCATTTTGGTCCTATGTTAGGGAAGTTCAAGGTAAAAGATCTACCGTTTGTTCGCTAAGAAACGATAATGGAGATGTGTTAACAAACAGTTCCGATAAAGCCAATTTATTAAATTCCTACTTCAAGAGCGTGTTCACTGAGTCATCTGAGAATTCATCCGTGGCGGTTGATAATCACTGCATACGAAAGATGCCTCCCCTTGATATTAGTGCTCACGGAATAGAAATTTTATTGAAATTGCTCAGTCCAAATAAGTCACCTGGTCCAGACGAAATCCCTTCTCGCGTGTATAAAGAACTAGCGTTAGAAATTGCCCCCTACTTGCAGCTAATATTCACAAAATCCATAAAGCAACACGGAGTACCAAATGACTGGAAAATTGCCAATGTAACGCCCATATTCAAAAGTGGAGACAAGGAACAGCCATGTAATTACAGACCGATATCTTTAACGTCCATTTCATGCAAAATCCTTGAACACATTGTTGTCAGCTCAGTAATGAAACACCTAGACACGCATAACTTGTTAATGAGAACTCAACACGGATTCAGGAAAGGTAGATCATGCGAAACTCAGTTAGCGCTGTTTGCCCACGATATTTTAGTCTCCGGAGAGGACAACATTCCAGTGGACGCGATTTTTCTTGATTTCAAAAAAGCATTTGATAAAGTGCCCCACGATAAGTTATTAGTAAAACTAAAATCATACGGCCTAGACGATGATGTAATTTCCTGGGTCAGAGAACTTTTGAGCGATCGCGTGCAAAGAGTAGTATTAGACGGCGTAGCCTCCAACGAAGTTAGAGTCACATCTGGCGTCCCTCAGGGTAGTGTCATAGGCCCACTCCTCTTCCTACTCTATATCAACGATATTGGTGACATAATAGACAGTAAAGTTCGATTATTTGCAGACGACGCTGTAGTATACAGGGAAATCCGTAGCAGTGAAGATAAGGATAAACTAACGAACGACCTTACTGCAATCCAAGCATGGTGCGATGCGTGGCAGCTAGATTTAAATTTGAAAAAATGCGTAGTAATGAAATTCTGGGGGAAAAATAACTCCCCACAACAGAGCTATTTCATTCAGGATACCCAATTAGAGACGGTAGAATCCGTAAAATATCTCGGAGTTAGGCTCAATAATGATCTATCGTGGAATAAACATATTCGGGAAATAACAGGTCAAGCTAATCGTAAATTGGGATTTGTTAAAAGAATTCTAGGCAAGTGCAACGACAAAGTGAGAGAAATAAGCTACTTCTCCCTCGTTAGACCCCATTTAGAATATGCTTCCAGTGTTTGGGATCCTCATGAAACAGGCTTAAAAACAGAGTTAGAACGTGTACAGAGAAGAGCAGCCAGGTACGTGAAAAGCCGTTACGATAGTCTTGTTAGTGTTACTGACCTCTTAGAACAACTCGGATGGGAATCACTGTCAGACCGTAGATTGAAAACAAGACTAAATCTATTATGTAAATTCAAGAGTAGTTTATTTTCCGACGAAGTTGATCATATTTTACGACCGCCAACGTACTATGGTAGATTAGATCATAAAAATAAAATAAGAGAGATAGACTGTAGAACAGATAGATTCAAAATGTCGTTTTTTCCGCGAGCGATAAGAGACTATAACGGCTGTGTAAGGACTTAGAAATAGATTAGTTGACTGGTAGTGTAGCTTACTAACTTATGTATTTCTTAAAGCATGTTTGCGGAGTTTTATGGTGATTCTAACAGCATGTTTTGCATGATCTAGCTTCATAGGCAGATTGCCCTCTTAAGTAGCATGTAGAATATTATGTGTCATCGTACATGTGTGGCGTGCATGTGGGATTCTCTTGCATGCTGTATGATGGTTTTTAGTTATCCTTAATATTCATGACCGTGCGGTGTGCATGTGGCGGTCCGCTTGCATGCTGCATTTTGGTGACTTGTCACCCCCTGCCAAACACCCTAGAGGTGGCTCGCAGGGTAATATGTAGATGTAGTTTTATATTTACTAGTGCACTGCATGTTTTCATGTTCATTTACGTATCACTCTCCCAGTTTCTGGTTTGTCTTGCGCACTGTTCTCTACTGACTGTTTTTTGGTGTCTGCGCCTAGATCAGCCGGGGGAGCGAGCGAGGTCCCGATTTGAACTGGGACGAGTGCTGCATGTCTGGTGTGGATAATCACCCCGTGCCGCACACCCTACTAGTGGTGGCTTGCACTGTACATACTTCGTAGATGTAGATGAATATTAATATGGATATTATTACTTCCATCTACACCTAACTTTACCGGTATCACTTTAATTCTTCTGCATACAAATGATTCCGCATACAAATTCAAATGAACTCAGGCACCAGCTACATTGCCTGATTGGTCAGCATTAAGTAAGTTATTGAGTACATTTGAGGCGAATATATTCTCCCAAGAAATTAAGGACTAAGTTAGTTCTCCGTCCTGATAAGATAGGTTACATCACATGCATCAAATGAGAGAAATAGATAGCGAGACGGAAAAGTTTTTAAAGGGGCCGTTCAAGTATTACGTAAGACGATTTATGCCATTTTTGCCCCCCCCCCCCTCCTCCTATGTAAGACAATGTAAGATTTTCCCAACCCCCCATACTTCTCAGTCTTACGTAAGACGTTCGATATTTGTATCTACTCTTGCGTTTAATGCTCGCTTTCTGCAGTTTCATCTCTCCATAGAAGCCATCGTACAGCTTTGAGCACTGGATATCATATAATTATGCTGTAATGGAGTACTACATTCGTTGAGCATGGAGGTGTAATGTAGCTAGACAGTCAGGCGACAGAATAGGAGCATTGGTGTAGCGGTTAAGGTTACGGAAAATACGCCATTAACGAGCGGATGTCACTGCTACATTTCATTCGGAAAAGATACAACGTTTCAAGACAGACAAAAGTTTTACGTAAATTGGGTCCAGACCCCCTGCCCGCCCCCCCTCCTACAGAAGACAATGTAAGATGATCCCAACCCCCCCCCCCCCCCAACCCTAAAAAACGTCTTACGTAATACTTGAATGGCCCCAAATGTCATTGTTACGCGTACGATTAGGGACCACAATTACGGGAACCGAAGCTGCCAATAATGTTGATTTTTAACAATATGCAGTGTTTCTATCCAATTATCAACATTCCCACAGAAAGATTCCGTGCCGACTCTGTAAAACTGATATCGTGAGAGTTTTGTGGACGCATATACGAAACAAAGTTTGTTCGTGAAATATGGAATTCAAAACAATGAAAAAAAATATGTTGACCCCTTTCCCACGGGACCGATTTAATCCAAGGTCATTGGGGAAGTCGGAACGTGGCCGTAACCGTTCTCCGCTTTCTAAATAAAATAATAATGAATTTTCTGAAGACCTTTTATTTGAGAGTGACAGAAGGTAAAAACAGCGAATGATATAAATATTTCGTCAAAAGAGCATTTATAACTCGTGCATTTTTTAAAACTTATCCAGATTACCCTGGACGGCAAAAACATACACGGCATGCTGTAAGTACTAGATAGCAGATAAGGATGCAAGTATTAGGGAGAACTACTACAACTAACAACGAGACATCTCGCGACTTATGTTCGGGATCCAAACGAGGCAGTTATTTTCTGAAACGAGAGAATGCGGGAAAAGTGTCACGGCTTTCTTCCACATAGGCCCGGGTTCGAGAGAAAAATGTTCTGGAAAAACTTCTGTTTCTTTATTTCTTGTTCAATAGTGAACATGATAAAGGTAAAAAAGAGATGGTAAATTTTTCCAAGGTTATGACCTTTTTGCGGAGCAACATATAATATTGTTAAGCGAAGCCTGTATCGTGGGGGAGAGGAAGATATTCCAGCACAAAAAAATATCACGTAATGACAACACTACTTCTTTTCCCACCTCATGTTTATTTCAATTGAAGGAATATAACTTTTCATTCATGGAGTGGAATTCCATACTTTTGGATGACAAATGTCATTACTCGAGCGCGGCTCCTGGGAAATGTTTAGTGAGTACATCGTTGCTAATTAAAAAGTAATAATCCGTTCATTGTTTATGGCCCTGAGAAAGACCCACGACCTATCGAAGCCCATCATATTCACGGATGTATCCTTGCATTTTTTAAATCTAAACATATTAGGGTCGGTCAGCATGTGTAGCCTCTTTTCGGCCAAACAAGAATACCTAAATGAGCTTCGAAAGTCTCCCAACGGGATTGATTGAAAATCCACCAAATAGGCTGTAAATTTTTAAAAATTGTTGCAACTGCCGCAAGCGCAATGCATGTTGGTGAATATTCACCCGCTGCCAAACACCCATGAGGTGGCTTGTAGGGTATTTTGTAGATGTAGATGCATGGGAGTGGGCAATTTACAGTAATTCCTTAAAATATTCGAAAGAAAAAAAAATACCGCAACACGGAATCGAACCCCAGTCACCATATGGGGATGACCGGCTCAGCTCCTCAACCCACTGGGCCATGACCCCTGTTATGAGAGAGGCGTGAACTGTAAAGGATTTTTAAAGGAGGAAGATTCTTAAATAGCGCTTTTCTCTCGAACCCGGGCCTATGTGGAAGAGAGCCGAGACACTTTTCCCGCATTCTCTCTGTAGTTTCAGAAAATAATTGCCTCGTTTGGATCACGAACATAAGTCATGCGATGTCTCCTTGTAAGAGCTACACTACCCATCGACACACCTAGATAAAAGTCACATTGGCAGTGCTGTTATGGTCTCTCATGCGTTCGTAGGAAAAATGACATTTTAAATCTGTACCTTCTGCAGTCTAGTTCCCTAATTTTATTCTCATGATCTGATCTACCGTAGTATGTCGGATCTCGTAAAATGTTATCAACGTCGTCAGAGTCGGTCTGGAACTTATATACTAAATTAAGTCTAAATTTTAATCGTCGGTCTGAAAGCGATTCCCATCCCAGTTGTTGCAAAAGGTCAGTAACACTAACGAGAACATCATAACGGCCTTCAACGTATCTTGCCGATCTTCGCTGCACGCGTTTTAACTCAGTTTCCAAGCCTACCTCATAAGGATCCCAGATACTGGCGGCATATTCAAGTGGGGTCTAACGAGGGAGAAGTAGCTGATTTCCCTAACTTTATCGTTGAATTTGTCAAGTACTCTTTTGACAAATCCGAGTTTAAGATTATCTTGGCCAGTAATTTCCCGAATATGTTTACTCCACAAGAGATCATTAGTCAGTTTTACTCCGATGTATTTAACATATTATACGGTCTCTAATTTGATGTTGTGTATGCAATATCTGTTATAAGGAGAGTTTTTCCGTTTCCAAAAATTCACAACAACGCAATTTTTCAGGTTTAATTCTAGTTGCCACGCATCACACCACTCTTGTATTGCCTCGAGGTCCTTAGTTAGCGCTTCCTTGTCATTAAAGCTACGAATTTCTCTATACACCACTGCGTCGTCAGCAAATAATCTAAGCTTACTGTCAACTTTGTCACCGATGTCATTGATGTACAAAAGGAACAGAAGCGGGCCTATGACACTTCCCTGTGGGACACCCGATGTGACTTTTACTTCATTAGAGATAGCGCCATCTAATACAACCCTTTGCACGCGATTACTTAAGAATTCTCTAATCCAGGAAACTACGTCGTCGTCTAAACCGTAGGATTTTAATTTCATGAGTAGCTTACTGTGGGAAACTTTATCAAATGCCTTTTTAAAGTCAAGAAAAATTGCATCAACTGGAGCGTTATGTTCACCCGAGACTAAAATATCGTGAGCAAAAAGTGCTAATTGAGTTTCGCAAGATCTTCCCTTTCTGAATCCGTGTTGTGTTTTTGTTAACAAGTTTTCTATATCGAGGTGTCTCATAACTGAACTAACAATTATATGTTCAAGGACTTTGCAAGAGATAGATGTGAGAGATATCGGTCTGTAGTTCGATGGCTGTTCCTTATCACCGCTTTTGAATATGGGAGTGACATTTGCAATTTTCCAGTCCATGGGTACTTTGTGTTCGTTGATGGATTTACTAAATATATTCTGCAAGTAGGGTGCTATTTCACAAGCTAATTCTCTATACACGCGGGCAGGAATTTCTTCAGGATCCTGGGGATTTATTTGGACTTAAAGATTTTAGCAAGTTTTCTATTCCGTGAGTGCAGATGGCGATAGGCGGCATCTTTTGCTGGAAGTGATCATTTAACTTTACGGATGTACTCTGCGTTGACTTGGTGAACACACTTTGAAAATAAGAATTTAATAAGAGGGCTTTGTCCGAACTGCTTGTTAATAATTCGCCATTTTCGTTTCGTAGTGGAATAACTGATTATCTATTGCATGGAACTTCCCTTACGTATGACCAAAATGCCTTTGGGTTGTCCTGTAATTGTTCTCCTAATGTTTTTCTTTTAAAATCCATGAATGGATTCCGAAAGGCGTCCTTTGTAGTGGCTTTAGACAATTTGTATTTTTCAAATATTAAATTTTGATCACTAGTGGACAAATCTCTACGGAGTTTTTTCATCTTGGCGTGGCGTACTCTCTGACGTCTTAACGATTTTCTCACTTCTGCATTGTACCATCTTGGTTCGCTGCCCTCTTTTTTTACTTTACTTGGAATGTATTTTCTGATCCCTGAATGTACGATCGAAAGAAAAGCTTTCCAACTACCCTCCGTGTCTAACTTTAAGCTTGATTCCTGGAATTCGGGAAGAGAATTTTTTAGATGACTCTTAAACGCATTGAAATCGGCTTTTTTAAAAATGTAGAATTTTCTTCTTTGTTTAAAACTTTTAATGATACTCAAAGAGAACTTTGCGGTAACTACTCTATGGTCACTAATGCCCTCAACAGTGTTTACCTTAATTACTTGTTGCGGTATATTTGTTGCCAATAAATCAAGAATGTTGTCCCCTCTGTTAGGCGTCGTAGCTATCTGATGTAGGGCATTTGATGAGAACGTGTGCAGCAGGGACTCGCATATATCTTTGTCTCTTCCTCCTGATATGTAACTGTAGGTCCTCCAATCTATAGAGGGCGTATTGAAATCCCCACCTATGATTAAATTTCTTTCGTTGTTCCTGGATGTTATGTTCTTTATTTGTGCTTCGAGTTCTAAAATTGAGGTGACGTCGGCGTTAGGTGGCCTGTAGTATGCGCACACGAATATTGTTTTTGATTTAGGGCATCTAATAGAGCACCATACAGATTCTATGCTGGTATCTGGGACGGTTTACGCTCGGCTGACTATGGTTTTCTTTACAGCTATAAATACTCCGCCTCCGGTTCGGTTGGACCTATTTTTTCTGTAAACATTGAATGATTTAGGAAAAATTTCACTATCAGAAATATCGTCCGTCAGCCAACTTTCTGTGCCAATAATGACGTTACACTCCGTGCTATGAATAAGGTGGTGAAATTCTGGAATCTTATTTTTTAAACTACGGCAGTTAACTACTGCAACAACTAATGCTTCATGATTATTGTTTATGCGACTCGGGGTAATTTCAAGATTGCTGTCTTCAATTAAGCTATTCTTGGACCCTATATTCGGAGTATTCTTAGCTAAATTACTAACTGGCAACACATAATTATTGACCCCACTAATTGACCTGCCCTGTAGGCTACCGTCTATGTTAAACTCGACGAGTGTGCTCAAGTATCCTGCGCGCTACCTCCTGCGATGCCTCGTATGTATAGTGGACACCCGAGCGATTTATAGGCACCCGACACGAATCCAGCACCGGCCTGAGGTCCAGGAACTCCGCTCCCTCGCTCCCACAGACTTCACTGAGTCTCTGGTTTATGCCTTCCACTCGGCTCCAAACCATCGAACCCCGATCCGTCCTAGGTACCAAGCTGCATATGGTAAGCCTCAAGTTGGTACCATATTCTCCGCGAATACGGCGGAACTCGGAGCATAGGTCTCTCACAGAGCCTAAAATCTCCTCGGATCCCATAAACACGGCATCATTGGTCCCAACATGGGCAACCACATGTAACTTGGAGCAGTTCGCGCCCCTGACCGCCGACTTCATCGCCTTCGTCACCTGTGGCACCTTTCCTCCCGGTATACACAAGGAGGTGACCCGTGGTTCTCCTCCTTCCCGTCGGGCCTTTCCACGCATTGGGGACACTATACGCCGGACATTGGAGCTACCTATCACTAAAATTCCCTCCCTTCCCTATCCACTCCCACTCGGCGACCCACCTCCCAGCTCTAGCTCCGATGGCTCAGCCTCCGCCAGCACATCGAACCTATTGCTGACGGGGATTGACTCAGCCTCCGCCCCTGCCAATCCTCGTTTTCGGAGGGTGACCCCGCGGCTACGCCTCGAGACCACTTTCCATGACCCCGAAGCAACGGAGAGAGACGACACCGGAGACACGGAAGTCCGAGAAAGTTCCTCCACTCTCCATCCCGCGACAGAGCCTGGGCTTCCCCTGGCCTTGACGCGTTTGGAGCGCTTAGGGCCCTCCTCATTCCGCCGCGACCTTCCAGGACCTTCCACCAACCGCTCCACCAGAGCACGGAGCTCGTCCACCGTCTTCTCACGCCCAACGATCCGGGCCACTAAGGACTCGCGATCGGGTGAGCCCCTGAAGAGGTTGAGAGCAGTCCTAATGGGAGTCATTCTATTCTCAAAAACCCTTTCACGAGTGCAGAAGGCTTTACGACTTTATTCCCTTAAGGGGATGGGCTAATGGGCTGACAGCGGGTGGTAACTGACTTCACTCCTAGCGTGTTGTTGCTGGGGGGGGGGGGAGTTGGAGGACAGATGACGCAAGTGAGCTGTGGAGGGGTTCTATGCACAGGTGTTAGGGGTGAACAATAGAAGCCTGTTTATACTTTGCGTGTGGGGCGGACTAGAGTTTAAAAAGTTTTTAAATTCACAAGGCTCTACTAACGTTTCTACACGAATGATTAGTAGTTAGATGGTAGACCTAAGACTGTTGAAAATATAATAAGTTACCAGTTGATTAGTAACTTGGAGAGAAAAAAAACTACCCTTTCTTCGAACTAGGTACGATTCAACCTAAATGAAATATATTGAAGTAGATTAACACTAGGTGAAAATGGAGTGTAAACTATCTACATATGACAAAAAATAACTATATTAAAATATTAAATAGCGATAAACAGTACTTAAAACTAAAAATACACTAAGATTATAACAATGGAATATTTAATAAAATATATATAACTAGTCTGCCACTAAGAATTAGGCTAACTTGAATTAATTAGAGGTTCTTTTAATACCGGAACACCAGGTTTGTAGACTAACGATATGTAAAAAAATACCAACAATAAAGTACAACAAAGAACCAAAAAAGAACAATAAAAACCACTAAATATAGGATAAATGAAGCGTGAAAATAATGATATATTAAATAGATGCAAATAATATAGCAATGGGATATTAGCGTAGAATTAATAATTTACTTATCACTTCCTGCAGGCACCTTCGGCTGACGAACACGAGGCAAGGACCGGGATAGCACGGCCGTGAAAGGATACTCACTCACTCAAACACCACTCACTCTTTAACTACTAACACTAGTGAAGACACCACTAATAATATATAATGAACGACTAACTTGTAAATATCTGCTACTAATACTAGTGAAGACACCACTAATAATATATACTAAACTACTAACTTGTAAATATCTAGTTAGAAGGTATAGAAGACTACGAATAATATATATGTCACTACACTACAGTCCGGCCGCCGAGAGTTGTCCCATGAAGAAAAAGAGAAAGTTAGGGGGGGAGGAAAACCCTGGCGCTTGCATGAGTAGCACAGCCAATCGCTAGCCCCCATTTGCACCCCACACCCCTGCCCTGTCTTGCCACGTTGTCACTTGGAAATGAATCACCAGAAATGCCCTTTCCTTTAAATGCTTCTTCACATTCTTTGGCGTGCGTTTTGTTTTGAAGCTTTCGTGAGCCATTGCCTAGTTCCTCTGTGTAGTGTCGAGTGCTTTTCAGCAAAGTTTTTTTCTACCGTGCTTTGTGACATCTTCCCGGAGCCTTTTGGAGTAATCACCCTGAGAGATATTGTTTACCTGAGTATTTTCTGCCTCACTTCGTGTACAAGGATGAGCGGGAAGAAAAGTGGTAAGGGCGTGACATTGCGCTCACAAACTCGTGAATTGATAGTGAATATTCACGAGTTCTTCGAGAAGGAGAAGCTCCATGGCAGCCTCATTGTTCCTTTGGCAAAGGTAATGGAGAGAACTGCGCAAGCATGTGGAATCAGTAGGAAAACAGTTGGGAGGATTTTAAAAGAAAAATATGGAGACAACGACGGTGAAAATGAACCGAATGCTATTTTGAGGACACCCGCCAAAAAAAGGCCAAGAAGAAGTGAAAAAACTTCTGTGGACAATTTCGACGAGGAGGCAATCCGCAGGCATGTATATTGTTATTATGAGAGGAGGGAGTATCCGTCTATCGGAAAACTTCTGTCTTCCTTGAAAGAAGCGGACCTTTTTCAGGGAGGACGGACAAGCCTGCGATTTGTACTGCATAAAATTGGCTTCAAATGGAAGAAATTCTCCGGAAACCGGCTGATTCTAATGGAAAAAGGAGACATAGTAGCCTGGAGGGGAAAATTTTTAAGGGACATCAGTGGTGTGAATTTTAGTAACATAGTGTGGCTAGATGAAACTTGGGTCAATGCAGGCCACGCCTGGTTGCAGCTTCAGGCACCGGGCAGCGGGTGGCCAGAGAGCAGCTAGGCAGACAGCAGGTGCAGGCAGGTATCGAGGCACCGGATTAGGGGGCTCTCGAAAACACGTCCTTTCCGTCCAAGAGCAGGAGGAAGAATGAATGAAGAATACTGTAAACAGCCTGTGGAGTTCATAATGATTGGGGGTTAGTCGGGGAGAAGGGAGGCATCTTCCATGCTGCCCAATTTAACCTTCCGAGGGGCCGCGAGGGGTGGAGGTGGGGAAGGGCGGTTGGTTGTGAACCGTTACCCGTAGACAGCGCTGGCTGTGCTTTCTCCATCTCTGTCTGTCGGGGAAGATGAAAGCGGCGCCGCGCCGGGTCGCTTAGGCTGCACTCGACCGAGACTGCTCGTCGCGGCTGGACGAGCACATCACCTTCTTCCCCAGCATCACTTCCGGTCAAACCCAAGAAACTCAGGACACACGTCTCGCAAAAAATAAAATCAAACGCAGCAGTTATTTCGCTTTAGAGAGGCAAAAATTGGTAACGCATTGGTGTCAATTCATAGAGTTCTGAAAACCACGGCAATATTCCTTACATAATATCCAAGATACATCTATGAAGTACCGTGCAAGCCACCACTATAGGGTGTGGCACGGGGTGATTCCACACCAGGCATGCAGCACTCGTCCCAGCACAAATCAGAACCTCGCACGCTCCCCCGGCCGCTCGAGGCGCAGACACCAAAAAGCAGTCAGAAGAGAACAGTGCGCAAGACAAACCGGAAACTGGGAGAGTGAGACGTAAATAAACATGCAGTACAATGCTAAAGGCATCTAATGGTTAATATTACTAATACTATTAATATATGAGTGCTACGAGATGCTACTTCATGCAGAGAACAAAATAAAATAATGCCGGACAAATCAACCGGCGTTAGTAATGATGTTGTGTCATAAAGCACAAGTGAAAATTCTACTCTACTTGTTGAGGGTGGGAGTTTCATGCGATTGATTTATCGCAACTATTATGATCCCTTATTGTACGTGGGAAAATAATATCGATACATTTAAAGTGTTTCATCATTCAAAAGTAATTTCATTTTAGGTTTGCATCTACTTTAAGTCCTACGTTTATCAGTATCATCGAATATTCGCTTAATTATATATTATTACTATTTCTTTTTTCAATTTTTTCATAGACTAGCAACTTATTACACACTTTAAACAGTGCTGATAATGTTTACTGATTCATGCTGCGTTTTAGAATAAGATGGACAAACTATAAAGTGAGTTACCAACTATGCAATTGTAATTCATAAATAGTTGTTATATATTAAAAAAGGGATTACAAGATTTCATTCATGTATTGGAAAATCATTGCGCGAAATAAGGAAAGAATATAAATCATAACAAAAGTGAGGAACAGAACGCAAAAATGAGGAACGCACGTCAGGATCTCCCCGAAGATGAGTATAAGAAGTTATGCGACAAATACAAGAAAACGAAAACAGCAGCTAAGGCAGCCTTTCAAAATGCATTAACGAATTTCAAAAATAAAATATTGGGCGAATATTTAGAGGACAACCCAAAGGCATTTTGGTCATACGTGAGGGAGGTTCAAGGCTGCAAATCAACAGTAACATCACTAAAGAGCAATCTAGGAGAAAGAGCAAACGACAAATTAGATAAAGCAAATATCCTCAACGCCTTTTTTCAAAGCGTCTATACCAAATGTTCTCCAAAAGACACCACTACAATGCCTAGGCTATATAAGCACCCAAAGCAGTCTATTAACATCACTAGTCGTGGAATAGAAAGTCATCTGAAATCCATTAATTCCAAGAAATCACCCGGTCCCGATCAAATTCCCGCCCGAGTTGATAAAGAATTAGCATCAGAAATAGCACCATACCTTAAAATAATATTTGAAAAATCTCTAACACAACATCGTGTTCCTTTGGATTGGAAAATCGCGAATGTTACACCAATATTTAAAAGTGGCGATAAGGAAGAGCCCAGTAACTATAGACCGATTTCCCTTACGTCTATCTCGTGCAAGATATTGGAACATATAATCGTCAGTTCGATTATGGGGTACTTGGATAGTCAAAATTTGTTAACGCCAAATCAGCACGGATTCCGGAAAGGCAGGTCATGCGAAACCCAGTTGGCCCTCTTCCTTCACGACATTCTTTCCTCGGGAGAAAAGCTTGTCCAAGTAGACGCAATATTTCTAGATTTAAAAAAGCTTTCGATAAGGTCCCTCATTCAAAGTTACTCGTTAAGTTGGAAGCATACGGAATACACCACGACGTAATATGTTGGATAAAAGAGTTCTTAGCCGACCGCGAACAGAGGGTAGTTCTAGATGGCGTTAGCTCAGATGTAGTGAAAGTTACATCAGGTGTACCTCAGGGAAGTGTCATCGGTCCCTTATTGTTCCTTTTGTATATTAATGATATCACTACCGTTGTTGCTAGCAAAATTCGCCTCTTCGCAGATGACGCAGTGTTGTACAGGGATCTAGACAATGAATCCGACAAGATTGCGCTACAAAAAGACCTAGATGCTATAAATGAATGGTGCAATACTTGGCAGTTAGAATTGAATTTTAAAAAGTGCGTTGTTACGAATTTTTGGAAAAAGAATAACTCGGTCAACGATACGTACACAATTAATCAAACAGACTTATCAAATGTAGAGTCAGTTAAATACTTAGGTGTGACCCTTACTCAGGACCTGTCTTGGGGGAAACACGTTCGGGAAATCTGCGGACAGGCTAGTCGCAAATTGGGATTTATCAAGAGAATATTAGGAAAATGCGACGAGAAAGTTAAAGAGCGATGTTATTTTTCACTCGTGAGACCTCACTTGGAGTACGCCGCTAGCATATGGGACCCTTACGAAGTAGGACTAATCTCTGAAATAGATAGAATACAACGGAGAGCAGCAAGATTTGTGAAAGGTTGTTACGATAAACTTAGCAGTGTTACCGAATTGTTAAAGCAATTAGGGTGGGAATCTCTTACTGATCGAAGGGAGAAATACAGATTAAATCTTTTGCGCAAACTCGGAGCGGACAGTTTTTTGCCGGACGTTCAACACATACTGCTAGAGCCAACGTATGTACAGTCCTGTTCATTAAAAAATTACCACCTCGGAGCCCTGTTCAAAAAAAAGTTACCACCTCGGAGCCGAAAAAGTTCTAAGTCCGCACTTTAGGGAAATGTGTCAACACTGCGCCCCACCCCTCACCCTGAGGGGGGGGGGCGTGAACGAGAACCCCTCCTCCCCGTAGTCGGGCAAGTAGAAAGGCCGACGGAAGGAAGACTTTGGCCCGCGAAAGGATATTTTGTGAGGGGAGGGGTAGGGTTCGGGCTTCCGTTTGCTTTATGAGAGGGCGAACCGACCGCACAAAGACCTCTCGCAGTCGACGACTGATACATGACGGAAAGCCCAACATATCCCCACGGCTCGTTTCGTTCTTTTTAAATACTTTTTTCTAACTCGAATTTATCAACGTTAAAAATGATTGACGTTTTGACGTATTTTCATTGTAAGTCATTCATTGTGGCGCCGACATTCCTATTATTATTATTTGTTGAGTTTGTGCTTCTTCAATCCTCTCAATTATTGTGTTTAGCCTTCACCCTATTATCCAGGATCTTTGCATAGAGGCAACACCCTGACGACTCCATCCATGTTTTTCTGGGCGGGCAATAAACTGTACAGCTGTTGAGGATGGTTGAGTTAAATCAGTCTAAGCAAGTATAAGCGAGAGAGAGGAAATATAATTCTAAGCAAGAGGGAGGAAAATTTAGGTTGTCGTTACACTCACATATGTATGAAATATCGATTAGAATGTCGAAGTAGAATGTTTTCTTTGGAAAACGATGAAGGCACGACAGTCTTTATGCAACGAAAATGGTATTATGAATACCACAGAAGACTATTTAAGGAAGTGGAATAGCATATTTTCCCTTCTTTAATCAGGTAGACCGAGGAGTAAACTGTGGGATGCGGGGGAACCCCCGCCCTCACGAAACTCGGGTGAAAAGACCTACCGACCACGGGACCTCTCCTTCTCTCCCACTCCCAGCAGTATACAATGTCGCCGCCTCATTCCATCCAAATTCCTTCGCAGGTCTCGCTGGGAAGTCCACCCTTTCCGACAAGCTGAGGAGGTGGAAGGGGCTTTCTTTCACTTCTGAGCATTTATTGCCCACCCGGTGTTGGCGAGTGTGCGAATCCAGCACAGCCAGTTGTTAGTCCACGATAGATTTACGCTCGAAATTGAGCAAAACAAGCATTGAAAAACAAATTGGTCGATTTCACCAAACGCATAGGAAGAGTGCGAAAATTCATTTTTAAATCCGCACGTCCCTCCTCTTCCTTGCTTTTATATGAAAAGATTCGCAAAATAAATGTGGAAGTCCAACGACCTACCCGCGAAACTGGGACACGTATCATTTCGTATCTGCCACAGCTCTTCCCATTGCGGAGTTGGAGGAACGATGATAATTCCACATGCCATTTTGCCATCAATCGGTATGGCATAATGAACTTAGTGAGGCTAGGTAGTACCATAGTGACAAATGTGAATACCTTTTCCCTACCTTTCCCTCGTTTCACCTTTTTTTAATTCTTTACGTTTCCAAACTATACTACGCCAGGTTTATTTCCTTACCATTCTAAACTATTTCAAACCTTTGGAAACATAGTATTTCTATAATACGTTTCGTGATAGTTTCATTTTTTTATTTACAGAGAAAGTATGTATTATATGAAATACAATTGACCGTATTCATAATGGTTCCGCTGCGATGATTCGGCGTGTTTGAATGCGCTTTTGTTTCATTGCGGTTAATTAATAAGAGTCACTCGTATAGTCATTGTAAAAAAATAATAAAGACTATTTGCAACTTCTTTCCAATGCGATGTAAACAACACATAGTCCGACTGTGAAAAGCGCAAGAGTTGATATTTGAAGGGTGTCCTGGGAAATCATTTTGATAAAAGAGTCTCTGCCTCTCGACACAAGTTCAATAAAAATTATGGAGAATTAGGTTGCAGTGTAATATACGCCGGTGAGACGTAGTGGTGCCAAGCTGTTGTGAACGAGCGATATTTACCCCACTGAAATTCGCAGATATTTCCCTCTTTCTTCCTCACTCATAAGCAAACGGAAGCCTAAAACGACCAGATCGAATGGAAGGGGCGATCAGCATAAACACCACTTCTTCCTTCCTTCGGCCTCCAGCCGAAAAAGAAGCCGCAGGCCCCTTTCAGGTCACTTTTTAGAGGGGTACAGCCTTTCTTCAAGCCAGGATGGAGGGGAGGGTTGTTTCGTTCGGAATATTTATTGCCCGCCCAGAAAAGAATGGATGGGGTCGTCAGGATCTTGCCTCTTTGCAAAGATCCTGGATAATTGAGTGAAAGCTGAACTCACTAATTGAGAGGACTGAAGAAGCATTAGAGATTTTAAGGTGAATTCATAAGAGTCACTTGCAGATTCAAGTTAAAAAAACAAAAACGAGAGAAAACATGCGATGCAAACTCCAGTAGCTAATGCAACGTTTTTCAAATGCGATGTAAGCAACACATAGTCCGACTGTCAAAAGCGCAAGGGTTGATAATTGAAGGGTGTCCTGGGTAATCATTTTGATAAGTCTCTGCCTCTCGATACAAGATCATTAGGAATTATGGAGCATTCGGTCATTAGGTCGCAGTGTAATAAAAGCCGGTGAGACGTAGTGGTGCCAAGTTTCGACATTGCATGGCAATAAGATGTGTCTGTCCGGCAACCAGTAAATTTATTCCCCAGTAATTTCTACCTCAATACAAAAACTGAGCGCAGGCATAATTCAAAGATTTAGTTGTTCGAAATTGGTGTCCAAAGCATTCGATAAGCATTAAGCTATTTTAATCATTATTTGAAGTAAATAAATCTCCTAAGTGAAAGTTTCATTACTATTCGCAGGGAAAAATATCTAATTAAATATCGAAGACGCGTAGTCGCATTATTCTAAACGCGACAAAGGAATAAGAACTGGATATGAAAGAAAAATTCATTGCTTTTTATTGATACCATTAAGAGGATATTCCTAGCGCATTTATACATCGCCGCTAGAAACATTTTGCCCGTAATTTTCGCGAGAATAGGATGTATTACAATTCGAGCCTGACATCGTCAGCTACAGTACTGCAGAATCAAGGGATCTGGTTTCGAATCCTAGTCCAGACAATTGATTATTCTCATTAGAAATTTGACATATTCGTGAAGTAAATTGCGTCATCAAATTCCACTCATGCCGCGTATATCCATGCACCAGGCGAGATTGAAGAAGCACTTAAATGCACTATCTAAAATGTTAAACAAACTCAACAAATAATAATAATAGGAATGTAGGCACCACAATGAAATACATATAACGAAAATACATCAACACTTCAATCATTTTTGACGCTAATAATTTCGCGTAAGAAAAAAGTATGTTAAAAAACGAAACGAGCCGTAGCTTGCTGGGCCGTGTTAGGATTTCCTTCATGTAGCAGTTGTCAACTGCGAAAGATCTTTGAGCGACCGAACCAAGCCATTGCCCTTTCATTCTCGCCCAGTCATAAAGCAAACGGAAGCCCGGACCCTACCCCTCCCCTCACAAAATATCCTTTCGCGGGCCAAAATCTTCCTTCCGTCGGCCTTTCTACTTGCCCGACTACGGGAAGGAGGGGTTCTCGTTCTCGCCCCCCCCCCTCACGGAGGGGGGGGGGGGGCGCAGTGTTGACACATTTCCCCAAAGTGCGGACTTGGAACTTTTTCGGCTCCGAGGTGGTAACATTTTTTTGAACGGCTCCGAGGTGGTAATTTTTTAATGAACAGGACTACTACGGTTGAAGCGATCACAGGAATAAAATAAAGGAAATTGACTGCCGAACCGATAGATTTAAAATGCCATTTTTCCCACGTACAATAAGGGATCATAATAGTTGCGATAGATCAATCACTTGAAACTCCCACCCTCAATAGGTAGAGTAGAATTTTCACTTGTGCTTAATAACACCACATAATTACTAACTCTTCACACCGGTCGATTAGTCCGGCATTATTTTATTTTGTTCTTTGCATGAGGTAGCATCTCTTAGTTTTAATAATTAACAGTATCAGTAATATTAACCACTAGATGTGTTGTATGTTCTTTTACGTATCACTCTCCCAGTTTCCGGTTGGACTGCGCACTGTTCTCCTGACTACTTTTGGCCTACGCTTAGAGCCAGGGGGAGCGTGCGAGGTTCGGATTTGTTCTGGGACGAGTGCTGCATGCCTGGTGTGGAATCACCCCTTGCCACACACCCTAGTGGTGGCTTGCACGGTACATCGTAGATGTAGATTAAAAGTAACGGGATTATCTGGGACGGAGAAAGCAAAGCTGGTCATAAATAGGGTATCTATATCTATATCTACAAAATACCCCGCAAGCCACCTCAGGGGTGTGTGGCAGGGGGTGAGTATTCACCAGTATGCATTACACTATACCCTACAAATAGTGTAACTACGTCTAATTATGCATTAGCATTAATCACTAATGTTTGTCACGAGGTGAAGCCTCACAAGCATGCACTACTACACTACAGATATTATCACAATGGAGAGGGACATTTAATATATATGTATTTTGCAACTACAATAATGGACAGAGACTAAAGACTTATGTAGAAAACATGCACGGCCTGCTGTTAGTACTAGGTAACAGATAAGGATTCAAGTATTGTGGAGCACTACTACTACTAAGAGCTACACTACCTAACGACAAACCTAGATAAAAGTCTCAATGGCAGCTGTTATGGTCCCTTATCGTTCGTGGGAAAAATGACATTTTAAATCTGTCCGTTCTGCAGT
The DNA here is from genome assembly GCA_963573305.1 of Pyrrhosoma nymphula. Taxonomy (NCBI): domain Eukaryota; kingdom Metazoa; phylum Arthropoda; class Insecta; order Odonata; family Coenagrionidae; genus Pyrrhosoma; species Pyrrhosoma nymphula. The sequence goes on from OY754330.1 coordinate 866,132, forward strand.
CTAGTTCCCTAATTTTACTCTCATTTCACTCTACATCTACCGTAGTATGTCGGATTTCGTAAAATATTATCTACGTCATCAGATAATAGACTGGCTTGGAACTTACATAATAGATTGAGTCTACTATTTAATCGACAGTCTGAAAGCTTTTCCCATCCCAGTTGCTGCAAAAGGTCAGTAACACTAACGAGATTATCATAACGGCCTTTAACGAATCTTGCCGATCTTCGCAGCACGCGTTCTAACTCAGTTTCCAAGCCTATGTCATAAGGATCCCAACTACTGGCAGCATATTCCAAGTGTGGTCTACTCCGTAGAGATTTGTCGACTAGTGATCAAAATTCAATATTTGAAAAACACAAACTGTCCAGAGCCACCACAAAGGAAGCCTTTCGGAATGCATTCATGGATTCCAAAAGAAACACATTAGCAGAACAAGTATTATTATTAGGTATAGTGTAATGCCTGTTGGTGACTATTCACGCCCTGCCACACACACTCGAGGTGGCTTGCAGGGTATTCTGAATAGACGTAGATAAAAGTAGGAGGGCACAAACTGGAGCAAATAGAGCATTCAATTACCTGGGTCATAAGCAATATTCATCTCAACGTTACCAAACTTCTTTTTATTGCGGAGCTAGTCTGTTATTTCAGTTTCTTTTTTAATGTATCAAGGTTGAGATAATGGCATTAAACATGCATAAAGAAAAATAATCCAAAGTATAATTATTATACAAACAGAAAAACAACTATGGTAATTTTACGTGATGAGTTCATGCGATGGTTTCAATTGCCAAAAACTGGCTTTTGAAGGCACCACTCAGTATTACTGAGTTTAAAGGTTTAAAGAGATATAACGCCCGAAGTTGCTCTGCCTTCACGGCCAGTATTGATAGTATGGGGAAAATGGCTAAATCCTGCATTATACCTGCAGATAAAGCTATTGAAATACGTGAGGTATGTGACAGGAATAATGTGCGCCTCCGATACATGAGTTGGCACGTCTTTTTCACCCAAATAAAGGTTCACTATTGTAACCGATTTCACTTATCTTTTACACTAATTGTCAATTCTGTCTATAAGAAAATTAAGCCATCATGGCGCATGAGTAGGTTTTCTTTAGGCAACAGAATATCTGGATGAAGAAGAAGCAAACTGCATTCTCGAATCCAAAGCTGCGGAGTTGAATCTCGATGTCGACGCAGATCCTACGTTTATCAGATGCAATTTTGGTTAACTACCGTCGATCATGCCATCGCTGGAGGCAAGAGAACTACTCCTTGCAACGGCTACAGAGAAAATCTGAAATGTGGAGGGTGACCTTTTTGATATACCAAGTGATGTGGGAAAATCCATTGCTCAAGAATTTAAGACGTTATACAGATAAACCCTGGATGGGAATGCATTAGTTTGGTTGAAAACATTTCATGAGGAAATTATATGGCTCTAATACTAAAGAAGAACTGTTGCTGAGATATATTACCAAAAGCTTAATTTTTCTTATTGGGGAAATAAATTTTAACGAAGCTAGAAATCCATTCAGGGCTATTTACAACGAAAAATATCAAGTTGTTACTGCATTTCAATGCCAATTAATCGCTTCGTGCTTTTTTATGCTTATATTGCCGATGTGAAGGTCTTTAATTGCAAGAATTGTCTATCGTCCCGAATTTTGATTTCCGCGTCTACATAAGTTATTTTAATTTGTTATTTCGTCGCATTGTTGCCCGTTTTATTTCTGAGGGGCACAAAAGAGCTCTCAAATGTAATTTTTTTTACTTCTAGATGAACAGTTAAATGAAGCTGAGGTGTAAGCGCCGGTCTCTTCAATTTCGCCATTGGCCTCATCCCATTCTTGTACCCTGCATTCGCACTACCCGGTACAACACGACTTTCAGTCAGCAGTGCCTCGTTTCCAAATAATGGTAAGCTACAACAATATCCTCCTCCGACGAGCTCATGATTACAACTGAGAGACGGAAAAACGTCACCGTCTTATATTTTACCACTTGACGTATCGCGCGTCGTATCACTACAATGTGCACTCGAATGTCGCAGGGTCAAATATCGTGCCGCGCAACCTCCATCAAGTAGTTACAATGTTGTGTGTTGCATCCCTGCACCCACCGACCGACCAGGACCGACCTATTTTTAGTGCCTATTTTGACATTTTTAGTGCCTATTTCTTCATGTTTAGTGCCTAAATGTCCTCAGCTTAGTTATGACACTAACACAGATAAGCATTACTAATACCACTATCACATGATATACCAACCAATGTACGCAGAAGACCAAGTAATTCGGGGTGAAGTATTAGTAATTTCGATCCAAATGCTCCAAGGGAGAAATACATATATAGGCTAAATCTTTTGCGCAGGTTTGAAGCAGACAATTTTATTCAGGACGTTCAACGTATTTTGCTAGAGCCGACTTCTACATCTACATCTACATCTACATATTACCCTGCGAGCCACCTCTAGGGTGTTTGGCAGGGGGTGACAAGTCACCAAAATGCAGCATGCAAGCGGACCGCCACATGCACACCGCACGGTCATGAATATTAAGGATACTAACCAATTCCATCATTAACTAAAAACCATCATACAGCATGCAAGAGAATCCCCACATGCACGCCACACATGTACGATGACATATAATTTTCTTCATGCTACTTAAGAGGGCAATCTGCCTATGAAGCTAGAACATGCAAAACATGCTGTTAGAATCACCATAAAACTCCGCAAACATGCTTTAAGAAATACATAAGTTAGTAAGCTACACTACCAGTCAACTAATCTATTTCTAAGTCCTTACACAGCCGTTATAGTCTCTTATCGCTCGCGGAAAAAACGACATTTTGAATCTATCTGTTCTACAGTCTATCTCTCTTATTTTATTTTTATGAACTAATCTACCATAGTACGTTGGCGGTCGTAAAATATGATCAACTTCGTCGGAAAATAAACTACTCTTGAATTTACATAATAGATTTAGTCTTGTTTTCAATCTACGGTCTGACAGTGATTCCCATCCGAGTTGTTCTAAGAGGTCAGTAACACTAACAAGACTATCGTAACGGCTTTTCACGTACCTGGCTGCTCTTCTCTGTACACGTTCTAACTCTGTTTTTAAGCCTGTTTCATGAGGATCCCAAACACTGGAAGCATATTCTAAATGGGGTCTAACGAGGGAGAAGTAGCTTATTTCTCTCACTTTGTCGTCGCACTTGCCTAGAATTCTTTTAACAAATCCCAATTTACGATTAGCTTGACCTGTTATTTCCCGAATATGTTTATTCCACGATGGATCATTATTGAGCCAAACTCCGAGATATTTTACGGATTCTACCGTCTCTAATTGGGTATCCTGAATGAAATAGCTCTGTTGTGGGGATTTATTTTTCCCCCAGAATTTCATTACTACGCATTTTTTCAAATTTAACTCTAGCTGCCACGCATCGCACCATGCTTGGATTGCAGTAAGGTCGTTCGTTAGTTTATCCTTATCTTCACTGCTACGGATTTCCCTGTATACTACAGCGTCGTCTGCAAATAATCGAACTTTACTGTCTATTATGTCACCAATATCGTTGATATAGAGTAGGAAGAGGAGTGGGCCTATGACACTACCCTGAGGGACGCCAGATGTGACTCTAACTTCGTTGGAGGCTACGCCGTCTAATACTACTCTTTGCACGCGATCGCTCAAAAGTTCTCTGACCCAGGAAATTACATCATCGTCTAGGCCGTATGATTTTAGTTTTACTAATAACTTATCGTGGGGCACTTTATCAAATGCTTTTTTGAAATCAAGAAAAATCGCGTCCACTGGAATGTTGTCCTCTCCGGAGACTAAAATATCGTGGGCAAACAGCGCTAACTGAGTTTCGCATGATCTACCTTTCCTGAATCCGTGTTGAGTTCTCATTAACAAGTTATGCGTGTCTAGGTGTTTCATTACTGAGCTGACAACAATGTGTTCAAGGATTTTGCATGAAATGGACGTTAAAGATATCGGTCTGTAATTACATGGCTGTTCCTTGTCTCCACTTTTGAATATGGGCGTTACATTGGCAATTTTCCAGTCATTTGGTACTCCGTGTTGCTTTATGGATTTTGTGAATATTAGCTGCAAGTAGGGGGCAATTTCTGACGCTAGTTCTTTATACACGCGAGAAGGGATTTCGTCTGGACCAGGTGACTTATTTGGACTGAGCAATTTCAATAAAATTTCTATTCCGTGAGCACTAATATCAAGGGGAGGCATCTTTCGTATGCAGTGATTATCAACCGCCACGGATGAATTCTCAGATGACTCGGTGAACACGCTATTGAAGTAGGAATTTAATAAATTGGCTTTATCGGAACTGTTTGTTAACACATCTCCATTATCGTTTCTTAGCGAACAAACGGTAGATCTTTTACCTTGAACTTCCCTAACATAGGACCAAAATGCTTTTGGGTCATCCCGTAACTGCTCTACAAGTGTTTTCCTTTTAAAATTCGTGAATGCATTTCTGAACGCTTCCTTTGTAGCGGCTTTAGACAACTTATATTTATTAGTTATTAACTCTCGATCACTAGGAGACACATCATGAATTATTTTTTTCATTTCATTTGACTTATTACGGTAGAAACGATTACAGGAATAAGACTCCAGAAACGATAATTTAAAATGTCATTTTTTCCGCGTACAATAAGGGATCATAATATGTTAGTGTGGTAAATAAATTCTATGAAACTCCCACCCTCACTAGGTATGTACAGTAGACTTATCACTTGTGTTTAGTGACATAACATCATTACTGACACTTCACACCGCTTAATATGTCCGGCATTATTTAATTTTGTTCTCTTAATGAAGTAGTATCTCTTAGCATTCATTAATTAATAGCATTAGTAATAATAACGACTCGATGTCTCTTTACCAGTGTACTGCATGTTCGTTTACGTATCACTCTCCCAATTTCTAAGTTTGTCTTGCGCACTGTTCTCTCCTGTGACTGCTTTTTGGTGTCTGCGCCTAGAGCGGCCAGGGGGAGCGTGCGAGGTCCTTGTTTGAACTGCGACGAGTGATGCATGTGTGGATAATCACCCCGTGCCACACACCCTATTGTGGTGGCTAGCACGGTACTTTGTAGGTGTACATGACATGTTATTAAGACAAGAACCAAGCCTAATCTACCAAGCGAGAAGTGGTAATCTCATAGAAAAGGTTAATCGCAACGCCGCAACTATGATGGTTCCTTATTGTTTGCAGGAAAAAATTACATTTAAACTATCGATCGAAAAAATGACATTAAAACCAACGAAAAGCCTACGATTTGTTAGTATTTGCGTTGAAATTTAGCGCTTTTAATTCTACCCGTTTGAAGAAACGGTTGAGCGAAATGCCATCAGCCACGCTTCATCCCTTTCAACAATGTCTGCTGAGCGATTTGTTTCCCCCGACAACAGAGACAACATTGGTCGCACTGCATTAACTAGGTCGCATATTGTCCACCGCACATTGATGGCGATCCAAAAAAAAACAGTCGGTCAGTGGAAATGCACTGAGGTATCCTCCTTCCCCCACACCAATTCCCCTAAAAAGATTACGAGTACAATGGACAGGAAGAATTATCGAGAAAGAACAAGGAAGCGAATGCACCTGATTCTAATTACGTCTTATAATGGATTTATAAATGAATACTCGAGAAGAAATAAGGCGATTACCTGAGAAAATGGATTGGAGCAATCATATCTTCGGATTATACCTAGAAGGGAAGAGTGGAAACTACGTTCTCAAAGAAAATATCCTTCCTTACTCCGGAGTGGTGAAAATGATTCAAGAAGTATTGTCAACGGATGTCAATAAGTCACGCTGGTAGGTACTTATGGAGACAACTCTAATGGGGCATTTACATCTTCGTGGTACCCTGCAAGCCACCTCAATGGTGTATTGAAGGGGGCGACTCAGGCATGTTAATATAACACAATATGCATCTTCATGCATATAACACAATATGCATCAACTGAGTTAGAACGCGTGCAGCGAAGATCGGCAAGATATGTTAAAGGCCGTTATGATAATCTCGTTAGTGTCACTGACCTTTTGCAGCAACTAGGATGGGAAAAGCTTTCAGACCGTCGATTAAAATTTAGACTAAATCTATTATGTATGTTCCAAACCGGTCTATTCTCTGACGACGTTGATAATATTTTACGAAATCCGACATACTACGGTAGATCAGATCATGAGAGTAAAATTAGGGAACTAGACTGCAGAACGGATAGATTTAAGATGTCATTTTTCCCACGAACGATAAGGGACCATAATAGCTGCCATGAGACTTTTATCTAGGTTTGTCGTTAGGTAGTGTAGCTCTTAGTAGTGGTAGTACTCCTAATACTTGAATCCTTATCTGTTACCTAGTACATACTAACAGCACGCCTAGCATGTTTTCTACATGGGTCTTGAGTCCCTGTCCATCTGTGTAGTTGTAGAATGCATGCATATTGAGGTCACTCTCCATTTTGATGACATCTGTAGTGTAGTGTTGCATGCTTGTGAGGCTTCGCCTCATGACAAGCATTAGCGATTTATGCTAATGCATAATTAGTCGTAGTTACACTAACTTTAGGGTATAGTGTAATGCATGTTGGTGAATACTCACCCCCTGCCACACACCCCTGAGGTGGCTTGCAGGGTATTTTGTAGATGTAGATGTAGATGTACATAGTACCGTTCAAGCCACCACTAGTAGGGTGTGTGGCACGGGGTGATTATCCACACCAGGCATGCAGCACTCGTCCCAGTACAAATCGGAACCTCGCACATTCCCCCCGGCTGATCTAGGCGCAGACACCAAAAAGCAGTCAGAAGAGAACAGTGGGCAAGACAAACTACATCTACATATTACCCCGCAAGCCGCCTCAATAGGCGTGTTGCGGGGGGTGTTACGACACCAGCCGCTTAAAGATAAAAAGGAAACGCTCTAATGAAATTACGCCTAGCATTTATTATAGTCCCTTATTGTTCGGGGGAAAAACGAATTCCCATACCTATCCGTTCGGCAAAATATCTCTCTTAATTTATCGTTTCTGTCGGACCTGGAAATATAGTGGGGTTCTAATATGATGTTCTCCGTGTCGCTCTGAAAGATATCTATTCTCAATTGTTCAAGCAATATAAGCCTAGCGCGTAGCCTCCGAGTCTCTAGCGGTTCCCAGCCTAATTCGTTTAACATCTGTGTAACGCTGTCAGTACGCCCGTAGCTGTTTTTGACGAAACGCGCAGCTTTCCTTTGTATTTTATTAAGTTCCCGGACTAAGTCTTTCTGCACCGGATCCCATATGCTCGCTGCATATTCAAGGTGTGGCCGGACGAGTGCGAAATAGCACCTCTCTTTTACTTTTTCATCCGAAAATCTTCCCACAATACGCTTGACGAATCCTAGCTTCTTCAGAGCTCTGCCACAAATATTTCTTATATGTGCTCCCCACGATAGGTCCGAAGTTATCGTAACTCCTAGATACTTCACTTCATCTGTCGCCTTTATGTTAACACCATCCACAGCATATACATGGGAATAGTTGGACGACCTCCGCAAGAATTGTACCGCCGTGCATTTGCTTAGATTAAGTTCGAGTCCCCACTCTTGGCTCCACTCATGAACGTTGTTTAAATCCGATGATAAGGTTTCAAAGTCAGAGTGATCACTAATTTCACGATAGATGACAGCGTCGTCGGCAAATAAACGTATTTTACTGCTAATTCGAGAGCATAGATCATTTATGTATATAATGAACAAAAGGGGTCCGATCACGCTTCCTTGCGGGACACCTGATGTCACTTTAACGACATCAGAGCTAATTCCGTCAAGAACTACCTTTTGCTTACGATCACTCAGAAAGTCGCGTATCCAGTTTACTACTGTTTCGTTTAGGCCGCATGACTGTAATTTGTATAAAAGTTTGTTATGAGGTGCCGTGTCGAAAGCTTTCTTAAAATCTAGAAATAATGCGTCAACTTGTCTTTTCGATTCACCAGATTTGAGAACGTCATGAAGAAAGAGCGCGAGTTGTGTTTCACATGATCTACCTTTCCGGAAGCCGTGCTGACAGCCATGGAGGACGTTACCACTGTCCAGGAACGTCATGATATTGCTAACGACGATATGTTAGAGTATCTTGCCTATAATCGACGTTGATGAAATTGGTCGATAGTTCCCTGGGTCGTGTCTGTTTCCCTTTTTGAATATCGGTGTAACGTTTGCAATTTTCCAGTCTAATGGTATCTTTCCTTCAGACAATGACTTCTTGAATATTATGTCTAAGAACGGTGCGATCTGTGGCGCTAACTCCTTGAGGACACGCGCAGGTATTCCCTCTGGACCCGGAGATTTACTATTTTTTATCGACTGCAGCTGTTTAGTTATCCCATCACGTAGAATAGTGATTTCTTTCATCGGTTCCTCAGTGAATTGTATTTCAAAATTACATGCAGTATCGTCTGTGGTGAATACATTTTTGAAGTGGGAATTTAACGTGTTAGCTTTGTCAATATTTTCGGTGACAAGTTTGCCATCTTTATCAAATAACGAATATACGGTTGAAGATTTTCCCTGAAGCTCTCTCGCATATGACCAAAAAGATTTCGGATTTTCTTCGAGTAATTCACCAAGTACTTTTTCTTGAAATTTAGCAATGCAGAACGCATTGATTTCTTAGTTTTTGAGCGTTGCGCAGCGTAACTTTCTTTTGCTTCAAGTTCCTTCGATTTGTCACCTACCGTAGTGAACTTTTTAACCAAGTTGTACAATTTTCTCTATCTCTTAAGGTCCCTCCTAACATCGTTGTTATACCAGCGAGGTTCTTTACTGTCGCATTTCAATTTTTGCGGAATATATTCGTTGATTCCCCGTCGTAGAATTTTTAAGAAATATTTCCATGATTCATCAGTGCTTTTATCCTCAGTTTTAGCTACGAAATCCGTGTACGAATCATTAAGCATCTCGCCAAATTTGATGAAGTTGCATTTATCAAATAAATAAATATTGCGTTTCGGTTTTACAGCTGACTCTACTTCAATTTTTAAGGTTGCAAAAATTACTCTGTGATCACTTATGCCGTCAATAATATCGAGCTGTTTTATCAACTTAGGATAGCTTACTGCAAAAAGGTCTAATATTTTATTTCCTCTCGTAGGCTTGTCAACTACTTGGGAAAGTGAGTGATTAGCAAGTGTGTTGAGTAAGATCTCGCTGATTTCCCTATTCCTAGAATTCGGTTTTACAGTGTAAGAATCCCAATTTATAGATGGCAGATTAAAATCTCCCCCAATAATTATTACACTTTTACTGTCTCTCACAGTAAATGCGGATATTTTATTATCTAATTGGTAAATAACATCAATTTTGGAGTTTGGAGGTCTATAGAAAGAGCAAACATGTATACTCCTTTTGTTTCGTTGTTTAATTGTACACCACACGCTTTCTATTTCATTATCAGTTATTTCATGGGCGGTGCTTTGTAAATGTGATTTAACTGCTAGAAAAACTCCGCCACCTGTCCTATCGCTTCGATCGCATCTGTAGATTTTATATCCTGGAGGAAAAACTTCGCTGTCGCTTACATCCTCAGTAAGCCAGCTCTCCGTTCCTATGACCACGTCTGCGTCCTGAAATATATGCTCGATTTCAGCGCGCTTGTTTTTAACGCTACGGCAATTAACTACTATAAAGTTAATGTCATATTTTGTCGATTGAGTGTCGGTTGGTTCTTTTCCACGCTTATGGGTATTAGGTGGGCGAATTTCACTGGAAGTGCTTATTACATTTGATATAATTTCTTTCACTGGAGTACGAGTTTTGGGAAAATTGCCACTATTTACCGGCTTTAGCGCTCCTAAGTTTACTTGGGTGTGAAAATTTTCGCAATGCGGATTTCCTCGGAGGCTGCGTTTGGTTAAATATTTAAAAATCCCACTATATGACCTATCCTCTAGTCTAAAAAATATCTACAGCGCTCAAAAATCCTACGAGCCACCCGTTCGGACGCCTATTTGGAATAATGCTAATCTAACTAGAAACTAGAAGAGTGCTAATGAACATGCAAACATGCAGTACACTCGTAAAGAGGCATCTAGTGGTTAATATTACTAATTCTATTAATTTATGAATTCTAAGAGATACTATTTCATGCAGAAGACAAAACAATTCTGGAAATTTCATGCGGTGTGCAGTGTCAGTAATAATGTTACATTATTAAACACAAGTGAAAATTCTACTCTATCTAGTTTTTTTTTTTATTTTTTTTATTTTATACTAGCACTACATGAAGCATCAATAACAATCGACCAGGGAGGTATAACCAGTAAGATCAGTAATCTATAAGACCGGTAAGATCTGTGCTTATGCAGATGATATAGTCATGTTATCAAGGACGAAAAAGAAACTAATAGAGGCAAATGGAAAACTGTAATCAGAAGGAGAACATATAGGGCAGAGAGTAAATGACAAAAAAACTAGTGAGGGAGGGAGTTTCATATTGTTGATCTATCGCAACTATTATGATCCCCTATGGTACATGGAAAAAATGACAGTTAACTCTATCGGTTCTGCAGTTAATATGTCCTTTATCTTACTCCTGTGATCGCTTCTACAGTGGTACGTTGGCTGAAGCAAAATATGTTGAATATCCGGTAAAAAATTGTCTGCTGGGAGCTGCTATAATTATACGTCTTAAGTCAAGTGACGTACGTGGAAGGAAGGATTTCACCTGCGACTATTGCAACACGGCTTCATGGATAAGACAGTTGACGAGCGGCGAGCAAGGAGAGAAACACACGGAAGCAACCGACCGATAGCCGACGCCTTTTGCGGGCTCAGCTAACTCGATGCAGCAGGGGAGTTCTTTGAAAGTGTCGCCGCAGCTGACTACAGGCGGAGTGAATCGTATCTCCATTCAAACCCTAACACTGGCTGAAAAAAGAATTATGACGTAATATTGTCACGATAAAACGATGGTATACAAGATAAAACACTTGTAACTTGAATGTATAAAAAAAGTCCTCTAAAATCATACCTTGTAGGTAGTGAATTCGGTAGATATATAATCGTTGATTTGAAATATGCAAATAGGGCTCATTGGTTGCCATTGTTTAGGTTGACTTTTCGTTATGCATGGCTATAAGATTCTTTTTGGCAGTGTATCGTAAGAGAACTGCCACATTTTAAGGTGGCTTCCAAGGTATTTTATAGATGTAGTGCTGAAAATGCGAACTTGCACTTACGAAGTGACATATGAAACATTCAATTTAATCGCTATGATGCATTAAGTAAGAGAACACATACTTACTGCAGCAGGTAGAACATTAAAAGTATTAGGGTATTGTGTGCTGGAGAAAAATGATCATAAAACTAAAGGCATAATAACGTGAATGACCATAGAGAAAGAGGCGTTCCCTAGTTCCTCAAAAAAGGTGGTTGCTTTGAGAGAATTCATTTATTTACACAAATGCAATTCAAATTATGTTAATGACTGAATACATGAAAATATTTTGCGTATATCAATGGGTGAGTTTTATCACAATGTATAACGTCAACGGCCATACCACGTTGAAGTCACCGGTTCTCGTCCGATCACCGAAGTTAAGCAACGTCGGGCCCGAATAGTACTTGGATGGGTGACCGCCTAGGAATATTGGGTGTTGATGGCAAAACAATTTTCATTCTTCCTCCAGCCCTCGGACGGTAAGGACGTGTTTTCGAGCGCTCCCTAATCCGGTGCCTCGATACCTGCCTGCACCTGCTGTCTGCCTACCTGCTCTCTGGCCACCCGCTGCCTGGTGCCTGAAGCTGCAACCTTAGTGTAGTGACATATATATTATTCGAAGTCTTCTATACCTTCTAACTAGATATTTACAAGTTAGTCGTTTAGCATATATATTATTAGTGGTGTCTTCACTAGTATTAGTAGCAGATATTTACAAGTTAGTCGTTCATTATATATTATTAGTGGTGTCTTCACTAGTGTTAGTAGATAAAGAGTGAGTGGTGTTTGTGTGAGTGAGTATCCTTTCACGGCCGTGCTATCCCGGTCCTTGCCTCGTGTTCGTCAGCCGAAGGTGCCTGCAGGAAGTGATAAGTAAATTATTAATTCTACGCCAATATCCCATTGCTATATTATTTGCATCTATTTAATATATCATTATTTTCACGCTTCATTTATCCTATATTTAGTGGTTTTTATTGTTCTTTTTTGGTTCTTTGTTGTACTTTATTGTTGGTATTTTTTTACATATCGTTAGTCTACAAACCTGGTGTTCCGGTATTAAAAGAACCTCTAATTAATTCAAGTTAGCCTAATTCTTAGTGGCAGACTAGTTATATATATTTTATTAAATATTCCATTGTTATAATCTTAGTGCATTTTTAGTTCTAAGTACTGTTTATCGCTATTTAATATTTTAATATAGTTATTTTTTGTCATATGTAGATAGTTTACACTCCATTTTCACCTTTTGATTTTTATATAGATTAAATTAATTAAATACATTTAGGTTAGACCACTAATATCTAGTAAAATCTAACATATATAGACTGTGAAAATATCGATAGATTTTCTAGCGTTAATCTACTTCAATATATTTTATTTAGGTTGAATCGTACATAGTTCGAAGAAAGGGTATTTTTTTCTCTCCAAGTTACTAATCAACTCGTATTTATTATATTATCAACACAGTCTTAGGTCTACCATCTGACTACTAATCACTCGTGTAGAAACTAGCGTTAGTAGAACCTTGTGAATTTAAAAACTTTTTAAACTCTAGTCCGCCCCAAACTCAAAGTATAAACAGGCTTCTATTGTTCACCCCTTACACCTGTGCATAGAACCCCTCCACAGCTCACTTGCGTCATCTGTCCTCCAACTCCCCCCCCCAACAACAACACTCTAGGAGTGAAGTCAGTTACCACCCGCTGTCAGCCCATTAGCCGATCCCCTTAAGGGCATAAAGTCGTAAAGCCTTCTGCACTCGTGAAAGGGTTTTTGAGAATAGAATGACTCCCATTAGGACTGCTCTTAACCTCTTCAGGGGCTCACCCGATCGCGAGTCCTTGGTGGCCCGGATCGCTGGGCTTGAGAAGACGGTGGACGAGCTCCGTGCTCTGGTGGAGCGGCTGGTGGTGTTGCCAGTTAGTAATTTAGCTAAGAATACTCCGAATATAGGGTCCAAGAATAGTTTAATTGAAGACAGCAATCTTGAAATTACCCCGAATCGCATAAACAATAATCATGAAGCATTAGTTGTTGCAGTAGTTAACTGCCGTAGTTTAAAAAATAAGATTCCAGAATTTCACCACCTTATTCATAGCACGGAGTGTAACGTCATTATTGGCACAGAAAGTTGGCTAACGGACAATATTTCTGATAGTGAAATTTTTCCTAAATCATTCAAAGTTTACAGTAAAGATAGGTCCAACCGAACCGGAGGCGGAGTAATTATAGCTGTAAAGAAAACCATAGTCAGCCGAGCGTAAACCGTCCCAGATACCAGCACAGAATCTGTATGGTGCTCTATTAGATGCCCTAAATCAAAAACAATATTCGTGTGCGCATACTACAGGAGATTTCAATACGCCCTCTATAGATTGGAGGACCTACAGTTACATATCAGGAGGAAGAGACAATAGCTACGACGCCTAACAGAGGGGACAACATTCTTGATTTATTGGCAACAAATATACCGCAACAAGTAATTAAGGTAAACACTGTTGAGGGCATTAGTGACCATAGAGTAGTTACCGCAAAGTTCTCTTTGAGTATCATTAAAAGTTTTAAACAAAGAAGAAAATTCTACATTTTTAAAAAAGCCGATTTCAATGCGTTTAAGAGTCATCTAAAAAATTCTCTTCCCGAATTCCAGGAATCAAGCTTAAAGTTAGACACGGAGGGTAGTTGGAAAGCTTTTCTTTCGATCGTACATTCAGGGATCAGAAAATACATTCCAAGTAAAGTAAAAAAAGAGGGCAGCGAACCAAGATGGTACAATGCAGAAGTGAGAAAATCGTTAAGACGTCAGAGAGTACGCCACGCCAAGATGAAAAAACTCCGTAGAGATTTGTCCACTAGTGATCAAAATTTAATATTTGAAAAATACAAATTGTCTAAAGCCACTACAAAGGACGCCTTTCGGAATCCATTCATGGATTTTAAAAGAAAAACATTAGGAGAACAATTACAGGACAACCCAAAGGCATTTTGGTCATACGTAAGGGAAGTTCCATGCAATAGATAATCAGTTATTCCACTACGAAACGAAAATGGCGAATTATTAACAAGCAGTTCGGACAAAGCCATCTTATTAAATTCTTATTTTCAAAGTGTGTTCACCAAGTCAACGCAGAGTACATCCGTAAAGTTAAATGAACACTTCCAGCAAAAGATGCCGCCTATCGCCATCTGCACTCACGGAATAGAAAACTTGCTAAAATCTTTAAGTCCAAATAAATCCCCAGGATCCTGAAGAAATTCCTGCCCGCGTGTATAGAGAATTAGCTTGTGAAATAGCACCCTACTTGCAGAATATATTTAGTAAATCCATCAACGAACACAAAGTACCCATGGACTGGAAAATTGCAAATGTCACTCCCATATTCAAAAGCGGTGATAAGGAACAGCCATCGAACTACAGACCGATATCTCTCACATCTATCTCTTGCAAAGTCCTTGAACATATAATTGTTAGTTCAGTTATGAGACACCTCGATATAGAAAACTTGTTAACAAAAACACAACACGGATTCAGAAAGGGAAGATCTTGCGAAACTCAATTAGCACTTTTTGCTCACGATATTTTAGTCTCGGGTGAACATAACGCTCCAGTTGATGCAATTTTTCTTGACTTTAAAAAGGCATTTGATAAAGTTTCCCACAGTAAGCTACTCATGAAATTAAAATCCTACGGTTTAGACGACGACGTAGTTTCCTGGATTAGAGAATTCTTAAGTAATCGCGTGCAAAGGGTTGTATTAGATGGCGCTATCTCTAATGAAGTAAAAGTCACATCGGGTGTCCCACAGGGAAGTGTCATAGGCCCGCTTCTGTTCCTTTTGTACATCAATGACATCGGTGACAAAGTTGACAGTAAGCTTAGATTATTTGCTGACGACGCAGTGATGTATAGAGAAATTCGTAGCTTTAATGACAAGGAAGCGCTAACTAAGGACCTCGAGGCAATACAAGAGTGGTGCGATGCGTGGCAGCTAGAATTAAACCTGAAAAAATGCGTTGTTGTGAATTTTTGGAAACGGAAAAACGCTCCTTGTAACAGCTATTACATAAACAACATAAAACTAGACACCGTAGAATCCGTTAAGTACCTCGGAGTTAGACTGACTAATGATCTATCGTGGAGTAAACATATTCGAGAAATTACCGGTCAAGCTAATCGTAAATTGGGATTTGTTAAAAGAGTACTGGGCAAGTGCGACGATAAAGTTAGGGAAATCAGCTACTTCTCCCTCGTTAGACCCCACTTAGAATATGCCGCCAGTATTTGGGATCCTTATGAAGTAGGCTTGGAAACTGAGTTAGAACACGTGCAGCGAAGATCGGCAAGATATGTTAAAGGCCGTTATGATAATCTCGTTAGTGTTACTGACCTTTTGCAGCAACTGGGACGGAAAAAGCTTTCAGACCGTCGATTAAAATTTAGACTAAATCTATTATGTAAGTTCCAAACCGGTCTATTCTCTGACGACGTTGATAATATTTTACGAAATCCGACATACTACGGTAGATCAGATCATGAGAGTAAAATTAGGGAACTAGACTGCAGAACGGATAGATTTAAGATGTCATTTTTCCCACGAACGATAAGGGACCATAATAGCTGCCATGAGACTTTTATCTAGGTTTGTCGTTAGGTAGTGTAGCTCTTAGTAGTGGTAGTACTCCTAATACTTGAATCCTTTTCTGTTACCTAGTACATACTAACAGCACGCCTAGCATGTTTTCTACATGGGTCTTGAGTCCCTGTCCATCTGTGTAGTTGTAGAATGCATGTATATTGAGGTCACTCTCCATTTTGATGACATCTGTAGTGTAGTGTTGCATGCTTGTGAGGCTTCGCCTCATGACAAGCATTAACGATTTATGCTGATGCAAATTAGTCGTAGTTACACTAACTTTAGGATATAGTGTAATTTATGTTGGTGATTACTCACCCCCTGCCACACACCCCTGAGGTGGCTTGCAGGGTATTTTGTAGATGTAGATGTATAAGTAACCTCGGGGCTAGCTTAGTAGACCATCCCACGTCATCATCTCGAGATATACCTATATCAGCACACTATTGCATTCGCTTATTTTTTATTAAAAAGAAAGAGGTGATGGAATTCTCTCGATACAAATATTCCGCCGGTAAATTAGTTTTCCATTCGAATCTCCGGGCGAGGATTACTCAAGAGAGTACATCAAACATTTAGCACGATAAGTAAGCGTTTTAGGATTGGTAACTGAAACCATAGAGTAAGTATATTATATACTTACTCTATGCTGAAACGTAAGATCGCTTTAAGGCTGCGGACGAATTGAAAACCGGAAATGGGAGACGAGAAGAAGAATGGGTCTGGAGGTTTTATGAATCAGTGAAATGAAATTATCCGAAAAGACGGGGACTTCTGGATCTACCAATGGAAACGCAGGGGCTGGAAAGCTACCAAGACAATAGCGGCGTGCGAGATAAAAGCGATCTTCAATGCAGTGAAGGATGATCATGTTTAGATAAGTAGTAACCAGGGGACACGGTTGTCTTGCATGTAAACATGCTCACAACAGATTACGAAGTAGAAGACATGCGCGACGGAATGGAATAAGTGATAAGGAATGTGAAAGGGGACTTGGTTATTCTTGGAGACCGGAAAGGCCATGAAGGTAAGACAATAGGGAAATATGGTTTGGAAAAATGTAATTATTTATCAATATTACAACTTAGACGAGCTGTTAGCTGTTGAATAGGCCAGAACTCATGGAGGCTGATAGCTCCCAAGGAAGGAGAAGATTATCGCTCATACATTAGAGAAACGGCTATTTAGAAAGCAAATAAAAGACTGAAAGATATGCCTTGGTGCGTGTATCGACAGTGATCACAATTTGGTAATGATTAAATGTCAGATTAAGTTTAAAAAAATTATAAAGATCAAAGAATAATCGCTGGAAGGTAGAAAGTCTGAAGGAAACAGAATAACGATTGGCCTATCAAATTACTCCATATAAAGCTGAAGCTGATGGAAAGAGCAATTAAAGAAAGATCAGAAAATGAATGTTGTGCGAAACTGAAGAGAAATTGGGAATGGAGAAAAAGAGAGAATCGGAAGCCATGGATTACGCAGGAAGTTCTGGTAGACCTAATAGATGAAATAAGTAAGTGCAAAAACTCGAAAACAGAAGGACAGCCAATTAATAAAATAACACGAACAGCCGTAAAGCAAGAAAAGCCTGAGAAAAATATATGAAAAACTAATTGAAGGAGGGGGAAGGCAATGTCTCACAGGTAAAAGTTGAACCTGCTTAAGGAATTGTAAGGAGTTACTTTGAAGTATGTACATACTTCCAATCAAAGGAAGTGTCGTACGGAGGGAAGTCATTGAAAAGTTTCTTTATGAACTAACTTCTCACTAAAGTTTCTTTATGAAATAAAATCCTGGCTACTTCTTATAAAAAATATAGAGGTTTTTTTCTGTAATACTCATGTAATAAATACTGAATTAATTGTAAAAAAATGAAAGCTTTTGAAATGTTTTGTTATTGTTTTTGTTAATGTTCTACAACAGCTTATCATGTATGTATATATCTAACTCATAACCACTGTTATCGGTGTTTTATCATTGTGTCAATTCCACTAATATTGTCATAATTTTTACAGGATTCTATAAATATTTGTTTGTGTACAATTCTACTCATGTATATTTCGTTAGCATTTTTGCATGGATAATATGATATTAGCCCCAATACAGGAATATTCCTTAGGGGTTACCCAATTATTGTCTTTGTAAAAATAGATTGAAATAAAAATTCTATTCTATTCTAAAAAAAGCGCAAAGAATTAATAAAATTCCCTCTGAAGTCCTTCTAATACGGTAGTTAGGAAGACTACTACGGAAGACTACACGGAGTCGCCCGCAAGGAAAAATCGAGAAGTAATATTAACCACTAGATGCCTCTTTATTAGTGTACTGCATGTTTTCCTGTTCATTTACGTAGCACTCTCCGAGTTTCTAGTTTGACTGCGCACTGTTCTCTTCTGTTTTTTGGTGTCTGCGCCTAGAGCGACCGGGGGAGCGTGCGAGGTTCTGACTTGTGCTGGGACGAGTGCTGCATGCCTGGGTGTGGATAATCACCCCGTGCCACACACCCTATAGTGGTGGCTTGCACGGCTAAAGTGTTCGCCACTCCAGGCTCCCATGTTCAGTGGGATGGGGGTTATTACATTATTTTTACATCTACGAAGTACCGTGCAAGCCACCACTATAGGGTGTGTGGCACGGGGCGATTCCACACACGACATGCAGCACTCGTCCCAGTACAAATAAAGACCTCGCACGCTCCCCCGGCCGCTCTAGGCGCAGACACCAAAAAGCAGTCAGGAGAGAACAGTGCGCAAGACAAACTAGTAACTGGGAGTGTGCTACGTAAATGAACATGCAAGCATGCAGTACAATGCTAAAGGCATCTAATGGTTAATATTACTCATACTGCTAATTTATGAATGCTACGAGATACTTCTTCATGCAGAGAACAAAAAAAAATAATGCCAGACATATCAAGCAGTGTGAAGTATTAGTAATGATGTTGTGTTATTAAGCACAAGTGAAAATTCTCCTCTACCAATTGATGGTGGGAGTTTCATGTGATTCGTCTACATCTACAAAATACCCTGCAAGCCACCTCAGGGGTGTGTGGCAGGGGGTGAGTAAACACCAACATGCATTACACTATACCCTAAAGTTAGTGTAACTACGACTAATTATGCATTAGCATAAATCGCTAATGCTTGTCATGAGGCGAAGCCTCACAAGCATGCAACACTACAATACCGATGTCATCAAAATGGAGAGTGACCTCAATATACATGCATTCTACAACTACACAGATGGACAGGGACTCAAGACCCATGTAGAAAACATGCTAGGCGTGCTGTTAGTATGTACTAGGTAACAGAAAAGGATTCAAGTATTAGGAGTACTACCACTACTAAGAGCTACACTACCTAACGACAAACCTAGATAAAAGTCTCATGGCAGCTATTATGGTCCCTTATCGTTCGTGGGAAAAATGACATCTTAAATCTATCCGTTCTGCAGTCTAGTTCCCTAATTTTACTCTCATGATCTGATCTACCGTAGTATGTCGGATTTCGTAAAATATTATCAACGTCGTCAGAGAATAGACCGGTTTGGAACTTACATAATAGATTTAGTCTAAATTTTAATCGACGGTCTGAAAGCTTTTCCCATCCCAGTTGCTGCAAAAGGTCAGTAACACTAACGAGATTATCATAACGGCCTTTAACATATCTTGCCGATCTTTGCTGCACGCGTTCTAACTAAGTTTCCAATCCTACCTCATAAGGATCCCGAATACTGGCGGCATATTCTAAGTGGGGTCTAACGAGGGAGAAGTAGGAGATTTACCTAATTTTATCGTCGCACTTGCCAAGTACTCTTTTAACAAATCCCAAATTACGATTAGCTTGACCGGTAATTTCTCGAATATGTTTACTCCACGATAGATCATTAGTCAGTTAACTCCGAGGTACTTAACCGATTCTACGGTGTCTAGTTTTATGTTGTTTATGCAATAGCTGTTACAAGGAGCGTTTTTCCGTTTCCGTTTTTGCGTTTCTGCGTCGTCAGCAAATAATCTAAGCTTACTGTCAACTTTGTCACCGATGTCGTTTATGTACAAAAGGAACAGAAGCGGGCCTATGACACTTCCCTGTGGGACACCCGATGTGACTTTTACTTCATTAGAGATAGCGCCATCTAATACAACCCTTTGCACGCGATTACTTAAGAATTCTCTAATCCAGAAAAATTACGTCGTAAATGATTGATCTATCGCAAATATTATGATCCCGTATTGTACGTGGAAAAATTACCTATTTCAATCTATCGTTTCTGCAGTCAATTTCCTTTATTTTATGCCTGTGATCGCTTCTACCGTAGTACGCTGGCTCTAGCAATATATGTTGAACGTCCGGAAAAAAACTGTCTGCTCCGAACTAGCGCGAAAGATTTAACCTGTATTTCTCCATTCAATCAGTTACAGGTTCCCACCCTAATTCTTTCAACAATTCGGTAACACTGCTAAGTTTATCGTAACGTATTTTCACAAATCTTGCTGCTCTCCGTTGTATTCTATCTATTTCTGAGATTAGTCCTACTCTGTAAGGGTCCCATATGATAGCAGCGTACTCCAAGTGAGGTCTTACGAGTGTAAAACAACATCGCTCTTTAATCTTCTCGTCGCATTTTCCTAATATTCTTTTAATAAATCCCAATTTGCGACTAGCCTGTCCGCAGATTTCCCGGACGTATTTCCCCCAAGACAGGTCCTGATTAAGGGTCACACCTAAGCATTTAACTGACTCTATATTTGATAAGTTGATTTGATTAATTGTGTACGTTTCGTTGACCGAGTTATTCTTTTTCCAAAAATACATAACAACGCACTTTTTAAAATTCAATTCCAACTGCCAAGAATTGCAACATTCATTTATAGCGTCTAGGTCTTTTTGAAACGCAATCTTGTCAGACTCATTGCCTACGATCCCTGTACATCACTGCGTCGTCTGCGAAGGGGCGAACTTTGCTCGTAACAACGGATGTGTTGATTCTTTTCTCAAGACAATTTCCACGTGCTCCATCTGGTGCATTGGCGCAGTAGAAACAAATGCTAAAAATAAAACGCGATGCATTTTTTGCAAAAACGGCAATCTGTCCACATTTCATCTCACTCCAGATTGTAAATGTTTCAGGTGCGTCGAATACGAGGTAATTGTGCATGGATCGCACTCGGTATAAGTACAGAGTAAGTACAGACGCCTTATGAATATGTGTGTATGTATGTACCTTAGGAATTAGAGCAAACTATCGGGGGGGTCATCATATTCGAGAAATATAACTGCGAGAGCATAAATATGGATCCGTATCAGAAATGCAAGATCGACGACATAGTTAAGGGACATTATGATAAGCCACTTAGTATTCCTGGCCTCATTTAGAACAACAAGCCGCCAGTATGTGTGATCGTCACGACGCCGTCTGAAATACAGAATTATAGAATGTGTGCTGGGCTGTACGACATGGTATATTAGACAGTTGTATTGGTTGCAAGAGGCCACTACAACAACATCAAAGAAAATCACTGCCAGGCCATTGGCAAACACTTGGGCCGAATATTTTCATCAAGACAGTACACTGCAAGCCACCTCAAGGTGGGTGAATCATTTTACTAACATACAATGCACTATTTGCTAAAATAAAATGCTAAAAACAAGATAACGTTTTAAGGTGGGTTTGAGCGAGATACAATTCCCATTGAGTCATAATGGAGACCATATTCAAATTTTAATTTTTGATGTCAGCGTCTGTTAGTAGTTTGAAATAAATATTTGAGTATTAATTCCGCAAAGATATAGTTGCATATGCCCAAAATTCTCAGTCATTAAATAAATAAAGCTACTTAAGTCTCTAACTTGACTCATTTTTTCCTGCCGTACGGCTGAAAACCCTTCAAAATAACAGGTTTTTTTCGATTCTGTAAAAGTTACTTCGGTGAGTAATAGATTATTTTTATAAATAGTTGAGAAAACATGAAATCTACACACCGTTAGTTTTTTGACGAAATCTAGGTGCTAGAAGTTCCTAATTGGTCTAATATTCTCCCTTTGCAGCTCATTGCCGTAATCTATCCCATGTAAAACAGCCTACCTTTTCAGGCAAATTGCTGGAAAAGTAGTTCGGCAAGGGGTTGATATTTTTGATATAATTGGAAAGATGGGAGTTTTTTTCTTTAAAATGAGGCCAAATTCATCAAATTCTAAGTGAAGTGATTTTTCGCTCTCAAACTACCTTAAATACATAAGCTATGTTAAAGGAAATACAAAACATTATAGAATATACATAGATTAAGTAAAAATAGCCTTTGATTCGCAGAAATGAACATCTCAGATCACTCATGTAGCAAACAAATATGTCAATATCGGACAAGCAATGATTTGCACTTCGTTGAAGTCAATCAATGGCATCTAAAGTAACCATAGTAATTAGTTTTGAGAAATGGATTACAAATATTCCACCCAATCTGTTGGAACGTAGAAGAATTTTAATACCAAAATTATTCAAAATCTTAGAACGGACATCGCCATTTAAACAACAAAGAAATATAAAAAAACTGACGTCTAGATTCGTCACTAATGATTTTTACCAATGACGTCCCATTTTAATCTAAATTGCGTATGGGTATCCCCAAATTAAAATTAATCAGTCGAATACACTTAAGTTGAACATACTCCCGCTTATAAACATGTAGGCACATCATAATAAGAGTTCCATAAAGCAGTGATGAATTCCAACAGATCTATTTAACGCTAAGTATATATAAGGTTTTCATAGTGATAATATTGGTAAGGTTCAATCGTTGCTCTTCCGATCTAATCGTTGGCGGAAAAATGGCATATTAAAAACCTCCGTCCAGCAGTTGTGTCATTATATATTCTACGATTATGATCTAATCTATCGCAGAACGGCGGGTTTCGCTAAATGTTTTTGACGTCGTGAGAAGTAATGTCGGCTTGGAACTTGCTCAAAAGATTTAGTTTAAACTGAAAGTCTGATAGGTAATCTGATATAATTATTCCCATCCCATTTTGTTGCGGCGTGCTGAAATTTTCATAGCGGCTTGTTATTTATCTTGCCGATCTTCGCAGCACATGTTCTGTTACTTCTCTACGACCGTGGTTCCAACCCTACCGATTAAGATTCCTAATTAATGGCAGCGTATTTTAAACTAGGTCAACCTAAGTGGTATCTATAGTAGCCAAGTTCCCTGACTTAATCGCGTGCCTTGAACAATACCCTTTTGACAAATTCTAATTAACGAATAGGTTGACCAGTTGTATCCCCAATGTTCTTACCTCTCGAGAAATCATGAGTTATTTTCACTCCCAGGCATTTAAAGGATTCGAAGCTTTCTAATTCACTATGCCGTTTGCAGCAGGCGGTATATAAAAGGAGAGATTTCCTTTTTCCAGAAATACCTACATCACAACCAATTTTTTCAAATAATTTTAAGGTGTGGTGTCACCTTGTATATCAAACACCAGTGTCTGGATCTCATTAGGGTATATCATACCCGAATGGTATTTCACGGAATGAATGGAATTTAGTATTCTCTATGGCTTCCTATCAGGACCATCTTATGTATAATAAACCAATTACTGCAAGGCCATAGGTAAAAATGGAGAATTAATCCTTAAGAGTTCGAACCCTATATCTTTCCTGACGACTGCGAACAATCATAGGTCGTCACACCTGTCATTAAGAAAGGATAATTGTACATTTATCGGCAGGTACCTTTGCTGGTGGAATTATTGCAATGATCATTTTTCATATATTTGCCAACCACCACTGTCTCGCACACCTGCAATTCCTTTGGATTTCTAATTTCACTATGCCTGCCTGCATCTGTCGACTAAAACAGCAATTTAATGTTGTGCATGTTCGATGGAACTCCCAATGCCTTGCCGTACAACCCTTGAGGTGGGGCTTGTACGTACGGCACCACTCCGAAGTGGAACACGGTCAAACGGGAATTCCACGACTCTTCCTTCGTAGTAGTACACACCTACCTCTCGCCGCCTTTCATCCGTTTGTTTTGTTGCCATGGTCGCGCGCACACACACACATACGCAGCACGTCGTCGTCGACGAATTCAATGCCTTCGCCCACACACTAAAGAAAAGCCGAACGAATCACCCTTTAATAACGCACCCAATTCCTTCTCCCTTCACAAAAACACACACACCGGAAACGAAGCAGATGATGAGGGCTAAACAGCGAAAAAGTCAACCGCTGCAGTACATTGTACAAGTAGGTTAATTGGAAGAACGTCACACAACAGACCGGTCGACTGCGTGCATTCCCCAGGATGAGATACGGATTTTTTTTTCAATGGAGAAATAAATGAAATTTAGATGCATTTTCCACGGACATACGGCGAGGCACCGAAGTCAGGCATTGAGACTTAATAAAAAAATAATATAGCGGAGGGGAATCGGCCTCTACGAGCAGAAAACCAATACTGCTTCCCCGAACTGAAATCTGGATGGCATTTTTTTGGGAAAAAATAAAAAAACAGTCAAAACCTTACCTCTCTACACGTCAATGGATCCAGTCAATCCTATTTTCTCGAAGTCCGCGCCTCCCCACGGCGTGTCCTCGAAAACAAAATGAAAGCGGCGCTGGAATAGGAAGTACTCTTTGGCTGCTAGAGAGAGAGAGCACGTCTCTCTCTGACATACATACACACAGGAGTACGATATCCAAGATTAAATCGATTGCCAATTAACACCGCCCCAGAAGAAGGCCTTGGGTCACACGCTGATGCACACACGGCAGAGGTGAAGAGCGGACGATTGTAAGGAGGAAGGCACGTCACATCACCCGAGCAGAAGAACCAGCGGATTAGAAGAGCACTTTGTACAAGACGATGGAACACAGGCGCGAAAAAGGACGTCGTATTTCTTGTATTCCTTCTCTCACGTTGGATGAGGATGGTGGGAATTAGGAGATCACACACTCAATCACAGACAAGAGAACACACGTTTCACGAGGGCCGATGCAGCACCCCAATCATCTCTCTCCTCCACCACGCTCGGGGGAATGTATTCCCAAGGTGGGATATAAACAAGTGCTGGGCGTTGCTATGGACACGTTCACGCGTTTGATGAGCGAGAACGGCGCACATTACACAACGATCGCCAAGAGATCTCTTTCTTCCGTGCTGCGACCCTTTCTACCGAGAAGAAATGAAAGCACTGACTGCACCCCGCTGCGCCTCCCCGCTGGCTGGCTGCTGCGGCCCTTGCCATCCGTCCCTTCGGCAATCTCCGGCCTCCTTCGGGTGTGCTCGCTCCTTGCCTTCGCGCGGGAGGTAAGGGCTGATGAGGGGCGAAGTAGCTCCGGCATCGCCCGCCGAGAGTCGCTAACGGACGACTCGGTTTCTCCCCGGCCACCACAAGGCGAGAGGTCGAACGTTTCGTTCGGTCGAAGGGGTTTGGTTGGTTGCGGAGGGAAGAAGAAGAAATCGATTCCCGCAAACGACGTGTGGACTGGATGAGGTTGAATTTCAATGGACTGGTAAAGTGGTGACGTCAGCCGATTGCTAGTCAACAGTTTCATTTTCCAAACAACTTCAGACGGAAATCTAATAGCCACCTAATAGCATTGAAAATCTGGACTTCGACAATTTATCAATTTTTTTTCGCTCATAGAGAGACATGTTAGTATTAAATTTAACTGAAATAGTATCATTAATCATGGCGTTAATGATTTCTGTTTTTATTAGGCATCATCAGGCGTTTTAAACTACGAGATCTTGATTTCAAAACAAAATTTCCGCAGCACCGCCATGTTCCGTAGATGTAAGCCCTAATAGTTACAAATTGTTCCGTAAGCGTCTGAATCGTATGATTCTTATCTACGGCTATAAATAGGTTCTATTTAAACAAATGTTATTAGCTGCTCTACGGACCTTCGATAACTCTATTTTGTAGTATTTATTGCAATTAATTATTTTTAAATTACTCGATGACGAGATGTATTGAATTTTCTCATAAAATTAAGATACTGAACTCTAGTTTCTGAGTAGAGTTATAGATGGTAAACTAGACGCTTTCCGCGCTATGCAACAAGATATTTAGTAACTTTGATGCGCGATGTTGGAGTAATCAATAGTCAACTATAGTTGTTATAAAATTATAGCAGTATTATTTAGTCATTCCATCGATTAGTATTAAAATTAAAATAATCTGCAACAACATTGTGAAGGACATGACTAAGTTGTGGTACACGACTTTTTTACGATAATGGGATGATTTCCTCTATTAAAGCATATTACATTATCTTCGGGGTCAACCTTTATCTCCAACCGGAAAAATAAATAAAAAAATTTGCAATCTGGCACGAAACACATATCCATTAAGTGAATTTCCATTAAAAGTATGCAAAGCGGGCAGGGTAAAAAATGCCAGCCTATGTGTATATAGCTTTGGTAAAAATACGCTGCCAGATCGAGTTTATCGACGGAAAAATTCGATGAATCTCCGATTTCCATACGTAGAAACTTCAATTTTCTCACTCAGAATATACGTTAACTATAGGAATAATGATAGGTCGGTACAGTTTGGCATTATTCAGAACAAAAGATACAAAATACCATTTGGGACCATATGCAAGTACACACCATTTATTTAGAGGAAGTATTAGGTTTGGAAGATTTTCTTTAAGCCATTGTAACTAAATTAAATCCGCATTTTATATTTGCATGCCCACTTCTGAAACTATCGTAATTTGTAGGACCGCTGCCAACGACGTCGTCTGCTACGGTAATACGAATGCGTTTTATGAATCAACATTGGTCACGAGGTAAATAAAAAAAATTAGGAGAGTAGTTGACACCTCAAAGCAACTATCTACTGTGAAAAGAGTGATCAACACAATCATAGTAAACAGAAATAATCCATTCATTCTTTCCTTACGGGAGAAACTGCTGTAACGCAGATTTGTTTGGAAAGAAAGATGGCGATCACAATGGCAACCGGGGGATGTGACGTCACACTTTACCAGTCCATGGCAACCACATGAAGTAATATTTCTATTATCCTCGAGTAACCAACCCTTCGATAGACTTCACTTTTTTACATAGTCTTAAATTTTTGCGATAAACATACATAGAACATGGGGAATAATTGAAAATTCCTCAGAAAACATTACTTTTCCAAAGAAATGCCCTAAAACTCTAAGGAATTATTTTCCTAAAACTTTTTTCCTTAGAAATGACAGACTTCGTTCAGTAATTTTCCTAGAACAAAATATGCTACTTAAGGGAAAACCTTTAGGCATAGGAAACATTACACCAGCATGAATTGCATAGAGAGTAGTGCGTAGTGCCTATAGTGTGAATTATTATAGAGGAAAAATATATATTCATAAAAACAAAAATAATATTCTGCATAGTTTCATATATACAACCATAGAGTTATCACAGTTGATTATGATGCTGACGAAATATTTCTCATTAAAAATTAAAGTTGTTCAACCATTATAAAAAATCACCTCTCGCAGTCAATTGCATTTGGTGTAAAATAAATGTATTCGAAGCCATTGCAACCCACTTTCAAAAGCATTTCCCAGGGAAAATGAATTCTAGGGAAATTGTCCGCTAGAGTTATATTTTATAGGGAAAACGGGAGCTCAATTTTATAGGGAATTTTCTGACAGGGTTTAAGTGCTCTATGACAGTGGTTTTCAAACTTTTTCGGTCCACGAAACCTTCATGAGCTTACAAATATTTATCTGAAACCCTTCCGCGTAAAAAAAATACATTTTATCAAAAATCTAGGGATGAAAATAATATTTTCATTTTAATATTCTCGTAAAACGTGTAAATAGTGACTAATACTAAGTAATAACAACAATAGTTCGAGGAACCCTTGGGAAGGTTGCTTGAAAGGGCGCCCAGGGTTCTGTTTAACAGTTTGAATATCGCTGCTCAATAATAGGAGTCCCCAACCTTTGTTGCGCGTACCCCAAGGTGATAGAATAGGTGCTTTTATCCTTCAACACCACGCGCGTGACCTGGATATGTGATTCGTGTTTAATGCGAAAAGGTATAATGGCGGATTTACGATAGAAAAAGAGTAAGAAAATGAATGATAGTATGACGAACCTATCTTATCTTATTTCTGTGTTCGCTTCTACCGTAGTACGTTGGCTCTAGCAGTAAATGTTGAACGTTCGGCAAAAAACTGTCTGCTCCAAACTTGCGCAAAAGATTTAACCTGTATTTCAAACTTGAATTGAATTTCTCTACGACACTACTGCGCGTTTGTCAAAGCGTGAAAGAAAGGAAACCGGTGGTCGAGTTAAGAATGGCAAAAATAACGGCTCCAATTACAATATGGTCAGGGAAGAAAGAAAAAAGATCCACGGGCAACAAAACGTTTGCCACCACCTCAGGTCGAAAAGATGCTCCATTTGCGGCCAAAATCACTCTCTCTCTCTTCGCATGTAAAACGTTCCTCATCCATCCGTTCGCGCAACGGATTCAAAAGGCAAAGGAAGCCGCTTTGTGCCTAATATATGTGTCTGCGATCGCACTTGGGAAAATCCTTGCAGATTTAGCTCATATGCATCATCTGTGATCCCTCGCAACACTGTCTTCTACATGAACACATCACGGCTGAAAAATGATGACTAGAGACGTCTGCGGGGGTACAGCGACGAAGCATCTCCTCTTTAACAGCTATAACTGCCTCTAATCAGCTGATAACAAGTGCTCTGACAGTAAATAGACATCATACAGCTGCATGGCGAGCACTGCTTGACACATTCTCCACTGTAAATTAAATGAATGAGAAATCGGCGGACGATCTACGGCTGACAAAAACCGATGCCGTATTTCTGCAATCAATCATCTGTCGTCCTAAACCAAACATATGGATAACGACGACGATCAAATCAAGACATAACGGGTTTGAGAAGACGCTCAATTGCCTGACGGTTCTCATCAATATCTGAATCTATCCCTAGCGATGCGATTTGCCGAGAAAACATCCGAAAGAGAAAATGAATGCCATGAGCCACATGTAATTTAATCGACTTGGGAATTGGAGAGGTTCTAGAGGATTGAAGAAGGACACATCGATCGATGCAAGAAGAACAATGTGAAGAACATTTCATACGGAAAGTGACGGAGCGGGGGGCGGATTATAGTAAACCTGTCATTTAAGGCAAATCATCAGCAGTTATGGGTGAGTCTCGTTCGCAGAGCCCTCAAACGCTTGGAGTCGTTGACTAAAAGGTTTCAAGATGATCCGACCTTTGAAGAAAAATACAGAGCAGTGATTGTCGAGTACAGAAATCTCGGTAACATGACCGAAATTAGGGATCAAGATCATGATGGATTTTATCTCCCTCACGCCATATGTGACGACGAAGTTGTGTGCGTGGTGTTTGACGAAGAGCAACACGGGCGAGACATTCTAATGGTTGGCCACACCATCCAAGATGACATATTTTCACTACTTCTGAGCTTCAGGCTTCACAACTACGTAATATATCGTCGGACATCGAAAAGATGTATAGGCAAGTTTTGGTCGCACCCGGAGATAGGAAATACCAAAATATTTTATGGAAAGATGACGACCAAGTGAAGACCTTCCAGCTGAATACCGTAACCTTCGGATTATGTGCTGCTCCTTTCCTTGCAATTCGGTGCCTCAAGCAAATTTTACGACGACGATGGAGAACAATTTCAGCTGGCCGCGCAGATTCTAAAGGACATGTATGTCGATAATCTCATTACCGGGGGCTGACACAATTCATCATCTACATCTACAAAATACCCTACAAGCCACCTCAGGGGTGTGTGGCAGGGGGTGAGTATTCACAAACATGCATTACACTATACCCTAAAGTTAGTGTAACTACGACTAATTATCCATTAGCATAAATCGCTAATGCTTGTCACGAGGCGAAGCCTCACAAGCATGCACTACACTACAGATATGCTCACAATGGAGAGGGACCGCTAATATATATTTATTTTGCAACTACACAAATGGACAGAGACTCAAGACTTATGTAGAAAACATGCACGGCGTGCTGCTAGTACTAGGTAACAGATAAGGATTCAATTCAATTCAATTGAGTAGGCATGTGAAATCCGCGATCAGATAAGTAGCCTGCTAAAATTAGGTGGATTCAATTTGCGCCAGTGGGCATCCAACGAATCCCGCATCTCGCAAGATCTATCCGCCGAGCAAATTGATACGAATGTATGGCTGAATTACGGAAATTCGTCACCAACGCTCGGCCTCGCATGGAACACGAAATCAGACTGCGTTACTACACAGTCAAATTTGAAAATGTCAGCGCGGCAACTTCAAAAACGAGCCATTCTATCGGAGATGTCGAGATAGCATTTGACCCCCTAGGATTATTGGGACCGGTCATTCTCTATGCCAAAACTATTATGCAATAGATTTGGAAACTTAATCTTCACTGGGACGAATCGGTGCCAAGCACAATTTGCACCCTGTGAACGGAATTTTTCCGCCAACTTCGCCAAATAAAGCAACTTTCATTTGGTCGAAGAATGCTACTGCCAATGGTTTCCAATGGAACACCGAAGACATTTTCGACTCGGTCAACCGGAGAAATCAGCGGTGGTTGAACATAGCCTCAGTCTGGACCATCGCATTAAATGGGACGATACGAGAGTTCTCTGGCGCTCGGAAAAATGTTGGGATCGCTTGACAAAGGAAGCGATAGAGATTAAAATGGAAAGGAGGAACGTAAACCGGGTTTCCCGTGGCTATACCATCAGCAGCTCATGGAATAGGATCCTAAAAAGAATTCAGATTGACAGAGCAAGACCAACGGTCAACGGCCAAATTTCAACGGTCCTCCGGTCAACATTCGGGGATAGACCAATCCCCCACCGCCACCGTCCGTATAAAACCAACGGACAATTTCGTTACGTGACATTTGCCTTAAAGATGGGTAACGAGTCGCTACCCGAAACGTCGGCAACATTTCAATTACTCACCCGGCGTAGAGCCCGAGAAGAGTTCATCATCGCTGGTTGGTACGCGCGTACGTACGCTAGTAGTGGACACGGGGTATTAGGGAATTATTGCCGTAATTGAAGTCAAAATGCGGTAATTCATAGGAAATGGCGCTGCAGTCGGCTCCTATGGCTGAAAAAAAGTGATAATTTAAAATACATTCGTGGAATAATAATCTGCATTTTTTCTGCATTACTTTTTGTTTTCTTTAGGTAACGCATTTCACCATCGAAAGCAGGATTTTTTGGACGAAATATAAAAAAATATGGAATTTAGTATTTGTTTTGACTCACACAGTCGCGGCGGAACCTACTTAAGGTGGTTTGAGCGAAAAATCACTTCACCTAGAATTTGACGAATGTGATCTCATTTTAAAGAAAAAATGCCATCTATCCAATGATATAAAAATATATACCCCTTGCCACACTACTTTTCGAGCAATTTGCCTTAGAATATGAGTAATTTAACATGGGATAGATTACGGCCATGCGCTTCA
Source organism: Pyrrhosoma nymphula (assembly GCA_963573305.1). NCBI lineage: Eukaryota > Metazoa > Arthropoda > Insecta > Odonata > Coenagrionidae > Pyrrhosoma > Pyrrhosoma nymphula. The sequence goes on from OY754330.1 coordinate 897,528, forward strand.
GAGGAAGAAAATAAATTAAAAATTGTATTTGGAACACCTAGATTTAGTCAAAAAACTAACGGTGTGTAGTTTATGTGATTTATTAATTATTCCAACAAATAAAAGAACTACTCACTATAATGATAATGATAAAATTGCAGAAAAACTTTCTGTTGTGAAGGAATTTTGTGCAGACGACCGGAAATCACACGATTCAGTTTGGCAACGTAGCACGGAATTATTTGTAAACAAACCGTCTGATCACAAGTAAAATTTTGCATCTCTAAGGAGATATTATATAATGTAAAGGTTTAGCATTGCTGACGTTAATTTTTTCCTATGAAAATACTAAGTACACAGAACACACTAAGTAAGAGCGGACGACGATCAAAAATAAATGGGATTCGCAGCAACTTTACTGCTAAGCTAGGTCGCTCTGGACGTCGACTGCTAGGTTTTTGGTATTTGCCTAAATATGAACACACATGCTGTTATTTAAAGGCAGCAGCCTTAAACAATTAAAAAAATATCCTATTTCTTTTTAAAAACATGCTTCCGTAATATCCTTGCAATCGGAAATGAATGTACACGCAGCTATATTCCCACTTTCGTTCGAAGTAGTGAAAACCCGTAGGATATCGTCACTTTCTTTCGAAACTAATACTTGAAATATATTGCAATGCTAGTGACGCCCAAAAGTAACATGAATTAATAGCCGTATTTTATGGAAAGGTACGTGTAATAACGAACTATCCACAGCAACCTCGCGGAGCACGAAATCGTTGCCCTTGCCTTTAATCATAAGTTTAGAATGTAGAAATGCCATAATTAATTTACTCCTAGGCAATTTCAGATAACTTATCTTCCCATATTATTGTGGAAAAATCTATTAAATTTTCACCCAAGTACATTAAAGCTGCCAAAAATCTCCTTACCCATTCCAGCTCAGAAACATACGAACTGCAATTTAAAAATGATGGAACAAGTTTGTCAGTTTAAAAAAATGTGCTCCACTGCAAATCCTAGTATCATGTAACTGCATCTCATAATCTAAAATTCACACAAGTGCTGTACTTCCCATATGAATAATAATTACTTGAGGTACGGTTGGATTAATCCAACCGTACCTCAAGTAACTAAATATCTTTTGTCAAATATTCTTGATTACATTAACCAATCCTGTCACTCAGTAATCTAATTGTAATTTCAAATGAGTAATTGTAAATAACATTACTAGTATATAGCTATTGTACTTATTTTATTTATCATTCAATCTTTCCCCAAGTAACTATCTTCTATCAAATTTACTTTATCTTGTCAACCATCCCAGTATTTCAGTAATTTACCACAATTTCCATGGTCTAATTACCAACCCAAAAAAATTAACACTGTTGCCAGGTGATGTGCCTCAGGTACAGATTTTTTAATGGTGAAAATATGTTAAAATATTGTTCCCTGGATTGTGTATTCCTTACAATTTGGTGTATTGTCTTTTCAGTTCAAGGATATCGCACCCAAAGTTTGCAATACGTACAAAAATTGTTACCCAAATGTGAAATAATTATTTGTGCAATTACGGTTGGTGATAACAATAACAAGTCAAGTCAAAGCCTAAAATAAGTTCGTTTAGTTAATTTCTGAAGTTTTTAAAGATAAAAACAAACAATTTGTGTCAAAAATATTCACAAAAACACTACACGTCTCTTACAACTGCTTAACTTTTAAATTTATATTCAAATATAGACTTTATTTTCACTTGGGAACTATCTCGCTCAAACCACCTTAAGATCGGAGGACGGCAGTGAAAGAACTCTGTGTCAATTACTTTGTGCGAAGTCGCGAGTAGCCCCCCTCAAAGTAATTACGCTTTTACCCGCCTGGAGTTAAGTGCTGCTCAATTATTAGTGAAACTCTTTGGTCAAGTAAAGGCCGCAGTGTACTTAAAGACGGAGAAAGTAATTTCTTTGGTCGGATTCGACCGTAACCCTTCAATGGATAAATTCATCGCCGCAGATCTTAAAAACGTCGTTTCCTGCCACCCGAGTCCCCGAAATACAGACTGCGGCATATGTAGTGCAGAATGGAGACGTTCGCAAGACAATCCCGCCGACGCACTTTCCCAGAGGCCAGTCTCACCAGTGGCAACAACCCCGTATGTGTGGGTAAGGGGGTCCCTCGTGATGGCTGACGGGCAGCGAGTCGACAACGCGGCCGGAGGGTATATACCATTCATCCCAGGCGTCTGTAATGAATTGCCTGGAGGTGCGAAAACATATACACATGCTTATTATCCACGAGGGCAAACAATGATGGACATTCGAAGCTCAACCAAGACAAGCAACGGCCTAAAGTTGAAATTTTTGAAAGATTCTCCTGCTACACAGCCTTGAAGAGATTCATAGCTATCGGTACCTCAAGCCCGGGCGGTACTACTCAAGAAATCTACATCTACAAAATACCCTGCAAGCCACCTCAGGGGTGTGTGGCAGGGGGTGAGTATTCACCAACATGCATTACACTATACCCTAAAGTTAGAGTAACTGCGACTAATTATGCACTAGCATAAATCGCTAATGCTTGTCACGAGGCGAAGCCTCACAAGCATGCACCACTACACTACAGATATTATTACAATGGACCATTGATATATATGTATTTTGAAACTACACAAATGGACAGAGACTCAAGACTTATGTAGAAAACATGCACGGCGTGCTGTTAGTACTAGGAAAGAGATGAGGATTCAAGTATTACGGAGTACTACTACTAAGAGCTACACTACCTAACGACAAACCTAGATAAAAGTCTCATTGGCAGTGCTGTTATGTTCCCGTATCACCAGGTATCTACAACAAAAGGAGATTTAATCGAGGCCGAAAAGATAATCGTTAAACGTGTCGAATTAGAATGTTTTAATAAGGAAATAAGGGAGCTCCAGAGCAAAGGAGAATTAAAGAAGAACAGCAAGATGCTCTCTCCCTTTCTTAGATGAAGACGGAATACTACGAGTAGTGGACGACTTTAAAACTCCGAGCTCACCTTCTCTCGGAGGCATCCAATGCGTCTTCCAAGATCAACCCATGTAACCTAAATCATCATTCGAGAATGCCACCAACATAATCATCATTCTGGCATCCAAACTACGCAGAGGTTTAGGCTGGTATAGACGGGCGGAATCGAATGCGTCAAATCATTGTGGAGCAGTGATTGTGTGTGTGAGGGGTGCCAACCGTTGATTACTTAATGGGAGAACTGACGAAAACACGCATTACGAGTTTTCCACAACGTTGGCATAGATTACTGTGGCCCGTTTTATATCAAAGAAAAAAACACCGCAACACCAAGCAACAGAAGGTATGGCAGTCTTTGTCTGCATGTCCATTTAAGCAGTACACCTGGAACTTGTCAGCGATTTATCCAGCGAAGGTTTCTTCGCAGCATTGAGTTGCGGAAGGTCTAAAAACATATATTCAGACAATGGATCAAACTTAGTCGGCGCGGCCAACGAACCAAAGAAAATCAGTTCTTCACTTCAGTCTCATATTTATTGTGATAAAACAAGGAAGTTCTTCGCCGGCCAGGAAATTATGCGGCATTTTTCTTTGCCTTTATCTCCTCACCTTGGAGGATTGTGTAAGTCCACCATTAAATTGTTCAAACATCACGTGAAACGAGTAGTGACCAATCTGCTTTTTATATTAGAAGAATTTAACACCTTCACAATAGAAGTGGAAGCAATCCCATCATGCATCTCTCACTCCGTTGCGTCATCCGATCCTAAAGACGACGCTCCTTCCTCAGGCACTCCCGGTCACTTTTTAATCGGCGATCATCTTTAACGAGCGTGCCCGGAATTTGTGTCCGTGATGATGTTCCATCTGACAGATTATCACGATGGCAGCACATCCAGAAGGTCCGCCAGCACTTTTGGACGAGACGGTACAAGGAGTACCTCAACGAGTTGAACATTCGCCACAAGTGGACATCCGGGGAACGTCTCGGTCACCGAAGGGGCAGTGGTTTTGTTAAGGGCAGACAATCTTCCATCAGGGCAATGGGCATTGGGCCGTGCTATCAAGACTTACCCTGGGGCCGACGGGATCATTAGAACTGTGACTGTTAAGACTGTAACACGCCATTTTGGCCGTGTTGGCATAAGTATACGATTAAGGACGCCATTGTGTATATTTTGGGAACACGTGCTACCGCGAGGCAACAATATCGTCTATGTTATGAAAACAACTTTAAACAATACCATTTTCTGTTTACGTAAACAAACTAAAACAATGCCGTCTATGTTATGAAAACAACTTTAAACAATACCATTTTCTGTTTACGTAAACAAACTTATAATAATGAAAGGGGAATAGCCTATCAGATACGAGAGAAGGGGAGAAAACCTGGAATGTTCTAGAACATACAGGAGGGGAGATGAGATAGTATAAAAGGGATTGTCAAACAAGGAACGAGGCTTCTTCTTCTGCTTCTTCTTAACAAGGGAGCCACAAGAGACGTTTATCGAGTGAAAGTCATACGAGAGTTTTTGCAGTGATAATTTGCCGGGAGTAAGCAGCTTTGGACAGCAATTACCAACGCCAGTGTCCTGTGTTAAGGAAGGATCCAGGAATCCGATAAACAGATACTGGGGCATAGAGTATCAGCGAAATTCACTTTGTACAATATCCGGTGAAGTAGAACAAACATTATAAATTAATACGAATATATTTGAGAAGGGAACATATATTGATTAATTGAGTAACTAAAGTGAATTTGTTTCATAAGTAAAGAATAAAAGGGTTATTATAAATATATGTACTGTTCAAGTGTATCATTTTAGTGCATGAATTAATCCATTAACCTTTGCCGCCAAGGACTACCGAAAGGAAAGGATCTCTCTCAAGGTAAGAAGTGATAAAGTGAAGGGTACCTTTTGTGTGTCGGGCTGATACAAGTCTATAACGTCGCGTGTTTAGGACCGCGCGAAAGAATAATTATTAGAACCCCTGTGATAAGGAAATTCATAAGGGGGGGCTAGTACATCAATGGCGCCCAGCGTGTAGAGCTTGACTACTCATTAGGTGAGACCACGAGAACCGGAGAGAAGGAGGATCATCCCGAAGGAGTGAAGAAAGAAGATGGCGGCCAACATGAAGAAATTTCCGGAGCTGAAGTCGGCAGAGCTACGGCAATTATTACGAGAGAGGGACTTGTTAGTAGGGGGAACCAAGCCAGAATTGCAGCAGCGATTATTACACACGCTAGAAAAGGAGGGAATAGATATAAGCACGTATGAATTTAGGGTCGATAGTGAGGAACCGGTGGAAACTGAGATGCAAGCGCTATTTAGGCAATTAAAAGAAGAACAAGATAGAAGAGATAGAGAGAGGGCAGAAGAAGCAAAAGAAGAACGAGAGAGAAGCAGAACGATCTTAGAGGAGATGGCTGAAGGGCAAGAGAGAAACAGAACGATCTTAGAGGAGATGGCTGAGAGGCAAGAGAGAAGGCATGCAGAATTGTTGGGGCAAATTAGGGAAGAAGCAGACGAAAGAGAGAGAAAGCTTTTGGAAGAAATGGCAAAAATAGCAGGAGAACATAGACAGACGCAGGAACGTATTGCATCATTCGAACATGGCTATGATGAAAGGTTTGCCAAAACAGACGGGGCGTTAGCAGAGTTATGCGAAGATGTCGCCAAAGAAATTAACGGAGTAGGAGCGAGGCTGGAGGCGAGCGATCTCAGGGTCCGAAAGTTAGAAGCGAGTTACGTGAATTTGCATGAGAACGTGGAGGAAAGGTTCAAGAAGATGGCGGACGAGCTGAGACAACAATCCACCACAAAAGCAGCTGGGCTAGATGAAGAGGCAGTCCAACGCATCGTGCGTGCGGAAGGCAGGAGACCTAACGTCACAACGTCACCCGCGGGAATAGTACAATTAAAGGTCCCAACGTTCGACGGGAGGCATACATCAAGACCCATGAAATACCTACACGAGCTGTGCGAATACCAAGAGATATATCGATTGCCTGACCAGATGATGCTCCAGGTCATCAGACAAGGAATGGTTGGGAGAGCAGAGGAGTGGTTCGCTGCGACCCGACACCTGTATGAAGATGTGAACGCTTTCCAAGCTATTTTCACGGAGCAGTTTTGGGGAGATGAACGTCAAATGCTGATAAAACGGAGTTTCGACACGGGAAGATACAAGGAGAACGGAGGGCTCACGCGAGTAGAATATGCGACGGCCAAAATTAGCGTAGCGAGGGAGTTGACGCCGCCAATGGAGGACGGAATGATCATTCTTGTTCTCAAGAAACACTTTGGCATGGAAGTGAGCGTCGGCATGATTTCAAATAATGTAAATACAATCCCGCAATTCTTGACGTTATTGGCCCGCTATGATAACATACCGCGAGAGGACGGAAACTCCGAGGTGACTGGACACCGAAGATGGGGAGACCAATACCCAAGGACCCATGGAGACCGTACGTGGAGGACACCGGAAGACACATCCCAACACAACCAGCAGTACAGATGGGACTCGAAGAGGTCACAACCACGAGAGTGGCAAGCGTCGAGCCAGCAGAGAGACGGACGGAGAGACGATAACTTTCGCGGCGAGGGATACTCTCAACGGCCGGGCGAGAGACCAGCTGATCGACGCCGAGGACAAAACAATATGGCGGAGGCGCGCCCACCGATGAGAGAGCGCCCTGTCAATTCCATGATGGCGGAAGAAAGTAACGCCGCAGGGAAACCGGAGCAGGAAAACTATTAGCGGCAAAGCATGACGAAGGTCCCAACATGCCGAGGCCGGAAGACGGAGAGGGATTCTGGGACATACCGAAGGAGCAACGGGCGAAGACACGGAAAGTGAGAATAAAACGGACACCACCACAAGAGGAGAAGATAGAACCCCACACGGAGGAGGAAACAATATGCAATGTTTTTGAGTCACCTCGAGATTTCTTGACGGAGAAAGAAGCGAATAGGCCGAAAGTAATTAAATGCCCGGAGATTAGGGTTCAAATGGAAGGAGTGGCTGTGAATGCACTGATAGACACGGGATCGGAGCTAACGTGCATTAGCGAGGAGTTTTATCGGGAGAATCAGAATGCACTGCGAAACGCTTTGGAGGTACCAGTCAAAGGAATCCGGATAGCTGGAGCCGTCGGAAGGAGGAGTGGAATTATAAGGAGGCAGATCTGTCCGAGTATAGAGATAGACGGATTCACCACAAATATGGCCTGCACGGTGGTGCCGGAGCTGATCAAACCATTCATAATCGGGACGGACACATTAGCTCAACTATCCGCGAAGATTGAGTACGATCGCAGGATTATAACCCTAAGTGAAGGAAAAAAGGAGATCGCATGTAAGTTTAGGGAAATGCGCATGGACGCACAATATGACAACATGCACATAGAAACCAGCGAGGAGTATGGGAAGACGGATGGCGAGGAAGTACCACGAGAACAAAGCTTAGAAGAAAGTGACTCCGAGAAGATCGCAAATGATATATTTAGGATACGTGAAAATATCATTAAAAAAGGCGAAAAACGGGCGGAGAGAAGAAGGAAGAAAGATAAGAGGAAGAGGACGAAATTTAAAATAGGAGATGAGGTTTTAGTACGTACCAATCCGGTATCCGAGGAGCAAAGGGGGATTTATCACGGCTTCCTGGCATTATACGAAGGTCCATATGAGATTTCAGAATTCCGAGGGCCAGCCACGTGTGTAGTATTTAATCCAAAAAAGAACGAAATACGAGGCACTTTCCACTTCAGCAATATTAAACCATATATGGAACAATAGCACAGCACTTGGTATCACTCACATCACACGAGCACACGAGAAGAAGACCGTAGTCCAACTGACCATAGCACGCAGTCATTAAACTGAGGAAGCTAGCGCCGCAACATTATAATTTGATCCGTTCTAGCAAGGGAGAACTGTTTACCGATAATATACATTGTATCAGGGCCCGACATGCGAGGGGAGCTTACGAACGAGAGAGAGAGGTTGAACTTGGCGGCAAGTGGATTAGCACAATATGTATGTTTCGTGATATCTTTTCTCAATGTGTGTATATTCAGTGTCATGTTGCCATTATTTGATTCGTGTTTTCTTATGTATGAATGGGCTCGTGGACGTAGATTGAGCCGGAAGGAGGGAGAGTGTATCACCTGAAGGAACTTTAAGTGCTGTGAAGTGTATATGTGTAATGTGAATTATGGCCTTTTGATAACCCAGTGTTTTTAAGGGGTTAAAAGTGAGAATGAATGTTGAGAAGAAGATGGACAGTTTTATTATTTGCACGTTATATTCACGTTCAATGTATCAGTTAATAACGTCGATTTATATAATATGTTCTTGATTTTAAATTACGTGAATAAGATTTTCATTGGTTATTTGCCTATTTCAAGCAAGGAAGAAAGGGAAGAGACCATATTGTTATATGGTATATCATATGTCTTGAGTTAAAGGAGGAGACGCTGTTTGTAATTGTGTTTATTGATATAAATGTATTCATGTGTGATTTCTGCTGTAACACAATATACTTGGGCACAGACATTATTTAGAGGGAGGCTAAAGTTTGAAGGCGTTGGGGCCGCGTTAGTTTACATTTGAAGGCTTTAAAATAATTCCTTTCTTATATTTCCAAGTCATTATTTTAATGGGGCTAATGTAACACGCCATTTTGGCCGTGTTGGCATAAGTATACGATTAAGGACGCCATTGTGTATATTTTGGGAACACGTGCTACCGCGAGGCAACAATATCGTCTATGTTATGAAAACAACTTTAAACAATACCATTTTCTGTTTACGTAAACAAACTAAAACAATGCCGTCTATGTTATGAAAACAACTTTAAACAATACCATTTTCTGTTTACGTAAACAAACTTATAATAATGAAAGGGGAATAGCCTATCAGATACGAGAGAAGGGGAGAAAACCTGGAATGTTCTAGAACATACAGGAGGGGAGATGAGGGAGTATAAAAGGGATTGTCAAACAAGGAAGGGGGCTTCTTCTTCTGCTTCTTCTTAACAAGGGAGCCACAAGAGACGTTTATCGAGTGAAAGTCATACGAGAGTCTTTGCAGTGATAATTTGCCGGGAGTAAGCAGCTTTGGACAGCAATTACCAACGCCAGTGTCCTGTGTTAAGGAAGGATCCAGGAATCCGATAAACAGATACTGGGGCATAGAGTATCAGCGAAATTCACTTTGTACAATATCCGGTGAAGTAGAACAAACATTATAAATTAATACGAATATATTTGAGAAGGGAACATATATTGATTAATTGAGTAACTAAAGTGAATTTGTTTCATAAGTAAAGAATAAAAGGGTTATTATAAATATATGTACTGTTCAAGTGTATCATTTTAGTGCATGAATTAATCCATTAACCTTTGCCGCCAAGGACTACCGAAAGGAAAGGATCTCTCTCAAGGTAAGAAGTGATAAAGTGAAGGGTACCTTTTGTGTGTCGGGCTGATACAAGTCTATAACGTCGCGTGTTTAGGACCGCGCGAAAGAATAATTATTAGAACCCCTGTGATAAGGAAATTCATAAGGGGGGGCTAGTACAAGACTAATGATAATACATTTAAAAGAAACGTTAAAAAAATTGACATTGTTGCCAATCATACTAATATATAAAAATTGAATGGTGTCTGTCTGTCTGTCTGTATGTTGCTCAATCACGCAAACACTACTGAACCGATTGAGCTGAAATTTGGTATGTAGTTAGAAAATGTATCTGGATGAAACATAGGCTATATTAAAATCTCTCAAGGCCCCCCTGGTGGTCCCTGGTGGTCCATGCTAAGCATTGGGTTCGGTGCAGTGGTTTCATTTTTTGCTTTTGAAAATTACTTTCACTCAGGATAGAGGGCTGGAATTTTTTTATCGGATGGCTGAATAAATGAAAATTCTAATTCTTTCAATCGATTTTCTTTTACGCTTCGTAATTGTCTTAATATCATGTTTTATGCTGAAAAATCTCACATTTTTCTCTGAAATCAACAATAGCATATTTCCTTGACAACCAGAGATTTGAATTTCAAAGGATATTCACGCATCTGGCATTTAGGTTTTCCTGCAGGCCCATAAAAGCACGTAGAAAGAAAATTTGTATGAGAAGGGACCAGAGTCCCAAGAGCCCCATGATCGATTGCTTCTGGGGGTAATTGATAAATTCAATGCATATTTACAACAAGTATACTCTTCAATGTTTATTCTCAAAGTAGCTCTCATAGGGGAACTGCATGCATATGAGAGAACACTTACGTAATAAACGATAAACATAAAGAAATTAAACGTGCAAGAATATTTACGTGCAGCAAATAGTAATGGTAATAATGCCTCTGTTGCTACAACAAACACGGCGTTGTTTATTATCGTGTAATACTCACATGTAGTACACGTAGTGGAACCGTCTGCCACTCATTTCGATTGCGAGTTGTTTTTTAGACCAATTTTCACATCATACGAACGAACGAAGGAACGTCAACGAGTATCATACTAGGTTAAGAACTCCTCAATTGACTACGCTGACAGTGTTATTCAGGCATTTTGGTTTTCTTATAAAATACGTTCAATTTTTTTCACACCCGTTGAAATTGATAAAGATTGCGAACAGTTTTTGAGACCAATTCCCACTTCATAAACGTTACAAGTTATTTAAATATGTTTAAAAGTGTAAAAGTGCAGTAAACTTTCATTCACTCAATCATCGCGTTGCCTTTTCAAGTATCTCACTCGCCGCTGTGTTTCCCCTCCTTGGACTTAAAAATATATCCATCAACATGCCTAAAAGAAAAAAAGAGTAAACTTTCGAATAAATCTTCTAGAGCAAGAGGAATGTGATCTTTGCGAGAAAATGAGCCCTTGCAATAAAAACGACAAAGATTAGAAATGATCAAAGACATGTCCACCAGCGATCTCATGATCATCTCCCCGTGGTGTTTCAGGGGGTTACGCTAAGAACCGCACAAATTTTATCCTAGCCCAACCTGCTGACGGGTAACCAGCTATAAATCTGGTTCAAATATAGACCCATCTGTTCAAACTTTAATATTTATTAAGATGGCGGAAATAATAATGACGTCACTAAATGCTTCTTACGCGAATGAAGTACGGAAATTCTGCGCAATGAACGACATCCGTGCATGAAACTCGGCAAGTGCACTAAGCATCACCATAGATTTTTTTATTTAGCAACCGAAACCAATAATTATGGCTACCCTTTATGCCGAAGGCGCAGTCCGGGTGATGGAGGATTCATAGGTGAAATAAACATAGAAGCGGCTGGGAATGCTCTTTTTGACGTTGTCAACCCCTGGATTGTACCCTACTCTCAAATTCTGATGAAGATTCTCAACACAAATATCAACGTTGAATCTCGCAACTCAATTAAGTCATTGAATGCAAATATATTTATGTACACAAGGGATGTGATCAAACTCTTAATCACTCAGAAGACGGCTCAAGAGAAACGGAGGGACGAGGCCCATTTTTGGGTTTCCCGTGCATGAAAGAGGACAATCAGTCACTCAACTCTCCGTGCACCTGACAAACGGTCAGCGTGTCTACTACAACGAACACTACATACAAGATAGGATACGAGCACCTCAAATGATCACGCTGACAGTATTCTTCAGGCTTTGTGGTTTTCTTAAAAATAAGTTCAATGTTTTTCACACCCGTTGAATATCAACGGGTACCTTCAGCTAGTAAGTGATCATTATGCTTGTGATTTGTGTAAAAGACTATCAGTTGCCAATTAGTGATAAATATTCTTGGGTTTTGTATATAAAACATTATCATTCCTGGGACTAGTGCATTAACATAACAGATTATCAACCCGGAGGTTGCTTGGAAAGTGAGAAAATAGTGCATTGTGGAAATTTATTTGTGTGACTTTATGCATGACAAATTTACTCTTGAGAATTTAATTAATTATTTGTGCACATGAATGTATTTGGCATTCACAGAATGTGTATTTAGTGTTGGTCGGGATCCTCCCAGCGAAGGGAGTATGTTCCGTCGCATTTCTTTGTATATTTTATTTTCAAAGGCAGGGGTCTTCGACCGGCGAAAAAGGGTTCCCATCGCCGCGCGGCCAGGTATTCTTGGGATTTCCAAGGGTAATGACCCGGGGTTTGCCGGCCCTGCAGACAAAGAAGGTGAATGACCAGGGCTTGAAAGAGGCCGTACTTGGAGAAGTTATTGCTCTCCCCCACCCCTCTGGAAAGGGTGTCACCAGATGCAAGGGGTAGGGGCTTTGCTTTGGCGTGGACGACATAAGAGCGTCGTCAGTCGTCGCTCAACTCTTACCGCGTGCTCATCACTCGACTTGTAAACGTACCAATTAAACAAAAAAAATGATCTGTTGTTAACACTGGTCGGCAAAAAAAAAATTTTTGTCGAGCCCTGATACCATTCCTGATGATTCTTATGTTAAATGACCTCCTGAATCCGAATATGACATCCGTTTTCCTGCATCACCCACCATTTTTAGGGGAAGCCCCCGCTCTTATTTTTATCACTTTGCGATAATTTGGAGGGATGGAAAGGATTATTTTACTATCATTTATATTTCTTCTCAGGTTTTAGAGAGGTGAAAAGTTCTGAAACACGAAAATTTATGGTAAGGAGGTAGATTTGGGGGGATTAGTCTCCGTAAATTGTAAAAAAACGCATTAAATATTATCAACTTTTTCTTTTTTTTCGCAATTTTTTCACTTATTTTCTTCATATTTCAGCTCCTATTCTATCTTCCCCTCCCTCAAATATCCCAGAATGATGGAAATATATATCAACAACACATAGCAGCAATAATAAAAATATTTAAGAACAATGCATAGCAACAATAATTAAAATATGTAACAATATTTCAGAAGATACGCTACCACGCTGGCGCTCTCAATACCTCGCGCGCATCAATAAAGACTAAAATGATAAATATAATGAACGATGAATAACATAAGTACCTTCATTGGGTATTTGATTTCCTTTTATACCCTGAGGTAGAAGTTTCTCGTACCAAAAACCAGCAGTACTCTGCCAATATGCCCGCATTCCACTTCCTTGAATGTCTCCTCTCAAATTTGCTAATGTCTTGATTAAACCGTTCCCCGTGTTCATCTGAAACTGCTCCTAAATTTTCTGGGAAAAAGACCAGGTGTGAATGAAGGAAACCCACTTTTAGTGACATGTTACACCCCATGGCTCTTGACGCAGACAGCAATTCCTCGACATGAGCGACATAATCATCACTTTTTTTGTTACACAAAAAGTTCTCACACACGTTTCGGAATCCAAGCCAAGCTTTCTTTATGATTCAGGTGTTTCATCAACGTCGAATCTTGGAAAAGTTTTCTAATCTGGGGGCCCACGAATACTCCTTCCTTGATTTTAGCCTCACTAAGACGAGGAAATTTAGTTTTTAAAAATTGAAATGCATCACCTGTCTTGTCTATTGCTTTCACAAACTGTTTCATCAGTCCGAGTTTGATGTGAAATGGTGGCAAGTAAATATTTTCTTTCGGGACCACAGGATCATGACGACATTTTTATAATCAGGAGTAAAGCTTTCTCGCACAGGCCAGTTCCGTACGATGTAATGTTTTTCTCGGGCTCGGCTGCCCCATTCATAAAGGAAGCAGCAGTATCTCGTGAAGCCTGATTGCAGTCCCGTGAGTAGAGCGACAACTTTCAGGTCAGCGCATACTTTCCAATTATTATCGTGATAATTAATTTTTTCAAGGATTCGGCTGATATTTTCGTACGTCTCCTTCATATCATCTACATCTACATCTACGATGTACCGTGCAAGCCACCACTAGGGTGTGTGGCACGGGGTGATTCCACACCAGGCATGCAGCACTCGTCCCAGAACAAATCAGAACCTCGCACGCTCCCCCTAGCGCTGGCGAAGGCCAAAAAGCTGTCAGGAGAACAGTGCGCAGTCAAACCAGAAACTGGGAGAGTGATACGTAAATGAACATGCGGAGAAATGCTATAGACACATCTAGTGGTTAATATTACTGATACTGTTAATTTATGAATACTGCGAGATGCTACTTCATGCAAAGAACAAAATAAAATAATGCCGGAGTAATCGACCGGTGTGAAGAGTAACGATGTAGTGTTAATAAGCACAAGTGAAAATTCTACTCTACCTATTGAGGGTGGGAGTTTCATGTGATTGATCTATCGCAACTATTATGATCCCTTATTGTGCGTGGGAAAAATGACATTTTGAATCTATCGGTTCGGCAGTCAATTTCCTTTATTTTATTCCTGTGATCACTTCTACTATAGTACGTTGGCTCTAGAAGTATATGTTGAACGTCCGGCAAAAAACTGTCTGCTCCGAGTTTGCGCAAAAGATTTAACCTGTTTTTCTCCCTTCGATCAGTTAATGATTCCCACCCTAATTAATTCAACAATTCGGTAACACTGCTAAGTTTATCGTAACAACTTTTCACGAATCTTTCTGCTCTCCGTTGTATTCTATCTATTTCAGAGATTAGTCCTACTTCGTAAGGGTCCCAAATGCTAGCGGCGTACTCCAAGTGAGGTCTCACGAGTGAAAAATAACATCGCTCTTTAACTTTGTCGTCGCATTTTCCTAATATTCTTTTGATAAATCCCATTTTTCGACTAGCCTGTCCGCAGATTTCCCGAACGTGTTTCCCCCAAGACATGTCCTGAGTAAGGGTCACGCCTAAGTATTTAACTGACTCTACATTTGATAATTCTGTTTGATTAATTGTGTACGTATCGTTGACCGAGTTATTCTTTTTCCAAAATTCCATAAAAATGCACTTTTTAAAATTTAATTCTAACTGCCAAGTATTGCACCATTCATTTATAGCATCTAGGTCTTTTTGTAACGCAATCTTGTCGGATTCATTGTCTAGATCCCTGTACAACACTGCGTCATCTGCGAAAAGGCGAATTTTGCTAGTAACAACGGTAGTGATGTCATTAATGTATAAAAGGAACAATAAGGGACCAATGACACTTCCCTGAGGTACACCTGATGTAACTTTCACTACATCTGAACTAACGCCATCTAGAACTACTCTCTGTTCGCGGTCGGTTAAGAACTCTTTTATCCAACATATTACGTCGTTGTGTATTCCGTATGCTTCCAACTTAACGAGTAACTTTGAATGAGGGACCTTATCGAAAGCTTTTTTAAATCTAGAAATATTGCGTCTACTTGGACAAGCTTTTCTCCCGAGGAAAGAATGTCGTGAAGGAAGAGGGCCAACTGGGTTTCGCAAGACCTGCCTTTCCAGAATCCGTGCTGATTTGACGTTAACAAGTTCTGACTATCCAAGTACCCCATAATCGAACTGACGATTATATGTTCCAATATCTTGCACGATATAGACGTAAGGGAAATCGGTCTATAGTTACTGGGCTCTTCCTTATCGCCACTTTTAAATATTGGTGTAACGTTCGCGATTTTCCAATCGTAAGGAACACGATGTTGTGTTAGAGATTTAGAGTTAGAGAGACAGAGTACACAACCGGGACTGAAGGCAACTCATTCCCGTTGGCCAACAGGACCACTTTCAAGCTTGTCTTTGATGTATCTATAAACAGCCTCCATTTTTCTGGGTCACATGGCATCATCAGTTCTATCATCAATGCATTTGAATTAGGGCAAAACACCAAGCCTTCATCTTCTGTAAAAAGTAGTTTCAGTGTTGACTGTCTGGTCCTATGGGAAAAGATTTTTACGCCCTTTTCTAAGAGATTCCACTGCTGACGTCGAGAACCAAGAAGTTGAAATTTCGTCTTAGGCAACTCCAAATCCCTTACGAGATCATTCAATTCTGACTGAGTAACGAGGTGAGGTTGTCGATCAGCTGAATCATCAGAACACTCTTCATCATCGGTGGAAGTATCACTTGGTCCTGGCTATTGTTCAAAGTCTTTCAAATCAATTTCTGGCTCTAGAGTATAAGTTTTTGGGGGCTCAGGGATTTGCAAGGTTCGTTTTGAGGAATTGGTCTTATTGCTGAAGGGATATTAGGATAATGAATTGTATGCTTACTTTTGCTGGAGAACCCGACGGTGGAAGTCATACAAAAGTAACAATCCGTGAGATGACAGCGAGGTTCACGTAAACCTTGAGCACAGCAAATGGCATAGATTTACGCGTCCCTTTGAGCCATTTGGTCAAACTACTGTAACAAGTAGTGCAGCAAACTCTTGGAGCCCAATCCTTGTCCTGATCGCCAACTTTGCAGCCAAAGTAAAATTTATAAGCAGTTTTAAGAATCAAAGAAAGAGGTTTTCGCTGCGATTTTAAAGTCAATTCACCGCTAACATAGCAGAAACGATCAGGATGATTTTTACACACGCGTGGCATAATTACACATTAAATCACTAATCACAACTCACACCCACGTACTGCAATTCACTTGGAAAAAGCCGGAGTAAAACAGTTTCCACTGTTTTACACAATTTAAACAACTTGGAAACACAGAATCATTGCCTAGAACACCGACAAGTTGACTCAGCGATCGCTAGAGGTATACCAAGGGAAGATGGCGACAACTGCAACATAGTTGATTTGAGAGGCTGATACTTTGTAGAACTCCATGATGAAGGTAAAAGAATACTTTGTAACTTCAATGAGAATATAAGATCTCAATCGTATATTTTTAGTGGAATTACAAAGTATTATTTTTTCCTTTGTTTTGCTGTGAAAGCATGAGAGTTGCTGTCCAAGACTGAGCGGGCGAGGCATTGCGAGCGCCAGAGTGGTAAAGTAAATCTTCCGAACTATTGCTACACATTTTAATTTTTGTTGCTATGCTATGTAGCAAAATATTTTTACTATCACTGCTATTTCTTGTAGATATATATTTTCATAATTCGGGGGAGGATGAGGTAAAATGGAAGCTGGAAATTTTAGAAAATACGTGAAAAATTGCGAAAAAAACGGCAAAATCTATCATTTTTAATGCGTTTTTATACAATTTACAGGGACTACTCCCCCCCCAAATCTACCTCCATACGATAAATGTTTATGCTTTATACTTTTTCACCCCTCTAAACCCTTAGAAGAAATGCAAATGCTAAAATAATCCTTTTAGCCCTCCAAATTATCGAAAAGTGATAGAAATAGGAGGGGGGGACAAATAGGGGAGGGAAAATGGTGGGTGATGGGGAAAAACGGAGGGGGTCGGACGGTGATGAAACCCCCTAAATTGTTAAGCCCCTTGCATCCACGAATGTAGTATGATCGAGATACGTCCCGCAAATTTGGTCGGAATCTGGGTATAGGGCAATTTTGGTCTTTTTTCGCCATTTTGACATGGAATTGAATAACGTGTAGCCGATAAAGAATTCCCTACGTTTCGTCGGACAGGAGCGACTCATCAACTTGTGAACATGACGAAACGTGATCAATTGTAAGACCTTCAAGAGTAAGTATGTACATGAAACACACGAATTAAAGTCAATGCATTTTTTTTATTTTTTCATAGTGAAGTCATCGTAATCTGGTGAACAATAAAAAAACATCGGGAACATAAGAATAGAAATGAACTGTTTTTGGATAGCATGAGGTGGAAATTCTCTCTTTTGTTCAAAAAGGAAATCCACGGGCAAGATTCTACAGATATTTATCGCCACCCATCATCGGAACCTTGCCAGTGAATAATCCTACTTTTTGAACAATCATGACGGAGTTACATCATCTTTTGCCTGATATCATTGAAATTCTCTTAGGTATTTCCACCAATAAATCGTTTTGTTGACTCTGGCTGATATTTCAACAACATGTATATTCCAAGAGAGCTGACTTGTAAAAGTCCAGCCGAGGGTCAGAACTGAATTTTTAGAGGGTATAACATTGGTTGTCGATAATTTTGGAGCATATTAAATCTACGCAATTTGGCATCTTTTTACTACCAAAAAACTGGATTGCGTCTTCGTGGTATTATTAAGTGAGCAGTAGTTTTTCTAATGTGAAATCTGGAGTGACACAAATTCTGGGAACCTTAAATAGTAAATGATTTTTTTTTCAACGGAGCCTCTAATTGAATACGCGTTCGCTGGAGTTCCACGCCGTTCCGTTGGGAGTACCTTTTTCACTATATAGTACATGTATAATGGTATTGAATATTTTGAATTGATGGAGAACTACAGATTTACTAATTCACACGTTTTTGGAGCTGTACACGGGATATTATAAAGAGGAAAAATAGCACATGGCTGATATCATATATTGTTATGATGTAGATATGCACTGAGTTACTGGAGGACCCCCAAGAGGTCAGGTCAACAAAAGAAAAAGCGTAGGATTTGATAGATAACTTATTTAAAAGAGGATAGTACGTGTCATAACACTAGAATGCCGAAGGGTGTCATTTTGACACCCTACGCGTACATTTTTTGCGGAGCGGGCCTTTAAAGATTGTTGTAGAAAAAAATCTTTCGTGGCTTTTATTCATTTTTAGTGCTTAACAAAACGACAGTGTTAAGGGATTACCCCCTCCCTTTTTTCGTCTAAAAAATCCGAATTTACCTTGAATGCCGGAGGGTGTCATTTTGACACCCGGTATATTTTATCATTTCTTCTTTCGGTTTAGGTGTATGCGGTTTGATAATTACTAGTCAAATTAGTATTTTACAATAGTACATTACCTTCATGAATGTTTATGTTTTACATAATTTAAATAAATATCGGTTGTTTGCAATTTTTTAGAAAATTTAGTAGCTCGTGAGGAAAGTATTCTCCGCTTTATTTTGCGAATGAATCGCCTTGAAACCAGCCAATTTTTACCGCGGCGACACGTGTTTTTTGACAAAGAAATTGTGTTTTCTTTTAAACAATTATGTATTTTAACAGTCGTAATTGATTTTATCGTTTGCAAATTTGCATTTTTGAAAGCAGACTTCCACATTCTAAGACGAAAACCTGTTGCAAAAATTATTAATACTTCTAAAAAGAATAAAACAAGATTTTCTTATCTTATTGATAAAAGGTGTTTTATGCACATATAATGTAACTATTTTTATGTAAACAATAAATGTTCATAAAAAGTATTCAATGATTACTTATTTATCAATTACGTGCGTCCTACAACGTTTCAGCGTAATCCTCGATGGAAGACGCAGTACAAGAGAGTAGACTTTTTGCATAAAATTTTTTTCTTAAATGATAGTCTTTAAAAAAAAAAATTTTGTTGAAAATATAAAGGAAACAAAAACAAACATTGCAATGAAGTTCACAAATAAACAACTACAAAAAACATAATCTGCAACGTAACGCGGCCATAATGAACATGGGTGTCAAAATGACACCCTCCCGGCATTATAGGGGGATACAAAGTACCCGGCATTCTAGTGATAATTTCATAAAAACCGTTTCACCCATGCTTTCTCATTGTACTTGGAACTGAAAATATTGCCTCTCAGATACTTGTTTTTTTATGAAGTATTAAAAAAATTTTATTTAAGCAGTGGTGACGTAGCAAATTTGTTACCTAAGTTACACATCATCAGTTTGCGTCTGAGAAATGATGTTTGTTTACCAAAAGTAAATCTGACGTTGTACCAAAGATGTTTTCTATACATCTCAAGAAAAATATATAATGTCCTTCCGACATGCATCAAGGAAGAAATAAACATCCGGAAGTTTCTTTATGAAATAAAATCCTGGCTACTTCTTATAAAAAAATATATAGAGGTCTTTTTCTGTAATATTCAAGCAATAAATACTGAATTAATTGTAAAAAATGAAAGCTTTTGAAATGTTTTGTTATTGTTTTTGTTAATGTTCTACAACAGCTAATCATGTATGTATGTATCTAACTCATAACCACTGTTATCGGTGTTTTATCGTTGTGTCAATTCCACTAATATTGTCATAATTTTCACAGGATTCTATAAATATTTGTTTGTGTACAATTCTACTCATGTATATTTCGTTAGCATTTTTGCATGGATAATATGATATTAGCCCCAATACAGGAATATTCCTTAGGGGTTACCCAATTATTGTTTTTGTAAAAATAGATTGAAATAAAAATTCTATTCTATTTTATTTGTACCAACAAGTTAATATCATTTATTAGCTAGAAAAAAACCATCTCTGTCTCTCCTATGAGCATGAACTGTTTTCTTTTTGTATCCAGTTGTTTTCGGGCATTTCGAGTTTGGCAGCGGAATAATCCCAAGCTAGCATCCGACGAAGAGGAGATGAGTCACATAGCTGAAGGGTCGTCGTCATCCATCACTTCTTAAACAAATGCCTCTTAGCAACTTGCTGCTTCCCTGAAGAGAGGATCTCTGGGCGAGCAGGCGTGGGGTGTCGATCACTTTGTTTGTTTTATTTCCCTTCTCCCAAGACCCCATAAAAAGCAAGGGATCACTTCGCTTGTAGTAGGTGAGGGTACGGCATTTAATTCTTGTTAGTTGCCGACTGTGAGCGTTTAAGCAAAGCATATGTGGCTTAATGTCGTTAACTGGTCAAAATGCAAAGCAAATACTGGCCAAAGACGTAGTTCTCCCAGTCATTCATAAAAATACATACCTTGGGCATCCAGAGAAATGTGCTTCTGGCAATGGATTTTGTATGAGAGGAAAAGGGTTATAAAGCTGTATGTTCACGTGAAAGAGTCACGACGTGCTGTGCCATCTTTCAGGTCAAAAGAGGACTTCCCAAGTAGTACACGTCTATCCAACCAAACCTTGGGTACTTTAGTTTAAACTAAAGTTCACACATAGCAATGCACTGCCTTTAGCTATGCGGTAATGAATATTTTCCCTTGCAGAATGTGTTCGTGACCCCCCACGTCTCTATTTGCAAGAGGAACGACTGGCTTCCACCCAAAAACCCTATAATTCAGCAAAAAATTCTATATTTTCATCAAAAATTATTTTAGTTACCTGAAAAAATAAAGAAAAATAGTGACTAACAACTGTTGGAGCAGTATTGAGTTCCCTGTTCATTCAATCGAACGATTTTTAAAAAGAATCCGGGAGAAAATCATTAAAATTGGCCCCAAAACGGCGATTCTTGGTCATATGAAACTTCAGGAAGGAGGGGGGGACCCCTAAATATTAATATTTTTCTGACAAAACGTTTTTGGGTGTATCTGTGGCTAGAATCGCACCTTAAACCAAAGTTTCAAATCTATTTTTTTAATGTTTTTTCGATGTAGGTACCCTATTGACACATTCATAGGATACGATTGCATCTACGCGGGACATTGCGCGAATGAGAGCGCGTTAGCGCCCAAACGCTCACAGTCGGCAACTAAAAAGAATTGAATGCCGTACCCTCACCTACTACAAGCGAAGTGATCCCTTGCTTTTTATGGGGTCTTGGGAGAAGAGAAATAAAACAAAGTGATCGACACCCCACGCCTGCTCGCCCAATTTAAGGGAAGCAGCAAGTTGCTAAGAGGCATTTGTTTAAGAAGTGATGGATGACGACGACCCCTCAGCTATGTGACTCATCTCCTCTTCGTCGGATGCTAGCTTGGGATTATTCCGCTGCCAAACTCGAAATGCCCGAAAACAACTGGATACAAAAAGAAAACAGTTCATGCTCATAGGAGAGACAGAGATGGTTTTTTTTCTAGCTAATAAATGCTATTAACTTGTCGGTACAAATAAGTTAACTGTTAACCCTGGTCCGGTGTGGAATTGTTACTACCAGAATACTAGGAGCATTCTAAACAAACTCTCGGACCTCGCCGCGCATATCAATGAACTCACCTCCTTTCATGTGATTGCGCTTACCGAGACATGGCTTAGCGAAAAAGTCTGAGATTGTGAATTGGATTTTGCCACATCTCACCAAATATTCCGACGGGATCGAATCTCTCGCGGGTGGGGGCGTACTCTTGGCCATAGACTCAAATATACCTGCATTTCGGCGGACGGATCTTGAATCGAGCTGTGAGATCCTTTGCACGGAAATTCAGACTAAACGCAGCAACAACTGTGATCGCAAACTATTCATTGGTTGCTTTTATCGCCCACCCAACAGCACTCTATCCGTCCTTGAGGCTTGTTTCAACTCTGTTCTACGCTCGCTTGGTGACGTTCTCCTATTTGGGGACTTTAATCTTTCTATCCAGTGGACATCCCGCACCGAGGGCCGCACCGCCACCCCTATTGATGACTTTTTCATTCACCACTTTATTAACGGGCTTGGGCTCGTGCAGTGCAACCCCTACCCCACCAGAAATCTGGCAACACTCGACCTGGTTCTTTCCTCGTTCCAACTTCCCTCTATTGCCGTTGGGAGAAACATTTTCCCATCCGACCATGATTCGCTCGAGGGCTCCCTCGTCCTTCCCATCCCCACTCTTCCTCAACCATCGCCCCCTCGTAGGACCATCAGGGTCTGGAACAAAGCCGAATGGCCTGCTATTAACCGGTCACTGTCGCTAATGCCCTGGCAACTCCTTGAGTGCGGAACCCCAGAGGAGGGGCTTGAGGTCTTTTATGACTTCGTCAACGCGACCATCGTGGACTTCGTCCCTTCCGGTCGGGTTTCCAAGAAGAGGCCCCTTTGGCATTCTCCGGCGACGACCCTCGCCCTCAAGAATAAGCTCATGGCTTTGAGTCTATGGAAACGTCACCCAAACCAGCACACCCGGGCCACGTTTGTGGATTTACGGCGCCATTGTTGTTTTCTCTTGCGGCGGGACTATAAAAACTTCATCCAGGGTATCACAGACGAAATTCGTGTGAATTCAAAAAGATTTTGGTCACTCCTATACCAGGGGCGGATTAAGGGGGAGGGCGGGGGGGGGGGGGGGAGGCCTATAAAAGATGGTAATCTTTTAGGTGGTTCTCCGATGCAAGTTTTTATTTCACCAGCTCATTACACAATGTTTAAAGATAATTGGAAAATATCAAAAGCTAGTTGTATAAACAGACACAGTATCCTAGATGTTCGCAATTGTACTTTAGTAAGCCTTTTGATGAACAGTGTTGTGAAAGCTTTGGTGCCGTAACGGAATAGTTATAAGCTATTATACTATGTATGCAGGCGTTTATACACCTATTTACTATACATGCAGGGAATCGTTCCGCGAGTTTGGACAGTTGATCCGTAGTGCGTCTGCGAGAGGGGAATACAGTCTCCACGTCCTCCTTCAGCATTGCCTATTATTATGGGACACCCTCCGCTCTCGTGCTCGTCGCGACATGTCAGTTGCCCGGCTCTCGCGAGTGTATTGTTTCAGTTGTAGTGAGTGACAAGTTCAAGAGTTCTTCACATGTTTATGACCCTGCGTCGTTTTTCTTTTATTCTGTGATATACCTGACGTGCAGATCAACCTTTCAGCCAGAGATGGTAAGTTCAGTCGGTTAATTACAAAGACATAACTTATTTGCGCTTTCTCGCGCTCGCCATTAGGGTCGGACGGCCGGCTTCAAGCTCGGGCCCACATTAGCCTCCGTTGCTATTCATCTGCTTTTTGATCAAGGAATTGAACACCCACCTATTTACTGGACTTTTATTTTCATTGTGTTGTCATAGAAATGCTGTCAGAGGTCCACCCACCGTAGTTTTGTCCCCTCTCCTTTCGATAGCGGTAAAATTGAGGACTCTCTAAGCAAAATAATTTTCAAGTATTACGCTACAGGGTGAGAAAAAGATATGCTTATAACGTTTTTTTGCAACTCGTCGCAGAAGGAAGAGTTAAGGTTTACTTATGTTTACAGGCGTCTTCTTCTAGTAGGCCTGGTACTAACAATAAGCGGAAAACTAATAGTGCCTCTGCGGACCTTCGAAGCTTATTCTCTCGCGTCCAAAAGCAAAAGACGCCATAAGCAGCATGAGTAAATGCATAATTTGTTAACACCATGCCTTCATGCTACACAACTGACAATGAGACTCAGGCTGAGTCCATGGTCCTTTTACAATCCCATCCACTTAGCCACGAAAAATCGACTGAAGCTTCAATTTCTTCACTTCCTTTGGCTGAAAATTTCAACTGTGACGTAGTTCTCTTCATTGTACCAGGAAAGGAAATACCTGATGATAGGAAAAAAGCAGAACTTTTGGAAGGCCCTTGGACATCCACAAGCGACTACAAGTATCCCTTTTCAACTCATAGGAAGGGAACCGCGGAAGAGCGTCGTTACGTGAGGATAGAACATCTTGAAAAGTACCCTTGGCTTGGGGTTTCTCCCTCATTGAATGGACTTTTTTGTAGGTATTGCCCTTTTTTCCCAATCAACGGCAGCTTGCGGTACAACTTTGCAGTTAAAATCCCTCGTTACAGAGCCGTTAAAGTTTTCAAAACTGCTAGGGAAACTATATGATCTGGAAAACCACCAACACACAGTCTATCACAAAGATGCAGTGCCCAGTTTGCCCTGAATTTTCTGGAAAATACAAAAAACCTGAAAATCAAAACAGAAGCCAACTGGACGGCTACATAAGGGAGAAAATCAAGGAAAATAGAGAAAATCTGAAGCTGATACTTAAAAATGTGATTTTTCTTGGCCGTCAGAACCTACCATTCAGAGGTCATCGGGACGACGCGACGGTGCATTATCATTGGAAGAGCCCTTGACGAATGACGGTAACTTCCGAGCATTACTGCGTTTTCGTTGCTAGGTATTATAAAAAAATTATAAAAATATTGAAGGAAATTAGTATTTTCTGAATATGTAGAAATCTTTTTATTTCATTGCAACCATTTTTCATTTTGTACGGTATTAAAGAAGATTTATTTCAAGGAGTTCGAAATCCTTGTGTAGGCTGCCGCGGGTTGATGGATGGGAAGATGCAGGTCTTCCGCGTTTTGCACCGCGTTGGTCTATGTTTCCTCGGACGACAGTTTCGTAGGCGTTGTAGTCGGCTTCTTCTGGCCGGTGAAGTGAAGGTGCAGTCATTCGTCGTCTTATATATCTCAAGCGTTAGACCTGACTCCAACGGGTGAGATATATATAATACGACAAAAGGCTGCACCTTCACTCCACCGACCTGAAGAAGCCGACTGAAACGCCGCCGAAACTGTCGTCCGAGGAAATATGGACCAAAGCGGTGTAAAACCCGGAAGACACTTCACTTCTTCACAAGAATGACATTCTTTGCATCGTTTTTTTACGTTTTTCAAATGTGATTAGATAGATTTACTCAATAATTTATCACATCTCTTATATAGAATATAGCCACACCAAAACTACGTTCCAAGCGCTTCATTTCTTTTAATTTTCCGAGGGAAGTCCACCCTGACCTCTATTTAGTTGAGATGTATTGCATACCCCCCAGGCGTCGCGGGAAGTAGTGAACCGCCCCCCCCCCCCAAAAACAACGACCTTAATCCGCCCCTGTCATAAACGCAAGAAGGTCCCACCGAGTTCCTGCCTCCCTGTCTTATAATTAAGCTGAGGATATTGCCTAAAATGCCTATTTTTTCTTTTACTCAGGAAACCAATTTTATGAAGTTATAAGTTCATTTAGGATCATTTATGGCGAAATTAAAGCGATTTGTTACTGCCTAAAAATATCTTTTTTACCTGTTTATGCCTTTTTCTGCTGATATTGCCTATTTAAGAGCCTAAAAAAGCAATATTCTTTTCAACGTCGCCTAACTTCTCTTTAGTGCAGAGCTTGTCTGTTATTTCAGTTCCTTTTTTAATCTATCAAGGTTGAAATAATGCCATTAAACATGCATAAAGAAAAATTATCCAAAGTATTATTAAATAAAGAGTAGAAAAACATCTACGGTAATTTTACGTAATGCGTACATGCGATGGTTTCGATTGCCAAAAAATTGTTTTTGAAGGTACCACTCAGTATTGCCGAGTTTAAAGCCAGTATTGATATTATGGGGAACATGGCTAAATACTGCATTATACTCTGCTGATAAAATTATTGATATACGTGAGGTATGTGACAGGAATAATGTGCGCCTCCGATACATCAGTTTGAACGTCTTTTTCACCCACTTAAAGGTACACTATTGGGTCATTCCATGCCAAGTGGTCCCCGCTCGACCATCACGGATTTCAATGAAATTTTGTATGGACATTTACACATATCCCCAATAAACATTTGTTAAGTTTTACGTTCGCCGATGGTATACTTGCTGATATATAGTAATTTGTTTGACCCCGTGCCGCAGCCTTCTTCAGTATGATTATGAGATTTTGGTAACTTTGAGGCATAGTAACTCAGGAGATATTTTGATAAGAGAAAGAAAAAAATTGGCTATCTTGTACAAAGTTTTGAGCTCTATTAAACAACATAATAAAAATAACTGTAAAAGCGACTTCCTTGTAGAAAATTCAGGGCGAAACTGGCCCGAAAAATTGCGGATCGAAAAAAATTAAAATTTTGGCTTTTTATATTTCAGGAAGTAAAGGTATATTCAATGTGAAACTTTGAGCATGATAACATTTTAATACATGGTTTATGAATATAATATTTCATCTTCCTAGTGATTTCCATTATTTTAAAAATCGAGCAAAATGTGACACTTTTTGTAAAAACGCCAAGAATAGCGTATTTTCTTCCCGCTTTTCCAAGAAAAGACCCTCTGGAATTTCTTTTGGATCATTTTCATTTTAAAGAGAATGATTTCAACCCTCTAAAAAAGTATATCTGGTTTTTCATCACGGGCATACAAGGCCCTACAATGTACAACGTTGAGGATGACATTTGTAAAAACGACAAAAATAGGTTATTTTCTGCCCGCTCTTACAAAAGAAAGACCTGGATACTCTTTTGAATCACTTTCATTTCACTTGGTTTTTCATCGCGAGCACATACGGCCCTAAAAATATGAACGACGAGAACATTGTTATGGTGGCGCCAAATGGATTCTGTTGTTGACTTTCTTTTTTCGGGATTCATTCCGCGATTTTATAATTGCAATATAATTATGATGTTTTTCGTCCTGTTTGTTTTATGTAGACATTTTTAGTATATTGCGTACGTCCATGGTGACATTGTCACTACCAGTTCAGGCATTTGAACCCGTAACCCCATCGCCGTAGGGGTCGTACCCAATTGCCGTGCAATACCAGTTACGGGTGGGTTTCTTGGTTGAGGATCCCAAGCCTACAATTTGGTTTCTTCGACAAAGTTCCAAATCCTTGTGTGGGTATCTGTCTGGTTCCAAAGTCAAAGGTTAGGCAGCTTATCCTAGGTTCCCAAGCCTAAAGTTTCCAAGCCGAAGCTGATATGTTTTTTTTTAGACTTGGGTAAGGAGACTATACTAGAGACTTGGGTTAAGTCGTGGCCATGTGGCAATTCTGCATTGAGTGACTTCGAGTTTTTAAAATTGTTAGTGATGTCATGTATTCATTTCTTGGATCCTTCAAATTTCATCTCAATGAATCCGTTATTCCACTAGAGGTGCTTCTAGAATGGTGACAGCTGTTACTGGTATCGACCAACTCTTTGGGGCCAAAGTTAATAATTGAACTTTCGTCGATTTATCGGTTTCTTTAATTTTTTTTCATGTCTTCGATCAAATAATATTTTAAGCGACTATTTTAAGTGCCTATTTTGAAATTTTTAGTGCCTATTTAGGCTGCCTATTTTGAAAATTTTAGTGCCTAAATGTCCTCACCCATCCTTGAACTACAACCTTGACGTGGTGGAAGGGCTTGTGCGTTCCAATGACCCCTAGAGCTGGACTGGCAGGAGTAAGCTCATTGCTCCTGGTAGGGCCACCCATGCCAGATAGGTCGAAGGGTAGGAGCCAGACGAAAGGCAGTTCCGTGATGGTGTCACGTTAAAAATACCGTTGAGTCGCGTGGGAATACCTCTCAACTATCACTTCCCAGAACATGAAAGTCATTCAAAGAGAACTGATTCCTGATGAGGGCCGGGAAGCTTGAAAATATTAAGCAGGAAATGGAAAAAGGAAAAATAGATGTTTTGGGATTGTGCGAGGTGAGATGGAAGGATAGCGGGGACTATTGGAGTGATAGCTACAGGGTAATTTATAGTGGGAGAGATGAGAGTATAGTGAGAGAGATGAGAGGGGTAGGCATGGTACTAAACACAAAGTTGGGACTGAGGGTGGTAAACATTGAACAGGTGAGCGACAGGATACTAGTGGTAGAAATAAAAGCACGTCCGACGAATTTCGTACTGGTCCAGGTATACATGCCTACGAGCAACTATAGGGAGGAAGAGGTGGAAGAGGTGTACGAGCAAGTAGAAGAAATAATTAGAGAAGTTCCGGGAAAGAAAAACCTGATAGTGATGGGTGACTGGAATGCAGTGGTGGGGGAAGGGAGGGACGGATTAGAAGTAGGAGGGTTTGGGCTAGGAAGAAGAAATGATCGCGGTGAAAAGGCAGTTGAATTTTGTAGAAGAAATAAATTAGTAGTGGCAAACACTTGGTTTAAACATCACCCCAGGCGTAGGTACACATGGAAAATGCCGGGTGATACTGGGAGATGCCAAATTGATTATATAATGGTAAGACAGCGATTTAGAAACAGTGTAAAAAACTCTCGTAGCTATCCAGGGGCGGATGCGGACTCGGATCATAACTTGGTGATGATGAAGTGTGAAGTTAGATTCAAAATGCTTTGTAAAGGTAGGAAGATAAAGAGGTGGAACCTTGAAGCATTGAAAGGGTTGAAAAGGAGAGAATACCAAGAGCTGGTAGAAAAGAACATAGGTGAAGAGAAGGGGATGGGAACCATAGAGAAGAGATGGGAGGTTATAAAAACAGGCATCGTAGGAGCGTCAGAGAAAACAATAGGAACGGTGGAAAAGAAGAGGGTTAAGAAGCAGTGGGTTACAGAAGAAATGATAAAGAAAATGGAGGAGAGAAGGATATGGAAAAATGTGAACACCGACGTAGGCAAGAGGAAGTACAAGGAATTGAATAATAAACTCAGGCGAGTGACCAATCGGGCTAAAGAAAAATGGTGGAAGGGACAATGTGAGGAAATGGAAAAGATGCAGGAGGAGGGGGAAGTGGGCGCTTTGTACGCCAAGGTGAAAACGTTATCGGGTGGTAAGAGAGGTCAAGCGATACCAAAGGTTAAGGACAAAACAGGGAAGATATAAATCGAGAAGGAAGATATCCAAGAAAGATGGAGAGAATACGTTGAGGAGCTATATGACAGCGAGAATAGACCCCTAAGCCTAGATCTAGAGGATGAAGGAACAATAGATAAGGATATCCTCGGACCAGAGTTACTTGAGAGTGAAATAGAGAGGGCACTAAGAGAGATGAAGGGTAGAAAAACCGTGGGAGCCGATAACCTACCTTCGGAGCTCCTTAAGAATCTAGGTAGTAAGGGGAGAAAATCGTTTTTCGAACTTATTCGCAGGATCTACGAGGAAGGAGTATGGCCAGAGGATTTCGTGAAAACAGTATTAATACCTATCCCGAAGAAGAAGAAAGCTTCAGAATGCGAGGAGTATAGAACAATCAGTTTAATTTCGCACGCGGCAAAAGTGTTGCTTAGAGTACTAATAGAAGGTTGGAGGGCAGAGCAAAGTGCTATTTAGGCGATGACCAATTTGGGTTCAGGAAGGGGAGGGCAACCAAAGACGCGATTGCGGTAATGAGGACACTTATAGATAGAAACTTAGAGCATAATCAGGATGTTTTCGCTTGCTTTGTAGATTTCGAAAAGGCGTTTGACAGAGTAAACTGGGAGAAACTAATGCAGATACTGGGGTAAATAGGAATAGATTGGCGTGACATGAGACTCATCCGAAACTTATATATGGGGCAGAGGGCTCAGGTAAGGGTAGCTGACTGTGAATCAGGGTGGGCAGTTATAAGTCGCGGGGTACGACAAGGGTGCCCGTTGTCGCCTTTACTTTTTAACATCTATGCTGAGGAAATGGTAAGAGAGGCATGGGATGAGCTAGATGTGGGAATGAAAGTATGAGGCCAGTGGACAAAGTCGGTTAGATTCGTAGACGACCAGGCGTTGGTCAGTCGGTCATCGAAAGGACTGCAAACTTTAGTAGATGCACTGGAAAAGCAGTGTGAGAAATACGGAATGAAGATAAATAATAGGAAAACAAAAGTAATGAGATTCTCTAGGACAAAGAAAGCGAAGCTGGTGATAAGAGTAGGAAGTCACAAACTGGAGCAAGTAGAACAATTTAATTACTTGGGTAGTACGCTAGAAGAAACAGGACATAGTAGCAAAGACATTAGGAGGAGAATAGCGCTAGCGAAGGAAGCGTTCAATAATAGAAGGGAGCTGATGACGGGGACCTTAAGTAAGGATGTAAAAAAGAGGCTAGTGAAGAGCTTGATATGGAGTGTGGCGTTGTATGGGGAAGAAACGAGGACCTTGAGAAAGGAAGACGAAAATAGGCTGAAGGCTTTCGAGATGTGGATGTGGAGGAGGATGGAGAAGGTGCGTTGGATGGAAAGGAAGACAAATGAGGAAGTGCTTGACATGGTGGGCGAGGAGAGGAAACTTACGGAAGAGATTAGGGGAAGACAGGGTAGGTGGCTGGAAGGGGTAATGAGGGACGATGGTTTGCTGAAGGCCGTGATAGAGGGTAGGATGTTGGGTAAGCGGGGAAGGGGAAGGAAGAGAATCGGTTTTATGGACGGGATGAAGAAAGGTAGGACTTATGCTGAGATGAAGAAAGAAATACTAGAGGTAGAAAGGGCACGGCACGTGTAAGAGTTCGTCGGATATTCTCTGACTTTCATCACAACCTACCTTTAACCGGTAGATTACTGTAATGAATGAATGAATACTTGTCACGAGGCGAAGCCTCACAAGCAAGCACTACTACGCTACAGATTTGATCACAATGGAGAGGGACCATTAATATATCTATGTATTTTGCAACTACACAAATGGACAGAGACTCAAGACTTATGTAGAAAACATGCACGGCTTGCTGTTAGTACTAGGTAAGAGATAAGGATTCAAGTATTAGGGAGTACTACTACTACTACTAAGAGCTACACTACCTAACGAAAAACCTATATAAAAGTCTCATTGGCAGCTGTTATGGTCCCTTATCGTTCGTGGGAAAAATGACAATTAAAATCTGTCCGTTCTGCAGTCTAGTTGTCTAATTTTATTCTCATGATGTGATCTACCGTAGTATGTCGGATTTCGTAAAATATTATCAACGTCATCAGAGAATAGACCGGTTTGGAACTTACATAATAGATTGAGTCTAAATTTTAATCGACGCACAGTGGTCCGAAATCGGAAAAAGCCGGACAAAAGTCCAAAATGGCTTTTTTTGAGATAGAGACTTGAAACTTAGCGTAAATACTCATAACTGATTACTAATTATAGATTTGTACGCCATTTTACATCAATACGACCCGTTGCTGAGATACAGTAGCCCAAACTTGACCAATTTTTCAAAAACACGCGCGATCTCGTTTTTCTTCGAAAATCTTTGAATTTAAGCAGGTGGTGTTGCGTTGGTATGATTTTTATGGAATAAAAAACGCAAGATTCCTTTGACCTGGTGCTTTGTCTATATTTTCCATGACTTTTGAAGATTTTGGCTCTCATCTGTCTGGTTTTGCAACGCAAAATGGCGTACCCGTTTTTCACGTGAAATTTGACATAAAGTAGATATTATCTTTCGTTTACGAAATATATAACTCGGGAAATTTACATCACAGTGTAAAGTAGAGATTTCTTAAGAATACTAAGAAGAAATCTTGGAAAAAAGTTTGCGACGAAGGAAATGAGAGCGATTTTTCGATCGCGCGTCAAGGCTGAGTAACACGACGCAGGACCCTGAGGCTAGGTAACTGCGGTCGATTTTTCAAGTTTTTTGAAACTTTATTCTTGAAAGTCGTCATTTAAAGCACGGCACGTAGTCAGTGTTGACCTAAAAGACTATACTGAGGATATTCCCAGGATTATAGATCGATCGACTAACCATTTAACACATTACTCTAGTGAAGATGCTAGGGATTGGATATTTGTCGGAACCATCCCACATATAAGAAATATGCTTCGGGTATGAAGTAGGGTTAACAGATTAAGTCGGCATGCTAAAGAGAGTTAGAAATAAACTATTTCCGGGAAAGGCAACAACCGATACTCTTTTTCCCTTGCCACCCTCGCCGAGGTGGGTTGCGTGGAAAGGGGATTTTTATGACGACGCACAGCCTTTGACGGTATTTAACGGGTTCTTCCACAAGGGTTTTTTCCTTTCCCCGGCAGAAATGCATGTCAACTTGCAGTTTTATTTTGGAAGTGGTGAAGAAGTGTCGTGCTTGTTGTTCTAGTGTCGTGTCGTGCTCTAGTGTAATTTTCAAGTTCGCGTTGCCCAGTGATTTGTTGCGGGCTTTATTGAATTCCCACTTGCTATTCTCGGAGTTGGGCAGCGAAGTGATTTTCCTGCTTGAACTTTTGCAAGGTGAGTGTTTTTTTATTATTTTCATTTCAAAGATGCGTGTATTTTCGTACTACTTCAATGAAAGTGTTAAATTACTTATCGATTTTTACTGTTGTTTTCGCCTCTCATTGATCATGGCAATTATGATTTTGATGCGTGTTCTCTTTACATATTTCTAATTTTCAAATCACCGCACAGGGTTTTGAGCGTTTTCTAACGTAGGAATGGATTCAAACCAAATTACTCGTTTGGAGTTACATAATATAATATTAGAAATGAAGGGAAATACATCAGACGAGAAAAAAATACACTTGCTGGATTATTTGTCGCGGAGATTAAATGTAGAGAGCTATGATGATGCTCTTGATGGTCTCCGTGTATTACTTCGTTTGGGATTCTGGCTTTATTACGAAAACATGTGGAAAAAATGTAGCCAGAATAATGAAAGATTTTTAGTGCGATGTGAGGCATGGCTCGCAGAGCCAATTATTTTCCCTGAAGTTGTCCGTCAATACTTTCCTGGTACTTCAAAGGGAACTGGTATGTATTATATTTAAGTATGTTTTGAACTTTTAAAGAAAATTATATTTCTGAATATCTATACTTATTCTATATCTTATACATTATATACACGATTCTATATCTTACAATTATTGCTTCATTAGGTTCATTGGGTCGGCCCGAGAAAGATTTTACTTATTCTTGTGACCGATCTAAAAGAAGGAAAGTTCAATATATTAAAAGTTGTTCCTCAGTAGCCGAGCTGGCATTAGCAACCTCTCTTGTTTTAAGGGAGGAAGGAGATATTGCAGCCGCACAGTTAATTACAAAAGTAACGACAACTACCCCCACTAGAGCTAAGAGAGTGGAGGAAGAGTGATGAGGTGCAGAAAGATATGTCTCCAGAGGAGGCTTTATCTTTGATCATCACCATTGGGCTGACTAAAAATCAGTACAATGTGTTAAGACGCTCCGCTCGTACTTACTGACATTCCTTGTACCCCAGCTATGCACGAGTGCTAACAGAAAAAAGTGCTGCATACCCAGAAGCAATACGCATCACAGAAAACGTATGTGAAGTAAGTCTACAGGCTCTATTAAACCACACTGCATCGAGGATACTGGCATGCGAACCCATAGCTCTAGCGGCCAGTAATGAGGTGAACTGCACCTTAATATGCAAATATGGCTTTGACGGGAGTTCGGGCCATTCACAATATAAACAGTGTTGGGAACAGGCGGATTCTTCCGATGAATATTTATTTATGAGCTCCCTGGTGCCACTTCGTTTGCTGAATGACGAAAATGGTAAGAGTTTGCGGCGTTTTAAATTGCATATCTTGCTTATTACGAATTAATCTGACTGCAGTAAAATTGAGTACTTAATTCCATGTCTGCTGTTTTAGGTGAAATAATCTGGCAAAATCCTCGCCCATCATCAACCAGATTTTTCCGGCCTATTCGCCTCCGGTGGCTGAAGGAAACCAAGGAAGTTGCTATTGAGGAAAGTATTTATTTTCAAAGGCAGATTGACGGGCTGAAAAATTGGAGCAATGGAAATTACTCAGTCAATTTCAGCTTGCTGCTAACCATGATAAATGGAAAAGTGAGACAAATTCAAATTATTTTTATTGTGATAGACAAGAATATGGTAGTGCTTATGGATTTAAAAAATTAAATTACGATTATTTTAGGCATGCAACGCATTAACTGACAATCCGAGTATGAGGTGCTACATCTGCGGAGCTACAGCTACGGAGATGAATGATTTGAAGGCAATGAGGAATCGACCTGCAGATGTGACTAAATATTCTTTTGGATTGTCAACCTTGCATTGCTACATCCGGTTTTTTGAATGTGTGCTACACATATCGTACAGACTTGAGTTCAAAAAGTGGCAGGTAAGAAAGAATACAAACAAGCTGGAATCTGGTTCAATGGTGAAAATACCTTTGAATTACGAACAAAATTCTTTACAGGCCCGAGGAAATCTCAAAACACTGCTTATACAGAGAAAAATAAGAATTCAGAA
This sequence comes from Pyrrhosoma nymphula, assembly GCA_963573305.1. Taxonomy (NCBI): domain Eukaryota; kingdom Metazoa; phylum Arthropoda; class Insecta; order Odonata; family Coenagrionidae; genus Pyrrhosoma; species Pyrrhosoma nymphula. The sequence goes on from OY754330.1 coordinate 931,886, forward strand.
GGCTTTTAGAGAAAGGATGGGGTTGATTGTTGATGTTCCAAGGCCTGGATCAGGTAACACGAATGACGGTAACACGGCAAGGCGTTTCTTTGATTCCCCAGACTTGGCCGCTGATTTGACTGGTAATTGAGTAAACGTGCACTGTAATAGCAAAGCATATGTAAACTTCACGCATGTGTTTGCATATAAACTGGTTAAATATTTCATCTAAATTATTAGTTCTCATAGGAAAGTATGATGTACCATCAGCAGTAAATTTATTTATCATGTTTTAATTACAGGTATCAATGTTGATCTCATAAAACATTTTTCCATCATTCTGAGGGCAATATCCAGTGGCATAACTCTAAATTATACAGCTTTCTCGGACTACTGCCAGAGAACTGCGGAATTATACGTCAAGCTGTATCCGTGGTATTATATGCCAACCACGGTACATAAGGTACTTCAGCATGGAAGCGACATTGCGAAAGAGGCGATTCTTCCCTTGGGACAACTTTCCGAAGAGGCAATGGAAGCCTTGACGCGCGATTGAAAAATCGCTCTCATTTCCTTCGTCGCAAACTTTTTTCCAAGATTTCTTCTTAGTATTCTTAAGAAATCTCTACTTTACACTGTGATGTAAATTTCCCGAGTTATATATTTCGTAAACGAAAGATAATGTCTACTTTATGTCAAATTTCACGTGAAAAACGGGTACGCCATTTTGCGTTGCAAAACCAGACAGATGAGAGCCAAAATCTTCAAAAGTCATGGAAAATATAGACAAAGCACCAGGTCAAAGGAATCTTGCGTTTTTTATTCCATAAAAATCATACCAACGCAACACCACCTGCTTAAATTCAAAGATTTTCGAAGAAAAACGAGATCGCGCGTGTTTTTGAAAAATTGGTCAAGTTTGGGCTACTGTATCTCAGCAACGGGTCGTATTGATGTAAAATGGCGTATAAATCTATAATTAGTAATCAGTTATGAGTATTTACGCTAAGTTTCAAGTCTCTATCTCAAAAAAAGCCATTATGGACTTTTGTCCGGCTTTTTCCGATTTCGGACCACTGTGCGACGGTCTGAAAGCGTTTCCCATCCCAGTTGCTGCAAAAGGTCAGTAACACTAACGAGAACGTCATAACGGCCTTTAACGTATCTTGCCGATCTTCGCTGCACGCGTTCTAACTCAAGTTTCAACCCTACCTCATAAGGATCCCAGATACTGGCAGCATATTCCAAGTGGGTTCTAACGCGGGAGAAGTAGCTGATTTCTCTAACTTTATCGTCGCACTTACCAAGTACTCTTTTGACAAATCCTAGTTTACGATTATCTTGGCCAGTAATTTCCCGAATATGTTTACTCCACGAGAGATCATTAGTCAGTTTTACTCCGATGTATTTAACCGATTCTACGGTCTCTAATTTGATGTTGTGTATGCAATATCTGTTATAAGGAGAGTTTTTACGTTTGCAAGAATTCATGACAACGCATTTTTTCAGGTTTAATTCTAGCTGCCACGCATCGCACCACTCCTGTATTGCCTCGAGGTCCTTAGTTAGCGCTTGTTTATCATTAAGGCTACGGATTTCCCTAGACACCACTGCGTCGTCTGCAAATAATCTAAGCTTACTGTCAACTGTTTCACCGATGTCGTTTATGTATAAAAGGAACAGAAGTGGGCCTATGACACTTCCCTGTGGGACATCCTCTTAGCTGACTGTTTTTTTGTTTTTTTATTAATAGTTTAAACGAAGTTACCCTATATCTATTACGGAATTTCTTGCCTTGAGAATGAGTGACGAGACGTATCTCTCGAAACGTCAGCAATTATGAACAGCAATTAAACCGGCGCAGCTGTGGAGGTCCCAAGGTATTACTGTTATGGCATCGCTAGAATAGCGAGACCTCCCATTATACAGTTTATATAGCTAACTTTCCAACCTAACTTATTTTTATCGCACCTTACGGCTAAAAAGCCTTCAAAACAGACGGTTTTTTGTGATTCTGTAAAAGTTACTGCGGTTAGTAAATGATTAATTTTTATAAATAGTAGATAAAACATACAAACTACACACACCGTTAGTTTTTTGACGAAATGTAGCTGTTAGAAGTTCCAAATTTTTTAAATATTAACCCTCTGGAGCGCACAGCCTTTATTTTTCCCATGTAAAACAGCTCATCTTGTTAGGCAAATTGCTCGAAAAGTAATTCGGTAAGGGGTTAATATTTTAATTTCATTGGAAAGATGAGTGTTTTTATTTTTAAACGAGGTCAAATTCATCAAATTCTAGGTTCAAGTGATTTTTCGCTCTCAAACTACCTTTAGCATGGTTTAAGGGAGGAGGAGGGGGAGAGGCACACATTGTGGGATGTCCCTCGGATAGCGAGAGAGAGGCGCGTTTGAGGAGGAGGGATGATGGTGGTGGGTATATATAGGAAGGAGGGAGTGCAGGGGTTTTGTCGATGGATCGAGTAAGGAGCTGGGAGAGGTGACGAAGATTTGCTCTCCATCGGTGTCCGTTTCACACGATAGTTGGATCCAGCACAAGACCTAGTACAGTGAAACCTCGGTTAGCGAACGCCTCTGATAACGAACAATTCGGATAACGACAAAAAATTTCGCTAAAAATTTGCCTCGGATAGCGAACAGATGTGTAGCGGCCATGTTTGTGTTCGGTGCTGTGCGGCCAAGTGCTTCTCATCTGTCTTTGTGCTGGAGACACGGTTAAGAACACACGTTCATTATCCTAATCGTTGTGCATCCTTCCTCTTTAGTGATTTTTTTACTTTATTTTAATAATCATCAAGCCTTCAATCATGGCACCAAAGAAGTTTAAGAGAGATGGTAGCAGTTCAGTGAGAAGGCAGCGGTCAACAATTGAATTGAAGAAGGAAATGATTGCCAAGTATAAACGAGGCATGCGTGTATCGGATATCGCAAGAGAATACGGCATGTCAAAGTCGACAATCTCGACGATTTTAAAGAAAAAAGCGCAGCTTGAAGAAGCTAATGAGTCAAAAGGAGTACGTATTATAACAAAGCAAAGGCCTAAAATAATAGACGAAGTAGAAAAGTTGTTGCTTTTGTATATAAATGAAAAACAGTTAGAAGGTGCTAGCATCAGTGAGGCATTTATTGGTGAGAAGGCGCTGCAAATCTACGAAGATTTGAAGAAGAAAACCCCAGGGACAAGTGCTTCGAGTGATTTTGTTTTCAAAGCCAGTCGAGGCTGGTTTGAAAATTTTAAGCACAGAACAGGCATCCACAGTGTCATAAGGCATGGGGAAGCAGCTAGTTCCGACAAGGCAGGGACACAGAAGTTCCTCCTTGAATTCAAAAAAATCATAGTAGAAGGAGAGTACGTCCCGCAACAGGTATTTAATGCGGATGAAACAGGACTGTTTTGGAAGAAGATGCCGAATAAAACGTACATAACGAAGGAAGAGAAAGCATTGCCAGGGCACAAACCTATGAAAGATAGGCTAACTCTTCTATTGTGCTGTAACGCCAGCGGGGATTTTAAGCTTAAGCCACTGTTAGTCTACCATTCGGACAATCCAAGAGTATTCAAGAAGCACAATGTAATAAAACAGAAATTGCCTGTTATGTGGAGGTCTAATTCTAAGGCTTGGGTGACCCGCCAATTTTTCGTCGAGTGGGTGACCGAAGTGTTTGCCCCGACTGTGAAAGACTTCCCCTCAAATGCCTTCTACTGCTGGATAATGCTCCAGCACACCCTCCAAACATCAGCGAGTACTTGTTAGAAGAAGAGTTCGACTTTGTTCAAGTTTGTTATCTGCCACCGAACACAACCCCCTTGCTGCAGCCCATGGATCAACAGATGATTTCAAACTTCAAGAAATTGTACACGAAAGCCTTATTCAAAAAGTGTTTCGATATAACGAATGATACCAACTTAACTCTGAAGGAATTTTGGAAGAATCACTTCAACATTTTGAATTGTGTTCATCTTATAGATAATGCATGGAACCAAGTGACCTACCGTACTATGAATGCAGGATGGAGGAAACTGTGGCCAGACTGTGTTCCAGAGCGAGATTTTGAAGGAATCTAACCAGAAATTGTTGATGAAATCATTTCCCTCAGCCAAAACATGGGGTTGGAGGTGGATAATGACAATGTTGAAGAGCTTGTTGAGGAGCACAGCAATGAACTCACTACTGAAGAGTTGCAGTACCTTCACGCTGAGGAAGAAAAGAATTTGGCTGAGGATTTGTCTTCGGATGGGGAAGGGAAAGAGGAAGTCCGAAGTTCGGTGATTAAAGAAATGTGTGCTAAGTGGGGGGAATTGCAATTGTTTATAGAAAACTCTTTCCCAGACAGTGCGATGGGCAATAGGAGCCTAAACATGTTCAATGACAATGTGATGTCGTATTATCGAAAAGTGTTACAAAAAAGGCAAAGGAACAGACACTGGATAAGTTTTTTCCTTCAACTTCAAAGCGACAGAGGACTTCCTCCGAAGTTCTCACAGAGGGAGATTCCCCCTCCAAGCAGTAATTCCACCCCTTCCACCCCACACCTCCATCCACTCACGCTATCACATGGCAGTAAACACGGTTAGTTTTCCTATTTTTCCTTATGTTTAAATGCTTTCTTTAATGTTTTTATTTATATTTAACTCATTTTGTACTGTATTTTAACTATTCTCATTTAAAAAAGCATAGCTATATAGCCTTTTACTTTCATATAATAGCGAGTCAATAGGAGCTAGGAACCAATTATTCCTATTTCCTTAATTTCTTATGGGGAAAATTGTTTCAGATAGCGAACATTTCGGATAACGACCAGCTTTCTGGAACGGATTGTGGTCGTTATCCGAGGTTCTACTGTATATGCTAGCTGGTAATTGACATTGAGGATGGAACCCAGTGTGATAGAAACCGTACTAGAAGGTTTCATACGATCATTGAACTTGTGCTTGCGATGAAGCGGTACTGTCGTCAACTGTTGCGAACTAATGGAAAATCTCCATGAAAGAAGGATACTTTTGGCTGCTGCAGTAATAGCAGGGATTGTCGAGACATTGTCACCGCCAAAGAGTGCGTACCCAGATAGCATGTAAGCTTGCCGCAAGCTTAGATATTGGCTTGCCAAAGCTTGCCATGGCAAGCTTAATTCAAGTTTGCATCAAGTCTGCCATGGCAAGCTTGCCGCGGCAAGATTAATTCAAGTTTGCATCAAGTCTGCCATGGCAAGCTTGATTCAAGTCTGCATGCCTTGAATATTTTTCTCCCTTAGCGCAACGCCACTATCTACGTTTGATCTCAAACAATGCGTGAGCGCCGGTTCATTCCATTTTTCAGTTTGTTAATATTGGACATTGTGCACAGGTACGCCATGGCTACACATGTGAAAATCTTATTTGCATCTTCAGAGATGTGCACATTATGCGATGTTGGAGTTACTAGCTCTTAGATTACGATTACGGATGGTATTGGAAAGGCGGAGTTTGGTAGAGAGATAATCAGGGGAGTTCGTTAGAAGTATTTTTTAGAAGTAATATAGCCGAATGTTTGCGTCTGTTGTCAATATTTAGCCAAGATAAAGCTTTAATGTATTCCGAGATGTGAGAGTCATTACTTAGATCAAAGAAAAACCTTGCACAAGCGTTCTGGATCCTTTGCATTTTGAGTGCTGAAATAGCAAACATAGGTATTGGTGGAAACAATATTTCCATAGTCAAGAATAGGGAATACCAGAGCTTCTACAAGTCGTTTTCTAGTGGAGGGCGGAAGTAAATCTCTATGTTTCCGCAGTTCATGTAGAGCAGCTAAGGCTTTCTTACACGCCAGGTTGGCGTGATCTTCCCAAGTTAGACGTGAATCACTTATAACTCCTAAATTGTTCACGGTTTTTGAATAAGGTATTGGTACGCCATTTACTGTCGCTTTTCTGAAGCTTATTATTACCTATCAAGATTACTTGAGTCTTTTTAGGGTTAATCTGTAGATTATGCTTTACAACGTATTCACAGAGGTTAGCTGCTTCTACGCTCATAGAATTTATAGTCTCAATAATATCTTTAGGCCTACATGAAATATAATTCTGTAAATCATCAGTATACAGATGGTATTTGGACCTATTAAAAACTATATCAATATCATTTACATACAGAGAGTACAGAAGAGGGCCTAAAACTGAACCTTGCGGAACACCATAGAGTAAAGCGATCAGATTGGAGACGTCTTTTCCATAAATAACCCGCTGCCATCTATTTGTTAGGTATGACCTAAGCCACTGTAGAACTGAATTTGATAAACGACACAGTTTGAATTTGATAAGCCAAGGAGTCTAAGCTTTGAAAGCAACAGGCCGTGGTGAACGGAAGGGAATGCATAACTGAAGTCATATAAAACAAGTAATGAAACTCTCTGGTGGTCTACTCCCTCCTTTATGTTCCCGATGACTTTTAAAAGGGCCGTCGTAGTGCAATGGTTGGCTTTAAATCCAGATTGTAGTGAGTTGAAACTGGAGTTTCTATCAAGATAGTCAATCAACTGCGCATGAATGATCTTCTCAAGGACTTTTCCAAGAGTACATAAAAGACTTATAGGTCTGAATTCATTAACAATACTGGCTCCACGTTTTTTTGGCAGTGGTTTGACATTGGCTATTTTCCACAGGTCAGGAAAGGAGCAACAATGAAGGGAGTAATTAAATATATGCAGTATTGCGGGAGAGGATTCTTCCAGACATAGTTTTAGCATTTCAGCAGATATGCCATCGATACCCTTAGAGTTAGGGCATACACTATTCACAGCTTTTTTTAAGTCATTGAAAAAAAAATGTTTGAAATGAAAAGGCTCATCAACCGAAAAGGCCGGCATTTCATCATGGTATTTAATAGCACCAGAGACTAAATCCTCACTATGGCACGTAACAGCAGTATAATGTTGATTCAAATCGTCTGCTATGGGGACACTGCAAGGTATGGAGGCTTTGCTGGGAACTACATCAAGTTCTTTTAAACTTTTCCACAGATGTTTTGATGGAATACTATTGTTACCAAAAGTATTATACGTATAACGGACTTTAGCATTCCTCATTTCACTTTTTAATCTATTCCTAACTCCCTTGTAGTGACTCCCAAGTTGGCTACAGCATGATCTTCGAGCAATATTATAGACAGCATCTCTCTCCTTTATCATGGAAACAATCTTGGGAGTGATCCAAGGCTTACGTTTATGATTTACTTTAACTGTCCGTAAAGGCACATGTTTATCAAAAATAGCAGTGAGCTTCTCATTGAAAAATTCAACTTGATCATTAACACAATAAAGGGAAAACATTTTATGCCAAGGGGCTCTAAATACATCATTCTTAAAATTCTCTAAGTTAAACTTATAATAATTTCTATATGTTACATACATTGACTTAGGTTTAGGAACAGAAAATGAAAAAACTGCCATAAGGATGTCATGGGCGGAAAGACCACATACCGGACGCTGATCAGAGAAAATTAGCCGTTCTGGAAACGAAGTAACAACCATGTCAAGATGAGAGTGTAAGTCTTGATATGAAAGGTTGCCCCGTATGGTACATGAGTTAAGTTACACGAGTCTATAAATTTGTAGACAGCTTTCCCATCATTATAGTCGCAGGGCCGGACAGAACCGAAGTGGACGTTGACATCACCAGCTACCACTTGATATGGATAGTCTGTACCGAGATGAAAGAATGAATCCTCAAATTCATTGAAGTAGCCAGCTTTCGGGGGTCTATAAACACAGGCAAAGAGGAGCTTGACATTTAGCACTTTAACTTCAAGTATAACGAAATCTGGTTTCTCTAGTAGAAGAGACCCAGTGCGCTAATACTTTACAAGTAAACTTATTTCAGACATAAACTGCAACTCCTCCTCCACCATGTGAAGTACGGTTACCAACAAACGTATTAAAGCCAGCCAACTTCAGAATGTCTTTATCGTTTTTAAAAAAAGTTTCACTAACTGCAATGATGTCAATCTCAGAGTTGTCAAACAAATAATGAAACTCACTGATATGGCTAGGATAAGTTAGGGATTGTGCGTTAATGTGGACAATCTTTAGGTTTCTTTGATATCTATTGCAAGTCAGGTGTAAAAATTCTTTGCAGCTCAAACTCTCAGCGCCCATTGGTTATGATGGAACCGTATCAGTATCTGTATCATGAGCATAGTGACACCAAATGCTTTTACGACTTAACTTGGATTCTTTCACTATTTTCCCAGACCCTCACAAAAAGTTTTCCGTTCGTGAACCAAACATCGTGGAAGCTCTGCTCACTCCTTTTTTTCATGCGAGCATAGTTAAACATTTTCCTCATTTCTGCAGACAATGATTCATTAATGTATATTTGGTTCTCGGAGGATGGCCCAGGGGTGAAACATGACAAGTGTTTTACTCTAAGATCCCTTTTAACTTTTCGTACACGGAGGAATTCATTCTTATCTGCTTTTTTCAAAAAACGTACAATGATTCCTCTGGTCGTCGCGTTGGGAGGGCCCGTCCTGTGCGCTACTTCTACATTTTCCAATGACAGTGGGAAAGACACGGCGCGGCCTACGTTCTCAAGGATAACCGATACATTTTCTCCTATGGCGTATGGAATCCCGTGGATTTCCACATCATTCACTCGGGAATATTGCTCACTCGCGGTCAGTCGCTCTTCAAGGTCTCGCACACTAGTCTGGAGACGCTCATTCTCTCCTCGCAAGGTAGTCACCTCGGTCTCAAGTTGGGCAATTTTTCGTACCGCACTGTCAATTTTAACGTGGCACAACTCCAATGATTTTCCCAGGTTCGCTTCAACCTCACAGATTAAGTCTGCCTGGTTCTTAGCACTGTCCTTTATCATTTCCATAACGTCCTTCAGAGACGGTCCCTCGGAGCTTCCGCCGCAATTATCGAGGCCTCGTTCGTCACCAAGGTCACCATTCCTAGCGAGGCAACTTGGGCACTCAACGTCAATGATGTTGGCACATTTGTTGTGCACCACAGCCTGGCACCCCGAGCACTTGGTGCTGGCCTGCGACTTGGTAATAGTACGGTCACACGAGAAACAATTTGGCGCCATGGCACAACGGTAGGGTGAAAACACAAGTGCAAATGTAGAGCACAAATACCCGTCTCCGGTAAAGATACAATTATATCGGCAGAAACTCACAGGCATAACTTGAAGACTCACAGGGGGACAGGCACAAGTAAAAGCACAGTCACAATCCCATTCACAGCCACAAATATGAGCACCACTGCATATAACACCTGCCAACGACAGAGATATTAACACTGGCCCGGATAGCTCCCAGCAGCGAAAATGGCACGGAATCTTGGCTGTAGTCCTTGATAAGTCGCCGATACCAAACCGTATTTAGAACACTTGCAGTACTATACTTGAAAGTCACAGATCATAGTCATAAGCGCGATTCAAAATTGCCACTTTCATTGAGAAGCGCGCAGGTATGCCGGATGGCTAGAACAACCTTCTCCTTACGAGACTGGGAGAGAGAGCGGGGGAAAGGGGGAGACTGGGGAGGGAGAGAGAGAGAACGGGGGGGAAGGAAGAAGAAGACACGCACTTCCGCACATTTTCCCACTCGCACTTTCTGGCTCAAAAAGTAGCGTGTACATACATATATCAAGTTTTATCTTGATTTTTTTCAATTTCTGTCCCATAGCTTCCGAGATACGGCCCAGAGAGAGTGACTAGCACGTAAGCCACTCAAAGTGTCCTCTCACCACTTAATATATATCAAAACTTAATTTAAAAGCGCAATGGATTTCAAAGATAGAAACTCGAAAAGCCTAAGTAAACTTTTGTTACTTTAACAAAATTTTATTATTTTACCACTACTTTTACATTCAGGTGAAAAACAATTGACCCCTCCTATAAGTTAAATGAATGGATAAAAAAAAAACTATAGTTTAAGGTAGTTTGAGAGCAAAAAATCACTTCACCTAGAATTTGATGAATTTGGCCTCATTCTAAAGATAAAACTCCCATCTTTCCAATTATATCAAAATATCAACCTCTTGCCGAACTACTCTTCAAGCAATTTTCCATAAAATAAAAGCTGTTTCACATGGGATAGATTATGGCTGAGCGCTCCAGAAGGAGAATATTTAAAAAAATCGGAATTTAAAACAACTAGATTTCGTCAAAAAATTAACAGTGTGTAGTTTGCATGTTTTCTCAACTATTTATAAAAAATAATGTATTACTCACGACACAGTAACTTTTACAGAATCGCAATAAAACCTGCCGGTTTGAAGGGTTTTCAACCGTACGGCAGGAAAAAATGAGTCAAGTTAGAGACTTAAGTAGCTTTATTTATTTAATGACTGAGAATTTTGGGCATATACAACTATATATTTGCGCCATTAATATTACAATAATTATTTCATACTTCTTACGGATGCTGAAATAAAAAAAAATTAATTTGAATATGGTCTCCATTATGACTCGATGGGAACTGTATCTCGCTCAAACCACCTTAAATAGAGTACAATTGGGCATGCATTGATGCACATTTCTTCTTATTCCACAACAATTAACCTGAAGAAAATATTAAGCCATAAGACGCATCCGCAAAAGCATGAAGGCCATTAGCTTAAATATCACCTTTTTAACGATTATTTTTTGACATTTAATATGCTGAGCATCCCATTTGTCACATAGCACCTTGGTTGAATAAAAGTATAACATTTCAAGAGTAAAACATAGAAAATTAAGCAACGGAGACCTGACTTTTGGATGGCAGAGACAATACCATTAGAATTAATCTTGAAAAGGTTAAAATGACATCCGGGTGTTAGGAATAGCTACATTTTAGTGATGGCATTCATGAGTTAGTTCTCCGATGGTGTAGAGCACTCAACAAAAAGCATGTTTAATCTCACAATCAGTGCTGTGGTAAAAAACAATAGTTAAGATTGGCAAGTTATTCTTTGTACCATTTCTATCTTTCTCGGTAAAATAATGTAAACAGCCATTGAGAAACCCACGCTACGAATGAACCACAATCCCTTGTAGGGCGAAGCTTGGTACATTTGAAGAAGTAGGGTCTTTCGGGATTTCTCCTGCACAGGTCCATAATGGTGAGACGGATGGAACGTCTCAGCATATTGGAGGTAGACGGGAGGAAAACCCACAAGAGCAACATCTTCAAATTCATGAAGCCGTGGAAGCCTTCACAAGGAAGCTCCGTTACACACCATTGACAATGTCATGCGAGAAGCCGTGATACGTCATGTATCAGTTGTGCTCACTGCATACAGCCTGCATTGAGCAAATAAATTTCATTTTACCACTCTATATGACTTACATGTTAAATCTATTGACTGGGAATCTTTTCCCATGCATATAGTTTGCCCTGAGCACTTTTCCTTGGAGAAGATTATAGATCAAAATAATTTTGACCGCTGTCATTTGGCCATGGTTATTTGTGGAAGAGATGGAGAACAATGATACAAACTTCATACTTTTTATTTTGCTGTACTCTTTTCGTGACAATCTACACCCTAACCGTAGGCGTACCCAGCAAGGGACAAGGGAGGGGGGTCAAAAGTATATTAAAAGAAGCTCGCCCCAACAGAAGTTGACAAATGTCACCTAAACCGTAAAGCGAATCACGCCCCCTCCACCTGACCCAAAATGAACTTCTCTACGTCAAATCCTGAGTATCCCCTTTCCATCTTAGACACTTACAATCTCAGTTCAGCATTCCGATTACGATAATTAAAAATTGGAAAATTATTTTTAAAAATTTATTGTTTGACGACAGATATCAGGTCACTTTAATGGTACTTACACTGTGATGCAGGTGGCACCTTTCAGAGCCTCACCCATCAATTACAAGTCTGGTGACACGATAAAATGTAAGGCACTGCGACACAACAAAAACCTTATGTTGGACAGACTGGACTCAAAAGCAAAACACTGGAATCACAGAACATTAAAACAGCACCCAAGAAAGATGATGATCCACATCAGATTCATTCTGGAAGGCCTGACAGCCGTGCCTTAGTGCCGTCTGAGGGTGATCTGCTCCCTTGGATGTTCCAAGGAATGTCCACAGATTGCTATTGAGGAGGAGATTTATTCTGCTATACAGGAGGTGCCGGCTGAGATCCACTGCATTTCAGGACAAGTCTGGAGACGATATTAATTTCACAGCATTAATTGCAGTTTATGTTATACTTTGGAACTAGTTAATGCATGGAGAAAGCAACAGTAATGATTAAATGCTCTGAAAAACAAAAGAGAATGAGGCAGATTATTCAAATCAGGAGCAAATGCGAATGCAAGGAGTCATCCATTAATTGTATTGATAGTGGATTGAATGAGTGGACTCAACCTCAATTTAGGGTAAGTCGTCAAGATAATGTTCCTATTGATGCTCCCAGGTTGATCCCAGGATGCTCCCAGGTTGGGAAAAAGACAACAGTGCAACACTGGAGAATAATTGGCTGGTAAACAATTATTGGTCCAGCTCGAATCTATAGAAAAAAAATAAGAGAGATCACTCACATCGGGAAATCCTCGGGTTTCAGGTTGGTTATGCGATACTTTGGCAGTGCAATTGACCGTGAGGAATACATCATTATCGCAAAGCAGAAGTAGCAAGTGTACTTGTCAGCGGTAGATTAGATTACGAGTTGGTGGCATTCATCCAGGGGAATCCCTGAGGTGCTCAGACCTTTTGGCCCATTGTGCCAACCACCTTACGTGCCATTATCCCTGGAGTTTAATAGTCTCGCTAAAGGCTAATAGGTCTCCCATTGGGATATATCCCTGATTTCATTTGGGTTCCAGAAACGGTGATCCCAGGTGTCTGTTTCGAGTCCTCATCAAAGCAGGACACATATACGTGGGATGTAGTTTCATCCTCTTCTCCACACCTGTCTGAATCCTTGGGAGATAGAGGTGCTTCATCACGTGATAGTGCCAAGTAAGTAGTCCCACTACCGTTCGAATTTGTCCCCTTTTTGATAGGTGGAGTCTAAGGCCTGGGTTTGGTCCTTGTGTATGGAGTTTGGCCTGTCGTAGCCCTGGTGAAGTCCGCCAGGGGGGTTATTTTGTAATCTCACTTTAGTGAGAATACGTCATAAAATGTCACTTTTTCGTAGTTCAACTCTGCCACCCAGGTGGTGTGACCATCTTCGGATCTCAAGCGGTGAACTGCCGGTCATGTGCTGGTCTTTAAGACGATTCATCCACTCTGATCTGTATCTTTCGACTCTTGATCTGTTCCATTATCTCCGCCTGCCATTAGTTCCATCTCACCTGTCATAAAGAACGTGACATGGAGCCACCATCGTTTCCACTTGAAGCTTGAGTTGGAAAATAAACAAGGGCATGAAAGATACTAACGATTTTAAATCGTATTGTTGCAATTTGCTAAACGTGAAGAACTTCAGCATTTTCGACTCCAATGTATTGGGCACTTGAAGGTATGCTTTGTTTGAAATGCTTATGTTATTATTAGCTTGATTTATCTGTGTATATATTTCGTATCAATATTTCCCAAACAATGTTGCTGATACCTTTGTTTTCGTGTGCCTATCTGCCAGTGTATGGAGAATGGAATTCAGTTATTTATACCATCATTTCATAATTTTAACAAATATTGCCTTAAAATCTACGTTCTTGGTAGATATTTACCGTGCTTGTGAATCGAACACTAATTAGATGCACTTAATTTTTTTTAAATATTGACTGATCGCTTACATGTCGCTTGTAGTTTTGACTGTACGTATTTAGATTTTTGTGGTATGTACAGTGTAAGATATCTTCCGCAAGATGTTGAGCAATCTGGGTATTCGCTAGTCTCGGCATCTTTTATTTGATATAAAGTAATTGAAGCTTCGACAATTCACGAACCATTTGTGAGCCGATCATTAAGAGAGGGAAAGAGATCTCCCGCCTTTCCACTAATTGTAAGAGTCACTAAAAAGGTGAGATTACAAAATAACCCCCCTGATCTCAGAATGTTGTCAGTGGTAGGTCCTAATACGAAATTTTAATCTAATGCATTTCTCGGAGAATATTTTCTGTGGGTTATCAGTAATGAAGATACATATGGTTTTACCCAGCGGATACCCAGAAGCATTGACTCCAAAAAGTCACATTAATTAGTGACTGGAATATAAGTCAAAGTTAGGTTTTCATTAACCGATAAAAGGAAGAAAATTTTCAAACTATCCTTGAATATACACGGTAATTCTTTTTTCTTCTTATCATCAAAAGTTTTCTAAGATGAACAATAGTAAATAAAAAAAATACTGATTCCAAATCCTGTCTCCTGCATTTCATTGCAAGGCAGTCAAGGGATTGACAATTGACTATATACCTCTGTTCATATTACCTCACGCCAGTGGAGGCCTTGCATTAAGCTGCACTTCTACAAACATAAGTAGCCTATATCTCCCACAATAGGGAATCATATTAACACCTAAAATCATTACATTTTATAATCAAAGAACAACTCTGTGTCATCCTTATTACAAAAGCATTTGAAAATTAAATGAGATATTATTGAAACGTACGTTTACATAAAATCCTTGTGAAGGCTTTGGTGGAATATTTCTTTGGAAAGATCTTGTCTTTCCGGAACAACTACAGCGAGCGTCCATATTTTGGGACAACAGTTTCTCACCGGGATATAAACATAAATGTTTATATGTATATGTTTCAATAATAATAGGCCTCACTATTTTACTCTATCAATGAATTTACTGAAGGATAAAAATGTAAGCTTGTGTGTATTACCTGTTCCTGTTTTTTTGAATTACTTTTTTTTTGTTTTTTGTATGATTACATGTCTCAATGCTCAACTTACATATATGACTTAAGATAATGACGTGTCCTATATTATATTATGTATATATCGTATGTATAATCTCTGGACAAATAAATATTATTATTATTATTAATAATCATATCTTTATTAAATATAACAGAAGATATCCTGACTGACTGATTCATCAACGTACAGCCCAAACTACTACTGGTGATAGAACCGTGAAATTTTGAGGATGTATCCGTACCATAGAGTATAGGCATACTAAGAAAGGATTTTTGAAATAAACCATTTTTGGGGTTGTTTTTACCCCATTAATGTTAACTTTAACTCCCACAAGAAAAGCATTGACTTCCATGCAAATGTTTATTCAATTGTTTTTTTTAATTATGTACTTGCACTCAAGATACTGGATGGAAATTTTTATCATAGGACGCATAAAAGAATGCGGTATTTAATTACTTCATTTAATTTTCTTATACATTTGCTTCGTTTTTATCAAAGTTTGGCATTTTTAGCTCTTAACTCGTCAATTTTTCTTCCTTTTCAACAATTTTTTTCTTGGAAACCAGGCATGAATATGTATCTATTAATAGTGATTTCACGAATGGCAATAGCATGGAAAGGTGCCCATATTTTATTTTTATTCAATTATCTGGAAGAATTCGCTTCATTTAAACAGTTTTGGCAATAATAACACGCATAATAAACATGAAAAAACCATTTTTCCCTTTCTTGCATTTCACCCCATGTAATTTCAACTTCAATTTGCGTAAAAAGTAGCGTGGGAAGGCATAATTTTTGTTGTTCATATCAAATAGTGGACACTTTTTTCTATAAGTAGGCAGATGCTCTTCATGTGTAGCTAATGAATGGTATATGTCTTCCTGTGGAATTTCAACGGGCACCCTCTACTAGTATATTTATATTATCTTTATATATATATATATTATAGATTTAGGGGATAGGTGCTTTAAAAATTGCAGCTTTGGTGCCAATATGAGATGTCCTATGACAAAGAACATATACAGAAAAATAATAAAAATAATTTTGATAAAGAACAGAGAAGTGATAAATGGAAGCTCACAGTACTCACAGTGTACCAAAAAAGCTTCCCGTAAAATCATTACATCAAATTTATGTAATTTTAAATAATAATTCCATAAGAATACTAAGGAACTGGCCAAGACTGCTCTTCACGTGCGTAAAATCAAATTTTACGCAAATGCAACATCAAGATTCTAATGCATCCATTGTGGTGTAAAACAATGGAATGATAAATGAAGATTGTGGCCATTTCGTCTGACCACATATGTAATAGCTACATTCTTCGTGCGTATTAATACATACCTCAGTCAAGTTTTGTGGACTTGGTCCCCTTTCTGTTGGCGCTTGGTATCACCTCCAAAAGGTGGCTGCTCCACAGGGCCCTCACCAATCCAACTCGATCATCATCGCTAGGAAGCTCAATGTCTTTGACGCTCGTGAAGTGGTCACACGATGACTTCAAGTGACTCATGGCACCGAGGTAATGCTTAGGAAATCGGAGAGCAAATCCCATCTGCAAGATTAAAATTAATGACATACAAAATTACCAAACATCAGCAAGAAAATTAGCCACTTGTTAACGTAACTAAATACTAACTCATTAAATATGATATGTATAAATTCTTCACGGGTAGGATATATAAACCCGGACGAGTTTTGACCCGGCACTCAACGCCGAGGACGATGGCAGAGTTAGCCATTGAAACGTCAGCTCTGGCTGAACAACTCACCTGGTGGGAATCCTGTGAACAATTCATTCACATTTCAGTGTTGAAATTTAAGGTCGTGAAGTTTAAATTTTTTCCTCTTGATGCAAACATAACATGCACGAAATTTGGAGTCAATCAATCAAAGCCTAAATTTGCAATTTTGGAGGGTGACAAATTGTTTGCAATATACTTCAATCAAAATTGTAAATGTCGATATATTTTACCTGTTACAGGTATATCCTTCTATAATGCACATTTAATAAGGCTAAAACATTAGTAAATTGCCATTATCATTGACTACATTAGATTGTTGTTGGGGGGGCCTTCGTCAGGAGCCCGGGCACTTAGACCTTTTCTTTGTCCATTGTGCCAACCCCATGCCTGTCTGCCACTTGCAGACAGGGGACAAGAGCACCTCGGTAGAGGTATGGAGGATTGGCCTCCCCCTGCCTCACCCCAGTACCAGGTATAGAGAATGTCCTCCCTCCAACCGGCCCGGTCTGGGTCTCCCTCCGGCCTCCCAGTATAGGTATGGAGGGAGTATCATCTCTCCATCCATGCCTGGTCGAGGTATGGAGGAGGGTCACCCATCCAACCACCGTCCGGGCCCAACGTTGCTTAACTTCGGTGTTCTGATGGGAATCGGTGTTTCAACACGGCTAGGCCCTTGCCCATCATTGACTAATTAATAGTTATTAAAAAATTGTAGGCCCCCTCTTGGCTTGGCAACATGCAGGACATGGTTTTGTGCTCATTAATTTGTGCAAATATTTCCTAAATTACCCATTATCCTTCGGATTTTCCATCTTGTTAATAAACATTATAATACCATATATTTGAATAATTCATACTATCTAAGTGTCTAAAAGACTAATAATATTATCTGCAGAATAAATATTAACTAAAAGATAATACAAACAAGTCAATATGGAGATTTCACCATAGATTTATATGCATCAGGATGCTTTATCTATAACCAACAGTAACTGGATAACAGAACAGATTTAATTCCTCATCTTAAGCTATTTTCAAAAATAAGTACGAGTCAAGGAAAAATGCTCTTTCAGCAACATCGTTTCCTGCAGTCAAAGAATTGAAAACAAAACCTTCCGGCTTGTATATCTCGAGGCCATCCCAAGAAGATGGGTCAACCTCTTAAAGCCCTGCACTGACTCCAAATCTTTCAAAAAATATTCAGTGAAAAGAGAGCAACAAGACCCGATAGAACTTTTTGAAGCAACTGGAAAGCATCAGTGTCCTTGAGGTGTGGAGGTTTAATGGCTTTTACGCTGGAATATTTACTGTCATGAAGGGTAGCTACCCATTTTTCTTTTTATTTTCACTGACACTGAGGAAATTAAAAAGTGCTATTATGTACGTCCGATTAGTACCTAAGCTACCATAGATGATAGGTGAATATCTTCACAGGCACTGCAGAAACCCCTGGAACCTAGGGACTTACGTTGACAATGACGCAGCTGAATGTCCATCTCCAAGTTTATTTTTATGATAACCAGCTCATCGAGCAAGAGAAACACTTTCACTGATTCTTTCCAGTACCTTCAGCAGCATTACCAGCTCGAGATTTGGACTCAATTTAGAAATGAAAAAGTATATCGTAATTAACGAGAGAAAATGGGTTATGCAACACAATATGCTACGAATGAAATATTCATGGCACGCCGCCATTATCCACCCAGTCCCCGCAAAGGAATTGGAGGAAGAGGGGAATGGTTATTTCCTGATGGAAAATTTTACTGTGTGTACTCAAATTATGTCTTGCTAGGAGTTGACATCGCTAGGTTTATCTCGTCGATCACTCAATTAACTTTTACTATCTCCGAGGTGAATTGTGTGGTTCTCGACCGAATGACAATGTTTTGCGGAATTGCTAGTACCTAACGTGATTGGCAGCCAAAGTCCCATGTACATTGTATGTATCACGAAACATGCCACACACAGCGTGCAAAGCGATCGACTCAAAGACGCTCTTTTATGTCCATATGTTGTGATACAGCTGAATACAGCTGTTGGCAATCATGTGATGTAACTATTAACTCTGCACTGAGACGCAGAAATTTTTTCAGACTTGGAGCCAGTTTTTTAATAATAAAGGGAATTAATTCCTTCAGAAGAAATCCAAGGTACAACCGATTGGATGCAAAAAATAACTACTGTGTAGTGATGGCGTTCTCTCGTCAATTCTCGCGTACATAATAAATGAATCAAAAGCATAGTGAATCTCTGCAGTGAGCTTAAATAGATACTCAAGATTGCCAAGATTTTATTTTTATTAGATTTTGATTACACCAGGAAAAATTTTGAAAATGGCCACTGAATGCAACCACGTGAATTTGAATCTGCGTAATTTTGAATCTGAAGGCACTGAGGCTTGGATAAAACCGCCACTACCCAAAAGGGAATTTTAAGGGCCAATTTAACTGTAAAAACCAACCCAGAATCCGCTTCACATTGGATTTCATTTCTGCCTTTCATTGCTGCCAACATCTTCATCTCCCAATTTAGCAGCACAATTTTCTTGTTCCCGGTTTATTTCATGTCACATCAGTTTTCTTCTGAAGCTGGGTTTTCATATCATTCACTTTCTTCATCATAGCTTTTGAGTCCATCTCTTTCCCAAACACTGATTAATACTTTAGTGTGACTTTTATATTAGACTCCTCATCCTTGAGTTTCTTCATTTTTGGAATTTGAGATTTCTCAAGGAACTCTGGGAATAAGAACAACTCATTTACCAAAAACAAAGTTCATTATTTGATTCAATGTTTTGCACACTTTCAGGTTCTTCGTCACTTGATGACAACATGACTATACTTTTTAATATATTAATTTCTAGTGTGTGTCGATTCACTAATAAGTGAACCGACAAACACAAGAAAACTCAAACTCAAGCAACCACAACCACACAATGACACAACTGAACTGGTCAATGCTCTCCATGTAGCGGTCATTCATGCAAACGCCGTTTCCTTTATTTCCAAGCAAACAAGTTGATCATTTACTCATCTGTCAAAGGATTTTCTAGTAAGTATAGTTGAGCAAGCCTCAACCTGGCACCGTTGGGACTCGAGCGATGTCGGATTAGGGATTTTGCCCAACTACGGGTGCTGTGGTCGTAATTTGGTCACATTTTTCTTTCTTATTACAATAAAACTCAAAAACCTTTGCTATTACAAAAAACAAGAAAAGCTTACCTCCTCGCTGAAGGGATTAATGGTTATTATTACACAAACACATAAATAAAAACACTTCATTCAACCATTGAAATAGCATAACACTTTCTTTTAATGAGATATTAAACCTTTTAATAGGCAACAACAATATTCAGAGCTTTGTAAGTGATATATTGGGCCCAATTTACAATATTAATCTTTCTGCTCCAATCTCGTTACATTTCAGTTACTTTTCAGATAATAAAACAATTTTAGTCATGGAGGTTATTATCTTTCTTTCCTTCTTTCTTTCCTTTACTGTCCTTAACCCTTCAACGACGAGCAACGTAGTCACTACGTCGGTCACGAACTTCACATGCCGTAGAGGAGACGTAGTGACTACGTCGTGGCAATTCCATTTAGATCAGTGGAAAACCAGCGGTTCCATTTAAATCTCCTCCAACCTACGAGATGGGATTCATTTAATACTCCTCCGGGCTTGAAGGGTTAAAGGCTACACTTATCGTTCGTCTGGGATTCTCCTCCTCACTTCATGCGGTTATGGGTAGGGGCTTACGTTCTCTCTCCTTCCTTATCTTGAGATTGCTGGGCCGTTTTGGTTTATCACTTGGGTCTCCTGCCCGATTCCTTCCTGACCTCTCTATAAAGTTTCTGGTTCCTCTTTCGTAACCTCGATACCGCCTAGTCTCTGCTTCCTGCCGCCTTTTTCTCCAGACTCCTTGTACTTCTTCCCTTCGCGTGCCTTTCCGGTCTTAGCTCCTCCACTTATCTCCGCTTATTGTTATCCGTCTTCTTTCTAAGCGTCCCCCGTTACTGGCTGTTACTTATTCAGGTATCTTCATCATCCTGAACTCCTCCGATGTAAATATTGATTTACAGTAGAAACTCGAAAATACGAACTTCGAAATTACGAAATTTTGATTTTACGAAGCAAAATCTTCGGTCCCGACCAAAAGGGTATCTTAGTGTATGTAACAGTACGCGATATTACGAAATAACGAAGTTTTAAAATTACGAACCTCGATCTTGGTCCCGACGTGAAAAAGTTACTCGTTCATACGAATAGTGATGGATCACAGTAACGTTTTCCGGCGCTCCTTGTCAGAGGTTAACATCTAATTAATCATCGTCGCCGAATACATTATGCACTGAATGTATTACCTGAACAATATTTCATTTTTCAATGCTACAATAGTAAAGGTATGGTATCGCTGGGGCATCCCGCGGCCGCGTGCGGCGTCCGCGTCCAGCAGCCGGAAGTCACTGCCGTACTCATCCAATCTATATAAAATGGGTTCGGTTTCACTGATACGTCTCGACCGTCGAGTTCGACGGCTGATGCCCGACGTCTGCATCTCGACTGTTTCGAGAGCAGTCGAGACGCAGACGCCTAGTCGGGCAGTCCCAATTTTCGGTGATTTTTCTGCTCTCCCCTCTCCGCATTTTATATTACGGGTCCTTTCCATCTCTTTTTTGTGAAACTACTTGCAACATTGCTCGTCCTTTTCTTCGTCTTCCAACAAAACAAAATCTTCACCATCCATTTCAACTTAAAATCAACTCACTCTCAGGAAACACAAAGCGATATCCAATTCGTAATTGAAATAAATCCACATTCTCCCACATCGCCCAGCCGCGGGAACGGGATGTAGTTGCCTGAATGAAACCACCTGCCCGCGTCGTCCAGCCGCGACGTCCAAACGCGGTGGTTGGACGTGGCTGCTGGACGCCCCAGTGAAACCAGACCTTAAGAATGACTTTGAATCGTAGGCATCGTAGCACATAAAATATGGAACCAATCGGACTAAAAATGCGTTCGGCTTTGTTACCACGATTCCACAGAGTTGCCAACGAGTAAAAAATATAAATTAGTCGTGTGCGGATATACTCGCCCGCGAGAGACTAATTGCTACAACCAGCATTTTCCTCTCATGATCCCTGGCATTTTTTGCTACCGATTTTCGCAAGCATTAATCCATGCTGAATATTCCTGGTGCAGCATTTGTTTGCTGCGCGTGTGTGCTAAAAAACTATGGCATGTATCGGAGATGGTTCTCTATTGTTCGAGAGGTAGATTCCGTCGTAAATATAACCCAAAGAAGCTTTTTTTCGCACTATTTCAGACTGATTACACTCAACCTTGCTCCAAGGTATAATTATTCCGGCTGGCAATAGCTATCATCGAAAGAATCAGGTTTAATTTCCCGCCCTAATTGAGCGTTTTGATGTAGACTTCGAGCAAGGCTTCCCTTCCCTTTTTTCGTCGCCAAAGGCCAAGAAAACCAGAGAAAAACGAGTTCGCTTGGTTTGTACGACCATTTACTTTTAAGCACATTAATTCTAAAGTATGACTAGCGCTGGGCGCATGCATAATCAAAGGGAAAAAACGCTCAAGCCCCCATACACATTTGTATCGGAAAATGGTGTAGGTACCTTTCTCCCCTTTCGCTTCAACCCAGTGATTGAAAAAATATTCTAAACGAGAGCTCAGCTGCGTTACTGCAGATTGACTGAGAATTAAATAAGGGTTTTTTTTTAGCTTAATCCTTATTAGAGATATAAACAAGAAGAGGATAAGTGGAACCATCGTATGAGATGCCGAAAGTCACGCTGTCGGAGAGGGATCATGAAAACTCGTCAGCATCGTAGCCCAATTGGAAGCACTTGCATCTACCCCCCCCCCCCCCTCGGGAGGACATCGGGCGTGGGAATTACCTACCTGTGCGGAAGCATGACACCGAATTGGCCAGGATCTTAGGGTAGGTGCGTTGAGGCATTACTTATCACAAGTTGGCCGTTTATTGGCTGTAACCCCCAGAAATTTAAATCGATAGATCACGATCTTGCAAAGAAACGAACTTGAGGCTTGTAACGAAAATGACCAAGTCCTGATTTCTCCTAATAAGAATGAAATTTTTCTAACTCGGGATGCATTACATCGATTCCAAATAGCTAATGACGTCAACTCCCAGTTCAGTTTGCATTTATCCAAATGAGATGCCATGGTGGGAGCGACAATAGAGCGAAGCAAAGCGCAAAAATAAAAAACTTTTTTTTGTTAATTAAGTGATTCTCTCGACAGAAGAGCTGAAGTATTTTTTATAATACACATTCATTCGAGTGTCGTATTTCTTCAATTCTTATTCACTGATTCCCTTTTATAAGACTGCCCGAATGGACCGGAAATTAAGGAAATGCGAAATAGAAATGTCCGCACATTCCCAAATTGTTTTTCGCCCACCCGGCAATTCCCACCAGGAAAATTCACCCTGCTTTCCATCTCTGTTGCTCTAAAACGGCGGCTTACTCTTCTCCATCACCTTTTTCACTCCCGGCGAACCTATCAAACGCTTCCCTTCTCTACCATACTGGTCATATTTCCCCTCAAGTCTCCGTGTCTCCCCCCACCCCGCTCCTCAAGGTTGGCACGAGCCGACACCTTCACACCGAAGCACCCGTTCCGGCCCTCCAGGAGATCAGGCCCCTTCGAGTGGCCCCTCCGTCCCACCCCCTCAACACTAGGTCAGGATGCGATGTCGCAGGCTGACTCTGCCGGCCCCCCACGCCAACTCTTGGACCCTTTAAGTAAAAGCCCCCCACTCTCCAAAAGCACGTCTTCCCTCTCCGCTGACGCAGCCGGTCGATGTAAAGGGAAGAGGAAGATAAGATGTGACAGTTCGGCGTAAAGCCGATAATTCATTCGATGTTTATTCCTCGCGCGCATCTCATGGCTTAGGATGCCAGGTACATCAACGTCTCAAGTGACGCATGATACCCCGAGACCATTGGTCGCGTAGCTGTTTTTTTGAGAGGGAGAATGGTGGAGGGTGAGTAACCCCCGCAATGACGGGGAAAGGAGGGGGAGACAGCTGATTCCGGCCTGGTGCGTGGCCTGACCTGGAGCTGCAATGCTCGGACGAAAATGTCCTTGCTTGATCGAAAGCAGAGGGAAAACAATAACAAAAAATATCCCAAATTTTAGTCCAATATTGATTCTTTAAATGGATCCCGAGATTTAATGAATGAAGAGCAGGCGACCTAATCTGAATAGAGCCACAAATGATGCTTTCGCATAGTATAGTGGAAAACGAAAATTATTCATTTGTAGTGATAGCATCGTTAGTAGCTGATGAAGTGTAAAAGGAGTTATATCGCCTCCGCCGTTGAAGTGCGTGGCTTGTATGTACAATCTACTTTTGAAAGGAAGTACATATTTAGTTGGACTCCTCTATAAGCTCCATCGTATCGGAAATAACCACGCACAAATAAGATGAATCCAAGGGAGAATAACGATTGTTATTTCGCGATATTAGCGAGCATATCAGTATTTGCACAAAATACACAACATGCATCCATCGCATAGCATCCACGAGAGAATCTTATTTTCACTGTCTTCAATATCTGGAGCAAATGATCGCGCAAGTCGCTCACTTCCTTAATGTATTTATAAATCAATATTATTGATGATTATACATCGCTAACGCTTAAGTTACGAGTTCTCCAGTTAGGAAATAATATATAAAAATGCGCTAAGAAGCTTCATAGGCTTAGTCCAAACTGCACGAAAATTGTGCAAAGACGCTTCATTGCCTAATCATTCATTGGAAAAAAAGAACGAAAAGTTAATTGTCGTGATGTCAATTTCGGCGGGGCTTGGAAGGAGGTTGATTCTTCTGATTTTCGGGATTTCCGCCGCGGAAAGCTGGAACGATGCGGTGGAAATCCCGAAAATAGGAAGAATCAAACTCCGACAAATAAGTTGTGTTCAACTGGCAATGAGTGCACCCTGTGGGCATGGATGCACATTTAAATATACTTTCATGAATTATAACTTCGTAAATCATGCAAGTACGTCGCGAGAGTACACCTTAACCTAGGAAACAAAAATAGAGCTTCATCGTGATGTTTTTGAAAGATACTCGTTCATACGAAATTTGATATTACGAAGTGCCGATTTTTCCGGTCCCGTCGACTTCGTAATTTCGAGTTTCTACTGTATTTAGGCATCCTTGGTTATCTATTGTTATGTTGTACTTTATTATGATTTTTCTACTATTTATTTGAATTGTGATTTATTTCCGGATTAGTGTATGATAGTTTGGTTACACCCTTGTTCAGTAAGATATAATACTATAGAAGCTACAATTTCCTTAGCAGATCCTGAGTTCGGAGACACATGGCCCACATAAACTGAGCTGTTTCTTTGCTGTAAATTTATTTCTTGAGCGGCTCTTTTCCCTTCTAATTTTATATCAGTCAATGACTTGAGAAGCTTCAGTTTCAATTATGTATTACAAAAATGTCTTCAAGCACACCCAATGCTATATCAGCAGCTGCATGGTCAGATACCCCATAACGATTGCAATGTAAAGATGTACCTTGTAACTTATCCCTCATCTGCCATGACAATTTCTTCTTCTCTGATCTGCTATGCTTGTATTGGTCACGGTCATCAGATTCTACATTGGCTGTAATACAGTAGAAACTCGAAAATACAAAACTCGAAATTGCAAAATTTTGTTTTTACGAAGCAAAATCTTCGGTCCCGACCAAAAGGGTATCTAAGTGTATGTAACAGCACGCGATATTACGAAATAACGAAGTTTTAAAATTACGAACCTCGGATCTTGGTCCCGACGTGAAAAAGTTACTCGTTTATACGAATAGTGATGGATCACAGCAACGTTTTTGGGCGCTCCTTGTCAGAGTTAAACATCTTATTAATGATCGTCGCCGAACACATTATGCACTGAATGTAATACCTGAACGATATCTCATTTTTCAATGCTACAATAGTAACGATGTGGTTTCGCTGGGGCATCCCGCGGCCACGTCCGGCGTCCGCGTCCAGCCTTCGGAAGTTACTGCCGTACTCATCCAATGTACATAAAATGTGTTCGGTTTCACTGATACGTCTCGGCCGTCGAGTTCGACGGCTGATGCCCGACGTCTCCGTCTCAACTGCTTCGAGAGTAGTCGAGACGTGGACGCCTAGTCGGGCAGTCCCAATTTACGGTGATTTTTCTGCTCTCCTCTCTCCGCATTTTATATTACGCGTCCTTTCCAGCTCCTCTTTGTAAAACTACTTGCAACATTGGTCGTCCTCTTCTTCGTCTTCCAACAAAAGCAACAAAACAAAATTGTCACCATCCATTTCAGCTTTAAATCAACTCACTCTCAGGACACAGGATGTGGTTGCCTGAATGAAACCACCCGGCCGCGTCGTCCAGCCATGGCGGTTGGACGTGGCCGCTGAATGCCCCAGTGAAACCAGACCTTAAAGACGACTTTGAATCGTAGGCAACGTAGCACATAAAATATGGAACCAATCGGACAAAAAATGCATTCGGCTTTATTACCACGAGTCCACATAGTTGCCAGCGAGTAAAAAATGTAAATTAGTCGCCCGCGAGAGAATAATTGCTTCAACCAGCATTTTCCTCTCATTGTCCCTGGCATTTTTTACTACTGGTTTTCCCAAGCATTAATCCATGATGAATATTCCTCGTACAGCATTCGTTTGCTGCGCACGTATGCTCAAAAACTATGACATGTATCGGAGATGGTGCTATATTGTTCGAGCGGTAGATTCAGTCGTGAATATAACCCAAAGAAGCTTTTTTTCGCACTTTTTCAGACTGATTACACTCAACCTTGCTCCCAGGTATAATTATTCCGGCTGGCAATTGATATCATCGAAAGAATCAGGTTTAATTTCCCGCCCTAAATGAGCGTTTTGATATAGACTTCGAGCAAGGCATTGCCCTTCCCTTCTTTCATCGCCAACAGCCAAGAAAACCAGAGAAAATACAAGTTTGCTTGGTTCGTACGACCAATTACTTTTACGCACATTAATTCTAAAGTATGACCAGCGCTGGGTGCATGCATAATCAAAGGGAAAAAACGCTCAAGCACCCATACATATTTGTATCGGAAAATGGTGTAGGTACCTTTCTCCCCTTTCGCTTCAACCCAGTGATAGAAAAAATATCCTAAACGAGAGCTCAGCAGCTGATTGATTGAGAATTAAATAAGGGTTTTGTAGCTTAATCCTAATTAGAGATATAAACAAGAAGAGGATAAGTGGAACCATCTTATGAGATGCCGAAAGTCACGCTGTCGGAGAGGGAGCATAAAACCTATTCAGCATCGTAGACGAATTGAAAGCACTTGCATCTCCCCGACCCCCCCCCCCCCCCTAGGTCAGGATACTATGTCCCACGCTGACTCTGCCGGCCCCCCATGCCAACTCTTGGGCCCTTTAAGTAAAAGTCCCCCACTCTCCAAAGACATGTCCGCCCTCTCCACAGACGCAGCCTGTTGAGGTAAGGGAGGAGGAAGATAAGATGTGACTATTCGGTGTAAAGCCAATGATTCATTCGATGTTTATTCCTTGCGCGCATCCCTTGACCTTGAATCCCAGGTAGATCAACGCCCCAAGTGACCCATGATACTCCTAGTACATGGGTCGCGTAGCTGTTTTTGTGAGAGGGAGAATGGTCGAGGGTGAATAACCCCCGCAATGACGGGGAAAGGAGGGGGAGACAGCTGATTCCGGCCTGGTGTGTGGCCTGACCTGGAGCTGCAATGCTCGGACGAAAATCTCCTTGCTTGATCGAAAGCAGAGGGAAAACAATAACAAAAAATATCCCAAATTTTTGTTCAATATCGAATCTTCAAATGGATCTTGAGATTTAATGAATGAAGAGCACGTGACCTAATCTGAATGGAGACACAAATGAAGCTTTCGCTTAGTAGAGTGGAAAATGAAAATTATTGATTTGTAGTGATCGTTAGCAGCATCGTTAGTAGCCGATGAAGTGTAAAAGGAGTTATATCGCCTTCACCGTTGAAGTGCGTGGCTTGTATGTACAATCTACTTTTTAAAGGAGGTACATATTTAGCTGGACTCCTCTATAAGCTCCACGTATCGGAAATAACCACACACAAATAAGATGTAGAGAAGAAGAAGGGAGAATAACGATTGTTATTTTGCGAGATTAACGGGCATATCAGTATTTGTACAAAATACATAACATGCATCCATCGCATATCATCCACAAGAGAATCTTATTTTCACTGTCTTCAATATCCGGTGCAAATGATCGCGCAAGTCGGTCACTTTCTTAGTGTATGCATAAATCAATATAATTGATGATTATACATCGCTCACGCTAAAGTTATGAGTTCTCCAGTTTGGAAATAATATAGAAAAATGCGCTAAGAAGCTTCATAGGCTTAGTCCACACTGCACAAAAATTGTGCAAAGACGCTTCATTGCCTAATCATTCATTGGAAAAAAGAACGAAAAGTTAATTGTCGTGATGTAAATTTCGGCAGGGCTTGGAAGGAGGTTGATTCTTCCGATTTTCGGGATTTCCGCCGCGAAAAGCTGGAAAGACGCGGTGAAAATCCCGAAAATAGGAAGAATCAAACTCCGACAAATAAGTTGTGTTCAACTGACAATGAGTACACCCTGTGGGCAAGGATACACATTTAAATATACTTTCATGAATTATAACTTAGTAAATCATGCAAGTACGTCGCGAGAGTACATCTTAATCTAAGGAAAAAAAAGAGCTTATGCGTAGAACATAAACATATTGCTGCACATCAAACAGTATAATGTTATTAGTTGATAAATAATATAAATAAATAACAATTTTTCATTGCTTCCAATGTTCCTTGCAATCCTTATGCCATTGTGTTTAATACGATATCAGCTGATTCAATGAGCTCCCTACGCCGTGCCATCAACGCACCCTGCTACCGGTTCTTCCATCTGTGCGGCTATCCGTCGATACATCGGGAGCGATTAAGGAGGAAGCCTTAGAGGAAGATTCTTGTCCATCCTTGGTTGCCTTTATGAACATATGTATGTACAATCAAATTCTATAAAATATTTTAGCCTGCTCCTTTAACATTTGGCCTGAAATACTGAGCCATTCACTTCGACACAGTCGAAACCACTGCATAAGTACGCGATCTAAAACGGCACTAGTAGACCCTTCTTTCATGGTTTTTTTTATCCCCATCCCTTCTTAGTGTCACTTTCACATGTGATACCTACGAGTAGAGGAAGAATGCGGATTTGTATAAATGTAAGAATCATACCCGTGTGACTAGTAGTTTTTGAGATATTGAAGTTTGAAAATGACCATTTTCGCGATGTTTTTGTGAGTTTTCGACGCCATATTTGGAGGTTTTTACGAACAACCGGTAGAGGGATAAGAATAATTTCACTTCAATAATATTTCCTTAGCCCACCCACCCAACAAGCTTACGGGCCTATGGAGTGAAACAGGGGTGCTAGGGTGGGACGGTACGGCGCCCGATTTGGCCATTTTCAAAAGTGAAAAATGCATTTTCGTGAATTGGAAAAGCGAAAAATGCATTTTTTGTGGAAATGGAAAAGTGGTAATGGGCATTTCTGGGAGTGGAGGAAGTTTCAAAATGCTGATTTTTACAATAAATGTGAAAATGGAAAGACGTTTGTTAGGAATAATTCTGGGTATTATGTTTTAGTGGAGAGGAGTATTCATTGAAAGATATAATACTGGATGTGCATTTTCACAGTGAAAATGGCATGACTTGATTATTGGTGGGCATTGGTAGAAGGCTAAAATGTTATTCTGCATATTATTTTAAGAATAGAATCCCTCTCGCTTATTGGTGATTTTTGGTAGGCATTGATAGAAGACTAAAATGATATTCTGCGTATTACTTTAAGAATAGAATCCCTCAGGTGACAAGGTTAATATAAGTGGGCTTTTGTTAGAGGCTAATGAAATAGTATTGTTGACGGAGTTCTCTCGGGTAGTGTGGAAGGGGGAAATTAACTGTCAATAATTGGAAGTTAATTGTTAAAAAGTCACCCGATATTCATTCGCCAACGAGAGTTGAGGGCCTTGTTGTCGTAAATCATTTCTTACTTGCCTGTGTGGTGTAGTGTCGCCATGAGTTGCCAAACGTGTACGCACACGCAAATTTCTGCGATCCAGACTTTCGTTTTGGCAGAGTCAGGCTTTCTATTCCTTGAAAGGCACGGGTGTTTGTTATTTAAAGTGAAAAGTGAAATGTTATTAGTGCAGTGGAATGAATGCGAGTGAAAAGGAAGTGTAAATCCTTCATTTGAGGTGAAATGCGCAATATTTACTGCGGTGGAATGAATGGAATTGCATTGAAGTAAATGGCTGTTGCGGGGCGAATTTGAGTGGAAGGCGGGAAAAACTGTGTAGGAGAGGTGTGTATATGGTAGAGTACCAACTGCTAAAGCTCTGTATTAGGAAAGTACGGTCAACGTTTGATCTCGGCAAATGCCGACAATCGAGGCTTCTGATTGGTTGCTCTCTATATTTTTCGGCCTACGCGAGTCACGCGAGTGTTTTGTTAGTCAGTTGCCCGTTAGAAAGCATTGGAGTGGTTGTGTCATTCGTGAAGCAGCGTAGCGTTTTTTTGATATTTGGTTGTCAATATGCCTCAGTGTTGTGCAGTTGGTTGTTCAACGCAGGCGAAGAAAGGGACGAAGTTATATCTTATCCCTTCGGGAGCAGGGAATGAAGTAAGAAGAAGAAAATGGCTGCAAATGATATCCGGAGCTCACTGGATTCCAAAGGTTGCCCGTGAGGTAAGTTCCGAATTGTTAACGATGTTATTGTGAACGAAAGCGCTAGAATTTCATGCCTTTTTATAGCTTATATGTTTTTCGTGCAGTGATTTGGATTTATTGATAAACATAATTTCTTCATAAACGTGCAAATGCAAACCACGTGAGCAATTAATAGGTATTGTTTTATTTTTGTATAGTTGTTGATAGAATGGTGTGCCTTTATTTCTCTCACGCGTGAATCATACAGTGAATGAATGTTACCATTATTAATACACACCATTTGTGGATAAAAGTGAATTAACAAACCGCGTGCTTAATTATGAGGTATCGTCTATGTGGTGAATGTAATCAATCCATTCAAAATTGATTTGCTTGCGAAAATATGCCTCCTTATTACACACGAATTCCTACATAATCGGCTCTTTAGTGCGAACCAGGAGTTGAACATTTCCAGAGCATTGTTATTTTTATTGTCCTTGACATATTTCCTCGTGATAGCCTTAGTTCTGTAACGCCAACTAATCTTATTAAGATCACAATGAGAAACGATTGTCTATGAATGGATGTTGTACTATTACAATAGGCATCAGGGGGGTGGGTTTTTTATCATGTCCACAAAAGCATCTCTTTTCATATCTGTCTACTGCTGCTTTCATGCAGCTAAGTGCAAATTGATTTTTCCTGGATAATTTGTTTATCTCAGTCGCTATATATGTTTAACTCCCAAAACGTTTCCTCTCTAGATCTTCACAATGATGTAACTGCAGAGGAGTTACTGGGAGAACAAGCTGATGCGAGCATACCAGCTGCAGCAGGAGTGGATATATCCCTGTGTTGCAGTGACCCGGTGATGCACTCCACCCCTGCTAAGGAGAATGTCACAGAGGAAATTGAGGAACTAAGGAGGGAACTTATGTCATTGAAGAGGGAGATCGTAAATTTGTGTGCTTCACTATAAAGGATTGCGTGCCATGTTTGCTGTGCTGATGACATTGTGTGCCCCTCACTACATTGCGTCACATATCAAGTGCTATTGAAAACAAGCTCAAACTTAATGAAATTATAGCTATGTTGACTGATTCGTCCAGATGCTGTGATAATGTTCATCGATACCATTCAGGTTCTCAAATTAATACCAAGGCAATTAGAGCTAGCTAATGACCATCTTCAAAGAAAGACCATCCGATAACTATAGTAAGTGTGCAAACTATTAACCGCATTAACCCTTCTTCACCTACATTCATTTTTGTTGTGTTTACTGATTATTATGGTAGTAAATTATGGAATGGCATTAAAAGTGTGAAAAATGCGTAGTAAGTGTTGGAGAAGACATAACAGCAATCAGTTCATAGTTTCTACTATTGACAAAATTAAAATGTGGAATATATGTGAATTGAAGTGAATTTAGTGACTAGTGAATTGCTCTTGTCTTGAAAGTGTGGTTGTTTACGTCCCAGTGAAGGGATAAACAGTGTAGTGTTTTATTATTCTTCATTCAGTGAATTTTGCCACCCCAAGCGTCATCTTTTTATTTCATTGAATTGTTGTGTCCAATGTGATTTTGTTGAAATAATTAATCCGTATGCATTTAAGGCAGGTGATGACTAATTAGCAATAGGCAATTGAATTTGTCCTTGGCAGGGATTATTGTGTTATTTTATAGTATCGTAAATTGTGAGTGTGGAGTCCAAGTGAAAGGGTAATGATTTTTTTTCTACTTATGCCATGTAAGTTGTTTTATTATGCTTCATTCATTAAATTTTATCACCTCAAAAGTTATCTTTTCATTTACTCGACTTGATGTCATTACCAAGTACCTATTGTTCCTTTATATTTAGTGCCGCTGTACATGTGTCTCTGGAGATGATTAATCGCTGCCATATATATCTCACGGTACGTAATCATATTATTTTATCTTAGATAATTATATTACATATATTTCATATTATTTGTACTGACGATGTGCCTCATGGTCAGTGCTTCAGTTAAACATGGAGTGCTGATTGTGTAAATCATGTCAAAATGCTCACTTGACTTGACAATGCAGAACGCAAATTAGATAGTAGCATGTTAAATTTATCCGCAGTTAACAGTCTCATTCCGGTGCGGAGTACGATCCGTAACGAAGCCAAGGTATCTCAAAATTTATTTCTCTCTCAATTATTGTCGCCCGTGTGATAAGCATGTCCGCTCGCAGTACCTGAAGTGCCGGGGAATCTAAGGGAGTTGTGGACGTGAAATTAACCTTAATTGAGAATTATTAAGATTACAGTGACAATACAAGGTTGGTCACCGTCAGTTCTCAATGAGGATTCACTTCATGGTCGAGGAATTGACGACGTTTTACTCCAATTGCTCAGAAATATTCTATACCTAGTCGATTTTGATACCTAATGGACAAGTAAGCTAATATTTATTTAGTATTATAACATTTTAAAATGCCATTCCGCCAGTTATCAACGAGAAGTCACTTAACGAGCTAGGAAAATATCGCGACGTTCCACTTGTATTGCAGACGACGCTGTCTGCTGCCGTCCGAGTCGTCTGCTGGGCTCGTATTAAACAGGCCGACTCCCGCATTTTGGAGGATAAACTTGATATGAAAATGATGTGGTATTATAGGCAATTTAATCATTCACAAGTTATCATGGCTCAAATTCGATGAAATATAGTTAATTAATTTTTATCTCGTGAAAACATGTTTAGTCCCTATCTCTCCCATGTAATGAAAGGCCAACGATGGCTAGATGCGCAA
Source organism: Pyrrhosoma nymphula (assembly GCA_963573305.1). Lineage (NCBI taxonomy): Eukaryota > Metazoa > Arthropoda > Insecta > Odonata > Coenagrionidae > Pyrrhosoma > Pyrrhosoma nymphula. The sequence continues at coordinate 964,994 of OY754330.1, forward strand.
AGTTGACCGTACTTTCCAATCAAGCGCTTTACCAACTGCTCGATCGCTGCGCCACGTACAGTGGATAAGAGGAAACAGCATTTTTTCACAAGATGGCGGAGAGGAAAAAACGCACTTCTCAGGTTTGAAAGTTTCCCATTTCTAAAGTAGTTGATGCATTGTTGTGTTGAAAGTGTCAAACAAATTTGCAGGGTTTGCATAATAAGCGAGGTGAAATTGGTTTGGATATCTCTGTTTTAAATAGGTGAAAATCGCGAAAATGAGTGCGAGACGAAAGCTCACCTTTACCCAAGTTTTTTCAACACTTTCGTTTTTTCTGCGATAGCTAATGTTCTGTGCTTTCGCTTTGCCCCCTTGCTGCTGCTATAACTGCTCACGTTAGACATAATTACTGATAAAACTATGCAGATGACAGATAGTTGTTACTTAAGAATTGCCACTAAGTATAAAGCAAATATGCATGCGTCATGTAAGACTGGTACTGTCCATCTCCGAGACGCCACACACCCACGTCTCGGCAACGACGCAATATGTCTTCAATTTGCTGAATAAAGACCTTCGTTGCACACAACAATTAATACAGACAACATTGTATGCAAATAATCTTCCAATACTCGCTCTTTAATGGGAGAATTTTTGTTGTGAGTGGGTTACAGTTTCAGTAAATGCGATAAGCAATGATTCGGCAAAAAAGTTTCTGTTTTCCGTTACAGTACCTATGCCTATGAAATATTGCCAGATTACGGGTGTTCCCAGATTAGGGATATCCAGATTAGAGGTGCTCAACTGTAAAATCAAATGGTTACATACATACAAAGTGAAGAAGGATTTCCTCTCATCTTTGGCTAAAAGCATTTGCTTTTGCTTTTGCTTTCCTACCTTTTCCTTTTGAGCAAATCCTTTTTTTTATACACATGGCCCAAATACCTCACCACAGACCTCCTTGTACCACCATGTTGTACCCACGTTAGTTAATTAAACTAACATATCTAGGGCCTTAAAAACATGCTCTTTCTAATGAGATAGGTCTCAATGATGTTAGTTTCTCACAAAAACGGGTTGAAAATACCCTATTTTTGACCTCTTCGCAAAAGTCATCAACTTCAGATGAGATGTTCCACTTTACGGAGGAAGCTGGTGATTTGAAAACACGCAATCAACAAATAACTTTACTTAGATATTGTAGGCGGAATTTAATATTCACTGGATGGGAGTTAAGGCATGTTGCCAAAAGTTTACAGCTACCTTGCATTTGGTTACACAAGTATCTCCAAACAAACATATATTCCACCGATGGGCCAAAATATTTGCACAATTTTGTTTGAGACACGCGAAACTCAGTAAACAAAATTTCATGAAAATCCGAGATGGTCGAGCGTGGAGCCATAGACCACTTGATATGGAATGCCATAAATAGCATTATCTGTATGGAACTTCATTCGGGACCAAGGAACTGTACATGCGGGAAAACGATCACCATGACAACAATAGATCAAGGTTCTACTGTAAATAAGTCATCATGCAAAACATAAATGCTATGATGTGGACCACTAATGGGACCGTTGCAGCAACAGACGAACCATGGTTGCCATGGCGGTCTCATGGGACCATTACTTACAACTTGTTTTTTTTTAGGAAAAATCAGCTGATCAAACTTGTATAAAGATTTCTGTTTGGTAAGGATTTATATTATTGTATTTATATGTATAGATTTATTTATATTATTGTACAAGGATTTATGTATAATATTTGCAAAGTAGGTATATAGTCCGTAATAAAATTTTCTAAAGATTTTGGCTCAGATGGCATTAGAAAAAAATTCATGTCCGCACTTAAAATGTTAAGACACCTTCCCGTGCTTACCTCCGTTCTTTCACGAGCAGACATCATGTGGTGTACTCGTTCGTTGAATACTGACGAGTGAACCACGAGTGATTCAGCATCCTGGTTCGGCAAAGATGACTCAAGTGTCTGGTTTGAACGGCTGCTCCCCGAGCTGTACTCCGGCTCACCACCTAAGTTTGAACATAAATTGTGTGCGTCACTTGAACGACTTAGGGAAGATATGAACACCTACTGGGTGGTGCAGAATGCCTGCCACTCTGAGCTTATTACTTAAAAGAGTACACCTGCGCTTATTTGTGAGAAGCTGACATTGAAATTTAGCTCGTTTCAATCCAAGCTACACGACAACAACAAAGATTTTTAAAAATATTAAAAGTTGGTTTTCTGGATGAAAAGGAAAAAGGCCCATTTTTCACCCCGAGAAGCAATGCAGTGCACATTCTCATTAGGACGCTCCTTGATAGCACGTTTTCTCCCTATTTCCACATTCATTTCTTCGGGACGGAGTCACAAGGAATGTAAATAATTATGACTAGCACATTTTGGCTACTCCTTTAGCATGTCTGATGGAGGACCAAAGTTAAAATTTGTATCAGGAAAAAACTGCCATAATGGTAAATTTGCAGATAAGTCACCCTTCAAAATCTAAATTCTCACATTAGAAAGCTTGTAAACATTCACAATAATATTTTTATGGGTATGTAGTGGTAAAAAATGTTTATGCTGTAGGTAGTAAAAATGTGGCACTCACAAACATCTGAAAATCATAACCCGGGTTTTGATTTGTAATCATCATCAGGTGAAAGGTCATCGCGGGAACACACGTACAAATAAAAAAACAGAAAGGAGGGGGAGAAAGGAAAAGAGGGGCAGGGAATGGGGTTTTCAAAAGGAAAAATTAGAATGGGATTAATGCATAACCGCCTCGAGGATAGGGATCAAACGCACTCATTGATGGCAACAACGTCAGGAGTCTTTTTAAATTCTCACACTGTTCCAGAGCATAAAGCTCGCATCGATTGATCTCACAGTGTAAAACACTCAAATCACTGTCTCGTGTGTGCATTACAAATAGAGATGGGCCACTCTGAAAATTACCTCGGTAATTTTCGTATATTACCGTGGTATTTTCCGTAATTTTCCACGTCCATTGTAAATTACCTTATTTTTGGTAATTTTCTAGATAATTCAAGCATGTTAGAGATAATTTTTCATACAGATAAATTCCCAACATGTTCTTTTAAGCCAAGTTCACATTTCCTACGTGTTTAATAATAAATTGAGGCATGTATAACTCAATTTTGGAATATTTTACTTAAATTATAACATTATAATATTAAAGCTTTAGAATATTCCTCTTGAAAATTTCTCATACTTTGATAAAAGAAAGCCGCAGATTGCGTTTTGCTGCCGTAGTTCTTTTTACAATTTAAAAAATTTCTAATACATTAATGTTGTATTAGGTATGGTTTAAACATCGTTAATTCCTTCCTATTGCTATTGGCTTTCTTATTTAAACATACATTTGCTGTTTAATGCCTAAAACTAAAAAATACTGGAAAATTACGGTAATTTTCAAAAATTACCGTAATTCGAAAATGACCGTAGTTTAGCAGGTGGTGGTGGTAATTTACCTCTCGGATGAAAATTAGGGTGATTTTCAAACCATCTCTAATTACAAAGCAGGTGTTTGGCAAAGTTGCTCCTATTTTCACAATTATTTGAAAAGGCATTAAAATGTTCTTTAGTTGTGACATTAAAATGTCTTAGTGTTTTGACCAACGTGCATACTGTTACACTCATTACTATTCAAAGAATAAAAACTACTTTTCTACTTTGAGTCAATTCCTTCATTGCACTTGAACATCTTCTTGAGATTATTGAGGGGTTTTGAAAGAAATAGAATATTCGTCTTTCGGAAAAAATTTAACAATATGGTCAGAGATAGACAACCATATTGTCTCATGATAACGTCGAGTGACATTAACCTGTGCAGTGCCAGCCTCTTTTGCTTGGTACAAATTAGTGATGGGCAAAGTCGGTCTTTTGAGAGATTTCAGTCGCGTCGGTCACTCCCACTTGTGATTCGATCTTCGATCGTCGATCAGAGAGACCGATTTTCCAGCTAGTGAGCAGTCCAAGTTGCCTACGATCAATGATCTCTCAGGAAAATCGTGATAGATAAAAAATCTGGTCGTTCGTGAGTTTCATACTGTAAGCATGACCGAGGTGTACAGCTTTGCTCTTGATAGCACAGAGCAGGCACAGAGTTTCAGTGCAGCTACCTCGTTCAGTGCCGGTTTCCGTGGAGTTGTGGGTAATTCTTTGAAAACAATTGAAGGCACAATTGTGCAATCGTGCGAAGGTTTGTTTTGTTTTTACACAATGCTCTTGGTTTGTGATTTTAAGTATAGTTATACGAAGAATATTAGGAATATCCCACTTGATTACAAAACTATTGAAGAGTGACATTTTATCGACCACAAATTATTAACAACTCATTATAGAAACCAATGATTAATACTAATTTAGTAGCAAAATTTTATTTTGGTATGTAGTTCGAAACGATCATCGTTTTCTTTTGGCTGTAAGAATTTAAAGCAAATTATCCGACTGTAGCACTAAAATTCAATTTTCAATTACAGTCTGTTTCACTTGTTCACGAGACGTAATATTTGTCGAGAATATTGAAACGATGGTTTATCGTGTATTTAAGTGACAATGCAATTATGGAAATTCAGTGATTACAAATGTTATATGTGCTGTGATGCATTGCGTGTGTTCTTGTGGTGATATTTTGATATTTAAAGGTTATTTGTGTTAGGTAGACTTACGCTCCTAATGGATGTGTTATGACAGAATATACACCATGGAGGTTATAAAAGTTTCTGTGCTTCTGAAATGGCATAATATTGCGTTGTGTTTCTGGACGTGAGTTACACGAAGAAAGTGTATGTTCAACTTATGCTAAAGTTATAGTTTATGTCGTAAATTTACCAAGAGTTAGTGCTTCAAAAATAGCCTATATAGTGAAGTAAAGTTTTTGTTTGTTAACGTCGTAAATTTTTAAGTTACAGTACCCCCTGAAATAATCTCATAGTTTGCTGCTGTGTTTGTCTAAGAGTGAATTGCATGTAAAAAAGCGAACGTTCAACTTTGGTAAAGGTTTGTTTACATCGTACTATATATCTATAATTTAGTTACTGTGCTTCTGAAATACTGTCTCGTGATCATCGAGTGCTTACAATATTAATAAATGCCAAAATCGAAGATTTGTTCATAGGTTAACGTAATATTCGTCGTTTATTGTTTACATCGTAAATATAAAGCATAAGTTCAGAGTATTAGTGCAAATACAGGAGTCCAAGACATTCGCTGTGTATATATATATCTGTGATTCTAATAATAACAATCAGTCCTACGATGAACACTTTTTTGTGAAGTTGCTTCTGTCGTGATGTTGTTTTCTTCTCGTGAAGCACTTCTTGTGCCAAAGTGAACTGAATAGGACTTCACGTTTACTATTCTCAATATTTGTTGAAATATATGAATTTTTTCAGCCACTTGAGTGATTTATATCTAATGTAAAACGCTCCTTACAAAACATGCTTCGTTTGTTCCCATCGATTAAAATCGTTGGGGTTTCACCATGCACTTCGTCACTTAGATAACTAATCAAACTAGTCAATTATATTGATGTTCAGTAAATATGTTTTTCGCAATGCCACATAGATTCTAAATGTTTAAAAAGCATATTATTAAATGATGGTTTGTATATGTACCTGCGTACCTTTCAATAAAATGTATATTCAGTAAAAATACACTTTGTTATAGTATTGAATCTTTAGTGCTATATTAATTCCCCCTCACAAAATGCTTTTGCCCGTACATTGGAGATGTTAATTGGTTACGAAAACGATTTGATTATTATAGTTATGTCTTACAGGGTATTCAACAGTTATACATATCAAATTCTTATCAGTGTTAACATATATTGCTTCTAAGCTACCTATAAGAAATGCCTAATACACACAAAATATTTGTTATTATGATGTGTATGAGTAGGGATTTAAAAACTGATTGCAGGATGTGGTGAATCTTCTTAAATTGTTTGGCACTGACAGTGCTAATTTTAAACCCACTACATTCGTTCTTCCTCTAGATGATATTGCTACTATCATTAAGAAGCACCAATGCAATAAAATATGTAAGCGTCAGTGAGTTTCTCTGCTATCTGATTGCTACTCTAGTTGCCATTTACTAGACTATATCATGTAACAGGTAGGGAATATTATATATAGGCAAAATTATAACTAGTTAACTCTGTAGATTTTATGAAATGCATGGAACAATCAGGTTATAAGAATGTTTACTAAATATCTGACCTCAATATATATGTTTATTATCTTTGCAAGGAATAGCCTCTGATCAATTATTAATTTACACAATGGTTTAGTGCTTATCAATGGTTATAGCCATCAATAACTTCAGACCAATATCCACTCTGCCAGTTCTCCCTATATTATAGAACTGTAATCAGAAAACAGTAGTGTTTACATATCATATGAGTGATAACAGTTGTATGTCATACCTAGTTTTGATTCAAAGAAGAAAAATCAGCTGTGCATACTGTGACAAATGTTTATTTCCCCCATGCAATCATTGAATTTGCTAGAACAATATACATACCATCTTGGATTATTAAGAGTAAAGATTCTGAGTGTATTTCATGTTGATTTTTGCTTGATATACTTACTGGATACTTATGGGAACTAAAGCTAATATCTTTTTATTAATTTTCTTTTGACATTTTGAAAATATCTCTTCCTTCATGCTACCGTAATGGACTTTATGAAAGGATTATTCTCTGTGGGTTTGGCAATGTTTAAATAATAGATTAGAGTTGAGTATTGGAACAGGATTGTGATTGAGGAGTGAATAGCGTAAGAGGAAGATTGAAAAAATTGTGGGTTCATGATGTGGTGGAAGAGATATTAAAGGAGGAAGATTAGGAGTCTTAAGAATAGGAGAGAGTGTGAATGAAGTAATGTATGAATGCAATAGAGGCAAAGGATATATGCCAATATAGGGTATTATGGAGTAAATTATTATAAGAGAGCCAGTTTCCAAATCCAAACAGACATCACTAACAGCAGAGAGCAAACAATATCATGTGATAAGTTGTGTGCCTCAAGTTATCCAGGTACTCAATTACTTAGCAGTCAACTTAAGTGTACAGATGTCGTTCCTGTGTGACTTAAAGTCAACTTGATCAGAATAAAATTATTTTTTATGCTCTCATTTAAATTAAATGTCTGTCATAATTTAAGCCAAGTATGCACTCATAGTTTTGGTAACACCCTTTTATAAATTGAAGAAGTTAATGTAGAAGAGGGTCATGGATGGATAATAAAGCAATGGTAGGTAATCAATGATTTTTCACTTATAACAAAATTTTAGTGTAAAATGGATTTGGTCTATAATGCTTCATGCTTAATGAATGCTGTTACATATTATTAATATTATTTATTTCACTGATATGAGGAACCTAAGAAGCTTTCTCGGGTTTCCAACAGGGTGATGGTCTCCATGTAGGCTGACGTTTCGATGTCTGACTCAGTCATTGTCATCAGGGGTGATGAAAACTAAGGGTTGTGCAACCATTCATAGATCCATTTATTTTTAATAATCAATAAGTGAAATAAATGTTGGTGTAGGTTTTTTACAATTACTACTTGGCTTATTTTGAATATGTTCCTTGAAACCCCAATATGATTAAGTCTTAAGTCGACTCCTATTGTCATGATCTTTGGTAAATTTATGAATATTAATCAACTGTTATCAAAGGACATGCTATGATGTATTGTTTACCTGTAGTAGAAATTAACAAGGGTAATTATAGCTGTTAGGCTCACACATGCCAGATTGGACGAAGAGCAGGAACGAAGGGAACATAGTCCACTCAGCATCTGTGGATATTTTTCATCATGGTAAGTGGCTTGCCAGCTCACTCCAGAGTATAGATTGAGAATGGTCATTGAGTAGAAACCATTAGAGGCTTAAGACAAATAGCAAAAAACAAATAGTGGAATGAAGTTGTAACTGGGGCAGAATTTTAGTGGAACGAGGTGTCCTACTCAAGATATTAAATGTCTTGTATCAGCAATATTCAAGAATTATGGGGGATATGTAATGCCTCAAGTCCTGATATAGGATGCAAACAAAAGGTTGGTTTGGAAGGTTTTATAAAGGGTTGTGGACTTCGGTGGATCTAAACCATTGGCTAATGTTGAGAGGGTGAGATTAGACTAAAGTTATATGAGGAGTGGCTCTCGAGAAGGATAATGAAAGTAAGATAGAAGAGAAGTTAAGAGATACTTGACTAGGCATTGAAGATACATATAACAGTGAAGGAAATTTAGGAGTCCACTTTATGTCAGATAGTAGGTAATTAAGAGGAAATGAGGTCCTGAAAGGCACTATTGAAGGGAAAGGTTTGCTTCGTTGGGAGAGGTAGGAAAAATATAGGCAATTGAAATGAATGGATGTGATGCGCAGAACTAAATTGAAACATTTTAAGGAAAGAAATTTTTGAAGCAGGAAGGGTGGAGTGGTAACTGACCACTGAAATATATATGTCTGTTAAGCTATCTGTATACCATTATAATGGTGGTAAAATGTCATGGTCAGGCAAATATAAGAATTAAAGTGAATGTGGAATGATAACTGCATGTGGAATGAATAGACGTTGATAACAGTCCAATGCTATAATTGCATTACTCCACCAATGTTTAAGATAGGCATCAGTTTTTAAACTAAAATAAGATTTTCTTTGCCACTATAGGTTTCTGATTATCCTCATGAATGTTCTGCTAACTTCCTGCAGGTTCCTTTTAAATTTTCCTGCTAAATATTTACCAGGGATTTTGGATGTACAATGAGTAATTAGTACTATCAGAAATTTTAATTTGTCCTTTCCAAGGAATTAAATTTTAAATGAATATGGTCTAAGCCCCTGTGTACAAGCCATGTTCGAATACACACTTTGATGGATGATACGATGATTACAAATTTCCAGCACTATTTTACAGTATATGATGCTCTATTGCACGCAGAAATACAGTCTTTATTTATTTAATTGCTCACATACATCATTTCTGCCAATTTAAAGTGACACAGTATCGGTGGTATGAAGTCATATATTGCCTTACTAAACATGTTAGTACATTTTGATTGAAATAACTCCTTGCCCATTTCAATGGGATGCCTAAGGCTTATGTAATGGCCCACTCATGTAATTCATTTTTGCTTACAACCAATTACAGTATTACGATATTTACATTGTACCGTTTATTGAAGCTACACTCAGTGCAAATGCAAATGAAATTCCGGAAACTCATACTGATATTTACTGATCAAGCCTATGTACATTTTTTTAACTTACTATTCACTACAAAAGTATAATGATGAAAGTATGAATCAAATTACCTGTGGGTAATCATAATTTGCAGTTATCATGTCTCGAACGGTGTTTGGATCTAACCTATATTAACTGGAATCACGCTATTATTCCCTGAATCAAGTTCTTCAAATACCATTCCTCTAAATGAAAAGGAGAGTTATTGGCACATACGAAATTTTATTCTCCGAAAAAAGGATTCGCTGATGAGATTGCAGTTAAAAATATTTGAAATAACACCAAAAGCAAACTGCATTCCAAAAACAAACAATTCTGGATGAATTCACCGGTGATTTTAACACGCCGGTACTTCGGAAGACATATGGGAAGAAAATTCAGACGAAGGGAAAGCCAACGGACATCCAATGAAGCACTGGAAACATTCTTGATTGACAGCAACACCATCAAAGTCTAGAAAAAGTGATTGAAGAGAGAGGAGCGGAGTTGAATTTTTAAAATGCATTGGCAATATGAATCACAGTTGTTTATATAAACGGCCGGTATATATATAATACAGCGGCATGGGTATCAGGTTTGATTTCTAAGCGATCACGTCATAGACTCAGATATTTAATTATCACACAATTTACGACTCGTCGCGGCAAAGGAAAACAATTCATAGGGATATAGTATTGTACTATACTACTTACAAGTGACGATTAACCTATTGCACGTAATAAATAACGGCACTACATAGCCAACGCAGTAACAAATAATGCATTGCTTGGCGAATTAACAAACGGATAAGTTCCTGGATCATGTTTAATTTCCATTGCATTCCTTTTGAATCTTAACCCAGCTGTCTCTTTGCCGACAGTGTAACGGATTCGGTCTTCATTTTTAATGATGTTATTATTCTACTAAAAATCGAGCCAGCAAAACTGGTAAAACTCTCTCGATGCAAGATATTTATGCCGTGATGTAAATTGTTGACTGTTATTACGCTGCGTCTTTGTTAGCGCAACCGAGCGGAGCATCGAATAACTGCCTACATCTCACGAAAGAGCGAGTAACTCTGGAATCTCTCGTTATAAAACTCACTCAAGATTTTTTTGGTCGGTCTCAAGTCTCGTGATCGATATTTGATGTCATGCAATCATTCCTGTCGCGATCGGTGAAGATGAACGCCTCGGTCATTGGAGAAGAGTCGTTCATCGATCTTTCTTATAAGAGAACTTGCTCTCGGAATTCGATCTCTCACGACCGACCCATCACTAGTACAAATACGTGAAAAATACCAGGGCTTTCTTGATAAATTTCTACGTTAGCACTGAGAAATTTAGATTTAGAAGCCTCATATGAACGCGATGGCACCAATTTTTTCATGTACATACTTAATACTTACAGGTATGATTTAAAAAATTCATTTGTGTTATTTCTTCCATATATTTCAGAAAAAAAATTTTTAAATAAAAAACACCCGGCCGATAGATGGGTCCGTGGCATTCTTCGCACATACTTCATGGCCCGAAAGATCGGTCCAATTGCACAACAAGGGTTAAGGCAATAGTGAACCTCCACAACACATCTTGTGGGAAAGAGAGATCAGGAAATAATTATAGACTCCAAAATACCTCGAATGTTCATCACTAGCGACCATTTAAAATCAACTCTAATCACAGGCTCAATTAATGCTACAAAGGTGGCCTAGTAATAGCATTAAACCCCAGTTGTACTTGACATCCCAGAATGGGGGAGGGCACAAGACTTTACTCTTTTTTGCTTTCTTCCCAGATTGAAAAAAAAAAAAACGTTTTTCAAAACAAGCAAAATATTCTTGGTCCCTTAACAGGTAAAACTACATGACGTATATGCTATACATGGAGCACGCTATGGTATGCAGACAAAGAGAGACAGGATGCACAGATCGCCCACAAGGGCCCATATTACCTTCACTGCCTCCATCTGCTGCCGCCGAGCAGGAATCTTCGTCCGAGGAATCGTCCTCATCCATGTCCTCCTCAGTGTTTCGCTGAATGAGAAAGCAAACGTGATCTGGAAACCTCAGACGAACTTTGCATCCCAAATCTGGAGGAGGGCCGTCTGGGATGCAATCCTGGTGATAGTGAGTGTAATCAACATCAGTCCTCATCACTTTTTGTGCACCTCTGGTTACACTCAAGCAAACAATACTATCACTCTGCACTTGGGGAAATTTATTTAAAAAACATATTTTCCAAATGCTGTCCTACATTCCATGTTTCCCGATAAGCCACTCAAGGCATGTTTCCCAGAGTCTAAAACAGCTGAATTTAGAACAAGATCCATGCCATGGGAGATAAAATTTCCTCCCACGCAGGATACCAGCAAGCAATCCTCGGATCACTAAGTAGGACTAACCACCAATGAAGTCAGCTTTAGGTGAACTCAGAACACCAAAAGCTAAATGATAAGTAATACATATTCTTCTTCAGCACACTCTTATCCCTCAAAATGTTTATAGACTGCTATTATTTCACCCATGCGAGAAACCATGTTATTAAAAGTATGAAGTAGCCTGCCATCACAATACATATTTTGGTCGAGTAATGGGCTAACATTGACTCAAAATAACAGTTGAATCGAAGTTAGACTTCCGTAGTTGTCCTATGTAATATGTATGTACAGGTATCCCTCGTCAACTGCGGGGGTTACGTTTCTGACAGAGTCCGCAGTGGGCAAAACCACAACAGGCAAACCATTACAAATATGGGGAACGAGGGGTCAAGTTCCACGAGATGCTAAACTGTGTAAAATTTAGCATAACTTTATTTTTGCAGTAAAAATACACACACACATTTACAGGGTGTCCACTGTGAAGCCATTTCGAAATTCCCTGAGTTTTCCAGGGGAATTGTTTCATTTTCCAGGGTGCTATATCCAGTCCTAAACATACGCATTTTTGGCTAAATATTGCTCATGGGCCACAGTAATTATTAACTCCAGGAATCAGGAATAGTTGGTTGAGTCATTGTGATGCTGTGTGTGTAACATCTTGAGATTCTGCTATTTGCCATAAGTAATATATTGATAATAACTTCCCTACACATACTAGGTACCCCAATAACATGTGAATTAATAAACCATCTACGTATTCTATAAATATTCATGCTCACACAGAAGGATGAGAAAAAACTCAGTACAACCAATATCACACTATCCTGTTCTAAATAAATAATACCATGGGGTAACACTCTTTACTGCCTACTCCAAATGTTCTCAACATAACACTCAATTGCACACCAGGTGTAAATATCCCGGACATAAACTGCAGTGGCTGACGACTGAAGTCCAGTACACTAACAGTTCAGCCCGTATGTGAATAAGTGAAGAATATCAGGTAAGCGACAATTCTAATCAGAAATTTTAATTTACAAATTCTTGTAATGGAAAGTTATTGGAAGTGGCGCTTCCATTAAAACATTTAATGCGGGCCCGATTTCCATGAAAGTCATCAAAATCGGCTTTAAAAAATTTAAAGGGCTTCCGAATGGAACGACCACGTCAATTGACGTGCTCCATCAGCCGGTGTAGCCAGGAGCACGTCTATTGATGTGTTCCGCATTGAATGTGTTAAAGGAATATAGATTTCCAGAAAAATATGAACAAAAATCTGACAAATTAGTTGTTTTATTTTTCTAAAATAACACATTTGAAAAAAAAATTTAACAGAGTCTGAAAAATAGCCACAAGGGCAAGAGAATTATTTCTAAATATGGTCAAGTGGCAAAATCAAATTTCCTCTAAATAAAGAGGTCACACACATTACGATCATTGTTGGAATGAAGATAAAACAGAGAAAATATTTTGATAATACAAAGCCCTAATTTTCATGCAATACATGAACCAATGGGCTTATGAACAAATTTTTAGAAATAACATTAAAAAATTCTTTACGCCATTTTATACGTGGTAACTAATTTTTTCCTCGAATGGAACAGTATTTGTGGCGAAAAAATAATGAAAAAAGTAGACGATTTCGAACGGGAGCGAAAACAACAAGAATGGGGAATCATGGGAAATGACGTCACTAGTCATACCGGAGAGCGGATGCTTTGTTGTGGTTACATGTGGTCGCTCTTACAATTAGTTCATATTCATCGGCCTTACACCGTAGAAAGCTTTCGCTACTCGAGCTATGGCTTCTCAAAACAAATTGTGTTTTGTACCAATGTGTAAAAATACATCGAAAAACTCGCCTGATGTGTTATTCATCACGGTCCCGAAGGATAAGAAAGAACGAGAATCTTGGTTCAAATGCGCACGAAGAGATATGAATCTGTCTCCTTCTTCAGTTTTATTTTGCTGTGGTGATCACTTCAACGTAAGTAAATTTTAGTTTAAATTGCACTATTTCTTATCAAACTTAGCAAGTAATACTTAGTAATCTACCATCCAATAAGTAAACTTTAGGAATAATTCATGTTTATATGAAATTGCTTGTGAAGCATTTCGTCGTTCTTACGGAGTAATTAAAATATGATTAGAGCACAGTTAGTGGATGAGTCGATTTAATTGCTGAAAATGTACAATATATATGTTTTAATTTTTAATCTTTTACATTCAGCTAGAAGAGGAAATGGAGAACTATATGTACCACAAGGTGATGGGTGGACGTATTCGCCTTAAAGATGGTGTCGTTCCCCACATTTTTAACTGCCAAGAAGGCAAAAGATCGACTACTTCTATCTGCAGTCCGCGGTCACTTGCAGTTAAAATGAGAAGAAAACGAAATCTCAGGGAGGCATTCGAGGCTTCTTATGCAAAGGACGAGGATGAGGAGGCTTCACCTTCCGTGCTTAATCCCGATAATCACCGGATGGAATGCGAGATGACCGAAGAAGCAGATACAAGCACGGCATCAAATTGTGATAAAAGTATTCAAGTGAGACCATCCTATCGGAGCAAAGGTGCTGGCTGCTCTTTTAAAAGCAGTCTGGTGAACATTGCAACGTCGCCTGTAAAAGTAAACACTAAAGATGCGATGACGTCCCCGGTGCGAAACTTTGCAAAACCTCCGATGGAAGAGCTCTCCGAAGAGAGTGATAATGAAGACTTTGAAAGTGATTACGATCCCAGCTCGTGGGATGAGGAATTATTTAGTGATCATGAAAGGGAAAGTGGAAATTTTTCACTCACGGAACGATTAATAAAGAAGAACCCTAAAAGGTATCTTGGCATGCCTAATGATTGGACTCCCATGTTAGCATTGTTGGTGGAAAAGACTGGCTACAGTGAGAAATATATAAAGCTCACATTAATGAAAATAAAATTAAATGATACCTTTGACAGACTAGCAGATCAGTTTGGCATCTCAGCCAGCTACTCATGTAGAATGTTTCACGCATGTCTCCCCTACCTTGCACATTTTTTCAAAACCCTTATTTTCTGGCCTGAAGATGGTGACCTCAAAAGAAATCTACCTTTGCCTTTTAGGTGGAAATATCACATGGTGCAGTCAATAATAGACTGCTTTGAGGTAGAAATTGAAAAACCCTCAGATCCAATTAAGCAAGCTCTTACGTGGTCTGAGTACAAAAAGTGCAATACCCTAAAATATTTAGTATCCTGTACCCCAGATGGATTCATCAATTTCATTTCAAAAGGTTACGGGGGAAGGACTACAGACAAGACCTTAGTTGAGGAAAGTGGCTTTCTGAATTGTTTGAGGCCTAATTATTCAGTAATGGCTGATAGAGGATTTAAGCACATCAGTTTGGCTTTACATGATAAAAGATGCACATTAGTTAGGCCTCCCTCAGTAAGCTCATCAGTTAAACCTACGAAAGAGGAAGTTCTAGACTCAAAGTGTATAGCTAGCTTGAGAGTTCATATTGAGAGAGTTATAAGAAGAATAAGAGAATATGAATTTTTAAAGCCTCATTCTGTGATTCATCATAGTTTGATCAGTTGCACTGATGATGTGGTAATTGTAGCTGCAGCTCTCATCAACCTTCAATCCCCTATAATAAAATAGAGGTGAAATAACTTTTAAATTTTGTTGATTTTTTCAATCCTGAGAATAGTTTTGATTTCAGGTCACATATATTCCTGGCGAAGAAATGTAAGACAGGTATGTTTAAAAATTTATCTTTCACAGAAGCATTATGGAGTTACAGATAGATACAATTTTGGGTAAACACTTTTCCTCCAAAATGACATAGCATCAGCTATAACACTCTCTAAGAACTCTTCATCTTTGCTCACCCATTTACACTCAACATTTTTATTTATTTAAAAAGATTCATCTGCCAGGCAAAAGAGTCCTCTCTGCATACCAGTTGCAAGCATTTGCACTTGTATTTGGGTCATATATTTAGGTTGTATTTCATCACCGACTAAGTAGTTTTTTTTGGTAGAATGCTTGGATGGGCACTTGATTTCTACCACAAAATCATTTCCAAGAGCATCTGGTGATGCCCCTAAGGCAGGATATTTTTTTATTAAGAATAACCCACACTTTGCCAATTTACATTGTAATTTTTTTTCAACTACACTTAAAACAGAGTTTTCTAAAAGAATCCCCCTTTTCATAGCCTCAGTCTCATGCCACTTAGCAGCTCCTAATACTTGCTTCAATATTGTTCCCTCCGTTTTGCATCGGCTGGCATCGTATAGCTTTGATGCAGTAATCCTGCCATACCTTAGTTCTTGCCAATGCATAGCTTGAGATTGACCCTTTGTCTCATTGGCAGCAAGATTTATCAAGTATTGTGACATTGAACTTTCAGCATGCCTCAAAAAATCAAAACATTCTCTCCCTCCATATTTTGAAAAATTAAAAATGAGATCATGCATAGATAATATTGTAATTTCATTTGACACTGATGTCATTTTTGATAACTGACAAGGAATGCTGTTAGTGGAGGCAATCTCTTTCACTTTTCTTAGAAAATCCTCATTAGATGGCATTGTCAGCACCTTAGCCTCTTTCTTGAAGTCCTTAGCTCTTATAAGGTAATGAGAGCTTTGTAGTCCAGCTAGTTTTGGCTTCGACCAATAGGATACAGTTTCTGTTGGAGCTGGCTCTTCGCTCCTTCTATGCATCCACATAAGGAAAGCATAAGCATGCTTGCATCCCCCTAAAAATGGGAAAACACACAATGCATTTCAATTGGTAACAGAACAATTTTGATTGGGTATTAAAGGTTGTCATGTTTATCATATTCTTTCAAACCAGTCATCCTAGTTGTATACCATTGAAAAACAACCATATGGATCACCATTACTATTGCCATATAATTTTCTTAATATTAATTACTTTATTGCCATAAAGCAAGATTGCTAGTGATCTTATGAGAACCATTGCATACTATATGTCGCAATGCATGTATTCTTAATAGCAAAAAATTCATTATTGAAGGTTTCTTTAGAGAACTGTTAGCATGTTTTGAGTGATAGAATAACTGTTTGCCACTACCCAACACTTTGGTATTGCGTTCATCCTAATTTCTATTCACCTGAGGCAATATATGCAAACACATTTGCCAAGCTCATAATATTAGAAGTCAAATATCCTATTAAATAAGACTCATACATGTGGAGAACCATTACATTGTGGAAAAAGTTGGGATCCTTGATAGCACTAGTGTGAAGTCTTATGGAGTTATAAATGATTGTAGGTTTTCCTCGTGGATACTATAGAGGAAAACTTCTCAGGCCCCTCACCAACAGGCAAAACAACTCATCTTGGGTCCCGTTACATGGGCCTTATTTTGTACAACAAATTTCCAAACTTCCTTAAAAATATTATGGGCCTTACAGCATTTACATGTAAGTTGAGATGTTTATTTTTACTACTGGCAGATCATATGTTCTACAGCATCAATAACTATCTCTCTCATTGTTAATGTATTTTATCCCTAACGTGTCCCATACAAAATGCATATTCTTTGCATTTTTGTCTATGGACAAATATATATATAAATAAAAAAATTTGCTATTTATGCCCTAGCTCTATGTTGATTTGGCCAACTGAGATACTATACATTAATTAATTATTAACCTGGAAGCAAGCTGGATTATATGCTGGATTCCTGCCTAGATTACACCAAAATATTGTAAATCTTGTAAGAAAAATGCAAAAGTTTGAAGTAGCTACATTCACGCTAAATTTAACTTAAATAATGAACTAGTACACCCAAAAATTTAGAAAAAAAAAATCTGCTCGAGACGGATTTGAACCTATGATAATCATTGCCCTTCTCTGACCGACAGCCCAACTCTGAACCCCTAGTCTAACTTGTCCCATAGGCTACAAGGGAGAATGAGGCTATTTCTTTCATTCAGAGTTAATGCACGCAGTGGCTGACAAATAGTAATTTTGTTAAAGTGGATATATAGAGTGCTTGCTATTTTTGACCATACATACAAACAAAAGTCATAAGCCAGTAGAAGTACCACTTGGTGCTTTTAGCTGGAATTACGCCTCAAATTCCACCTCAAATGTGGGTTTTCACCCGAGATGTCAAGGCAATCTCATTTTCAGCCTAAGATCCATTTTTTAACTTTTATACTACGTCTAAACAATCAATTCATAAAAGAAGATATAAATGTAAATTGGAATGAAGGCAAGGTTTATTCGTGTTGGCCCTGTTGAGGCTGCACTAAGACCTGAGAATGAATATTATTAGGTATTAATTTTCAACTTAGCATTTCCTGGTTTTTTATTGGCATGTAATTCTGCCGCGTTGTCCGGTGTCTATTAGCAGTATTCGTCACCAAACATGGTATTTAAACAAATCAAACAAACCGATTAAGAATAAATATAATATTTTTATTGCAATTAACAAACGCTGACACTTACCAGAGGACGCTGGGCAGTCTAGGCAGTTCAGCTCCTTAACTCTTTCTTCTCTTTTGTTCATCACGAGAGTAACATTGTAGGATTTACTTCTTATTTTGTGCTCAGGGCAAACTCGTGCATTCACTATGCACTTTGTTCCCACCCGTTTCACTTTGACGTACCCTATAGCAGAATCACCATAGTTTTCTCGAGCTGATCTAATGAGTGAAGTTCGAACAGCAAACAAATACGATAACCAACAAGTTAATAAAATTATGAACTGATATTAAAACTCTTTACATTAAAAAGTTAAAATACATTCAGATGTAATGAGGAAATACGCAATAAAATCTCAGGAGAACGAACTTACCTCATCATTTTTGTTCCTCTAATCTCGTTAGCGTTAAACCGATCATCTCGTCTTATAAACTCGTGAAGAGTGAACATATCTAAGGCCGCGGACACAAAGAAAGCGGGTTTCCTGCTTGCCGGCTACCGGCTCCGACCGGCGCGTTAAGTCCAAGCTGGTAGGCACACACAAAGAAAGCTGGTTGACGCAGGTTTTTTGATTCGGGTAGGCATATCAGATAGCCAAAATGGCTTTAACATGAAACCTTTTTCTTCATTGGGTCGTGTACTGTCAATGTGACAATATTCTCCATTATTTCTCATGATCCCCATCTGGTTGACAATTAATAACAGTTAATTAGTAATATACACCGCGATAGTCCTCACTAGTTTACGAATAAAAAATGCTCATTCTATAATCTTTTGATTATAATAAGCGAAAAACAATTAGTAAAATTACTATAAAACAGAATGAATCACAAATAAGTTCAACGAGTATCACAATTTATTACTCTTATTTTAAACAGACTTATTTCAGAGTGAAACAAAATAACTTTCAACTTAAAGAAACTGCCCTAAAATTTATAGTTTCTTTAGGCAGTTTTTTTTAGCATTTCGCAAACAATGTCTTCGCATGTATTTCTTCCAAATGGTTCACCACTCAAACGTATTTATGCGATGAATTATTACGAGTTTTTTTTAACAGTTCTTTGAACACTTTGAGAACACAGACCGTAGCGGGTGTTCAGCAAGACTTTCGTGATAATGTTTCGCATGGACTTAGTTGCAGTAGGTAAAGAGACACGAAAAATTTTACTACAAAGATAAAAATAAATGCACGCACAAGTTCCATCGGATAGCGGTATCGATTTCAGCAACAGTGAAAACTACCATTGAAGACCATTCTTTCATTCGACAAGGATGTCTAGCCTGTCTTCTGACGAAGAGTTTTTTCTCATCGATAGTGCTTTCCCGAAAGTGAAAGAAAAAAGAACAGGAATACATACCATTAACAAAAAAAGAAGAGACCATGGTGAATATCATAATTTGTTTAATACCCTGAAAGCCGATGAAGAAAGATTTCGTCAGTACACGAGGATGAAACTGGATACGTTCCATTATATTTTTAAGAAGATTGAGCATCGTCTGGAGAAAACGTGGTGCAACTGGCATAAGAATCCTATTTTACCAGAAGAAAGACTGGTGATTACTTTAAGGTAAGTAAAATATCTTTTCTCACCATACAACTATTAATTGTAACGACATAGATGCATTATTAAGATTCTCAACTTTCATGTTAATTATAAATATCTTAGAAAGTACCGCCTTAGAACATTTTTTTATGTTTATTATAATTTCACAAAAATATCGACTCGTACAAAAATGGTTCAGAAAATTCCTTACCAAACGTTGGTTTATATACTATTAAATAAACCCTCAGTTTTAATTAAGGTCGTTCACTTATTTTAGCTGTGAAAACTATGCGTAGCCTAACAAGCTATTTATGCACACCGTTATTGACTGAGTGGCATTGTCAATTGCCTTGGTTAAAGTTGTTTTAGTACGAGGATAATAGAAATAAGGAAAAAGACTTGAATGGCTTTAATGCTCTTTAATATTACGTTTATTGTGTAGTTACATAAATGAATCAGGCTATTATAAAAATTTTCACACATTATGGTTTGTCATAATTGTAGTCATAACTTACAGAATGAGGAAGATCAGTGACATTGCTCTCGGGAAAGGAGGAACAATTATGAGTTTCAGGGGTGTTGGGAATAGTATTTTCCTGCTGATAAGCAAACTGCCCCACAACTTCCTGTATTCTGCTCCGAAATGACAATTTATTACACTCGGGAATTTTTTTTTACATAAGGTAATAAACTTTTGAAAAAAAGCAAATCATCATCTTCCTGCCCCCTCGTCAATTTTCTTTCTAAATACGCAATCTTTTTTTTCTCTATTTCCAGCAAACAAGCATTAAATGTATCACTCCCTAGCTTTCTTTTTTTGGCGCTTGATGCTGATGGCAAAGGTGGAGAATCGACGTTTACACAATCTCTTGCTTCCCCTATCTTCTCATCCTGGTCAGCAGCAGTTATGCCACCAGGATTCTCCATCTCTCCCGTTTCCTTTGCTGCAGTGGAATCTTGAAGGCAAGCAGATGAAAACTTAGATAAATTCCCCGTCGAGATCCGAGGTTTTACCGTATCTTTTAAAAAGAGTAGCGCCTTGAAGTATGGCCACTTCACCGTTGGCCCGTCAACGGCTGCATCACCCGAACGTGAAGGTGTGATTTTTCCCAGCTCAATTGAAAATTGATCCCGCAAATATTTCCACTTTTTTTTCAACATAGCGACTGAAAATAGAAATAATTATTCGTTAAGAGCTTGATCAATTACCAATTTGGCTTATTCTGGTCTACAATTATTGCTAAAAATTACACACTATACTTCAGCACTTTTTTAAATACCAAGGCAACTTATTTGATTTAGCTAACTACAGAAATGGCGTTAGAGATGAAAGCCGCAAATAGGTACCTTGTTACTTTGGCGGGATTTAGAGAGAAAATAGGAAGAAGGTAAATTATGAACCAACTGAACTAGAGAACAACGTTACTGTAGCTGTATGGTAAGGTAAACGATGAGATTAGTCGTGCTAATGTTGGCTGAAAATAGCAGTAGCGCGTGAACCGTACTAATAAAAGAAATTACTGAGATTTTTTTCATGAAAATACATGGGTAAAGATTGGAAGTGAATCAGTTAAGAAACCATTTAAATGCATGTTCCTTTAATTGACGAAATGTATTAGGTTACTTCATGGTATGTCCATGTTAAGCGAAAGAAAGCCCAACGAAGAACGAAATATACACATGGTATCAAACTAAGGGGAATGATGGAAGGGTAGAAAGGGTAAGGGAATTTACACCGGGACAATCATCAGTGACCAAAGTGAAAGAGTCTACATAACTTATGTATGTTAAAAATCTTAAGAAAATGGGAGCTTTATAAAGAAAAACATGCATACAAAAGGCGTAATAATTGAGCAAGGAAATATTACTGTGGAAGAAATAAGTGAAACTGACAATGAGTCTTTACCTTGAACTACACAATTAAAAATATTTTGAACCTGCATTTCTGGAAACGGAATGGCATTGGAATGTGTATGAAACATAAAATTTTCTTTTTCATTGTATTCTGTTTGTTACAGGTATCTGGCTACAGGATCGTCCTTCAAGACTCTTGCATTTTCCTTTCGAATTGGCGCTTCGAGTGTTGGAAAAATTATCGCGGAAACAGTTGTGGCAATATGGGAAGAATTGCAACCAATCCATATGCCCATTCCAACGGAAGAATCTTTCAATAGAGTGGCTGAGGGCTTTTTTTCGAATTGGAACTTTCCTAACGTGATTGGGGCCATTGATGGCAAACACATTAGAATTCAATGCCCCAAAAATACTGGATCTATGTTCTTCAATTATAAGAAATACTTTTCGATTGTCTTGCAAGGACTGGCTGATGCAAGCTACAAATTTATAGCTATAGACGTTGGTGGTTATGGCAAGCAAAGTGATGGTGGTACGTTTCAATCCTCCGACTTGTATAAATTGTTAAATGATAAACAACTGCCGATCCCTAAACCCGCCAATTTACCTAGCACAAATGTCAAAGCCCCATTTGTATTTCTGGGGGATGAAGCTTATCCACTTCTTCCCAATCTTATGAGACCTTTCAGTGGAAATGATTTACCAATTGATCACGAATGTTTTAATAAACGCTTGTCGAGGGCTAGAAAAGCTATTGAATGTGCATTTGGAATCATGAACTCCAAATGGCGTTTGTTAACAAAATGTGTTGAAACTGACATTGATTTAGTGGAATCTATTGTAAAATGCATTTGTGTTTTGCACAATACCGTTATAGATAAGGAAGGGATAGATCGTCATCTGACCGAAGTAAACAGTGAGTATATTCCAAGGAACAACATTAGACCAGCTATGGGACGACCTGGAAACCTAGCTAAATCTATTAGGGATATTTTTGTGACATTTTTGACAAATAACCCAATTTTTTACCAAAATAAAAACTAAATTAAAATATTTGAAAAGATTTTAATTACTCACCATCAGTGTCCATCTCCTCGCTGATTTCTTTCCAGCAACGGTCCACAACGATCCTATTGGCGTGGGTTTTGTCCACTTTATCCCACACTGGACGTCTTTTGTGTATTGCCGAAATTAGCAGTTCCACGTCAACCATTGCAGGTCCGTCCGATGCGCGTAACCAGCGTGAAAGAAGTGTCCACACATTCCGGTAAAATCGCCCGCGCGGGGAACCTGCACCTGCTAGCCGGAATCTGCTTTTACTTTGTCCGCCTCCATTTAATTATACGGCAACATTTTAGACGCCGATTGTGCGGGTAGCCGGCCAGCAGGCAACCTGCTTTCTATGTGTGCGCGCGCCCGCTCAGTCTGCCGCAAACGCCCGCACGGGTAACCTGCACCTGCTAGCCGAAATCTGCTTCTACTATGTCCGCCTCCATTTGATTACATGGCAACATTTTAGAAGCCGGCCCCCGCCGGTCGGAGCCGGTAGCCGGTAGGCAGGAAACCTGCTTTCTTTGTGTCCGCGGCCTAACGCTGGTAGATTGTCAGAATCAGCTTTAACGAAATCTTCCTGTTCCATGATCTATAAATATTTCTTGCAGAGAGGCAGAGATGCAGTAAAAAAACAGCATTAACGCATATCTGCTGTCGATTCTTGCAGTGGTACGCGGCAACGGCTTGCTGGGATCACAGATATCTGTGGCTGGGATCAACTGGGATATGACTAGTGACGTCATTCGCCCAGCGACCAATGAAAAAACGTTTCGCGGCGCAAAAGATTTCATACCTAATTTCATATTTTAAAATTAAGATAGTAATTTAATGCTTCATTTTATTTGCGATGTATTATGTTTTTTATACTCTGCTCCCCATAACCTAATGCATAAAATCAATAATTCTACGAAATAAATTTTAGTTCAGAACCCCATTGCTCAATCTCTTTCTCTCCATTTTATCTTATTTTGATTTTTTTTCCTCCAGTTCCCTGATCTTCGCATAATCTTCAATCTTCCTCTTAATTACCTCACCCCCTGCTCTCTGTGGCCTTTCTTTGCTGCCATGGCCTCCTAGTTCTGGCATTCCGAAAAAAGATGTATCATTGACTTTGTGATCAAGACTCCCTTGATCTCTCCTGCATTAATAACTGCATTGTGTACCACACGCAAGGCCACCAATGACCCCTCCTTCATATTATCCACTAGACAGGCAGAATGTACAGAGAATCCTCTCTTAAGACTAGCATTACCATGAAATAGGATGCTTACAAGTTTCACAAAGATCTTGAAATGCTCAAATCCTGGTCGACCTCCTATCATCTCCATCCACAAATGATCAAGACGACAGCTTTGTCGTGAGTATTCTTTAAGGCCTTTCTTAACAGCATCTAGGTCAGGGCTGCTAGTCGGTCATTATTACCATTATTGGTCATTATTTCTGATCTTGGTCATTAAAAGTCATTATTATGCTAAAAAGTCACTAACAGTCATTATTATATCGTATTTACTTGCGTATAGGGCGTGGTTTTATGTCACTTTTATCCGCTTAAAAAATCGGGGTCGTCCTATGTGCGCGAGCGAAGGATTCTTTGCTGTTTTTTTTTGGGTTAGTGTCAAGGTCAAATTCAAAGTCACCTTTGTTGGATGGTGCGATAATATGTATGACGGGTGACTTGTCGCTATTTTTGACTCTGTGGTGGTAGATGACGCTACACTACATGTGCTTCGGAAGCAAACGTATAGATGAGCCCGGCGCAGCGGCCGTGTCATCTGATATCCAGGCGCAAATTAACAATTTCTGACTAGCATCTTTGTTACATCTTTCACAACAATGTAGTGGAGTCGATCGTTGGAGGGAACCAATGCCTCCTGCATACAGCCTGCTTTGGTTGACCATGAAGGTAATGTAGCCAGGCAGTCAGGCGACAGAAGAGTAGCATTGTTGTAGGGGTGAGATTACAGAATGTACGAAAGTAACGAGCGAATGCTCCACCGCCACCACTAAATTTCATTCAGGAACGATACAATGTTACAATATGGACAAGAATCTTACGTAATATAGTTCCAGACCCCCAGACCATCGTACGTAAGACAATGTAAGATAACCAACCCCCTTCTCTCCCCCAAAACGTTTTCCGTAATATTTACGGAATTTATACATTATGTTAATAAACGAGTAAGGAAGTCCTATTTTTTATTTTTTGTCTCTATAATCCTACCTCGTTCTATATTTGAAGTCTTCCCATATGTGAGTAAATACGGAAATAGGAAGGGTCCAAAACGTGACAAACCTCACATCAGTGCTACGAATGAAACAGGGCAAGTGTAGCGACTGCGATGATAGCAACCAAAACAGGAGGGAGGGAGGGGGAGGCGAAGCAAAGTCTGCCGGCCGGCCGCTCGCTGTGAGCCAAGTGCCTTGAGCGAGAGCCGAATGACGAACGTAGACTTTGAGCGAGAGCCGAACGCAGGCTTCTGTTGCCGAATAGTGCCCAAAGGAAACGGAGTGTGTTCTCCAGCGTAAGGCAGCTTTGTTAGTGGCCATCCCCTACTCTACGTTGGGTCCGGTTCCGGTGATGGCCGTATTGTTTTTGTTGCGTCCATTACAATACGAGGTGAGTGATCCTTGTCGTTGGTGTTCAATGAACTTCCCTGTCCCCTATGATCCACTCACTATCCAAATTACTGAGTCTGCCGCATGGACCTTGAATATTCTCGATTTTATTCGGCATGCACTCGGTTTTCATAGGGTTCCTGCTGAGAATGGGGAAGTGCCGTTTCAAGCCGACTTGGCTAGAAAAGGATGCCAATGGTTATTTTATTAAGGAGTGGTGCCGTGCAGGAGATTCGGAGGAAAGGGCGTTCTGCACTGTATGTATGAGTCAGATTGCTGTCACGGCAGGTTTTCAAGCACTTGAACAACATTACAAATCGGACAAACACAAAGATGCCTGTCGCGTCAAGCTATCAACTGGTCAGCTTCGGGTAGAAATTGAGCGCCCTGGTTTAACCTCAGCAGGAGAGGTGCTGACAACCAGTTGTGCTCCAGTTTGCATTACGTACCCAGCTGACAGTGGACACGTTGCCGCTGTGTACTGGCTTTTGAAATGCTGTCTCTCCAACTTCGCTGAAAATTCGTGCAATGGGATCGAAGCTACTTTCCAAGCTATATTCCCAAAAGCTGTCAGTCACATGTTCAGTTTTTAAGAATTGTGTTGTTGTGGCATTCTGCTTTTTAAATCTGCCATGAGTTCCTGTGCATCACGGGCCGCCACAGAGCCTCGTTCGGGAGACTCCTGTGAGGAGCCGTGCGGCTGCAGAGAAGGCAGTGAGCTGTACGTGGCAGATTTAAAAAGCTGGAATACAGTACGCATAAGGAAGTCAGTGCACTCACACGTTTATTGTCAATTGTCATGTTCAGGTGCATGAGAAGGATCCATTAGAGTTCCTCAAAGAAGCCAGAGACCACTACGTCGCTGTCTGCTCACACATCCTTAAGAAATCGGCGCTGAAGACGAAAGCACTTGCGAAGCATTGCCAGTGTATTCAACCCAATGAAAGGATGCCCAAGCGAAGCAGCAATGACATAGCGGCAATCGCTCGGGAGCTCCCTCTTTCAGATGAGGTAAAAATTGACGTCCTCTTGGATGAGCGGATGATGCTTCAAATGGAAAAGGATGATCCAGGTAGTCAGGAAATGCGAATTGATGAGTATTGGGCACAATTTTTCCGTATCAAGAGATCCACCGGGGAACCGAAGTACCCTAATGTGGCCACAGTTGTGAACTGTGTGTTGTGCCTTTCACATGGGCAGGCGGACATTGAACGGAACTTCTCCTCATCTGGCCGAACCCTCACTTCCGATAGAGCCTCAATGTCTTAGCTGACACTTGACTCATGCATGGTGGTGAAGGGTGTTATGAGGAAGTATGGCAACAAACCGGAGAATGTTCTAATGACGAGAACATTGCTAGCTTCTGCCCTTACAAGGGGAGTGTCCGATAACCGGGTCGCAGATCTTGATGAAAATTGGTATGCATATAGAACTTCGAATGCTTTTCACGAATCACCCCACATATGGGCGTATATATTCAATAGTTTAAACAAAAAAGGCGTTTAAAGATTTATAGATGTTATAAAAACCCTATTTATCACCACATGGTTTCAAGGTGGTTTGGTTTAGTGGGTAGCGTACTGGGCTCCGGAGCGGAGGGACCGTGTTCGATTCCCGTCGGTGACAAATTTTTTTATGCTTATTTTCTTTGTTTTTCCGTCGTGGAATTCTATGTTAAAATCTAATTTTTACTTTTCTATTCGAAGTTTTTTTTTATGAGTGGAAATATTTTTTTCGCGAATACCATAGGGCTTATTTTTTCTTCTTTCGCGCGAAGTCAACGTAATTTCTTTGTTTCCCCATTCTTTCACCACGCAAACTTGATTTGTTCCTTCATTTGCAAGTCCTCCTGTTGATATCATAATAATACAATAGTCTAAATATTTGTTACATCATTATTTATAAGTCCCACGATCAAAGATCCCCGTTTTCTTGTTTTGCCGTGCATTGAAAAAAGGACGGGAAAATGTGATCGGATTATCTACTAATTTCTGTAATCGAATCACCATTTCTCGATCTAAATACATACAAATAAATACATTGTAATAAGGCTCGTGTTGGAGAGTGGCGAGAGTGACCACTTGCAGAAAATGTCCATGGCAGCGCAGGAAGGAACCCCTTTCCCAGCTCATCCGTTCGACCATCTAACGGTTGTTTTCCGAAGGCATTATTGGCCCTCTCTTCGACTCTTCCTCCAAAAACTATCGCCAGGGTTAGAAAGAGAGTGCATTTCGTTGCATATTTAGTTCACCGTCAACATTTGAACCGCAAGGAGCTGTGATTCTCAAGCAGTAGTGCGTTTGCGATTTTCTTGTCGGAGTCGTAAGTCTTCAGTTGCCGAGAGGATATTTGGTTTCATAAAATCCTGAATTTATATATGCTATTTGAGTTTTAATTCGCAATACACATATCTAAAATTTAAATTTTTTTATGATAAATTTAATTAATGAAGAAATTTCTTTGGTATGCATCTGTATGGCAAAGTATAATTTAAAGTTCAGGCTTCTCCTACTTATGGATTTGGTACCTGGAACATCTTCCGAAAGAAATAGTTCTACCAGCAATGAAGATGGTCAGGAAAATCTGACCTTGTTTTCTGAAGCCTTCCGTCATTGTGGCTTTCTCTTGCGTGAAGGTGGATATATTTCGGAGTCTGCTAATGAAGAGCCCTCCCCGCGCTCCGTAGCAGTAGGGGAGGAAATATTTTCAAGAATTTTGAAAATGATGGATGAGACGGATTTTGAAACGTTTGACGAACTAGTGGGAGAATATGACCCCGATGCTACGAAAGAATATTTGGAATTATCGTCTCCTTCGAAGGAGGATGACAATGGGGGAGAGGAGAAGTCGTCGTCTTCGAGTGACGTTAACGTCGGACTTTCACCAAAGATAAGACGCAGGGTCCCCTTAGAAACGAAAATTAAAGCGGTTACTGTGGCTAAACTCAATCCTCGGTGGTCATTGAAGTCAGTTCGCTGCCGTGTGACACGACGGTTAAAACGCCTTGAGGAATTACAATCCTGGGAAAAAGATATCCGTTCCGGTGGAACCAAGAGAGATAAGTGGGATATGATCGACAAATGGACTTATGACAGGTTTTGCGAATGCAGAGAAAATGGCGAGCATGTGACGACGAGAATGGTACAGCAGTGGGCTGTGGCAGCAGCATCTCAATTTTTGGCCGAGGATTTTCAGTTCAACGCTTATATGACGTGGACAAATCGTTTTAAACAAAAACATAAGATTCGACAGAGGAAAGTCACTATTTGTGACTTGTTCCAAATCTGGAAAAATTTTGACAAGCACGTATGAAATGCTTTGGACAAGGTATTGGCGCCATTCGCGAAAAAAGAAAAGTTTCTTCTTTTCACCGATTCCTGGGCGGGACAAACGAATCAGGCACTGTACGACGAACGGTTTAAGGACGACTCCAATGAACCTACCTGCACAATTAAGGTTATTCCGCCAAAATTTACTCCGATTTGCCAACCCTGTAACGTTTAATTCTATAGACAATTAAAAATATTTATTCTAACGAATTCAAATCGTGACAACACTTCTGCGAGAGTGATAAAAATTCATGCGCTCATTCACAAACAGATGTCCGCGCCAGTATTTCGACCAATGTTTATGAAATCATGGTTTGCTTCCAGACTCTCTAGTGAGCGACAGGTTTTCTTTAATGTAAAACAAGGTTTGTTTCCAGAAGATATTTTGAAAACAAAATGTGATTGTGGTGAACAAAGTTTCACAAGGTGTTCTTGGTGTCCTAAATTTTTGTGTTTTAAATGTTTTTTTGACGACTACCATCCGGAGAGATGCCAACAATGGCAGAAAAAGATTGACGATTGGCGATTGACTTATTTACCTTGTAAATTTATTATTATTTTATTATTTATTATATTAATTATAATATTTAGACAGAATTCAATTGAAATCCGTGCTTAATATCATATGTTTCATTGAAAAACCATTCGGTTCCCAATCCTCGTGATGTGGTTACTCCCTTTAGGAATGCTGACGAAAAAAAGGATTTGAGGAAGGGTCGAAGAGAGGGCCAATAATGCCTTCGGAAAACAACCGTTAGATGGTCGAACGGATGAGCTGGGAAAGGGGTTCCTTCCTGCGCTGCCATGGACATTTTCTGCAAGTGGTCACTCTCGCCACTCTCCAACACGAGCCTTATTACAATGTATTTATTTGTATGTATTTAGATCGAGAAATGGTGATTCGATTACAGAAATTAGTAGATAATCCGATCACATTTTCCCGTCCTTTTTTCAATGCACGGCAAAACAAGAAAACGGGGATCTTTGATCGTGGGACTTATAAATAATGATGTAACAAATATTTAGACTATTGTATTATTATGATATCAACAGGAGGACTTGCAAATGAAGGAACAAATCAAGTTTGCGTGGTGAAAGAATGGGGAAACAAAGAAATTACGTTGACTTCGCGCGAAAGAAGAAAAAATAAGCCCTATGGTATTCGCGAAAAAAATATTTCCACTCATAAAAAAAAACTTCGAATAGAAAAGTAAAAATTAGATTTTAACATAGAATTCCACGACGGAAAAACAAAGAAAATAAGCATAAAAAAATTTGTCACCGACGGGAATCGAACACGGTCCCTCCGCTCCGGAGCCCAGTACGCTAACCACTAGACCAAACCACCTTGAAACCGTTCGGTGATAAATAGGGTTTTTATAACATCTATAAATCTTTAAACGCCTTTTTTGTTTAAACTATTGAATATATACGCCCATATGTGGGGTGATTCGTGAAAAGCATTCGAAGTTCTATATGCATACCAATTTTCATCAAGATCTGCGACCCGGTTATCGGACACTCCCCTTGTTAGTGCTCACGTGAAGTATTGTGAGGACATTACAGACCGAGAGAATATACATATTCTCTTGGTCTGAAATCATGCAGGTTTGTATTAATATCTTATCTCCAACTCGCGACCTCCGCTATGCTCATTCGCAACTGAGTCTCCTCCGTAGCGGTGCTCCATTACTATGTATTTCACAGGTCGCTCGCGTTCTGGCCTGTAATCAGCTGATTTTGGTAATGGGTTTGTTCCTTGCTCACCGCTACAAAAGCTGTGGTGTCCCCCTTCTCTTCGCTCGTTTCTTGACTCCTTTGGTCTTCAGCTCATGTACCGTTGTTTATTTCCTCGTTGTACCTCTTGAAATTACTCATGTGGAAAGTACCACGTATTTCTCCTGTCATGGGATACTCCACTACACATGACACTGGCCCTTTAAACTCCCTAATAATGTACGGACCTTCGAATAGCGGGAGGAAACCTTGGTATATCCCTTTCTCTCGGTCTGAAATCATGCAGGTTTGTATTAATATCTTATCTCCAACTGTAAACTTGATTGAATTGTGTCCCTTTCTTTTATTTGCCCTACTTGTCCTCCCTCCCTTTTCTTACTAAGTTTTGCCTTATTCTCTCCATTGTTTCTGCCATATCTCTGTTTTCCTTCTGTTCTTCTACACTGAGCCATTCATCCCATATTCTTTCCGGTTTGTTTCCAAACTGTGCCTCCGCTGGTGTGATTTCCGTGGTAGTGATTTCCGTGGGAATCATTCATACATGTTTCAACCATTTTTAAATAGGAAAAGGATAAATTACTTTGCACTTATTCCACTGAAGAGTATTATTTATTGAGCCAACATGTTTCACTGCACTGCAGCATCATCAGGACTGCTTACAAGATAGATAACCCTCAATATATAGTCACATGGGGGAGGGAGAGGGGAATGGTCAGGAGGGTGGGGGTGGAGGAAAAGGCGTTGTATGACCCTTGGGTGTGCAGGTGGGAAGGAGAGGGCTGGAGGAGGGGGTGAGGGAAGGGGTAGAGGTTTTGGGCTGAGCGTGGGTCTGAGGAGAGGAGGGGGCGGGGGAGAGGATGACTGACCGAAGGTGATGGGAGGGTTTGTTTGGGATTAACTGCGGGAGGTCGAGGAGTGGGGAATGGAAGGGAAAAACGTGGTCATTAGTGATGCGTTCTTTTCTCCTCACGGCCGATATTATGTACAATTGTTCCAAAATATCCATTCTGGTCCCCTTGCTCTCCTTATGCGTCATTTCCGGGATGAAGTCAGCCTGATGTCCTTCAGCCAAGAGGTGAGCCGCGAACTGTGACTTCCCCTCCTTCTTCTCGTAGTCCTTCTTGTGCTCGGCTGCTCGGGTCCTCAGGCTTCTCCCAGTCTGCCCAAAATATGATGCCTTGCAATCGGCGCACTCTAGCCTGTAAATGCCACTTTGGTCCATTGTGTTTATGGAGTCTTTCACTTTCGGGAGTAAGTATTTAAGGTTTGTTGCGTTGTGGAAGGCTGGTTTGATGCCAAGGTGTTTCAGATATTTGCCTAATCTTAGTGAAATATTCCCAATGTAATTTATTTTACGCCAGCGTTGGGCTTTCTCTGGTTCAACTGAATAAATTTGTCTGATGGCTGTTACTTTTTGCTTTTTAGCTTCTATTTTATTAATTATTGCCTCCGGGAAACCGTTTGCTACGGCTATTGATTTTATAATGCGTATTTCTTTGCCGTATTCTTCCTCGGTGAGGGGGATGTTAACGTCCCTGTGGATCATGCTGTGGAAGGCCGCTAGCTTCTGACATGGGGGATGTTTGGAGGTGGCGTGGATAACATGATCAGTACATGTTGGTTTCCGATAGATACCGAACATGTGTTTGCCATCCTGAATGGATATGGTTAAATCAAGGAAATTTAATGTGTCATTGACTTGGAGCTCAACTGTAAATTTTATGTTTCCGTGTCGAGAATTTAATATTTTCAAAAAATTATTCACTTGGCGTTTCGTTCCTGTCCATAGGCACAAAATGTCATCCACGTAACGGAACCAATAGTGAACTTTCTTCAAGAGTGAGTGGTTGACTTTAAATAATTCTTTTTCGAAATTGTCCAAAAAGATTTCTGCTAATAGAGGTGATAGGGGGGAACCCATAGCCAAACCCTCATTCTGCTGGTAGTGATTGCCGTTGAACACGAAATAATTTTGGTTTACACAGAGTTTAATGAGATATATTAACTCCTTAATTATATCTGGGGGGGCCTGGGATTGTATCAACACTTCCTCTGCAAGCTCCACTGCTTTTACTTTGGGAACACTGGTGAAGAGGCTCACTGTGTCGAACGACACTAACCAACCTTTCTTCGGGGGTGTCACATTGTCTAGGTAGGTGGCTAGTTCAAGGGAATTTTTGACACTGTGGGTGCTACGGAAATTAGTATATTCCATAAATTTACTCTTTAGCACTCGGGCGAGAGTATGTGCTGGTGATGAGATACCAGAAATCACAGGGCGAATAGGGATGTCAGGTTTGTGCACTTTTGGCATGCCGTAGAAACTAGGGGATAGGGGATTCATCACTATCACTCTCCATATTTCCGTCGGCGATAAAAGGGCTTGGATATTAGAAAGAGCGTTTTTACACTCTCTTTGGAATTTAGCCGTGGAGTCTTCTTTAAGTAATACGATGTTATTGGCTTTGATGAAGTCCATACACTTATTGATGTAGCTATGGCGATCCAAGATCACTACCGAATTCCCTTTATCCGCTTTCATAGCTAAGAGTCCATTATCGATTAAAGATATTTTCAAGGATTTAATGGTGGAAACTTCACTTGTGTGTTGGGCAAACGAATTCACCATGTTTGCGGCCTCGGTTTTCAGAATAGAGCCAAGGGACTGAGCTATGACGTGTTTAATCGTAAGGTCTTCACTTCTCACTGCCATTTCACAATCCACTATAAGATCAGCAATTTCTTTTGCCCCATTGGGAAGGTTGGGGCAGTATTTAAGGCCTTTATTTAAAATCTTTATTTCTTTAGGTCGAAAATTGTGGTTGCTTAAGTTGATAACTCTATCATAAAAAACAAAAGATGAGGGCAATTTAGAACTCACAGTTTCCTTTTTGCTGGGCTGATTCTGGCGTTGGTTGAGGCATTCCAGTTTCTTCTTCACTGTCTGCAACTTCTTAAAGGCGATCTCACTTGCTAAATTCCGGACACTGTCGTCGAACACCGACCATTCTGCCCAGTGCAAAGAATGTACCAGTTCCGTGTGGAGGAGGTGCCGATGGTGGGCGATGTTGTCCCGTTTGTTGTACCAAATTTGTAGTTCTTTCTTGATCCAGGTTCTTTGTCCCTTCTCCTGGCCGAGTCTAGCCGCTGTAGACGAAGCATTTTTAAATATCCTACCCATGACGAATGTGCCCTTTGGCAGAAGATCCTCAACAAAACCTTTAACCACTTCCCTGACAAGCCCGCATATATTCGGGCACCGAGGTGGTGCAAAATCTGACAACCCCGCATATATTCGGGCAAGTCCGCGATGTCCGTATATTTTTCTTTACGCCCGCATATAGTCGGCCGATGCTAGTAGTTTGCGTTCCTGCCGCCTTCTGCACTGTTGAAGGTCCAGAGCCAGCGATGCGGCAAGTGGCGCTCTTTTCAAATAGTGATTTCTAATGTTAAAATAATGGTAATTTTTTGGTAATATTTCTAGCAATTCGAGAGTTACAATTTCTAACGCACTGAAAAGTTATCCCATTACGAAGTTTTAATCACCTACATTGTCATTCGTAACTATCCGTCTATTTACTTCATGCATGGAGTTTCTTTTGCGAACTTTTTACGAAATTTACAACTTCAATTCTTGTCAATTATAGATAATTATTGCAAATTTATGATGTAAAACTTCCGCTTCACATGACAAAAAACTTTATAAATGAGTAAATAATTTTAAATTAGTTATTTTCATTTATATTTCGTCATTCACTCTTCATGAGCATTCAATTACATTTTTCTTCAACATTTTCGCGGTCATTATAAAAATTGCAATTTCAATTTTGAGCTAATTTTCACTGCTACGATGAGTTCCACAGTAATTGGAATAAAATATTTCTCTAGCAACAGAACATGAATCTTTCCTTGCGTTATTTGTTACTATAGATATATATTTGTTACCTTATATGTTTGTTACTATATATATTTGTTACTACATATATTTGTTACTTTATATATATTTGTTACAATATATATTTGTTACTATATATATTGTCGGCCTCGGTGGCGGCGGGGTAGAGTCCTCACCTGCTAACCCAAAGGTCGCGGGTTCGAATCCCGCCTGGGGAGGATTTTTCACTTCCCAGGACATGGTTGTTTGTGCTTGTCCGTTGTTAATTGTTAAAATACCCCGATGTAAAGGCCAATATGTGCTGTTTTCGGTGGTAATGAAATAAATAAATAAATCTGATTCTATATTATTCGTCCGCACATTTTTCTACCGGTAATTTTTATATATGTTGGAAATGCCTATTGAACCGTTCTCTTTAGATAAAATGGCGTAAGCGTAAATGTTTAGACATGTAGCGAATGTTATTTTATCAGCCCCTTTCATTTTTCTATTTCGAATACTGGCGGAAGTGGCGAAACATATTTACGAAAAGAGCTATACGATGAAGACGTCTAAAGATCGTACGTTCTCAATACAAACCAACACAAGTGCCCTGTGAATGTGCTACCCTAGCCCACATAAGTACGAAAAAAAAGGAGAGATAGAGATAAATCCCAAACATGTGTAATGCCTTCTTTTATCATGTTTGACGCTTTCCTGAGGTCAGAAAACACCCGCTCGAGAGCCGATGGCCCGCTAAGCAACCTGGCGCCTGGTTTCATGTCGTGCTAATCTGCTACCCGGGCTACTTTTCCACCAGCCAACCCTTTACTAATGGGTTTTTCTCGATATCAATTTACCGTTAGTTGGAATATCCATGCTGTTGCGGTACGCACACGTGTGTTTATTTTCCAAGAAATGGTAGGAACAGAAAAGAAAAATTTTATGATGAGCATGGAGATGAGCTTTTCACAATAGGGGCGAAGTCCTTTGCATATCGTGATTGTTTCCACGAGTACTTTGTCGGAAGGACGATGGTGACAGTTTTTTGTTGATTTTCAGAGCATAAGCATCCTTGATTTTCAGAGCGCACACACTTTTTCGCTGAAATTCCACCGATGCAAACATTGCATTTTTAGTTAGAACATTTTCGTCCTAATACGAGCGGTGTAGTAGGAGTGAATTCTATGGTAAATTCTTTGTTTTCGCTCGGTAACATTTGGCAATCAAAAATGGATTCCGGAGAGGAATCAGTGTTGACCAGCAGTGATTCCGAGGTTATGGAGAATGAAGTTCCTGGCTCCTAGTCCACTCTCTCCGGAGAAACAAGCTCCGAATCAGAAGGCGCAGCGGAACATTCGCGGGAAGCGGAGTGGGAGGAAATGCTTTCAATGAATCCTCCTCCGGCACCACCTAGTATTCTTTTTGAAGATAATTCTTCGATGAACTTCGACCTGGTTCCCGAATGAGGTACCCTAAAATACTTTTTTCAATGATAACATTTTTGACTTTATAACTTGGCAAACTAATCACTCCGCCAGTAACACTTTGAGTGAAAAAGTAGGGCCGTGCAGTGCTAGCATAAATCAGTGGCGAGCTGTGACAAGACAACGAGACCTATACTCTCCTCTCCCTTTTTTGGACACACAATGTCTTACCGATGATTCGTAAAAATAAGGCAATATTTACATTTTGCCTATAATAACGATTTTGATCCCCAAACACACCCCAACGCCAAATTGAATAAAATATGGCCGATTTGCCAGAGGCTGGAGGAAAAGTTCAAGGCACTCCATGCACCAGAGACGGACATTACCATCGAAAAGAGCCTACTCTTGTACAAAGGAAGATTGGGGTGGCGGCAGTTCATGCCTATGAAAAGAGCTTCATTTGGCAAGTATTTGTTCTTTGTGAATCGAGAACTGGAAACGTGTGGTCCACGACAATTTATACGGGAAAGGGGACTGTGTTGGATAAAGACTTTGCCTATTTACCCATGGCCTCAAATGTGATGATGACTCTAATGAAGCCATTATTTTGCCTATGATATTTCCTGGCAACGAATAGCTTTTATACGTCTCCAGATCTAGCCAACTTGCTCGCATCACACTCCACTGACTCTTATGGAACACTGAGGAAAGGGAATCCAGCTCTCTTCAAAGAGAATCAAGTAAAAGAAGTTTCTCGATTTTTGCCAGAAAATGAATTTTGCTATAACATTTTCAGGGCGAAAGTCGTCGTCATGCGGGTTGCATAACTCCCACGAATGTTTGTACGTTGTTTCTTGATTTACTATGGACTAAAATTAATAGTTAACATGAGTTGTCGGCAAAGTATATACTATTGTAATATAAACTAAATGTATTCCTCAAAAGATATCTAACTAAGGTTAACGGGGAGGAAAGTTCTACTGATAAGCAGGTGGCCTAATTCTCTTAAGTTAAGGGGCAACAATCAGAAATTATTGAATAAATCAATAGTTATTTGGAATAAAAAATTAAGGAAAACATTTTCGGATTTGCCTTCCTTTAATGCTTCTGAATCTGAAATAAAAAAATTTGACTTTTTTTGACCGGTTTTGTAAAAAAAACCTGTCAGGGAAGTGGTTAAGTTAAGGGGCAACATTCAGAAAATATTGAATAAATCATTAGTTATTTGAAATAAAAAATAAAGGAAAACATTTTCGGATTTGCCTCCCTTCAATGCTTCTGAATCTGAAATAAAAAAATATGACTTTTTTTGACCGGTTTTGTAAAAAAAAACCCGTCAGGGAAGCGGTTAAGAACCTTATACACCACATCGATCCACGATATGTGATGCCCTCCAGAAAAATCCTTGGTAACAAGTATCTAACGTAAATGTACAGTGCTGTCACGACAATGGTAAGGGAAGACCTGGCGAAAGTCCAATACGCCGCAGTGACTACAGATATGTGGACTTCAATCAGTACGAATGACCACATGGCTCTGACTTGTCACTTCTTCAAAGAATCTGGAAATTCTCTGAAATTATATCACAGATATTTAGAAGTTACTCCATTCCCGGAAGTTAGTCATACTGCACAAAACATTTTAAATTTCATTAGAGAGACATTACGTGGTTGGGGACTCACAGAAAAAATCGTTGCGGTGGTGAGAAATGGAGGCACAGACATCAAAGCTGCTTTGAAGAATTCCGAGTTCAAGGATATTAGTTGTACTGCACATTTGCTTCAAAATGTTGTAAAAGATAGCTTCCTAGATAATGCTAAAATCAGAAACATCATTATATAAGAAGATAGTAGGCAGATTTAAACTTTCATCAAAGCTTTCGAAGTTGTTGAGGCGCAATCAAAAACAACTAGGTCTGCCTGAACACCGGCTAATACAGGATGAGCCAACGCGTTGGAACAGCACTCTGCACATGCTGAGAAGAATGGTTGAGCAGAAGAATGCCATAATTTTGATTTCAGGTTCACCTGATATAAAACTAAATACTGAATTGAATGCTGCTGAATGGCGAGTCACTGAGGCTGCTGTGCAACTTCTGGAAGTCTTTGATACTGCAACCTTTCAATTAAGTACATCCACATCAACTTCATCAGAGGTAAGCAACTGTACCAGTCTACTCAGGCAGCCAATGCATAGTCTCCTTCCACAATTTCCAAATCAGTTTATAAAAATATTGTGTTTCCCTACAAGTTAGGGGAAGTTCAATGTATTGTTTCTTCAAGTGACCACAGATGTTTAGTATAGAATTAAAAAAAATATAATAAATGTTTCAGATGACAAAAATCTAATAAATTCACATCATTGAATGTTTTAAAAATAGTAGATTATATTTTGTTTGGCTAATATATTTAGTAGCTCTTGCAATGTCCTAAACATAATTTTTTTTTCCACAGATATTACCACTAGTGCAACTCATAAAGCACAATCTGGAAGCACCAGCTCCCATGGCTTCAGGACTTCAAGGGCTGAAAAATGAACTTTTGTCGTCATTGAAAAGAAGATTTTCTGGAATTCAGAATGATTTTACATTGGCACAAGCTACCTTTCTAGATCCAAGGTTCAAGCAAATACCATTTACAAATGAACGAAGTTTTCAGAATGTCAAAGAGCTCATATTGTCAGTAATCACCGAAGAAGATTCAAAAGTAGAACTGGATTCTGTGGCCCAAACATCCACTGTGTCCACTAGTTTAGGGATTTGGTCACAATATAAGAATCATGTTACCTCTGCAGAGAATACTCTCCAGGAAACATCAGGTGAGGAAGAACTAAATAAGTACATTAGTGACAGTACATTGCACCCAGAAGCAAGCATGGAAGATATTGGGAGATACTGGCACAACAGCCATTTTCTCAGACTGAAAAAACTTGCTCTTAAATATCTTTGCATACCCCCAGCTACAGTCTTCAGTGAAAGGCTTTTCAGCACTGCAGGGATTATTGTAGATGCCAAAAGAAATAGGTTGGATCCAGAGAGGGACAACATGATTTTGTTTTTGAATAAAAACTTAAACAATTGACTGCATGATCTTTGAATGTGGAAAAATTTTTTTAGAAGTGAAAAAATATTGTTTTAAGATTTGTGTTCGTTTTATTTAAGTTTTATTTGTTTTAAGATTTCAAAAAATATCCAAAACTTATAGCTCATTATATTTTATAGCTTGGCTATTTTTAATTTGTTGCTTATTGAAAGATTTAAATGTTCTAACTTTGCAAAAGAGTACCATTACAGAATCGAGAATCGAAAACACAGGAATCGGGATCGGGTTTGGAATTGAAAAAAACTGGAATCGACCCATCTTTATTTAAGTTCAATCTCGAATCTTTAAATGAATCCTGAGCTTTTATGAATGAAGAGTAGGCAACCTTATCTGAATAGAGCCACAAATGAAGCTTTCGCATTGTAGAGTAGAAAAAGAAAATTATTGATTTGCAGTGACAGCATCGTTAGTAGCCGATGAAGTGTAAAAGGAGTTATATCGCCTTCACCGCTGAAGTGCATGGCTTGTACATACGTACAATCTTCTTTGCATGTTCATTTACGTAACACTCTCCATGTTTCTAGTTTCACTGCACACTGTTCTCCTGACTGCTTTTTGGTGTCTGTGCCTAGCGGCCAAGGAAAAGTGCGAGGTCCCGATTTGTGCTGGGATGAGTGCTGCATACTTAATGTGGAATCACCCCGTGCCACACACCTTAGTGGTGGCTTGCACGGTACTTCGTAGATGTAGATGAAAGGAGGTACCTATTAAGCTGGACTCTTCTATAAGCTCTTCTATCAGCTCCATTGTATCGGGAGTAACCACGCATAAATAAGATGAATCCAAGGGAGAATAATGATAGTTATTTCGCGAGATTAACGGGCATATCAGTATTTGTACAAAGTACATAACATGCATCCAACACATAGCATCCGCGAGAAAATCTTATTTTCACTGTCTTCAATATCCGGGGCAAATGATCACGCAAGTCGCATACACTATATGCATAAATCAATATTATTGATGATTATACATCGCTCACGCTAAAGTTACGAGTTCTCCAGTTAGGAAATAATATTTAAAAATCTGCTAAGAAGCTTCATAGGCTGTTAGTCCAAACTGCACGAAAAATGTGCAACGACGCTTCATTGCCTAATCATTCATTGGAAAAAAGAATGACAAGTTAGTTGTCGTGATATAAATTTTGGCGGGACTTGGATGGAGGTTGATTCTTCCGATTTTTGGGATTTCCGCTGTGAAAAGCTGGAACGACGCGGTGGAAATCCCGAAAATTTCATCGTGGCAGGCCGTTGCCCATGAAGTAAAGGTAAAACAGGCCATTTAATCCAGGGCATCTAGCAAAAGTGTGGTCAATAAGCAGGAATGAACAAAGGAATATACTTTTTTGACCATGACTGGTGAAAAAGGCAGAATCTTACCCTCAGTTCTCCAGCTTGTCGCAACTCATACGGTGGTAGGCGTGACCGCATGAAGTCCTCCACCATGCTCTCTGGCATGAGAAACTTTTGCGTGCAAATCTTGACCAGCTTACTGTGGAGGATTTCCATGACCGACTGCACCTTGTCCGTCTGCCCATGGAAAGGTACATACAAGAGAAAAATTCAAAATGCAGACCATAGGATTGCTACTTAAAAGATTTGTTCATGAGTTCTTAAAAAATTGCCATCTCAGAGTGGCCGGGTAGCAGGAGTTAGTCACCAACTGCAATGTTCTTCAATAATTATGGTTTTGTGGACCACTTTTGTGTTTTCACTTGGTTAACAGAACAGTGAAGAAAAACTAAATACAGGATATGATATAAATTAAAGCTAGCAAACACAACGTGCAGCCCACGAATCACCAATGGAGCATAAATAATATTTGAGCCATGCGTAAATATTTAAAAAATAACAAAGATTACTTACCAATTTTTTCAGAGTATCTTAGGCTAGTTCTTTAGTCCAGATACTCATATCTGTACCATTTACATGAACAAATAACATCTGTTACCACTCTTCACTTATGACCACTAAAAACAAAATCAAAATGTGGCCTATTCCTTCTTAAGACCCACAAAAGATATGTTGAAGTCCATCTTTACGAGTGTGGTACGGAGCAAATATCTGGCTGTAGCTAGTGATTTTTTACCCCAATGGTTGGTCTCAAATGGTGAATAACGTACAAAGTTGGACGGTTGTAGCAAGTGGTTATTTCTCTTGTATCGCCATAATGAGCACGATTTTGTTGTTTATGCCATCAGGGTTACATAATTTACTGGCACCTTCTGCTATGAGCGACAAATTTATTCAAATAGAAATTACTTTCTGGCAATGTATCACTTCGAAAAGAAAATGCACCTATGTAATTTGAATATGCACATTGAGGGCTTCAAATGAACGTCACCTGACACATGCCACATTGTAGTGCCAACTGTCTAAGAGCGTCATAAAACAGATTTCAGTGGAGAGGGATTACGTTGCAGGTTGGACCCTACTTAGTCTCAATGACTAGTCTCAAAAACTGGGAGTGCTGTGTACAATGTACAGGCATATCTTAAGTCATGTTTCGTAAGTAGCGATTGGAGTCAAATCTGAAGTCTTGCTTCGTGAGTGCAGGTGATTTAGAGACAAATCTGAAGTTGTTTCGTAAGTGGCGATTATGGTTTTAAAAGGTGTTCTTTATATTTTCGAGTTTTGCAATGGATAAGAAAAGAAAGACTTTGAATTTAGCAAAAAATTTGAAATCATTCAGGCATGCAAGAAAATGCTAGCAAAACTGAAATCGGCCGACGCTATGGTTTAACATCGTCCACTTTGTTCACTGCTTTGAAGAACAAAGAAAAGTCAAGGCTGCTATCTAATTGAAAAATACAGAAAATAGCAAAGAAACTACGACCGGCTGAAAATACAGAATTGGAATTGGTTCTGTTTGAGTGGTTCACTCAGCAGCATTCAATTGGAGTCCCAGTAAGCGGTCCGATGATAAAAGCAAAAGCTGAAGAGTTTGCCCTCCGAAAGGAAATCAAAGATTTTTGTCGCGTGGTTGACTGGCTGAACAGATTCAAAGGAAGATTAGGAATTTCACTTCACCACATCAGTGGCAAGTCAACTAATGTGAACGCCAATATGTTGAAAGATTGGCTCCAAATTCTGCGATCAATCCTCGACAGATACGAGGAAAAGGTAATTTTTAGAAAGGAAAATTGTTGCAAAAGTGCTAATAATGTTGTCTTTTATTTGTTGCAAAGTACTTTTTAAACTCAGAAGTGCCTTTTAAATTTATTTAGGATGTGTACAATGCGGATGAGACGGCTCTATTTTACAGTTTACAGCTGGAATAGACTTTGGCCGTTAAGGGCGACCCGTGCAAAGGTGTAAAACGGAGCAAGTAGATGAAAACAATCCTCCTCTGCACAAACATGAATGGAAGTAATAAAATGAAATCATTTATTATTGGTAAATCAGCACACCCCGATCATTCTGTCACCAGAGTATTCTCTGTATATACGAATCAAACACCAAACCTTGGGATGACATCCCAACTTTGGACTCCGTGGCTCCGGGCATTTTTAGCGAGAATTGGAGGACGAAACAGAAAAGTAGTTCTATTCGTGGATCGCTGTCCCACTCACCCTTCTGTTGAACTGGCAAATGCTGAACTAGTGTTCTTTCCTCACAATTTCACCAGTGTGTTACAACTCCTAGATCAAGGTATTATTCATGTTCTAAAGCACCACTTTCGGTCAATGCTTGTCAATTCATTAATGAGGAAATTAGTGGCTAAATAGGCCAAGCTCAAATGGAATATGCTGGAAGTAATCAATGGGATAGCAGCATCCTGGGAAGAAATTACCCCTGAAGTAATGAGTAGATGTTTTAGGCATTCAGGATTCAAGAACAAGCCAACAGAAATTGTGGAAAAAGATTCGCCCCCGAACAAAAAAAATCTCCCGGGTCTGAGGTGGCGCAGAGAAAGAAACTGCCCCCCCCCCCTACCCTGAATGTGTGAATTACACATGCACATTACAAGGGGAGTATCCAATAACCGGGTCCAGGATCTTGACGAAATTTGGCAGCCAGGTAGTCCTTGAATAGTGGTTCAAGAATCACCCACCTTATGGGGTTATAAATCCAATAGTTTAAACAAAAAACGAACTTGAATATTTTTACAGCATGTACAGTAGATTCCGGTTAATTGGGACACATCGGGATCGGTTTATTTTGTCCCAATAAAGCGGCTGTCCCGTTTATCCGAAGTATCCTGTAAATATGTTTAAATAATGAAAATGATAATAAATGAAGTTGAAATGAAAACCAACGGATATTCATAAAAAGTTGGTTAAAGTTTATAAGGAGTCTGCTCCTTCATTTTCGACAGTTAAGAAATGGGTGACAGAATTTTAACGTGGCCGAACTTCTCTTGAAGATGAACCATGTGAAGGACGTCCCAAAACTGTAACCACAAATGAAAACATTGAGAAAGTGCACAATATGATATTGGAAGATCAGCGATTAGAGGTGTATGAAATAGCTGAAGCCATAGGCATATCAGAGGAAAGAGTAACGTACATTTTTCATGAAGAATGAAATATGAAAAAGCTTCGTGCATGTTGAGTGCCGCATGTGTTAAATGCTGACCGAAAGCAAGTGCGTAAACAAATTTCTCAACAATTTTTGTACCGTTTTCAAAAGAATCAAACTGATTTTGTGCTCTACTTTGTTACTATCAATGAGACGTAGGTCCACCACTACACGCCAGAAACTAAATAGCCATCGAAGCAGTGGGTGGAAGCCGGCGGACCTACCCCAAATAAGGCGAAGTCGATTTTATCCTCCGGAAAGGTGATGGCCAGTGTTTTCTGGAATGCAAAAGGGATTCTTCTTATTGATTACCTTGCACATGGTATAACAATAAATGGCGAACACTAAGCAAATCTTCTGGACCAACTGGATGAGAAAATACGTGAGAAGGGGCCTGGGTTGCAAAAGAAGAAAATCATCTTTCAACAGGACAATGCACCTGCCCACAAAGTTGCTTTGGCAATGGGAAAACTGGGGGATTTGAAGTACAAAT
This sequence comes from Pyrrhosoma nymphula, assembly GCA_963573305.1. Classification (NCBI taxonomy): domain Eukaryota; kingdom Metazoa; phylum Arthropoda; class Insecta; order Odonata; family Coenagrionidae; genus Pyrrhosoma; species Pyrrhosoma nymphula. The sequence continues at coordinate 1,008,610 of OY754330.1, forward strand.
TATTGGAAAATTCATCCTATTCACCAGATTTGGCACCCTCTGACTTTTACCTATTCCCACATTTAAAATAATTGTGATTGGAAAACGTTTTGAGTCCAATGAAGATTCTATGGCAGCCGCAGATAGTTATTTTGCAGGCCTACCAGAATCGCACTTCCGTCACGGAATCTACCCATTTGAAAAACGTTGGACAAGGTGAATAGACATGAAGGTGGACTACGTAGAAAAATAAATGCATTTTTGACATAAAAATTACAGTCTTTCATTGCCAGGCCGAGAACTTTTCACCCCACCCTCGTACATATTGTTTTGTTGTAATTTGTAATTCAAATATGAAACATTTAATTCATATTTCATGTATTTTAGTCACCACATCATATTTGTCTCAGTAATTTCGGATGCAGGCTATCAATTTGTACTCTTTATATATGTACCTCAATAAGCAGAGGATATATTTGCCATTTATTAATAAATATACTTTTTGAGAGACTTAATCGTCTTTCTTATTTTATTCCAGCCAATACTTGCATTTAAATAATAGTCATACGATACTGGTACATCAATATCCCACCTGTAATTAGGAATAAGAATCTGGAATCGATTTGAAAGATCGGAATCGAAAAAAACTGGAATCAACTCATCCCAACTTTCCTGACTAGATTAAAAATGTTTTTTACAAGACAGCAGTAAAAAAGTTACAATGGTTGCATAAGTATGTCCTCAGGAAGAGCAGCTGTAAGCACTTACCTTGGTGAGTTTGGTAGATTTGATGAAATTTATTGGAAGGCCCCTTCGGAAGTCTATATCAGTATTCATGGCTTCTTCAATGAGGCTTGGGAACACAGACATCATGTAATCTCCCCAGGAACTACCCAAAGCAAAAGAAAGGAGATTAAAAATGATTATCCGGAGACCGGAATTGAATACCTAATTTTCTATTACATGGTGAAGTAAATAACGAAACCTTACTGATGATACTACACCCAAGATCAGTATTACTGACAATACACTTGTACAGATCACAACATTCAGAACATATTTTCATCCAAATTCCACTAGTGAAAATTGTACCCGAATTTGGGCCAGGTCACCTAAAAGCAGAGTCAGCAACCTTCCTTTTCACAGATTCAATATTTTACGGAGAAGAGGGCTCGTTGAAACAGTGAGTGCAAAAGCCACATCTCAACAGAACTTTCTTACTTCCAGAAGAATTTCTGGAGTAGTGAGTAGCATTCAATATTAAGGCTCAAGCCTTTAGTTTGCAAACGAGTGGAAAAGTTCATCGAAATTTTCAGAATTGAGTCAGGTATGAAAAAGAGAGGCAAATTTTCAAGCCACCCAGGAAAATTACACAATTACTTCAATATGGTAACAATACCTCAAATTTGGATTCATGCAGTGCGGCATTATTACAGAACGTTACCTCCATGTTGAGCAAAGTTTTACAGTACATATTTCAGTTATCAATAACTCAGTTTTCAAGTCTGTTATGCATTCATTTATCACAAATTACACTCAAATTAATCGATTGTGGTGATACTTCGTGGAAATTGAAGATAAATTCACTATGACAAAAACACAGCACAAATTCCACTATTTATTTTAATGTTGTCGACCGGTTTCGACGTCCAAAGCATCATTTACAAGACAAACAGTTTGTCTTGTAAATGAAGCTTTGGGCATCGAAACCGGTAGACAGCATTAAAATAAAGTGGAATTTGTACTGTTTTTGACAAATTACACTGTTTCAAGGGGCAGTTTGGAAAATACATCTCTAATGTTTAGCAGGAGATACATATAAAGCAAGGAAGAGTCGATTCCAAATGCCGATTCTCGATTCCACCGATTCTCAGGCTTAGAATCGGTGTCGAGAATCGAGCGCATAAATTTGATTCCGATTCCATCGATTCCAGATATAAAAATACAGTAAAACTTTGATTTTGCGCACTTTTATTTTTACGTCGTTCTTGTTTTTACATAGCGATATGCGAGTCCGGCCGGGAAAATAGGGAATTTCAATAGTAAAAACTTTGTTTTACGTAGATTCTTGGTTTTATGCAGTTATTTTAATTTTACGCAGTATAACTTCAGTCCCTAAGAGCAAAATAATCTTGATTTTACGTAGCATTTTCGGCATTTCAACTAGGGATGGTCGAATCGGATGTCGGATCCAAAGATCCACGGATATTACGTTTTACCGGATACTGAAATTGGATCCTAATTCATTAAAAAAATTGGATGTAGATCCGAAGTATTAAAATTCACACTTACGTGAATGTGTCCTAAAAAAGGAAGTAAAAAGAGATAAGAGTTCCGATTCTCTCTTCGCATGCGCCGATACACTACGTTGCTAGTTCTATTGATGCGACGATGCGTTTCAAAGCTCTCTTGGGCACTACGCGACATAATTTCAGGTTAAGAGAAAATCACGATGAAGTTCGAGATCTACCTCACCCCTACCACAAGGGTAAGATTACGATTTAAATGGACCGAATTAACGGCTCCCCTCGTTTCGTTCGAGCATCGGCCGCATCAACCCAGTGTTGCCTGCAGAGTCACCCTAAAAGGAGGCCCCAAGAGTGGAAGCCACCTGGGTCAAAGAGAAAATGGGCGAGGATAGATAAACACAGATAAGGCGAAGGAGAGATCTTCTCGGGTTACTCCGTGCTCTTTCTCCCTGATTGAGTCTCAGCCGTAATACTAGCCGAGAAAGGGAGGAAAAACTGTAAGCCTATACTCATCATGGAATGATTCACCACCGTCCTCGCGAAGCGAACCCGAAAAAAGTATCCGGTGTCAGCAGGGGTGGGGGGAGAGTGAGCTACGCGGTGAAGACAAAGAAGTCTGCTGAATCGGATATACACGTTGCCCTTGGCACTGCCATCGCAGCAAAGCTCCAATGAATAAGCGTGACATGGTTCACGCTTTACACGATTGCTTCAATTGTATCGAAAATATTTTTTATTAAAATGAGAAAATATTAGTGATGGGTCAAATCCAAAATTTATCAAATCCGAGTCTCTTTTTTTTATCGAATCCCAGACATCGAATCTCGAATCCTATTTCATAAAACTATGAATCCCAGTAACTTTTCAATGCCAATTGCATTTATAAAACAAATTTAAATCTATTTAAATTTTCCAGTAATTTTTTGAACCAATAAGCTGTTCCACACTTCTGCTCCCTCAAATTCAATATTTATTCATTAGATAAAATATAAAAACATATTTGAGTAGCTGTTTCAGTTTTACTTAGTTTTTATTTGTTCTTCAACAACGTGCAATGTAATCATAAGTTATAAATTATTCCTCAAGAAATGCAACATTCATACTCTTTTGGGATCTAATTTCTTTCTTTCTTTTGTCTGCCAAATTTCCAGCAGTATTAAATGCTCTTTCTCAAAATACAGTTGCAGTTCTTGCACTATGAGTTTCTTAGCCTCTTGAGAATCTTTCTAGCTTTTAAAGATTTTGTCATTAGAATGAGGGTCCAATATTGTTGTAACAGCATAAAAGCTGTTCTTTTCTAAGTCAGCAAATTCTAGATTCATCTAATTAACCCTCCAGCTGTGTAATTATTTTCTAATTTCTGAACAAAAAAAATGTAATTTTTTCTTTGCATGTACAAAAGTAAAAGTGTTTCACAAGTTTTTAAAAATAAAAAAATAATTCCTAAATAATATTTAAGCAATTTTAGACAGGGTCAAATTTTTTTATATTTGTAAGGCGGGTTGCATACATATTGCATGAAGAATTTTAAATCTTCTATTGCATAGAGAAAATATTAAAATTTTACTATATTACTACAATTATATTCTTCATAAAGTAATGTTACAGTAAAATTTTAAACATTTAAAAATTAATAATGGTCCAAATACAACTCTGTAGCACACAATTTCACACTCAACTAAAACATATTTGAACACTTCTTGAAGGCATTTACATTTTTTTACGTACAGTTTTGTACTTATTGTGGCTGTGGTAGTTAGCTTTATAAACGTTACAAGAGTTACAATAATTTCAAAAAATGCCAAAAATGTATAACTTCAATAATCTCTCTGTGTATGATAAATTTTGAAACATGGCTCCAGGAATAGTCCAACTTCACGCCAGATTCTTGTTTCTTTCCGTTTTCTTCTTCCATTTTCATTTCTTTTGGAGCAGCACACAGCGCATTGCCTTCTGGGCTCCTTTTTGATTGGGTTAGGGGGAATATGACTAGCAAAATGTCTGCCAGTAAGCCTAACAGGTGAAGGGGGAATAGCAGGGCCTCCCTTTTGGAGACTTGAAATTGGGATCTGCATATTCCTCAATAGATTGCTCAATTAGTAAAAGTCTGTACTCTACAAAGTCAATGTTTTTTGCTTTAGATGCTTTTTTTAAATAGAACGTATGAATTCCACACCGACTGGTCTATAAAGTATCTAAATATCTTCTTATAATACTTTTTCTGTTGTTTTCTTGTTGTTGGGTAATAAGAGTGTTCTTGATCGCAACGGTCAACTCCTCCCATTGTGTTGTTATAATCGCAAACCACATTAGGTTTTGACACTTCTGCCCCCCTTTTCAACCTTACAACACTTGTACCGGCATCATGGATTGTACTCATGAGACATACTGTTTTCTTATCCTGCCATTTCAACGCCATAACCTTTCCCCATTGAAAAGCCTGAATTTCACTCTTTTTTAATTTAATTTCTTTCAATCCTAATGGGAGACCCTTTCTATTGCTTTTTACGGTGCCAAATATTTCAGTTTTATGTTTTACCAAGATGTCTGCAAGGTCAGGAGACCTATACCAATGGGGAACATGCACTATTTTTTATAACCACTTATATCCGAAGGACACTATCTAAAATGGATGTAGCGAAAATTTCACAGATGGCAAGTGGTTTTTTACTGAGATATCAGTCTTTAAAAATAATTCTTTCTCGCCAGCTTGAAAACACTACGTCATCCGGGAATGGACGCGTGACGTCACAGAATGGTATCGCTAGAGATTGTTGTTTACCTTCTGACGAGAAAGTATGTGGATGTTATTGATGGAACAAGCATTTGGCATAAATGATTGCTTTCATTTCATATTTACTGATATTCACTAATCTTACTTGATCATTTCATTTGAGCAGAATGTATCTAAACGAGAAAAAACTGGGAAAGGTATATAAATCCTGCATCGTGCCTTGTTGCTCAAATACCTCAACTTCCACGCCGGAAAATGTTTTTATTTACGTCCCGAAAGACTCGAAGAAGAGGATAAGATGGTTGATAGCCTGCAGAAGAGACGGAAATTCTCTCTCTAAATTGTCGACGGCTTATTGCTGCGAGGATCATTTCAACGTAAGTGCCGGTACCACGTATTGCAAACCTTATTTTTGTGAGGTAAAAAATGTTATAATTGAGCCCAATTATGTTATTGCCACGTAATATAAATTAGAAAGTGAAAAATTATCACATCAAAGGCAAAATATTATTTATGAACGGAAAGTTATGACTTTATTTCAACAAAAGTATTATTATTTAAGTATTCTACCGCCTAAGGTACGTTTAGATGGACCTTGCATACTTCCCTTTTTCAATTCATCCATATATATCCATAAATAGAATGAAAGGGAATAAACCTTATATGAATTGAAAAGGGAAGTATGTAAGCTGAATGTAAACCTACCTTAATATATTTAATACAACTTACGCCTCTAAAGTCACAGGGAAAGTAAATTTCCAAGGTTTGAACGTTATTTATATGCGAGCAGTAACATTTATGGCTTTGAAAATCGTTAGATAACTCATGAAATAGGTACCTATTATATCTCACTATTAGTTCATGATTTGTCTGTTACACGTTTTTACCATTAGTTTGCGAATTATAATTGATAGAGAGTAAGGGTAGGCGTAAGGGTGTAGGCTTGATGAGATCTATAAAACGCCGTCAACAGATTGGAGGTGAGAATGTTAGTTTAGAAGGTTTCGCCGAGAAACCGGGTCTTCGGAGTTGGGCATTCGCCGTCATTAATGAAAATTTAGGGAGTAAAATAAAGCAAAAAAAAGTTTTAAAAGGTATTGCGATGATGAACCTAAAATTTCCAAAGATGTAAGTGAAACTTGCTATGAAAAAAAGAAGAAAAATAATTTCCCCATAATGAACTCAAACTCCCGACCTTCTACTCCACAACCCAATACCTTTCCCCTAGGCCATCGGTTACTTGGGAGAACTAGTGGAAAATTTGAATTATATTCTGCCTTTCTCATATCTGCCTATCATAATTTTCTATTTCCAGATGATTATTTTATGGTTATCGTGAGGTCTATGAAGAAGCGAAAGGTATTAATCTTTAGGAAATTTTACTGGCTACACAATGAAATAGTCAAAAAAGGACAGATACTAACCGTTTAGGAGTAATTGACGACTAACCGCAGGCTTGCGTGTCCCGGCGGACGAAAAATCTGAACTTGGGGGATTGTTGCGAGGTAACTCTTCGGGGTAGCAAAACGAAAAAGACATCAAAATTTATGCCATTTCAATAGCTACTAGAGGAATTCGTAACATTGGAAATACGTTTCATACTTTAACAACTACAGACTGAAAGCCGAAATCTACAGTACAGCAAATATACTGCTTTGCCATGGACTTCCCTAATATAGTCTTCAATAAAAATGTAGGTAATACGAATAAAGATTTATATCTATTCAATAGAGGGAGAAACATTACGACTGCATGGGTTAAGTTTCGGTAATAAGGAAATTTGAAAATCAATAGATTCAGATTATGAGACACATTGAGTTTGCTACATATTAATGCAAAACTTAACATGCCGACTCATATTTTTGGCGACTGAAGCTGTTGTGATAATTTAGACATTAATCATACTTGAAAGCTGTTTGTACATCAGTTTATTGTTTCCATAGTTGTATTTTAACAACAAAGCAGCTGATATAAGAGAACCGCATAATGCATCGCATGAAAAGTTAGGTATTAATAAAATTATGGCCAGAGGATTATTTACCGCAGTCGGTGGATAGTTAATTATATTCTAAAAATAAACATTTATAAATTTATATAAACTTAAAGTTTTTCTTATGCATATAATAGTTTGCTTATATAAGCGAGCAGGTATACCTGCTCGCTTTTACTCCACGCATCTCGGCAGCGACAAAACAATCGCTGTTTTTCAGGAAGGCGGCCACCATTAAAGTGAGTCATTCATCGGTAAATTATCCGACTGTGCCTTCTTGAATCCCATTTCAGTAATTTCTTCTATCGAGAAATTACCAGAATAATTTTAATAGCGAATTTGCTCCGATAACTTCAACGAGGCGCCTATCTCTGCAGCTGCGAGGACTTCAGTACCGTTCGGTGACGTCGAGCCAATGAGAAAGCGTTTCGAGTCACATGACTTTCGTCGATTTTTGCTAACAATTAATTAGCATTTTACAGCATTTGTAATTGACGGAGACAGCTTTGGCTTACATATTCGGATTCGTGAGAAAATTCTCTATAGAATGGGCTACAGTAACGGGAGAAACAAATTCCATGCATGTTCCCCATTGTCCACCGTGACGCAATATCCTTTATCTAGATAACGGTCCATCAGGTTAAGAACACTCTTGCTGCTCACAGGTAACATATCGTACTTTTGGTTGTTAACTGTACCTTTTCCAGGAAACAGCAGAAAATCGCATATGTATCCTGAATCTGATTCACAGAGCACAAAGTCCAAAACGCGCCCTCTTCTTAGCATTGAACATTTTCCAACCTAGCCGACCCTTATACAGGACTAAACTCTCATCTATACTGAGAGTCTGATCAAGAATGTATAAATTATGGAATTTTTTTCTCAAATGCTCCATAACCTCATAAATCTTCCAGAGTTTCGGATTTGGATGCTGATCTTTATCAAAGCTCTCATTATTTGCAAAATGAATGTATCTCTGAAGCAAGATGTACCTATCTAATGTCATCAACTCAGAAAAAAACTGGAGTACGTAATATTTTCCGTTTTGACCAAGACCATTCCTGGCGTGGCATTTTGATAATGCCCTGCAACATCAATATGGCAAAGAACAATCTCATCTCCTTCACAGTCACTGGAGTCCATTTCTTATGTCGAGACCTTTTCATGACTCTACTGTTCATTATGCACTGATTGGCATATGAATTGGTCTCTCTAACAACTATCTCAAGCAAAGCTTCATCTAAAAATAACTAAGTACTGCAGTGGCTTAGCATCAGGGGCAACATTTGCAGTAATTCCAGATTTGTCCCTGAAGGGAAACCTTGGAGGTGCTGGTGGAATACTTTTCATATCCAACTTACACCATTCCATACAAGGAACATCTTCGTCTTCACTGTCTTCATCCTCTTCGTACAAAATAGTGAAATCGTTTATACTTCCGCTACCCAGGTCAAGTGATTCTTCATCTGAATCAACTATCTGCATTCCTGGAGAGTAGTCTTCATCTTCAGATTCTGAAGACATTCTTCGATGTAGTACACAGAAACTAGGCAAAAGAGAAAGGACAATAGGCACTGTCTTAAGGACACGTAAAAAACAATTTTCAACAAATAAAATTTAATTTGAGTCATTACAGCCTATTATGCAAAAGCTACTCACGCTGAAAAGTGCGGCTTCGATGGTTACAAAGTTAGAAAACGAATAAAAATTTGCGTAATATGATACGCTCAGGAAAAATTTATCATAACACAGTGAGTCCAATTCTAGTAGGCGGCGCGGAGAACTACCATGAACTCAAAATGAGAAAATACTAAAGCTCTGTATTAGGAAAGTACGGTCAACCTTGCGCATCTAGCCATGGCTGGCCTTTTTTTACATGGGAGAGATAGGGACTAAACATGTTTTCACGAGATAGAAATTAATTAACTATATTTCATCAAATTTGAGCCATGATAACTTGTGAATGATTAAATTGCCTATAATACTACATCATTTTCATATCAAGTTTATCCTCCAAAATGCGGGAGTCGGCCTGTATAATACGAGCCCAGCAGACGCCTCAAACGGCAGCAGACGACGTCGTCTGCAATATGAGTGGAACGTCACGATATTTTCCCCGCTCGTAAATTGACTACGTGCTCACGAATATCTCCCATGTGCAGGGAAACACTGCACGGTAAAATAGCGGGATGCGCATTGGTATTAGCTCAAAAAACAGGCTACACGCGGAAATCGCGGGATGCTCAAAATTTACTGGTTGCCCATGCACGTGGAAATCGCGGGATGCTCAGCTGGAGGGTTAATGATGTCATTTTTCATCCCTTGCAATCCTGATCCTACACTACCTGGTTCTTCCATAAATTTTTAAATATATGTGCTATTAACCAGATAATAAATTCTCCAATGGCCGTAAAATATATGCACCACTCGTCAAAAAAATCAAACACCCACTGTGTTGGTTTGCGGGAATGGGGACTCCGCAACAGGGACCAACCACAGCCTCTCCAACACAATACCCTCTTGTGCTAGTTTACGGGAAAGTTATTTCCTCGCCAGGGACCACCACAGACACAACCCAATTGGAATCCTTTGCGAGGCTAATGGGACCCCACTAAGGATTCCTTGGTTATAACCTGGGGTCCTTCGCTTAGGGACCAAGAAAATTTTTTGTTGAAAAGAGGTTTTTGTTATACAGAGGTTTCCCTTGTACAGAAGTTGTGACCCATTTTAATAAGGACTAAAAAGCTCTTTAGCAAACAAAGGACTGATACAGTAAAACCCCCATACAACGAATTTGTTGGGACCGAAATCATGACTTAGATGTAGGGGGTTTTCGATGTATGGAGGCGGTGTGCGGGTTGCGTCTCCATAGGGGCATCCAAGTGTTCCGTGTGCTTTACGATGCAAGTTGAGTAAATATCTCAATATTGCTTTTTTCACTATTAAAACCAATTCACCAAGAGTGATGATAAACAATTTTTATTGTTTACCATCAAATACCGTGGCTATCACAGCGTTATTTTCAATCTGCGTATTTCTAATTGAAATTATTGTTTTTTTCGTCGATTCTGCTCTATGCCTCATCGCTTACTTTAGTTACGGTCTGAAAGTAAAGGAGCGCCAAAATTAATACCTAAGGATTACGTATTTTAAAGTGCTCCATAATTTTTCTGAGTATCTAGTCGATATTATTCTTAGAGTGCAATAATTTAAGTCAATATCAACTGGCAGTTTTATGCAGCAATTTTGCTTGAAAGAGCACATATTGCCATTTAGACTTCCGAAATAAAACGCACTGTTGGAATCCCATTGAAATACCGGTAAATATCTATGTTCGTGACCAGAATATACTAGATATCAATAAACGACAATGGAAGTTAGGTGGGGCGAGTTAGTTACCACGAGTAAAAACGTGGCAGTCAGCAATGCACTGAGGTCACAATGGCAATCTCAGATGATAATGCATTGACGATGCCGTTAACGAGTATAAGAGGCGAACCCCTCTTTTTATGCGTCGAAGTTGAAGAAATAATTTTGGGGATTTTTTTCTCCTATTGCGAGGTGTTGCGGGCCTAACTTCGAATTTTCGGCCATTATCAAAGCCGCTTGCAATATTCTCTTATAATTTACGTGGCCTTTTTCATAGGCATGTATGGACCTCGGAGGCAAGTATTCACTTGTAGCCTTAGCCCTACAATGCTTGCATTGTTTATTGCCCTTTGGAATGAGTGGAATAATTGATATTCATTAAAACAAAACAAATTCGACCTCGCTATAATTCGTGTTTAGTTGGCAAGTGCGGACAGTCGCACCGAGCTCTGATTTATAAATATGAATCCCCCCACAGTTTTCCTAATGCACAAGTCATAGTCGCTGTGTAAGTCGCATTGTATAAGTCGCTGTATAAGTGCATAAGTCGCCTTTTAAAACGTGGTTAACTTTTACAAATTATATTTTGCTGTAAACGATGACGAGTGGGAATGCAAACACGTTAAATGCAAAATACCCAAGTGTCAGCCGCGTAAAAAACGAACGATAAGGCGTAGATACGACATCAAAACTTTAAAAAAATCAAACTTTGAAAGAAATCATAATTGTCTATGGAATTTAAAGCATTTATTATTTCAATATGGTCTAACCAAAATTTTCAATGAATGACAAAATAAAAAAAATTCATGATTTACATAAAAACGGCTGACTTACTAGTGAGACAGGCGTTGCAGTACGGCGGCATGCGTGCGCATGTATCGTCACAGCTCGTAGATTTTCCCCGAAAAGACATTCTGTCCCTATTGGTATGGAATAGTGCAACCTTATCCTTCCTCCATCTTCTAATGCACGATTCCGGCACATCATGCCTTAGTCCGGCAGCGCGGTTTCCTACTTCCTCAGCGTCTTTGATGACTTAAAGCACTTTAGTTTTTTCAACTACTGTGAAAGACCACAACTTTTTGTCCTTGTTCATTTTTGAACAACACTGACCTATGTTGACGCATGCACAAATGTTAATATTCACAGAATTCTCTCAGTTGAGCTTAAGGCAGGTGCATACAGTTGAGTCACTCAAAGTTGTCCGGTGACAGAAAATGAGAAAGTTAGGGGGTGGAAAATTCCAGTGCTTGAACTTGTCGCGCGGCCAATCGCTGTCCCCCAATTGCACCCCACACCCTTGCCTTGTCATACAACAAGTTTTTAAAGTTATTAGGCAACTGCCTCCCCCGTAAACAAGCGAGCGAATGATACCCTCCCCTTGATGACTCACGCTAAGCACCAAGGTCACTCAGCTCTCCAGGGACTTGCCTCGGCCACGATACGAGCGGCACGGCGGTAGGCGAGTGAAAGAGTGGCAACGCTGAGTTTTATGTTCCTAATGTTTGACATGGAACACACTCGAACCCAGCCATGATAGACGTGAGCAGCATAGGTGCCGCTCGCCGCCAATCCCAGATATTAAATTTTTCTTGTGCCGTTCTACTCATTCTGTGGCAAAATTTCGGCCGAGAACGTTGTCTTCTGACAGTATGTACTGCCATTTCTGATTCTGAACTTCGTCTACATCTACGATGTACCGTGCAAGCCACCACTAGGGCGTGTGGCACGGGGTGATTCCACACCAGGCATGCAGCACTCATCCCAGAACAAATCAGGACCTCACACGCTCCCCCTGGCGCTCGGCGCAGGCCAAAAGCAGTCAGGAGAACAGTGCGCAGTCCAACCGGAAACTGGGAGAGTGATACGTAAATGAACATACAAACTTATCTTAGGTCGAATGTAATAAACTTATCTTAGGTCGAATCACTGCTCGTTTCGTGGCGACTACCGCCCTGCCGCCCGCCGCCTATGTCGTGACCGAGGCTCAAAGGCTGGCAGATAAAAAATTCGTGTAAGAGGCGCACCCTCATTTTCGGCTGCGATTTCTGGGAAAAAAGGTATCCTCAAGCAATCAAGCAAATATTAGGGCGATCTCGAGGAAACTCACCACTTGCCGGTAAACAGACCACATCCATCAAGGTTAAGACGGCAATAGCAATATTTGGATAGAGTAGAGAAGTTACTCCAGATTATCCTTTGGGATGGGGACAGAGTAGATAAAAAATTCGCTCTCATTGGTTGAACACCAACCAATGAAGTTTTGAATACTTCGCCCTCCTAACAAGGGGAGTGTCCGATAAACGGGTCGCAGATCTTGATGAAAATTCGTATGCATATAGAACTCAGAATGCTTTTCACGAATCACCCCACATATGGGCGTATAAATCCAATAGTTTAAACAAAAAAGGCGTTTACACATTTATAGATGTTATAAAAACTATTTATCAGCCTCCGGCAACAGGGGTAGAGTGGTCCATTGATCAGCGTACGGGTCTGCGGTGCGGAGGGACCGTATTCGATTCCTGTCGGCGACAAATTTTTCATGCTTATTTTCTTTGTTTTTCCGTCGTGGAATTCTATGTTAAAATCTAATTTTTACTTTTATATTCAAAGTTTTTTTTCAACGAGTGGAAATATTTTTTTTCGCGAATACCATAGAGCTTATTTTTTTCTTTCCCGCGAAATTTCTTTGTTTCCCCATTCTTTCACCACGCAAACTTGATTTGTTCCTTCATTTGCAAGACCTCCGGTTGATATCATAATTATACAATAATGAAAATTTTCTGCAAGAGGTCACTCTTGTCATTAATAACACGAGCCTTATCACAATGTATTTATTTCTATGTCTTTAGATCGTGAAATGGTGATTCGATTACAGAAATTAGTAGATAAGCCGATCACATTTTCCCCTCCTTTTCTCAATGCACGACAAAACAAGAAAACGGGGATCTTTGATCATGGGTCTTATAAATAATGATGTAACAATTATTTAGACTATTGTATAATTATGATATCAACAGGTGGTCTTGCAAATGAAGTTTGCGTGGTGAAAGAATGGGGAAACAAAGAAATTACGTTGACTTCGCGGGAAAGAAAAAAATAAGCCCTATGATATTCGGGAAAAAAAAGATTTCCACTCGTTAAAAATAAACTTTGAATAGAATAGTAAAAATTAGATGTTAACATAGAATTCCACGAAGGAAATACAAAGAAAATAAACATGAAAAAATTTATCGCCGACGGGAATGAACACGGTCCACAGGCAGGTCGACAGTCTTACGATAACCGTCCACCTGCCTCTCCCAAAATAAAATCCGATACCGAAAAGTAATTTGAAACCATTTTAGAGGAAAACATGGAGCTTCTCCCATTCACGGGGTCCTGGGAATGTAACCCAATACGGAAAAGTATTCTGATACTATTTAAAAAGGGAAAATTGAGCTCCATATTCACCACCTGCACCTTCGCAAATGAGGTGGGGTGGATGAGTGAGTGGGGTGGATGAGTAATGTACCAAGAAGGGAGGGGGGAATACTAGTCAGTGCCAGCCAGCCGTAACCCAATACAGAAAGATACTCTGTCAAGATCAGATCAGGGGGGCTATTCTCTATCTCGAAGCTACCAATGCAGTAGCTTCGAATAAGCTACCATAATTGGCTACCAACCCTATTCTCTAACTCGCGGGAGCTTTCTCAAGAACGTAATAGGAAGTGGAGAGAGGTTTGGCGAAAGGCGGGTATGTGAACATTTTAAAACCAAATCCGCGGAAACTTCATTTCTGGTGACGTCATTCTTAGAACCAATGGGAAAGCTCGTCTCAATGTTTTTCCGTGGATAACACTGGTGAAACCTGAAAATGCCGTTTTAGACGGTGAAGATGTTCGTGCATCGTGTTTAGCGAAAAATTCCACGCATTAAAAATCATGCGAGCAAAATTCTAAAATGTTTTATTTTTGCTCACATAATCTCGTGAATACGTAAATATGACGTCCATCTTGGCTGTTTTGATCAATTGAAATAAGATTGTTCGTAAATATATTCGGGATCTAGGGTTCATGTCGATGATATGATTCAATATGATTCGTGCTATTTGCTTTCGTCAATTACTAGTTGCTTCAAATCATTTAAATAATATACGAAGATGAAGCTTTCAAAAGAAATGCGAAGGTGATACACGCTACCACGGCCCAGTAAGTATCCCATTATGGGCTGGAATCACGTTACCTACTTACCGAAGGTAAATATGGCTTTCCGTCACTCCAGTTATATCTTTTTGTGAAAAATCCTGCAAATGGCGAAAATGACAAAGTAACCCAGTGAAAGTGCAAGGAATGCGCATTTAGTAAATGTAAGAATCATACCCGTGCGTTGGATAATTATAGATAGATAAGCGTTATAAAATGACCAATATTTAAGCAGGGTATATGGATGCCGCGCTTCGTGAGGTTACCGTGGGAGCTTATTGGGGCTACGGAAGTAGCTTCGTGATATTTACAGAATACGGGTGGGAGCCTAATAAGCTACCGGTAGCTTCTGCTTGCACTTTCTCTGTTAGCTTCCATGATAGAGAATACCGATGGGAGCAAGTAGCTTATTGAAGCATCTTTCCGCCAGAAAGCTCCGATGCTTGGAGTTAGAGAATAGGCCCTCAGAAATCTCAGATTACCTTTCTGTATTGGGTTACGGCTTGCCGGCTGGCACTGCTATTACCGCCTCCCCTCTTGGTGCATTGCTCATCCACCCAATTATCACCCGGCTCAGGTAACGCGGAGCTGAGCTTTGGCTTCCCTTGCACGTTTCTTATTGTGGGAACCGTCAGAGTTGACGGTTCCCACCATAAGAAACGTAAACCAGCCTTCACGGAGCCAGAGCGTCAAGTTTCCTTGATGCCCTCTGCTCTGTAGGTCTCGAATGGGAACATTTCCGGAGCGGAAGGGTTAAGACGCGGTACTCCCCGCTGCGGTTCTACTTCCTGCTTATTACGTAAATGTCTACGGAGAAATTACCTGTAAATGAAGAATGCTACGTTTTTTTCTCAATAATTTGTTCTAGAGGGGCACTTTTCATGTTTTGGGCCCAAGCGCAGACTTCGATGTACGGAGTTTTCGTAGTTAGAGAGGTTCGTTACGGGAGGTTTTTTTGCGTGCATTGTCCATTGGAAGGGTCCGGGACCGGGCCAATGACTTCGAAATAGGGAGTTTTCCTTAAAATTTCGCTGTATGGGTGTTCGTTGTATGGGGGTTTTACTGTATCTATTTATGAATTCACTTAAATAAGATATGCTACCCACATAAATATGGTAAATTTTGTCAAATTTACTTTAAAAATGCAAAATTTTGATATGGCAGAGGTTTCATAGTTAGGGAACAAGAAACCCTTTTCAACTGTCTAATTTTGTCTGCTTTGTTTTATGGTTGCAATTACATGTTTGGATACAGGCAAATGAAACCTAATAATTTATCATACTTACAAATAACTCTACAAATGTAAGCATGTTCCTGTTACCAAGAAAGAAACAATGTGCATTTGTATTCCTGAAATTTGGTAAGATATATTACCAAAGTTAAATTTCTTGGTCTAATAGTCAGCATTCTTGGCACTTTACCAGCAGGGCTTACAATTAGTTTCAATTAATGCTTGGCACATTTTGTATCGATGTTTATTGCCTGTTCATGTTCTACAAACAAGCACCAACTAATGCAGTAGTATTGCTTACTAAAACATCTGGTGTGATTAATAGGTAATTTTTTCCTTTACCAAACAGTTTTCTTCTAAAATAGAATATCACTAGACATGAACAGATCTAACTGAAAATAGTTTAGAGATTCTATTAAATATCAGAAAGCAATTGGTTTTAGAAGTAATATATACATCGTATTCATTCAGCTATTTTGAAATTATAAAAAATAAATTTACTCTGATTTTTCGTCATCTAAAGAGTGCAAACCCCCAAAAAATGATTTTGAATTGTGGATTTTTGACTTTTTGAAAAAGCGACCTCGGGTTCCCGTGCCGTAATTTTTTAACGGTGCGTCCGATCTGGAATCTGACAAAACATTCAGAGCAGATAATTGAATTTCCTAGAAGATGCCACCCACCAGCCTTTAATGGTAGGAAAAAGAATTCGTCAGAATGGAAAAAGAACGGACCGTTCGAAAGCAGCGGACGGAAAACCAGAGGCCTCCGCGACCGCTGGGCAAAAAATCGGCCATTTTTAATTATTTTTTTTGGTGGTTTTTTAGAAAGAATCACGTTTTCGCGACGGAAAACCACAGGCCTGCGCAGGCGCCAGACGAAAAATCCATCTTTTGGTCTTTCTACGCCTGATAGTTTCTTCACCAGAGACCAAACTCCAAATTTGGCGAAAAATTTCCCGTTTTTTGTGGTTTTTCGACTCTAGCTCCTAAACTAAGAGTTCGACCTCAATTTTGACTAGCAGAGATTTTCATCCCTTCATGAGGTTCTTGCTTTCCATTTTTTCTAACCCTCATAGTTATCTGGCAAAATGGCGCCTTTGGTAAGATTCTCAACTGTTTCATTCCCTCATGGAATGAAACAGTACTCATTCATCTCTACTAATAGAGATATGACATTAAAAGTTGACACGCATATGCGCAATGACATGCACTTCAGGAATAAGTAGCGAAAACCCAGACTTCTTATCCTAAAACCACCGAAAAAAATTTAAATGGCGGATTTTTCGTCCGGTGCCGGCGCAGGCCTGTGGTTTTCCGTCGCAAAAACGCGATTTATTTTTCAAAAACCACCTAAAAAATTAAAAATGGCCGATTTTTCGTCCAGTGGTTGCGCAGGACTCTGGTTTTCTGTCCGTTGCTTCCAAACGGTCGGTTATTTTTCCATTCTGATGAATTCCTTTTGCTACCATTAAAATTGCCTAAAGATTGATACCTTGCACATTTTCCTTACTCTCACGATAAACTCACAACAGTCCCTCAAAGTCGGAATTTATGAAGCTCCGTAGGTGAGTTAACTCGCGGATAAGTCGTATAAGTGAGGAATTTCCTTCCATCGGCCCGGAAAAAAACGGTTTATAACGGAGTTCGTCGTATAAATGAAGTTTCATAAGGGAGGTTGGAAATACATGGGGTCTTATGGGGTTATTTACCGGACCAAAAAAAAGGTGTATATATGAGGTCGTCGTATATAAGAGGGTCGTATATCCGAGGTTCTACTGTACCCCCTTTTAAAAAAATTGAAAGCGTCTATTTCGAGCGCAAATGATATCAATGAAATGGAGGATAGGAAATCACAAACTTCATTATTTCGTTTTAAAGAGGTAAAAAATTGACTCGGGGCCAAAAATTTATTTCGTTAAAGAGAAATTTTCGCTGTACAGAGGTTCACTGTACAGAGGATGAAAATACACAACTTATGGGAAGAAAATCGGGACCGTAACTTTTTTTCGTTGTATAGAGAACTTGTCTTCTATAGAGGTTCGTTCTAGAGGTTTGACAGTATTGATGTTATAGAAAGAAGGGTTTCTCAGTAAGTGGGTGTACGATCGAAAGTAAATCATACAGCTCGGGCCGAAAAAAGTATCCAGTTATTTATTTACCATAGTCTTCTCATGATTATTGTGTTCTGGACATATATTGAGAAGCGTAGCCAGGGGGGAGCAGGGGGGCGAATGCCCCCCCCCCTCGACGCCTTATGTTCTGCAAGGCTGCATTTTGCTAACGCTTACATGAATTTGCCTCATGCTTTCTTGGACCTCACCATATTTTCTGACCAGAAAACATTCAGGAGTGATTGCAGCGGCCGAATACACTTATGGCGTCCGCGAAATATACGATAAGTTTTCCGTTTGCATATGCTTCATCTTGAATTGATTCAGGCCTTAATCTGAATTACCTACCTTTTAAATCAACGCCTTCCTATGTTTCTGTATATATTTTCCTCAATCACAAAGTGCTTAAGTGTTAGACGAATAAAGTTAGTTATTAGTGATAAATGCATAGATTTTTAGCACTTAGAAGTGCGTTGGTAAACTGCCACGAAGAGAGGTCAAACTGATGATTGATATTTAAAGCAAATCATTGACGTTGAAAATTATCCGATCTCATTTACAATTACACTAATGGAACGCAGCAGAAGACAATAGCTTAGTTTAAAACTGCCAAATATAAGAAATAAATTACATTTTACACTCATAATTAAAATGTAAAATATGATGTTTCTTAACACTAGAAGGACCAGGGTTGTATGGCTACCTAGAAGGACCATTACCCGTCATTTTGACGGGTAGTAATTATTTAAATATTTCTTCGTTTATGCTAAAATTAAATTGATATCTTCATTAAATATAACCTTTTTCTTAATATATCAACACAACTGAGTAGTTTTTTAGAAATCGTTTTACAGTGAAAAATTAAAAATGAACAGCGGTCAATTGTCAAACTGTTATATAAGTATTTAAAAGTCGTACTTGCCTTTTTTATTGGAAGGAGTTGCACACAAACGTATTTTTCATGTATAGCAACTATTTACACATAATCTAGTATGGCAAAAAAAGGAAATACATCAATTTTCATCCTCACTGCATCTGATACAAATGTACTGTGCGTTTCCTGCACAGGGCCCGCACACATACTTATTGCAATGTACGCATTTATTCCGGCTCTTAATTTTGCCTCTGCATCCTCCTATTTGACATGTCTTGCGCACATCAATCTTGGTAGTTGCTTGTAGTGGAATTGGCACTGGTTTTCTCGTTTCAACGAATGAAGCCGCTAGTTTCTCTGCTAATTGAAATATAAATTTCTGGCGAGATATATTTTCCCCAGTGACTTCTTGGTAAAGTACCCATGCGTTGATAGCGGCAATATCAAATACATTGAAAAATACATGCATTGGGCATCTGCAGCATCCGTATTTTACGGTATACATCCTAGTCATTTGGTAAAGAATGTCAACTCCACACTTGGTAGTGTTATAGAATGCTACAGTCTCTGGGAGCTTTTTTGGGCTTTGTGCATCGATAGTCACTGATTGGTGCAACGTACTGAGAAGAAGGACGTTTTTCTCTGCTTTACCCTGATAGGAGGTAAGCGTGGTGTCACCGAACTTGTAAAGGACCGTTGTATATAACAATCCCGTGTTTTTTTAGCTGTTGGAGGAACCTCACGTCGAATTTTATTCATGGTGCCTACCAAACTTGTTCCTTTCCCCTTCAATGTATCCCCAAGTTTCTTAGAGGTAAAGAAATTATCACAAGTAACATTTCTTCCTTTTGAATACAATGGTTGAATAAGACGTGAAACCACGTGCTCCGCAAGTGTTTTGTCCAAGGTCCGTGACTCATCTTTACCGAGATACGGATACCCGTTCAGCATGTAGTTTGTCTTTGCATCTGCAGCAAGCCAAAATTTAATACCAAACTTATCTGGTTTGTTTCTCATGTATTGAATAAATCTACAGCGAGCCTTGCATGGAAGTAGTTGTTCATCTACAGTGATGTTCTCGCCAGCCTTGTAACACAAAATGCAATTGGCCACGAAAGGATTCCAGATTGGGGATGCAGCTGCGAATCGGTCAGTCTGCCACTCGGTCGGCTGCGATCGGTCAGTCATCCCTGCCGCTCACACGACACAAGGAATCGCCCTAGTACAAGGGATTGCACACATGTCCCACTCTTTGGGTTTTTCCATATGGGGATTCTTCTTCTCCAGGCAGTAACGGTACCCTGGGCTGGCCTAGCGCCCCGAACTCCTGCGCCCCGCTCCTTCCATGACCCTTTTATCCCTTCCGCCCAAGGGAGACTAGGGATCCCTCAACTGTAAGAGATTACAGATTTTACTCATTTATGGTTTTCCCTAATAAAAGATGTCCTTTTTCTCGTGGTTGCGGTTACGTTCTCCGATGACGTCGCTCCTGCTTCCACTGCTCTGACCTACCACACGCCACTCGGTATGGCAGATATGCTACTTATTTCCATTCAAAACGTAATAAGGAATGTAAAACGCATAAATGTGCTACTAAAACATCAAAATGACCAGACGTAATATAGTGTAGTGATTTCCTGAATAAAACCTACGTTACCGTTACAAATAAAATAGAAACGCCTAACCCGTCATTTTGACGGGTGTTGGTCTTTTAAGGTAGACAGGTGGTATAACTCCATTTCTATGAGAAAAAATTTAATTATATTTTAACAGAATATGTACCATAAAAAATAAATAAAAGTCAGAAAAAATTTAGACGACGGAAAAAAAATTGTTGGGAATATGATTAAGTAAGAAGAGGTTACCCGTCAAAATGACGGGTCTGGTCCTTCTAGTGTTAATGTATCTTCGATGAATTTTGTCTTTATAGATATGAATCCAGCCATGTATTGAGGACAAAAACATCTGGGCGTGTTACTGCAATCTTTTGGGGGGAAATGACCGCTTCTGGTCCTGGACCATTAGTGAGGACGTCGACTCGAATGAACGCACTGGAGGACATTAACGTATTAGAAGATAATCTGATACCGTTCTCAAAAGAGGTTGCCCCGGATGGGGAATCGAATTTTGGACAGGACAACTGTCCTATACATACGGCCAGAACTGTAGAGGACTTTTTTTCAAAATAAACAATTAGTGGTGTTACCTTGGCCGGCATGTTCACCAGATTTAAATCCCATCAAAAACCTGTGGGGACATATCAGCGTCGTAGGGCTAGAGAACATGATCGCCCCTACCATGACCACCCACCTTTATCTTAAGCCTCATATTCCTAACTCGTGATAGCTTACAAAACCGCATAATTTTGGTCTTTTTGTGATTAATCTTCATTCCATATTCCTCGCACCGTTTATCTAGCGCATCAACTAAAGCCTGTAGCCCTAAATAATCACTTGCCCTCACCTTCATTCGCCTGTTCAAAATCCTAAGCACCACTTTCTCTGCATGCGATATTAGGCTAATAGTGCTATAGTCTCCGCATTCCTAAGCCTTCTTCTTTTTTGGAAGGGGAATAAGAACCTTCTTCATGAAGTCCTCGGGCCAACACCCCTCCTCATAGATCCTATGGACTAGTTCGAAAAACCTTTTCTTCCCACCCTTTCTTAAATTATTTAGGAGCTCACTACAGTGAATGTGGGAAGGAAAATATTCCTCACCAATTCTTCTATTTACTAGAGATTCTTCTTTCTCTGTGTATTGTAAAGCGTAAATACTTTTTTGAAAAAATAATGACAGGTCCGAGAATTAATGAGAAAATAAGACCATAAAATAATTTTCTTAACACTAGTCTATAAATCACATTTTTCTCATTCATAGAAAACATGTTTTGCGAATAAATAAATTGCTATCAACTGTAAGTTAACCCTGATCATTTCAGAAGAAGAGATAAACGACACAACGTTATATTATATATATATTATATTATAACAACAACTTCAAGCACCTACAAATTTGGCTGGCCATAATTTGAATGACCTACCAATAGACAACATGACTGGTGACTCATCTTCAAAAAAGCAGAAGAAAATGACATCATTTATGGTGAAAACATCGGCTGGAATGAAGCATGACTTAGATAAACAAGTAGCAAAATATTTGTTTGCGACAAATACTCCTTTTCGTGCCGTTGAACATTATGAATTCCAAAGACTTTGCTCTCAGCTAAGACCAGGTTATGATTTCCCCTCACGTCTCTCTGTCGGTGGAGTACTTTTGGACGAAATTTTCGATGATGAGCAAAAAAAGGTGCTTGAGCCTCTTCGAGGACAAGTGGTTAACCTAAGCATGGATGGCTGGTCGAACATCCACAACCAGCCAATTGTTTGTCTCACTGTCTCAGGGGAAAGTGGTAGGTCTGTGTTAGTTGACTCAATAGATACGTAAGGTCATCTTCATACTTGGGAGTATTTGAAATATTTAGTTTCAACAACAATTGATAAGTTGGAAAATGAAGTTGGCTGTCATGTCAGAAGTTTTGTCACTGACAATGCAGCCAACATGAATAGAATGAGAAAAGCTTTGCTAGATGATAAATCGGTAGATCTTATTGCATATGGCTGCTCGGCTCATATTCTTAATTTGCTAAGTAAAGATCTTCATATGAATAATGTATCAGAACATGTCACATTTGTTTTTAAGTACTTCAGGAACAATCACTTTGCATCATCACAATTTAAATTAGAAACTGGGAAAGCAGTGTCTAGTCCTGTTATTCCCACAGAGGTTCGATGGAACACAATTGCAGATACTCTAGAGTGTTATGTAAAAAACTGGGCAACTTTAATGAAGATTTGTGAAGAAAAAAAGGCTAAAATAGATAAGCTGGTTCAAAAAAAAAGTATCGAACATAGGCATCAAACGCAACATAGAAGACTTACTTTCAGTAATGAAGCCCATTGCCATAGCTTTAGACAAAGTACAACAAGACAGCTGTACTATAGGGATGTGCGTTGGAGTATGGAAAGAACTCCATGACAACCTGGCAAAGCAGAAAGTAAATTCCAATGTATTGTTAAAACCAAATGAAAGATATCGCCAAGCTATGACTCCTGCGCACTACTTGGCTTATCTTTTAGATCCAAAGCAAAAGAACTATTGCTTGACAGAAGAGGAAAAGAATTTGGCCATGGATTTTGCTGAGGAAGTATACGCAGGAAAGGGATTTATTCCAATAATAGTTAAATATTTGGCCAGGAGTGATCCATTTCAAAAATATATGTTTTCAGATGAGGTTATCAATAACGTATCTGCATTGCAGTGGTGGAGGTCTCAGGAGAATACCTTGAATAAAAACCAAGGAAATTCTATCGTAAGAATAATTGAACAGCTTTTCATCTGCCCAGCATCATCAGCTGGAGTGGAAAGAGTCTTTTCCACTTTTAACTTAGTTCATTCAAAATTGCGGAATAAATTAGGACACAATAAAGCAGCAAAATTAGTTTTCTTATACAAGCATTTAAATGATAGCCATCCAATGTAGGTGTCCTCATTCATTATGTACAGTGTTGATAGCAATAGTATATGATAATTACATGGTTTTCTTTCGTGTGTATATGAACTTCTCAATATAAAAACACTTGTTAACCGTGACTGGTGAGTGATATGAGGTATTTATTAATATCTTATACCACTCACTTTGTCTGTAATTGGCTAAATCATTATTATGCATGACAACTTGTATTTGCTCTTCATGCTGTAAAATATGCAACTTCGTTGTAAAATTTTTGTTTAATCTAATTATAGAATGTTGCCTTCTTCCTTTATTGTGCCTTCATTCATGTGACATAGTGCACTGCCTTCCACTCGTAATTAGCAGAAAAAACATAATTTTTTCCTTGATCCCACATGTACTTTGAGCTGACAGACCGACTACTCACTTCTAACATTGAAAATTGACGTGGGTCATGGAATTTTTCTAAGAATTAAATGTGGCTCAATTTATTATCTGTCAATTTTACTGATGATTTTCTTTGTGCTAATTGTATTTTCTATTAAAAAACTGAAATGTAAGATTTTTTAAAATTTTCATGTTACATGCATTCCTACAGTATCATTTCTATTTAAGAGCCACCATTGTGCTGATAACTGTCGATTCATTGTATTAATTAGTGATGGGTCGGTCGTGAGAGATCGAATTCCGAGAGCAAGTTCTCTTAAAAGAAAGATCGATGAACGACTTCTCTCCAATGACCGAGGCGATCTTCACCGATCGCGACAGGAATGATTGCATGACATCAAATATCGATCACGAGACTTGAGACCGACCAAAAAAATCTTGAGTGAGTTTTATAACGAGAGATTCCAGAGTTACTCTCTCTTTCGTGAGATGTAGGCAGTTATTCGATGCTCCGCTCGGTTGCGCTAACAAAGACGCAGCGTAATAACAGTCAACAATTTACATCACGACATAAATATCTTGCATCGAGAGAGTTTTACCAGTTTTGCTGGCTCGCTTTTTAGTAGAATAATAACATCATTAAAAATGAAGACCGAATCCGTTACACTGTCGGCAAAGAGACAGCTGGGTTAAGATTCAAAAGGAATGCAATGGAAATTAAACATGATCCAGGTACTTATCCGTTTGTCAATTCGCCAAGCAATGCATTATTTGTTACTGCTGTTGTTGGCTATGTAGTGCCGTTATTTATTACGTGCAATAGGTTAATCGTGACTTGTAAGTAGTATAGTACAATACTATATCCCTATGAATTGTTTTCCTTTGCCGCGACGAGTCGTAAATTGTGTGATAATTAAATATCTGAGTCTATGACGTGATCGCTTAGAAATCAAACCTGATACCCATGCCGCTGTATTATATATATACCGGCCGTTTATATAAACAACTGTGATTCATATTGCCAATGCATTTTAAAAATTCAACTCCGCTCCTCTCTCTTCAATCACTTTTTCTAGACTTTGATGGTGTTGCTGTCAATCAAGAATGTTTCCAGTGCTTCATTGGATGTCCGTTGGCTTTCCCTTCGTCTGAATTTTCTTCCCATATGTCTTCCGAAGTACCGGCGTGTTAAAATCACCGGTGAATTCATCCAGAATTGTTTGTTTTTTGTAATGCAGTTTGCTTTTGGTGTTATTTCAAATATTTTTAACTGCAATCTCATCAGCGAATCCTTTTTTCGGAGAATAAAATTTCGTATGTGCCAATAACTCTCCTTTTCATTTAGAGGAATGGTATTTGAAGAACTTGATTCAGGGAATAATAGCGTGATTCCAGTTAATATAGGTTAGATCCAAACACCGTTCGAGACATGATAACTGCAAATTATGATTACCCACAGGTAATTTGATTCATACTTTCATCATTATACTTTTGTAGTGAATAGTAAGTTAAAAAAATGTACATAGGCTTCATCAGTAAATATCAGTATGAGTTTCCGGAATTTCATTTGCATTTGCACTGAGTGCAGCTTCAATAAACGGTACAATGTAAATATCGTAATACTGTAATTGGTTGTAAGCAAAAAATGAATTACATGAGTGGGCCATTACATCAGCCTTAGGCATCCCATTGAAATGGGCAAGGAGTTATTTCAATCAAAATGTACTAACATGTTTAGTAAGGCAATATATGACTTCATACCACCGATACTGTGTCACTTTAAATTGGCAGAAATGCTGTATGTGAGCAATTAAATAAATAAAGACTGTATTTCTGCGTGCAATAGAGCATCATATACTGTAAAATATTGCTGGAAATTTGTAATCATCGTATCATCCATCAAAGTGTGTATTCGAACATGGCTTGTACACAGGAGCTTAGACCATAGTCATTTAAAATTTAATTCCTTGGGAAGGACAAATTAAAATTTCTGATAGTACTAATTACTCATTGCACATCCAAAATCCCTGGTAAATATTTAGCAGGAAAATTTAGAAGGAACCTGCAGGAAGTTAGCAGAACATTCATGAGGATAATCAGAAACCTATTAAACATTGGTGGAGTAATGCAATTATAGCATTGGACTGTTATCAACGTCTATTCATTCCACATGCAGTTATCATTCCACATTCACTTTAATTCTTATATTTGCCTGACCATGACATTTTACCACCATTATAATGGTATACAGATAGCTTAACAGACATATATATTTCAGTGGTCAGTTACCACTCCACCCTTCCTGCTTCAAAAATTTCTTTCCTTAAAATGATTCAATTTAGTTCTGCGCATCACATCCATTCATTTCAATTTCCTATATTTTTCCTACCTCTCCCAACGAAGCAAACCTTTCCCTTCAAAAGTGCCTTTCAGGACCTCATTTCCTCTTAATTACCTACTATCTGACATAAAGTGGACTCCTAAATTTCCTTCACTGTTATATGTAACTTCAATGCCTAGTCAAGTATCTCTTAACTTCTCTTCTATCTTACTTTCATTATCCTTCTCGAGAGCCACTCCTCATATAACTTTAGTCTAATCTCACCCTCTCAACATTAGCCAATGGTTTAGATCCACCGAAGTCCACAACCCTTTATAAAACCTTCCAACCCAACCTTTTGTTTGCATCCTATATCAGGACTTGAGGCATTACATATCCCCCATAATTCTTGAATATTGCTGATATTTAATATCTTGAGTAGGACACCTCGTTCCACTAAAATTCTGCCCCAGTTACAACTTTATTCCACTATTTGTTTTTTGCTATTTGTCTTAAGCCTCTAATGGTTTCTACTCAATGACCATTCTCAATCTATACTCTGGAGTGAGCTGGCAAGCCACTTACCATGAGGAAAAATATCCACAGATGCTGAGTGGACTATGTTCCCTTCGTTCCTGCTCTTTGTCCAATCTGGCATGTGTGAGCCTAACAGCTATAATTACCCTTGTTAATTTCTACTACAGGTAAACAATACATCATAGCATGTCCTTTGATAACAGTTGATTAATATTCATAAATTTACCAAAGATCATGACAATAGGAGTCGACTTAAGACTAAATCATATTGGGGTTTCAAGGAACATATTCAAAATAAGCCAAGTAGTAATTGTAAAAAACCTACACCAACATTTATTCCACTTATTGATTATTAAAAATAAATGGATCTATGAATGGTTGCACAACCCTTAGTTTTCATCACCCCTGATGACAATGACTGAGTCAGACATCGAAACGTCAGCCTACATGGAGACCATCACCCTGTTGGAAACCCGAGAAAGCTTCTTAGGTTCCTCATATCAGTGAAATAAATAATATTAATAATATGTAACAGCATTCATTAAGCATGAAGCATTATAGACCAAATCCATTTTACACTAAAATTTTGTTATAAGTGAAAAATCATTGATTACCTACCATTGCTTTATTATCCATCCATGACCCTCTTCTCCATTAACTTCTTCAATTTATAAAAGGGTGTTACCAAAACTATGAGTGCATACTTGACTTAAATTATGACAGACATTTAATTTAAATGAAAGCATAAAAAATAATTTTATTCTGATCAAGTTGACTTTAAGTCACACAGGAACGACATATGTACACTTAAGTTGACTGCTAAGTAATTGAGTACCTGGATAACTTGAGGCACACAGCTTATCACATGATATTGTTTGCTCTCTGCTGTTAGTGATGTCTGTTTGGATTTGGAAACTGGCTCTCTTATAATAATTTACTCCATAATACCCTATATTGGCATATATCCTTTGCCTCTATTGCATTCATACATTACTTCATTCACACTCTCTCCTATTCTTAAGACTCCTAATCTTCCTCCTTTAATGTCTCTTCCACCACATCATGAACCCACAATTTTTTCCATCTTCCTCTTACGCTATTCACTCCTCAATCACAATCCTGTGCCAATACTCAACTCTAATCTATTATTTAAACATTGCCAAACCCACAGAGAATAATCCTTTCATAAAGTCCATTACGGTAGCATGAAGGAAGAGATATTTTCAAAATGTCACAAGAAAATTAATAAAAAGATATTAGCTTTAGTTCCCATAAGTATCCAGTAAGTTATATCAAGCAAAAATCAACATGAAATACACTCAGAATCTTTACTCTTAAAAATCCAAGATGGTATGTATATTGTTCTAGCAAATTCGATGATTGCATGGGGGAAATAAACATTTGTCACAGCATGCACAGCTGATTTTTCTTCTTTGAATCAAAACTAGGTATGACATACAATTGTTATAACTCATATGATATGTAAACACTACTGTTTTCTGATTACAGTTCTATAATATAGAGAGAACTGGCAGAGTGGATATTGGTCTGAAGTTATTGATGGCTATAACCATTGATAAGCACTAAACCATTGTGTAAATTAATAATTGATCAGAGGCTATTCCTTGCAAAGATAATAAACATATATATTGAGGTCAGATATTTAGTAAACATTCTTATAACCTGATTGTTCCATGCATTTCATAAAATCTACAGAGTAAACTAGTTATAATTTTGCCTATATATAGTATTCCCTACCTGTTACATGATATAGTCTAGTAAATGGCAACTAGAGTAGCAATCAGATAGCAGAGAAACTCACTGACGCTTACATATTTTATTGCATTGCATTGGTGCTTCTTAATGATAGCAGCAATATCATCTAGAGGAAGAACGAATGTAGTGGGTTTAAAATTAGCACTGTCAGTGCCAAACAATTTAAGAAGATTCATCACATCCTGCAATCAGTTTTTAAATCCCTACTCATACACATCATAATAACAAATATTTTGTGTGTATTAGGCATTTCTTATAGGTAGCTTAGAAGCAATATATGTTAACACTTACTGATAAGAATTTGATATGTATAACTGTTGAATACCCTGTAAGACATAACTATAATAATCAAATCGTTTTCGTAACCAATTAACATCTCCAATGTACGGGCAAAAGTATTTTGTGAGGGGGAATTAATATAGCACTAAAGATTCAATACTTTAACAAAGTGCATTTTTACTGAATATACATTTTATTGAAAGGTACGCAGGTACATATACAAACCATCATTTAATAATATGCTTTTTAAACATTTAGAATCTATGTGGCATTGCGAAAAACATATTTACTGAACATCAATATAATTGACTAGTTTGATTAGTTATCTAAGTGACGAAGTGCATGGTGAAACCCCAACGATTTTAATCCATGGCAACAAACGAAGCATGTTTTGTAAGGAGCGTTTTACATTAGATATAAATCACTCAAGTGGCTGAAAAAATTCATATATTTCAACAAATATTGAGAATAGTAAACGTGAAGTCCTATTCAGTTCACTTTGGCACAAGAAGTGCTTCACGATAAGAAAACAACATCACGACAGAAGCAACTTCACAAAAAAGTATTCATCGTAGGACTGATTGTTATTATTAGAATCACAGATATATATATACACAGCGAATGTCTTGGACTCCTGTATTTGCACTAATACCCTGAATTTATGCTTTATATTTACGATGTAAACAATAAACGACGAATATTACGTTAACCTATGAACAAATCTTCGATTTTGGCATTTATTAATATTGTAAGCACTCGACGATCACGAGACAGTATTTCAGAAGCACAGTAACTAAATTATAGATATATAGTACGATGTAAACAAACCTTTACCAAAGTTGAACGTTCGCTTTTTTACATGCAATTCACTCTTAGACAAACACAGCAGCAAACTATGAGATTATTTCAAGGGGTACTGTAACTTACAAATCTACGACGTAAACAAACAAAAACCCACCATTAACTTCACTATATAGGCTATTTTTGAAGCACTAACTCTTGGTAAATTTACGACATAAACTATAACTTTAGCATAAGTTGAACATACACTTTCTTCGTGTAACTCACGTCCAGAAACACAACGCAATATTATGCCATTTCAGAAGCACAGAAACTTTTATAACCTCCATGGTGTATTTCCTGTCATAACACATCCATTAGGAGCGTAAGTCTACCTAACACAAATAACCTTTAAATATCAAAATATCACCACAAGAACACACGCAATACATCACAGCACATATAACATTTGTAATCACTGAATTTCCATAATTGCATTGTCACTTAAATACACGATAAACCATCGTTTCAATATTCTCGACAAATATTACGTCTCGTGAACAAGTGAAACAGACTGTAATTGAAAATTGAATTTTAGTGCTACAGTCGGATAATTTGCTTTAAATTCTTACAGCCAAAAGAAAACGTTGATCGTTTCGAACTACATGCCAAAATAAAATTTCGCTACTAAATTAGTATTAATCATTGGTTTCTATAATGAGTTGTTAATAATTTGTGGTCGATAAAATTTCACTCTTCAATAGTTTTGTAATCAAGTGGAATATCCCTAATATTCTTCGTATAACTATACTTAAAATCACAAACCAAGAGCATTGTGTAAAAACAAAACAAACCTTCGCACGATTGCACAATTGTGCCTTCAATTGTTTTCAAAGAATTACCCACAACACCACGGAAACCGGCACTGAACGAGGTAGCTGCACTGAAACTCTGTGCCTGCTCTGTGCTATCAAGAGCAAAGCTGTACACCTCGGTCATGCTTACAGTATGAAACTCACGAACGACCAGATTTTTTATCTATCACGATTTTCCTGAGAGATCATTGATCGTAGGCAACTTGGACTGCTCACTAGCTGGAAAATCGGTCTCTCTGATCGACGATCGAAGATCGAATCACAAGCGGGAGTGACCGACGCGACCGAAATCTCTCAAAAGACCGACTTTGCCCATCACTAGTATTAATTAAGAAATAAAAATAAAAATTATACACTTACAGCTTCCTTTTCTTGACTCTTTAAAAATCAAACATATAGATCACATTATGATTTAAATCACCTGATTTTTTAAAATAAAAATCAAGTGATTTAAATCGTGATTTAAATCATGATTTAAATCAAAGTGATTTAAATCAATCAACCCTGGTATCGAGCCTAGGAATGTTTTAAATACGCCTTTCGAGGCAGTCTTAACCACGTGGCTACCACGCCGCTTTTACAGAGTGGGTCAATCGTGAGCACAAATGTGAATTTCGAGAGCGAAAATCAAACAAGTCGGAGGCCTCAACGTCGCGTTGCAACCGCTTGAGCGCCAATAACCTTCGGTGCATTCCGATGGGGTTTTCCTCTCCCGTGTTTTACTCCGTCCCCGTCGATTCTTTCGTTCAGTAACTCATACCCCACCACCGTCGTCTCACGACAAGTGAAGCTAGCCCAGCAAAAGACGCAGTCCACAGGTGGTGTCAATTTTCAAAACCTTTCCGGCCATGCCCCATTCTACGGCTTGTAGAATGGGGCAAAGTGGATGCACTCAGACTTTTGGAAACGATAGTACAATTCTTAATGATTTAACAGATTTCAAATGCTCCTCACTTTTGTCTACCGTTTAAAAATCTGACTTCTTTGATGGTAACCCACCCCTCCCATGTCTTTCACCTTCACCTGTCCTTAATCCGCTACCTCTATCACATAACTCAGTTTTCTCTCCCAACCGTCAAAACCGACCCCCCCCTCCTTCATCTTTCTTCTGAAGTGTACGACTTTAAATGCTTTGATTGTAACGTTTTAATGCTCATCTTTGTTGACCATTAATATCCTGTGGTTCTACCATTGATAAATGTGATTAATTTGTTACAAACCCACTCCTTCCTTGCATTTGACCACCACCCGACCTTACTCCCGCCCCCACGTAACTTAGTTTTACCCCCGATCCGTCCTCCTTCCAGCCAAATGTGAATTCCAGACCTCCCCTCATTTCTCCATGTTCCCCCCCCTCCCCTATTATTATATAAGGCTAGCAATATGAATTTTAACTTCTGTTTTGTCTTATAATGACGCTTTAGTCATCGAAACCGGTCGACAGCAATAAAATAATTAGTGGAATTTTGAACAGTGTTTTTGTGACAATGATTTCCAACACAGTAAGTGTTTGATTTTTGACGAGTGGTGCATATATTTCACGCCCATTAGAGAATTTATTATATGGTTAATCTATAGAGGCCAACTACCTTGATTTATATGTGCTACATATTTATTAAAGGAATCACTTCTGATATTGTGGTGTTTGAGTGTCTAACAGTTCCTGATAAAAAGGCTTTTAAATATGTTGACCATTTTGTAAGTAAGTCTGCTCAGCACTGCTAACTTCGGCTGGTAATTTAATCTCCCCACTAACCATGAATAGAGCTGGTTTCTGTTCCAGACGACAAGTGTAACAATCAATTCTTGCGGATCAAAGTCGAAAACAAATTCATGTAGTTCCTTCAACTGTTACTAATACAGTAAAACCTCTATACAACGAACACCCATACAGCAAAATTTTAAGGAAAACTCCCTATTTCAAAGTCATTGGCCCGGTCCCGGACCCTTCCAATGGACAATGCACGCAAAAAAAACTCCTGTAACGAACCACTCTAACTATGAAAACTCCGTACATTGAAGTCTGCGCTTGGGCCCAAAACATGAAAAGTGCCCCTCTAGAACGAATTATTGAGAAAAAAACGTAGCATTCTGCATTTAGAGGTAATTTTTCCATCGAAATTTACGTAATAAGCTGGAAGAAGAACCGCAGCGGAGAGTACCGCGTTTTAACCCTTGAGCTCCGGGCTTCGAAAATGTTCACATCCGAGATCTAAAGAGCAGAGGGCATGAAGGAAACTTGACGCTCTGGCTCAGTGAAGGCTCGTTTACACGTTTCTTACTGTGGGAACCATCAACTCTGACTGTTCCCACTATAAGAAACGTGCAATGCAAGCCAAAGCTCCGCGTTAGCTGAGCTGGGTGATAGTTGGGTGGATGAGTAATGCACCAAGAGGGGAGGGGGGAATACCAGTCAGTGCCAGCCAGCCGTAATCCAATACAGAAAGGTAATCTGACAAGATTTCTGAGGGCATATTCTGTAACTCAAAGAATCAGAGCTTTCTGGCGGAAAGATGCTTCAAGAAGCTACTTGCTCCCATTGGTATTCTCTATCATGGAAGCTACCGGAGAAAGTGCAAGCAGAAGCTACCGGAGAAAGTGCAAGCAGAAGCTACCGGTAGCTTATTAGGCTCCCACCCGTATTCTGTAAATGTCATGAAGCTACTTCCGTAGCCCCAATAAGCTCCCACGGTAGCCTCCGAATACCCTACTTAAATATTGGTCAATTTATAATGCTTATCTATAATTATCCAACGCACGGGTATGATTCTTACATTTACTAAATGTGGATTCCTTGCACTTTCACTGGGTTACTTTGTCATTTTCGCCATTTGCAGGATTTTTCACAAAAAGATATTAACTGGAGTGATGGAAAGCCATATTTACATTCGGTAAGTAACGTGATTCCAGCCCATAATGGAATACTTATTGGGCCGTGGTAGCGTGTATCACCTTCGCATTTCTTTTGAAAGCTTCATCTTCGTAAATTATTTAAATGATTTGAAGCAACTAGTAATTGACGAAAGCAAATAGCACAAATAATATTGAATCATATCATCAACATGAACCCTAATTCCCGAATATATTTACGAACAATCTTATTTCAATTTATCAAAAAAGCCAAGATGGACGTCGTGCGTTCGTATTCACGAGATTATGTGAGCAAAAAAAATTTAAGAATTTTGCTCGCATGATTTTGATTGCGTGGAATTTTTCACTAAACACAATGCACGAACATCTTCACCGTCTAAAACGGCCTTAAAACAGGTTTCACCAGTTTTATCCACGGAAAAACTTTTGAGACGAGCTTTCCCATTGGTTCTAAGAATAACGTCACCAGAAATGAAGTTCTCATACCTGCCATTCGCCAAACCTCTCTCCACTTCCTATTACGTTCTTGAGAAAGCTCCCGCGAGTTAGAGGATAGGGTTGGTAGCCAATTATGGTAGCTTATTCGAAGCTACCGCATCGGTAGCTTCGAGATAGAGAATAGCCCCCTAGATCTGATCTTCTCAGAGTATCATTCTGTATTGGGTTACGGCTGGCCGGCAGGCACTGGTATTCCCCCCTCCCCTCTTGGTGCATTACTCATCCACCCCACTCACTCATCCACCCCACCTCATTTGCAAAGGTGCAGGTGGTGAGGATGGAGCTCAATTTTCCCTTTTTAAATCGTATCAGATTACTTTTCCGTATTGGGTTACATTCCTGGGACCCCGTGAATGAGAAGAGCTCCATGTTTTCCTCTAAAATGGTTTCAAATTACCTTTCGGTATCGGATTTTATTTTAGGAGAGGCAGGTGGACGGTTATCATAAGACTTAGGAGGGCGAAGTATTCAAAACTTCATTGGTTGGTGTTCAAGTAATGAGCGCCAATTTTTATCTACTTTGTCCACATCCCAAAGGAAAATTTGGAGTAACCTCTCTACTCTATCCACATATTGCTATTGCCGTCTTATTCTTGATGGATGTGGTCTGATAACCAGCAAGTGATTCGTTTGCTCGAGATCACCCTAATATTTGCTCGATTGTTTAAGGATACCTTTTTTCCCAGAAATCGCAGCCGAAAATGAGGGTACGCCTCTTACACGAAATTTTTATCTGCCAGCCTTCGAGCCTTGATCACGATATGAGCAGCGGGCAGCAGAGCAGTATCGTGGCAGGGCGGTAGTGGCCACGAAACGAGCAGTGATTCGACCTAGGATAAGTTCAGAATCCGAAATGGCAGTACATACTGTCATCAGACAAAACGTTCTCGGACAACATTTTGCCACATAATGAGTAGAAAGGCAGAGCGGCACAAGAAAAATTTAATATCTGGGATTGGCGGCGAGCGGCAGTAGAGCGGCACCTATGCCGCTCACGTCTATCATGGCTGGGTTCGAGTGTTTTCCATGTCAAACATTAGGATCATAAAACTCAGCGTTGCCGCTCTATCGCTCGCCTACCACCGCGCCACTCGTATCATGGCCGAGGCAAGTCCCTGGAGAGCTGAGTGACCTTGGTGCTTAGCGTGAGTCATCAAGGGGAGGGTATCATCCACTTGCTTGTTTATGGGGGACGCAGTTGCCTAATAACTTTAAAAACTTGTTGAATGACAAGGCAAGGGTGTGGGGTGCAATTGGGGGACAGTGATTGGCCGCGCGGCAAGTGTTTTTCACCCCCTTAACTTTCTCATTTTCTGTCACCGGACAACTTTGAGTGACTCAACTGTATGCACCTCCTAAAGCACAACTGAGAGAATTCTGTGAATATTAACATTTGTGCATGCGTCAACATAGGTCAGTGTTGTTCCAAAATGAACAAGGGCAAAAAGTTGTGGTCTTTCACAGTAGTTGAAAAAATTAAAGTGCTTTAAGTCATCAAAGACGCTGAGGAAGTAGGAAACCGCGCTGCTGGACTAAGGCATGACGTACCGGAATCATGCATTAGAAGATGGTTGCACTATTCCATACCAATAGGGACAGAAGGTCTTTTCGG
Source organism: Pyrrhosoma nymphula (assembly GCA_963573305.1). Classification (NCBI taxonomy): domain Eukaryota; kingdom Metazoa; phylum Arthropoda; class Insecta; order Odonata; family Coenagrionidae; genus Pyrrhosoma; species Pyrrhosoma nymphula. The sequence continues at coordinate 1,043,781 of OY754330.1, forward strand.
GGAAAATCTACGAGCTGTGACAGGACATGCACGTGCGTGCCGCCGTACTGCGACGCCCGTCTCACGAGTAAGTCAGCCGTTTTTATGTAAATCATGAAATTTTTTATTTTGTCATTCATTGAAAATTTTTGTTGGACCATATTGAAATAATAAATGCTTTAAATTCCATAGACAGTTATGATTTCTTTCAAAGTTTGATTTTTTTCAAGTTTTGATGTATCTACGCCTTATCGTTCGTTTTTTACGTGGCTGACACTTGGGTAATTTGCATTTAATGTGTTTGCATTCCCACTCATCATCGTTTACAGCAAAATATAATTTGTAAAAGTTAACCACGTTTTAAAAGGCAACTTACAGCGACTATGACTTGTGCATTAGGAAAACGGTGGGGGGATTTGGATTTATAAATCAGAGCTCGGTGCGACTATCCGCACTTACCAACTAAACACGAATTGTTGCGAGGTCGGATTTGTTGTTTTAATGAATATCAATTACTCCACTCATTCCTTACGATAATAAACAATGCAAGCATTGTAGGGCTAAGGCTACAAGTGAATACTTGCCTCCGAGGTCCATATATGCCTATGAAAAATGCCAGGTAAATTGTAAGAGAATATCGCAAGCGGCTTTGATAATGGCCGAAAGTTCGAAGTTAGGCCCGCAACACCTCGCAATAGGAGAAAAAAAAGCCCCAAAATTTTGACTTTGACCCTATTGACTCTTCTATCTGTTCTTCACCATCAAATTATATAGCTGTCTATTAAAGTGCTTTTCATTTGAGTACGGCAATAGCCGATTATCGAACGCAGGTGCTGTCGATCGTAGACTCACCCCGGAGCAGAGAGCCACCGGCAGCCGGTGAAAGACGATGATTCAGCTGAATCGAAAGTACCACAGCCGTCACAGATCGCCGTCTATAGCCGCAAATCAAAAGCACCCTTTATGTCGTACATTCTGACCACAGATTGGTGACCACGATCGTGCATCAACGTCATTGAGTTGTGATCGCGGTATAAAGTACGGTCATGAATATAGAGATATATATAGCCATGATTACTTTATTCTCTACAAGTTTTTTGTTGCATCGTACAATTTTACAACGGAATGCTAGCAGATAAAAACTTTGGTTTTCACAATTCAATTAAGTAAAAACTGAGCTATTTTAGTAGTAACTTCAAACATACGTGGTGCCAACCTTATTGAAGAGATATATAAATGCGTACATTCAGTCGCAATTAATTATTTTCGCCGGTGCATTTTTTGGCCATGAGATGTGGGCCTATATGGGCGAAAACATTCTACAATCTGGAGTGATCCTTTCTCTTTGAATTCAGATCTTTCTCGCAAGAATATTTTCGATACAATTGAAGACATCATGAATAAAAGAATTCACAGAGACGTCATAACTCACTGGTGCTGGTAGGTGCTGATTGTTACGTGGGTGGAGTGTGGAGTGGTGGGAGGGGTGTCCGCTTGGTGGATGGTGCCGCGTGGGAAGTATAGAAGATCCCCAGGGTTCAAGATAACCGTCTGGGTGGGTTCTCCAATTTCCGCTTCTGAGAGTCCATCACTGTACGATCTGAAAATGAGAGAAGGTGGTGAGAAGAAGAAAACACACACTCATCACAGCACACTGCATAACACTCCACTTTTAAGCAGTTACGGATCGTCACAAAAATGGTGTCGGTGAAAATCGGCCACCCATGGCTCTCCCAGAGTGAGTCACCTCACCATATTACCTTCGAAGATGATGATTTATCTACATTAACAGGAACACTCATGCAAGAATTATAGAAAATGTTCCACACAACCTTTGAGTTACTTGTCTTGCTTTAGGGAATAAGAATAACAATTTCGTAAATTGATAAAATTTCTTCGCACTACAATGCCAAGTCCAGTTTGAACAAGGTAGGATCTAGGAGAAGTGTTTTTGTCAAACACTGTAGCTTTTTTCCCAAATGTCAGTGCTTCTCATTTTTACCAAAACCTTCTCCCCCCTTTTAAAATTTTATTTCTCTTCTTCGAACATGTACACCATGGACGTGTTTCATTTTAGAATTAGCTTTAGAAAGTTCCTGAATAACAAGATGGTGGAAGATTACTTAAGGTTTGAGGGATACTTAGAATGCAGGGAGATTGTTTCTCAGTCTCCTATTGAACAACAGTCGAGGAGACCAATCAAGCCCTGGCAAACGACAATTACAACATGTACAGGTAATTCTCAATTTACGAACGAGTTAGGTTCCTAATGAAGCGTTCGTAAATAAAAAATGAAATCACCATATTTAATCTGCTTTAAATCTCCATAAACGAAGGCTAAATGTATAACTAGGTTGAAAATTATTGTATTTTGGTTGCCTAATTAGTGTGACACATCGTGAAGGAATTGAACTAGGTTAGATCACTAGAGAAGGCAAGCATAACGACCTAACAAACAAATATGAGGTAACATAATATTTAGCGCTTTTACGTGTTTTACGATATAAAAATCGAGATAATATACTTCATCATAAATTTTCACATACAGCACTTACGGATTAAACAATTTGAGTAATACTTACGTTATTCGCTGCCACTAGACAGTCTATGCACCTTACGTAAACATATGAAAATAACTTTTGTTAAAATAAAAAACAATATAATTTTGGGAATGTTTATTATTTTTACATCAATGAATAAACATTACGTGAGGAGGTCAGGGCCATCTGGCTCGGATGTTGGCAACGCAGATGACTGTGATATCCGTACATCTTTCTTTAGGAATGAAAATAAACTCATTTGCTTTGCACTTTTTAAAAGTTCCTTTTGAATTTCTGAATAACACGCTAGAGAATCAAGATAATTCATCTATGTTTGAGATAATGAGGCTTTTTTATTTAACCATAAATTTGCTGTTTAATGCCTAAAACTAAAAAATACTGGAAAATTACAGTAATTTTCAAAAATTACCGTAATTTACCACGTGGTGGTGGTAATTTACCTCTCGGATGAAAATTAGGGTGATTTTCAAACCATCGCTAGTTGTCCAAGTGCAATTTAGACATCCTCTCAATACAGCCCCCGGATTAAAGAGCTCTCATTCACACGGCAAAAGCGTTAACACTTCATAGAATATTTTTAACCAAGTATGTACATTAGGGTGGTCCAAAAAAAATTTTTTTTTAAACATCCGCTCCACATGTTTGCCCCTGTTCCAATTGGTGTTAGAAAGCTATGAAAAAAAATTCAGGCAAATTGGTTAATATTTAGAGGTCCCTATGATTGAGCACTTTTTGGGTGAACGCAGATTTTTAGCTAAAACAATAGTATTTTAATGAAAAAAATTTAATGGTGACATGACTGACTACATAAATAATGCTAATTGATCATGATGCATTTACTGTGATCTTCACTAAGCACCATTACCATCATCATCATCAGTCATGAGTAATGCCTTCTTACAAGTTGGATACTTGGTTCAGTTTGATTGAACAATCCGAATAAGATACTGAAACTGGTCTTCATTCTTGATTATACACATATGGAATGTTTATATCAGGGCAATGCCCCTTTCAACACAGTCATTAACTATTTTCATCTTGCGAACAGCCTGTTTGAGTTCTATGTAATCGGGATCCGAATCCCACAACTTAGGTTCTTTGTAAAGAAATGAAGCAGCCTTTTCATTCCCATCTTTATGGAGAATGTCAAAAAGTTCTGCAATTCCTTGCGTCACATATGTTTCCAGAGGAGTGTCATGCTTAAATGTTTTACTCTCAACTGTCTTAAGAGCCTTAGCTTTTGGTGGGCGCTGTAAGTTATCAACCGTTTTAACTTTGGTAGAGTCACAGACACGGGAATCAAAGGGCAAGTCCAACCAAATGCTCTGAAAAGAACCACATATGGCGGTGAATCTACCAAAGCAGCCTTCTTAGCATTGCAGTTGGGATACGCTTCAATTTGTTTTAAAAGAATCGCGTCATTCATGACAGCTTTCTCAGCTTTGGGCGCCTCATTCCAATGTCTACCGTAGATGAGAGCTACAAACAAGCTTACTTCAGTGATTCCTTTTTTATCCAGCTGTAAGGGTGAACTGATCTCTAAATGAGTACATTTTAAGGCAATAAATAGCCTTTGCCATCCGACGTGCGTAATGCAAACCACCTGGTGCTCGGAATTTCGCTTTGGATTCATTAGGACTTTGACCACCAAGAAAGGTATAACACTCGTGGTAATCATCTCGAGGCTGCTTTGATTTAATTGAGTCTTCTAAAATAGCAGCATAATATCCCATCATTTCTCCTCTTAATATTTTGATTTCATTGGAATCATACAGATCATCACTGACTTGAGAATATGTTTCCTTGTCGATACGAGGCCAGTGTTTCTGGAAACGCTTAAGTTTTGCGACATCTGGACCCCCAATAACTCCAAATGCTGTGGTAAAAACAGAAGACAACACAATTTCAAGGACATGGTGCCTGCATGAAATCCACACAAGACTAGTTCCTAAACTCTCCTCGGGAATAGTACATGCTCCACTCTTCAGGCCTATATTGGCAGCTGTTGTGTCAAATACTAGAGCCCACACATTTTGTCTGAGATTCCAATCATCCAGGGTATTAAGGCAAGCAGTAGCTTGTTCCTGGCCAGTTCCACGGACAATCGTATGGACCCCCAGCAGCTTTTCTTTTCTCTCTCCAGAGACAAATATTGCTTTGAAGATTTCTTCTTTCATACGACAGCTTTTGAGAGGTGTCTTCATGTGTTTTTTTCTGATTGAGATAATCATTATAAAATTTATTAAGTTTTCTTCCAATCGCATCTATTCTTTGAGTAGGAACTCTTTCCATCCCCCAAATTTCCAGTGAATCCTCAACAGTGGCTCTTATTCCTTTTTTAAGCCCAAATTTTGGTTAATGTGGTGGAAAACAAGTCGTTGTCACATATCTCGTTTTGACGGAAGTCTATATTTGGGCAGCGACTCAGTGGGCTTTCCAATGAGCAACACTTCAGCGGAAGATCTAGTATTTAAGGTAGCCATGGCTATTTATTGGCCTGCAACCAAGAGATTGGTATAAGATCTACCATATTAACCTGCAAACATGCGCTCCAAAAGGTAGGTAGGTTAGGTAGGTCTGGTAGGCACTGGATATTTCAATTTAAATATTTATTACTCTACCTGTATATTGTGTGATTCATTCTAATATATAGGTATTATTAATTGTATATACCTTGTGTTGTGTATATGCAATGCATTTCAGATTAGTTAGAAAAAATGTTTAGGTTATGTTTCCAAGGTGAACATAAGTAAAAACATACAACATGCTAAACAAAATTAACCTTAATCTAGTATTATTCAGTAGTGAACTATCTAGGTGTACTTTAATATTTACTTAACAAGTGTAACAAGTTTAAATGTAATTAATAACGATTCAATATTCCGAAGAGAAATAAAAAAAACACACAGCTTTTGCTGAAATCAACATAGCACTGTTACTGCTACTAAGACTCTCCATAAAAGGGGAGCATTCTCAGTGATCACCTGACCGCCGCCATTTTGTGCCTGAGACAATAGACTGACCATAGAATAGATATTTTAAAAATTATGATAATGACACTGACAACTGGCACAAAATGGCCGCCCGTCAGTTTGATGAGAATACCTAGGTAATACTATAGGTTCTCTACTGCTACTGCTTTCTAGTGTTGTTCTATGGAAATATTTTCTCAGTAAACTCTAAAACGTGCTGCTATCTATTGAGAACTGATATAACTAATTTAAACTTCTTGTCTATTTACAGAACATTGTAATAGTGCAGTAATTTTCTAACAGGAACCTGTAAATGGCAAACCTTTGGAAGTGATTACCAAAAAAATGCTTATTTTTCAAAACGTTCAAATCATAGGGACCCCTAAAAATCATCCTATTGATTCCAATTTTGGCATGGCATTTCAGTTTACCTAGTGGAACAAGGGCAGCGATGTGGAGATGAACATTTTTAACTTTTAATTTTTTCTTGCGATTTTGGACCACCCTAATGTACATACATACCAACGTCACTCACACCATTTTGTGTGGCCACATCATGAGAAACCAAGGGAAAGTTGTTTGCCCGACTGGGTTTGATATTTTTGAAGAAACCTCAGTCTTTAGCATTTCCAGCAATTAGCATTAATGCCGTAAATTTTCCCCCAAATGTTTTAGCCCTGACCTGCCCATAGTTCTAAATTGACATCAACCTCTAGTCAAGGCCCTCTGCCCCGAGGACGATGCTCGACTCGAGCGTCGAAACGATGGTTGCCATGGACCTAACAGAACCCTGTGTACATCCCCAGAGATCGCAGACACACAAATTAGCAGTACGTACAGTAGAAGAGTTTACGTTGGTGTGTCGACGACCATGGTCAATTTGCACCTCACACAGTTCACTTTTTGAATATGCATTGATTTAATACAAGTTTTCTAACACAATTTTCAATATATCATATACCCGGATAAATATTTATTTGTTTATATAAGTTGATCATTTGATTTACTTCTATCTGAACATCTTCTAGTACCTCTTAAGAGTTCTCCCCAAATATAGTGTATTATGTTGAAAGTGAGCAAATTAACATACGCAAACGTGATGCACACTCGGCAATATCATCGCTCATTTGCTTTTGGCACGATCTTTAAGTTGTGATGTTTCGTATCTAATTACATAAGAAAGAGAAAAAGATTGATTGTTGCAAGAAGAAAGAAATAATGATAGTTCAATTTCTTTTAATAACGAAGGAATTTATCAGGTTATGGGCCCAGGACGTCGCCACTAACTAGAAAAGAAATATACATTGGAATATTAAGAGTAATCACGATGGAAAATCAAGAAGAATGATATAAAATTCCCTTGTTCGATGGAACAAATTATGAAAATTGGAAATACAGAATGGAATGTCTGCTTGATGAAAAGGATCTTTTGGATGTAGCCTTGAATCGTATTATACTGGAAGAAGAGCAAGGAAAGGAATTGCCATCACAAAAAACGGCTCGAGAGGAAAGAAATAAAACGTTGCTTAAGAAAGACAAGAAATGCAAGAACACGATCATCACCAAAGTTGCAGAGAGTCACCTGGGCAATCCGATGGGAAAAGATACGGCATATAAATTTGGAAAGTTTACGAGGAAATTTATCAAAGGAAAAGTATAACCTCCAGGATAACTGTAATGAAGCAACTCTTGTCACCATCCTCGAAGTTCAAATCGTATCAAGAAGGAATCAATGACCACTTCTTAAAGATAGACAAACTATTGAGAAAATTAGAATCTGCCGTAACCAAGCTCAATGAAAAAGAAAAATGTGTCTATCTACTCATGTCAATGCCAGTAGAATATGATGGAGTAAGTACTGCCATTGAAACGATTTGCTCAGGAAATATAACTATTCCTTTTGTTAAAAGTAGGCTCCTGGAAGAAAGCAACAAAATAGCTCTGCGAACCCAGAAACCAAAGCAGAATTCCCAGCCTCAAGTAGCATTTGCTTCGAACTCTAGTCACAGAGGAAGAGGTGGTTTCAGGGGGAGAGGAAGAATAAGTAACAGTGGAATTGGAAGAGGGAATAAGCAGAGTGAAGTATCAAATTCATCAAGTAATGCTTCTCCAGTTAACAAATTTCCCTGTCATAACTGTGGTAAATTAAGACATTGGCGTTCTGACTGTCCTAAGCTGTATCGAAAAGAAGCACAAGTAAGTGAACAGGAATGTAATCAGGAGAAAGACTCTGATTGTTTTGGCTACAGCTTTCAGTGTAACAGATTGGAAGCTCTGAAAAGTGATGAATGTCTTGAGAAAGAAATTACTGCCCTGAAAAGTATAGAATGTGCTGAGAATGGGAATATTATTTGGTATGCTGACTCTGTAGCATCAGATCACCAAACATATCAGAAGGAATTACTACTTAATTTTAAGTCCTTTTAGACTCCAACCATAATTCAAATCGCCAAGAAAGGTATAAATATGAAATGCTTAGGAAAAGACAACATGAAACTGGAAAATGACAAAGGAACACCAATAAATATGAATAATGTTCTCTATGTACCTGACCTATGAGTCAATCTTTTGTCCATCAGCACCTTGGAAAGACAAGGCTTCAAAATTATTTTCGGTGATGAAAAGGTGCAAGTTCAAATGAATGGGAAAATTGTCATAGAAGGAATCAGGGTTGGAAAGATGTATTGCTTGCAGATGAAGAGAAATCCCACTGCTTACCTAAGTGCTTCAGCAGAGGACTTATGGCACAAGTGACTTGGCCATATTTCTCAGTCTGGTCTTCAAAAGCTGAAGAAATTAGTGGATGGAATTACTGATGAACAACCCAAGGAAAGATGTGAAACATGTATTGAAGGGAAACAGACAAAACAACCACACCATCAAGAAAGAACAAGAGCATCCAGACCACTCCAATTGATACACAGTGATGTTTGTGGGTCAATCAAGCCAATGGCTTACAATGAAGGAAAGTATATACTGACCTTTGTTGATGACTATACACACTTCACTGTAATTTAGGTATGTATTGCAAGGGAAGAGTGAAGTATTTAAGCATTTCAAAATCTATGAAGCCATGGCCACATCTCATTTCAATTTAAATATTAGTAGATTTCGCTGTGACAATGGAGGAGAATATGTGTCCACTGAAATGAAGGAATATTTCGAAGAAAAGGGAGTCCAAGTGGAATATACCATTCGCTACACCCCACAACAGAATGGAGTAGCCGAAAGGTTCAAAGGAACATTACTGGAAAGGGCAAGATGCATGATTTTGAGTTCTGGACTACCCAAGAATTTATGGCCTGAAGCTGTGCTGGTAGCTGTATATACATTGAATAGATGTCCCACCTCTGCCTTAAAGGATAAAGTACCAGCTGAAATGTGGACATGCAAGAAACCTAACCTTGGAAAAATTCGTGTATTTGGTTGTCTTTCCTATTTGAAAATCCCCAAGGAATTGCTGACTAGTAAAATGGAATCTAGGACACAAAAGTATTACTGTCCTAATGGCTATAGGCTGTGGTCTCCGAGTGAAGGCAAGATAACTGCTGGAAGAGACATAATATTTGATGAAACCAAACTCTACAAGACTGATGAGAAACAAGAAGAGTCTTCTTGGAATTTAGAACAAGATGCAGATGAATCAGAAGAAAAAAGCTTGAAAGAAACTGAAGCTGAAGAAGATGAAACGGAAAGTGTTAGAAGATCTGTACGTGCTAGAAACAAACCAAAGTATTTGGAAGACTTTGCAGCTCTGTCAATGCCTTATGTAGAATATGTGCCTTCCACTATAGAGGAAATTGAAAATAGAAGGGAAAAAGAGGAGTGGAAGAAGGCTATTCAAGAAGAATTAAAGGCATTAGAAGAGAATAAAACTTGGAAGTTAACAGAACTGCCTGAAGGAAAGAAAGTCCTTGACAGCAAATGGGTTTTCAGAGTCAAGACAAATGAAAAAGGGGAAGTAGAAAGCTACAAAGCCAGATTAGTGGTCAAAGGTTTCCAACAGACTAAAGGAATTGATTATGATGAAACCTATGCACCAGTAGCAAAGATTGTCACTGTACGAACCCTGTTGTCTGTCATCAATCATAAATCTCTGATTGCAGATCAGTTAGATGTCAAGAGTGCATTTCTTCATGGCAACCTTACTGAGGAAATCTACATGTCCCAGCCCCCTGGATGTGCATCTGATTCTAGTCTTGTATGCAAACTGGAAAAAACTCTCTACGGCCTGAAACAAGCTCCTCACGCCTGGAATAAGAAATTTGACGAATGCGTCAGAGGCCTGGGATTTGTTCGGACAAAGCATGACACCTGTCTGTATGTACAGAAGAATAAGGAAGCAGTCATGTATTTACTTGTTGATGTGGACGACATCATTGTCGCTGGGAAACTGTAGAAATTCGATTGAGTCTGTCAAGAACAAACTGAAATTTAATTTCAAAACCAAAACTTTGGGTGCCTTGAAATATTTTCTTGGCATCAATGTTGTGAGAACAGAACAAGGTATGTTGTTATCTCAAAAAGCATATGTTCAAAGGCTATTGTCAAAGTTTCAGATGGAGAATTGCCTTGCAGTAAGAACTCCCATGGAAGCTAATCCTCCAAGAGAGCTGGCCGGAAACTACATACTGTCTAAAAAGCCTTATCTAAGTTGTCTCAAGTACCTAATGTTTACTTCTCCGCCTGATTGAGTGTTGAAGAATATGTTAAACTTTAAATTTTAACCTTTTGAACTTGAATCATGTTTTAGTTGGTTTCTAAGGTGTTTTTCATTGTATTTTAGTTGTCAGATTGATTTCATTAATCTTATATTTTGTGTGCTATTGTTCAATGAGTGATAACTGTTTGTAATTTGTTTGAAAACACTGAAATAATTTTATGTATGTTAATTTGAGGGGGAGTGTTGAAAGTGAGCAACTTAACATACGTGAACGTGATGCGCACTCGACAATATCATCGCTCATTTGCTTTTGGCACGATCTTTAAGTTGTGATGTTTCGTATCTAATTACATAAGAAAGAGAAAAAGATTGATTGTTGCAAGAAGAAAGAAATAAAGATAGTTCATATTTCTTTTAATAACGAAGGAATTTATCATATTATTCGCCCATTTCATGCATTCCTCTATGACACGTGTTTTACAGTTACGACCAAGTAGCAAGCTTTGCATCTGGTTGGTTCTTTATTACCAGTAAACAGATGAGTGAGTTATCCACATTTGGCCTATTCTTAGTCTTGTACAAACAACTTCATCTCTCCAAGGTATTTCGGTTAGTATAGGGCCATGAAGACTTAGAATCTTTGATTTCACGCAGTTTATTCCACTTCAAATCTCTCCAGGACATTTGCCAATGATCAAGGTATGATTAACAGATGAAGGCAGAAAGATCTCTCAATGATACAAGGTCTAAATCCACACGTGTATTGTTAAGGGAATCTTTAGCGGCAGCATCAGCTGGCTCATTTCCCACAACGCTGGCATGTCCCGGTACTCAAGCAAAGTTGATGTTAGCGCATTAGTCTTTTAAGTGTCTGAAAGCCTCATGAATATCTTGCGCGATTGGTTGCTTGGTTCACTGATGGCCAATGGTCTTTAAAGAGCTAAATGAATCTGAGCAAATTATAAATTTCTAATATGACTCATCTCTTTAAAATTCAAAGCTAATTTGACAGCTAGCAGCTCCGCAGAATAAGTGCAGTGCAACGGGTTGAGTTTTCACTTATGTATACCCTGAGTCTCTTAAGTATTAAAGTGCACACGTATGCTGAGGAGGTTTTGGCTCCATTGGTGAAAACCACTGCGTGGTCAGCGCATTGAAGAAGATGCTCATTAAACATTGCATTGAGCGATGATTCGGGTGTCACAGCCTTTGATGTCATGGCTAGGACAAGGTGTGTGTATTTCAACTATGTAGTTATATTTGCAATGGTGAATTTTTCAGCAGGGTTATTGGATACATTTCAGGAATTGTGAATCCCTTGTCGGAAAAAAAAATTCCTGAATCTTATTCCTAAGGGCTTGGTTGCCCTGCATCAACACAGAAATAAATTTAAAAATCTAGGATTAAAGATAGATTTGTAGCATTGATGTCTGTTTGCTGATAAAATTTTACTGACTTAATTACGCAATAGTATATTTCTTGTCATATCCAAAGGCTGTTTGCCGGTGTCCACATACATGTGGGCAACAGGACTAGTCCTAAAGGCCCCTTTAGCCAATTGGATGCCACTGCTATGCACAGTATATGATGGATGAGAGGAAGATTCCATAAAAGGTGCCCATACATGGTCAGTTATGGATTGATGCCGGGCGTGTCATTCCTGGCACGCTAGGAATTCGCTACTCACGTGCCAGGCCAAAACCTGGGCTGCGATCCGCTGGATGCTTCAGTCTCCGAAGTGAGTTCGTTCTGAGAGGCCGTGATGTCAAAGAAAAAGGCAGCAGCGGCTATTGTTACGTAAATGGCAGACGGGGAAGATAGACCAAAACTCTATGGCATAAATGTTGGTTACAGCAAAGAGGGAAATTTTCCAATCTTACTCTGTTGCGTGAACTTAAAGTGAACTCAAAAGAGGATTATAAAAATTAACTACGATTGGAATTAACAGAATTTTCTTCAAATTTCTACCAAATATAGAATTTCTCGAACTGTGAAGGTGCAATCGATGGACGTCATATTTCATTTAAGTATACTACCAGCTGATTGGTAGGTTCTTGGACAGTCCTCATTCTGTATCCGAATTTCTGCACACTGTCTCTTTCCCTCAGCTAAGGATGTCCCGCCATTAGATTCCTCTTCAATTCTTCATATCTTCTACCCCCTCTTATTTCGTCAAGAATTCCTTTCCTTCATCTTCCACGCTTCCCCAGTGTTCTCCACTCTATCACTCTCTTCAACATGCCCTCTCCTCTCAAAACCCCCTCCATCCATCTCTCCTGCCTTCTCCGAACCTCTGCCACAAGCTTCCTCTCCTCTCCAACCATATCCAATACCTCCTCATTTGTCTTTCTCGCCACCCTACTCACCTTCTCCAAACCCACATCTCAAAAGCTTCAAGTCTACGCACATCCTTTCTTTGCAATGACCAAGCTTCATATTAGAGTTTTCACCATGCATTTCTTTACGTCTCTTCTTAGACCCCCCTCATCAATTTCTTTCTCTTAGAAAATGCTTCTTAAGCCACGGCAACTCAGCATCTGATGTCCTTACCACTAAACCTCTTATCCTCCAAAATACCACCCAGATACGTAAACAGCTCGACCTGTTCTTTCTTCTACATCTACATACTACCCAGCAAGCCACCTCAATAGGCGTGTGGCGGGGGGTGTTAGGACACCAGCCGTTTACATATAAAAAGGAAACGCTCTAATGAAATTACGCCTAGCATTTATTAAAGTCCCTTATTGTTCAGGGGAAAAACCAATTCCCATACCTATCCGTTCGGCAAAATATCTCTCTTAATTTATCGTTTCTGTCGGACCTGGAAATATAGTGGGGCTCTAATATGATGTTCTCCGTGTCGCTCTTAAAGATATCTATTCTTAATTGTTCAAGCAATCTAAGCCTAGTGTGCAGCCTCCAAGTCTCTAGCGGCTCCCAGTCTAATTCGTTTAACATCTGTGTAACGCTGTCAGCACGCCCGTAGCAGTTTTTGACGAATCGCGCAGCTTTCCTTTGTATTTTATTAAGTTCCCGGATTAAGTCTTTCTACACCGGATCCCATATCCTCGCTGCATATTCAAGGTGTGGCCGGACAAGTGTGAAATGGCACCTCTCTTTTACTTTTTCATCCAAAAATATTCCCACAATACGCTTGACGAATCCTAGCTTCTTCAGAGTTCTGGCACAAATATTTCTTATATGTGTTCCCCACGATAGGTTCGAAGTTATCGTAACTCCTAGGTACTTCACTTCATCTGTCACCTTTATGTTAACACCGACCACAGCATATACATGGGGATAGTTAGACGACCTCCGCAAGAAATGTACCACCGTGCATTTGCTCAGATTAAGTTCGAGTCCCCACTCTTGGCTCCACACATGAACGTTGTTTAAATCCGATGATAGAATTTCTAAGTCAGAGCGATCACTAATTTCGCAATAGATGACAGCGTCATAAGCAAATAAACGTACATATTTTACTGCTAATTCGAGAGCATAGATCATTAAAGTATAAAATGAACAAAAGGGGGCTGATTATGCTTCCTTGCGGGACACCTGATGTCACTTTAACTACATCAGAGCAAATTCTGTCAAGAACTACTTTTTGCTTACAATCACTCAGAAAGTCACGTATCCAGTTTACTACTGTTTCGTTTAGCCCGCATGACTGTAATTTGTATAAAAGTTTTTTGTCCGGTACCGTGTCCAAAGCTTTCTTAAAATCTAGAAATAATGCATCCACTTGTCTTTTTGTTTCACCAGATTTGAGAACGTCATGAAGAAAGAGCGCGAGCAGTGTTTCACATGATCTACCTTTCTGGAAGCCGTGCTGACAGCCATGGAGGAAGTTATGACTGTCCAGGAACGTCATGATAAAATGGATAGGTATGGGAATTCGTTTTCGCCCCGATCAATAAGGAACTTTAATAAATTCTAGGCATAATTTCATTAGAGCATTTCCTTTTTATATGTAAATGGCTGGTGTCCTAAAACCCCCCACCACACGCCTATTGAGGCAGCTTGCGGGGTAGTATGTAGATGTAGAAGATAGTGCAGGTCAAGCAGTTTACGTATCTTGTGCCCTCCCACCCTTATATTCAGCCCAGCCTTCTTACTTCTAGAAAATCTCATCATTTTAATTTTCTTGTGGTTTATCTTCATCCCATACCATTCGCACTGCACCTCTAACACATTCACCATTGACTGTAACCCCTTGGCAGATTGACTAGCCAATGCTTGATCATCTACAAATCTCACTGATTTTATTGACTCCCCTCCTACCTTTATTCCTACCTCCTTATCCCCCCATGCTTCCCTTACCATTTCTTCTGAATACAAGTTAAAAAGCAACGGTGATAGTGGGTACCCCTGCCGCATTCCGTCCTGGTTCCATCCTGCACCCATCTGGTTCATATACAAATTCCAAATCAGACGCCTGTCCCTCCAATCGACCCCTAATTTCTTCATCACTCCTATTAATTTCATCCATTCCACCCGATCAAATGCCTTCTCAAAATCTACGAAGCATGCAAAAACATCCTGCCCATACTCTAGGTTTCTTTCTACTAGCGTCCTCATCACCGCTATAGCATCTCGCATTCCCGTCCCTCTCCTAAACCCGAACTGGTCATTACCCAGGTATTCATTTGCCTTCTTCTCTAGCCTTCTATTTATAATTTTCAGAACTACTTTGGCTGCGTGGGATATTAAGCATATTGTCCTACAGTCTTTGCACGTGTTTGCCAAGCTCTTCTTCAGTATTGGCATTAGTACCTACTCTCTTCACTAAGTCTTCAGGCCACACTCGATCCTACGAATAAGTGCAAAATGTTTTCCCCTTCCTTTCTTCCCCATACTCTTTACAAACTCTGCAGGTATGTCATCTATTCCCACCCCCTTATTCCTTTTTCACTCGAAGGGCTCTTTCGATTACGCTTACTAGGATACCTGGTCCGATGCAATCTCTGTCGATGTCTTCTTCCCTCTCTATATCTAACGTACTGAGCCTTACTTCCTTACCATACAGCTCTTCAACATACTCCTTCCACCTCTCCTGAATCTCTTTCGGTTCTACGATCACCTTTCCCGTCTCTTCTGTTATCGTTGTAATTACCTTTCCCTTATGACCACCCGTCAGTTCCTTTACTTTCTTATACAATGCATCTGCTCTTCCCTCTTTTTGGTATTTCTCTAACGAGTCGATCTGTTCTCTCCACCTCGCCTCTCTTACTTTCTTTGTCGCTCTTCTTAGCCAGTTATTTAATTCTCGGTATTTTCTCTTGCCTAGCTCTGAGTTTACGCTCTTCCATTTCCTTCTCTCCTGCATCTCCATTATCATCTCCTTTGTGATCCACTGTTTTCTAATTTTAGTTGCACTGACTACGCCTACCGTTTCTTTCGCCGCTTCTACAATTCCATTTTTCAAACTCCCCATTCATCTTCCACTGATCTAACTCCATGATCCTCACCCATTATCTCATCCACCTTCTCTCGATACTTCTTCATTGCCCCATTTATGCCTCCATATTCCACTTTTGTACCCTCCTTCCCATTCTTATCTTTGTCAGTTTTACCTGGCATTTCATAACTAATAAGTTGTGTTCTGAGTCTGCATCAGCTCCTGGATAAGTATGCAAGTTTTTAATACTGTTCCTGTATCTGTGACGAACCATAATATAACCTATCTGGAAGCTATCTGTGTCCCCCGGCTTCTTCCAAGTGTGCCTACGTCGAGGATGATCTCTGAACTATGTATTTGTAATCACTAGGTTATTTCTCTACCAAAACTCCACTGCTTTCTTGCCATGGTAATTTCTCCTTCCTAGCCCGTAATCGCTTACCTCCCGCCCATCCCTTCCTTAATACAAATTTCAGCAACTTAATTCCCAATCACATAACTTCCCATACTTTGAGGTGTTTTGCAGAACTACTAGTCAACTATCCTTCTTAAATGAAGGTTAGTAGAAAAATCACACTTAATATTCCCTAGAAATTAGTTAATTTTATTTTGTTACTTGGTACTAGTCAAACCTGCAGTTCCAAAATTTCTACTTACTTATGGAAATGTTCTTACTTAATACATCATGACAATCTGATAAAAAAACAATGAATAAAGAACTGTTACATTTTTCTTTAAAATAATTGTAGGTAGGTCTGATTACCAGAACAGTGAAACGTACATTCATTGAGAATATTTAACATTTTTTATCTCAGAAAGCACACAAAATGCCAACACTTTAATTTTCAGAGTTGGTGGGAAATACATTTAGGATTTATGAGAAAAAAGTTAAGTTACATTAACACGCTGCCTTTAGAAGCTAATTAATTTTTTATAAAATATTGTTTGGTTTCAAGAAATTTTCTTAAATCTTGTGAAACATCCTGAGAAGAGGCCTTTATCTAACTTGTTAGGGTATTGACATCAGAAGGGATGAGAAGCATGTTTACTATAAATAGGAACTGGGTTGAATTAGCCATTACATTTAACACTTGAATGAATTAAACTTGAGGCGTACCTGAATTTGAATCAACAAAACAGCAACAAGGAACCTTAGAATGATTAAAGTATTTTCACTATAGCCACAGTTCTTCAATCTAAAAGTTAAACAGCATCAAAATTAAATTCATAAGAGATACTGTTTCACCAAACGCCCCCTCACTACTTTGTACTCTGGGAAATTCTATTCCAATTTACTATTTAGTATCCTTTTCTGGGGCTCTTCCCATCATGCAAAGAATATTTTTTTTAATTCAAAAAAGAGAAATTAGTCTAATGGCTAAAGAGCCCTACAATGCCCCATGCCGTTCTAATTTCAGGAAGCTAAATATTCTCCCCATTCCTTGCATTCTATCTGCTGTCATGTACACCCATAGTAACCTATCTTCTTTTTCCAAAAACCAAGACATTCACCATCACTTCACGAGAAGAAGTAATGACTTACATGTAACATATGCCAGGACCACAAAATGTTTACATGGTTCGCAGAGGATGGGACTTCCAATTATATAATCATCTGCCCATCCCCATAAAATCCACGGATGGTGATGCTTTTAAAAGACAATTGAAAGCTCTCCTAAGAGAAAAGCTCTACTATGATGTCAATGAGTATATGGCTGATCCCTCATAACTTAACCATCTTTTTATTGATCACTGATGAATTAATATTTATAGTGATGTGAAATGGTAACTTTTTTGTAGTGCTGTCCATTTATTATAGTTTACCACTTTCATTGTTTCCTGACATGCCTTATATTGTGAGCAAACTTTGTAACTCGATCTACTAGGTAGTCAAATAAATGTTATTATTATTATTATCGTGAATATTTGTTATAAGGTTTTATCAAAATGCATATTAAGTCGAATAAAGCCATTCGCAGACAACATAATTGGTGAATACCAGGGGGGTTTTCGACAAGGTAAATCTATCACTGATAATATATTTTTTATTAAGCAATTATGTGAAAAAATGTATGAGTACAATCGTAGCCTTCATCTCCTCTTCGTGGATTTTAAGAAAGCGTATGACAGTGTACATAGAGAAAGTTTGTTCAAGATATTGACTGAGTTCTGCATACCAAAGAAACTTGTTAGCCTGACAGAAATGTGTCTCAATGAAACAGAAGCTAAAATAAAACTGGGAAATAAAGTAACAGAAAGTTTTATGATTAGGACAGGTTTGAGGCAGGGAGATGGTCTATCTCCAATTTTGTTTAATTTTGTTATAGAGAAAATTAAGAGGGAAATTGACAAATATGATATGGGAGGTTTTATGATGAATGGGAGAAGAATTTCATTTTTAGCATATGCAGATGACTGTGTTATCATTGGCGAGTCAAAGGCAGAGTTAAGAGGAGTAATGCAATTAGTAGAAGAAGTAGCAAGAAAAGTGGGATTGTTGGTCAATCCTTCAAAAACTGAATATTTAATTGTTGGAAGGGGAATAAATCATGATAGAAACATTACAGTTGGCAATAATGACTACAAGAGAGTACAAGAAGTTAAATATCTAGGTACCATTTTGACAGAAAACTCCTCAAGTGAAACGGAAATAAAATCCAGACTGCAAAACGCAAATAGAAGCATGCACTTAATAAAATACTAAGCTCAACAAGCGTTTCCCGGGAACTTAAAATAAGATTATACAAAACACTGATCCGTCCCGTTCTCTTGTATGGATGCCAATCATGGAGCACACGGAAAATAGACCTGAACCGATTAGCAATATTTGAAAGAAGAGTACTAAGGAAGGTTTTTGGTCCAGTCCTTGATTTAGAAACAGGCGAATGGAGAAGACGACATAATGAAGAATTGTACAATCTGTATCAAGAACCGAATATTATAGGAGTGTTAAGGAGTAGGAGATTGAAATGGGCTGGACATGTGGTTAGAATGAGTGGCGAAAGATTTCCTAAGATGGCTATGGATATGACAATAGAAGGAAGGAGACCAGTGGGGAGACCTCGCAAGAGATGGATAGATGGAGTAAGGGAAGACTTGCAACAGCTAGAAACCTGGCCGAACTGGCGGAACATAGCGGAGGACAGAAGAGAATGGAAGGCCCTAGTTGTATCATCGCGCGGTCCTCTGGGCCTGATCGCGTAAAGTAAAGTAAAGTAAGTATTATTATTATCATCATCTAACACTCACCTTGGCAGCTCAACAAATGGTTTGTATAGCCTCCAACGTTTCTGGCCCTCTAGCTGCAGCACAAATGCTTCGATGTCGTCATGATGTGGAGGCAATCCCTGAGAGCCCCCAGGTGTCATGTACACATTGGCACCGACTAAGCACCCAAAGAAGGACTCCAACATCTCCATCAGTTGCCAGAGAGAATCCTTGAAGAAATTTTTATGAAGGCCTTATATTACGGTAGATCAGATCATGAGAATAAAATTAGAAAACTAGACTGCAGAACAGACAGATTTAAAATGTCATTTTTCCCACAAACTATAAGGGACCATAACAGCTGCCAATGAGACTTTTATCTAGGTTCGTAGTTAGGTAGTGTGGCTCTTAGTAGTAGTAGTACTCCGTAATACTTGAATCCTTTTCTGTTACCTAGTACTAATAGCAAACACTAGACAGAGACTCAAAGACTTGTCTAGAAAAAATGCACACCGTGCATTTTTTCTAGAAAAGTCTTTGAGTCTATGTCCATTTGTGTAGTAGCAAAATACATATATATTGACGGTCCCTCTCCATTGTTATGATATCTGTAGTGCATGCTTGTGAGGCTTTGCCTCGTGACAAGCATTAGCAATTTATGCTAATGCATAATAAGTCGTAGTTAAACTAACTTTAGGATACAGTGTAATGCATGTTGGTGAATACTCACAACCTGCCACACACCCCTGTGGTGGCCTGCAGGGTATTTTGTAGATGTAGATAGTCTCTTTATTCAGTTACAGCTCACTGACAACGAGTCACGTGTATCCAGTGGTTGTTGATTAGATTATCACATAATTGCAACATATCCAGAAAGCAGTCAAGCTTCCCAACGAGTTTTATGTTTGTAATAGTCCTTTAAAGCCTTAAATGGTAATACAGTCTCTACCTAGCTGTTCTAAACCCTCCACTACGGATACTCAAGAATATGAAATTCATTCGTGCATCCAAAATCCAAGAATTATATGCACATTCTAAATTAGTTTACTAAAGAATTACTCCAACGATGGATACTACTGACTTCCTAGGTGTATGGAAACTTGTAAGTATTACTAACAAGTCATAAGAATAATGAAAACATGTTGACGCTCAGTCAGAAATACTACTTCATAATATGTCCCAAGTTGGTGACACATGATTCAAAGAAAAACAGATGTAAAATGTATGTAATTACCGTAAACATTTCGATTAGAGCATACAACTTCATTTCTTACAATTTGGTGTTCTTTACGCCAGTAAATCACGTGTTTTGTACAAATTGTGATAAAATGTTTTTCAATTTGCAAGTCATAAGCAGTCACATACCTTAATGTCGAATATGACTTTCCAATGCAAATTTTAGGACAAACATTAATTTTTTACCACTACTACGCGAATATCTACTCAAGATGTTCTTTAAGTTGTAGGTAATAGGCAAGTAATACGTACATGTTACTTAACAATATCACATCCCCAAAATAATAATAATGACGTACCTGGAATCGCTGAGGTTGATGAAACTGCACGGTAACCTTTTCCTTGTTTATTATTTTATCTAACTTGCCAGTGACTCTTCCCTTTTCGTTTATGTTTTCGCGCTTGCCGTTTCTATAGCGGAATATATTAAGGTCTCGTTCAAAGTGCACATTCTTATTTTTCACTATGTTCAGCAATGCACTCTTCGAGAAAAGGGACCTAAATTGATCTAATACAGGAGCTGATGATTTGCGAGTAAGGATCAATGGTTTCTTTTCCCAATACTCTTCAAAGAAACTGTTGAAGTTTTGAGGGTAGATCAAGGACTCGAACAATCGTTTTGGCGACGCATAATCAAAATAATTAGCCATTCCATCCTCCAATTCACACTTCCCACCATTGCTATTCCGTTTTCTTCTATTAGGCACCTCCTCTACAAAGTCCTTTCCTTGAGATTTACATGTAGCATCGAGCCCGCTCAAATTATCACCGCCCGAGTCTATTTTTCTTTTTTTCCTTCCTCTACCCATACGTTTCACCGATATAACCACACTGGCACTAGACTAACATACTACAGGATTGTACTAACAGCAACGACCATCCACAGAAATTCATAGACGAAAATTCAGGATTCACCAAGCCATGCCACTTCCCATTTTAAACTGCTCCCTTTTCACGACTTATCGCATAGCAACTTTTTTCACTTCGTGCTGAAGCGAACAGGTATGGTATGACCACAGATATCGGCAATAGATACAATAGATCGGCAGTGCCTATGTTTTCCTCACAGTGGCGCTGAAGCCGGCCGGCAGAAAAATTTTGCGCAGTTAGCCATCTTACTATCTCCCTTCTCTGCTCGTGTGGCATTAAAAAACGTGTGTTCGAGAGGAGATTTTTCCTGCTGCTGGTGGTCTTAAGAAGAAAAATCGTGAATCGCTGCGTTGTATGGGGGTGCAATTTTAAGTACTCTTCGAGGAAAAAAAGTTCCTGGGACCGAAAATGTGTCTATACACGCGTAAGTAATAGTTTTAAAGGAGCTACTGCAGCTGTAAGATTGATGAAGATACGTACCATGCTGCGTATTTCGTCGCCAACTATATGTTTCAGAAATGCATATGTGTATATTTTTCATCAATGTTTGCACATGCTGACGTTAAAGAAAGTAGCATGCATGGCCAGTAATTCATAGTATTTTAGTGAAAAATGTTCTCGGATTACATTTTCTCGGTTGAGTGGTGGAATCAGTTTTACTGAAGTTTGTTTAAGCGATATCATTTCAAATGCGATTGATTCCCATCCATAGCATCAGTAACTAATAACAATATGATAATTAGTAGCATAACAATATGACCGATAGCATATTATGCTATCGGTCTCTATCTTCGTGTTTTGATGCGAAATCGTCATAAAAATTATTCAGTTGTGTTTTGTGGCAACCTAGGGAAGGCTTTCCCTTATGTCATATATTTTCCGCTTTTGTATCATTATTTATTTACATCTTTGGGCGTTTATGATGAGCCCTTAATTATGGCTGGTAACTAAAGGAATTTCTGGCACAAGGATAAGTTTTAACTTTGTAAATCTCTATTTAGTGACATTCCCTTAAACTGCTCTCATGGATTGCATGTGCTCATGAACATGGCTTATATTAAAGTATGCCGCCCCACTCATGTCCATGAAAATACCCAATGAACATTGAAACGGAAATTGGTTTATTTCTAATGTAAACATGAAATAGAAGATGAAGCAATTGCATGCGTATCGTTAATTTCAGTCTTCTTCATGCTTTGGTGAATTTGTACTGTAGGTATTATTGGTGTGTATCTTGCTTTTAAGATTATTTTTACAGACAATTATAGAAGATATATTAAGATAGCTGATTTATTTTTAAGTTACGAGTTTATATTCCAACTTTTCCTTAAGATAATCCTCTCATCCATAGATCATCGAGTAGATGCCCTCCAAGTGCATATTATATGTGAAAATTAGTGACATTAATAGTGGTTGCCATCAGATTAGTTATGTTTGCCCAATAAAATTGATGCATAGATTTCACTATGAGGTGTCAATAGTCCAAATTTGTTTTCATGTGAACCGTTAATCATTAGCAATCGTTGGCCCAGCATGATGTATCCCCTAGTACTTGTATAAAATGAATAATTATGCAATCATGCCTTCTGTGTACCTTGAAGGGAACTTTTAGCAGGCTTTTATGACTTCTTGACTCACTGTTTTGTTTTGAGAACATGTGTGATGGATGTTCTCAAACATCTCTGCATGATGGATGCAAAGCTTCTTTAAGCGATTGGCACCAGGCTAAAGTCAGGAAAATGAGATAGCAAGTAGTTGTTTCTCATTTCTCTGCAGTGTTAATTCCATTAGCCCAGGCATTTTCTTCATATCCTCCATTCCCTTCTACAATAGGGATATACCAATTAATAATGTGCTATGGAAGTTAAATCATTCATGCCATTATGAAAATGTGGGGATACAACATGGTCATTTTATGTAATACAACTGATTGCTTTCTTTTTGGAATATTAGTTAATAGTTTCCCAATTTACCTTCCTGCTCTAATCAAATAATACATGATAAATCAAATCATATGGAGTAATTACTATTTTCTCTTCTAGGAATGAAACGATGAGAAAACTGATTGGGGATGATGGTGATCGAGACTTTCATCACCCTCAACATGTAAATAATTAAAGGGAATAATAAACTACTTTCAGTATTTATTTGTTGTTCATCATTTTAGTTAATAAATTTAGCAATAAATTTACCTGCCAATTTCTGTATGTGTGCAATGAAGAGGAATGACGAAGATTTAATTTAGTGGAGAATTATTCAGTTTTGGTTCTTGTAAATTGAGGTTATTCACGGTCATTATTAAAGCAGACGACAATTTCAGCTTGTTTTTCCCTAAGCAAATGTCACCACAGGAATGGTAGGTGCGAAACTAGCTTTTTCTGCACATGTTTGCAGGTGTAATGTGGCATTTGTGAGTCGTGCTTGATATGACCCGGCAGGTATGAATGACTAGCAGACGACGTAGTTGACCATTTTACCTTTCTGCTACGCCCCTTTTATACTCGCGCACAAGAATTCTGTATCGTGATAACTCTTGTGAGGGAATCCCAATTCTAAGATATTGAGCAGGAAACTAATTAGAATTAGTCTTAGCTCAGCTTGCATGGTCAATTTCATAACTTTGTCTCGGTTATGTTCAGCTTAAGGATCGGTTAATTTACTGCGTATATATTACGATAGTTCCCTTTATTTTTCATTGGATAATTCTGAAAGGAAAATGAATAGGTTTTTCATAGATGACGACATGGCTGAAGGTGGGATCTTCTCTTTGGTGAAGAGGTATGAGTGGGACAAGGGCTGTCTCAGAGGATTGAGGGGCCCTGTGCAAAAGAAAGTCGGGGGCCCCCTAAACTTTGCATTACCTTATTGATATAGTAGCATCTTTTAAGCACATTCCATGGAAAGAAGGAAAGTAACCGACAATCTTGCTAATGATTTCAAGAAATTTACATGTGTAGTAAGTCGTAGGTAGTTTCGGGTAATAGGCAGGTTTCCCCACACCATCTGAAAGATATGCTATCCCAGGCACAGTGCAGCGGCACCTGTTGCACTACCCTAGGGACGGAACTGGCTGCACGCAAATATTTATTAGAGTACCTCCTCCACCAGCAGGCACGTAGGTTGAGGGGCTTCAGCCCCCCTCTGAAATTTCAAAACATATTTTTAATTTAGCTTTACCATGTATGTATTTATATTGGATGAAAAATACAAGGGTTCCATAGGGGAAAAACGTAAGAACAAAGCTGTTTAACTTAAAAAAGTAGCCATAAATAAACTGCAATTCTGAATAAAATTGTACAACGAGAGGATCCCCCAGGCTTCAGATCAAGCCCCCCCCCCTCCCAAAATTCTGGCTACCTCACTGTCCACTGGTACCAGAAAGAAAAGCCTTTGGGGTCACATTTAGGGCTTCCTTCACTGCTGAATCAGCCTTCTGGTAGTAGTAGAATTTATTTTAGGGTGCGTCAACCACTGCGGTCATTTTGCGTTACTCTCATTTTTAAGTGAACAAAATATTAGTAGGTAATATAAGACAAATTTTTCCATTTACTTTACAAGTGATAAAATATGCACGCCACTTTCTAAATCAAAGGAATTTATAAAAAACGTGTTTATATTTTATAAAATAAATTACTTGGATGAGACTATATGGAGAATTGTCTAGGATAGTTTCTAACGTCCTGTTAACCTTGCGTATATCTCGGGAAGACCGGTATTTATCACCCTTTGTCAGGATGTCTAACACTCCAAGGGGAGTCTCAATCATCACACCAAGTGTATTAAGTTGAACATATTATTGCTGGCAGCTAGTGGTACAAGGAGTTGGCGCTGAAAGAGGGAGTGAATAAAATGTTTGATCATAGCAGAGTTCAATCAGTGAGCGTGGTAATTTAAATAGCTATTATGATAATATTAATACGTATTATATAAAACCATAATGAATGTACTGAAGGCTTGGAGGAGGATGCAGAAGAAGAAATATTACTGGATCATAACACCTCTGCTTCTGAACATGACACTTCTTCATATGATAGTTCTAGAGATGGAGCTAACAAGACTGAAGACACAGGGAAGTATGTACACATTGGGAAGGATGCGGCCACCCTTTGGAGCAAAACAAAGAAAGGCACTTACGAGGCAAGGTGAGTCACAGAAGAACCCTTTGAATTGGACACAATGCACTTCTCAAATGCATGGTTGATGAAATAATTTAATACATCAAAAATACTTTTTTTAAACAACGCTTATATTCAAGTGTACTAAAAAGTAGAAGAAACTTTTTAGCCGTAAACGAATATTGAAATTGTTTGTACATTTTAATCTTTAAATTAATTGTGCAACGGTTACTTGACATTTAAATTATTAGAATTTCTTCTCACTATAAATGCTAATATGATGGTTGCAATGAAATGCAACAACGTAGACGATGCTATGTGGGTTGCGTCATGATAGGATAAAGAAATATAAAATGTTGGTCATTTAATTTTAGTAGATTAACTTGGTAATTAGTTAATTTAATGACTGATTCATGCACTGTCATTGAGAGTAGGTAAGTGTGCCAAATTTCAGCTCGTTGGAACTACATTGGGAAGTGGGTTCGATTACAGGATTCCACCCAGACTAAGTGCAAGTTGAAATAAGTGTTGTAATTATACGAAATTTGTTTGAAATATAGATTGCTCTCTCAACGAACACCATAATCACATATAGGTTGATATCAATGTCAATATAGTGCAATGCCCATGTGCACCTAGTCCAGTCATTTTTCCTATTTTCATTATGCGATATATATTTAAGAAATACAAGTTTGAAAAAAGAAATAAAAAACAAAATTATTGAAACAAATTTTAATCTGGTGTTACTTCGAAGCAATTCACAGAAAGTAATATGTTACTCTATGTAAAACTATGCATTCTGAACAATGCCCCAGACATTATACTATGTTAAAGCAAGTTCAAAGAGTTTCAAGAAAGTCACAAAATTGTCATAGGTCTTACTTTTTTTTCAGCTTCGGACCACTGTCAGACAACTCCCATAAATAAAATGCATTAGGTTTCCACCATGCAAGGACGAAAAAACAATTATTCTACTTATGGACGCCGAAGATGTTTCCAATGAAAATGGAGAACAAAGGAATGTTTTCATAAAACAAGATTGGGAGACTGAATAAACTATATATATCTTATATTTGCTACCATTAATTTTTTAAATCTATTGCTTACAAAGAGAGGTTTTCTATAACTTCTCACAGTTGATTATTGAATAACAATGATACTAATCACAGATAAAGTCTGTACTTGAGAACAATGTTCATTTTGCATTGTGAAAAAATCAGAAATATTTTGAATTCTATTACATTCAGGTAAAACTTGTGCAACGTATGCCCAAGAAATCATATAATATGCAAATTATTAAATTGAATTTTTGCTCTTTGGGAAAGTTTACAGATCTCTCATGTTCATTTGATTTAAAAATGACAAAACCATTACTTGTGGAATTATAGTATGCGTAGAGCTTTGCAGGATTTGTGGCTGTTACCTCCATGTCTACATTTTGTTAAAAATAAATTTTTAATTAAAAATGCTATTACATCATTATAATATGTTAAGATTCTCTATAATACTCTCAATCAGTTTTTAAGAAAGGTTATTAGGGTTCAGGTTGATATTTCATTGAGACAAAGATAAGATCCCATACCTACTTATGCCCATTTTTGCAATTGAATTCCACAGGTGTTTCATTGGATTTTCATAAACTAGGTACATTGTGTACGTGATAAAAAATGTCAGACGCGGGGCTCAGTGCAGTGGCACCTGTCGCACTACCCTAGGGACGGCACTGATAGTACAGAGATGGAACCAATTACCTGCACAACCAATAATCAGGCCAACTGCTCCACCAAGCATCGGGAACTGGTGGTGATGCGGCTTTGCAGAATTCAAACACTTGCACAGCTCCAATTATATAAGAAATCTTATTTCAGAACATTCGAAATAAGCGAAACAAGACAGTGATGCCATCTATGTCCAAACAATCATAACTGCACAAACTAACCCAGCGCATGCATAAAAATGTACAAGACATGCTAGGCACCTTTAACTCACCTGCAATTACAAAAATCTGAATGAAGCATGTGCTTCTTACACCATAGTTCGAAAAGACCTTCAAGAAAACTTACTCGCAAAAAAACAGCTCAAAATTTTAGTTTGACATCTGAACTCTTCTCATGTATGTTATTTGAAGCAAAATCAGAAAAACTTTGTGCATAAAACTAAACTAACACGCCAGAAGGTTGTCCTTTGCTTTGTCCTCAACAACAGCAAATATTATCAGTAACGAGTCAGACAACAATCCTGCCCCCCTTTGCTTTTTTAAGCTTTGTACACATTTTTAGGTATTAATCTCATTTCAGGCACGAAAACATCTGAATTTCCAGATATCTAGAGCCACCGTATTTAAAATTGCCAAGCCTTTCAAGCAAGATAAAGAGGGGGTAATAAATAACAGCTTTGAAAAACCTACAGCTCCTCTGCATAACCGCAACATTATGACAATGAAGCAACTCCACACCTGTGTACCGTTCACATCCCAAGAGCCACTCACTTCCACATGAACAATTTATGCATATAATATATACCTATACATGCAACAATAATTTAGTGTGAAGCAACTAAGGAATGAGGCTTCAAAAAAATCTAAAACAATTTCCCTGCTTTATAGTCTGTGTAAAAGATGTAATTACAAATCCACTAACTGACACACATCACTTTTTTAAGCTATCTGCTTCACTTATCCTTAAATACCTTAGTGATTCAACAGCATCTCAATACTCAGCTGTGTCAATCGACACCATGATTACAAATGATTTATTCACTTTGATATTCCAAATTAAGGCCTGAAAGTGACTGACTCGGGGCAACTATGAGGTCCAGAACTACTTGCCGTGCAAAGTGCCAAAATTCTCACTAACATCTCAATAAACATGCCACTAAAATGACATAACTTATTACCATGACTAACTCGCTTCCAGAACAAGTTTCAAATACTGCAACCAAAGCCACAACTCACAGTAGCATTTCACAGGCATCAATCAGCCTTAAGCATATAAACAATTTGGCATTAACCACAGATCAGGAGGCCACTAATATAATAAATATTTCTGCCAATGCACAAACCCATAAATTCTTAGACTACTGCCAACTGGTATGGGTCTTCCTATTCGCAGTCATACTTGAAAGATTGTACAATATCAGATACCTCGTTAATAAATTCACTTTGATCCCTTAACACCCTTATGGGTACATTCATATTATCTCCCTAAGGCCCTTTTCACCTTTAAATCAATATTAATCCCTAGCATTGCACAAATAAGCACTTCAATTCGTGTGAAAAGAAAGCATCTCCATGATCTCAAGACAAAAAGACTCACCAAGATGATAAGTGATCCTCTCAATTTTATTAAATTACAATAAACAAGTGTAAACAATTTAGATTAAAATAGCAGCATCGAGCAAAGAATTATCCCATGTCATTTTGCAATCGTATCTATACAAATATTTATTGTACATTACTCACAAAACTCTTGAACAACCTTTTGCCAAGATATGCACATATCTGAGTGCCAAATTAAGTTAAATATAGGACTCACCCAAATTCCAAGCATAAAAACTTTTTTTTCAAGTCTCCATTCAGTACAGAAATGAGATGCAGTGAGATTAATTGCTTTCAATTCCACATTAAAAACTTGATACATGCAAAAGACAAAAAGATATGGACACTGGGAATAGATAAATTTTTAGTGGCAGTGTCAATTTGCCACTCAAGATAACCCTGGTCCTACTTACTTTGCACAATCAGCTATATCTACACACAGCAACCCGATGAAAACAAAACAAGTAGAAGACTGATTTTTTAAAAACTCACAATGTCATTCACAATAAAAATACACCATTAAAAAGCAATATTTGCCGGAAGATGTTATGATAATGTAATTTCGTGTGTTGAATCCTTAGGACATACACAACCATACCACACTGACACAACATTACATTGCATTTCTTCCAATAAATTTGCACAAGAGAGTAGAGCATTTGAGTGATGCAAACAATTCGGAACGAACAATTAACTGCCACTAAGAATAGAATTGTACTGAATTACCTCTATCATGCACAAGCGCTACTCTCTTGGTCTTTTAGAAAGTATCACACAAATTCTACAGCAGCAAAAGATACTTTTTGACAAATAAAATAATTCACTGCCTTTTTCTCTAGGAATCACATTGTGCACTACAAATGTTAATGGTCTAGCTCCTTCAATTCACTCAATTTTTCCCCCACTCAACATGTATTGCTTTCAATCGACGCATTTTGTGTAATATGTGTAACTGCTGAATCACTCTTGCCTACCACAGATTGCTTCAGACATCATGTGGTCTATAAAGAGCCCATTCCAGTGGCAGTCATACTCCACGCCTTTGAGACATAGGGTCACAACTGAGGCAGAGACAGGGAGGCGGTGACGAGCACTAAGCAAAACATTCTCATTGTAGAGGGCATTCCTTTTGACACTCGCAACCTATCATATCATCATCACACATTAAAAATACATGGCCTCCAAAGAGATGCTACATATTTATTTGATACTTCCTTCTCTGGCATCACAGTTACAAGAAGAGCAGGGAAAGGGACAAAAATGATTTTTATGCCTGAATTGTTGCTTCCAAACACTAAATACATTAAAAAGAAGAACATACTCTAGTTTTTTCTTAAACCAGCAATTTATGACAATACAAAATTAGGTCAGTCAGTCTTTGCCATGATGCCCCAAGAACATTTTGGGGGTTGTAGAAGCAAATTGTTGACCACATCCTGCACAGCACACGTGGCTAGCTGGCTTGTTGTTTGGGTGGGCGGGAGGGTGGGCAGGAGGTGAGTATGAGCAGATGGTAGCAATAAAGCTGAAGTAACACTAACTTGCTATGCCAATGGCTATGTGTTAACAGGGTAATGATCCAAGCCTAGCAAAAATGTAATTCCATAAGCTTAAGTTCTTCATAATACCCTAGTTTAAGTACCAGTTAATACTTAACTAGCATCACAATTCAGGGCATGGTGAATTAATTTTGCTCATAATACTCAAATACAAACAGTAAATACTTGGAATGATATCTAGGAATCACCAACAGAATAATGCGTTAATAAAAACATTCAATTCCAAGTGTTCAAACAAGGATTATTTGAAGTTTGAAAAAGAAAACAATTTAATTTTTCTTAGTAGTAGTGATTAAAACTTATGTCAGATCTCAAGCTCCAGGATTTCTCAACAGAGGTTATCAGTTTGCTTCCAAGAGCATTCAGACAAACAATTTCAACTATACGAATTTATTTAACAAACTCATACCATCTAAACACATCTGCATCACGAATAGTGTCATTAAGTTTTGTTAGAAGTCAACATCAAAGGTGTAGAAATTAAAGTACAAAGGGCACAGAGTGGACCTCTACAGGGGAGGCAGGGAGTTGCAAAAGACAGGCAGGGCATCAAAAAGGCGACGGGAGAGAATGAGACGAGAGAGAGAGAAAATCTTACCCAACGACAACGATGGCACAACCACAGGCACCAATCAAGCCCCCCGCCCCCTCTCCCAACCAATCAACAAACAATTGCCCCCCCTCTCTCTCTCCCCCCACGCAACAAAGCTCCTCTCCCAACCAACCCCACCCCCCCTCTCCACATACTCCCTCCCATCTATCTCTCGCGCACACAGCCACACGCAAACAGGCAATCACAAGCACACACACATACATTCACCCTATGCTGCCATACCAATCCCTAACTCAACATTGCCAGGAATCACCACGCAACCAACCCCCCTGACTACTCCTTTACGCAATCCTCTTCCCCTCGTACACCTCCTCCCCCTTCTCTCTCTCTCATTCACACACACACAAACATGCCTTCTATCTTGGTATACGCACGCACAGCATTGCTTTCCTGCTCCTGGCCACGCAAGTGCCCCCATGCGTACAAACCATCCCACCCACCCCCTTCCCCCTCCGCCCTCCCCCACCCCTCTCCTCCTCCCACTACACAAGCACGCGCACACACATGCCCTTGCTCGCTTCCTGCACGCACGATCGGGGGGGGTAAGGGTGGAGGGGGGCAAGGAGGGGGGGAGGGCAAAACAAGGGGGTTGGAGGGGGTGGGAGGGGGGCAGCTCCCTCAGTCCACAACGGAATGGCCACGCCCAATGAACAAAGAGGATGAAGAAGAGACCACCGTGGAGACACAAGCGGTGCACTGGCCATTGCCACTGCCTCACAGTTACGACACATCCTGATCCTCCACATCCTGCAACTGTTCCTTCTGCTCCGTCTCGCCTACAAGGGACAAACAAACGCCACCATTAGCACAAGGAAGTTCACACACCCTCTCAGTCCACATGTTCAAAAATGATACGCAAGCACAACACTCCTCTCACAATATTTCTTCAATTTCTACAATCAATCTTCAAATTGCAACCTATTTAACACATCATGGGTTACCTTGCAACCAAGCCTTGGGCTTGGAAGGCAAAACGTGATAATGCCTATATGGTTAATTAGAGAGCTTTCATCAAAATTTTATTTGTTAGATAAAAACTTCCCTCGAGAAATAAAAAAACAACACAACCTGGCCTCTATGTACACCCTGAGATAGGCCTGTGCGATTATTCGATTAATTAAATTGTCGATTCAATTAATTTTACAATTGATCGATTATTTCAGCACATCGATGTCGATTGCGGTATTTTGCAGTAATCGACTCAACTCAGTTTTTTTCAAGTGTCAATTGTTGCTCAATTGTTATTCAATTCACAATTATTGTCCGGTAGGTAGTCGATTAATTGAAGATTATTGACGGTGGTGACAGCCACCACCTACCCTCCAGAATTTAGCCAGAAAATATTCGGCTATATCGGCAATGAGCACTGTGACCAAGAAGTTGTTCAGTCTCGGTGGAAACATTGTCATCGACACACGCCAGTGTCTGTCGGATGAACATGCTGAGGATCTCATCTGCATGTCTCCAAATGGCGACGAATATTCCTTTTGTTAATTAATAAAAGCTAAATGCTTGAATTATTTTGTGGTTTTTCAAATTAGTTCTTTCATTCTTCTCATTGCCAAAGGAATTCCTTAGAAAATCACGATCCAATTGAGTCCTGTCAATTGATTGGTCTTTGTCAATTAATCGAATGGCTTCAATTAATTGTCATTTCTTCAATTCCAGACAATTGAATTGACAACATTTCCAATTATTTTTATAATTGATCGATATCTATTTTTTTCGATAATCGCACGGATACCCTGAGATAATCATAAACGTGCTGAGATGCTACACCACTAGTCTACAAAGACCTTGCGGTTTGAAATTGCTAATTTAGCATTAATTCGCTTCTTTATTTAACAGTTAATATGTTTAAAATTCTTGAATTGTCTATAAATTGTTCCCATACAGCAAAAAGCAGAATCATTCAGTAATGGATGCTTTTCCCCATCACATCATACACTACCTTAAATAGACACGTACATACACACCGATCACTAACATACTACAAGACTTTCTTCGTGCTTGTTAGGGATGTCAACCTTAATATCTTTCTTAGTCAGCTCAACTGACAGGTTCACATCAAAGAAATATATCTCATTAACATCACTTTAGAATAGTTAACACATCCAATATTGAAACAACATAAGTGATATCAAATGGCATTGGCGAAATATAACATTGAAATATGATGCGCCGCTTTGGTGTGGCTTGAAATATAATGTGTGGGGACCATCACATTACAAAATCATTATAATCCTATGGAATTCGGGTGGATTTTTTCAAAGAGTGAAGAAATATCAGTGGTTTAATTAATCAAAACAGAGATTAACTTAGGGCCGTATCCAGAAACCTCACTACTGCTGGATACGTCATCAGATGGTGACGTAGCTGCTATAGCGGCCGAGCTCCGCTACAATCACCCGCTGCAAAGTCTAGTGAGGTCCATGCCATGCTACTCGCTACAAGTGCCGCTAACTAACATGGCCGCCGGATTTTGTCTGCTTATCGTCTCGCATTTATAATTAATAATTATTGACGTTTAAAGGGCTATAAGCTCATGATAATCATTTCTTATTATGTAAAAATATAGTAGGAATGCTTCAACAACGGACTTTGATGCTGATGAATTAATATTTTACTTAACATAACTATTTATAACTTCTGTCAACAATACCGTGATGAAACCTCTTCGGCTTCACAGTTTTAATTGCTATTAACTTCCGAACGGGTCCTGTCATGCCTTGAAAACCATTTATAATTAAAGAAAAACAAATTATGTACATATTTAATGTCTTGCCTTGATGCTCGTGACATACTTTTTAACGTAAAATAACTACTGTCAACACAACTATGCTGAAACCTCTTCGGCTTTGCCGTTATAATAGGTACTAACTTTGGTATGGACCGTGGCTTGCCTTGTAAACCATTTATATTTTTATATAAGTGTCCAAAGAAAGTTGAAATCACCGCTTTGTGTCTGTGAAATTTACAGTTTGCGTAAAATACTCAAAACAAGAAAGCCGTCTTCCAGCCAGCTCTATCCATACTCAGTTACTGCTAGTAAAAGTAATGAGAGTTCCAAGCCATGGAAAACCATGTACAATTGCGTTTAAGCGTACCTAAAATGTGTAATTTTGATACTGAAATGATGAGTAAAAGTTTATGGGAATGTCTCAGAGATAGATGGAAATGGCATAGTGCTTCTACGTCCGTTGGCAATATCTCGTTGTATTCATCTCATAATGAATGTCACGTACATCTTTGGGCGTTATAATGCAATGCATATTTGAATATCCCACTACACAAATGCGATCGACAGTTGTACGTGTATATTTGCCACCCACCATGACGAGTGATGTTGGTGAGGCGAAGGATTATTCAGCAATAGCTACCTTCAAAAGAAATGAGAGCGCAAACTTTTCATAATTAACGTCTAGAATTAACAACATTTTATTTAAAAAATCACCAATAAAGTTGGTTCCGACACTTCGTGAGCAAAACTTGATGGGGTATTGCTTTCCCACCCAACTTGGCGCCTGGTACACCGGCCGGCTTGCCCCGGCAACTACCGGCCCCGGCACTACCGCCGGGGCGGTAGTGCCGGGGCCAGACGGCAATCATCGGCGATCGGCAGTATACTATAGTCAAGACGCATGGTACCTAGGTACTTGTCTAGAGTTTCCCGAATGCGCAGATCGTCATCATGTATCGGCAGGTACTCTATGATAATTTTGCCAATTTTTTGAGGCATTTAGTACATAATGAAGGCCATCAGATTCCGAGAAGAAACTTGAGGGACTGGGAGAATCCCATGGAAATACTAACGCATCCGTTTTCTTGGACTCCAATACAGCTTTCCTCGCGACAACTAAATTTACTATTACATTCTTCTCCTCCGTGGAAATCCTGCTCCCTTCCCCTGTCTCCATTTTGTTTACTAACAAAGTCACGTTGAGAATTCGTTATTCAATTATCGCCCTTAGTTCCTCCCGATGCCCGCATCTAGGGGAACATAAATGTCACTACATTCGTCTACGTCATCAATGTAGCCCAAAATAAATGTGGCAACACTGCCCCCACCAATTTGGAGCGATTTGGAGTAGCGGGGTTTCTGGATATAGCATGCAGCAGCAGGCTCCGCTGCAGGTTCAGCACTGTTTCTGGATGCGGCCCCTAGTGTGGTTGCATCATGTGATCATATACTGGACCATCGATCAAATATAGAACATTCTAACATTTCTCAAATGATCATGGGTTAATTCACACGAGTCATGAACGTCACGTGAATGACAATTCGCAAGATTACACCCATGAACACAGTCTATCAAGGAAAATAATAACAAATGGATGTCTTTCCTGGCCTGATTAACTAACTTCTGGCCCAAGAGTGAAAGGCAGAAGCAAAATGCAGGAGTTCCAACAGGTTACAACAGCCCCGTCCTTTTCCCAGCACAGGTGTGCAATAATACCAGCAAATTGGTCTCTAATGGCAGGCAAAGCCACACGCACTGGCAATACTAGAGATGGGAAAATTACCGTAATTTTTATCCGAGGTAAATTACCACGGTAATTTTTGAAAATTACCATAATTTTCCTGTATTTTTTAGTTTTAAGTATTAAGTACAGCAAATGTATGGTTAAATAAGAAAGCCAATAGCAATAGGAAGGGAATAATGATGTTCAAACCATACCTAATACAACATTAATGAATTAGAAATTTTATAAATTGTAAAAAGAACTACGGCAGCAACACGCAATCTGCGGCTTTCTTTTATCAAAGTATGAGAAATTTTCAAGAAGAATATTCTAAAGCTTTAATCTTATAATGTTATAATTTAAGGAAAATATTCCAAAAATGAATTGCACATGCCTCAACTTATAATTAAACACGTAGGAAATGTAAACTTGGCTTAAAAGAACATGTTGGGAATTTATCTGCATGAAAAATTATCTCAAACATAGGTGAATTATCTAGAAAATTATGGTAATTTACAAGGGAGGCGGTAAATTACGAAAAATACCATATTAATTTACGAAAATTACAGAGGTAATTTTCAGAGGAGCCCATCTCTACCGGCGATACATATAACGAACATGCTACTTTAGTCTCTGATGGTGGCTATATTTTTACATCACAGTGAAATGAATTTCTACGCCACCAAATGAGCTGAATTATTTCTATAATAGAAAATAACAAAAATATTGTAATTAACGTACCACTTTCTCCATCTGCTTGCATATCAGACGTCCAAAGGGTTAGATTATCCCTCAAGAGCTGCATTATGAGGGTTGAGTCTTTATAACTTTCTTCTGAGAGGGTGTCTAACTCCGCAATGGCATCATCAAATGCTGCTTTCGCTAGTCGACAAGCTCGGTCAGGTGAGTTGAGAATCTCATAATAAAACACTGAGAAGTTAAGAGCAAGACCCAGCCTGAAACAAGAGTAAAGAAATCAAATTAATTGAGTTAATTATAAAACTAGCTTTCAAGGATTACATGCATTGACCATATCCTGAGCTAGGCATTATTACAAACCTCAATACACATGGTTATAGAAGGGGTCACACATTGGATCTGAAGTCATTAAAACATCATCCTAACACAGAAAAAACTCTGATTGGGACAAAGAGAATACAAATAACAAGAATTTCAATCAACCCCTAAAGTGCACATGAAAGCCAACTGAAAACTTCGTGGATCTCTCCATTTTCCGGGTTTGCACCGCGTTGGTAGTCATAGGTTGACGACAGTTTCTCCAGGATTCCAACAGGCGTCTTCAGGGCGAAACGCGGCACAAACCCAGAAAATGGAGAGATCCACGAATCCAGAACGCCACGGAAAACTACG
Source organism: Pyrrhosoma nymphula (assembly GCA_963573305.1). Lineage (NCBI taxonomy): Eukaryota > Metazoa > Arthropoda > Insecta > Odonata > Coenagrionidae > Pyrrhosoma > Pyrrhosoma nymphula. The sequence continues at coordinate 1,080,108 of OY754330.1, forward strand.
ATCCAACAACTGAAAACTCATTAATAAGGAGTTGTGAACAAAAGCTCTATTTCCAGGTTGACTTTAAAATTCTGGTTTTCCTGGATTTCTCCCCATTTCCTGACTGATTTCCATTAGTTACCTGGAAGAATACAGGCACACATTTAATAGAAATTTATGGATCACCACGTAAGAATGATTCTTAACTTTTGTGAAGATATGTCCTCTTCAAACACTAATTTAAAATTGATCAACGATCTTAAGTCAGAAACTGGTCAGCGATTCGAATTAATTGTTCCCACATCATTCTTAGTGCCCCTGTCCTTATGACACAACCAAATATACAAACTTATTTCTCTCATTACTCCTTGTGGCACACTAATGCTGAAGCATTTGAGGTGTCCTACAGCACAGCATTACACATGGCTAGCAAACACACTACCACCACATGCTACAATTTGGACCACGTGTCACAACGTATTTTAAAGACAAAGCATCCACACGTCCTCTTTCAGGGTGTCCAGTGTATTTCAATTATTTTTTTCCGTGAGATTTCTGGGCAAATTGTTGACTTGGGGTCTTATTCCACTTCGTAATTAACACTTTTTATCAAATTTCCTACTTTACTGGTAAGAAAAACATCCAAAATTTTGGGGACTACTCCAAGTAATATAAAAGAGGAAAAAAGGTAAATAAAAGCAAACTAACATCCCAACCCACTTCCTCCTCATGGCTAAAGAAATCAGTCTTTTATGATAAGGGGTACAAGCGCCTCCCACAGGCTAACGGTTGCTGTTATTGAGTATACCCTACTGAAATGTCTTATATGCTGGTGCAACTAATATGCCGTCAAATACTTTATTAATAGCAACAAGGAAAATTACTTAACATCATTTATAGAATAGCTTCAAATAAGTACTCCTGAGGTTATTAACTTCCAATCCAGACAATAAAAAATAGTTAACTACCCTATTTCATCCCACCTGATTTTAGACCCTGAGTACAACAGGTTGAAATCCAAAAAGCTAGAAAAAGAGTGGAAGTGCTTTCCTCAGCGTGGTACTTGAGACTTCATGTAGTCACCCTTGATAGACAGATGCAAGTGAAAACAAACTTCATTTACAGCAGTTATCACTTACTAGCAAATACAAACAGCTCAAACGACCAAAGTCCACAGAAAAACACCAACCCATGATTTTCCCTGATCTCTCTCGTATTCTAACTGTAGTGGTACCTAAACTAAGAGATCACCCACTACATAAGAACTTATTTTTTTATATATAACGGTTTATTAACTCCACATTACAGTGAACTATATTTGCTTTTATGTTAGTGTTCTTAATATAAGAAACTGGTGGACACTTTAAATAGTTAATTTGTTGATCTTCGTGCAGCAAAACACTTAATAAGATGATAGAAGAGAAGTTATTCATGTCATGAGACTCGACAAAGACTTCCAAGGGTGGATCAACAGCGAGAAGTTGCAACCCTTGGCAAAGCTGTAGATTGAAACAAATTTTAGGGTGTTATATTCCACAGAGGAAAAATCATTCGCATTGACCAGGATCCCGGTCAAGGCGAATGATTTTTCCTCTGAGGAATATCATATTTATGTGCACTTGCGGGTGACTCCGTAAAGGTTACTACCGTGGCTAGTCCCGGTATCCTCAAAATTAGTAAATTTTAGGGTGTTTAACAGAGTCTGTCTGCTTGCCAGCAGCAACATACACAGATGTAGCTACTGCATAGATAATACGCTATTGACACTAGACATAGGCATAGGTTTGTAGCTAAGGAGCCTGTCAGAGGAGAAACTCCACCACCATAAAAACACCAGAGGCATCAGGAGTGGAAGGTATTCTAAAGTCCTCATTTTGTCCACCTAGATACAAATCTTAATGCTCATTAACATTCGCGTTACATGATGATCTCACATTCATGACTGAAAGTACATAAATTTGCGGTTTTCTAACTTTAACATTTCCTCACCCCTACAACCCATGCAGGTAAGCTTTCCCACCATTCGTTCACATCTACTGGTATACATAATAAAGCACTTTGCAATACCTGAACCTTCCATTAATATCAAATTGTTGAGCGTTAAAGCTAAGCTATCTGACAGTGTTTACCTGAATCATAAAACTGGTCCAAAAACTACTTTAAGCTTTAGCTGCAAGATAAATTGTGCTTTACATATATTGAGTGAAAATTTCTATATCAATTCATAAACAATGCATTTTGCAGGAAATCATCCATTGATAGATGCTAATGTACAAACTTGCTATAGCCACGAGCCTCCAACTTCATCTAGTGGTGGTAAAATGACAGACGCCAGGAAAATGTTCGCTTACTCATCGCCTACACGACGCTGTGTTCATTAAAACAATTCACTCACTTACTCCTCACGACACAACAGGTGTCACCTACCACTCCAAGCATGATTTGGTCTTCCTCTTACAGGCTTGGTTGTAGCAATAAAAAATTACCCTAATAAATATAGTTCTAATGGTATCAATTAGAAAAAAGTAGAATCATTCTATATTAAAGACAGTTGCAAACACCTATTGTTATTATATACTTGAAAATTCAATAGCTGCCTATACAATTCTGGAATATCGTAAAATATATTCTCTGCACGTATGATTGCCATATTCAAGCCAACATTTTAGTTAAGTATGTATTACATTTATCATTGTATAGGGACGCGCTTATTTATAAATATGTAGCCGGGAGCAACACACATTGTTGGTATCTGTTTGGATTGTACGTTAGAGTTAATAAAGTAAGTTGATTTCAATGGAGAGACTGGAACGTTGACATCTTTTCCACACCTCAACAATTTTTAATCTGAAGGGTCTCCTGAATCATGGAAAGTATTCACCAGTCTGTGATCTAGGGTTCACCAGAATAACTCCATAAATGTACCTTACGAGAAATCCCCAGGTAATCTAGACTACCCCACACCCCCTACAGTCTGGATTAAAGAGGGTCTACTGTATTTCTATTTCAGTTGTATGCACACGAATGAATTTACAAATAATAAATCTGCATTAAAATAGTTAAGATTATGTTCATTAAGAAGACCACTGCATTAGTGCTGTAGCAACCAGACTAAGACAGGTGAATCTCAATTTCTTTTTTCCCCCGAGTTTTCCATGTTTTCCAGACAAATTTACATTTTCCAGGGCCTTGCTGCACTTTGTTTCTAACGTTTTAAATGAATTTATGATAAAATCGGCATATTTTGCCAACATGAAAAATATGAGAAATTTCAGTGGAGCCGAGGGGCGACCATGCATGATCGCTGCAGACATGTGATGCTTGGAGTGATCCAACTTCAATGAGAGACTTTAAGACGCATAAATGGTAAGCTACTCGGAGAGATCCACTTTCGCAGTGAATTCAGGTCCAAGCAAATGATTTTAAAAAATTTGAACATTTATGCATCTACATGGTCAGTAACTACCGGTAAGTTCCATCTGCCTTCAATTTCAAGGAGTTTCCTCAATGGTCATGGAGAGGGGTGGCTACCCATTCCAAAAGCACTTACAATACACACAACGAATAAATGATGTAACATCAGACAGGGATGAAATGCAAATGGTAATGCAAAAACAGACTCCAATGCTCTGATGTCAGTTGATTTACTCTTTTTTGCTGACCTTCAAAAACATGTACGTTTAAGAAGGTGGATGTAAAGAGATACTTTGACGCTCCCAAAACAAAATGATTAGAATAAATTAATGGTGAGTTATTAACTAAGCATTTTAGTACAATAAAATTTAGGTTAAAAAGGCAGTGATTGCTGTACTTAGCATGAGCATTTCGGAAACTGTGAATAAATTGATTCATGATAGGTACGGATCTAACACCCGAAAAAATTCAATTAGAAAAAAATTGTACTTGTAAGATTTAAGGCTTTCCCGGTGAATACTCGTGTAGATTTCTCAGGTTTCCACCCGAGTGATGTTGGTGTGCTGCACTGACTTAATCCTGAGGACGATGCCAGACTATGTCGTCAAAACGTCGGTGCAGCACACAAACATCACCCGGATGGAAACCCGAGAAATCTACATAAAATTATATTTGTTGGACAATACACTAATTATAATTAGCTTGGGTTGCCCCTGTACAGTGGCACTGTCGACTTCAAACCTGAGGGCCATGATTTCAATACGCAGTGCCCTCTATATGTATTTCCGCTTCTGCAAAAACATTTCTCCAAACATTGAAACGAGGAGAGTTGAGATTATTGGGAGAGGATTATCAATTATATAAAAATGCCCAATTATCTACATAGGTTGCCGGTCGAATGGTTTTCGTATAATAGGGTAGTTTCCTTCATCAAAGAAAACAGAATTCATTTATTGCGACAGGTGCCCCAGCATAAACGTATTCATTACATGCAAATTATTTGGATTAAAAAGTCTTAGTTTACAAGTAAATTGAATGTTAATTTTAAGTTCATTTGAAATGGCTCGGAAATGGCGGAACAGCGGCAGCTCTTATGATGACGTAACAGGTAGATAGTCAACATTGCGAGGTATATGGAATTGTCATCGACTGTACTTACTATTGTATTTCAGAGTCCCTAAAATCTGGTGAACCTGTATTAATATACCTCGATTAAAATACTCAAATTTCGGAAAGTTTCCTCCATTGAGCATGCCATTAAAAGAAGTTTTCTAGGCTCCTACGCTACCTGCTAGTACAGAGCTACCGCGAAGGAGTTCTTCGCGGCGAGCGTCGCATGCGCAGTGAAATGAATAACGAAACTGCGTACCTGTGACTTCGCGTTCTGTGGTGTTCCGGCCTAGATGTTTACGTTTTGATCACTTTCGTTTTGACAAACATTTCCTTTATCTCATCTTCTATTCCTTTCATTTACCATTCCTATCATTCATACCTTGCATATTTCATTAGTTACCTTTAATCATCAGTTCCTTTTGCTGATATACAAAGCCACAAGGTTTCATGAGAAGAAGTTAAATGGCTTTACAAACTGGTTTTGTACGGACAATCTACTGTAAGTGGATGTGGCCATGGTGGTGGAGTTCTTTAGAGAAGATGTTCGGTTTAGTGCAGGTGAAATCAGAGGAGTAAAGCAAGGTACTCTCTTCTGACAGCTTTTAACCACAAAATTCTCCTCTTCTCGATTATTGGAACCGCGACGTAAGCTTTCTTGCTATCGCTAAATGTTGTTGTGTGACACTGCGGCACAAAACAATTTTTATAAAGCAATGTCCTCGGAGGCATGTTACTGGTACTCCTTGGAGAATATGATGCTGATCAGCTGATGCAGTGAATCAAGAGTTCCCATCAATTGTCTGTGATCACGGTGAGGGGTGATCAACGCATTTTAGTTGTTTTAGTATTTGCTCATACATAGTTTGCTTCGAGATTTTGCCACCCATTATGCTATTGACGGTAAGCCTTTTTTGCTAATTTCATGTTCTGGCAATGACACCTCGACAAAGTGGATGAATTAAATTAATGTGTAATCATATCATAGCTGCGGCGCAGCACCTGCTCTCCGTATAGTTATTAAGTGACGATTTCGTGCTTGCTTGCGGGAAATATTTCGAAATGAATACGAACAAAATGGTTTATTTAATGCTTTTCATACTAACTTTACCTAAAAAATAGGAGCTAGCACCATTAATTTGAGAATATATTACAATACGATTTTCATTCCCCATACCGTAACCATAAATGTTTCATTATTTTGATGAGGTTTCTCTATGCGACTAGAGCAGCTAAATTAATAAATAAAGCTCATTTCCATTTTACACCAAGTTTACTTTTGTAAATAGTTTTTTTCCCGTCAATAAATTTATTATTATTATTTAAGCTCTCTCGGCGGACGTCGTCTGCAGATAAGCAGCGGAGGCGAACCACCTAGCGGCAGATTGCGGTAGTTTCGTACGTACCTGTGACGTCACACGTAGGATTAACCAGCATGCAATAGTTTGCCGTCGCGTTTTCGCACCGTTGAATTTTTTCACTTTTTAATTAATAAGGAAAAATACTTAACGCCATTTAAAAATCGAACGGCTTCAAACACGTACTCCAGGGGTTATAAACTTCAGATCTAGGCAATAAAAAAAAAATAGGAAACCACCCTATTGCGGGAAATACCACCTCGCATGAGCAGACTTTTAGATTTCTCATAAATTTGGTAACACTAAGAATTTAATTCTTACGTCTCTTAGAACGGAATCAAGATTTCCGAGTGTAATTCTGTATCTGCTGACAGAGACATACAATCGCATTTCGGCATAAATTCTGATTCCTTTTGTAGAGGCCATTTTACATGGTAATTATTCAGTGTGGAATTTGCCTTGTTATGCAATCAGCCCCTTGGACTGCACGAAGGGAGGGGGGGGGTGGGGTGATGAAGCACAAGCTGTGAGCGGGCTCACAGTTACAAAAAGAGTATGAAATGAACAGGGAACGCAGGCTATGCTTAAAAGTAGTTGTTTCAGGCTTGATTTGGAGGAATATCATAATGAAAGAAAAAGACAGGCAATTTTCCCCAAGAATAAGGTTTTTACTCGACCGGTTTCAGTGTACAACACCATCATCAGGTGAAAATTATAGCTCAGACATCTGTATATATAATAAAATTGGAATGAGGGGAGGAAAAGGTTGAGAGGGGGAAGGGGTTGGAGAGAACAAGGATTGGGATTTGAGAGGAGGGTGAAAGGTGGGGGGGGGTGTTGACTGTGAGCCGAGCATAATGCAAAGGCGCAGGTTAAATCTCTCTCTCTGCCTTAAAGGAAATCAGCTGCCGTGCATTTTCCAGGGTTTTTCGGAAAAATACAAAAATGCCCTGCGTTTTCCAGGACAAATTATTTCCCTTAGTTTTCCAGGTCGCCGGACACCCTGTATGACCGTAATGACAATGACTCACCCTCTTCACCAAGCAGCTCTTTAGAATAGACTTATTGTAATTTTAAGAATTCATAAAGCAGGGCTCAGCTATAATTCAAAGCTATTATTTTTTTTAATAGTGGAAATTGTGGAAATTAATCAAGGAGGAAGGATATTAACCAAGGGAGCTAAGAGGGACATGTTTCATTTGTAGAAAGTACAGTACAAGGTGCCAGGAAATGCACACCCCTTGTAACACAGTAAATGTATATTAATATGGGGGTGTAAGTTCACAAGTTCTTCATAGATGGGTACATTAATGAGTTCATTTTGGTTATACTGAAGGAAAATGAATAATGCTTTCTAGTTCACGCAACTAAATGGGATATAACTTGGGATATGGGGATTAAATGGGATAACTAACAGGCTGGCAACTGATGTAGGTGTTTTAGTAATGCCTGTTTCATGTACACACTGGATAGTAACAATCATTTACTCTACAGACAGATGTGCCACACTTGCATCATTAGACACACAATTATTAATCAATCAAGGCCCATATGAAAACCAAACAGCATGAATAATTTCAGGCAGTACAAGAATAACACTAGTTAATGGTTGCCCATTCAAGACAATACTCAAATACAGTGAACCCTCGTATTTGCATTATTGTAAATTACATTTTCCCACAAATTACACCACTTTTGCAAAGTCCCATTCAATTTCCTATGTTTCCAACTTAAACAGAACCCCGAATTCAGACAACACATTTTTCAGTTTTCCCGCACTTTGCACCACAACACGCTCTTTCAAAAAATAAAATTCACTTCTCAAGTCCATTACTCATGCATATCATCCTTGGTAAAACACTTTTTGACTTCGTCTTGTACATATATGCAGAAAAATACGAAAGAGCAGCAATAGGACCTGTTTTGAAAGAATTTGAAAGTGGTGGAGATAGTATACAGCACAACTCGTAAAAGAAATTTGAAATACATCAACTCATAATCTGCCAGATATGATTCAAGCTATGAAATGAAACTTAGTCTTTTTTATGCAAGGCATTTTCAATCTAGTTAGCGATAATTCTATAATATCGTTCTTTTACTGTTTCTATGCATAAAAATGATAATAAATATCTGGTTTTAACTTCGTAAATCACTGAAAGATTTTTACTAACTTTTCCGGCAAATCTGTTGACGCCCCTGATGACGAGGACCATGTCGGACATCGAAACGCCAGAAAACATAGAACCTTTCACCCGTTTGGACACTCCAAAAGCTTTAATTCGCAAATAATCATTTTTAGAAAAAATATATATATGTTAGTATAGTGAGGAAAATTTGGCCATACCGAAATAAAAATGAAAACTAAGAAACATTTCAATGACACAACACTCTTTGCCACGGCCAATTGATTAATGTGATTGACTATCAGTTATTTCATTGTTTTTGATGCTATCGTCACGTCGGGAGTTAAGAAATTAAGGCTAATTTCAATGGAGCGGTTTAGTCTGCTTCATCCACATTGTGATTTCAGGAGGCTGGTGAGGATAAACTTCTACTTTTTTTCCAACCGATAGTTTTGTGCCATCACTTCACGCCGCTGGAATCGCTCCGACCGCTCAATATGGACATGGTCATAATATCTATGCTTACGTAGCAAAGAATTTTAATCAAGTTTCTTGCACCTTACAGCCAGAGAATAATCAATAAAGCATTATATTTAAGCATGGTTTTATGTGCGCCCCCATTAAGTAGGTTAAGTAGCCACGCCAAGTCAGTAAACTTATTTTTTACCTAAGTAGAAACTAAGAAGAATGAAAATGAATTCTTATCCAGATAAGATGAAAAATGAAAACTCATGGTGGATAACTGAGATAATTTGCACTGCCTGGATTCCAGAGTTATAACTATGATAGGCGAGACACAGTGTGTGCTGTTAAAACTCTTAAGAAATTACTTGGTAGTGATTGCTGTGAGCAAATGCTCAAGGAACTGCAGAAATTAGAAAATATATTTTTTTTAAACAAATCATGCTATATTCATTAGGTAGTTTCAATGGTTGCTAATGTCAAATATAATGTAAATCGCCATCTTCATCCTTTCTTAACTTTCAATTTTCTATTCATCTAAGATGTTTAATGTATTTTTTTCATCAAATATTAATAAATGAGAAGTGCTAGCTCAAGGAATAAATTATGACACTGCTTTTTTTTCAGTTTATCTGAGTTTCGTATTTTTACCCTTACTCCAGTAAAAGAACATGGATGTGTATGTGAAAATTCTACTTTTCCCACAATTTGCATTTTCCTGCGATTTACACTTTTTTTCTAGGGTCCCTGGAAAAGTGCTTTTTAGGGGTTTAACTGTAGTTCTATTTAGGTTCTTCTTACATAAGACTTAGGAGAAATATTATAAAATATTGTAGTAGAGAAATGAGTCTGGCTTTTATTTCAAGATGAACTGAGAATGATAAGTACACCCACTCACTGACCCTCTGAATTCATTCCAGGGAATTTCAACGTTAATTGAAACAGCATTACAGTTGAGCACCCCTAATCCAGAAATCCCTAATCCACGAACACCCATGATCCGGAAATCCAAAAATTTCCAAGGAGTGCTTTGCGGAAAACAAACTTTTCTGCCGAACCATGACTTCGTATTTACTGAAACCGTAACCCACACTTAACAAAAATTCTCCCATTAAAGAGCAAGTATTTCTTAGTTCTTTCAAATTATTTGTTAAATAATACAGAAGTTATTCAAATTTCATTGAATTTATTATAATTTATCGAATAAAAAACATCATGGACCCCATAATTGTACTTATTACTACCACAGCACCTGTAGTCAGACAAAATCCCTAATCCGGCATCGCCCGAGTCCCCAACGGTGCCGCATTAAGGGTGCAACTGTATTAGGGCAAGGGCCTAGCCACGTTGAAACACCGGTTCCCATCAGAACACCGAAGTTAAGCAACGTTGGGCCCGGACGGTGGTTGGATGGGTGACCCTCCTCCATGCCTCAACCAGGCATGGATGGAGAGATGATACTCCCTCCATACCTATACCGGCAGGCCTGAGAGGCCAGGCCATACCGGGCCGGTTGGAGGGAGGACATCCTCTATACCTGGTACTGGGGTGAGGCAGGGGGAGGCTAATCCTCCATACCTCTACCGAGGTGCTCTTGTCCCCTGTCTGCAAGTGGCAGACAGGCATGGGGTTGGCACAATGGACCAAGAAAGGTCTAAGTGCCCGGGCTCCTGACGAAGGCCCCCCCAACAACAATCTAATCTATCTAATCTAAGGGTGCAACTGTATTAAAAGCATAAAACTGCACAAGTAATAATGCTATAGTAAATAATTCATTCCCAAAATTCTGTTGAACGATTTGAAACTGTAAGAATACTGTAAAAAAGGCCGTGTCCACAGAGTCAACAGTGGCCGAGCTATCTTCAATTCGAAAGACTATAATATGAAATTATGTTTTACAAAATATTAGTCCTCATATTAATAAATGTTAAATATAGTGCTTCAAGTAATTAGTTAGTGAAAAATGGCACCCCACAGTTCCAAACCGTGACCCCAATGAATGTCAACGTAATGGTCAGATTCAGAATATTGTGATATTTTCATTATATGGACACAATTAACTATTAATTTTTATTAACTATTAGTGACATTAAATGGGTTTCCACATTTTCCAATAGGACACCCACGTCAATATGCATGTGCATAGTAGATATGCATGTGCAGTGTAGGAGATACGCATGTGCAGTGCATTTCCTGTTGATCTGGTTTATTTCCATTTCGTCTTTGCAGCAGTAAATATATAGATTTCCAACTAGTGAAACCATGAACCCTACAAAAATGTAAAATCTGTGATGAATGTTGTTAGTTTAATGAAGAATGGACAAATATTTCTTTGGTAATACAGAGAATAAAGCAGTGTTTATTATGTCATGAAAAAATAGCCATATATAAGGAGTACAATCTGAAAGGACATTACAAAACAAAACAACAAATTTGGCTGCACACTTTCCAAGAAAGAATGCAAAATAAAAGCTGCGGAGTGTTTGAAAAGGTTGAAGACGCAACAAAAAATTTACAATGCAATCAACACCAACGCTACAGAAGCCAGTTTCATAGTAGCCTACAGTCTTGCTAAATGCAAGAAGCCTTTCTCGGATGGCGAGTTTATTAGGCAGTGTATGGCAGAGTGTGCAAGCATATTGTGTCCTGATGTTAGAAGCAAATTTGAAAGTATTTCATTTTCAAGGACTATAGTGCAGCGCATTGACTCAATTAGTGTCGAACCTACAGAACAGCTGAAGACTGCATAGATTTTGTTTGGTTTTCTGTGGCAATGGATGAGAGCACAGACAACCAAGACACTTATCAATTACTCATCTTTATTCATGAAATTAATAAAAATTTCGCCATCACAGATATTACTTGGCCTAGGATCAATGAAAGATAGAACCACTGGTCAGGACTTGCTTGAGTGTGCTGTGAATTGTGTGGAGAAAAGTGGCTTGTCCTGGAACAAAATGGCATTACAACAGATGGGGCCAGAGCTTACGGAAGAAAAAATGTAGGTATGATTAAGCTTTTAAAGAACAAGTTACAAGCACAAGACACACACAGAGATTATTGTCTTTTTACTGCATTTTGCATCAGGAGAGCTTTTGTAAAGCTGCACTGGACTTAAATGTGGTAGATCCTATTGTTAGTGTGGTGAACACAATCAGAGCAAGGGCACGCCACCAGTGACAGTTCAAAACTTTTCTCGAGGATGTGGAGGCAGAGTATGAAGACGTAACTTACCACAACAGCGTGAGGTGGTTGAGCCTGGGCAAAGTGATAAAAAGAGTCTGGGCATTGCAGAATGAAATCCTCTTTATTTCTTGACATGAAGGAGATATCTCATGATTTTGTTACAAGAATAGGATGTGAGGAGTGGAGATATGAGTTGAAGTTTGCAGCTTATGCATTTGAGAAACTGAATGAGGCATTGCAGAGAAAGAAGTCGTTTACACATGAAATGTGGAAGCATGTAAAAACATTCAAAGCAAAACTAGGTCTATTTGCAAGGCAAGCAGGTGAGGGCAATTTTTGTCATTTCCCTTTATAAAGAAACAAACAAAGTCCCTTCAAGTGTTTCTGCTCAGATTAAGGATCATCATTTGAGTTTGGAGGATGAGTTCACAAGATTTCAGGACTTCAAGAAAATTGAGCATATATTCAATTTGCTCTGTTATCCCATCACTTCTGATATCGACACAGCACCAGAGAAGCTGCAGCTTGAACTTATTGGCATGCAGTCAGATCACACTGTGAAAGAAATGTTTAATGCTGCAACATTAGTTGACTTCTACAAATATTTGTCTGCTGAAAAATTTTCTTGCTTGAAGATCAACAAGAGAAGACATAGACACTCTTTGACAGACATTTACTTGCAGGCTATGATGAGAATCTGAGCAAGCATTCTCCTGATTAAAAAAAATGTAGTAAAGTGTGATAGGATTCATTTGTCTTGTTAAACTGATTCTAAAATTAAATGTGATTGCAGCTATAGATGGTATGAAATTAGCACAATAAAAAAATTGAATGAAGCTGCCACTATTTCATTTATATGTATTGATTCTTATGGTAACTAATTAACTAATGAATGTGATCATTTTAAATGACGTGGCCCTCCGTTTCCAAAAAATGGCCCCCGAGCCAAAAAAATCCCCCACCCCTTCTACCTATCCCTTCGGCTGTTGTTGACTAGTTTTGTTTTTTCTCTTCCATTGTTTCAGGCTCAACTAGGTGGAAGTTGAATTTCGTAAATGAAATACTAACTTTGTTTCCTTCCACAGATTTATTTTCTTGGTACAACATGTTTCGACACATCGGTGTCATCATCAGGTGGTGGTGGGTTTGTTTTTTCTCAATAAAGTGAAAGGGTGAAACAATCAGGTTATTCTCATAAAAAAATAAAACTTCCGTGCCTGCCATTGAAGCATTTACATTCACAACTTTCAATATCAATCACCAAAACTGAATGATGCAGTTTCATGACAGTTGAAGATTGTAATATCAAGGGAATCATGGGTAATGGTGACGTAGGTCGCAATCGTCCTGATTTAATTAAAGCTCACTTAAAGCTTATGTTGACGTCAACAGCAAATGAGTTACACGAGCTATCTTATGATGTTCATGACAATGGGAGAAACTGTGTCTGCTGTCAATACTTCCCCTTATCATTGAATCCTTTGCTTGGCTCACACCTTCCAGCTTACTGTTAAAGATGGATTATTAAACCAAACGGCAGTCCATAGTTTGGCATGTTTAGCTCGGCAAATGGTGGGGCACCTGAAAGCATTCACGGCAACAAGTGCACTAAAAAGATTTCAGATTCAAAGTCCAGTTCACAAACTTGTAAAAGATGAACCTACTCTGTCACTGATAAGTCATCTTTCATTATCAGTAAATTGTAGCAGAATAAATGCTATGTTTTTTCCTTGCATATTAATGCACATTCCTGAAATTTAGTACTAGTGGTAGTAGTGAAGCTATAATAAAAACCAAGGCTTATATCATAAATTAAGAAAAATAGTGCAGAATTTTGACTGTCGAGACATCTTCGAGGATTAATGGCGGAAGATCTACCCACTGCAGTTTCCGATGCCTTCTATTATGAGGTGCAGTGACTGCTATAAATTTTTATGAAATGGCATCAAGTATCGAAGAGCACTAATGTGGAGCACGAGCGTTAATGAGAACAAAAGGTTATTCAATTTTCAACAGCATCAATGCAAAACAACACTAATTGAGTCTGTGCTGTTTGGAAACCGGGCGTACTGTACAGAAGATATAAATTAAGGAAAAATTGGCAGTTTATATAGACATGGTGCATCTCACCAAACCACTATTAAGACAGCAAATGGACAGAAGTCATCTCATACCTGATAGGGTGAGTTGGGGGTAATTCTGTCATCGCTGTGCTACTGGCAGATTTGTATGCCATCAGTGAGTTCTCAGCTGCTTCTTTCCTGTCTGTGCCAGTCGCAAATTCAGCCAAATACCGGTGATAATCCCCCTTCCTACAAGAAGTACACGAAGAAATGAGATTAAACATAATAATAAACAATTTAACATCTAAAAGAGCAATAAGAATGGCAGGCATTTAATAAAGCCTTCAATAATTCCTAGCTTTCAGCATTAATTCAAACCAAAGTCGAATATTCTCCCAGAAACACAAGCACAGGAAAGCTTTTTCACTTTAGTACTTCAATAGCAAAAACATAAAAGCACCAAATTCATGCATGCAACTGATGGCCCATCATTAGCATCATCAACAACCCTCTCCGAATACTATGTTGATTCAAGCATGAGAGGGTGAAAATGATCCATAATCATGAGATACTAGCAACTGCTATTACAACTATCCAAATGGAATCAGAGGAGGTAACACTTAAATAACCCTTACAACTCAAGACATAGCTCGAAATTCAGAAAAAACACACTGATGTATGCACTCACAAATATTTCCAAAATACATATCTATTAACCTGATACAGTAGTCTTGATTTTACATAACACCTTCAGACCCAAAAATGGGGTGTTACATAAAATCAAATTATGTAAAATCAAGATATTAGCGGATTTTGAAAAATGTGCTGAGATTTCACAACATATGAGAACAATGATGTTGTAATTATTTTCACTATGAAGAGATCATTATATATTATATTCCACTGTAGACAACAAAACTTTTAATTGCGTTGGAGATATAATTATATTTAAACCAAAATGTACAACAGAATTTTAGAACAATCATAGCTTTTTGGCTGCTCAGACTAAAGTATAGGTAAAGCATTTACACATGCGGCTAAATCAAGTGATATTTAGACAATCATGCCTGTGTGAAAGTGTGAATTGTACAGAGATAAAATTTGAAAATAAGACAATTTAAAAAAGTTATCCAAGACATTAATTAGAAAAGTATACCACGCAATGAAAGTGAAGAAATTTCATTCACAGAATTATGCCTTTAAAATATTATGTGGTTTTTTTGCACTTTTGATTATTCCATTTTTGAGTGGATTAGTTTTTCAATTTATCTCACATTCTCTTTAAAATCATCAACTTCATGAAGTAATGAGAAATGATGCAGGATATTTAATGCCTGGAGGATATCGTCTTTCTTGGGTTCAGGGATGACCTCATCACTTTCATCTACTTCATTGTCAGTCAACATTTCATGGCTACAGCTATCTCCTTCATTTGTTTGTCCATGAGAACTTTTCAGGGAGTCATCATCCAGCCCTATGTACTCGAGACTTGAAGTCTATGGTGCTCCTAAACAGTTAAAATAGTAAGCAAAGTCACTGGCTATAAGCCCAGTCTTTGAGATGCAGTGGTTTCCGTTTCGATGAGGAAGATTCACTATTCCCATATTAAATTTCGTCTAACAGAAGGAATAACAAATAAATCCAAGCGACATAATGAATGGTAAAATTTCATATTCCACCCTTCTCTACTAAGTTAACGTTGCTCACACTTAGATTTTCAACAGAGGCATAAGATTTATAAACTGTGTAAATCCTTCCACGCGAGAGCAAACGGCATGCCAACACAGCTAAGCGAGATGCAAGCAAGCAAAAAAGTCCCAGGGGTAATTAAGGGATAAGGTTCCGATATGAATATACCAGGCTGCCCTTATTTCGTGTGTGTGCATCAACCCAGTGCTGGCTGCGAAAGCCCCCACCCCTTCTCTTTCTTGCAGAACGAGTCATGCCCAGATGAATTTAGTCGTGCCTCGAGCGAGATGAGTCTTTTGGTTGAATACCAGTTTAGATGCGTCAATTATGCAGACCCAACTGAAGGATCAACCCTAAAAATGACAACTTTGTTTCCCCAACCAGCTGGTCACCGCACCCTTCCCAGGGGCCCTGCAGGCATGTGTAATCTCCAACCTTTTGTCTCAGTGGTAGATGCCTTCACTGCTGGTGTCCGTGATCAAGCATTTATTTACATGCTTTGCTATACTATATTTAGTATAACAACATTTGCAGCATGCTGGGAAAATATAAGCTCAGAATTACATTTGTTATGTTTTTTTCTGTGTAATTCCGAATTTTAAACGTAACTCTACCATAAACATAATTGTCGTGAGTGTTCATTATACAAGAACTTTGTTTGTAATAACGGTAAAGTTTCGTTTAACATTAGTATATGCTGAACGAAACAAGGAGTGAACTTCAGGGCCTATAATAAAAAAATAGGCCCAGAAGCAAATATTTGCGGCAGCAAATATTTTTAGTAAATGCACTGAGTAAACGAATAGTTGGCCATGAGAGGGGATGGTACTGAGAAGAGGGTCGTTATCACCTCTGCCCATTGATCGAGGAAAAATCCGGCTTCCCTGATTTTTTATCCAAGACAGACGAGAATTATACCTGTGCGATTACTTGCTACGAGTGAGTTCCGTACGGAGGAATAAAAGGACATGCTCACAGCACTTCATGACAAGGGAAGCATTTTTCATTGCAAGGCTCCGGCACGCAAGGGTAATAACAGCACAGGCAGCATATACGATAACACAAATTGTAATAATCATTTATTAAAAATTTCTCTGTCTTGAATTATACTGTGTTTGCTATCATTTTGATATTGCTTGGTTCTTCAATTCAATTTATTTAATTTTTGGCAAATCCAATCTAAGTATCTAATTCCGCTTATAGCTGTAGATTGGGAAAGTACAGACAACGCAACCGAAACAGACCTATCCAGTACATGTGGAAGATGGAGAGTAAATTTGTTTCTTCAGGAAAACATTTATTGCCAAGCATTTATGCCTATTTAAGTGAGTTTGAGCCGTGTTATACCATCAATTGTGATGTTTTATCTAATACTACAATGTCACCTATCTTCCCTACCGCCTCCATTGTTGACATCGGTCGAGGACAAACATTGTCCGTACTTTATTCCGCTCAACAACGCACGCCAGTGTCACGGCACACGTGCTTGCAGGCAACCCCAAAGCTAGCTTCATCTTGTCACTCGGAACAGCTGACGGGATTCCTATCTCAAGGTTGCAAAGCAGCTTCGCGTGAGCATTCAGGCGCTACTACCTTGATAATGGCAATGTTTGCCGAAACCTAGGTCGGTTGAATAAAAAAAAAAAATTGGTGTGGAAATATTTACAAAGTGTTTTCTGTTACAATGCAAGCTACTATTTGGACGTAAACAAGTGAACACCTTGAACCAATAACTTATCGTGCTGAAAGATGTGGAAGTAATATGATGTACAGTAAAACCCCCATGCAACGAATTTGTTGGGACCGGAAAAATCATGACTTCGATGTAGGGGTTTTTCGATGTATGGAGGTGGTGTGCGGGTTGCATCTCCAAAGGGGCATCCAAGTGTTCCGCGTGCTTTACGAAGCAAGTCGAGTAAATATCTCAATATTGCTTTATTCACCATTAAAACCTTTCCTAGAGTGATGATAAACAATTTTTATTATTTACCATCAAATACCGTGGCTATCACCGCGTTATTTTCAATCTGCGTATTTCTAATTGAAATTGTTTTTTCGTCTATTCTGCTCTACGCCTCATCGCTTACTTTAGTTACGGTCTGAAAGTAAAGGAGCGCCAAAATTAATGCCTAAGGATTAGGTATTTTTTGGAGTGCTCCATAATTTTTCTGAGTATCTAGTCGATATTATTCTTAGAGTGCAATAATTTAAGTCAATATCAATTGGCAGTTTTATGCAACAATTTTGGTTGAAAGGGCACATATTCCCATTTAGACTTAAGAAATAAAACGTACTGTTGGAATCCCATTGAAATACCGGTAAATGTCTATGTTCGTGACCAGAATATACTAGATATCAATAAACGACGATGGAAGTTAGGTGGGGCGAGTTAGTTACCACGAGTAAAAACTTGGCAGTCGGCAATGCACTGAGGTCACAATGGCAATCTCAGATGATAATGCATTGACTATGCCATTAACGCGTGTAAGAGTCGCACCCCTCTTTTTATCCGTCGAAGTTTAAGAAAAAATTTTGGGGCTTTTTTTTCTCCTATTGCGAGGTGTTGCGGGACTAACTACGAATTTTCAGCCATTATCAAAGCCGCTTGCGATATTCTCTTATAATTTACGCGGCATTTTTCATAGGCATGTCCGACCTCGCTACAATTCGTGCTTAGTTGGTAAGTGCGGACAGTCGCACCGAGCTCTGATTTATAAATCCGAACCCCCCCACCGTTTTCCTAATGCATAAGTTATAGTCGCTGTAAGTCGCCTTTTAAAACGTGGTTAACTTTTACAAATTATATTTTGCTGAAAACGATTACGAGTGGGAATGCAAACACGTTAAATGCAAAATACCCAAGTGTCAGCTGCGTAATTAACGAACGATAAGGCGTAGATACGACATCAAAACTTGAAAAAAAGTCAAACATTGAAAGAAATCATAACTGTCAATGGAATTTAAAGCAGTTAATATTTCAACATGGTCCAACAAAAATCTTCAATGAATGACAAAATAAAAAAAATTCATGATTTATGTACATAAAAACGGCTGACGGCGCATGTCCTGTGCAGCTCGTAGGTTTTCCCCGAAAATACCTTCTGTCCCTATTGGTATGGAATAGTGCAACCTTATCCTTCCTCCATCTTCTAATGCACGATTCCGGCACATCATGCCTTAGTCCGGCAGGGCGGTTTTCTACATCCTCAGTGTCTTTGAT
This sequence comes from Pyrrhosoma nymphula, assembly GCA_963573305.1. Taxonomy (NCBI): domain Eukaryota; kingdom Metazoa; phylum Arthropoda; class Insecta; order Odonata; family Coenagrionidae; genus Pyrrhosoma; species Pyrrhosoma nymphula. The sequence goes on from OY754330.1 coordinate 1,098,712, forward strand.
GACTTTAAGCACTTCAATATTTCAACTACCGTGAAAGACCACAACTCTTTGCCCTTGTTCATTTTGGAACAACACTGACCTATGTTGACGCATGCAAAAATGTTAATATTCACAGAATTCTCTCGGTTGAGCTTAAGGCAGGTGCATACAGTTGAGTCACTCAAAGTTGTCCGGTGACAGAAAATGAGAAAGTTAGGGGGGTGGAAAATTCCAGTGCTTGCACTTGTTGAGCGGCCAATTGCACCCAACACCCTTGCCTTGTCAAACAACAAGTTTTTCAAGTTATTAGACAACTGCGTCCCCCGTAAACATGTGAGTGAATGATACCCTCCCCTTGATGACTCACGCTAAGCACCAAGGTCACTCAGCTCTCCAGGGACTTGCCTCGGCCACGATACGAGTGGTGGTAGGCGAGTGAAAGAGTGGCAACGCTGAGTTTTATGTTCCTAATGTTTGACATGGAACACACTCAAACCCAGCCATGATAGACGTGAGCGGCATAGGTGCCGCTCGCCGCCAATCCCAGATATTAAATTTTTCTTGTGCTGTTCTACTAATTCTGTGGCAAAATGTCGGCCGAGAACGTTCTGTCTTCTGACAGTATGTACTGCCATTTCAGATTCTGAACTTATCTGAGGTCGAATCACAGCTCGTTTCGTGGTCACGACCGACCTGCCGCGATACTGCTCTGCCGTTCATATCGTGACAGAGGCTCGAAGGCTGGCAGATAAAAAATTCGTGTAAGAGGCGCACCCTCATTTCCTGCAACGATTTCTGGGAAAAAAGGTATCCTCAAGCAATCGAGCAAATATTAGGGCGATCTCGAGCAAACGCACCACTTGCCGGTTAACAGACCACATCCATCAAGGTTAAGACGGCAATAGCAATATTTGGATAGAGTAGAGAGGTTACTCCAGATTTTCCTTTGGGATGGGGCCAGAGTAGATAAAAATTGGCTCTCATTGGTTGAACACCAACCAATGAAGTTTTGAATACTTCGCCCTCCTAACAAGGGGAGTGTCCGACAAACAGGTCGCAGATCTCGATGAAAATTCGTATGCATATAGAACTCCGAATGCTTTTCACGAATCACTCCACATATGGGCGTATAAATCCAATAGTTAACAAAAAAGTCGTTTAAACATATATAGATGTTATAAAATCCCTATTTATCAGCCTCCGGCATCATGGGTGTGGTCCATTGATTACCGTACGGGGCTGCAGTGCGGAGGGACCATGTTCGATTCCAGTCGTCGACAAATTTTTCATGCTTACTTTCTTTGTTTTTCCTTCGTGGAATTCTATGCTAAAATCTAATTTTTACTTTTCTATTCAAAGTTTTTTTTAACGAGTGGAAATATTTTTTTTGCGAATAGCATAGGGCTTATTTTTTTTCTTTCCCGCGAAATTTCTTTGTTTCCCCATTCTTTCACCATGCAAACTTGATTTGTTTCTTCATTTGCAAGACCTCCTGTTGATATCATAATTATACAATAATGAAAATTTTCTGAAATTGGTCACTCTCCCCATTTAAAACACGAGCCTTATTACAATGTATTTATTTGTACGTCTTTAGATCGTGAAATGGTGATTCGATTACAGAAATTAGTAGATAAGCTAATCACATTTTCCCCTCCTTTTTTCAATGCACAACCAAACAAGAAAACAGGGATCTTTGATCGTGGGTCTTATAAATAATGATGTAACAATTATTTAGACTATTGTATAATTATATTATCAACAGGAGGTTTTGCAAATGAAGGAACAAATGATGTTCATGTGGTGAAAGAATGGGGCAACAAAGAAAATAAGCATGAAATGATGTATCGCCGACTGGAATGAACACGGTCCTTACAGGCAGGTGGACGGTCTTATGATAACTGTCCACCTGCCTCTCCCAAAATAAAATCCGATACCGAAAGGTAATTTGAAACCATTTTAGAGGAAAACATGGAGCTCCTCCCATTCAGGGGGTCCCGGGAATGTAACCCAATACGGGATAGTAATCTGATACGATTAAAAAAGGGAAAATTGAGCTCCATCCTCACCACCTGCACCTTCGCAAATGAGGTGGGGTGGATGAGTGAGAGTGGAGAAATGCCCCCCTGATCTGATCTTTTCAGAGTATCTTTCTGTATTGGGTTACGGCTGGCACTGAATGGTATTCCCCCCTCCCCTCTTGGTGCATTATTCATCCACCCAACTATCACCCGGCTCAGCTAACAGGGAGCTTTGGCTTCCCTTACACGTTTCTTATTGTGGGAACCGACAGAGTTGCCGGTTACCGCCATAAGATACGTGTAAACGAGCCTTCACGGAGCCAGAGCGTCAAGTTTCCTTCATGCCCTCTGCTCTGTAGGTCTCGGATGTAAACATTTTCGAAGCCCGGAGCGGAAGGGTTAAGACGCGGTACTCTCCGCTGCGGTTCTACTTCCTGCTCATTACGTAAATGTCTATGGAAAAATTACCTGTAAATGAAGAATGCTACGTTTTTTTCTCAATAACTCGTTCTAGAGGGGCACTTTTCATGTTTTGGGCCCAAGCGCAGACTTCGATGTACGGAGTTTTCGTAGTTAGAGAGGTTCGTTACAGGAGGTTTTTTTGCGTGCATTGTCCATTGGAAGGGTCCGGGACCGGGCCAATGACTTCGAAATAGGGATTTTTCCTTAAAATTTAGCTGTATGGGTGTTCGTTGTATGGGGGTTTTACTGTATATACAGTAGAACCTCTGATATACGACCCTCATATACGACGACCTCATTTATAGTTTTTTTTTTGGTCCGGTGAATAACCCCATCAGGGTGCCCACAACTTTTTCTGAATCATTCCCCTGTATTTTCCCTGTGTTTTCCCTAGCAGGTTTCTCCATAATATCCTAAGAAATGTGCTAACTACAGGGTTTCAATACGTCCCGAAAGTGCACCTAAATAAATTTGCGTAAATGGGAGCAGAGATCACACACTTCTCATCATAACACTTTTATTTATATGAAATAATATTATGATAAGAATTAACAATAAAAACTGAGACAGTACAGGCAGCACAAAAATAAACATGTCAATCGATCCTCTAACTTGAAAGATCACACAAAACTAATTAAATAATCAGGAACTTTCTGTGAAAAAATTGCTGTCTTACATTAAATTACCACAAATTAATTATTCAGGTAACACCCGAACAATTACACTAAAAAAGCAAAGATTTTCATTTCTTCATCTTCTTAATTTTTTTCTCTACTTCTTCCTGTTTTTCTTTCAGGGCTTGATTCTCTGCTTTTAACTTACCTAGCTCATTTTTCTTCCTTTTCTTTTCTCTGTAACCTACTCTTCTTCACCATTTCAGTTTTAGTTTCTCGCCTCTTCTGAAGCGCATCTCTGTACTTGGTGCTTGCTCCACGTGCATATCTGATCAACTCCTGATTAACTTCCACTGACGCCTCGCCTCCCACATGAAAAATCCCATCCCATACTATTCTCAGAGCAATGAGAGAGTCTTAATGTAGGTTCTCAACTATCATGTCTTTGTTCACAGAGAACCCACTCTCGACAAAGGTGTTACCGTGAGAGAACAGCAGGATAATTTCAACAGCTGCCCAACAATCCTTTAAGTCCTCTCGTTTGTTAAGTTGGCTTGCATAGAATGAGTCCAGTCTATCCGTATTCCTATTAAAGCCCGTGAGCTGTACTTTATCCACCTGGGATACAAACCTTTTGAACTGGATACCACCGCGGTCTGCCTGCAGAGTGGTCATGTGGTTTGCAGACACAAGAACCCTAAGACAAGAATCCATGTCTGCTTTAAACTACTAAGGTTTTTTAAGAATTTTGTTAGGATCCAGACATGATGCTGCTTTGGTAAATTTGTACTATATTTGGCTTCTCTCAACTATTTTCTTCTCAATGGAGACCAAACCCTTCTTACATTCCAACCCAAAAATGTCCTCTTTGATGTCCTTCACTCTTGCATCACGGAAAGCAAGGGTTGCCCCCACACCAATATTGATTTGGGACAGTTTCAAACCATTCGCAACATCATCTACATTAATATTAATCAGTTTGTAGGCTGTCTTCGCTTTGTTTAGGACGTCTGGCTTCACAAACCACCCGTACACCTCTCGAAGAGGATCCTCAATGTCACCATGAAGAAATGGGATGACTGGTTTCAGCATCTGATGCGCTTTGAGAAACGGCTCAAAAGATGATGCTATTGTCGCAAAGAAATGAAGTTTCGCCAGCAGAAGAGGGTCAGCAAAGCACTCTTTCACCTTCCTAATTGACCATGTGTCAGGCAAATCCTTCATAGTGGGAAAGTAGGTCTTCAAATTCTTGAGTATTGTAATGACTCTTGCACATACGAAACCATTCTCGAGCCATCGGCAATTGCAAAATTTGAGAGTAAATTCATCACTTGCAGTAAGACGTGTAAAGTCTGCATGGCACACCGGAGAATCCTTGAAGACATTATGGATTAACTTCAAAAATATTGCAATCTGCCAACCATACTTAACGAAACTGTACTGAAAGGCACCATGAACGACGTGGAGACCACAGGATCCCACAGGCTACCGTGGGAGCTAACTGGGGCTACAGAAGTAGCTCCGTGACATTTACAGAATGCAGGTGGGAGCCTAATAAGCTACCGGTAGCTTCTGCTAGCTCTTTCTCCGGTAGCTTCCATGATAGAGAATACCGATGGGAGCAAGTAGCTTATTGAAGCATCTTTTCACCAGAAAGCTTCGTAGCTTCGAGTTATAGAATAGGCCCCTTGATCCGCCCCTTATCGAACTGCTAGCATGTTGCCTGCATGGTCGAGGGGTGTGGGAAGGGAGTGCTGGTGCTACATACACGCATACGCCATGACCAACTAAAAAACTTATCTACCTAAACATACAGCATACATAATAAAAGCTTAAGTTTTAAATGCTAAGAATGGTAAAAAAACTATCCCATTGAATAACGAAAACCATACCGGTACTGTTCATCATACAAAAAGTCTGGGTAGTAATACTGCATACCTGCTGTAGTGGTTTTCGGACGACGAAATTATTCAAGTTCCCCTGACGTTGACGACCCTGGATAGCACTGAGATACCACTTCCCTACAGCATGGCTTGCCACAGCCCGCTTGCCCATTGAACTCGGCGAAAGTTTTCTTACACACGATGCACTTAGCAGAGTTCACATCCAGTTCGCCTGCCCGCAACCAGCTTTGCCACTCAGGGTGAAGGATAGCATCAAGCCATGCAGGGTTGAATTTGGAAGTCATTATTATTTTGAAAAGGTTTACTCCTACAGTACGATATCCCCTGTTGTGTTGTTGTCCGTCTCACAACACACCCCCTCTGTGCAGCCGGGTCCAGCCAAGCCGTCGCTAGCCGAGCGGAGAGGGCGAAGTGAGAGGAAAGGGAGGGGGCTACTTCGGCAGCCGAGCCGGTCCGATGCGAGCCCATGCACGAGTGAGCGCACCAGCCGAACAGAGCGAGAGCATAGACCAAAGACGCACGGTGCTGCACGGTATATGGCGCTAATTAATTAATAATTCCCACATTTCAAAAAAGATTTCGAGATCCCAGACGTTTCCCTGTCTTTTCGCAGTCCAATTCCGTTGCATTTCATTTCCCTGTTCTCCCTGTTTGCGGGCACCCTGCCCATAAGACCCCACGTACTTCCAACCTCCCTTATGAGACTTTTCATTTATACGACGAACTCTGTTATGAACCGTTTTTTTCCGGTCCTATGGTAGGAAGTTCCTCACTTATACGACTTATCAGTGAGTTAATTGACCTATGGAGAGAGCTTATTCGTGTTTGTCGACGCCAGTTATTAGTCCAGTATTTTCAATAATGCACACAATTGTCATAAAATTACGACTTTTTTTTATGAGTTAGTGGACATTTCTGTCCTTTGTACTTTTTGGTGATGCCGAAGTGCTTGCCGAAGAAATTTTTTCCTCTCGCCAGCTGATTGACATGTCCACATAAGAACCCTCTGGTTTTTCGAAGCTAAATCATCAGTTTAACCATCCGGTTGGTATGTCATAATTAACTCTCTATCATTGATACAGGGTAAATAATATTAAGTTATGTCTTTAACTCAACAATTGAGATACATCGGGGTAGTTCTTTGCATGAATTATTTTCCCGTGCGTATTCATAACTTCATCAGTCAGACATCGTATATCGAGCATCATTTGTTTACTCAACTAGGGGCGGGGGGGCAAATTTTTTTAGATTATGCAGTTGAGTTTCTTAATGATAAAACATGTTATTATGTTTTATCATTATTATTGTTATTTTCAAATATTAATTATCCTGAAATTGAATATCGCGTCGGCTGCTACCCATCGTACCCCATCCCTGAGGGGGTCGAGACTTATTTACTCTGAGGTCGAGACTACGTCATGTCGAAGAGCTGTTGTTATAATATATTACTAGAAAGGTGAAAGAAAAATTATTTTCTTTCACCATCAAATCGCTCGGACCTACAATTCAGAATTAATTGCCTCCAAAGTACTTTTCGGATATTCATTCGAATTTCCACTTCTGGTTTCAACATTGACTGTAGCCATTACCGCAGTGCTTGTGAACGTGACCTTAGTTGTGACTATTGTGTGAATAGAGCATAAAATCTCTTAAAAATGGCACCGGGAGTTAAAAGGAAGTTTTTTTCTTTGAAAGAAAAGGTAGACATAATCAAGTAGGCCGAAAAATATTCTCATAGGAAGAAAACTGAAATTGCTAAAGAACTCTCCCTACCGGAATCGACGTTGAAGACGGTGCTGAAAAACGAAGACAGTATATTACGAGCTCAACAGTGTTGCGGGAACGAGTCCGCGAAATGAGCTTGTATACAGACTAGCAAATACCAGGATATTGAAAATATCCTTATATCCTGGTTTAATCAAGCGAGGGCACAAAACATTCCCGTGGATGGAGTTTCCATGAAGGAAAAAGCTCTAGAATGTGCAACCCGTCTTGGCGTGGAAGATTTTAAAGCATCCAACGGATGGCTTGAGAAGATAAAGAAACGCCATGGCTTGGTTCACAGGTAAGCCTGTGGCATGCTTTCAATACTTTTATTATTATTTCACTACCACTCACATTAATATTATTTAAGCCACATTCAAGTAACATTAATTTGAATAACGAGTTTTTTCTCTTTCCCCCAGGTCCATTACTGGTGAATGCGGAGCTGTTTCAAGCAATGTTGTTGATGATTGGAAGTCTAACTTGAAATCCATAATAGAAGAATATGATCCGAAGGATATTTTTATTGCGGATGAGACAGGGTTATTCTTTAATTTATTACCAAATAAAACTCGGTCGGTGAAAGGAGAGCCGTGCCATGGAGGGAACCATAGCAAGCAACGACTCACAGTACTGCTCTGTGCGAACTGTAATGGTACAGAGAAATTGAAACCTTTTGTTGTGGGTAAAGCAGCGAAACCGCGTTGCTTTAAGAACGTAAAATATTTACCATGTCAATACACATCAAACAAAAAGGCGTGGATGACGACAGATCTATTCACCCAGTTTTTGCATCAAATAGATGTGAGAATGGGCTGTGTAAATAGAAAAATTCTGCTGGTAGTGGATCGCTGCCCTGCTCATCCACCTGACATTGTGCTCAGACATGTGAAGTTGATATTCTTGCCAGCAAACTGCACAAGTGAACTCCAGCCACTTGACTTGGGGCTCATAAGGAGTTTCAAGCCTCACTACAGAAGGATGCTGGTGAGAAGAGCTTTGGTGAGCATCGAGAGCAAAGAGACTTCAAGTGTAGTGTACTGGATGCTCTGCATTTCATCGCTGCTTCATGGAACAGTGTTACTCCTGAAACAATCTTGAATTTTTTCAGGAAAGGTGGGTTCCGCGGAAGTAGTGATGAACCAGAAGTGATCAAAGACGACAATTTTAGTGACTTTGTGTGTGCAGATGATGGAATCATTACTTCCCAATTAAGAGACATAGACGAAGTCATCGACAAACATCTGCAAAGGGAGGACAATTGTAGAGGGGAGAATGATGATGACAATGAAGATGTGTGTATTACCCCAACCTTTGCTGATGCTGTTGAGGCACTGGACACTGTACGAAAATATTTAGTTACCAGTGAAATGGTCGAGCTAACAATGAACAATTTTATTCAAATTGAAAACAATGTTTTAAAATCTCGAGTGGCCTCAGCAAAACAGACTGTTATCAAATTTTTTTTCGGAAAAAAGTAAGGGTTTAATAAATTTGTAAATATTTTATGATGAATTTAATAATAATGGAATAGTGTGTTGTATTTTTTTTGGAAAAGAGGGTCAAATACATTTTTAAATATGTTATGATGAAATTAAAAAATATGGTCCTTAAGTGTGTTGTAATTTTTTTGGAATAAAAGGGTTTAATACATTTGTAAATATTTTATGATGAATTTAATAATAATGGAAGTGTTGTAATTTTTTTGAAAAAAAGGGTCAAATACATTTTTTAATATGTTATGATGAAATTAAAAAAAATGGTTTAATACATTTGTAAATATTTTATGATGAATTTAATAATAATGGAATGGTGTGTTGTTAATTTTTCGGAAAAAAGGGTCAAATGCATTTTTTAATATGTTATGATGAAATTAAAAAATATGGTACGTGTGTTGTTAATTTTTTGGAATAAAAGGGTTTAATGCATTTGTAAAATTTTTATGATGAAATTATAAATAATGGATTGTAGAACCAAAATCGTGTTTTGTGTATTTTTGTTCCATAGTGGGTGTCCTGGCTATACTTATTCATATTTCCTCCGTTAATGTAAAAAAAACCTACGGGAAATTTGTCGGGAATCGCTTTGTTTTCTATCCAGCCTGCATTTAGGATGTTTAAAGTAAAAATTTTTATCACTAGAATGGATAGATTTGGTATGTTGTGCTGAAATTTGGTAAATATGTTTACATCAATACTCTTCAGTTGACGAAAAATCAGCATATATTTATTATTTCAAAATAGCTGATTGACATTATCTAACTTCTAATACCAATTGCCCTTAGATATTTAATAGAATCTCAAAATTATTTTCAGTTATATCTCAGTTCATAACTAGTAACTTTCTATTTTAATAGAAAAATACCTATTAATCAGCAGATCTTTTTAGTAAGCAATACTCCTGCGTAAGCTGGTGCTTGTTTGTAGAAGATGAACTGGCAATAAACATCATGCCAATCATCAACTGAAACAGCCCTGCTGGTCAAGATTCGAGAATGCTAACTATTAGACCAAGAAATTTAACTTTGGGAATGGATCTTACCAAATTTCAGTAATGCTAATGCATGTTGTTTCTTTCTTGGTAACATGAACATGCTTACATTTGTAGAGTTGCTTGCAAGTACAATTAATTATTACGCTTCATTTGCCTGCATCCATGAAACAAAGCAGACCGAATTGGACAGTTGAAAAGGGTTTCATGTTCCCTTACTATGAAACCTCAGTTATGAAACTACCTCAGTTATGAAACTTATTCTGTTGGTCCCCTGAAAGTTTCATAAGTGAGGTTCTACTGTACAATTAAAATGCCATGTATTGATTCATTACGGATGTAATTCACTGTGGTATTGCATTAAATTGAAGATTTCCTTTAAATATGGACAATAATCTTAACGATTTTGTTTCAGTTTCTTTAATTTCTGTAGTTTCATTTCGTAAAATCAAAGTTATACCTCCACAGGGGACCAAAAGAGCCAAACATAAAATCATTACACAGAATTTACGTAAAATCAAATAATGATTCCTCAAGAATACTAGAGGAGTCGTCCGGGATTCACTTGCTTTCATGGAAACAGTATATTCCCATGAAAGCTTCCCAGTTTGGCATAAAAATGTTTGAACTTTGTGATTCCACAGGATATTTGTGGAATTTTTGAATTTACAGTGGCTCAGGAACAAAATTAGGCTGTGATTACTAAAGACACATCTTTTTCAACAAAAGTTGTCCTAAGCTTGTGTGAGAAAACTATTAGATTCGGGCAGATGTGAATACATGGACAATTATTATAGTTGTCCCGATCTTTTCCAGAGATTGGTTCAGAGGACAACAGATACTGTTGGGACAGCTAGAATCACACGCAAAGGTATACCAATAAATCTAAAAAAGAGACTGAAAAAAGAAGTGATTAGTGCAAAGTGTGGTAAATTGGTGGCGTTGAAGTGGAAAGATAAGTGCGATGTCTCAATGCTGTCCACTAAACATTCAGACAATAAGCAACCCGCAAGTCGAAAGGGTGGGTTAGAATTGGTAAATAAGCCTACTTGTGTAATAGATTATAATAAATATATGGGTGGTGTAGACTTAAAAGATCAACTTTTAGAATCATTCTTGAAAGGAAGAAAAAGTACAAAAGTGTGGTATAAAAAATTATTCAACCACTTAGTAAATATGGCTGTGTTGATTGCTTACATTCTTTACTGCAAGGCTGGAAACAAGAAAGTTCATCTACCGTTCAGAATAGACTTAGTGAACAAGATCATAGGCAAGTATCATAAGCAGAATTTAGAAAAGGCCAAAGGATGGCCCTCAGATACCCACACGATGAACACGATTGACAGGTCAGCATTTCATTCGAGAAAATCCAAAAACAAGCTCATAAAGTTGGAAGATGAAGGTGTGTACGAAACACAAAGAGAAAAGAAACCAGATACAGGAGTAAAAACTGCCCAGGGACACTGTCTCTCTGCCTAGACCCATGTTTTGATCTATACCACACTCAGGTCAACTACTAAACATCGGATATGGAGAGCAGAAAAAATAAACAGCGTGGCAAAATGTTAAGTATAAATTTTTAATAATACAGTATAAACCATTTTAAATATAATATTTTTTTGAAATAGAGATTACAATGCTAAAAACATTTAGGCTAACGTCTGCACAAATTCTTCGCTGCTTGCAAAAAAAGGCACTCTTGAGCGATTTAAATACCTCAGATTAAAGTCACGCTAGAGACACCGAATTCAGTGGACGCATATGCTGCGTCGCACACGCTGGAGAGGTTAAAAACAAACCATCACTTGTCTCCAGCCACAGGGCATTAAGTCAGCATTTAAACAGTGCATATTCATAAAACCACTTACATTTTATAGTAGAAAACCTTGGACTCCCCAGTTCCGGCACATGGAATCAGATGCTTATCAAGGACTCCAAGAATATCTGAGCATATTTCCCGAAGTTCTTTTTCAACCTAAGCAAAAGGAAAAGACAAGTTAAGAACAAAAATGGTAAATTTACACATTTAAGTGGACTGCCCATTCACACGCATGTACTGTATTGAGTCTAACTCAGGGCCATAAAATATGCAAATAAATGAGAAATAGGTCTCACAGATCCTCTACATGATAGCATACAATGCATCTCTCTCTCATAAATGGAAAAAACACCGAAGATTTTGTAATACTAAGATAAAAAAACTAAGACTAAGTTAACCCAATGTATTTAATTAATCCATCATGAGTAAAATATGACAAAAACATAATAGCGAAGAAAGTATACAGCTATTCAACTTGTCTTTTGCTCCAATGGCATTTTCCATTTTCTCTCTCAATGCTTGTGAATTTAATTTATTCGAAAATTGTAAAAAAAATTAAATATTTTTGTGATGAGTAACCTGTAATCATAACAAAAATATCTGCATCGAATAACATCATCGAATCTCATAACCACATTCTGAGTAAAAAAACACAAAGCAGTTAGGACTGTTATGAAGCAGTAAAATGTACGATGCAGCCCAAATACCCTCGTCAGTAAAATAAAATGTGCAATAGGCTTAAATTCCTCAAGCGAACGTCTAGGAACTCTATATGCATTATGATTGTAGTCTGTTGATAGGTGGCTTATCATACAATAAGTGAAATGCTATTACATTAGCTGTTTGCTATATTATCTTTCACTGTCATGGGTATTGGAATTATGGTTCATCTTAGCCAATAAAACAGAGATATTGGAAGATTTCCTGCCATAGATATTTTCACTGTATCTTAATATCATAGTAAATATTCTGAGGTTTAGTTAATAGTTTTACGCCAATTTAGTTTTTTTAGAGAATTGATGGATAAATATCAATGGTATAGCTGGTAATATCAATGGTAATGGCAACATTTCATTACTGGTATTTCTATCAATGTTATTTAGTGGGCCCCATACTGATTTGAAACATGCTCCTCCCAATGTGTCATTTTCAAAGCTAACTGTAACAGACTATTATGTTTGCCCCTTCTTTTTGTGTGTTTGACTAAATAAACCACAAATTTCATTCATGATCTTGAAAGATGGTTTGAACTGTAAAAAACTTATTTTTCAACCTAAAATGAGTTGTCAAACACAAGTGTTTCTTAGCAGTGCCACCACCGCCTTTCCTTTTCGTTGCCCCATTGTGCTGTCTGTGCACCATAAATGAATGTTTAGTTTACATAGTCTGTGTCATGACTGTTTGAAAAAAATTAAGCCATACCCTTTCTGAGAACTAATTAAAGAGTTATATGGCCTTAACTATGGATAAAAATATAAAAAAATAGGAAATTTTAAAGACATCTAGAGCTTAGAATCTGTTTATGTAGTCAATAGTAGAAAGAAAACTCATTGTTGTCTTTCAATTACGCAAATGTCATATTGAAAACCTTCATTCATTGGAGTTACAGTAGGGAGCTGTGTCACACCATTTTGAACAAACATGACCTTTTTTTAAATATAGACAATTTTTTAAATTCTTAAAGGCTAATATTTAGCAAATTTCTTATTATATTATTTCTTTGTGCCAAAAATTGAGAGAATCTTAGATGGTAGATCCATGGCCTTGGTTGAGTTTGCGTGGAATCTCCCAAATGCCAGTTGAAGAATTTCAAATTTCCATCACTAGTGGCGCAGTGCACACTCCCCCACCACATTGAAATTCCTCCCTAAAACAGTTAACATTATTTCAACCGGATAACCTCTCTTCTATTTTGTTTGTGTAGATGTGAAAAGCCAAGAAGTGTTTCACAAAGGCTCCCATGCACGAGTAACTGCCTTAGACGGAATTCTTTTGCATTTGGCACACAGTGATGCAAATTGCAGGAAAACTGACAATGAAACTGTGTAAATGCAAGGAACAGGATACATAGGAAATGTAATGGATTACTACGAAAATGACGTCAATTGTAGGAAAACTTATTCTGATATTGCAAAAACAGGGTTTCACTGCAGTTCAATGATCCAATTTTGCACGAGCTGCCACTAATATTTTAACTAATTATGTGATTGAAGGTTGAGTAGTAAATGTTGTGTCCATAATTATACCAGCATTGCAAATATGCATAGAAAGATTATACTATACACATGTGTGTACTTCATCATCACAAGTTAACATCACATTCAGCACTCACAAGAATAAATCTGGCTTTCTCACTTTAAAATCGCAAGTTAATAGGGTGAAAACCAACAATACCAAGTGCTCAAACATGGGGAATCAGTTTTTACGTGGCAAAAAACCACGACTTTTTGCAAATGAAATTTATGAGAACAGCAGCTAAGGTTGCAAAAAAATTTTAATGTTCACCAATGAACGTGGAAATAAGCTTTGGGTTCATTTGACTGCACTAAACTCAGTTTTCTTGATCAGAAGACAGACAATCTCAAACTCTGGTATCCCAACTTTTTTACAGGCAGTAAGTTCATAGTGATGAGAATTCACAATATTTAAAACCCATCATACAATCACGGCCTATTTTGTCTCAGTCACTCCGCTCATTCGGCTCCTGCACACAATACTCCTATTTTGAGGATGCTCTCATTTACATTGGCAGACATTCAGTATTTTATATTCAATTCAAACATTTTCATGTGGTTTCAAGAAATTCCACGACTTTACAGAACTTAAAAAATTCCATTATTTCTGCCAGTGCTCCAAGTCAGTGGGCAACCTGTTTGTGCAACCCAAATAACACATGTCACAATTCCAGCAAGCTCCATACACTTCTCAGGTTCTCCCTACGTGGTCTTCAGATAAGTGAAAGTTTAAGTTTAAAATTTCATCTTAGAGAACTGCTTTTTATGTAAAGATTGGTTTCAGATCACCACCATGAGCATTTGTGGAAGTATTCTGATGCTGTTAGCACTAAAATCCACCCCCAAAACAAAAGCATCAACACCATCCAGTCTATGCTTCATATTGGAAATAAAATCTATATGGGTCATCTCTATCAATAAACAATTTATTACAATTTAAAATAGTTTAAAAGGTAATTCCTTATGATAAGCTTGTTTTCTTGCTTTACCAAAGAACCAAGGAAAAAGTAGATAATAGATGTGACTAAGCAGAAACCAAACCCTATAACCCACCCACCTGAGATCGGTATTGCCGGATCATTTCCAGCTTTTCCTCGGCGCCTTTGTTCTCTTCCTTCTGCTCAATGCTGCTGATTATACGCCAGCTGGCCCTTCGGGCCCCTATCACATTCTTATAGGCCACTGACAGCAAATTTCGTTCTTCTACTGTCAGCTCCACATCTAATGAGGCCACTTTCTTCATAGCTTCCACCATTTCTAAAAATAAAATTAACATCATTAATATCCAAGCAAAACAATGATGGCTAATGATTCACCAGGGCAATAGCTAAACAGCTAATTATAAGTGGAGTGGCAACAAACAATCTATAGGAGTGTTTACGAGAATCAACATGTCATTGTAAAAAGAACAGCACTTGCCACAGCTTCACAGTCTACAGCTCTTCCAGCATCTTCATACATTTGATCTAACATCTGCACTATTTCCCCATCTTTATTAACTCGTGCACCCCATTTGCATCACCACCTTAATCATGCCATTCAGGTTAAAATATGTCCTCCATACACACTTCTCTCACCCAAATTTTACCACCAATATTCTTTCTTGTCCTCCTGTATCTACAGCATCATTACGTCTTCTCCACAGACCCTCCCCTACATCATCTAGAATACACACTCACCCAAGTTACAAAACCAAATGTCTGAACCATGAAGTCAATTCCTGCACATAATGTACTTCCAAAGACTACACTATTCTATTCCGCCTCCCTTGCGCTAAATATATTTCTATCGTTACAATACATTCCACTGTAATGGAATGGCTCAATAAGTATTAAGTCTCATAACCTTCATAGAATGCCAATTTGTAATTCATCCCATTTCTTATGTCCTAACAATTTCTAAATGACCCCCATGAGCATAACCACAGACAACAGTCAACAAGTTGACTTTCTATCCTCCCATGAACCAACCCCACCACCTTGTGGCACAGTTCATCTTATGAATTAACCTTACACATTATTATGCAAAGTAACATAAGAGCCATTCAACCAATTTTAACCTCCTCATCTGAGACACAATTGAGAATACTTCACACACGATAACACGCAAGCAAAACCAAACAGGCATAAAACATTCAATCATTAAAATTTTAAGGCCTCAGTCACTTTAATCTTTATTCGCCAGATTTATAACCTGGTGTTTTTGCCTGGCTGCCGGATTTAAATCGACGCATACTCGGAGCCAGGATGTTTTGGGCACTCACGGCATGCAGAAAAGTTAAAGGGACTTTTCGTGCATACTAGGCATTTTAAGGTTCATCATAGCTACTTCTTCACGAGTTGGTTACTCAATTTTGAGGTAAAAGATTCTGGTACAGAACAGTACATATTTATATAACATTATCATCCTATCCCTAACAAAAGGTCGCAAGCTGCGGTCCAGTAAGTTGAGTGCTGGGTTCCTACTGACATTGGCCAACAAGAAAATTTACATAGAGCTTATTATAAAAAGCTTGAAAGTGAATTTATCCATTCCTGAATTGTCCATGTTATGCCCCATTTGTGATTTGGTAAAGAGCAACTACATAATATGCATCGTTCACACGGCTAAAACTGATGGTCACCTTAAACCGAAGTCTCAAAATTCAGGAAAGCCAGAAAATCATAAGTAATTACTAAGGATTGTTTTGGGGGATTCAATGAATTATTTCGAAGATATTGGACAAACGCTTCTCCCCAGAATTTTTTTAAGGGCTCAGAGGAGAGATGCAGGAATTTCCTTTATTTTCCAGCTTACCAACTCTAGCTCTGTAGCATTGAAGTTTTCAATCACGAAATATTAAGTTGTATTATAACTAATGTGGTTATTTACTTTAATATCCACTGATGGATTTCCATTTGGATGAAAACCAAAGACTGATATGCCCTTACTGCACAGCTACTGATATCTATAATCCAGTAAATAATGGACCCAAAGGTGCTTACCCCTAGACAAAAGTATAACACACAGGTGTGTGAATTGGCTGAATGTAATGGACTAATAGAGAATTTACAAAATTATAACTGAAGGTAAGTCATACACACTTTAGCTGTATCAGCATTATTGCTGTAAATTTCCCAATGAATTGAGAAACTAAATCTGATGCTCGTACAGCAAGTAAATGAAGAATCAGAGTTGACTTATATTAGCTAAGTAATTATAAATTCATTTCTATAACAGGATGAAGAACAAATTTGCTTTATAATGACAACAGTTAATTCTAGGCGGAGGCAACCCAGGATATCACAATGACTGAACTAGAGACATTATTGCCCCACTAAATTGATCATAACAGGTTTCTTAGTAAAACCATTTCCACTTATAAAAAATCAGGGATGAGACGCATAGACTGTTTTTAACCCCTTCAGCGGGGAATTAAATTTTTGCTAACTCTTCTATGGTGGGGAATTAATTAGAGTACTTAGAATTAAAGGAATACATGGTGGATATATCCACACTCCCCATTTCGCAAGAGACTTCGATCGACTGATATATCTGCCCTCCCCACTTAATGGGTTAATACTCCCGCAGTGAAGAGTAAAATAAATAATATTTTCAAACCTTATAAGTTAGCATTTAAAGTGCAATTCCATATCTCTCAATTTTTTTCAATAATTTCACTGAATATTTTCATGATATTTTTGCTAAAAACAGTCTACAAAAATTGTTTGAAGGGTTTTAACTGGACCTGCCAAAAGGAAAGTAGATAATACAAAAAAATTTAAAGAGGGAGTAGTGGGACTTAAACACAGGGATGTAACTTTACCAGGCCATGATGCATTACTACAATGCCATAGAAATTTAAGAATGAGTCATCTTTCTCTATTCATTCACCTTTCTCTCTCACTGAAGACTGAATTTCCAATCTTAATTAAATGTTAATCCAATACGGCCCACGCTGCAAATATGATTCAGGACAAAAATGACTACAGCCAATTAACTTTTAATTCACATATCGGAGACAATTTATGAGGAATTAAGGATCCCTAAAACACTTCCACTGCAATGGCTCTTAAAGTCATCAATCAATTGCATTGGCTTTAGTGACCTTGAGTTGACAAATTACTCAGCCTTATCTTCAAAAGAAAGATAACCACGGGGCAGCCCATCCAATACATATCCTATTTCCTGACCATAGTAAACTTCACTCATGACCAGTTTTTCAGAATTCTTAAGGCCGTTTTACACGGTACATTTGTTTGTACAATCTATCGTGCGAACGCATGTATCAGGAAATTGTACCGTGTAAAGCGGCAAATTGTGCGAACGCTTGTGCGAATGTATGAATGCCTGAACGGAAAATAGAACCTGTTCTAATTCCATTCAGACAATCATACAATTTCGATCAGTTAGTATCGTTAATATTCCACAGATGGCGCAGATGTGGCGAAAACTGTGGTGCCAGTGTTACGATTGAAAATAAAGTTGTTTATAAAAAGGATTAACACTTTCCCGTCGAATATTATGAGTAATTATTATCCTGTGTATATAATCTTTCTTGAGTAAACTCTTCTCGGGCTCTCCACCGGTTTTAACTATTCATAATTGTCGACGTTTCGAGAGACGACTCGTCACTCATTCTCAAGGTAAGAATTAATTACGTCGACAATTATGAATAGTTTGAAGCAGTTTAGAACCCTAGAAGAGTTAACTCAAAGTTGCTCAAATGTTTACATCGTCATTTCATCGTGTTATTTGGTGTTCTGGTTTTTCAGTGTAATCGCGATCTTTGGGTTTGTGTCCTTTTCCCCCAGAATTATGACTGGTCCTCAAGTAGAGTTCCTGATATCCCGCGTGATATAATGATAATTATTTTATTTCTATTGTTTAGCAGGTAACATAGAAATCGTAAAAAAAAGACATTAAAACACTGGTACAAATACAAGGGAGGGTCTTAAAAAAAGGGTCCCGTGTTCTGCTATACTACTTGATCATTTGATAATAACACTTTGTCACACACACATAATAAACCCACGAAATTTGTCTAAAAAGAGTGGAGATCCGGCGAGAAACGTCAATGACTTGTCGCTCTAAAATCCAGATGAGAAAAAACGAAACGATGCAAAGGTCGAATATAAAGCCAGAGAGAAGAATCCACGGGAGCTTTTTCTGAACCGGGAGAATTATCAGTAGGCAGATGGTCGAGTCGAGGTTCCGAATTTCAGGTGATCAGCTTTTCAAGGTGTCAAATACGTGAGTGAAACATATGTTCACGAGTGAAACATATACGTGATAAACAAAAGACTCGCGAATTCCGAGCGATTTCTACCGCTAAATTGCATGGAAAATTGTGCGTTTGCACTCATCGTGTAAAACGACATTTAGTCTGATTCAGTCGTTCATACAATATTTTCTTGTACACTTGACTGTACATGCGTTCGCACGATAGATTGTACAAAAAAATGTACCGTGTAAAACGGCCTTTAGTAATGTCAGTTTCAAAAATCACCTTCACTCTTTCTGAACACCTTTGATTTTCATATGCAATACGAATGTACTAAACTACACATATCACAATCATTAATAACTCCTAAGTTACACTCATACTATTTTAATCGCCCAAAACGGGTCACATTTGCGCCATGCCATGAGAATCATTGAACTGAATTAATTAACTAATATAAATTTTCAATAAAATTTATCCTTGAATTCAGTAGCAATAATTAGCAGTATGTGCAATGTTCCAACTATCGATGATCAACAACGGCCTAGTACGCAATCCTAAGCAAGAAAATTGAAGATAAAAAAATAAACGAAAAAACCTATACTGGAACATCAAGCAGCACCTCACGTGAAGGTAAGGGATTATAATGGACCGCAAGGTATCAAATAAAATTACGCTGGGACAAAAAAGTAGGCCACAATATTACAATGAATCCTCGCTTCTTGAATAAGATGAAGGCGACGGAACGAGAAGGGTGATAGAGGAGTTTTGGGAGAAGGGGGGGGTGGAGGGCAAACGAGAGCATCCATGCCCCTTTTCCTTCCCCCTTTCGCTCCCAGCCTCCCACCGGCCAATACCCGCCGCCATCGTAAGCAGCCTTACGTCTCGCAGAATACGGAGAAAATCAATACCAGTAGGGCGCGCCGTTACCATGGCAACAAATTGTTTGCCCGTGCCGGCGCCGCCTCAGCCCCTGAAGGCTCCCAGATAATTCCTCGAGGTCTCGTTTAAACATACTTTCACCTCTGACGAACGGATTATACTTCAAACACAGATTGCATTCGGTACGATGATCGAAATGCATCCTGCCGGCCCTTCACACAAGAGCAGTTAAGGTCCAACCTCTGCTTAAGATACGCGGCGTAAAAGCCAATCAGTTCGGCGAAGGAAATGACGTCAGACACCGGCAATATTCAGATGACAGTATCGAGAGTTCGAGATAATGGACAGTAGGCGAAATGCAAGAACAGATTATAATCGAGCTTTCCCATTTTAGAGCACCTGACGTTTGAGTTCAGTGCGGAGTAGGTCAGCCAGACGGGCGAGTATAGGCAAAAGGCCTCAGTAGTAGCATGCGGCGAAACAACGACTTCCCGGCCGGGGATTTCCCTGAAAACGGCCAACGCTGATCGCAGCGGAAAGGAAGTTGGGTGTGAGAGAAAGGAATTCCTGGCCCATCACGTCACTCGCGACCACGCCTCGACAGACACCACGCGTGGTCGTATGCCACGTGACGTAGAGTGCGAGTCTCCCAACTCTCCACGCCTGTCAATGACCGCACCAACGGATTAGGGGTTACGCGACAACTACTGTCCAAGGGAAATATAGTGTCAGGGGAAATAATTTAAACTCGCTAATTCCCATTCTTGAGTATTTCATAGCGGTAAATAATTGGTAGAGCTTTTTAAATAAAAAAAATCATCGCTTCGAATCCCTTAATGCGGCGGAAAACAAGACTGCACTTAGGTCAACTTAAAAAAGAGGAATTACATCCAATCGCATTACGGACTTCAACGTCACGAGGCCTGCTGGAAAATACATACGCATATTTTACGTAACGATACTAAAAATTTCATTCGATCGAATAAGGTGACCGAAAAAATCAGATGTCATTGAATAAGAGACAACCTACGGCCACACGAAGGCAACGTCGGGTGGTAGGAGCGTCAGCTTCGTTTAGATCAATAGCAGCCGCCCAAAGGGCGTCCCACTGAGACATGCTATGTCGGCCGCAAACAATTTGCGGGATCTCATCGATAACACTTTGGGGAACTAGTTTCACCAGCAACTTACTTCATACTCTCTTTCGACAAATAATATATATTCCTATTGTCTGACCCTGTTTCAAGTATTATAGCACCAGAACTTCCTTCTTCGCAGTGTAAGCGTAAATTGACGTTTCAGGGAAAACTTGGAAATAATATTAATGAAATGAACTACTAGGAGAGTTCATAGGCAAGTTTTATTGAGCTACCAATTAAACTTCCGTCGCCCACTCACACCACGCCGCGATGCCAGACGGCTCACCTTGATTTCTGGTGGCCGCAAATAGTTTCGTCAAAGTAACATGAGACGGTATGACCCGATTATCATCAAAGCCTTACTTTTTCACCACCTCGCTCCTATAGCACAACCAAATACTAGTGTATCGATGATAAACGGGGCATTACGAAAGACTTTTAGAGCGGTATACAGGTATTTTGGACATTGATCAAATCCCATATCAATTCGCATCACTCAAAGTTAACGCATTGATTGACTCAATAGAGACGTACTATCATGGAATTGAAAGACGCCTCCGTGTTATCAGGCGACATGGCTTATAAATGGCTTCACCATCTTCAACAGCGCAACGGCGATAGAAAATTCATGCACAATAATCACTCTTTCGCCAATGTGACAATCGCCACACCCAGATATCT
Source organism: Pyrrhosoma nymphula (assembly GCA_963573305.1). Classification (NCBI taxonomy): domain Eukaryota; kingdom Metazoa; phylum Arthropoda; class Insecta; order Odonata; family Coenagrionidae; genus Pyrrhosoma; species Pyrrhosoma nymphula. Next base: position 1,119,904 of record OY754330.1, read on the forward strand.
CGAGAATCTCAACCACAAGGCATAAAATAACATTACTAGTGATAACCTTCACACGGATTTCGGACGAACACATTTAACGAAACACCTCAATTGAGAGTAAACAGAAATACAAATTAATATCGGCAATGGTAGGAAGACAAATTGATGTGATAACCAACTAATAGGTACTAATGCATACATTACGAATATAACCTGCAAATGAAAAAAGTGCCTCTCATTACCTAACCAGATTAACCTTGCAAAGGAAAAATAACCCAGGATGCACGAAATAACACAAAAACAAACTATTTCCTCAGTAAAAACTTAAGTTTCACGTCTTAAGTCGCCGACGCATTGATACAATTTTGTTCATCCAATTGTTACGACCGATTACAAATTGTTAAATCGGCGCCATTGAAGCTCTTCACAATTAATGCCTAAATATCATATTTGCACCACGGAAAACTGTTCCACTTCACAAAAATTGAAGAAAACGTCTGCGTAAACCTTCACCAAGGAACCGTCAAACAATTTATGTCAAACTCAAAGCACAGCGGCAAACGATCAAGTCGGCACATTTTCTAATTAGAAATGTCAACTCTATAGAAATCCCGGACACAAAAGGTATACATACCGTCATATCTTTCTGCCTGCTCCGCTAATTTTGCCTTGTAAACGTTATCATCTCTTTCTGACATGACGGATGAATTAGGATTTCACACTCCGTGAACAAGAACACTTCCTATGAACACGTAAGATGGCCGCGCCCGCCAACTCTATAGATGGCGCCTCAACACATTGGTTAAAGTGTATTCCTCCGCGGTAAAAATCAGTCTCCTCGAAGCGAAATAAATTTCACACAGAACTGCAAATAAACGTCCGTTGCTATCTGGTTTCTAAGGTAGGAAATAACTTGAAAATAAATTCTATTCTTAAAATTCATAAACATCAATACCGGATGTATATCTTCAAACCTAGGTAATCTCAATAAATATGCAAATTTAAGAACTAAGCCTCATCTAGTACTTTCAAAATATTTCACTTGAAATAAATAACACCGGGTTATACTCAAGCCTCTTTAAACTCAAAAATAAACCTAATCCCTCATCCAACTCTTGATCTTATTGCTTGCATGCATTAATTGATTATTATATTGAGTGCGCGCCATCTCTCTTCCTCATGGTATCAACTACCATTATGCAACCTGGCTTTCTTTACGTGCGAACAGCAGTTGGTGTTCACCGACGGCTACTTCAAGCGCGGGTATCATGAAAATTGTTGACAAAATTTGTTTGAATACGACTAGATCTCGGAAAATTTCAAGGTTCCGCCATAGCCGTGATCGTCTAGTGGTTAGGACATTGCGTTGTGGCCGCAATAACCCAGGTTCGAATCCTGGTCACGGCAGTGAGGAAGTCACTGACACGGCACGGATCTTTTTTTCTTCAATTTATAGAGTTATTTTCGTGTAGTCTAATAATACGGCCATGAAACTACTTCCTTTTCCGTGTTAATTCTTTTTAGAAATAGATATACTCATGCGGATCTGTGCTTTCGGCCGTATTGTTAATGTTCGCGGTAAATCAGAAAATCAGTAGCAAAATTCGTTTTTTGGTACGTCATTGGCTTTTCCTCTTGAGAACTGTTGCGAAGCCAGATGCTATTAATTTTTGCTATCCAATTTTGATTTTCAACATTTATGTTATTAATAAAAACAGCATTTAAATTGAATGCTCGGGTCTTAATTGTAAACGACGCATCTTTACAGCCCAAAAATACATTAACTGCACTGCGGCAACCACCCGAGAGGCAAATTCATGAAGTACCCTCGCCTGTACTTACCGCATTTCTGCATGTTGCGTTGTTTTCTAATTATGAATGCGACAAGGGACGACGGGGCACTATATAGTAGCATTCGCAAACTGCTAAAAAAGGGAACCCATGGCCAAAGCGGAAACGAACTCAGGGGAAGCGAGATTGGTTTCATATGTGGGGAAATCCGCCTAACTTGAGCTACCTATGTTACTCTGATTTATTTTTTGACTAATCGATATATTTCAAGCCGAGACCAAATGTAATTTAAAATTATGTAATTTTATAAGCATACAACAATTTACAACGGTTTTCGTTGCTAAGTAACTGAATTACGTTACATTTTATCTGAAAAATCCCTTAATTTTTCAATTTTAACATTGTTACGGGGAAATCTTAAATTTATATTTTCGCTATAACTTTTTTAGCATTGCATTAATCGATTTGAATTTTTCTGAGATAAAATTTCACAGTTTCAGATATTAATCTCATTTACTTTCATTGATGTGCCTAAAAAATGAAGGTACATATTCGATTTAGAATTAGCGTTACTGCATTTGCATCAATTAGACAATATTTCGGTTTTATCGTTCTCAATTTTTCAGCATTGACATTTTTAGATTATTTATGAATGAATCGTGTATAAGACATTCAATGAAAGCATTTTAAACCTTTTAAAGAAATGTGCCTCAATATTGAAGCATCATTTATGGCTAATTTTTTAAATATCTCTATGCGTAACTGGGAATTAATATTGACATTTTAAGCTGGCACAATCACATAAAACGTGTAAATGATGTAATAACGTAAGTAATTGTTAGTGTTTGTACTATTACATATTCCTGAAAAGTGCTAAGTGTAGGTATAAAATATTACTGTATTTGTCAATCACGCAAAAATCTTAAAAATATCTAGATACAAATAGATTAATTAGACAAATTCATATATATGAAAAATAGATAGATTAAATGTATAAAAATCAACGGCACTAATCGTTTTCCATATATTTTGATCTATTTTAAGACCTATTTAAACAAATCAATTGATTGAATTGAGTAAAAAGTCTTATGAGAATAGTTCTTGGGAAAGTTACAAAAAATCATGGGATGATGAAACAGTTTTCAAATTTAGTTAGTGTTTCTTCTATGAAGAGATATAAAAATTCAAATTCACTAAGTATTCAAATATCACGTCCAAATTTGCAAATTATCAAATCAGAGCTTGCTCAAAAGGTTAAAATTTTCTTTGAAAACGATGAAAATTCTATCTTGGCTCCAGGAGTCAAAGACGCAGTTACTAAACATAATGTTTCAAAAAGAAAAAGGTATTTACTTGACACAGTTAATAATTTGTACGAGAAATTTAAGTCACAAGAACCTACGTTAAAATTAAGTCGTACTATATTTTACCAACTAAAACCTTTTTGGATCATGAATCGAAAGATTAGTGGGCACGAAACATGTTTGTGTAAAATTCACGACAACATTAAATTTATAGTTCAACGCTTATCTCTTCATAAGTTGTTAGACAGTATTTCTTTGCAAACTTTTACAAAAACGAAAGTATGTCATGTTTTTAATATGGAATGGTCGATGTACTAGTTGCATTAAAAATAAAAAATGGACATTGCAAACGTTAAAAGCGAAAACACCTGGTACTACAAATGGCTCACTCATACATTCGAAAGACTTGGGGCAAAAAATAAAATTTATACCTTAAAAGTTACATCAAAAATTAGAGTTGATTGTACGCTAAAAAATTTTGTTTGTGAAGCAAATAAAATCATCCCGAAATTTTTGAAACATGAATATCTTCGAATTCATCAAAGTAGATCCTTTTCAATTATACAAAACCAGTTGAAACCAAAGGAAGTATTTATCATCGCAGATTTTTCTCAGAATTATATTTGCAAGTGTAGTGCCGAAATTCAAAGTGCTCATTTTGGAGCTTCAAAGAAGCAGTTATCTCTCAATGCTGGAACATTCTATTTCAAAAATGAACAAAAAGAGTTGACTTGCACATCATTTTGTACTGTTTCTGAATGCCTTAGTCATGATGCTGCTACTGTTTGGGTGCATTTGGAGCCTGTTTTAAAATTAATACAAATGAATATACCTCACCTTAATACCATGCATATTCAGACAGATGGCCCAAGCACGCAGCACAAAAACAAAATCAATTTTCATCTTTTTCAACAATATTGTAACGAACTACAGTTAAAAAATGCAACGTGGAATTTCATGGCACCTTGGCACGGAAAAAGCACGGCAGATGGGGCTGGTACTGTGGGACTGTGAAAAGTCGTTGTAATCGGTCAGTTATGCAGGGTAATGATATCGTTACGGCAGAAAAAATGGTAGAGACAATTAATTCATCAACCAAAATCAAAGCATTTTTAAGTAATGAAAATGATTTCAAAAAAGTTAAATTAAAAGTCACAAGAAAAAAAACAAAATTTCTGAGAACAATAGAAAAAGCAAAATGCTTGGAAGTGAAAAACTAAGTGTGAAATAAATTAATTGCAAAAATCTGAGAAAGAAAAATGCTGTGATGAAAAGAAAACAACGAAAAGTGCTCTAAGGCTAAAATAAAAGTTCACAAAAATATTGAATCCAAAACTAATCTGAGAAAAAAATTTTAATAAGTGAAAGGTGAATAATACGATAGTAACCTATTATGCGTTGTACAAAAATAAAAAACAATGTTAAACGGTACATTTTTATATTTATAATAATTGCATTTCATAAGTTATATGAATGAATATTGTATATAAGCGTTGTTTATGTTGCAAGATACATTTTATTTTTTATGGTACGAGACATAATTTATTTTATGTTACATGATATGCATCATGCATACATTATTATCTGACATGTAACGGTTTCTGATGTAAATAGATGTATGTTTATGTTACATTTATGACCAAATAAATTATTAAATGAATAAAAGAATTATATTTCGGTCTGGTTTACTCAATTAAAAAGCAAAGGTGAATAATAAATATAAATTTGTTTTCATTAGAAGAAAAATTTATTTGAAAATTTTTAATTTTCTTCTATGTTATAAATTTCTCCATACATATTTCAGCAATTTCCAAAACCCAGTTACACACATGTTTATCAACCTCATAGGGAAGTATTCAAGTAGGAAAAAGTTACAGAGATGTGCCTTTAAATTAAAAAAATAGAAAATAAATTTTTAAAAAGCTCAAGTTAGGCGGATTTCCCCATATACGTACTCTGTGGCGTAGTGCAACTGGGTCCTTTGATTTATAGACCGCAGCGCGCGCCTTTTCTGACGGAATAACGGGAAATATTATCTCTTAAAAATTTCTCATACTTCACAATGAGACTAAAGGGATTATATCTTGACCACAAAATCATCAGATTTCTGGTAAAATGACGAATCCGAATTAGAATCGATCAGTAATTTAGAAAACATGAGCTCATTACATGATCTTATGTGGGAAATTAATTTACTCTGCCAAGCTTAGATGTCCATTCGAATGATTGTTGGCATTTGTAGGATTGTAATACCTTAATAATATGCAATCACACAAAAATTCATAGTAAAACGGTGATATGCTATGCCTTCATTTTCGAATAGTTCATGGTCAACGTAGGATCTTGGAGGATTTTAAAATCCTTTGACCAGTGGACTTGTTTTCAGGCAATAATATTGAATAATATTTTTGTATTTTGTGTACATAGTCCAGAGAAAAATAATTCTTAATTTTATTTTTACTCAAGGTAGCATCATAATAAGCGCTTAATTTCAACCGCAGAGTGACGAATTTCATCGAAATCCTGGCAAAAACTCTAAAATGCTGCCTAGTACCCTGGAGAGCGCTTCACACCACGCAGACTTTTGGGCGAAAAGCATGAGAACGCATAAAATTGCACAAATATATTCCATTACAAATGGAAATACCAGTGTTAACCATTTGGTACCAAGAGAAATTAAACTCAGAACAAAAGTTATTTTTAACATTTTTGAAAAATAATGGTATCTGTGATCATGTCTGTCAATTTTAATGCTGAGTTTTTTGAACGAAATAATTACAGTAACTCTTCGGCCTCACTTTCCACGTACTTAATGAGAACAGGACCCCTCTCACAACATTTGATGCGAAAACATTGATGGCAAGTGGAGTCCTGTTCTAATTAAGGTAGTTTGGGAGCGAAAAATCACTTCACCTAGAATTCGATGAATTTGACGTAATTTCAAAGAAAAAACTCTCATCTTTCCAATTATATCAAAATATCAACCCCTTGCCGAACTACTCTTTGAGCATTTTGCCTCAAAATATACAAGCTGTTTTACATGGGATAGATTATGGCTGTGCGCCCCAAATGGAGAATATTTAAAAAATTAGGAACTATTAGTACCTAGATTTTGTCAAAAAACTAACGGTGTGTAGATTGCACATTTTCTCAACTATTTATAATAAATAATCTTTTTCTCACCACAGTAATATTTACAGAATCGCAAAAAAACCCTGCTGTTTAGAAGGGTTTTCAGCCGTACGGCGGAAAAAAATGAGTCAAGTTAGAGACTTATGTAGCTTCATTTATTTAACTACTGCGAATTTTGGTCATATATAACTATATCTTTGCGCCATTAGTATTACAATATTTATTTCATACTTCTTACAGACACTGAAATAAAAAAATTAAATTTGAATATGGTCTCCATTATGACTAGGGAACTATATCTCGCTCAAACCACCTTAAGTCCTAATAATTTTTTAAAGGACTATTTAAATATATATCTACCAACATGTTTATAAAATTATATAGGTTTAAACCAATGGATAACATTAAATTACAAGTACCTAAATCAAGAAAATCATTAATGTAGTTAATAATAGGTACATGAAAAATATTGTTTGAAAATTTAAAACCCCATTCAAGTATGCAAAATTATAATAAAATCACTCTTGAGTCGTGTTATTGAGTGATGTGATCTCTAGTTCAGTGCTCGGCTTGCAGACTATCAAGCTAAACTTTGATTCGAACTCCTATTTAACCATTTTTTTTATTTATTTCAACTTATTTTTCTTTACTTCTTCTGCGCACTTGCCATTTCACAACAGGGAGGTGCAGAGGACACCATGAGGCATGCAAATTCAAGCATGCAACGTAGGTTGTCCAAATCTTATAAATGTGGTTCATTTAACTTCATTTTGTGAATGTCTCCAATTTAAATAAAGTCCTTGGCTGAGGTCCCAAATAAATACCAACTTAGTAATGATGATGTCGCAGAGGCAGCAAGTGTAAAGCATCGTGTCACGACGAACCTTTTGAATATTCCCGTTTGCAGATATGCAGGTCGCTCCAAGTCGCTGATGTTTTTTTCCCTTGACACGTTGTATTTCGTGGCTGATTACGTCAGCATTGTTGTGGGCCTTGTGCGGATGGAGTGGCCCACAGAGATGACGTACGAGGGTGGTGATTCACTACGACATAGCTCTCTTATCCCTAGTCAAATCAACACCCAATCGAAACGACACAAATAGTGTCACAAAGAGCCATGCCACCACATAGAGGAACACACGCCTTGTCTTAGCAGGGGATGTTAGGACCAGGTATGTGATCCGAAAATGCACTTTACATTTAGTGCCGGACCTGATAGGCACCATGAAACTATCCGTCACATGGTGAAGTGCCGGGACCTTGGAGGCACCCGAACTCAAGAGTCCTTAGCCTCGGGCGTCGAAGGCGACCCAAACCCTTCACCGATGGTGGTTTATGGCACCAACTGACCAGTCACACTATAGTTAATAACCTCTAAAAGTTAAACAAATCGCTTAGTTATGTTCATCTTTGCGTTGCAATAGTCACAACGATGAAACAGGTTTTTTCATCGTAGTCATACGATAGATATTGACCATTTTACGTGCATTAGTAAACCAAGCCAGTTTAATAAACATTAAATTACTAAAGCACGTAAAATGTATCTATATTAATATTTATCGTATAACTGCGATGAAAATAATTGTGCGATTAATGTTTGAATTTTAGAGGTTATAAACTATAGTGTGACTGGTCAGTTGGCGCCATAAACCACCCTCGGTGAAGGGTTTGGGTCGCCTTCGACGCCCGAGGCTAAGGACTCCCAAGTTCGGGTGCCTCCAAGGTCCCGGCACTTTACCATATCTACATCTACAAAATACCCCGCAAGCCACCTCAGGGGTGTGTGGCAGGGGGTGAGTATTCACCCACATGCATTACACTATACCCTAAAGTTAGTGTAACAACGACTAATTATGCATTATCATAAATCGCTAATGCTTGTCACGAGGCGAAGCCTCACAAGCATGCACTACACTACAGATATGCTCACAATGGAGAGGGACCGCTAATATACATGCATCTTGTAACCACACAAATGGACAGAGACTCAAGACTTACGTAGAAAACATGCACGGGTGCTGTTAGTACTAGGTAACAGATAAGGATTCAAGTATTACGGAGTACTACTACTACTACTAAGAGCCACACTACCTATCGACAAACCTAGATAAAAGACTTATCGGCAGCTGTTATGGTCCCTTGTAGTTCGTGGGAAAAATGACATTTTATATCTGTCCGTTCTGCAGTCTAGTTCCCTAATTTTATTCTCATGATGTGATCTACCGTAGTATGTCGGATTTCGTAAAATATTGTCAACGTCGTCAGAGAATAGATCGGTTTGGAACTTACAATAATAGATTGAGTATAAATTTTAATCGACGGTCTGAAAGCGTTTCCCATCCCAGTTGCTGCAAAAGGTCAGTAACACTAACGAGATTATCATAACGGCCTTTAACGTATCTTGCCGATCTTCGCTGCACGCGTTCTAACTCAGTTTCCAAGCCTACCTCATAAGGATCCCAGATACTGGCAGCATATTCCAAGTGGGGTCTAACGAGGGAGAAGTAGCTGATTTCCCTAACTTTATAGTCGCACTTGCCAAGTACTCTTTTAAAATATCCCAATTTACGATTAGCTTGACCGGTAATTTCTCGAATGTTTGCTCCACGAGATATCATTAGTCAGTTTAACACCGAGGTATTTAACCGATTCTACAGTCTCTAATTTGCTGTTATTTATGAAATAGTTATTATAAGTAGAGTTTTTCCGTTACCAAAAATTCATGACTACGCATTTTTTCAACTTTAATTCTATAGCTGCCACGCATCGCACCACTCCTTTATTACCTCGAGGTCCTTAGTTAGCGCTTGTTTATCATTAAGGCTACGGATTTCTCTAAACACCACTGCGTCGTCTTCAAATAATTTAATCATCAACTGGAACGTTATGTTCACCAGAGACTAAAATATCGTGGGCAATAAGTGCCAAGGGATATTTTCGTGCATCCCAGGCCCGGCACTATACGTAAAGTGCCTTTTCGGATCACATCCCTTGGATAGAACACCAGCCATGGAAGGGAATAGGGTAAAGGGAGGGGGGGGGGGGAGAGGACAGGGTGTTAACGATGTGCCTCAATGATACTAGTGCCATGCTGTTTTAGTTATAATCATGAGATGCGTGGAAAGAAGGGATTATAGTACCTACCTGTATCAGTTTGGCATTGTATCACACTTATTTAGAGATATATGTAGCGCGGCTCCAACATATAATCCTCCGTGTCGTCAGGGGCGGATTAAGGTCGTTGTTTTGGTTCACTACTTCCCGCGGCGCCTGGGGGGTATGCAATACATCTCAACTAAATAGAGGTCCGGGTGGACTTCCCTCGGAAAATTAAAAGAAATGAAGCGCTTGGAAGCGCTTAGTTTTGGTGTGGCTATATTCTATATAAGAGATGTGATAAATTATTGAGTAAATCTATCTAATCACATTTGAAAAACATAAAAAAACGATGTCAAGAATTCCATTCTTGTGAAGAAGTGAAGTGTCTTCCGGGTTTTACACCGTTTTGGTCCATGTTTCCTCGGACGGCAATTTCGGCGGCGTTACAGTCAGCTTCTTCAGGTCGGTGGAGTGAAGGTGCAGCCTTTTGTCGTCTTATATATATCTCACCCGTTGGAGTCAGGTCTAACGCTTGAGATATATAAGACGACGAATGGCTGCACCTTCACTTCACCGACCAGAAGAAGCCGACTACAACGCCTACGAAACTGTCGTCCAAGGAAACATAGACCAACGCGGGACCTGAATCTTCCCATCCATCAACCCGCGGCAGCCTGCACAAGGATTTCGAACTCCTTGAAATAAATCTTCTTTAATGCCGTACAAAATGAAAATTGGTTGTAATGAAATAAAAAGATTTCTACATATTCAGAAAATACTAATTTCCTTCAATATTTTTATAATTTTTTTATAATACCTAGCAACGAAAACAAAGTAATGCTCGGAAGTTAACGTCATTCGTCAAGGGCTCTTCCAATGATAATGCACCGTCGCGTCGTCCCGATGACCTCTGAATGGTAGGTTCTGACGGCCAAGAAAAATCACATTTTTAAGTATCAGCTTCAGATTTTCTCTATTTTCCTTGATTTTCTCCCTTATGTAGCCGTCCAGTTGGCTTCTGTTTTGATTTTCAGGTTTTTTGTATTTTCCTCAAAATTCAGGGCAAACTGGGCACTGCATCTTTGTGATAGACTGTGTGTTGGTGGTTTTCCAGATCAAATAGTTTCCCTAGCAGTTTTGAAAACTTTAACGGCTCTGTAACGAGGGATTTTAACTGCAAAGTTGTACCGCAAGCTGCCGTTGATTGGGAAAAAAGGGCAATACCTACAAAAAAGTCCATTCAATGAGGGAGAAACCCCAAGCCAAGGGTACTTTTCAAGATGTTCTATCCTCACGTAACGACGCTCTTCCGCGGTTCCCGACCTATGAGTTGAAAAGGGATACTTGTAATCACTTGTGGATGTCCAAGGGCTTTCCAAAAGTTCGGCTATTTTCCTATCATCAGGTCTTTCCTTTCCTGGTACAATGAAGATACCTACGTCACAGTTGAAATTTTCAGCCATAGGAAGAGAAGAAATTGAAGCTTCAGTCGATGTTTCGTGACTACGTGGATGGGATTGTAAAAGGACCATGGACTCAGCTTGAGTTTCATTGTCAGTTGTGCAGCACGAAGGCATGGTGTTAACAAAATTGTTTATTTCCTCCTGCTGCTTCTGGCGTCTTTTGTTTTTGGACGCGAGAGAAAATGCGCAGAGGCACTAATAGTTTTCCGCTTTGTACCAGGCCTACTAGAAGAAGACGCCTGTAAACAAAAGTAAACCTTAGCTATTCCTTCTGCAACTAGTTGCAAAAAATATTATAAGCATATCTTTTTCTCACCCTATTGCGTAATACTTGAAAATTATTTGGCTTTACTTATAGAGTCCATAATTTTACTGCTATCAAAAGGAGAGGGGACAAAACTGCGGTGGGTGGACCTCTGACAGCATTTCTGTGATGGCACAATGAAAATGAAAGTCCAGTAAATAGGTGGGTGTTCAATTCCTTGATCAAAAAGCAGATAAATAGCAATGGAGGCTAATGTGGGCCCGAGCTTGAAGCCGGCCGTCCGACCCTAATGGCGAGCGCGAGAAAGCGCAAATAAGTTATGTCGTTGTAATTAACCGACTGAACTTACCATCTCTGGCTGAAAGGTTGATCTGCACGTCAGGTATATCACAGAATAAAAGAAAAACGACGCAGGGTCATAAACATGTGAAGAACTATTGAACTTGTCACTCACTACAACTGAAACAATACACTCGCTAGAGCCGGGCAACTGACATGTCGCGACGAGCGCGAAAGCGGAGGGTGTCGCATAGTAGGCAATGCTGAAGTAGGGCGTGGAGACTGTGTTCCCCTCTCGCAGACGCACTACGGATCAACTGCCCAAACTCGCGGAACGATTCTCTGCATGTCAAGTAAATAGGTGTTTATAGGTCTGCATACATAGTATAATACCTTATAAATATTCCGTTGCGGCACCGAAGCTTTCACAACACTGTTCATCAAAAGGCCTACAAAAGTACAATTGCGAACATCGAGGATACTGTGTCTTCTGTTTAGACAAGTGGCTTTTAGATATTTTCCAATTATCTTTATCCAGTGTGTATTGAGCTGGTGAAATAAAAACTTGCATTGGAGAACCACCTTAATGATTACCATCTTTTCAATTTTCCCGGGAATTACGGGGGGGGGGCCTTAATCCGCCCCTGCGTGTCGTATACTTAAACACATCCGATCGGAGTTTTTCAATTACATACTCATACATACATATACTCCAAGCCTAGCTTTTTGAGTCTCTAACGCCTCCCAACACAATCCTTCCATCAGCTGCTGTGTGACACATCATGTATAGGTGTAGCGAAACTTGGTGACACTCGTTTGCAATGATCATAACGCCAGGGAGAGGAAAGAATACAAGATACGTGGGACAAAGTGCACTACCTCCAAAGGTACCACACCAGGAATTATTCGGTTCTTCAGCCCACCAACGCTTGATTTACCCTCCGTGACCACTAATTCTCCGCTGTTGGGTGCCATCAAGTTTTGCTATACGTATACGTTCGTAACAGTCTTTAACAAAGTTTGTATTTTATTCACTTCGCGAATTAAATATTACTGCGCAGGGTTGAAAATACTCGCGGCATATTTGAGATGTGGCCCAAACAACAAAGACACAACCTCTCACACACTCGCTTTTTCACCAGAAAACCCTATTCCCCACTACACATTCCATTTGTAAATCCAAGTTTATTCAACGCATCGCCGCCAGTGTTTCGTATGTTTCTCCCCCACGTTAGTAGGTAGGGGTCGTGCATAAACTATGTTACCGTTTTCGGTGATTTTTTTACTCCCTTTCCCCTCCCCTTCGTTGACGACTGTAGTACTTTTCTCGACCCCTCCCTCCCCTCCCACGACACGTGACGTTGTCTCCGCGAATGAAAATTTCAATTCAAAAATATTTTCTCAATTATTGAGTGAGTTCATTTTTAGGGATAGGTTAAAAAAAGACATAAAGTAGCCGCACTAGATATAATGGAACTATCTAATCTCAATTGGAACAAGTAATATTCATTTTTAAATTCTAAAAATCAACCATGAATCACGACGTAAGTTCTCTCCCCCCTCCTCCCCGCGTTTCTCTGACTGCTGCCTTGATATGTGTTGTCACGAGGTCGCCATTCAACCCGCGAGAAGGTTAAAATGTAAGCAATTTGATGTTATGGTAGACTTACAACATTGTAGAGGCAATGGTTCAGTTACATTGAGTTAAAGTAGAAGATTGGGGTGTAAATAAACACCCCGCGCGCCCTTCCTCATGTTAAACTCTGTAGTATTGTCGACGCGATGTTGACGAGTAAGAAACGTAAACAGGCGCATGGTAACGGCTACGTTACCCGCCGTAGGTTCTTAGGCGACCCCCTAAGTTGGTAACGTAGTTTATACACGACCCCTTAGGTCTAAAGTCAAGGTGATTCCCAGGCATTTGACTTCATTTGACTGCTTTATATTAATTAACCCCTCCCAATTTTTATAGACAAAGTATGATCATAGCGTTGGTTATAAGTTCAGTTAGAATAAGACGTAAGGATCCCATCACGATTATTTCTGATGCTTCTGCTTGTGCTCCACTCAACCCTGTACCACAGTGACTAAACTTGGAGATTTTTTTTCGGAAGTTCAGTTGCTGGGAGAAGAGTGCATTGTTATTACAAATTGTTGTACCGTTCCGATACGACCGATAGTTTGGCCCAACTGACACTGTGAATCCATTTCTGCACTGTTTTCTGTGATGATAACTCCCTCTAAATAACACCTTTTCTTAGCCTCGGTGACTGACTCAGTCGGATAATATTTTGTTACCAGTCAAAGTGACCGTTGAATATCAACGGGAAACAAAAAAAATCAACACTGCGCGTGACTGCGTCCAATTATTCGATTAAATTTAGTATAAAGTTTACCATTTAATAGCAAAATAAAATTTCGATTTATCAATTAACATATTATCAATGGCATTGATTGTAAATAAACCATTCTCATCTTATTTTAAGTGTAAAGAAATATTGAGTAAATGGATATATTCACGGAATATCGACTTTAAACAATGAGTGTAATGGTCGTCATGGGGACGATGACTCAAAAACGCTAAAATATATTGCGAAGAATCGCAACGTTTTAGCAAATATTTCGGAATTTTCACCGGAATACAAAATTCAATTGAAAGAATAAGAATCTTTATTCTATTTTCTTTCTATTGATACCTATCCCAATGTCAGAAAACCACTATAAATAATTTAATTTAGCAAATAGAAAAAGGTCTGCAGCCAATTGAAGATTCAGCTTCACGTGTATTTATTCTTGTGTGAAAGTTACTGACATACATGGGCGTAATTTCTTTTAGCTTTTTAAACTGGGGTGGAAAGGCCTACCTTTGAAATACGCCCCCCCCCAGGTGGAAGGGGCGTCCTCCTAAGTTCGGCATGCGATTATTGATGAAACAAGAAAGAATGTAGAATTGTATTCTCCAATTGTTTTTAAATTATTGAGATTTTTAATTAAAAATTCAGGGGTGGCAAAATGCTGGGCTGGACAATTCTGGAGTGGCAACTGCCACCCCTTGCCACCCCCGAATTACGCCACTGCTGACATATGTAATATACTCATCGGTGATTATTAAAATAGATTGTGGTCAGTTTCATGGACAAAACCACATCATACTTCCTTTTTGTCAGTAAACCCTCAAATCAGCATTAAATATTCATTGTTTATCTAGATTTTGGAGATGGATATTTTACTTCCTCTGTAAGCTCTGCAGTATTTGCTTACTCGTGTAAGGTAGAGTTGTGCAAAATGAAATCTACGCCACGAAACTGAGAATCATCGCCATGATCATTGTTACTGTTGAATGTCCTAGTGATACGTTTTTTAAATTGTTTTTTTTGTGGTTCTCCGATCATCAACCATTAAACGGTGAGATATCAGTGATTAATTGCTATCTTACGAAAAATCTTTCAACTTCGGAAATTCCAGAGAGAACTTGGACTGCTAAACTTTGCGTGCATCCACGATAAGGAGAACCCAATCTTGAGATTAATCTCTTGATGTTCATTTTCGGTAACTAAGTCGAAGATTAAATTCCGGAATACATGCCTTCTTTTGTCATGACGTCAGAGTGTACGAGACAAGGGGAATGTTTTAACGCTTGCGTCTTTCTTCTCGCTCCATGACAACCAACACGAAAACATTGCAAAGAGCCGATATACAAGGTTAATATACGATGTATACAGTCTATCTACATCTACGAAGTACCGTGCAAGCCACCACTAGTAGGGTGTGTGGCACGGGGTGATTATCCACGCCATGCATGCAGCACTCGTCCCAGTACAAATCGGGACCTCGCACGCTCCCCCTGGCCACTGTCGGCGCAGACACCAAAAAGCAGTCAGAAGAGAACAGTGCGCAAGACAAACTAGAAAATGGGAGAGTGCTACATGTAAACGAACATGCAGAACAATGATATAGACACATCTAATGGTAAATATTAAAAATACTGTTAATTTGAGTGCTACGAGATGCTACTTCATGCAGAGAACAAAATAAAATAATGCCGGACAAATCAACCGGTGTTAGTAATGATGTTGTGTTATTAAGCACAAGTGAAAATTTTACTCCACTTGTTGAGGGTGGGAGTTTCATATGATTGATCTATCGCAACTATTATGATCCATTTTTGTACGTGGGAAAAATGACATTTTAAATCTATCGGTTCTGCAGTCAATTTCCTTTATTTTATTCCTGGAATCGCTTATACCGTAGTACGTTGGCTCTAGCAGTATATTTTGAACGTCCAGCTATATATATGTGTGTGTGTGTGTGTGTGTGTTTATTATTATTATTATTATTTTAATTGTTACAGTTGTAACATGACCCTCCGAGTCCCCGGCAAGCATCAGGTTTCATTGCCGTCATAATGGCCGAAGACTCGAGAGGGGTTGGGCAGTAATCGCAGCCACGTCCGACGCCCATCGGATGTGTGGCTACGCTGCGGTAGGGTCATGCGTCCGCAGTAGACGGAGTGACCCCAGGATGACGGCCTTCTGCATGCGTGCAACTAGTAATTCCGCCTGTGCCACGCAGGACGGAATACACTTGATGTTATTCAGCAGCGAGCCCTTAACTCCACCGAGCACACCTATGATGAGGACCACCAGTTTCACAGAGTGTCCGGGGTACATCTGTCGAAGTTCGAAAAGCAGGTCTTGATATTTCGTCCGTTTTTCCACCTCCTTCGCATCCATGTTAGTTTCAGCCGGAGCCGAAAACTCGATCACGAACATGGAGCGTGTGAGGTGGTCGAGGAGAACGATATCAGGCTTGGTCGCCTCCAACTGCCTGGTGGTGGAAAAGGAGTAATTCCACCAGATCGTGCATTTATCGTTCTCCACGACGGACTCAATATCTCCAGGGGCATAGGGCAGCACAGGTGTTTCGTCGATGCCATAATGGTGTCGAAGATGAAAGTATAACACCCGTAGGGCCGCGTTGTGCCGAGCTAAATATGCTGACTTAGCGTAATAACTACAGCCGGAGAGAAGGTGACTCAAAGTCTCCGGCTGGGCTCGGCACGCCCTACATCTCGTGTCCGCAACCTCCGCTTTGAATATAATGCGGCGGTACACGAGTGTGTTTATGACACCATCCTGGCACGCGAGGACAAAACCCTCGGTCTCGGACTTCAGACCGGCGGAGCGTAGGAAGGCAAACGTTAGCTCCTTCGATAGCCCATGCTTTTCGATGTTTCGATAGAAACCTCCATGCATGGGCTTATCGGTATGCACCTTGAGCAAGGCCTTCTGCTCGGCTTTTTTTATTTCGAGCTTGAGGACGTCTGCCTTCAATGACAAGATGGTCGTGTCATTGTCGCTTCCGTCGGATGACGGGTCGAAGTCGAGACCGGTTTCGTCCGCTGCCCTCTTTGCCGCCTGGAAGAGAAACGCCCCTGCTCCCGCACTCTCGTGATCTCTCACGAGATTGAGCAGGGGGTCCCTGCTTTTCAAAACTCGGCAAGCTGTACCCAGGACAACTCTGTTGTGGAGACATTCCAGACTCAATAGTCCTCTACCACCTACATTGCGAGGGAGATACAATCTGGCGACGGAAGATTTCGGATGAAGACTTCTATAGATGGTCATCATCTTCCTCGTTCCCCTATCGAGGTTCTGCAACTCGTTGACGTTCCACTTCATGCATCCGAAGGTATACAGCAGTGTAGGAACCGCGAACATGTTCGTGGCAAGAACCTTGTTCTTGCCTGACAGCTCAGAACTCCAGATGTTCCTGAGAGTCTGTCTGTATTTGGCGGTGAGCCTTTCCTTCACTGCTGTAACCTCCTGCATTCGGCGCTGGGGGACGCCGAGATATTCATAGCTGTCATCGTCCTCGAGGTGACGAATGACGCTCCCGTCAACAAGTTGCACGTCTTCCTTGATCTCCGAAAATCTTCCTCTCGCCAAGTGGATGGATGCACACTTGTCCAATCCGAACTCCATTCCTATAGCCTCACTGTATTCCAGTACGGTGTCCAGAGCAGTGCGAAGGTCTTTCGCATTAGAAGCATACAGCTTCAGGTCATCCATATAAAACAAATGGGTGACCTTATGCTTCCTGTCACCTGGAACACCACACATGTATCCTTTACCTCGTCGCAGCCTAAGGGACAGGGGTAGGAGGGAAATACAGAACAGTAGGGGGCTCAAGCTGTCGCCTTGAAAAACGCCACGGTGGTATGTTACCAACTCTGTGGAAACTGACCGCTTGCCTGAGGTCAGAACGAAGCGCGTTTTCCACAGTGGTAACAGGCGTTGGATGCAGGACACAACCTCAGGGTGGACTTTCATCAACTTCAGCACGGCGATCAATAGCTCATGCGAAGTGGTGTCAAAAGCCTTCTTGTAGTCCACCCAGGCCATTGATAGGTTTCGCTTATGCCGGATGGCATCCTGGCATATGCACCTATCAATGAGCAGGTTGTCCTTGCATCCCGCGATTCCCCGCTTTGAGCCCCTCTGCTCGTACACCTCCTCCCAAACCGGCTGGACTTGGTGTAGGATAAGGTCGCTCAAGATCGAGGTGAACGCCTTATATACAGTGTTGAGGCAGGTTATAGGGCGGTAGTTCTTTGGATTGGACAAGTCTCCCTTCTTAGGTATTAAAACCGTGCGTCCCTCAGTCAGCCAAGGTGGAATTGGTTTTCCACCATTTAGAAAGGACGTGAAGATTCTGGCGAGGTGTTGGTGGGTGGAAGTAAATTTCTTCCACCAGAAGTTATTCACGGCATCCATTCCTGGAGCCGAGAAATTCTTCTTGCCAGAGAAGGCCTTCTTCACGTCACTTTCGGTGACTGAAAGAGGTCCATCCACATCTTGTAGGTGGTGGTCACAAACCTCTTTAAAGAGGCCTATGGCCGGAGTGTCTCCGTTGAATGGCTTCGACGTTTCGTATATTTCCTTCCAGAAACGTTCAACCTCTTGGACGGGTGGCGGAGATTCAACGACAGGCGGAGGTGGTCGAAGGAGACGGGACGGCTGAAGGAGAAAGGTGGCATTTTCTCTCACGCCCCTACTCCTCTTCAGGAGTTTTTTCCGAGCCGTGGTGAGTGCCCGTACTCTATCGACCGCGTGCTGCTTAATGGTAAGCAGCACGCTTTTATTCAGCGTGTGATGGTTGTACCTGAGACTGCGCGCTATGCGCCGAACTTTAGGAGTGAAAGCTCGCCCAGATGCGATGTATTCCATCACACACTGAATTCTCGACGCCAGTTGTCTCGCCTGCGTGATCTTGGCCTCCAACTGTTCAAGCCTCTTTGCTGCTTTGTCCTCCCAAGAGGTGTTCTTTTGGGAGTGAGCCATAATTTTGGCAGCAGCATAGACCACGCAATTGACCGTCCATAGGTCCGACGTCTCTGTCAGGATTTCGTCGATGAGG
The DNA here is from genome assembly GCA_963573305.1 of Pyrrhosoma nymphula. NCBI lineage: Eukaryota > Metazoa > Arthropoda > Insecta > Odonata > Coenagrionidae > Pyrrhosoma > Pyrrhosoma nymphula. Next base: position 1,138,635 of record OY754330.1, read on the forward strand.
CCATTCAAACGGGAAAGGTGATTACCCCGCAGAGAGATTTTTTAGTGGATATCTCTCGGCCTAGGTTGTCCATCATCATAAGATATTGTGCTTAACAACCGCGTTCGTAGTTCAGCGACGGCCTGACCTTTGTCTCACTCACTTCTGATTGTATGTATACATATATAATAACTGCGATTGCCTCATCCTAAGTTAATATATCGTCATGTATTGGTAATTATTGCAGAAGATGTATAGTAATAATGATTCAAGAGCCACCAAGAATAATAACTAAATTTAACGTCCATTATAATCGCAAATAGGTCGCAGATTTTATTTTTTTCTCAATTCATATTTATTTGCGTAAAAAAACATAATTAAATTGACCTTTATCAGTGACATATTATTTTCCTCAACCAAAGAAGCTATAAAAGGATTTTTTAGTTCCTCAAGACGAAAGAAAAAAATTTTCCCATGCCTGTAATATTGAAGGTTGACTTTTAAGGGGCTTTCGAAGAGAATTTGTTAGAACAAACTATAGATTCGTGTATAACGTTGAACGGCTAACACTTTTTGTATAAACATAAAAACGATATTCTATCAAAAAAGGGTACATCAATACCCTAACCCTGAACTCTTAAGGTTAGGAGTCAATTTGATTGGTGCATCTGAAATGCATTAAAAAACAATGCAACTTTTAAATTTAAACCATACCTGAATTCCTTGTAACAACGAAGATATTAGAAGTTTTCTTACAAGACTACCTTCTGTCTATTGATTGCCGCCTAATACCTTCGCCTATGAATTGCTCTCTAAAAAGTAAACTAATCGCTTTGTTTAAATTTTAGTAACGGGGTTGTTTTACTAATCAACTCTCTAATTTTTGCTATAGGTTAATGCGGTACTACGACAAGGGTTTTCTATATCCTTAGTACCCTAGGGTACATTTGAAGGGGTTGCTGGTTATTTCACCGGGGTTCGAAGGTGGGCATTAACGGTGACCCATCCATGAATTTCTGCGTTTATAGAACTTATAGAAAAATTGTAAAAAAAAACTTCGATTGGTTAAATTTGGTAATAATTTGCTAAAAAGAGTAGAGAGGGGGTGGGGATTTTTTTTGTTCTTCAAGAACAAAGAAAAATTGTTGCCCATGCATGTAGTAAATATGAAAACAAAATTCTATCAAAAAAGGGTACATCAATACCCTAACCCTGAACCCTTAACGATAGGAGTCAATTTGATTGGTGCATCTGAAACATATTAAAAAACAAAGCAACTTTCAAATTTAAATCATACCCGAATTCCTTGTAACAACGAAGATATTAGAAGTTTTCTTACAAGACTACCTTCTGTCTATTGATTGCCGCCTAATACCTTCGCCTATGAATTGCTCTCTAAAAAGTAAACTAATCGCTTTGTTTAAATTTTAGTAACGGGGTTGTTTTACTAATCAACTCTCTAATTTTTGCTATAGGTTAATGCGGTACTACGACAAGGATTTTGCTATACCCTTAGTACCCTAGGGTACATTTGAAGGGGTTGCTGGTTATTTCACCGGGGTTCGAAGGTTGGCATTGACGGTGACCCATCCATGAATTTCTGCGTTTATAGAACTTATAGAAAAATTGTAAAAAAAACTTCGATTGGTTAAATTTGGAAATTATTTGCTAAAGAGTGGATTTTACCGCGATAATAACAATCACAAGTGAATTCAAAGTGTGGAATATGGGGGTGTATGTACGCAGATACTTATGAGTTGCGTTTCATCAGAGTTGCTATGCGGAAGTAACCTCGGGGTGGGTATCCTTGGGTGGGTGGGCAGGTGGAAAAGGGCATTTGCGTCATGTGACATCAACGGCTGGATATTGAGGTGGAGAGGGAGATTGATCGGTCGGAGCGGCGTCGCAAAGTCAGCATTCCTGCATATTAAGTGTTTCAGAACGTACAAAGGCTCACTACTCACTCTTCCTGGGTGCCGTATGAGATATCAACATAAAATTATAAAAATGTGTTGATCATATTTTATCTTATTGATCCTTAATGCTTTGGTAGTACATAGTATTTGTACTAATTTGAATCCCTGAATATATTGATGAAGGCTTCCGCGGAGTGGAGTAGAGGGGACGTTGCTAATTTTTCTGCTCCGCGTCGATACGTCTTCGTACGACAGTTTCGCCGCGGTGCCTTCAGCAAAAGCGCCTTCAGATGTGAAGTTCAAAACTAGAAGTGTACCTATACTAAATCTAAAGTCTAAATCTAGAAATGTATTCTCCATACCTGAAGACGCTTTTGCTGAAGGCGCCGCGGCGAAACTGTCGTACGAAGACGTATCGACGCGGAGGAAATCCCGGAAAACTAGCCACGCCTAATTTGAATCCCATTTTCACATTTGCCGAATTAACACAAAGTGATAAGAAATAAATACTAAAGGGGCCCATTACATTTTTACCGGGAAGTGTGTTAGATCTCGACGTTTCTACTTCATTCAATGCCCGCAATCAATTAGCGGCAGGAGGAGACAAGATGATTCAGTCAGTCAGACGCGATCTCGGCCACTCGGTAAAGATAAGTCGGTCTCTTGGGACGGACCCCTGGTAATTCATATATATTACAGTAATCTACCGGTTAGAGGTAGGTTGTGATGAAAGTCAGAGAATATCCAACAAACTCTTACACGTGCCGTACCCTTTCTACCTCTAGTATTTCATTCTTCATCTCAGCATAAGTCCTACCTTTCTTCATCCCGTCCATAAAACCTATTCTCTTCCTTCCCCTTCCCCGCTTACCCAACATCCTACGTGCGCATTTCATGACGCACCCTCTTGAAAACTTCGCTCGCCACACTTCGATGCACTTGCGAATTTCAACATTCAATTGTTTTGAGAACTTCACCTTTTTACCACTTGGAGGCGACACTTTAGCGTATGAATTTCGTCTTTTAATTGTTTATCGATGACGCACTGGTGTGGCGAGCGAAGTTTTCAAGAGGGTGCGTCATGAAATGCGTACGCTGTCGCCGGTGAATGGAAACAATAGAATTTTGAAATGCGCAAGTGCGCCGTGAGTCACGGTGGTCGGAGCCGGGGGGCGGGGGTCGGATTCGGTTCTCTCTGAAGGTATATAGGCGCATGCGCTAACGTCATTAGCAGTGTTGAGATGTCTCTACTAGCAGTCAGAGCCGAAGTCGCTGGAGGGTTTCCCTTCGTCGTCCATCCCGTTCCGGTCTTCAAGACCTGTGATGGCTGCTATGAAGTGATGCTTCGCGACTTCATGTACAACGAAAGTTACGGTAGACATACACAGTCTATGGGTGAATTCGTGGAGTGTTTGCGGGACCTCACCTTGTATCTGAACTTCGATAGGAAATGCTTCATCGAAGTGAAATATCATCGTCAATCTGTTAACCTTGCTGGAGAGAAAATTGTATTCTCGGGTTCTGCGCGGGATTGTAGAGAGCCGGAATTTCGCCGTTGCTTTTTACCATCATTGTATGGCTTGATGGAGCAGGAGGAGGATGAAGAATTAAGTGATTGGTTCGATGTCAAAATAAAAGTGTATGAAATAGGTGAATATAAGGTAAACTGTCCTGCTCATTCGCAAGAAGAATCTTTTTGTGTAAGTGATTGGCGAGCTCGCTGTTTTGAAGTGTTAAGCGAAAGAGATGATCCGCAGAGTGATGTGTTTGCCTCTTCCTTAGACGAAGAAGAAGAATGGCGAGGTTTTAAATCGAGATACAACTACAAGAATTCGTTGTGTAGGAAAGGTGAGTTCATTACATCCTACAAATTTAAGCTCGTTCTTGACCCTAACGACGCTATTCTCCATTGGGAATCTACAGTGTGAACATTTCCGTGTGAAGTTACTAGCAAAGTTACAAGGTAAATGTTAAAGTGAAGTGTGTGTGTATGAAGTGCTCCTTCTCTCATTGGTATTGGACAATAACGAAAAAAAGAATCACTTGATATTAAATTGTTTTATATATTATGTTTTGCAAATAAAGGAAATGTACTGACTCCTGCAGATCATTTTTTCACATTTTTTTTAAAGGAATGAAGGTGAAGAAAGAGAGTCAAAAAGTAATTTAGAATGAAATATATTAATAAAATTAAATACATTACATTAGGAATACTACAAGTGGTGCTGACAGTCTTCATCCTGGTCCTCGTCTCTGTGTATATAGTCAATTAAACTTTACAAACTTATTTTTTTATTTCTGAACATGTATATACTCACAATTTAGTACACCACCACCATTTCATCTACAACAAGTACAAACTTTTTTTATTTCTGAACTAGACAATTTAGAACACCACCATTTCGCCTTCAACTTTAATTACAAATTTTATCACTCGTATGCGGGCACCCTTGATATAGTCCGTGGTACTGTATCTCACCTGGGATTCTTTATGATCCGTGTAGCACACTGGTTTCTCACCGAACATCCCATCCCTACAACCTTTTGATATGAAATAGTCACCACCACCGCATTTTGATATACCCTTGACAACAATCTTTCCATCGACTTCGGTTCTCTCTGAAATACTTCCTCCGCAGGGTTTGGGATCTGGTTTGTAGGCCTCGCACACCTCCAGCCAGATGATGGGAAGCTGCTCCTCGGCTTGCTTTTGTTTTTCCGGATCGGTGATATCAGACGCCAGGGTAATGTTGAATCTCTCCACCGTTCCATTACCATCTTCGAAGCCTGAGAATATCACCTTCTGCCCAACCACATCAAACTCTCGTTGCTGATGTCTAAACATGCAGTAGTAGAGCGCTTTAAAGTAGACAGTTAAAATGAAATCGGTGTTGGATGTCTTCAAAAGATCTCTGGGGACAAAAACGTCATAGGTGTCCCCGTCGGGCTGTCTCTCTACTCGCAAGTGCTCATTTCCCAGGCAAGCTGAGGGGATCTTTTGCAAAGCTGCGATTTTAGTAGCCATTTTGCTGCGTGCACACTCTTCTCTTGGGACGTATAATGAGCATGCAGTCATCTGCAGGCTCTTATATATCGTTGTGAGGGGGGGAATGGTGAGGAAGGGGAAGAAGGGAATTTAATCTCACTGGCTCATGTAAATTGAGACGGGTTTCAAGGGAGACAAAAGAACAGGTTGTAATCGGAGACAATGTGGTAATGTCTCGCGTGACCGCAGGTTGATTGAAATGCATACGTTGCGGTTTTAAGGGAGACAATGGATATGACTCATCCGGTGTCAGGTTGAGACTTGTTTTCAAGGCTCTCAACCACAAGTTGGTGGAAATGGAGACGATGCGGTTATGATTCACGTGGAGACAGGTTTGGGAAAAAAGGGTTAAAAAAATGAAAGGCATGATGAAATAACAAATTTTCAATTTATTAACACAAGAGATGTACAGAATGATTTAATAGTTATAAATTATCTTCTTCTTCTTCGGCTTTCAATTTTAACATCAATCTGCTCTGAGAAACGTTACTGAGTATCCATTTTTTCAATTTAGAACAGTTTTTGACAGCGCACGCGAACTTATCCGTCTCGTGATATGCTAATGAGCAATCATTCCTCAATGGTTTAAGAAACTTCAAATAGGGTACATTTAAAAATCTTTCAACATCGATTACAACGCGATCTAAAGCTTTCGAAAGGAATTTACATTTTTCGAGCCCCTTTGCAAATAGATGATTATGAGCCCAGGTTTTATTTTTAAGAATTGTATGCAATTCATCATACGGTGTGTCTCCCACATCAGTGGGTATTTCGTGGTAATGCTCTTTCAACCAAGTATTTTCATAGTTCTCAGCCATGTCAGGAGGAAGCTGGAACACCCATGACTCGCGTCGGTCGTATTCGAGATCCTCAATGGCCAGTTCTCTAACTATGAATTCATTCGCACCACCATTCTTCCTCACTAGAGCTTGAAAGTCTATTATTAATGCGTTGACCATGACGGGGCCGAGCGGGTTAACTCTAGGGTGGTGCATTATATCCTGGGAATTTCACTCTCAAGACGTTGGATTGTTCGTCACCGAAAGTGATGCACAGCTTTTCGATGCCCGCGTCTTTCAACGCCTGAGTAATTTTCTTCAGATGAGCGACTACCAAATCACCCGATTGGGTGACTGCATCAAGAGCCGAGTCAATCTGATCAAAACAATTTACTAATGCGTTCCAATCACTAGCTTTTAATGATACGCGCGTATTCTCACCCCCTAAATTTACGTGGGGTTTACCAAAATATTTTACAAATTGAACGGATGAATCCACGTACGAAGGAATCACTGTTGTTTCATAATAGTCAGTAACGGATGAAGCAAAGTTTTCTAGGCTAGTCCACTGTTCAGGGCTGAGTCTCGCTGTTTTGCTCGAAGAGGAAATCTCCACGCACGGTGTAGCCGACTCCGTCAACCAACCGATGTGCACGCTCTTGGTCTTGCTCAGCTCCAGGGATGACCTGAGTAAAGGGATGATAGATGATGAAGATCTCGTAGGAGTGGAGGATGAAGATCGCCTCCTCTTCTTCACTTGAGACTGCTGCATTCTTACTGATGTTCGTGGCACTTTCACCGTGCCTATATAGTGGTGGTCGGTGAAAGAGAGGGGAGGGGGAGTGAGTAGATTATATTGTTCTTCGTTTTTTTACTAGAGAACGTTCTATTAAAGCACATCACTTTTGCGACGCTGGATGACATCTTCTCTTGCGTGCAAAGCCGACCTCTCGTCTGAAGAGTTTTGAAGGAATTTTTATTATTTTTACTCTGAAATGCTTCATCGTCCACCATAACCACTAATAAAGTCTTAGGAATTCGACCGACTATTAAGTTGTCATTGTTAATCATAGTGACGTTAGATGGTACGGTAAAAGTTTTAACTTCGGCTCGGGTATACGGGTATATTGCATCCTGCGTTCTCAACACTCGTTCAGCAGCAAACAAGGCTGAGGGCTTGATTTCATAATGTGGAACGAAGAGTGTAGCCTGCATAATTTTCAGCATGGATTGACCTGGATTCTTTTCCTTGATGTAAACTACAGGTTTGGCCAACTTAACCCTTAAGCTGCGGCAGCTAGAGCGCATTTCGTCCACCCTGTGCGGCAAATGTCTATTCGGACGGAGCCTGTCACTCCTTCTCACAGGCCGAGGCCGGGCAGTTCTCGGGATCCCAGGGGGTGGGCACCGGAACTTGTCGAGGGATTAGTGGAACTTGGAACTAATTTTGAAAATTTGTTTATGGGCGTAATTGTTGAAAACAAATATGACAATATATTTTCCAGCAACTTTGTTTAATTTGATACCTAACACAAAAAATACGTTGATAATTGAGCCGGGCGTGAGCATAAGACAACTAACTTTTGAGACAACGGTAGCCTCTTGAGCGAACAATCGGAAGAAAGGGTCGCACATCATTTCGGTGGTATGCGATCCCTAAAGAGCGTGGGAAGGGAGTGGTTTGGGTAAAAATGGTGGATTCCCAGATGTCCACCGCTGGAAAGAATGAGTTTGTGTCATAAAAGTATGAAAGGACTGAGGGAGCAGGTAGACAGAAAGGGTCAAACGTACAAGAGCGTTCTCTCCGCAGTTCCCGGTACACTCGTACATGTACGTTTCCCGCAGTCTAAGGGTTAAGAAGAACATCTATGTCCACACCATTTAAAAGATAGCGTGATTGATGGAATAAGTCAACGTGAAGTTTCCCTTCCAATTCTACAAGCTTACTATTCTTAAACCATTCCTTTCTCTCCTTGACTCCGTTGTTTTTAGGATCCTGTTTGTCTAAATTTTTACCGGTATCCAAGGCCCAACCATTACACACAAGGTGCGTGCGCAAAGCATCATAGCCGTAATTTATCAAGGTTTCCAAGTAGGATCGGTAATGGTAATTATCAGAGGAAGACATACGATTTCCATTGAAATATACGTGACACTGCTCGAACATTGAATGCAGCAAGTATTTAACCACTCCAGGCTGACCAGTTTCTAAATCTGCGTAATCAAACTAGGGTTTTGTTATACCCTTAGTACCCTAGGGTACATTTAAAAGGGTTGCTGGTTATTTCACCGGGTTTCGAAGGGGGGTATTAAGGGTGACCCATCCATGAATTTCTGCGTTTATAGAACTTATAGAAAAATTGTAAAAAAACATCGATTGGTAGAAATTGGAAATTATTTGCTAAAGAGAGTGGAGAGGGAAGAGGGGATTGTATTTAGTTCCTCAAGACGAAAGAAAAATTGTTTCCCATGCATGTAATAAATATGAAAACGATATTCTATCAAATAACAATATATCAATACCCTAAACCTGAACCCTTAAGGTTATGAGTTAATTTTATTGGTGCATCTGAAACATATTAAAAAACAAAGCAGCTTTCAAATTTAAACCATACCCGAATTCCTATTAACAACGGAGATACAAGAAGTTTTCTTACAAGACTACCTTCTGTCTATGGGTTGTCGCCTAATATCATCGACTATGAATTGCTCTCTATAAACTAAACTAATCGCTTTATTTAAATTTTAGTAACGGGGTTGTTTTCCTAATTATCTCTCTATTTTTTCTAGAGGATAAATCGGTACTCGGACAAGGATTTTCTTAGACCCTTAGTACCCTGGGGTACATTTGAAGGGGTTGCTGGTTATTTCACCGGGATTCGAAGAGGGGTATTAAGGGTGACCCATCCATGAATTTCTGCGTTTATAGAACTTATAGAAAAATTGTAAAAAAAACATCGATTGGTAGAAATTGGAAATTATTTACTAAAGAGAGAGGAGAGGAAAGGGGAGATCTATTTAGTTTCTCAAGACAAAAGAAAAATTGTTTCCTATGCATGTAATAAATATGAAAACGATATTCTATCAAATAACAATATATCAATACCCTAACCCTGAACCCTTAAGGTTATGAGTTAATTTTATTGGTGCATCTGAAACATATTAAAAAACAAAGCAACTTTCAAATTTAAATCATACCCGAATTCCTATTAACATCGGAGATACAAGAAGTTTTCTTACAAGACTACCTTCTGTCTATGGATTGTCGCCTAATATCATCGCCTATGTATTGCTCTCTGTAAACTAAACTAATCGCTTTAGTTAAATTTTAGTAACGGGGTTGTTTTCCTAATCAACTCTCTAATTTTTGCCAGAGGATAAAGCGGTACTCGGAAAAGGATTATGTTATACCCTTTGTACCCTAGGGTACATGGAAAGGGGTTGCTGGTTATTTCACCGGGGTTCGAAGGTGGGAATTAAGGGTGACCCTTTCATGAATTTCTGCATTTATAGAACTTATAGAACAATTGTAAAAAAAACATCGATTGGCTGAAATTGGAGATTATTTGCAAAACAGAGTGGAGAGGGGGTCTACCGAGATAATAACAATCACAAGTGTATTCAAAGTGTGGAATATGTGGTTGTATGTACGCAGATATACCATATGCAAGGAGAAATTGTTACAAGCTTGGTACTAGGTATACAAAAAAAATGTTAATAATAATAAAATTGTAAAACCCTGCCCCTTGTGTTTTTATTTTAAATGAAACCTTTCCTAATAAATAGGAATAAAAATTATTCTATTCAGAACAGAAACGTTTTTTAATAAATAAGAACACGAAAGTTTTTTATTCAGAACAATTAAATATCAGATGGTGTAAGAATAAAGGTTTACGATTGAAACCTCTCTAAAAGAACATCGTCAATGGGGGCAATGGAGGAGGTGGTCAGCTCATGGTGGTCGCTGTGGAGAGGAAAGTCAACCTAGGAGGGAGGGGGGGGGGATCGTCAGACGCAAAACTAATGTTTCATAACTAATACACACCTGGGGAGTGTTGCAACGGATACTTGTGTTTCATCATTCATGCTGGGAGTGTGGTCTAGGGGGAGTTTCGATACGTCAACTTGTGGTCTTCATGAGTCACGCAAACACCTGGGGAGCGTTGCAGCGGATACTTGTGTTTCATCATTCAAACTGGGAGTGTGGTCAAGGGGGAAGTTCGATACGTCAACTTGTGGTTTTCTTGAGTCATACACACACCGGGAGTGTGGTCAAGGGGGAAATTCGATACGTCAACTTGCGGTTTTCATGAGTCACGCACACCTGGGGAGTGTGGTCAAGGGGGAGTTGCGCAACTGCGCCAGAAGGAAGATTTTCCTTCTACTCTCACCATATTAAATACATTCTTCAGTAACTCCGAATGTATGTTATTTACTCCCAAAGCTGTCCTTGCCTTAATCACTCGTAATTCCCTCTTTATTTTGCTTTCAAGTAACTCCAGTCGGAGATTATCCTGATCTATTTTTCTCTCCGTCTCTATACCTAGGTTCACAGGTCTGTATCTAGGTTAGCTGTCATATAGCTCCTCCTCGTATCCACTGGATATCGTCCTGCTCGATTAATATCCCCCTTGTTTTGCCATCAACATTTTGTATCGTTTGCCGTCTCATTACAGTGCCAAATAGCATTTTCACTTTAGCGTATTATCAGAGAGCACCTACTTCACAGCATGGTACTAATACATTGTTAGTACCATGCTTCACAGCTTTTCCACATTGTCTTCGAATCGCCCCTCCCTCCAGAACTTTCCCCTTTCGCCCTTGCCTTAAGAACAGAGTTATTCCGATAAATATTTCCAAGAGTTTTATCCCTGCGGTTAAATTAAACACTTTGGAAGCAGAACTTTAGTTAAAACATGTTATATGCATGTCTACTTCGCATACTGGTACTGACCCCATTGAAGAAAGCCATAGTGAACCTAGGAGAGAGATAGTTGCACTCTCAAACAACAGAATGCATCGAGGTTGGTGGTGGAGTTTTTCCAAATGTATTACAAGTATGCGATAAGTGACTCTCAAACAGTTCCTTTCCTTTTTTTCCAAAATATTATTTTCCAACAAAGATTAAGGCATATGATAATTAGTCACCTTTAATCTCTAAATTAAGTAATTATTTCCTTCAAACCTTTCAATTGATATTGATGCGTGATGCCTCTTGTCTTAATGTTATCTTAGCACATCGAGAGTTTACCTGAGAATAATTCATGCGATTGAAGAAGTAATTTTAGAAGAATTAATAAGTTCAATCAGTTTCTTAAACGATGAATCTCAACGCTAGTGATCGACAATTATTAATTCATGAAGATAATCTCCGCTTAAGATCTTTGTTGCCGCTTGATTTTTTACTTCATTTGGTTCACACAAAAAAATCCATTGGGGTTTCAGTGTCTGGTTTTTCTTTTCAAAAAGTTTTAAAATAAGCACGTAAGCTTAGAATGGTAAAGGTAGGTAATTGGTTTTTTCGGTAAATCAATACCAGTTCCATGCATGGAAGAGAACCGTAGAAAAATGTGCTCATGGAACGGTGCCATCTAAGATAATTGCTAAAAATTGAGATATTAAAAATATTTAACCAATTTTGGAGAAAAAAAATATTTTTACAGTTTTGTGTTCATACTGTTTTAATTATCTCTCAAAATCTCAAAATACAAAATGTATTCAAAAAAATAACGTTTTGAAGAAGAACAATTGACAATTTCAGTTACCATCTTCAAAATTGAAGATACGAGAATCATCTCACACAAGAAAAGAAGATCATCTCGTATTAAGCGTAAGTTTCGGCAGAAATAGATAAAAACCTGAAGTACAATTTATACCAGTTTTTCTTCGTTAGTATTTCTGGATGCCACTGCTGTTAGGCGTTTTCATGGTAACTGTAGAAAGGTTTTGACAAAATGTTCTGTCCGAACCGAACTAATAATGTCCTCCAGAAGCTATGAACTTTCCTCCTTAAACACCCTGTTTGTATATTTTGTTTGTCCCTAAATTAACAAAAAAAATAATGGCACTTATTCGGAACATGCAGCACACTACTTTTTGACGTGTTTTATCACAATCGGCGGGGTGTGCTTGTGCAGCTTATGCGAGACCATGGAAACATATCAAACAATGGAGTCAGCAACATTCTTTTATTTGGTCCAAAATGCAAATACAAATAAGAAAGAGCCGTAGAGTTCTTGAAACAGAAAAAGTACTGAACTCTCTGGAAGAGTGTGTGTGTATGTGACCAGAAACATGAAATGATATTAAAATTTGACGAAATGCACGCGTTGTCACGGGTGTGTGCAGACAGCGAGAGGGGTAGGTATCGAGTGGAAATGGAACTCAAGGAACTGGATTGAAAATTCTAAACTATAATTTGAGAATACTATATTGCTCATTTACTGTCGCAAGAATACACTACAATTAATATCCAATGTACACAAGAATACACTACAAGTAGTATCTACAAGTAACCAATATCAAGTAGCAAAATCCATCATAAAATGTGCCTTTTTTGGTATTACATTACCTCCCATGTATGTCTCATAGAAAGAACTAAACATTACCCATTCACTGAAAATGGCCATAGGTCTTATTAGTGGTGATAAATTAGAAATACTAGTTTTAACCATTTATGGTGTACTTAACAACGGTATTGGATTATATATTACTCGTACAAATTCTAAAAAGTATATTTTTATACTGTGGGTGTGTAATATGCAAGATTTGTAAAAAGAATTTTTTGTATCATTGAACTCACTTGTGATTTAATGACATTTCTATGCATTGCTCAAAATAATTTAGTAATATTAGCTGTAAATAATTATTTACAAACAGTTAATGGAAATGCATACTAAGAGAGCATATTTTTATGCAATTTATTATATGACAATCATGCATGATATTGATTGATGAATGTATCCAAAATTTAACAAACATTTCATTTAAACCCATAAATACCTACATACGTAACAATTATGCCATGTTAAACGCAATAATACACTGCAAGTAGGTTGTGTACGAGTAGATGGTAAAATTCTGTCAAAAGGAATTAAATTTAGGACCCGAAGCCATGACAAACTGGAAAAATTATTCAAGAGAAATGTGTGCCATCTTTTAAAGAATCCAAAGAAGATCGGTTTGGCCATCGGAAGACTGCCAGGAATGACAGTCGAAATGGACGGATTTTCAAAGAAAATACAACCGTGGACGAGTGCTGCCTCAGAAATGGATTTTAGGCGGCATTTGTCGTGAGACCAAGGATTATATTATAAATACACGTATGTGGTACCTTACAGGAAAAAGAGTTGATCGAGGCGATAAAAGCTTGTATCGAAGCTGGTACCACGATGATTTCAGATTCCAGAACCGATTACACCAGTATTCCATAACTGGAAAGTATGAACCACAATCATTTCACAGTAAATCATAGAGAAAGTTTTGTTGACTCTGCAACTGGCGCCCATACCTACTCGGAGCACAGGAGAATCTCCGGAATTTTGCAAAACGAAGGAATAAAAGATTGAACGAGATTTTTAATGGCGTATTCGTCACAAAAATGATTTATTTGAAGTGATCTTGAAAAATATTAGTGAGTTTAATCCAGTATACTTTTGAAGAAAGATTGTTTATTTACGTATTTTAAAAACTATGTATTATTAAAATGTTAATTTAATTTGTATTTTAAATTTGAAATTTATACTCATAATTCGTGTTCTTATTATATTCACCATTGATTTTAAGAATATTTACTAATAGTTTTAAAAAATGCGTATCAATTCTCATTGGTAAATAAATATAATGCTAAAACTCTTCAAAAAGGTAGGAGGCTGCAATATTCTGAATGAGTACCAAAATGATTTTTACTTTCGAACAACGCATACCCCTAATTTATATTTTTTTTATAGTACTAGGTATTTGTATGCAAAATTTGAGCTCAATATAATGATGTTAACCCGTGCCAAATTTTATTGAAATTTTTTAAGTTGTTGCACTCCGAGTATATCAGAGAAACTTGTATCATTTAGAATATCAGGGAAAATTATTATGAATTTTATATTAGGATATTCCTTTTCTATTCGAACACATTGTATTTACTTTAGCTCAATTCATCCCCAGTAATTTTGTTTAAAATAATGCCAAGTTAATAAATTTTAGCTAAGTGGATTCTAAATCCCGTTTGCTACCCGAGCGAAATTCGGTTTGATATTTATAAGTTTCAGAAAAATAAAGGGAATCAGAGGATTATCGGATAAGCAATGTAGTTATTTGACAGTAAAGCAGCTAATATAATATCATTAATTATACATATTATAAAGCTAAGAACTGTTACATATAAGGGCACTTCAATTTATTTTGAGTATTTCCTTTTTAGTCCTTCTTTCTTGCAGTCCGGGTAAAGTCGCCGATGCTTCTTTGTTCATCGTGACGCATACTTCTTCTGTTTACATCGACAGTCACCAGTAATCCATGAAGGTGTCTCTGGGGCTGAGAAGCTTGTTTCGCTTGACATTTCCCTCTGACCCAGTAACAGCTTTGCCGTGACAGCTAAAGACTTGCAATTTTTGTCTTCAGTAGATAAAAAGTAATTTGTTGATTTAAGAGGAGTAACGAAAGATTTTCCCAGCTTGTAGCGATATTCAATTGGGTGTTTTCCAAAATTTTAAATTTAATTATACGGATCTTTATATGTTACTTTTACTCGATCAAGCTCGTGGAGCGAAAATAGTTTTAAAATTGATTGATTGATAAATTGAGATATTTAAGATTAAAATAGTCGAATTTTCAATTTGTTTACGCGGCTGCGAAACGAAATCCGATTGGCTTGACGTCATTTTCGCTGAGTGATGGACGGAAGTGATGGAGAATGTGAAGAACTGTAGAAGAGACCGTATATTTAAAAAAGAGTTTTCATTGAAATCAAAGACAGTGGCGTGCAATACCACATCAGATAATTTACCCAAAATGCATATATTTACGGTAGGCGTTTTTATGAAGAAGGACGACCGATTTAAAGCTGCCGAAATTCGTGAAGCTATAGTCCAAAAAATTTAAGCATAAAGTTTGCTTTTAAAACAGCCATTACTGTTGTTTATCACTTTTGGTGCATATAATTATGTATTTGGTATATGAACTTTATTAATTGTTTTTCCAGTACATTCTTAATCATTACGATACTTCTTCTTTCTTTCTCGAAGTCCATACTAGTCCATGCAACAGTGAACAAACAGTATCTTAGTAACATATCAACATAACACAGTACTTTCCAAATGTTTGTGCTGCCAATACTCAACACACTTAAGACGTTAATTTGTGATTCGTTAATTAGTGACTGTTTGTAGAGGAGGTTTCTATAAACGAATTCTCTGCCATAGAAATGCCTAAAAAAAATTCTTATCTCCTAAATGTCTATTCAAAGTTTAATTCAAATGTTGTTATATTATAAACCTTCTCGTGAAAGTTATGGCGATAATTCTATAGGATAAGTCCAAGTGAAGGGAGATAGACCACCGTGCAGAGTCATTACAAGAATATGTCCAGAACACAAAGTGCGAAGTAAAGCATACATTGTGCAGATAGACTTTGAGGAATCCAAGGAAGAAATTTCAAACATTCAGTGTCGTGATTGCGTGAATAAATTTCTTGTTCGGTGTTTTCACCGATGTATTTGTACATTGTGGCACAAAACACCATCGATGTCCCTTAGATGCCAAGGCGCATCAAGAAACAAGAAAACGTCCAAATCTAATTTCCCCGAACTTGTTTCCACCGTAAGCATAGGGAAACGCCTGCTGGGGGGTTATTTTGTAATCTCACTTTAGTTCGCCTTCCCAACAAAGAGCAGTCGTTAAAAAGGTCAGATTAGACAAAATAACCCCCCCTGGTATGGGATGATGATGCAGAGCATTCCCTGAGGATGATGAACGACTCGTTCATCGAAACGTCGGCGGAAATGGAGAGTTCGACCCGGTCAGAAACCCAAAGAACCGCCAATAAGTGGAGAGTAACTTTATCATGAAGTGGTTGTGTTTTTTTATAAAAAATTGCAAACTTTGGTTTTTACGAAATGTTTTGGTAATATATTCCGGGGCACGTCGCGAGGACTAGATTCCGAAATGAGGATTTTAAGTCCACTTAAATCAAAGAAATATTCTTTCATACACGCAAAAAAATCAACAACCATTGATGCTGTTTTCGTGTTAAGGCTATACATACCAATTTTAAGCGTTCAAGCAACGGCATTGACAAAACGGAGTGGATCTTTTCCATCCCCACTCCCAAGGATATGATCCCACTCCATCTTTGTCAGCGCCGCCTTCAACAGTTTCCCGTTGGGCTGTTCTACCACCATTTCAGTAGAACTACCGTTAAATTGAAGCTGCTTGGAAGTATAGATTACCCACCTGCAAAACAAAAAAATCTGCAAAATCTTAACTGCGCGTTCGGGACCTGATGCTTTAAAATATGGCGCTGCACGTTTAGCACTTAAAAAGTAACTGTCGTCTTTCTAGGACGAAAGGCAGGTATCCAAAAATCTACAGCTAATTTTCAGAAGGTAAAACAACCCCATGCCCTTCACAGACAGGATCCATTGATTTAGCTGAAGTGAAACCGATCAACACGTACAAAAAGAGACCCGAACATTATAGCTATGAGTTGATGCAACACTTGTGAATGAACTTACCAAAACATGTGTCGTCAATTACATCGAGTCACAATGGTGTATCTCCTCCCCTTGTTCTGACAGACATTTTTCAAGTTTTTAACCATTTTCACTTGCGTTCCCAGATCAACTTCATCGTCGAACACGGACAACACTTCTAGAGAACACCACAAGCGTTGTGTCGGAATTTCTTAAAAGATGCTCTTGTAATCGTCGCGTCCACCATTTCATAATTCTTTGATGACTTCAGGAAACACAAATCTTAATTGGGAGCTTTCACTGCAGAATGACAGCTAATAAGTCATGGCTTATAATGCGGTTTTACGACAAACAAGTATACGTCCCTCAACACTTTCTTGTCTTCGCCGCTAAGTTCAAGTTCAAATCACAGAAAAACATTTTAAAGAATTTGTTGCTCTTGCCATCCATCTGGCTTGATGCATAGCACCAGGCAGTGGAGTAGCGAGGGGGGGGAGGTCCGGGGGGTCCGGACCCCCCCCCCCCCGAAATATTCATCTACATCTACATACTACCCCGCAAGACAAATAAAGAACATCACATCCAGGAACACCGAAAGAAATTTAATCATAGGTGGAGATTTCAATACGCCCTCTATAGATTGGAGGACCTACAGTTACATATCAGGAGGAAGAGACAAAGATATATGCGAGTCCCTGCTGCACACGTTCTCATCAAATGCTCTACATCAGAAAGCCACGACGCCTAACAGAGGGGACAACATTCTTGATTTATTGGCAACAAATATACCGCAACAAGTAATTAAGGTAAACAATGTTGAGGGCATTAGTGACCATAGAGTAGTTACCGCAAAGTTCTCTTTGAGTATCATTAAAAGTTTTAAACAAAGAAGAAAATTCTACATTTTTAAAAAAGCCGATTTCAATGCGTTTAAGAGTCATCTAAAAAATTCTCTTCTCGAATTCCAGGAATCAAGCTTAAAGTTAGACACAGACAGGGTAGTTGGAAAGCTTTTCTTTCGATCGTACATTCAGGGATCAGAAAATACATTCCAAGTAAAGTAAAAAAAGAGGGCAGCGAACCAAGATGGTACAATGCAGAAGTGAGAAAATCGTTAAGACGTCAGAGAGTACGCCACGCCAAGATGAAAAAACTCCGTAGAGATTTGTCCACTAGTGATCAAAATTTAATATTTGAAAAATACAAATTGTCTAGAGCCACTACAAAGGAAGCCTTTCGGAATTCATTCATGGATTTTAAAAGAAAAACATTAGGAGAACAATTACAGGACAACCAAAAGGCATTTTGGTCATACGTAAGGGAAGTTCAAGGCAATAGATCAACAGTTATTCCACTACGAAACGAAAATGGCGAATTATTAACAAGCAGCTCGGACAAGGCCAACTTATTGAATTCTTACTTTCAAAATGTGTTCACCAAGTCATCGCAAATTACATCCGTAAAGTTAAATGATCACTTCCAGCAAAAGATGCCGCCTATCGATATTTGCACTCAAGGAATAGAAAACTTGCTAAAATCTTTAAGTCCAAATAAATCCCCAGGTCCTGAAGAAATTCCTGCCCGCGAGTATAGAGAATTAGCTTGTGAAATAGCACCCTACTTGCAGAATATATTTAGTTAATCCATCAACGAACACAAAGTACCCATGGACTGGAAAATTGCAAATGTCACTCCCATATTCAAAAGCGGTGATAAAGAACAGCCATCGAATTACAGACCGATATCTCTCACATCTATCTCATGCAAAGTCCTTGAACATATAATTGTTAGTTCAGTTATGAGACACCTCGATGTAGAAAACTTGTTAACAAAAACACAACACGGATTCAGAAAGGGAAGATCTTGCGGAACTCAATTAGCACTTTTTGCTCACGATATTTTAGTCTCGGGTGAACATAACGCTCCAGTTGATGCAAAAGTTTAAAAAGGCATTTTATAAAGTTTCCACAGTAAGCTACTCATGAAATTAAAATCCTACGGTTTAGACGACGACGTAGTTTCCTGGATTAGAGAATTCTTAAGTAATCGCGTGCAAAGGGTTGTATTAGATGGCGCTATCTCTAATGAAGTAAAAGTCACATCGGGTGTCCCACAGGGAAGTGTCATAGGCCCGCTTCTGTTCCTTTTGTACATAAACGACATCGGTGATAAAGTTGACAGTAAGCTTAGATTATTTGCTGACGACGCAGTGATGTATAGAGAAATTCGTAGCTTTAATGACAAGGAAGCGCTAACTAAGGACCTCGAGGCAATACAAGAGTGGTGCGATGCGTGGCAGTTAAAATTAAACCTGAAAAAATGCGTTGTTTTGAATTTTTGGAAACGGAAAAACGCTACTTGTAACAGCTATTGCATAAACAACATAAAATTAGAGACCGTAGAATCCGTTAAGTATCTCGGAGTTAAACTGACTAATGATCTATCGTGGAGTAAACATATTCGAGAAATTACCGGTCAAGCTAATCGTAAATTGGGATTTGTTAAAAGAGTACTTGGCAAGTGCGACGATCAAGTTAGGGAAATCAGCTACTTCTCCCTCGTTAGACCCCACTTCGAATATGCCGCCAGTATTTGGGATCCTTATGAGATAGGCTTGGAAACTGATTTAGAACGCGTGCAGCGAAGATCGGCAAGATATGTTAAAGGCCGTTATGATAATCTCGTTAGTGTCACTGACCTTTTGCAGCAACTAGGATGGGAAAAGCTTTCAGACCGTCGATTAAAATTTAGACTAAATCTATTATGTATGTTCCAAACCGGTCTATTCTCTGACGACGTTGATAATATTTTACGAAATCCGACATACTACGGTAGATCAGATCATGAGAGTAAAATTAGGGAACTAGACTGCAGAACGGATAGATTTAAGATGTCATTTTTCCCACGAACGATAAGGGACCATAATAGCTGCCATGAGACTTTTATCTAGGTTTGTCGTTAGGTAGTGTAGCTCTTAGTAGTAGTAGTACTCCTAATACTTGAATCCTTATCTGTTACCTAGTACATACTAACAGCACGCCTAGCATGTTTTCTACATGGGTCTTGAGTCCCTTTTCATCTGTGTAGTAGTAGAATGCATGTATATTGAGGTCACTCTCCATTTTGATGACATCTGTAGTGTAGTGTTGCATGCTTGTGAGGCTTCGCCTCGTGACAAGCATTAGCGATTTATGCTAATGCATAATTAGTCGTAGTTACACTAACTTTAGGGTATAGTGTAATGCATGTTGGTGATTAATCACCCCCTGCCACACACCCCTGAGGTGGCTTGCAGGGTATTTTTGTAGATGTAGATTCGCTTCTCTAATGCTCAGTATAAAATGGAAAATATTGTACACCGTATTTTATTACATGCATAACACTCTTCTGCATCATTTCCTTGCGTTTCCCTGCCATAACCGCTAGCAATAACTCTCGAAAACTGTTGGAAATCCCGCAAAGTTCTGCCACATGCAAGCAGCGTTGCCACGTCTCATCGTCATATTTCCTCAGGCAGCATGGAAAACCTTAATTTTCACCGTAGAAAGTCGATCAAAAGACGCTCGCAAACGTCTTCGGACGATTGACACGATGAAAAAGATAAATTTAAGGAAACTGTTAAAGTTTATAAACATTTAAATGTACAGCACACGGTCAGTTTTGTGCGGCTCCCCTCCCGCTGCGGGGGCCGGGGCAGTGAGGGGACCCTAGGCCGAGCGAGGTTTCACCACGAGCGAGGATTATCCCTTCGCGAGCAAGGGTCGACCCACACACCGGCTACCTGCGACCCAGAGTCCGAGTACCTGAGATGTGGTCCCGCTCAATCGACACTAACCGAAAGTTACGCTGCGCAACGCTCAAGAACCAAGAAATAAATGCGTACTGCATTGCGAAATTTCAAGGAAAAAGAACTCGGTGAATTACTCGAAGAAAATCCGAAATCTTTTTGGTCGTATGCGAGAGAGCTTCAGGAAAAATCTTCAACCGTAGATTCGTTATTTGATAAAGATGGTAAACTTGTCACCGAAAATATTGACAAAGCTAACACGTTAAATTTCCACTTCGAAAGTGTATACACTACTGACGATACTGCATGTAAGTTTGAAATTTTATTCACTGAGGAACCGATGAAAGAAATCACTATTCAACGCGATGGGATTACTAAACAGCTACAGTCGATAAAAAATAGTAAATCTCCGGGTCCGGAGGGAATACCTGCGCGTGTCCTCAAGGAGTTAGCGCCATAGATCGCACCGATCTTAGACATAAAATCAAGAAGTCATTGTCTAAAGGAGAGATGCCATTAGACTGGAAAATTGCAAACGTTACACCGATATTCAAAAAGGGAAACAGACACGACCCAGGGAACTATCGACAAATTTCATCAACGTCGATTATAGGCAAGATACTCTAACATATCGTCGTTAGCAATATCATGACTTTCCTGGACAGTCGTAACGTCCTCCATGGCTCTCAGCACGGCTTCCGGAAAGGTAGATCATGTGAAACACAACTCGCGCTCTTTCTTCATGACGTTCTCAAATCTGGTGAATCGAAAAGACAAGTTGACGCATTATTTCTAGATTTTAAGAAAGCTTTCGACACGGTACCTCTCAACAAACTTTTATACAAATTACAGTCATGCTGGCTAAACGAAAAAGTAGTAAACTGGATACGCAAATTTCTGAGTGATCGTAAGCAAAAAGTAGTTCTTGATGGAATTAGCTCTGATGTAGTTTAAGTGACATCAGGTGTCCCAAAAGGAAGCGTAATCGGCCCCCTTTTGTTCATTAAATACATAAATGATCTATGCTCTCGAATTATCAGTAAAATACGTTTATTTGCCGACGACGCTGTCATCTATCGTGAAATTAGTGATCACTCTGACTTTGAGACTCTATATCATCTGATTTAAACAACGTTCATGTGTGGAGCCGAGAGTGGGGACTCGAACTTAATCTGAGCAAATGCACGGTGGTATATTTCTTGCGGAGGTCGTCCAACTATTCCCATGTATATGCTGTGGATGGTGTTAAAATAAAGGCGACAGATGAAGTGAAGTATCTAGGAGTTACGATAACTTCGGACCTATCGTGGGGAACACATATAAGAAATATTTGTGGCAGAGATCTGAAGAAGCTAGGATTCGTAAGACGTATTGTGGGAAGATTTTCGGATGAAAAAGTAAAAGAGAGGTGCTATTTCGCACTCGTCCGGCCACACCTTGAATATGCAGCGAGCATATGGGATCCGGTGCAGAAAGGCTTAATTCGGGAACTTAATAAAATACAAAGGAAAGCTGCGCGATTCGTCAAAAACAGCTACGGGCATACAGACAGCGTTACACAGATGTTAAATGAATTAGGCTGGGAGCCGCTAGAGACTCGGAGGCTGCGCGCTAGGCTTAGATTGCTTGAACAATTGAGAATAGATATCTTTAAGAGCGACACGGAGAACATCATATTAGAACCCCACTATATTTCCAGGTCCGATAGAAACGATAAATTAAGAGAGATATTTTGCCGAACGGATAGGTATGGGGATTCGTTTTACCCCCAAACAATAAGGGACTTCAATAAATGCAAGGAGTAAAATCATTAGAGCGTTTCCTGTTTATATGTAAACGGCTGGTGTCCTAACACCCCCCGCCACACGCCTATTGAGGCGTCTTCTACATCTACATCTACAAAATACCCTGCAAGCCACCTCAGGGGTGTGTGGCAGGGGGTGATTAATCACCAACATGCAATACACTATACCCTAAAGTTAGTGTAACTACGACTAATTATGCATTAGCATAAATCGCTAATGCTTGTCACGAGGCGAAGCCTCACAAGCATGCAACACTACACTACAGATGTCATCAAAATGGAGAGTGACCTCAATATACATGCATTCTACTACTACACAGATGAAAAGGGACTCAAGACCCATGTAGAAAACATGCTAGGCGTGCTGTTAGTATGTACTAGGTAACAGATAAGGATTCAAGTATTAGGAGTACTACTACTACTAAGAGCTACACTACCTAACGACAAACCTAGATAAAAGTCTCATGGCAGCTATTATGGTCCCTTATCGTTCGTGGGAAAAATGACATCTTAAATCTATCCGTTCTGCAGTCTAGTTCCCTAATTTTACTCTCATGATCTGATCTACCGTAGTATGTCGGATTTCGTAAAATATTATCAACGTCGTCAGAGAATAGACCGGTTTGGAACATACATAATAGATTTAGTCTAAATTTTAATCGACGGTCTGAAAGCTTTTCCCATCCTAGTTGCTGCAAAAGGTCAGTGACACTAACGAGATTATCATAACGGCCTTTAACATATCTTGCCGATCTTCGCTGCACGCGTTCTAAATCAGTTTCCAAGCCTATCTCATAAGGATCCCAAATACTGGCGGCATATTCGAAGTGGGGTCTAACGAGGGAGAAGTAGCTGATTTCCCTAACTTGATCGTCGCACTTGCCAAGTACTCTTTTAACAAATCCCAATTTACGATTAGCTTGACCGGTAATTTCTCGAATATGTTTACTCCACGATAGATCATTAGTCAGTTTAACTCCGAGATACTTAACGGATTCTACGGTCTCTAATTTTATGTTGTTTATGCAATAGCTGTTACAAGTAGCGTTTTTCCGTTTCCAAAAATTCAAAACAACGCATTTTTTCAGGTTTAATTTTAACTGCCACGCATCGCACCACTCTTGTATTGCCTCGAGGTCCTTAGTTAGCGCTTCCTTGTCATTAAAGCTACGAATTTCTCTATACATCACTGCGTCGTCAGCAAATAATCTAAGCTTACTGTCAACTTTATCACCGATGTCGTTTATGTACAAAAGGAACAGAAGCGGGCCTATGACACTTCCCTGTGGGACACCCGATGTGACTTTTACTTCATTAGAGATAGCGCCATCTAATACAACCCTTTGCACGCGATTACTTAAGAATTCTCTAATCCAGGAAACTACGTCGTCGTCTAAACCGTAGGATTTTAATTTCATGAGTAGCTTACTGTGGAAACTTTATAAAATGCCTTTTTAAACTTTTGCATCAACTGGAGCGTTATGTTCACCCGAGACTAAAATATCGTGAGCAAAAAGTGCTAATTGAGTTTCGCAAGATCTTCCCTTTCTGAATCCGTGTTGTGTTTTTGTTAACAAGTTTTCTACATCGAGGTGTCTCATAACTGAACTAACAATTATATGTTCAAGGACTTTGCAAGAGATAGATGTGAGAGATATCTGTCTGTAGTTCGATGGCTGTTCCTTATCACCGCTTTTGAATATGGGAGTGACATTTGCAATTTTCCAGTCCATGGGTACTTTGTGTTCGTTGATGGATTAACTAAATATATTCTGCAAGTAGGGTGCTATTTCACAAGCTAATTCTCTATACACGCGGGCAGGAATTTCTTCAGGACCTGAGGATTTATTTGGACTTAAAGATTTTAGCAAGTTTTCTATTCCGTGAGTGCAGATGGCGATAGGCGGCATCTTTTGCTGGAAGTGATCATTTAACTTTACGGATGTACTCTGCGTTGACTTGGTGAACACACTTTGAAATTAAGAATTTAATAAGATGGCTTTGTCCGAACTGCTTGTTAATAATTCGCCATTTTCGTTTCGTAGTGGAATAACTGATTATCTATTGCATGGAACTTCCCTTACGTATGACCAAAATGCCTTTGGGTTGTCCTGTAATTGTTCTCCTAATGTTTTTCTTTTAAAATCCATGAATGGATTCCGAAAGGCGTCCTTTGTAGTGGCTTTAGACAATTTGTATTTTTCAAATATTAAATTTTGATCACTAGTGGACAAATCTCTACGGAGTTTTTTCATCTTGGCGTGGCATACTCTCTGACGTCTTAACGATTTTCTCACTTCTGCATTGTACCATCTTGGTTCGCTGCCCTCTTTTTTTACTTTACTTGGAATGTATTTTCTGATCCCTGAATGTACGATCGAAAGAAAAGCTTTCCAACTACCCTCCGTGTCTAATTTTAAGCTTGATTCCTGGAATTCGGGAATAGAATTTTTTAGATGACTCTTAAACGCATTGAAATCGGCTTTTTTAAAAATGTAGAATTTTCTTCTTTGTTTAAAACTTTTAATGATACTCAAAGAGAACTTTGCGGTAACTACTCTATGGTCACTAATGCCCTCAACATTGTTTACCTTAATTACTTGTTGCGGTATATTTGTTGCCAATAAATCAAGAATGTTGTCCCCTCTGTTAGGCGTCGTGGCTTTCTGATGTAGAGCATTTGATGAGAACGTGTGCAGCAGGGACTCGCATATATCTTTGTCTCTTCCTCCTGATATGTAACTGTAGGTCCTCCAATCTATAGAGGGCGTATTGAAATCTCCACCTATGATTAAATTTCTTTCGGTTTTCCTGGATGTGATGTTCTTTATTTGTGCTTCGAGTTCAAAAATTGAGTTGACGTCGGTGTTAGGTGGCCTGTAGTATGCGCACACGAATATTGTTTTTGATTTAGGGCATCTAATAGAGCACCATACAGATTCTATGCTGGTATCTGGGACGGTTTCCGCTCGGCTGACTATGGTTTTCTTTACAGCTATAAATACTCCGCCTCCGGTTCGGTTGGACCTATCTTTTCTGTAAACATTGAATGATTTAGGAAAAATTTCAATATCAGAAATATCGTCCTTCAGCCAACTTTCTGTGCCAATAATGACGTTACACTCCGTGCTATGAATAAGGTGGTGAAATTCTGGAATCTTATTTTTTAAACTACGGCAGTTAACTACTGCAACGACTAATGCTTCATGATTATTGTTTATGCGATTCGGGGTAATTTCAAGATTGCTGTCTTCAATTAAACTATTCTTGGACCCTATATTCGGAGTATTCTTAGCTAAATTACTAACTGGCAACACATAACTATTGACCCCACTAATTGACCTGCCCTGTAGCCTACCGTCTATGTTAAACTCGACGAGTGTGCTCAAGTATCCTGCGCGCTACATCCTGCGATGCCTCGTATGTATAGTGGACACCCAAGCGATTTATAGGCACCCGACACGAATCCAGCACCGGCCTGAGGTCCAGGAACTCCGCTCCCTCGCTCCCACAGATTTCACTGAGTCTCTGGTCTATGCCTTCCACTCGGCTCCAAACCATCGAACCCCGATCCGTCCTAGGTACCAAGCTGCATATGGTAAGCCTCAAGTTGGTACCAGATTCACCGCGAATACGGCGGAACTCGGAGCATAGGTCTCTCACAGAGCCTAAAATCTCCTCGGATCCCATAAACACGGCATCATTGGTCCCAACATGGGCAACCACATGCAACTTGGAGCAGTTCGCGCCCCTGACCGCCGACTTCATCGCCTTCGTCACCTGTGGCACCTTTCCTCCCGGTATACACAAGGAGGTGACCCGTGGTTCTCCTCCTTCCCGTCGGGCCTTTCCACGCATCGGGGACACTATACGCCGGACATTGGAGCTACCTATCACTAAAATTCCCTCCCTTCCCTCTCCACTCCCACTCGGCGACCCACCTCCCAGCTCTAGCTCCGATGGCTCAGCCTCCGCCAGCACATCGAACCTATTGCTGACGGGGATTGACTCAGCCTCCGCCCCTGCCAATCCTCGTTTTCGGAGGGTGACCCCGCGGCTACGCCTCGAGACCACTTTCCATGACCCCGAAGCAACGGAGAGAGACGACACCGGAGACACGGAAGTCCGAGAAAGGTCCTCCACTCTCCATCCCGCGACAGAGCCTGGGCTTCCCCTGGCCTTGACGCGTTTGGAGCGCTTAGGGCCCTCCTCATTCCGCCGCGACCTTCCAGGACCTTCCACCAACCGCTCCACCAGAGCACGGAGCTCGTCCACCGTCTTCTCAAGCCCAGCGATCCGGGCCACTAAGGACTCGCGATCGGGTGAGCCCCTGAAGAGGTTAAGAGCAGTCCTAATGGGAGTCATTCTATTCTCAAAAACCCTTTCACGAGTGCAGAAGGCTTTACGACTTTATTCCCTTAAGGGGATGGGCTAATGGGCCGACAGCGGGTGGTAACTGACTTCACTCCTAGCGTGTTGTTGTTGGGGGGGGGGAGTTGGAGGACAGATGACGCAAGTGAGCTGTGGAGGGGTTCTATGCACAGGTGTAAGGGGTGAACAATAGAAGCCTGTTTATACTTTGCGTGTGGGGCGGACTAGAGTTTAACAAATTAGCTTGAGTATCTTTTTCCACGTGTAAGAAAAGGTCTTCTATGCGGGAAGGGTGGTTTTCAGGTTCATTTATGAAAGTATTACATCTAATACTTCATTTTTGGACTGATTTGAGTGGTACCAATACTATCACACGCCTAGGATACTTCCTTCTAGTTCTAGAACTGTCTTCAAAATCCCATCACCCGTTTCTACTTCTAACATCCACCTGTTCTATTCCCTCCCAATATCCTTCAGCAACTTCCTTTCCTAACTCACAATCTCGTATTTCACTCTCTCTCTCTGTCCATTGCAGGGTCCAAGTCTCATCACCACACTGTGTGATTGTTATAGTTATAACTAAGCTGAGGATATTTAGGCACTAAAAATGAAGAAATAGGCAGCCTAAATAGGCACTAAAAATTTCAAAATAGGCACATAAAGTAGCCGCTTAAAATATTTTTTGCATTTCGGACGATTCTGTCAGTCCTGGAATCCCAAAAGGCTAAGCCTGTAATCAGGTTTTCCAGCGACCAGACAAACAGAACTTGACATACATCTATGCCGTTACGATAGTCTTGTTAATAGGAATAGAAAACTTGCTAAAATCTTTAAGTCCAAATAAATCCCCAGGTCCTGAAGAAATTCCTGCCCGCGAGTATAGAGAATTAGCTTGTGAAATAGCACCCTACTTGCAGAATATATTTAGTAAATCCATCAACGAACACAAAGTACCCATGGACTGGAAAATTGCAAATGTCACTCCCATATTCAAAAGCGGTGATAAGGAACAGCCATCGAACTACAGACCGATATCTCTCACATCTATCTTTTGCAAAGTCCTTGAACATATAATTGTGAGTTCAGTTATGAGACACCTCGATATAGAAAACTTGTTAACAAAAACACAACACGGATTCAGAAAGGGAAGATCTTGCGAAACTCAATTAGCACTTTTTGCTCACGATATTTTAGTCTCGGGTGAACATAACGCTCCAGTTGATGCAAAAGTTTAAAAAGGCATTTTATAAAGTTTCCACAGTAAGCTACTCATGAAATTAAAATCCTACGGTTTAGACGACGACGTTTTTAGTAATTGAAACCATCGAATGTACGCATCACTTAAAATTACCATAGCTGTTTTTTTCTACTCTTTATATAATAATATGAATGATTTTTCTAACTGTAAATGTAACTAACTACTTCACCGATATCGTTAATGTACAAAAGGAACAGAAGCGGGTCTAGGACACTCTCTTGTGGGACACCTGATGTTGCATTTTCTTCATTAGAGATAGCGCCGTCTAATAAAACTCGTTGCACGCGATTGCTTAAGACTTCTCTAATCCAGGAAATTACGTCGTCGTCAATCCCGTAGGATTTTAATTTCATGAGTAGCTTTCTGTGGGAAACGTAATCGAATTTCCTTTTCAAGTCCAGATAAATTGCATCAACTGGAACGTTATGTTCATCCAAGACTAAAACATCGTGGGTGAAAAGTATTAGTAAATTTATTATTAGTAAAAACTCCGAGGTATTTAACCGATTCTACAGTCTATAATTTGCTATGTCCTACAAGAATCTGTTTCAACGTCCTTGAGCGGGTCACCGACGCTTAAGCTTAACCCGAGTGATGGGCAAATGAGGTGCGGAAGGGACGCCCAGAGACAGCGGAGTGTTGGAAGAAGATCAGTGGGGGAGAAAGAAGAAGAGGTCGAGGAAAAACCTTTCTATTGTCACCCTCCGTTAGATAAGGAGTGTAGTGCTCGTTATCTAAAAGGAAGTTCGCCGTCTTAAGTCGTTTTTGGGTACGCAAGTTACCCCTTAACAAGCGTGCATGCATGTAAGTGGCAAAACTGTCAAAGTAATCACGCGATTCCCATATCCTTTCCCTGAGTGCTAAAATAACCTGTTCACCATTCTAATTCTTTTGGTGTAGGCATATAAACGAGGATGCCCCTGAGGTAACTTCATTTGTGGTCAGTGAAGCGATCATGGAGTACTGCCTGAGCCTCGCTGCTTTCAAGGAGCACATTGCTACGGTTGGCGTGGTACATTTTTTCTGTTCCACAGAAATCATTCCCGAAAATAAGGTTTGTGTGTGTGGCAGGACCTGTAGTATTAATAAGAAGGGTAGAGGTAGAACTCCAGTGTACCGCTGCTCAGCCAGGAATTGCCGAAGAGTTACTCCTTTACTAGCTAATACCATTTTCTCCGGTTTTCGCACAAACGTGGAGATAGTACTAGCTGTGTTAATTGGCTGGTTAAACCGATATCCTGCAAATATCATCACCAAAGAAGTTGGATTGCATCGCCATACCGTGGCAAAATCATTCAAGTATTTCGAGATTTGAGAGATTTTCGAGAGATCATTCGTCAGTTTCACTGGAACTGACGAACTGGAAGTGACATATGATTGATCTATCGCAACAGTTATGATCCATGACTGTGCGCGGAAAAAATTACATTATAAACCTATCTTAGGCGTGGCACAACGTGGCGTGGCTGCACAAATTACAACGTGGCTGTTTCCTCATGAGGTTTTATTGTTACCGACCATGGTTTCGTTACAGAGTAGCATTATCAAGGTAAAGTATTTTCAAAAAATTTCTTCAGACGCTCCTACTCAAAAAATAAGGCAGCGTACCAAAATGGTACAATGCAGAAGTCTGAAAATCGTTAAGACGACAGAGAGTATGCCACGCCAAGATGTAAAAACTCCATATAGATGTGCCCTGATGATCAAAATTCAGTAAAGAAAAGATACAAATTGTCAAAAGCAAAATCGAAGGAAGCTTTTCGGAATGCATTCAGGGATTTTAGAAGAAAAATATTAGTAGAAAAGTTGCAGAATAACAGAACAGTTCTAGAAGGAAGTATCCTAGGCGTGTGATAGTATTATTACCACTCAAATCAGTCCAAAAATGAAGTATTAGATGTAATACTTTCATAAATGAACCTGAAAACAACCCTTCCCGCATAGAAGACCTTTTCTTACACGTGGAAAAAGATACTCAAGCTAATTTGCTTCTCTAATGCTCAGTATAAAATGGAAAATATTGTACACCGTATTTTATTACATGCATAACACTCTTCTGCATCATTTCCTTGCGTTTCCCTGCCATAACCGCTAGCAATAACTCTCGAAAACTGTTGGAAATCCCGCAAAGTTCTGCCACATGCAAGCAGCGTTGCCACGTCTCATCGTCATATTTCCTCAGGCAGCATGGAAAACCTTAATTTTCACCGTAGAAAGTCGATCAAAAGACGCTCGCAAACGTCTTCGGACGATTGACACGATGAAAAAGATAAATTTAAGGAAACTGTTAAAGTTTATAAACATTTAAATGTACAGCACACGGTCAGTTTTGTGCGGCTCCCCTCCCGCTGCGGGGGCCGGGGCAGTGAGGGGACCCTAGGCCGAGCGAGGTTTCACCACGAGCGAGGATTATCCCTTCGCGAGCAAGGGTCGACCCACACACCGGCTACCTGCGACCCAGAGTCCGAGTACCTGAGATGTGGCCCCGCTCAGTCGACACTAACCGTTTTCTCTATCTCTTACCTAACATCGTTGTTATACCAGCGAGGTTCTTTACTGTCACATTTCATTTTGGCGGAATATATTCGTTGATTCCCTGTCGTAGAATTTCTAAGAAATATTTCCATGATTCATCAGTGCTTTTATCCTCTGTTTTAGCTACGAAGTCCGTGTACGAATCGTTAAGCATCTCGCCAAATTTTATGAAGTTGTATTTATCAAATAAATAAATATTGCGTTTCGGTTTTACAGCTGACTCTATTTCAATTTTTAAGGTTGCAAAAAATACTCTGTTATCACTTATGCCGTCAATAATATCGAGCTGTTTTATCAACTTAGGATGGCTTACTGCAAAAAGGTCTAATATTTTATTTCCTCTCGTAGGCTTGTCAACTACTTGGGAAAGTGAGTGATTAGGAAGTGTGTTGAGTAAGATCTCGCTGATTTCCCTATTCCTAGAATTCGGTTTTACAGTGTAAGAATCCCAATTTTTTGATGGCAGATTAAAATCTCTCCATTAATTATTACACTGTTACTGTCTCTCACAGTAAATGCGGATATTTGATTTTCTAATTGGTAAATAACATCAACTTTGGAGTTTGGAGGTGTACAAAAAGAGCAAACATGTATACTCCTTTTGTTTCGTTTTTTAATTGTACACCATACGCTTTCTATTTCATTGTCAGTTATTTCGTGGGCGGTGCTGTGTAAATGTGATTTAACATCTGTGCATCTGTGCAATGTGATCTGTGCAAGGTGGCGGCGGGGTAACGTCCTCGCCTGCTAACCCAAAGGTCGCGGGTTCGAATCCCGCCTGGGGAGGATTTTTCACTTCCCAGGACTTGGTTGTTTGTTCTTGTCCGTTGTTGATTGTTAAAATACCCCGATTTAATGGCCAATATGTGCTGTTTTCGGTGGTAATATATATATATATATATATGTATATATATAAATAATATATAATATATATATTACCACCGAAAACAGCACATATTGGCCATTAAATAAAATTTACTTTAGGCTCAATAATGATCTATCGTGGAATAAACATATTCGGGAAATAACAGGTCAAGCTAATCGTAAATTGGGATTTGTTAAAAGAATTCTAGGCAAGTGCGACGACAAAGTGAGAGAAATAAGCTACTTCTCCCTCGTTAGACCCCATTTAGAATATGCTTCCAGTGTTTGGGATCCTCATGAAACAGGCTTAAAAACAGAGTTAGAACGTGTACAGAGAAGAGCAGCCAGGTACGTGAAAAGCCGTTACGATAGTCTTGTTAGTGTTACTGACCTCTTAGAACAACTCGGATGGGAATCACTGTCAGACCGTAGATTGAAAACAAGACTAAATCTATTATGTAAATTCAAGAGTAGTTTATTTTCCGACGAAGTTGATCATATTTTACGACCGCCAACGTACTATGGTAGATTAGATCATAAAAATAAAATAAGAGAGATAGACTGTAGAACAGATAGATTCAAAATGTCGTTTTTTCCGCGAGCGATAAGAGACTATAACGGCTGTGTAAGGACTTAGAAATAGATTAGTTGACTGGTAGTGTAGCTTACTAACTTATGTATTTCTTAAAGCATGTTTGCGGAGTTTTATGGTGATTCTAACAGCATGTTTTGCATGATCTAGCTTCATAGGCAGATTGCCCTCTTAAGTAGCATGTAGAATATTATGTGTCATCGTACATGTGTGGCGTGCATGTGGGGATTCTCTTGCATGCTGTATGATGGTTTTTTGTTATCCTTAATATTCATGACCGTGCGGTGTGCATGTGGCGGTCCGCTTGCATGCTGCATTTTGGTGACTTGTCACCCCCTGCCAAACACCCTAGAGGTGGCTCGCAGGGTAATATGTAGATGTAGATGTAGATGTAACTGCTAGAAAAACTCCGCCACCTGTCCTATCGCTTCTGTAGATTTTATATCATGGAGGAAAAACTTCGCTGTCACTTACATCCTCTGTAAGCCAGCTCTCCGTTTCTATGACCACGTCTGCGTCCTGAAATATATGCTCGATTTCAGCGCGCTTGTTTTTAACGCTACGGCAATTAACTACTATAAAGTTAATGTCATATTTTGTAGATTGAGTGTCGGTTGGTTCTTTTCCACGCTTCATCTACATCTACATCTACATATTACCCTGCGAGCCACCTCTAGGGTGTTTGGCAGGGGGTGACAAGTCACCAAAATGCAGCATGCAAGCGGACCGCCACATGCACACCGCACGGTCATGAATATTAAGGATACTAACCAATACCGTCATTAACTAAAAACCATCATACAGCATGCAAGAGAATCCCCACATGCACGCCACACATGTACGATGACACATAATATTCTACATGCTACTTAAAAGGGCAATCTGCTTATGGGTATTAGGTGGGCGAATTTCACTGGAAGTGCTTAATACATTTGATATAATTTCTTTCACTGGAGTACCCGTTTTGGGAAAATTGTCACTATATTTACCGGCTTTAGCGCTCTTAAGTTTACTTGGATGTGAAAATTTTCGCAATGCGGATTTCCTCGGAGGCTACTTTTGGTTAAATAAAGACAAAATACTAATACCCATAAAAAAAATAAATTAAGCTTGGAGCAGGGGAAAGTCGACAAATAATAAATTATCATACCGTTGTTAAAAAAGGTTTGTCCTTTTGTTTAAATAATAAATTCTCAAACGATACGTTTGGGCTCGGTCGCTCGGGTAGTGTAATGGCGGTATTTTCTATAGCTGGCCGAGTTTCGACTGTGGACTGTCTACTGTCTAGTTCGCCCTGTTTTAAAAAAAAATTCCCCTGGTTTTGGACCCCCCCCGAACGAAATTCCTGGCTACGCCACTGGCACCAGGTGAGTTGATTTTAAAACTCTTTTCGAAAAATAATCTCCCAAAAATATCAATAAAAGTTGAACAAGTTCGTAATGATAGTCGTTCCTTGGCAATTGCTTAATCAGTGAACTTTTAAGGAATCCAATCAATTTCCGTTTTTCCGACTGGCTGAAATATTAGCCATTCAGCATCACTTCGTCAAGAAATCAGAAATCAGAAGCCTACGTCAGAATTGCACTTTTATATCCAAAATCCAGTCTCGAAGTGCATTCAAAACTGCTTTCGAATGTCCTCTACCGGTAGAATTCACTAATTTTGGAATGGCAATCAGCTGTTCTTTACTTCCATATGATGTAGCTATTACGGAAGCCAATGGTAATCTTCCTTCTCTTGAATCTCTAACATTCAAGGCCGGCAGATACGTCCCATCTTAATGTCTATCTACAGTCACAAAAGATCCAGATTCCAGAAGATCCGATTCGATGTCCTGACCACTTTCTTTTCTCATTTAGTCGCGAGCTCGTTCAATTGAGAGCCGGTTAATGCGCAGATCACCGTGACCAAGTGATTGAACCGCCTGAAGGACATAAAGGACCTTATCTCTTACACTCAGCTGGCATCTGTCACAAGGTGGCTGCCAGTTTTGGTGCCATGATATCTTTTGCTACTCTTCTAGCAATATTTTGCTCTGATACGTTTACTGAAGATTTAGATATGTACATGACAGCTTTAACTTGTTGCATCGCATGCATCTAAAATACCAGCTCCGTCACAATCCTCAGGTGAAAGCATAATAAAGGGAGATGAAGTTGATGCTGAGCTGTGAAATAAAAGCTGCTTTTTTCATCTCCGATTTTATGTAGCCTAATTCTTTCCTTCCTTCTCAGACAGTTTTCTATGTCCATGCCAGCGAGATGACAAATTCGTCCTGGTCCCCTCTCTCTCTCTGTCTCATCAAAAATACATACATCTCTCGTCATCTTCTATTTCCATCATTTTAAGAGCATTTGCGTGCGCTACGTCAAACAGATTAATTATCTAAATTATTTACAAATTTCTCTTCACGAGATTTATACTTATCTTGAGATTTCTTTGCATTCTTTTGCAAGTTCCTCCACTCGGAATATAAAATAATCCTATAATATTTATTGACACAATTGGGGCTAGTTGACAACCGGTAGGAATTCTGGCCTTTTCCCAAAAAATGATGCATTCACGAATAAAGAGATTGGCGCACCGATCTCAGCGACAGAGTTTCACTTCACGCACGTTAAAAAAAAACAAAACGCACAGTACTTGACGATTTGAAGGTAACTTGGAGCCAGATATTCGATGACTTCATTTACCCACTTTAAAAAACACGAATTTATTGCAACTACGCAATTTTTGAGAAATACCACACCAAGTACTTTCTCGTTTGTCTTTATTTTCGTCCAACGCACTTTCTCCATTCTCCTCCACACTTACGTCTCACAAACCACCCTTTCTTCTCTTTTCTCGGAGTCGACATTTTTGCATCATCTACGTCTATTCAGAATACCCTGCAAGCCACCTCAAGGGTGTGTGGCAGGGGGTGAGTAGTCACCAACATGCATTGAATTATACCCTATTAAAGTTAGTGTAACTACGAACATACAACGCCACACACCAATATAAACCAATTGCTAGCCTTCTCTGTGCATCCTTACGCAAGGTTCCCATGATCAGCTCCCTCCTATTTATACGAACGCTTCTTTCGCTGACGCAATTCTCCTTCCAATGTCTTCGATAATATCTCCATATCCCTCTTGCATTTCTTTGAAGATTGCATTAATTTAACAAATAATTCCCGACATTTTTTTCATACATTTAGGAACATACAATAATATTCCCAAAGTAACCCATGTTGCGGCATCCTTATAAGTCATTTGGAATAATCCGTCCTAAAAACTGTCTAATTGATCTTCTTCATAGAAAGCTTAGAGAGACCATATTATCATTAAGAAGCCGCACTCCGGGTTCCGCGCGGGGGGTTGAAGACATAAAGAAGAAGAAGGAATACATCATGCCATCATCATCATTACAATGTTCCCTTTTTTTGCTATTATTTTGCCCCGTTTTTAAAATATTGTTTGAGTATGTTTTGTTAACCCTTGTAACCCCTTTCCTTCCCCCTCTTGTCCCCTCCCTCCTTCCCCCCCCTCCCTTCCCCCACCTCTCCCAAATCGTGCACACACATCTTACATGTGTTGTATATATTGAGAGCTCTTATCACCACTTGCTACCTGAAGATGATGCATTAACATTGAAACCCGAGTCGGAAGTGAATTTAATTTTTATGGAATAATTGCACATGTTATTTCTTCATCATGTTCAAATTCCACTCCATTTCGCGAACATCTTCGGATTTTACACTAGAGTGAATTGGTAAACGCACATAAATATAGGTACTATAGATAAAAGATCTCCTCAGCAGTCGATCTATTTGTGATCGGAGATCAATCCCATTTAACTCGTATGCTCCCCACTAGCCAGCGACATATTCTAAAAGCGGCCTAGATGAACATTATGGATCTGAACCCAAGCCCCGGAGTGTTTCCTATGCGCGTTTCCCCCTAGAGAAGAAGTATGGGACACACCGACTAAAATATCAGTAAGCATGGCACGGATTGTAAGACTTGGTCCTTTGGTCCTGGCGCACAATGTGAATGAATTCTTCACGGGATTCCCACCAGGTGAGATGTTCAGCCAGAGCCGACGTTTCAATGGCTAACTCCTCTGCCATCGTCCTCATGGCGTTGAGTGCTGGGTCAATTAAGACGGCGCGAAAAAACAGCATCCACAGGAACGACAACGGCCAATCAGAAACGACCTGACGCCCGGCCGGAAGATATATAAACCCGAACGAATTTTGATCCGGCACTCAACGCCCTGAGGACGATGGCAGAGGAGTTAGTCATAGAAACGTCGGCTTTGGCTGAGCATCTCACCTGGTGGGAATCCCGTGAACAATTCATTCTCATGGCACCGATTCTTTATTTGATTATTCAGTTTGATTTACGACGTTACTATCTTTGAAAGAATGTCTTTTTCTAATTTTAAATTTAAAATTCAATTCCAAATTTGATTTATGTAAGATTTGAGGCTTTCCCGGTGAATACTATTGACATAGATGGGTTTTCCAACCTGGTGATGTCGCACCCGTTACTGAGATACAGAGGCTCAAACATGACAACATTTCCAGAAAAATGCCCGTCTTCAGTTTTCTCGGAAAATCGTCCGACTTAATTTGATGGCGAATTGAAAGGAGGACTTTTATGGAATAGAAAACGATATCAACTATTAACCTGGTATTTTTGATTTACAATATCGTAGATTTAAATAATAGCGTCGATACAATCTTGCTCTGCCGTCACAAAATGGCGGACGCTGTTTTTGGACAAAGGTTTACATTAAGCAGGAGATTCAAATGGGTTTTTGGCAAAGTCACGCGAAGTTACTTACATCAGAACGTTATTTGAAGACTTCTCAAGGTTTGTATGCAGTTAACTTTGAAAAAATTTGCGACGCCGAAAATAAATTTGATTTTTCGAACGAGCGTGTCGGGTTTCGGCTCCGCGCGCCGCCGGGATCTGGATTTGCCGCGACGCGGTAAGGTTATATGAAGTGGTATGGATTTTAACGCTCAGCATTCACCGTTTTTTAAGCTGTGCTTGTGGGCACCGATCCCCAAAGAGTCTATAATGAAGACACGGGAGGATTTTCAGTCGAGGTAAGTGCACGCGTAATCGAAGTTAAGTTAGTTTTATTTGGATATGTTCGGAAACCATGCCCTATATTCAAAGCGTTCAAACCTTGAAGAAGTGAGTAGTTTTCCTCAGACCCATGCAGAAACACCTCCCACTAAGACGAAACCAGCTGGGTTACATTGTTACACCTTCCCTCCACCCTTAACCCTCACGTGCGAAAATGGTCCGCGCGGAGCCTTTAACGATCTTAACTGGGTATTTCCCGCGGAACCTCCCGTGATTTTTTTAAGATATGCATCCTACACTCAGTTCTAGTCTAACAGTGGCGAAGGAAAGTTGAGTTCTCGTGAGTGCCCAGAATTTGAATTCATTTGTGAATAATGTAATCACTTTTGCCGTCATTATCTGGTGACCGTCAGCGGTGTTTTTTCTGTTTTTATACAGCTGACCTTTATTTCAGGTACGCAATGTGTTTTTTTTTCTTTTGTTAAGCCTCCAATATTGTAATTGTCACGTTCGCTTTGTTTTTCCCTGATATTTCGTGATGCGTTTTGAAACATTTTCTTTTCATTGAATTTTTTTCGACGATTGACGATCCTCCCGATTTCCGAAGAAACCTTGGAATGACTGTTGCCTCAAGCGGATGGGAAAATGGACAGGAAGAGGATGTCTTCTCTTGCAATTGCTGAATGGTTTTTATGTTCATATTACCGTGAATGAATCTGTGTATGTAGAAGCGATTTGCATTTCAATAAAGTAGGCAGATAAAATCCGGAGGCACTAGGAAGTTTCATGGAATAATAAAATGAGAAAACATGAAAATTCCACGAAAGTAGCTATTTCCTCACGATTTATAAACAAGAGCTCTCTGGACAAAAACGAAATGGGAACTGAATGAATGAGTGTAATCCCATCTTCCCCTCGTCGCTTGTACTACGTTTATATTTGTTCTTGCATGAAGTAGCATCTCGTAGCATTCATAAACTAACAGTATTATTAATATTAACCACTAGATGTGTCTATAGCATTGTGCTGCATGTTCATTTACATGTAGCACTCTCCCAGTTTCTAAGTTTGTCTTGCGCACTGTTCTCTCCTGTGACTGCTTTTTGGTGTCTTCTCGCCGAAGAGCGGCCAGGGGGAACGTGCGAGTAGAGACCCCTTGAAAATTACCTCGGTAGTTTTCGTATTTTACCGCACCCCTTGTAAATTACCATAATTTTCTAGATAATTCAAATCAATATTTGAGATAATTTTTCTTGCAGATAAATTCCCAACATGTTCTTTTAAGCCAAGTTCACATTTCCTACGTGTTTAATAATAAATTGAGGCATGTACAACTCAATTTTGGAATATTTTACTTAAATTATAAGATTAAAGCTCTAGAATATTCTTCTTGAAAATTTCTCATACTTTGACAAAAGAAAGCCGCAGATTGCGTGTTGCTGCCGTAGTTCTTTTTACAATTTTAAAAATTTCTAATTCATTAATGTTGTATTAGGTATGGTTTAAACATCATTATTCCCTTCCTATTGCTATTGGCTTTCTTATTTAACCATACATTTGCTGTACTTAATACTTAAAACTAAAAAATACAGGAAAAATACGGTAATTTTCGAAAACTACCTGTAGTTTAGCACGTGGTGGTAATTTACCTCTCGGATGGAAATTACGGCAATTTTCCCATCCCTACGTGCGAGGTCCCGATTTGAACTGGGTGGACGAGTGCTGCACGCCTGGCGTGGATAATCACCCCGTGCCACACACCCTATTAGTGGTGGCTTACAATGTACTATGTAGATGTATGCATCGACGAATCTTCATTCTCATGCCAGTATGAGTGGAACAAACGATATATCGACACCCTTAGAGACGAACACAGCGTGGGAAGAGTGTTTTCCATCACCGAAACAATCAAAGCTACCTCGCAGCATCTACGCGTACGCTTTGAAAAGGAAGTGCTTATTGTTTCCATGGAGAAAATATTTATTTCCGCACACACGTCACACGTCAAACGACTCTCCCCTGACGTGCTTTTTTACCGTTCCCACAATGCTGCGGTGCACTCTACACCTCCTCCACTTTATGGCTATGACAGGATATTCTCGCAATGGATAGGTACTCCGCCTTAACAAACTTAAAAAGGAAGTAAAATTCACGGGGGGAAATCAACAAATTCAATAAGTTTCGAAAAACAACGAGTCTATTTTTTTGCCTTATATCTCTTCGTGGATCCTTAATTTTTATCCAAAAATGCCAAAGAGATGACACAAAAATGCCCTATCGTCATTTTCTCAGTAGTAACGGATCAAGGGGCCTTGAAAGCTAACATTACGCGTCAAAGACTCGGTCACGAGTAATTGGATGAGCCAGTGTTAAAACCAGGAGAAGGCAAGGCAGACACGTAAGTGATGTACGAAGGATATAAGGGGGGGGGGGAAATAGCCACCGCTGTCTCCCCGACCAAATAACTCAAGAACTCAGGATGCAGCATTATTAATTTCAAGATTATTCCCAGCATAAAAATGAAATAACGACCCCTGATGTCTTCAGGGATTAGGATTACACATTTTAAATTCTTTTAATTACACGGAAACAGGGGGGGGAGGGATAGAATACTATTTACAGAAGACATTCCAAATTCATTTCGATAAAACTAACTCATTAAAGTAGAAACGATCACAAGCATAAGATGAAGGAAATATAATGCAGAACCAATAGATTTAAAATGTCACATTTTCCGCGAAATACGTGGGACCATAATAGATGTGATGGACGTCTATACCTATTTTCTATAAAACTCCCACTGCCGCTAGGTAGAGTAGACTTTGTACCTGTGTTTCAAAAGTTATCATAATTACTAACACCTCAAACTGCTGAAAATGTCTCACATGTTTTAGTTTTCTTCATGAATTTATTATCTCATAGTATCCATGAATTTATTATCTCGTAGTATCCATGAATTTATTATCTCGTAGTATCCATGAATTTATTATCTCGTAGTATCCATGAATTTATTATCTCGTAGTATCCATGAATTTATTATCTCGTAGTATCCATCAATTTATTATCTCATAGTATCCATGAATTTATTATCTCGTAGTATCCATGAATTTATTATCTCGTAGTATCCATGAATTTATTATCTCGTAGTATCCATGAATTTATTATCTCGTAGTATCCATGAATTTATTATCTCGTAGTATCCATGAATTTATTATCTCATAGTATCCATGAATTTATTATCTCGTAGTATCCATGAATTTATTATCTCGTAGTATCCATGAATTTATTATCTCGTAGTATCCATGAATTAATGGTATTGTTGATACTAATCAGTATTGGTACATTAACCCGAGTACCACATGTTAACTCATTTATAAACGCAGCACTTATATAGTGCATCGTTTAGCCGTGCATTGTAGTCTTGTCTGCTGTTTGGTCCGCGTCTAGCGACCCAAAGTGAACCGGTGGGGGGGGGGGTTATTTTGTCTAATCTCACCTTTTTAATGACTGCTCTTTAGTGGGAAGGCGGGAGATCCGTTTCGCTTTCTTAATGATCGGCTCACGATTGGCCAAGGTCCGATGTTGGCTCCATTTCACGTTCCTAACGACAGGTGAGATGGAACTAATGAAATGCGGAGCCAAATGAAACGGATCAAGAGTCGAAAGATACGGATCAAGAGTCGAAAGAGCAGATGAGTTAAATAAATAGACCGGCAGTTCACCGCTTGAGAGCCGAAGATGGTCACGTCGCCTGGTTGGCGGAGTTGAACCACGAAAAATGACGTAATTTTCCACATTTTATGACGTATTCTCACCTGAGTGTGATTACAAAATAACCCCCCAGAGCGTGCCAGGTTCGACCTTGGCACTGGGACGAGTGCTACATGCCTCTGATGTGGCATCTCCTCGTTCCACACACCCTGGAAATGGCTCGCACGGCACTTCGTGGGTGTGTACAAGGGGAATCAATTCTTGAAATCATGAGAACCATTCCACAATCAAGATGTTGCTTCCGGTAGACTGCCAGTCCCCCTCTCTGCATGCAGTGGCTCACCGTGATTCTATCTCTCACTCACTCCCGTCGCTCGGGGAGGAGAAAAATCGATGCTAAACTGTTTCCGCACGTAGCCAACAACGCGTTACCGGCTCGTCTCCTGACGCATCGCAGCTAGACACGAACTTCTCCGAGAATGGATCAGAATAGGATGTCTAAACTACAAAAAAAAGTATGGAGGAAGTTGGTCACGCCGACTCTGAACTCCGATCGCGGTTTTGATGAAGGATAGACTAGAAACATCCATCTCAAGATATCTCTGCGTGCTTACCACGTGTCCAGGTTCAATGGACTTATCAACGAAATCCGCACGGAGACGTCGAACCTCTGGATGCGTGGTCTACGCCGCTGCTAAAATTATGGCTCATTCCCAAAAGACCTTTGGGAGGACAAAGTCCCCTGCCACACACTGCCCTTGAGGTGGCATTTGTAAGGTGTAGAAAGCAGCTAAAAGGCTGGAACTCTTAGAGGCCAAGACCACGCTGGTATGACGGCAAGCGATCGAGGATTCAGTGTGTTGGAATGGAATACATCTTATCGGGGCGAACTTTAACCCCAAAAGTTCGGCGTATAGAACGCAGTCTTGAATACTAAACAAAATAAAAACGTGCAGTGAGGAAGAATTCATTCGTCAAAGGCATTCAACGGAGACACTCCGGCCATAGTCCTCTTTAAAGAGTATTCTGACCGCTAACTACAACATGTGGATGGACTCCTATCAGTCACAGAAAGCAACGTGAGGTAAAGCACTTTCTGGTAAGGAGAACTTCTCGGATCCAGGAATGGACGCCGTGAACAACTTCTGGAGAAAGAAGTTCACTTTCTCCTACAAACACCTCTTCGGAATCTTCACGTCCTTTGTGTGGGCCAGAAAACGAATTCCACCTTGACTGACTGAGGGTCACACAGTTCTGATACCTAAGAAGGGAGACTTGTCCAATACGAAGAATCATCGCTCTATATACCTCATTAACACTGTATATAATGTGCTCACCTCCATCTTGAGCGACTCAATCTTCCAACACGTTCATCCTGTATAGGAGGAAGTGTCCGAACATAAGGGCTTAAAGTGGGGAATCACGGTATCCAAGCACGAACTCCATATTGATATATCCATACCTACTCCAGGATGCCATCAGCATAAGCAAAACCTATCAATGGCCTGGGTGGACTACAAGAACGCCTTCGACACCACTTCGCATGAGCCATGCCGAAGTTCATGAAAGTCCATCCAAAGGTTGTGCACTGCATCTAGCACCTGTTACTACTCTGGAAGACGCACTTCTCCTGACTTCAGGCAAGCGGTCATTGTCGACATAGTTGGTAACATAACACCGTGACGTTTTTGAGCCCCCTACTGTTCAGCATACATCTACATCTACGATGTACCGTGCCAGCCACCACTATAGGGTGTATGGCACGGGGTGATTACACACCAGGCATACAGCATTTGTCCCAGAACAAATCAGAACCTCGCACGCTCCCCCTGGCGCTAGGCGCAGGCCAAAAGCAGTCAGGAGAACAGTAAGCAGTCCAACCGGAAACTGGGAGAGTGCTACGTGAATGAACATAAAAACATGCAGAGAAATGCTATAGACACATCTAGTGGTTAATATTACTGATACTGTTAAGCATAGCCCTCCTACCTCTGTCTCTAAGGCTGCGACGAGGTAGAGGGTATATGAGCGGTGTTCCAGGTGACAGGAAGCGCATGGTCGCCAATTTGTTTAATATGGATGATCTGAAGCTTTATGCTCCAAACACGAAATTCCTTCGCGCTTCCCTAAACACCGTACTGGAATATAGAGAGGCTATAGGGATGGAGTTCAGCTTGGACAAGTGTGCATCCATCCACCTGGCGAGAGGAAAATTTTCAAAGAACAGGCAAGACGTGCATTGACGGAAGCATCATTCGTCACCTCGTTGAGGATTATAGCTATAAGTAGGGATGGGCGATTATTAAAAAATAATCTATACTTTGTAAGTCGATTAATCGCAAGCAGCCGATTAATCGCGCCCGATTAATTGCTTTTACTAATCGATACATCGATTAATCGATTCGATTATGACAACATCCAAAACATACCTTGCAAGGTTATGGTCCCTCCAAAAACAAATTAAAATAGTTTAATTTACATTATATAAGGTTAATGTTATCATAAGTACAAATTCTAAAATCTAGGTAAACTTCCAGGAGGCGTGTCAGGGAACAGAGTTGTGAAAAAATTCTTAATTCAATTTAAATTTTGGATGATTGCCAATGTTTACGGGAGCTGAAGCTAAAAATTGCAATTTTGATAAGTGGGTACTGGTAAGGCGGCTTCTCAGATCAGATTGTATTGGACTCATCTCGGAAAAGAGTCTCTATGGCAGAACTGATGTTGCTACTCCTGGCTCTGGATATCCTTTGCATTCATTTTCTTCTTCTTATTTCATGCTCTGCTCCCGAAGGGATAAGATGTAACTTCGTCTCTTTCTTCGTCTGCGTTGAACAACCAACCACACAACACTGAGGCATATCGACAACCAAATATTAAAAAAACGCTACGCTGCTTCAGGAAAAACACAACCACTCCAATGCTTTCTATCGGGCAACTGACGTCAATAAAACACTCGCGTAGGCCAAACATGTAGGGAACCAATCAGAAGCCTCGATTGTCGGCAGAAGTCGGGATCAAACGTTGACCGTACTTTCCTATCAAGAGCTTTATGCTCACCATGCCCAGTGTGACAAGATTGGGCGGTTTTCCACCATTTGGGCTGATCGTAAAGCTCAGAACGCAGTACAAAGTAACGTTTTGCGGGAAGCCACCAACAGTGTAGAAAAAATAGTTCTTTGTAGCGACCTTTGTAAAAGAATTTTTGATAGCATGGAGATGATACCAATAAACACATTCTAACCGATAAAAAGAAATAAATCCTCATTTTAACCAATTTTATTATCAAAATAACAAGCGAACATAAGACAAGGCTTGCAACATCTGACATAAAGACAACAAGCGAACATAAGACAAGCAACATCTGACTCATGACACGTGAGTGCCCGGCTAAATGTGGTGCCGCGTAGTGTTACGTGGTTACGTCATGCGCATTCTATTTTAATACCTCTATGGCGACATTGCGCAGAGTTCAGCCACAGAGAAATTTTCGAACTGAAGACGAATGCGAACCGCTCTATCCATCACAGTTCACAAGACACAAGATTTCGTAATAATCGGTAATCGGTAAAATTAATCGGGTATACATAATCGATATCATCGATATCGGCTTTTGCATTAATCGATTCCAAAATTTCGATTAACTGACAAAAATAATCGATTAATCGATATCGTAATCGCCCATCCCTAGCTATAAGTACCTACCTCGGCGTCCCCCAGTGTCTAATGGAGAAGGTTACAGCAGTGAAGGCAAAACTCACCGTCAAGTACAGTCAGACTCTCAAGAAAATCTGGAGATCTGAGGTGTCTGGCAGGAACTAGGCTCTTGCCACGAACATGTTCGTGATTCCTACGCTGCTGAATTCCTTCGGATTCATGAAATGTAAAGTCAACGAGTTGCAGAACATCGATAGGGGAACGATGAGGATGATGACCATCTATAGAAGTCTTTATCCGAAATCTTCCGTTACCAGATTGTATCTCCCTCGCGATGTAGGTGGTAGAGGACTATCGAGTGTGGAGTGTCTCCACAACGAAGTACACCTTCCCGAGTGTTCAAAAGCACAGACCCGATTGCTCGATCTCGTGAGAGAGCACGAGAGTGCGGGAGCAGTACGGGCCGGGCAGCGGACGAAACCGGTCTGAACTAGGACCTGTCATCTGATAGGAGCGACGATGACACGACAATCTCGTCAAAGAAGGCTGACACCCTCGAGCTCGAAATAAAAAAAGCCGAGCAGAAGGCCTTGCTCAAGGCGCATACGCCCAAGCAGTCCGAGGCTCAGGGTTTTGTCCTCGCGTGCCAGGATGGTGTCATAAACACACTCGTGT
The DNA here is from genome assembly GCA_963573305.1 of Pyrrhosoma nymphula. Classification (NCBI taxonomy): domain Eukaryota; kingdom Metazoa; phylum Arthropoda; class Insecta; order Odonata; family Coenagrionidae; genus Pyrrhosoma; species Pyrrhosoma nymphula. The sequence continues at coordinate 1,183,374 of OY754330.1, forward strand.
ACCGCCGCATTATATTCAAGGCGGAAGTTGCGGACACGAGATGCAGGGCGTGCCGAGCCCAATCGGAGACTGAGAGTCACCTTCTCTACGACTGTAGCTATTACGCCAGTACAACGCATACTGCTCGGCACAACGCGGCTCGGCACTGCACATGCAGTGCAAGTGGAACAGAATGAAACAGTCTGCTTCAGCTTCATCAGTTTCCGCTGCACAGCACAGAGCGCAACGTCGCGGCTGCGGCACGATCACGAAACTAGCCTGTTGTTTGTAACCGAGACAGTTGCGGCCCTGCAGCCGTTTTGCTCGGATGATACTTGATTCCACCACTATTGGAAACGGTGCATGCACCGGCAAAGTAAGCGGCTTAATCCGGGATGGTATTCGTTGTCCAGCACGATGGCAAGTTGCTGCAGCTTGGAGGATCCATCCTACTCCTTCAGAAAGCCTTACATAAAAATAACGAATGCCATTTATTAAGAAAATGGGAACAGTAACTAGAAATTGAATAAGAACAATTGTAATAAAAGGATTCTTCAACAAAACCAAAAATGAAATGAAAGAGGTGATAAAAATAAAGCACAGTGGCTGCCAAGCCAAATTTAAGATAACTGAACGTCACGTTCCTCCAATTCAACATCTCCCTCTCTGACCACAAATTTAGCACCTCTGTCCATATCAAGAAACAACAATAACTCCAATTCAACTGCTACCACCCTTCCCCCCCCCCCCGCACCAAATGGTCCCTCCCTTAAGATCCCTATCGGCCACCGAATCTGTGACAACCATCGACACATTCCTCTCGAATCTTCGCTCCTTCACTGGAGAGAGAGAATCCATCATCCAAGACGACGATGCATCAGGGAGTATCTGAGACACCACCAGCCAAGACCTGTCTCAATCTTTCACGACAAAAAAAATAGCTGACCCAAAAGATTATGGAAAGGTCCTAATTATAATGATATAAAATTCTTCTTCTTCTCTTCCTTCCAGGTTTAGGCTTTAAGCCTTTTCCGGCTTCTTCACTTCACCATCTCGTCCTTGGTCTTCCGACGCTTCTTCTACCTATAGTGGCTTACATTCCAAAGCCTGCCTCCTCTAGGATATCTTTCCTTAGGCATTCGCAATACATGCTCTTTCCACCTATTTTTGTGTTCTACTAACTTTTCTGATATCGGCCGGACACCTAGTTCCTCTCTTACAGCTGTGTTCCTTACTTTATTCACCCTTTTTCCTTGTACACCCTTTAACTGCTCGAAGAAATCTCATTTCTTATGATTGTGTTTGTTTCAGTTCTCTTTGTTTTATTGCCGAACATTCTGACCCATACAACTCACTAGGAACAGCCATCACTTTATAAAATGTTATCTGGGATCTTTCATTGTTTTACCTTTTAAATTTCTTCTTATTGTCTTACATATATTCTTATTCTTACATATACACTAATTTTATTTGTGATATATTTGTCCTCGTCGTACGTTATATCACATCCTAAATATTGAAAACGGGATACCTGTTCCAGTACCTGCTTTTATATGACAATTTTTGTTCTTATCGGATTGCTACCTAAAAATGCCATTGTTTTAGTTTTAGCTTTTGAGATTTTAAGGTTATACATGTTACTCGGTTGTTGTAATTTGTGAACAGCCATTTGCAATTTATCTTCTCTGTCTCGTATGATAACTTGGTCATCGGCGAATAACATCGTATATAAGTACTCAGAAGATTCCAATTCTATGCCAGGTGCTACAATATCTTGCTTACATCTCCTTAGAAGGTTATCTATGTATAGATTAAACAAAGTAGGTGATATAACATTCAATAAACAATATAACATTCTCAGATGTAATTAACAGTGGGGAAGTGCGCATTTAAATACCGCACGTCGATTGGCTCGTGCACCAGAATGCATGGAATGTTGATGTTGGCGGCCCCCCGGGTGGGGGCGGGGGGGGGGTCGCCTGCTAACCCGAAGGTCGCGGGTTCGAGTCCCGCCTGGGTGGAATGTTCACTACTCAGGCCATGGTTGTGTGTTCGTCCTTAATTGCATGTTATATTGCTCGATGTAAAAAAAGCCTCATCGACTGTTTTCGATGGGATTGAAAATAAATAAATAGTTACGTACGATTTCAGATTTTCCCGACGATTTCCTGCTATTATTATCTATCGAGTTGGCTGCAAAGAGGCTTGATGATAAGGGCAGGGAAAGTCTTCTGCCGAAACGTCGGCGAACATGGAGAATAAAATTGCTGGTCGGAGAGTTTACTTCGTTGAATTTAGACATAGTAATGAAAAATATATACTCTCGTGGTTGATTCCACAATTTATTATGACTCTACCTTTACAGGTCATCATCAGGAGTTCCTCTACTTTTATCCTACTACACCATCAGGATCACTCCTGATGATGACCTGTAAAGGTAGAGTCATAATAAATTGTGGAATCAACCACGAGAGTATATATTTTTCGTATTACTACTATCAAGGATAGAGCCGGTGGGAAAGCCGAGAAGAACGAATCACCAGCGAATAAATAGTTGATGACCTTACCAAACACGATTGAGTCACCAAGGTGGGACACGCAGCTCTCCGGAGCGCAGGTAAGTTATGTAGAGCCGGTTACTTATTACTGTGATATTATAATGTTAGTGATGGAAAGGAGGGGTACGTAGATCCGATGGAAGGGGGTGAGGGTGGGTCAGGGGGGGCTCCAGACCAGAGGGGGACCAGCGGCTCTTGGGGTATGGAATACCCCCAAAAAGAAAACGGGGGGCTCGTCCCGGAAATTAGTAACAAACCATGTGCAAAATGGCGCGTAAATATAAGTGGTTTGGAAGCAAAAGTTTGCCTTTTTAAGAAGAACAAGTTGTCACTAAAAATGCTTATTTCCCTATTAGATTACCACCGTGTCTCGACCAACTCCACAATTATATTGATTCACATTCGCATTCAGCTTGTAGTTTTTCAAACAGTTTTACTCTTACTCTTACTCCTGTGGCCATTGAAAACCTAGGAGGTCTTTGGCCTCGCCAACCACACGTCTCCACGCTCTACGGTCGCCTGTCACTTCCAGATGTGCTCCCATCCTTCTCATATCCTTCTCTACTTCGTCATTCCAGCGCATCCTTGGTCTTCCTAACGGTCTTGTACCTTCTGGTCTTCCTTTTAGCACTTGTTTCATCATTGTTTCTTCACTTCTTCTATGGACGTGTCCCAGCCACCTTAATCTCCTGCTTCTGATAATTCCCACAATATTTGGTTCTTTATACAATTCTAACAGTTTTAGTTTATATAAAAATGAAACTTTATATAGAAATGAAAAGTAAAATAACCAAAACTTCAGTAACAAAAAAAATAACAAAATAATTTAGTGAACAGTAATAATAAATATGTAAGCTCCACAAAAATTTGTAATTGGCCCAACCGGTTTTGCCAGTCATGGCATCTTCAGGTATACTTATCTTATCTTATATACTTACTACAGTCGGGAACAGGAACAAGTGGTATGTACAAGTATGCGGAAATCCCAGGGTGTTGACCAGGGTGTTGACCAATCGGTTGTACCAATAAAATTTTTGTGTATCTCAAAAAGTTACTATTTCTGTTCATTATGCAGTGGCTCCACCAAGTAACGCCAGAAACTTTTTTTTTATCAAAATAATTTAGGCTTTTAATTTGAGATTTAATTGTTTCGGCAGATCTTAGCCAACTTGCCCTTCAGATGTTTGGGCTTGGGATTTCAACCACTCTTCTTACTTTTAGAAAACAGTGTAACTAGGTGACTCCTCCAACTGTCTTTGATTCACTTCCCTTCCTCTCCCCCTCCCCCCCCCCACCATCTTCAAGTAAGGGGCTCGGTGTATTACTTCAAATCATTGCCCACACTCCCAATAGTTCTCTTTGCCTCAGCATTTCTATTCGTGCATTTAATTAAAAATAATAAATGCTCTTCCTTCTCCCTGTTTTATCTCCTCACTCTGCAACATTAACCGCCCTCTGCTCCTCCCCCCATTTCAAACCAACCTCCACACCAATTTCTTATTTTAAACTTTCTCTGGGTGTATATATATACAGAATGCCCTAAGTTTCATAATGTGCCAGAAGATATGCCTTATTAAGGTGGTTTGAGAGAGATATAGTTCCCATTGAGTCATAATGGAGACCATATTATTATTTTTTTCAGCGTCTGTGAGAAGTATGAAATAAATATTGTAATATTAATGACGCAAATATATAGTTATAAATATGACCAATATTCTCAGTAATTAAATAAATAAAGCTACACAAGTCTCTTACTTGACTCATTTTTTCCCGCCGTACGGCTGAAAACCCTTCGAAACAACAGGTTTTTTTTGCGATTCTGTCAAAATTACTGTGGTGAGTAATACATTATTTTTTATAAATAGTTGAGAAAACATGCAATCTACACACCGTTAGTATTTTTTTTTAATCTTAGTATTATAAATTCCTAAATTCCTATTTCCTTCAATACTCTATCCCTCTGGAGCGCTCAGCCATAATCTATCCCATGTAAAACAGCTTGTATATTTTCAGGTAAATTGCTCGAAAAGTTGTTCGGCAAGGGGTTGATATATTTTTATATAATTGGAAAGATGAGAGTTTTTTTTTCTTTAAAATGAGGTCAAGTTCATCAAATTCTAAGTGAAGTGATTTTTCGCCCTCAAACCATACCTTAAGGTGAAACCGGTCGTAGTATTTGAATTAAGTGTGGAAAAGTACCAAGTCTTTTTTAATCAAAATAGATTATAATTTACGGTCTATGATAAAGTAATGCGCCGAGTTTAAGGAGACAATTGCCCCCCCCCTTCTGCCCCCCCAATTGCCCCTACTGCCCCCCCCCAATGGGAGTGGTGGGGGAGAAGGAGGAGTGGTATGGAAGTTTGGAAGCACTTATGGTTCGACAGAGGAGAATATGAGAGTGGGAGGGAGGGTGGGTGGGAGGATGGACGAGAAGAGAAGACTGTTCCGTCTGTTCAGAGGGAGGAGGAGGAGTAGGATTGGGAAACAAAAGAGAGTGTATCGTGGAGGAGGAGGAGAGGGCGTTGTGAGGGAGTGCACGTCATGTGTGGAGGGGGGGGAAGTGGAGGGGGGAGCAGGGTTAGGGGGAGGGGTGCGCAGCGTGCTGCGAATCGATATATTCATTCGGTGCCCTCTTCGAGGTGCACGTTGGGGTGGGGGGCGGGGGAGCATCCGAATGATGCTCTGATGATGAGTCGCGTAGGAGAGGGGGGGGGGGGAAGGGGACGTAAAAAATAGAGGCCGCCAAAGTGTAGTATACCCCATCTATTATACCTACTCTCTCTATCTCATCATCGACGTCGCCGGGAGATTTCCATTCAGAAATAATAGAATGACGGCTTTATTTTAGAGCGAAATTAGGACCGTGTAGTCCTTCCTTAACTCGTACATCACATCGTATTAGCATCCGTGCCCAGAGTGGATATAAAATCCTCCCCCTAGAGGCGGGACTCGAACCCGCGACCTACTGGATGGCAAGGCGAGGTCGTTACCCCGCCGCCACCGAGGACGGCTTGAATAGGTTTTGATTATTTCTTATTTCGGGATTCATTCCGCGCTTGTTTTCTTTTTATAAAACAACAATATTTCGCTGGTTCCTGCCAGCTTCATCAGGTTATCTGATGAATCAAAAAAAATTATCGACATTACATCCGCGGAAGCCTACGAGATAATTTTATTAGAACAGTTTTTGATTATGCTCTGGGTACAACACCCCTTAGGGCAATACAAAAGTTACAAAACACGGTGTGCATTTATACTCACGTAGAAGGTGACAATGGAAAACAAAAAACATATAGATAAATAAATACAGTGAAACTCCAATTATCCGGATCGCCAACTATCCGGATCGCTTTTAAATGTGCTGCCCCATAAGTACCAATGGGACATTTGTGTCCCATTGGTATTTATGGGTACTTAAAAATGAGAAAAAATGGTAGTATAAGGGTTAACCCTTTGACTACCAACGGGACATACATGTCCCAGGTAGATGTGCCGTCCCATAAGTACCAATGGGACATATGTGTCCCGTACCAATGGGACATTTGTGTCCCATTGGTACGGGACTTATGAGCACTTAAAAATGAGAAAAAATGGTAGTATTAGGGGGGGGGGAAATCCTTGAAAGTCGCCATTTTAAAGTCACGGCAATAGGCTATTCGAAACGTGTATTGTATATTTATACCGTTCATTTTGTTTTTACAGTTATAGATTACAACACATACGTTTTTTTTACTATTCTTAGATCAATCCGAAGCGAATACGTGAAGAAGTTTCCAAAGATATAACGTTTTTGGGTGAGTTATCCATTTATCCGAAAATATTCGATTATCCGAATGGGGTCCCAATTGATCCGGATAATCGGAGTTCTACTGCAAATACATCTATGGATCCTACTCTTATCTACTGTAGATACATCTATTTTTCATGTTGTAATGTAATGACAGGCGTCTTAATCAGAGATTAAAGTACAAGTGAAAAAATGTCAGCAATCCATGGCCATTTTACCGTATACTTGAAAGTGAAGTTGACCGGACATGACAATCAACAAATTGAATGTTGTACAGGGTTAGAAAGTATTAAAATTAACACACACAGTCGACACAGAGATGGTCATGAGGGAGAAATCGCTCTGATTCAAGTCGCTGGAGTTGGCGCAGATCGGAGGTCAACGCACTTCATTTTATTTAACAACAAATTAAACTATTAAATAAATTATATACAAATTCCAAAGAATTTCGAAGAATGTCCTAACTAAAAATTGAATATAAAAAAATTTTCTGCATTGCATTCGAGTATATTTCTTGTATTTTATTGTAATCTGCATATGATCTACTTTTGTACAATTAAATATGTGTATCTGTATAACTGTTTCAGGCTTGACTTGGTGGAAGTTGTCCGTATTCATAATGAATAAAACACTCAGTAATCTTAATAAATCTGTTGAAGATTACCAAGTGTTTTTACTCATTTCGAATGTGTATTTGATCCAAAAGGAGTGTGCTAAAGTAAAAACCTTCTGACTAGCATTATGCTCAGGAGGACTTATAATGTGTTATTGTTTATTCATTTCTTTTTCTTTTCTTCTTGGATAATTTTTTTGTAATTGTATTGTACTATTGTTTTGCATTTGTTTCTTGTATTAAATATCTTATTCAATTTAGAAAAAAACACCGAAAACAGCTCTTAAATGGCCTTTATATCGGGGTACCAATAAAAAAAGGACGGGCACTCACAACCATATCCTGGGAGGTGATAAACCCATCCTCTCTCCACGGCGGGACACGAACCCGCGACCACCCATTCGCGGGTTAAGAAGGCGAGGACACCACCGAGTCCAACGTCCACGCGAAACGAACGGAGAGGAACGGCGATGCCTAGCAGCGGGCGAAGACGGTATCCGTCAACTTCTTCTTCTTGACCCCCCCCCCCCCCCCCGCGAGATACTGGGATTCTCTAATAATGGAACGACGCACTATAGTACACACCTGAATGCGTGGCACATAGCAATTGAAAACAAAAATATAAAATAAAACAGAAATAACTTTGTTTGTTCCACACACTATTTAGAGTGGAACTGAAAAAGTTATTTCTGTTTAATTTTATAATAACGTGGTTCCATAAAGTAAGGCCTGAGTCATTTTCTTTTTCATTGAAAAGAAAAAATTGTGAGTTCCACATAAAAAGATTTTTATTACGACCTATACGACTACTATATATTACGATTACGAATTCGTCGCTGAACGACATCATCAGGTAGGTAAAGAACATTTGGAACACTATGTATATATATTCGAATGGATGAGTGTATATATATATATATGTGTGTGTGATATATATATATATGAGTGTATATATATATATATTGTGATGGTCTGCGGCCATCGCAGTTTTTTTTGTGTATTTCCCTTTGTTGGCCTCCACATCAGGCATGAGTTCGACGACGGCTCAATGTGTGCGTGTATGTGTGAGTGCATGGGAGTAGTGTTATTCGAAAGTCGCAGAGTCGAGTGGGACCTAAGGAGGTATCGGCGACCCCAGTTAAGTGCCGCCGCTACATCCCAGTCGACCGTCAAATTGTGTGACCCCCCCCCCCTCCCCTCTTCACCCGGGTATAAAAAGGCCCGAGGTGAAGAACGGGAGGACTATCTTGATACTGGCGCGTGACGGAGTAGGAGCTAAGACTACTCGCCGTCACTGTACTGCGCAAGGGGAGACGAAGCCAGGGACTCTGTGCACGAGAAGACGGGAGGCGGAGCTGGGCAGATCACCAGGGCGGAGGAGAGAAACGGGGAATCTGGGAGGACCCGCGGCATCCAGGAAAGGCGACCAGGATCTGCGGCGGCCAGATTCACCCACTGCCATTCTCCCCCCACCTCCAAGTGATCTGATCACCAGGACGGAGGAGAGAAACCGGGAATCTGACGAGGACCCGCGGGACGCAGGAAAGGCGACCAGGGTCCGCGGCGGCCAGATTCGCCCACTGCCATTCTCCCCCCCCCCCCTCCAAGTGATCAGTGGTCCTAGATGGTCCATACGAAGAGAAGCTCCCCCCACCAGGGCAACGTATTAGTGTTTTTTTGTGTTGTAATTTAATCGAACAATATATTGTTTAAATGAAAGTCTTGAGTAATTGTGCTTACTCGTTCTCATGCCTGATGCTGAGCCCACTTCCTCCTAGATTGAATTACGTTTTCCTTTTTGACTAGCTGAAAACGAGTCGGGGAACCCCCCAAAATCTTTATTTTTTTCAAATTTTTTAATGTATGTCGGTTTGTGCCTTCGGGACTCATCGGGAGCACGGATTCGTTACATTTGGCGCCCGAACAGGGACCTGACCACTGTCGGTCATTATAGTTTAAATTATTTTCAATCTTAGGTCAGGGGGATGTTTTTTTTCGTGTCTGATGGTTGGGTTTGAGATTTGCAATTAAGGTTTTTTTTTCTCTTCTCTTTTCTTCCGTTTGCGGATTTTTGTGCGTAGTTATATGTGCTTTTTTCTTGCTAGTTAGGTGCTAGTTGACGGAGATCGTGGGGTGATAAGTATTCATACGGGTGCACGAGCGCGGACGTTCTTTAGAGGCTCGAGGTAGCCCAGTCAACTGCGTCCTTGTGGGTGTGGAGGCCGTTACTCTGGCGCGATGCCGCGGGACGGAAGGATACCAGACCCGTTTATGGATTATAGATTGTCGCTTGAGACGATCGAATCTGACGAGGATAGCGTGCTGACCGCGGTGTCACCTAGGAAAGAGGATCAGTTAGAGGCAAGCGTTCCGCAGAATGACCCGTTGCAGTCGATCATGGCATGGTTACAGGAAAAGGAAGAGAAGGAGAGAAGGGAGAAAGAGGCGAGAAGCGAAAAGCAGGAGAAGGCGAGAAGGGAGAAAGAGGAGAGGGAGGAACGAGAGAAGGAGCGCGACGAGGCACTGTCGAAAAAGTGGACGGAGATAATCCAACGGGTGGGTCCGTACGAAGAGCGGATCGGGGCGTTAGAGGTGTCCACTCGAGGCATGGCCGAGAGTATAGAGGGGCGTTTCACAGAGATGGGGCGTAAAATGCAGCAGGAGTTGGCCGTCGAGAAGGGAGAAACCCGCGCCGCCGTCAAGCGGCTAGAGGAAAGAATTGAGGGAATCGAGGAGTCTAGCGGTCAAGTAGAACGGTGTAAGAGTGCCCTTCAGGCTGAGTACGTTCCACCCGCCTCGGTTAATCCTCCCATGTTTTCGGGAGAAAGGAATAGAAACCCTGTCGCGTTTCTAAGAGAATTGGAAGGGTATTTTAAATGGACGGCGCTTCCCAAATCGCATTGGCCCATTTCCTTTAGGCAAGCGCTCAAAGGGCAGGCAAGCACGTGGGCGGACGCCTGCGGTAAGGCGTTCGAGAATTCCAATTACGGGGTACTAAAGGAAAAGTTCCTGGCCATGTACTGGGACGCAGAAAAGAGAGACAGGTATAGAGATAAAGTGTGCATGGGCTCATATTTAGAGGATAGCGACGGAAGCATGTTGGAGTATGTACTGAGGAAGGTGGCGGCCGCGGAAAACTGCGAGCCCCCGTTCGAGGAGGGACAATTAGTGCGGGACCTTGGCAAATTTTTGTCATTGGTCGAATTCACTTCGATAGAACATCTACTACGTAGCATAAAGAGATATGAGAATCTTTGCGAGAGAAACCGACCTAGTGTGGATCAACCGATGAGGCCGCAACATCCGCGAGGGTTTACACCAGAGACGGTCTCGGTAACAGGAGGGGATAGGCCAAGACCAGGAAAGGGTAGCCCCAGAGGAATAAAGTGCTATAATTCCAACGAGGAAGGACATTTGGCCAGAGAATGTGCCAAGACCCCAAAATTCCTATGCTACTCATGCGGTAAAGAGGGTCATATGGCGAGGCAGTGCCCAAGGGTGACCCCCCGACGAGAAGAGAGCCGCAACGTTCGAAGAATCCTTCAAGATCATTCCGATCTGAAAGATGAATACCATAAAAGGGTACAGATCGATGGGAAAACAGTTGCAGGGTTCATAGATTTGGGAAGCGATTGCGTCACGATGACGGAATCGGCGGCAGAAGAATTGGGCGTGATCTATGAGCGGGACGGGGCGGCGAAGGTATTGAAAGGATTTGGTAGGGGGTTTTGCAGACCCTCCGGGACGAAGGAAGCGCATCTTGAGATTGACGGAGTCGACATCGACGTAGAAGTGCTGATCGTACCCGACGAGGCGCAGGAGGAAGACCTCATCATTGGAAGGAGTGCCCTAGACCGGGACGGGATCACGATAGTTAAAACTTCCGGAAAATTGGAAATTAGGAGCGATGGAAGTGCTGGGAAAGAGACGGAAAGGCTGGGCGGAAATATCAGGAGGATCCAGGAAGTGGACAACAGGGCCCCCTATGAAGTGATATGCGACGGGTGTGTTGGAGGAGAAAACCTGGAGAGACTTAAGGGACTTGTTGAGGATTTCAAGGAATGCTTTGCGGAAAGTGTATTTGAGGTAGGAAAAACCCAGTTGGCAACAATGTCAATTAACTTGTCCAAGGAAGAAACAATTGACGGAAAACCCTACCATTTACCGTATGCCAAACGAGCTGTGGTGAATAAAGCGGTGCAAGAGCTTCTCTCAGCTGGGATCATAAGGGAATCGACGTCAGAGTACGCCAGTCCGGTACTGTTGGTCAAGAAGAAAACAGGAGAAGAACGGCTTTGCGTAGATTATCGGCGTCTCAACACTGTGACCAAAAAGGAACGCGCAATAGTATGGCCAATCGAGGAACAGCTTGATCAACTCGCCGGGAATGAATACTTCACCACCCTTGACCTGGCTTGCGGCTACTATCAAGTACCGGTGGGGGAGGAGTCGAGACATCTGACGGCGTTCGTGACTAGCGACGGTCTCTATGAATTCAACAGAATGCCATTCGGGTTAGTGAATGCCCCAGCGGTATTTTCGAGGATGATGAAGATAATAGAGAGGAAGATGAAGCCATTCACAATTTCAGTATATATGGACGACATTTTGATCCCCAGTGCAACAATTGAAGAGGGATTTGAGAAGTTAGAACGGTTCCTACAAATACTGAGGGAAGCGGGTCTGACTCTACGGCTAAAGAAGTGCAAATTCTTTCAGAGAAGGGTGGATTTCCTAGGATATGAGCTCACAGCGGAGGGTATCAGACCGGGGAAGACAAAGATAGCTGCCGTAGAAAACTTTGAAACACCTACTACAGTACACGACGTTAGGCGGTTCTGTGGGCTGGCCTCATATTTCCGGAAGTTCATCGAGGGTTTCGCAGCGCTAGCGAAGCCGTTAACAAAGCTTCTGCGCAAAGACGAAAAATTTGTTTGGGAAGAAGGCCAACAGAAGGCATTTGAAGAGATGAAACGGAAACTTACAACCAGACCAATCCTGGTATTATATGATCCGAATAAGAACCATAAGTTGGACACTGATGCTAGCAAACATGGCGTGGCAGGTATCTTGCTTCAAGAAGAAGGCAAGGAGTGGAAACCAGTAGCATACTACAGCAGACAAACCAGTGATGCAGAGTCGCGTTACCACAGCTATGAGTTGGAGGCTCTCGCGGTGGTGGAGTCGGTTGAAAGCTTCAGGATCTATATCTTTTGGGAAAATATTTCCAAGTATTTACCGATTGTAATGCATTAAAGGCAACCATGACGAAGAAAGACATAGTCCCGCGTGTTGGGCGATGGTGGTTGAAGTTACAAGAATTTGATTTTGAATTGTAATACAAACCCGGCGTACAAATGCAGCACGTGGATGCACTTAGTAGGCGACCCGAAGAAGAACCAAAAGAAACCGAAGTGGCAACCCTCACCGTCTGAACGATAAGGATAAGTCAAGAGGACTGGTTGCTTACGATGCAGATGCAAGACGAAGAGTTGAAGAACATTCGGGGTTTGCTCCAGAGGGCGCCGAAGACATCAGAAGAAAAGCAAATACACACCGATTATGAGATGAAAAATGAAAGGATTTGTCGGCGGGTGGATGGGAAGGCTTTGTGGGTTGTGCCGAGGCCAATTAGATGGAGAGTTGTGCGGGGAAGCCATGATGAAAGGGGTCACTATGGGGAGGAAAAGACGCTAAGACACCTGAGGCAACACTACTGGTTCCCAAGGATGACTCGATTTGTCAAAAAGTACATAAATGCATGCGTGGAGTGCGCGTATCACAAGAAAATGGCTGGGAGAGAACAAGGGGAACTGCATAACATACCTAGGGTCCCTATTCCATTCCATAAAATCCATTTGGATCACTTGGGACCTTTTCCAGAAAGTTCGGAGCGGAACAAGTACATCATTGCATGCGTAGATAATTTTACAAAATATGTGGTCCTGTGAGCGGTAAAGACAGTAGAGACGAAACCAGCATGCAGATTCCTAGAAGACATCATAGGCATCTTTGGATCACCTACCCGGGTGATCACAGACCAGGGCAGTGCTTTTTCGGCGAAGAAATTCGAAAATTTGTGTCAAGAAAATGACATCCATCACGTTAAAAATGCGACAGCAACTCCTAGGGCGAACGGTCAAGTTGAACGTGTAAACCGTACGATCCTGACCGCGGTAACTACAATGACTACACGTGAGGATGGGAAAGATTGGGACAAGAAAATAAGGGAAATACAATGGGCGCTCAATAGTCTCGAGAGCGACACCACTAAACGAACGCCACATGAGCTTTTGTTCGATTTCCAACCTCGGACCGCCCTTAAAAAAAGGTCACCTTAGAAATACAGACGTACAGAGATCCCGAAGTCGAGGGGCAGTTATAGGAAAGGAGACTTCAAGCACTTACGGAATTAGAAAGGAGTCAGGCTGCTCAAAAACGTAGGTATGATAGCAGACATAAACCACCTCAAACATACAAGGTCGGGGATCTGGTATTGGTTTTTAGAGAAGCAGCTAGCTGTGGGCAGACTCGGAAGTTAGCCGCCAAATACAAGGGCCCGTATCAGGTGAAGCTGTATTAGGAAATGACCGGTATTTCTTGGGCGACATTGCGGGCGCAGAGAGGACTCAACGGGCGTTCCATTCCGTGTTTGCAGCCGACCGGATGAAACCCTGGTGCGAAGAGGACGAGGAGCCAAGCAGTTCCGAAGAAGACGAAGATGCCAGAGTCAAGGACGACTCGGCGGTCAGGATGGCCGATCTGTTACGCGACAATGTGTCGCGCCGTGTGACGCGCAGTATGACCCATTAGGTGGAATGCGAAAGGGGCAGCCACGGAGGGGAAGCGGTGGACATGGTGGGAGAGGGGCGAGAATGTGGACTTGAGGGGAAGGACGGTGGCGGAGAGGGAAAGGATGAAGAGGGGAGTGAGTGTGGACTCGAGGGGAAGGACGGTGGCGGGGAGGGGACTTGAGGGGAGGGCAGTGTGAGACGGGACATGGTGGAGAAAGGTTGTAGAAAGTGCTAGTGAATAAAAGATAGAAGATATAGAGTGTTATTCTTGTGTCTCGTTACATATATATATGTAACGGAAATGGAAAGGGATAGGAACACATAAAAGGGCGAACACAGGGTTTGGTGGGGAAGATGAAAATGTGTCGAATCCAGACAGAAAAATTTCACCTTACCCAGGAATCGAACCTGGATCTCCCAATTGACGGTCAGGTGTGCTACCAGTTACACCAGCAAGGCTACTCAATTAACTGATGAATTCGACGGGGTTTTATGTCCCACCCCATGCCCAACTTTAGCGACCTAGAGATGGCGCGCGGGAGCTTTTTCACCTACCATATAGAAGACGAACACAAGTGGAAGAGGAAAGGTAACGACGAAAGAGGAAAGGTAACGACGAAAGAGGAAAGGTAACGACACATTTTCATCTTCCTCACCAAACCCTGTGTTCGTCCTTTTATGTGTTCCTATCCCTTTCCATTTCCTATGATTGTATGAATTTATTCGCGCCTTTGAGCGTCTGATTTTCGAATGGATGAGTATATTTGGCCATGTTGGCTCTTGTCTTCTTCTTCGGCTATGCGTGCCTTTAAACGCACTGATCACCTCTTTATATGTTGTATGTCTGTATTCCTCATTACCTTTCGTCTTCCACTTGTGTTCGTCTTCTATATGGTGGGTGAAAAAGCTCCCGCGCGCCATCTCTCGGTCGCTAAAGTTGGGCATGGGGTGGGACATAAAACCCCGTCAAATTCAGCACTTAATTGAGTAGCCTTGCTGGTGTAGCTGGTAGCACACCTGACCGTCAATTGGGAGATCCAGGTTCGATTCCTGGGTAAGGTGAAATTTTTCTGTCTGGATTCGACACATTTTCATCTTCCCCACCAAACCCTGCGTTCGTCCTGTTTTGTGTTCCTATCACTTCCATTTCCTATGATTGTATATATATATATATATATATATATATATATATATATATATATATATAAACTATGCCACAGGTGGGGCGGAATTAAATATAGAAACACAAAAAAGAAGAACACTCACAATATACGTTCTGATATTTCGGCAGCCGAGCTGCCTTTCTCACAGAAGGAAGGATACAGAAACTTCTAGGAGAATCACTCGGGTGATAAATATACAATATGCCAAGAGGGTTGCCGATAAAAATATAGAAACAGAAAAAAGAACACTCACAATTTAAAACTTCCGATATTTCGGTGAAGACTAACTCCACCTTTCTCTAGGGTAAGAGTAGGAATGAGGAAAAGGATAGGAATTGAGGTATGGGAGGGGAAAGAGCGGGACACGAAGGTGTAGAGGGGAAGGTGGGGAAGGAGGGGGAGAGGAAGGTGTAAGAGGGGAATGAGGGGAAAGACGAAGAGCGGGGAGAGGGCGGGCGGAGGGGAGAAAGGAAATAAGGGGAGCAAAAGGAAGAGGAGAGTGGAAGAAGCGGGGAGAAATGAGATGAAGGGGGGGGAGAAACTAGTGTGATTTATTGAGTCCAGGGGGCGAGAAATCTTGGTGGATCAAAATACAAGAAGATTCAAGATCTTTGAGCTGAAGGGGGGAGGAAGAAGGGGGAAGGGAAGCAAGTAGACCGACTTTAAAAGTGTTATTGAAAGTGGAGTTGTGGGAGGAGACGTGAATGGCGACAGGGAGAGAAACAGAGAGGGAGGGGCAATCGTTACACGACGAGCGGTGACCATTCATTCTAATATTGAGAGGAGTGGTGGATAAGCCAATATATAAAGAAGGGCAGTGTTGGCAGAGGAGGATGTAGACAATGTTAGGCGTGGTGCAGGAGGGTGAGAGGACAGAAAGGAGGGGAAAAGCGAGGAACTTGTCCGGCAAGGGCTGGGTGATGAGGATGGCGCCAGTTTTACATCGCGGGCTGTTGCAAAGGGTGGGAAGGGATTTGGTGGATTTGAACGATTTGGACAGGGGTTTGGTGATATTGAAAATGGCGGATAGATTGTGGGGGCGTCGGATGCTGAGAGAGGGACATTGTGGGAATATTTTGGAAGGGATTAGGTTGTCTGACAGGATAGGGTAGAGGCTTTTAATAATACGTCTAATAGAGTCCACACCTGGGAAGTAGGTGGTACAGAGGGAGATATTGTGTTGAGAAATGCTATTAGTGGGAAGCAGTTTCGGGGAGTGTGGTTTTCTGAGGATTTTATTATTGAGAAGTTGCTCTGGATAGCCTCTGCGAAGAAGAGATTGATGGAGGTTAGTGAGAAATTTATCAAGGGAGTCAGGGTTGTTGCAGATTCGGTGGCCACGAATAGAAAGGGAGTAGGGGAGGGAACGTTTAGTATGGGAGGGGTGGCAGCTGTTGTAATGGAGGTATTGTTGTTGGTTGGTGGGCTTGATATGCACGGAAGTGATAAATTTGCGGTCCGAGAGGGAGACGTTTACGTCTAGAAAGATGACGTTAGAGGCAGAGATGTTAGAAGTAAAGGAAAGGGGAGAGGAGGCGTTGAGGGAGGAAATAAAAGAGGATGGGTAGGGAGTTATTTTTTATTCTTGCCCTTTGTGTTATATGCATGTTTTGTCACGATTGGTGCTTAACGTGGGATTCCGTTTTTTATTTTGATTTGGGTCAGGAATAGTTTAATCATACCCCACAGTCAAGGATTTCAGTTGAAAGTTCCTTTGTTTAAACGCGAACCTCCCAGCCATTTTATTTTTGTGCGGGACGAATGAGTACAAATCGGCTGACGGACGGGAAAGATTAAATTTTGTAGGTAGTTTCGTCAACCATGGATAAGGTGGAGACTAAGAGTGATAGTTTTAAGCACTATAGGGAACCAGATAGGTATAATGAAGACGAATCAGATGCGAGTAGTCATTTAGATGTAATTGATGTGTTATGTGAGGAGGAGGGAGCCAAATATTTGGGAAGTCATAAAGAATCAGCGGAACAGGAGGATGAAGTATCAGAAAGTGTCTTAGGGCCAGCAATGATGAGGGAGCTAATGAAGGTTTTAGCGCAGGTAGAGAAACTAGGAAGTATGGAGGAAAAACTAGGGAAACTAGGAAGTATGGAGGAAAAACTAGAGAAACTAGGAAGTATGGAGGAAAAACTAGAGAAACTAGGAAATATCGAGGAAAAACTAGAGAAACTAGGAAATATCGAGGAAAAACTAGAGAAACTAGGAAATAAATTAGGAAAATAGATAGAGGAGAGTAATAATAAAATCATGATGGAAATGAAAAGCGATTATATATATATATATATATATATATATATATTGTAACCGGTCCCGTTTGGACACGGTTACAAGCAAATAAATGCGATCGGGAAAGATTGTTGTTGTTCTTGTTGGTTTTTGCTTGTGTTAGATTTAGATAGATGTTTAATGGGTTGAATGCGATGTCATGTGAGCGTGAGTGATATTCCCATCCTTCCCCCCATTCATCCTCTCCCCCTCCCAATCCTTCTGTTATCCGGAAGACGGGACACGTAATAGTGACCTTCTTCCCCCCCTTTCCTCAGTTTTTTTCCCTCCCCCCTTCATCAACTGGCGAGCAAACCCGGCGTTTGGAGAAGGCTGGCTAAGTGCTTTTACCCCCCCCCCCCATTCCCCTTCTGCCCCGAAGTCACCGGCAAAAGCTGCGTCGGGACCGGGGTCAAGTGCGCCCAGTACACCTTTGATTCCTGGGTGAAGCTACTTAACCTCACCCCCCTTATTGCTCCTCCCCTTTCTCACCCCAACCGGGGTGACAGCTTAAATACGGCGGCCGCCTCGAGTCTGGGCGTATAAATTCTGACGGCTGATTCTTGGGAGGACGTCTTGAGGCGGATTCTCGCGAGGCGAGGACGTATGAAAAAGCTAGCGGCGATCAGGCAGACGACGCAGAGAGGGCGATCCCCTGCAAAAGGAGAAGGCTGGACCCAAGGATCTACGGAAGGAACCGCGGCGTAGGTGAATAAACGAAAAAGCGTCTCGGCCAACAAAGAAAGAGATTCCGTATCCCAATCCGGCATCCTGGTCGGGAGAGCTGCAGGAGGTGAAATCGTCGGGAAAGCTGCCGAGGAGAGTTGGTGCTGACAAAGCCAATAAGTACTGTCCAAATCTGTGACCATTCCCCAACATAGAAGAGCCCGCCATTCTTCCTAGAACGGATCGCCATTCCCCTAATAAGATCCCAAAATTGAAGAAGATACCGAGTGAAATCCCGTTAATCGTATCATTTGCTTATACACCCTTTTCCCTATCCCGTAGCTGAGTGAGTGTGAATGTGTAAATTGAGATTAATGTAAGTGCAACTAAGTGAAGAGAATACGAGGAGTACAGACAATTAGAAGCTGCACTCAAACAAAATTGTCTTAATTGTCAATTGAATCAAAGAGGGAGTTTCATGTTTTTCCCACCGTCCAAAGACGAATTATTTTGTCAGTTATTTCTATTTTCTGTGTTTTTTTCATAAAATTTTATATCTCTTGTTCTAGGATTAGCACCCCGATTTTTGTTATCTACAATTGATTATTGGTCTCGTTTGTGCCTTTCGTAAACGAATAAATTATAAAAGTGTTAATTCTGTGTTCGAGATTTACTTTTCAAATCGTGCTACCTCTCCGCCACGCTGTCCCGCCCAAGATAAAGAAAGGGAGATCGTGAACCCGCGTCGTATTTCACCCACCCTCATAATCGTGGTCGCGCGCCCATCGAGAATCCACCCCACCCCAAATGCTCAGACGAGCTTAGCTGGCATGCTTAACCTCCCCATTTCCCCGTCACTGAATTTCTCCACCCCCCCCCCAGCTCTCCTCCCATCAATACCCCCGCCCCCATTCTTTGTTAACCTCCGAACGAACGAGAAAGTAGGAGGTTACTATATATATATATATATATATATATATATATATATATATATAAGACTTCGGAAGATGACAGTCTAGCTGTCGAAATATAAAAAAAACGCGTGAGGTATCTATTTTTTGTGCGCCTACATCTTTTTAAACTTGTCACGCCGGTGACACCACAGTTTATATATATATATATATATATATATATATATATATATATATATATATATATATATATATATATATATATATATATATATATATATATATATATATAACTTCTTGGAGAATCACTCGGGTGATAAATATATAGTATGCCAAGAGGGTGGCCGATAAAAATATAGCGACAGAAAGAAGGACACTCACAAATTTAAACTTCCGATATTTTGGTGGGATCATGACCACCTTTCTCAGGGTAGACAGTGGGAATGAAGAAATGGAGAGATTGAGGCATGGGAGGGGAAATAGGGGGAGATGAAGGTGTAAGGGGTGAAGGAGGGGAAAGAGGGGAAAGAGGGGGAGAGGAAGGTGTAAGAAGGAAAGGAGGGGCAAGAGGAAGAGTGGGGAGAGGAAGAGCGGGGAGAGGGCGAGCGGAGGGGAGAGAGGAATAAAGAGGAGAAAAAGGAAGAGGAGAGTGGAGGAAGCAGGGAGAGATAAGATGAGGGGGAGGGAGAAACTAGTGTGATTTATTGAGTCCAGGGGGCGAGAAAGCCTGGTGGATCAAAATACAAGAAGATTCAAGATCTTTGAGCTGAAGGGGAGAGGAAGAAGGGGGAAGGGAAGCAAGTAGATCAACTTTAAAAGTGTTATTGAAAGTGGAGTTGTGGGAGGAGACGTGAATGGCGACAGGGAGAGAAACAGAGAGGGAGGGGCAATCGTTACACGACGAGCGGTGACCATTCATTCTAATATTGAGAGGAGTGGTGGATAAGCCAATATAAAAAGAAGGGCAGTGTTGGCAGAGGAGGATGTAGACAATGTCAGGTGTGGTGCAAGAGGGTGAGAGGACAGAAGGGAGGGGAAAAGCGAGGAACTTGTCCGGCAAGGGCTGGGTGATGAGGATGGAGCAAGTTTTGCATCGCGGGCGGTTGCAAGGGGTGGGAAGGGATTTGGTTGGTTTGAGTGATTTGGACAGGGGTTTGGTGACTTTAAAAATGGCGGATAGATTGGGGGGCGTCTGAAGCTGAGAGAGGGACATTGAGGGAATATTTTAGAAGTGGTTAAGTTGTCTGAAAGGATAGGGTAGAGGTTTTTAATAATGCGTCTAAGAGAGCCAACACCAGGGAAGTAGGTGGTACAGAGGGAGATATTGTGTTTAGAAATGCTATTGGTTTGAGGCAGTTTGGGGGAGTGTGGTGTTTTGAGGATTTTATTATTGAGAAGTTGCTCTGGATAGCCTCTGCGAAGAAGAGATTGATGGAGGTTAGTGAGGAATTTATCAAGGGAGTCAGGGTTGTTGCAGATTCGGTGGTGGCGAATAGAAAGGGAGTAGGGGAGGGACCGTTTAGTGTGGGAGGGATGGCAGCTATTGTAATGGAGATATTGTTGTTGGTTGGTGGGCTTGATATGAACGGAAGTGCTAAATTTGCGGTCCGAGAGGGAGACGTATACGTCTAGAAAGATGACGTTAGAGGCAGAGATGTTAGAAGTAAAGGAAAGGGGAGAGGAGGCGTTGAGGGAGGAAATAAAAGAGTTAAGAGAATTAATACCATGTGGTCATAGAAGGAAGATGTCGTCAATGTAGCGAAGCCAGAGAAGAGGTTTTAGTAAGCATGAAGATAGAAAAGATTGTTCAAAAAGTCCAAGTAAAAGGTTGGCGTAGGAAGGACTGAAGCGACTACCCATGGCGGGTCCTTTAATTTGGAGAAAGAATTTATTATTGAATGAGAAAGCGTTGTGGGTAAGGATGAAATTAGAAAGATCAAGAAGGAAATCAGAGCTGGGAATGTGAGGAGCAGGGCGTTTAGTAATGAAATGGCGGATGGCAGAAATTCCTTCAGAATGAGGAATGCTGGTGTATAGGGAAGTGACATCAATAGTGGCCATTAAGATATCACAGTCAGAGGGGAGTGGAGTGGAATGGAGGCGTTCAAGAAAATGATAAATATCTTTGATATAGGAGGGTAGGGAGTGGACAATGGCTTGTAGGTAGTAGTCAACAAAATCGGACATGCGTTCGGTGGGTGAGTTATAAGAGGAGACAATGGGGCGGCCGGGGTGGTCAGGTTTGTGAATTTTGGGTAGAATATAGATGTTTGGGGTGCGTGGGTGTGGCGGAGAAAGAAGGGTGATATCTTGTTTAGACAGGCCTTCATCTGGGCCTTTATTTTGAAGAAATGAGATTATTTCATCCAAAAATTCAGGATTAGGGTCATGGGACACAGGCTGATATGTGGAAGTGTCAGAAAGTTGCCGGTTGGCTTCATCGAGGTGGCCAGAAGAGTTGAGGATGACTACTGTGGAGCCTTTGTCAGAAGGAGTGATAGCAATATCTGGATTTAGAGTGAGTTTTCTGAGGGCCGAGATTTCAGAAGGAGATAGATTGGGTTTTGGTTTAAGGGAGTTGAAAAAAGATGGCTCAGAGAATTTTGAAAGGAGAAGGTTATGGAAGATTTCAAGAGGATGGTTCGAAAGAAGTGGCGGGAGAAGTCAGTGAGCGCGATTTAATCCGGGGGGATTGTGAGCGGAATAAATCCAGATGCAGGCCATTTCTAGGGTCCGCAATTGAAGGGGTGAGGCAGAGGGAGGGAGGGAAGCCAATACGCCTACACGGAAGCATTTATCAAAACTGAGATTGTGGGAGGAAGCATGGATCGGGACGGGGAAGGAGGCATTGGGCGAGGACGGCTTGCATCTATCACGGTGGCCGGTTAATCTAACACTGAGGGCGTTAGTAGTGAGACCAATGTAATATGAATCGCACAGGTTGCACAGGAGGATGTAAACAATGTTGTGGGAAGTGCATGACCGAGAGGGGACGGAAGGAAGTGGGTGGGAGAGTAATTTAGCGGGGAGGGGGTCGGTAATAAGGATAGGGCACGTTTTGCATCTCGGGCGATGGCAGGGGTTGGGTGGGGTTTTGGAGCTGATAATAGGTTTTGTCAGTGGTTTGGAGGAGAATTACAATAAGAACAACAAGGATAATTACAATCTCACCACCAAAAACACATTCCCCAAATGTCCCTCTCTTACCTTCAGGCGTCCCCCCAACCTCTCCAGCATCCTAAAAACCACGAAACCGCTGACTAAATCCATTATCAGCTCCAGAACCCCACCCAACCCCTGCCATCGCCCGAGATGCAAAACGTGCCCTATCCTTATCACCGACCCCCTCCCCGCTAAATTCCTCTCCCACCCACTTCCTTCCGTCCCCTCTCGGTCATGCACTTCCCACAACATTGTGTACATCCTCCTGTGCAACCTTTGCGATTCCTATTACATTGGTCTCACTACTAACGTCTCACTATAAACACCCTAAATGCGTTCTCATTGGATTAATTATTTCCTAATTACTTCACTGCAGTTAATGAAACAAGAGCAATTTCCACAAGTATGACACTTAATGCACGACCGGTTTCGCTTTTTACAGCATCTTCAGGTGCTGAAGATGCTGTAAAAAGCGAAACCGGTCGTGCATTAAGTGTCATACTTGTGGAAATTGCTCTTGTTTCATTAACTGCAGTGATGTCCCGGTTCCACTCCATCACGCCTGAAACCTCAGATTTTGTTCCTAATTACTTGTCATTCTATGACTTCTACGGATGTAATGTCGTCTGCTTAGATTGGCATAGACGTCTGCTTGAATTGCCTCTTATATTTCAATTACACTCCAATCGTCTTTACTGGATTCTGAAACACTATATGTTTCAGTCGTGTGATCAAAATTTACAAGCTTATCATCAGCAAAATTCTAAAAAATAATGTATTTCAATGACATCGGTCTCCTTTCGTTCGAAACATTTCGTATTCCACTACAAATACAACGCTTTCTCTCGTAAATGAACCTTGTCGCGGATTAAAAGATAAATAGTAGTTATCTAAATAATGAAGACTGAAATTGACATTTTCCACTGACAGAATTAGTGGAAAATTTCAATTTCTGCCTTTACTATGTTGAAAGTCCACGAAATCACGGCTGAAACTTCTCGTCATCTAAATAAATTAATGCTCTATGGTTCACCTCAAAGATAATGTTCCAAAACAACACTCAGACGTATGTATGACACCTTGGTATATAACTTCGGACATGAATTGATTAGGATATTCATTGATACTTAAATACTATCCTCTAGCTAGTTCCCATAATTAACGTACTACTCAACCTTCAATACCATTTAAACACAACCTTCTTCCCATCAAATCGAATAGAAATACTATATAACTCACTTTTACAAGACCGGTCACCGTATGTCCTATGTGTCACCGTATGTGCAGCATATATTATTACCTACCTTGAGATATACAATTGGCAGCTTTTAATCACTTCCACTATTTCTCCAGGCACACACAGCAGAACTCAAATAAAGGAACAATACTTGCCAATGACATCACGTCGAGTAAATGAAAAGATAAATTTTGAGATGGCAAAATTTACTGAATGAAGCATAATGAAACAAGATACATTGCATAAGTAGACAAAACAATCATCACCCTTTCATCATCACTTGGACGTAAACAACTACACTCACAATTTAAGATACTCTAAAATAAAACAGTAATCCCTGCCCAGGGCAAATCAAAATGCCTATCGCTAATTAGTCATTACCTGCCTTACATCATGCCTTAATAAGTCATTACACGCAAAGGGATTAATTATTTCAACAAAATCACATTGAACACAACAATGCAATGAAATAATAAGATGACACTTGGGGTGCTACAATCCCCTGAATGAAGAATAATTAAACACTACACTGTTTATCCTTTCACTGACACGTAAACAACCACATTTACAAGTTAAGAGCAATCCACGAGTCACCAAATTCAATTCACATAGAATACACGTCTTAATTTAGTCAATATGTGAAAACAACGAAATGATTGCTGTTACGTCTTCTCCAACACTTACTACGTATTTGTAACATTTGTAATACCATTTCTGTCATAACACATTATTTAAAGAGAACAAGTCTAGCTAATTAACGTAAATATATCACCACTTAGACACACGCAATCCAACGCAGAACATAAATAACACTTGTCACCACTGGCATGTCTCAATGTACACAGTCTAAACACTCGATAAACCTTCGTTTAAAAGTTATCACAAAAAAATGACACGGTTGTTTCTTGTAAATCGAAACCTTAGTGATGCAAACTTCATTTAAAACTTTTAATTAAATGCTCCACTGGGATAATTTTCTTTAAATCGCCACAGCTAAAAACACAACACAAGACGTCCGTTCGAAACTATCTTCCAATATAACGACACACAGCATTCTATACCACAATTCACATTTGAAGTCCAAGTATAATATGTTTCAAGTGATTTGTAGCTCACAAAATACATCACACTGCGATACTTCTTCAAATATCATTCAAATGAAAAACCAAAACAAACTGTTCTTCGATCGACCATGGCCGCTTCGACATGAATTTTGACGTCGAAGCCGAGGAGTCGTGCGTGAGGCAAAAAACGTTCGAACGTGAGTTATAGAATCGCGATCGGCAATTGTTCTCGATAGAATTCCCATAATCCAGCGGGAATGACTCTTTAACGATCGAACGTAAAGTTATGGAATCGGCCCCATGGGGAGATAATTGACTCGTAACACAGTTCGTTACCCGGGGATTATTTTGTAATCTCACTTAAGTGAGAATACGTCATAAAATGTGGAAAATTACATTAAATTTTTCGTCGTTCAACTCCGCCAACCAGGCGGCGTGACCATCTCCGGCTCTCAAGTGGTGAACTGCCGGTCTATTTATTTCATTCATCCGCTTTTTCGACTCTTGATCCGTATCTTTCGACTCTTGATCCGTTTCATTTGGCTCCGTATTTCGTTAGTTCCATCTCACCTGTCGTTAGGAACGTGAAATGAACGTGAACGATGAATGTCTCTAGGAGCGAAACTGATCTCCCGCCTTTTTTTTGTTTTCGTGTTCTTAAAGCAAGGTGACTTGTAGATTTTATTTTTTTTAATACCACAGAGCTTTTTTTATGAATCAATTGAATATTCCATAGGTTCTGTCCTAGAACAATAAATTTGTTTATATTCCTTCCCACAAAGA
Source organism: Pyrrhosoma nymphula (assembly GCA_963573305.1). NCBI lineage: Eukaryota > Metazoa > Arthropoda > Insecta > Odonata > Coenagrionidae > Pyrrhosoma > Pyrrhosoma nymphula. The sequence goes on from OY754330.1 coordinate 1,208,371, forward strand.
GTCATTAAATAGGTGAGATTACAAAATGGCCACCTATAACCAAGTTAAATTTTCATTAACTGTTTTCACAATTCTTCAGGCCCGTTCCGGGGGAGTTATTTTGTTATCTCAAATTTTTAATGACTGCTCTTTGCGGGAAGGTGGGAGATCCGTTTCCCTCTCTTAATGATCGGTTCACGATCGGCCAAGTTCCAGTGGTGGCTCCATTTCACGTTCTTAACGACAGGTGAGATGGAACTAATGAAATACGGAGCCAAATGAAACGGATCAAGAGTCAAAAGATACGGATCAAGAGTCTAAAGAGCGGATGAATCAAATAAATAGACAGGAAGTTCACCACTTGAGAGCCGAAGATGGTCACGCTGCCTGGGTGGCGGAGTTGAACTACGAAAAATGACGTCATTTTCCACATTTTATGACGTATTCTCACCTGAGTGTGATTAAAAAATAATCGGGTAACGATCCGCAATTATTGAACCAAATTTCAACTTCTGACATCGCCTTCAAAGTCCATTAAACAGGTTTGACTGACTGACGGATGGACAGACACTTGTGTAATGTAACTGCTTGGAGAACGTACCCGTCGAAATTAAGCTTGAAGAAAAAAATATAAATTGTTGCATTGGATTTTTGAAAATCCTTGAAATGTGACAGGCAAAATGCATATACGTATCACAGAGAAGATATTAACTACACATGGAGACGTTTAGCTGAGAAATAGCTCGACAATCTTACTAAATTTCTCATATTGATCATTTCACTTAAGCAACATAAGCCTTATGAATAAAAATGTCTAGTGCTTACATATGTTAGTTAAAAATCAAACTAACATAGTTAAACCTACTAGGCAAAACGAACTGCTTTAAACATCGTTCAGAAGAATTCAAAGCTATATTACTTATGCTATTCATAAGCAGAAGTTTAAAACAGATATTTTGAACACAAACTGTTTGAAAAAAGCAAAGACAAAAGATCACACTGCACAGAATTCAATGCTCTCCTCGATGGAGTAAAATCTAACAGCAATGTGTAACAACAATCAAAACAAAAACAAACAAAAACAAAGAACAATCCCTCTAAATTGCTGCTTGCGGTGTTTTTGTTTTGTATTTTTTTCGGTCAGTTTTGGTACACGAGCCACAATAATCGTATCGTAATTATTTCAATATCCTGGCTTGGCTGAAAATCCCTTGTGACCGTTATACACGTTGTTTGATATTGCTCAAATTCTTGCTTGAACTTTAGTGCAACTAAAATTGCATTGTTTAATGCGAATAACTGAATGGAAAATTTTGCGCAGTTTCGTGGATTATGGCACGGGAAATGGCTCATGTTCTATTTCCATGCAGAAGTGTATATCATCCTCGATTTTCTCTCCCAAAGTGAAGGAAATATGCACTGCAACTAGTATTGTATCGAATTAATCGATTGTGGCGATGCTTTGTGGAAATTGAAGATAGAAATCATTGTCACAAAAACACGGTACAAAATTCCACTAATTATTTTATTGCTGTTGTCCGGTTTCGACGAATGAAGCGTCATTTATAAGACAATAGTCTTATAAATGACGCTTTAGTTGTCGAAACCGGTCAACAGCAATAAAATAATTAGTGGAATTTTGCACCGTGTTTTTTGTGACAATGAATTCTCGTACGTATTGTATTGTTTAAAATTCAGAGGGGCATCGTTCAATTTGTTCAGGAGATTGACATTGTTGGCCTGAGTTTGTTGTGTACAACTGTTTCAAAGTAAGGAATGATGAGCTGGTTTATGTACAAAATTTGTAACGTTAATATCCCGCGTGGAAGAGCAGCAATCCGACGCAATGAATAAATGTCTTTCGCAAAAACAAGGTCAGGCGTCTGGAGGCGAGGAAGGAATTGACGCAGAGGTATCTCAGGTAACGTGAGACTCTTCTGCCTTCAAGACTCTTCATTTGTCTCAATACCTGCTATTCTTCTGCGGCAATCGATCGATGAAACTAAATGGAAATCACGAACCGTGTGTTTTTGCTCTGCTGAAAAATACTCGGAATTTCCATCACCGGTTTATATCTACTACATGTTGAATTAATAGCACGGATATTGTTGTGCGCTCGCATTTGCGTCAAGCCTGAAATGACAAATTCGTTCTCGATGCACATATCTCACTTGATTGCGCGAATGAGTTGATGATCATGCTGCTGCTTTGAGTCGCGCAGTATCCATCAGTGATCACTGTGTAAGTAAAAAAAAGGCCACCGCGAACGTGGGATTCAAAACAAATAATGTCTTCCACCTTTTCCACTGCATCGTCTAAAAAGGTTCCCACTGCTAACGAGCCAGAACAAAATTAATACGAAAAATATGCCGATTTTTTTAAACATGTGTTTCGCAATCAACACTTTTCCCTGTCACAGGAGCCAACTGCAGCACCATTTACAATGAATTAACGTATGCAAAGGACGGGTGAAATCGCGACACCAAATTGCTTCCCGAACAACAATATTTTCCTTTGCGTATACTCTACGCATTGGGAGCATTCAGCCGACGACGGAGCAGCTCCGGATGAACTGCTCAAGTCATGTTTTCGGAGCGCTCCGATAGAGATCGCTTTCATTCTGCTCATTTGTTAGCTGATCCGGAGCGGGAAGTTTCATTTATGGCCATTGTTATTCGGCGACGCTACTTATTATAAGCACTGCAATCAACAATCAATTACATACATAAATATGTGCATTATAACGTATAAGCTTTAGAATTGTGTATAATAAATATGGATAACCATGTACTACTGGATGATATTGGAATATTAGGCGAAGACATGAATTACCCTGAAGTAGGTACCAAATGCCATTCCTAATCAGTAGATAAACTGGCTTCTTACAAACTTCTTACACTTCAGACTCCGTGAAGAAGTTATACAATTCATGATTAAATACAACTTCAATTTTTATCGTAGCGATTAGATACAATCGATATGCTTAGTATGTACATGGAGTACATCGAGTGCAAAGAAATGTTACTAATAATTACGAGACTAAACATCGTGGAAGAAGGAAACGTAATTTTGAAATAAAATAAATGCAGTTTTAATCAATTACTGTTTCCCTTATTCCCTAGATTTCCACTTTTCCCATAGTTTACTCAATTTTCTGCTTTTTATATTGCCGCCATATTTGACGGCTCAATCAGTGAGCGACGATTTATTCCGCTCACCAAGATGGCCGACCTCACCTAACACTGAGCCTACACATTTAGCCGAAACGCTCCGGATCGGCTCCGTCGGCTGAATTTGACTGCGCATCTATTTGGGAATGAACACCTTGGTAACCAACTCTTCGTAACGTCATGGTTTACCAGTCCATTATTGCAATAATTCACTAACAAATCAAAAATTAAGGTGGGTGGGTGGAACATTTTATTACGACTTAAATCCTTCATCACCATCATTAGAGTAATCTATACCGGTTAGAGGTAGGTTGTGATGAAAGTCAGAGAATATCCAACTTTTTTCTTTTTCTTTCAGCCTCTTTACGTGCCGTGCCCTATCTACCTCTGATAGTATTTCATTCTTCATCTCAGCATAAGTCCTACCTTTCTTCATCCCGTCCATAAAACCGATTCTCTTCCTTCCCCTTCCCCGCTTACCCAACATCCTTCCCTCTATCACGGCCTTCAGCAAACCGTCGTCCCTCAATTACCCCTTCCAGCCACTTACCCTGCCTTCCCCTTTATCTCATCCACAAGATTCCTCTCCTCGCCCACCATTTCAAGCACTTCCCCGTTTGTCTTCCTTTCAGCACCTTCTCCATCCTCCTCCACACCCACATCTCGATAGCCTTCAGCCTATTTTCGTCTTCCTTTCTCAGAAAATTGCTTTACGGAGGTAAAAGGTTTTCCCCGAAAATGGTATTTATATTTTGTAGCCGTTCGATAGGTGGCGATAGTGAGGACTATTTAGGCACATTTGGTCACTTTTTATTTACGAATGGCGGCTTCTGGGGATTTCCGATTGTTGCAATAGAAAAAGAGTGATTTTGTCGACTATAAATGGGTCGTGTTTTGTTCCTGGATGCTCCGCAGGGTATTCCGCAACCGTTAGAAATAACCTCTTTATTATTTTGACAGACCTCTTTATTATTTTGACAGATTTTGGTTTTTTACTTTCTATGCGATATAATTTTTTTAGATGTGATCATTCAAATTATGTATCACCGAATTCAAGTTCTAGTGAGTTATACTCATTTCCCATATACTGACGCAAATGATTTTGTTTTTCTGTCGCGATCGTTCTAACATTATCATTTTTTAACGAATAAAACCATTAGCTTCATCCTAACTAGCAGTAGTTTCCCTAAGTTCGAAAATGAGAAAATACTTGTCATGCATAGGGTTCATCGGATTCGAGTGACTCATTCATGACAGTCGCGCCGCGGTGGGCAGCTTCAAGAAAGGTATCACGCCGAATTTGGGAGTGTGCTATATCCTTAGATTCTAGTATCCATGCTCTTACCTATAAATTAAATCGAAACTAGAAGCTATGACGTGGTGGAAGGGCTCCATATTAGCAATGAAAATACTTTGTGACTTCCACAGTTTATTTATTTTGAACTACCGGTTTCGGCTGTCAAGCCATCATCAGGTACATTGAAGAAAAACATTGAAAAACAGATTTATATATACTATCGGAAGTTGCTATGGGAGGGGGGGTGGGGGTTGGGGGTGAGGTTGGTTGAGCAGGGAGGGGAAAGGGGTGGGGGGTTGGGAACAAAGTACGTGTTGTAACTGTGAGAGAGGGTGGGGGGGGGGTTAATCACTCGGGTTGTGGGGGTTGGGGTTTTGGGAGGGTGATGAGTAATAAGGGGGGATGGGTTAGGAAAGGTTATGTCATTGACAAGGTTGTTTGCTTGTAGGGTGATCTCCCGAATTTCGAGGGCATCCATTCTCCTTCCTTTCCCGGTGAAATGCAGAATTTCGGGCTCAAAGCTGCTTCGGTGCCCCATCTCCAAAAGGTGTCGGGCGAAGGCTGACGAATCGTCCTTATTCTTCCAGTATGCCTTGTGTTCTTTTGCTCGTGTTTTGAAATTTCGCCCCGTTTGACCAATATAACAACATTGACAAGTATCACAATTTAACTTATATATACCAGATTTTAAACTAGGTTCTATTACATCTTTAGCATTGTTGAGCCATCTTCCCAAGGTGTTATTATTACAAAAACATACCTTGTGTTTATTTTTCGGGATGGCTTGGGATACAACATAGGATAGGGGGCCGATAAAAGGTATTTTACACCATTTGGCTGACTTTTGAGGCTGGACAGTTAGCAAGGAACTTGAATAACAGTAGGCAATGTGTTTTAATTTTCTATTTAAAATCCGAGTAATTAAAGATTGCTCGTATCCGTTGTTATGAGCAATTTGTCGTATTATATTTAGTTCCTGTTTAAACTCAGTTTCCCGTAGGGGGATGTTAATGAGACGGTGAATCATGGCGTGAAAGGACGCGTGTTTATGAGAAAAGGAATGACATGAACTACTTGGTATGATGGCATCTGTATGAGTAGGTTTCCGAAAAATGGAAAACCTATGTCTATTATTTTCAATAGAAATGGTCAAATCTAAAAAATTTAAAACTGGTCCTCCGACTTCGATAGTTAACGTGATTTTCTGATGGAGGCCATTTAAAAGGGATAAAAACCGGTCAAGTTGTCGCTTGCTGCCCGTCCACAAACAAATTATATCATCGACATATCTATACCAGTAAAACACATTCTTAAGCAATACGTCATCAGAGTTAAAAAGTTTTCTTTCCCAGCTGTCCATGAATATATCAGCTAAAAGAGGTGAAAGCGGACAGCCCATGGCCAGTCCTTCATTCAAACGGTATAGTTTGTGGCCAAAAGAAAAGTAATTTTGACTGGTGCAGAGTTGCATGAGTTTTAAAAGTTCGGTGGCGGCTTCCGAAGTGTCTAAGAAATGTTCCGCCTCTTTAAGGGCTTCGTTAACAGGGACACATGTAAACAGGTTCGAAACATCAAAAGAAACCAGTTTTGAATTATTTGGTAGAGTCACGGAGTCTAAAGTTCGTGAAAGTTCAATTGAGTTTTTGATTCCAAATTTTGGGGTGTATGACGACATGCTGCGGAAAAGAGAGTTCAATTTGTAATCCAGCTTGTGCGTTGGAGACGAGACATGTGATATAACAGGTCTAACTGGGTGATTAACCTTGTGAATTTTAAGGAGACCGTAGAACCTCGGTGGTGAAGGGTTCATATTGACAAGACCATGTTTCTCTCTCTCAGTCAATAGGAAGCAACAACTGTTGAGCACTTGTTTCATTTGTCTCTGGTACGCAGGGGTCGGATCACGTGTTAAAGGTTCACAATTGTTATCATCAATGAATTGTTCACACTTTCTGGCATACTCCTTTCGATCTAATATAACCACACTGTTTCCTTTGTCACTGCGGGTGATAGTAAGGTCCTCGCGTTTACATGCGTATTTAATGCTTTTGATCACTCTTGCTGTATTTGACGGTGCGGGATCACGGGTCTGGTCTGTCGCTATCATTGAAGCACTTTTGGTGATTGTAGATGCTGGTGAATATTTGAGAGCGAGCGATTCAAACTCATTGAATCTGGCTTTAGTTCAACAAGTGCTATCCTCGTAAGTGAATCGCTCGCTCTCAAATATTCACTAGCATCTACAATCACCAAAAGTGCCTCAAGTCACAAAGTATTTTCATTGCTAATACTCTTACCTATAGTCACCAGAATATTAATAAAGTGGCATCTAGCAAGTTATAAGTCAAGGGAGGAGCAACCTTGAACAGGAGTGACTGACAGACACAAAGTGAATTAGTAATATCTTTCTAAAGATAATTGAGGAGGTGGGGGGGGGGGTAACACACGCAAGTCCCCCTCCCCTTGGGAGACGGACGGGGGGGGGGGGGGTGAGGGGGGGGGGGAGTGCAGATGGGCAGTCACGGGGGGCAGAGCTGTGACCACCCGTAGGAAAGCAGAGGGGGGAATTAAAACCCCCCTCCCTGTGCCATCGATCAAGTCTCCAAATGTTATGCGTGCACTCGTATACTACTATTACCAAAAGGGGATTCCACCGCAATGTCAAATGTTTGAAAAGCTCTCATTGTCACTCACTCACTCACTCAGGTACGGTTTAAGATTGAGCCACAGTCACTTAAATTTTAACATGCCGGTATTAGATGGAGCCACAGTCACTTCAATTTTAACATGCCATTATTAGATGGAGCCACAGTCACTTCAATTTTAAAATTCCATTATTAGATGGAGCCACAGTCACTTCAATTTTAACATGCCATTATTAGATGGAGCCACAGTCACTTCAATTTTAAAATGCCGTTATCGAACTGCCTGCAATAAATCTTCTTTTATATATATTAAAGAGATGACAAAAATTTTAATTAAATAAATATGTTAAAATAAGTCTCCAACTTGACTCATTTTTTCACGCCGCACGAAGAAAACACCGTCACAACAGAAGGTTTTTCTGCGATTATGTAAAAAGTACTGCGGTAAGTAATTGATTAATTTTTATAAATATATGAGAAAACATGCAAACTATACACCGTTAGTTTTTTGGCGAAATCTAGGTGTTATAAATTCCTAATGTTTTCAATATTCTCCCTCTGGAGCGCAGAGCCGTAATCTATCCTAGATGTAAAACAGCTTATGTTTTTCAGGCAAATTGCTCGAAAAGTAATGGTTTAATATGTTGATATCATTGGTAAGATGAGAGTGTTTCTTTAAAATGAGGCCAAATTCGTCAAATTCTAGGTGAAGTCGCTCAAACTACCTGCTACTACTACCTACCTACTACTACTACTTGAAGATTGCAACGGGAGACGACTCACTTAATGATTACGTCGTTCTCTTCCGAGGGTTCTGCTCTCTCCTGTCCTCAGTGGTGGGCACTGCGAGAGGTCCACTTCAGTGGGAATCGAACCCTTGTCCATCGTAGTCGGGAGACGATCTTGAAGCGACCACGCATACAAAGCGCAGCGCGCAATATTAAAGTTACCCGGGTCGGGAACCAAAGAGAGAAGGTGTGAATAAGGAAGCCATGATGCGATCCATCTCTACTCAAATTGTTAATAATAATTAATGTATTTATTGACCACGCATAAATAATCTCTTCTTTTAATTTATATGGCATTTATTTTTAATCTATTTTAAATGGTCCATATCATGAAACACCTAAATACATGTAATTTGAGAACGGATATAGATAAATTAAGCAGAATTCACATAAGTCTTATACAGTAAAACTAAAGGTATTTTTTATAATTTAATATATGATTTTTAATAGTGTTTTACATATAAAAATGTGATAAATGTTTGTTTGTTTTTTTTAAATTGATGTTATTGTAGTCTTTGTATTTATATAAAGCAATTTTCATGATTTTTTTAAACTAATGTTTGGTGTAATCTGGTGTGATCTCTTGTTGCCAAGAAACTGTTTATATTTGCCCTGTAAATTGGAATGGTTGATATCATTTTAGTGTACATAATTAAAATTTCACAGGTTTGTTGATATTTGTTAAATTAGTGTACCCGATAAATAAAATGTAAGGTGTAGTCATCAACAAAATTGTTATAACAATTGTTATTTTTATCTGTTTTTACCTTTGTATGTTGTTATTTTTGTTTTATGGTTTATATCAATTAGCCCTGAGAGGATATGGCGATACATTTCCCTAAACGTTGGCAGTGAAGAAATAAAGGAATTTTAAATTTTACCAATAAACCTCAATGAATTGAAAGAAGAGGGGCAAATATTAATGGTAGTGATTTATTTATCGACCTAAGCTATTATTGCCAATCGCAGAGACAACATTGCTCACACGAGGGAGCACATCTAGGAATGTGGATAAACAGAAAGGCGGGTGGGATTCGAAATCGTGTCTTGAGAGATAGTCACCCCGGTGACTCCCGAGGTCGTCAATCAAGCAAAACGTATATTCATACCCCACCACGTATTACCTCTAAATTTATACCTTGATTTTAATGGCTAGAAAATAGATCTTAAATTAATCTTCATTGATCCTTAAAAGCACTGGCAGATCGCGCCTCAGAAGTAGTACACCACATGCATCAAGTTGTTAGGAGCTAAGGTGGCACAGGTCTAACACATATACCTATATATATATATATATATATATATATATATATACATATATATATAAATAAAAATAAACTTTGCCACAGGTGGGGCGGAAATAAATATAGAAACACAAAAAAGAAGAACACTCACACACTATACGTTCTGATATTTCGACAGCCGAGCTGCCTTTCTCACAGAAGGAAGGATACCGAATATATATATATATATATATATATATATATATATATATATATATATATATATATATATATATATATATAATGAACCCAAAAGAGACATATCCAGCAAGGAATTATTACAAAAGCAGTTCATTTCGACAGACAATTGACAAGAGTGTGCAGTGGGTCATTCCAAAATCAGATCAACAAACGATTGTCCCCTAGGAACTCCGATTTTGCTAAAAATTGGTACCTATCTTCTTAAACAAAATACCCTAGAAATAGGGATGGGATGAGACAGGGATTTTTGTCACAGCTGTGACTACTGCGATCCAGTCACAGAGCCAAAGAGAAGTGATTTTTGCCACGGGCGTGATTTTGGATACAAGATACTCGTTACACAGAGGCGAGTACAGAAGCGATACAGATAATTTTGATCGGATATATTTTTTGCCTATGCACTACCTACTTACAATGTAGGGTTTTCATATTCTGAAGTCCCAAAACCGGGACATATCTATTTTTTAATAGACAGAAACCGGGACAAAATCAGGTAGCTTTTACTGGTCTCTTGTTTTAACTTGCTTCGTGAGTTTCTAACGCATATGTCTATTATTACCCAATTTTTGAACCCCTTTCCCGGAGTTAAATCTTTCCCAAATTTTGCATAATACATATGTTTATTTTTTATGACAGAATCTTGGTACATTTTTCCGAATTTTTCACGTCGTCAGATTTAATTTAATTAAATATTTTTGATTTTTAGTACATAGAGAAAACATCAATAAAGCATTACGCATTAAGATCACTAGATGGTCTTCAGATACAAGAACTTGACTGTGCAAAGCTCACCGGAAAGAAACCTTGCAACAAGGAAGCATTAAGCAGAAATGCAAAGATTACGATCACTAAGGCAGGAGTAGTAACGGAATTTAAAAAAGCTAAAGAAAATTTCAATGATTGTTAAATTACCTAATAAAAGTGTGCGAAGACTAAAAAATAGAAAATAAAAATTGTAGATCACTTTTTGGTGCGTACGTATTTGCGTGCGTGCGCGCTAAACCCCGTACGTATTTGTTCTCGTGTTGCCACTGCGCAACCTTGTGTGCGCAGCTTGGTCTGCTGTGTCGGAGTCGGCTGTCGGGATGTACTTCCCCTCCGTCCCCTCCACTCGCAGACATCGGCTATTAGCCCAAGGTACGCTCTCTCTCTCTCTCTCTCTCGCCCGCTTCTGCTCGCTAAGCAGTCACCGTAACTTGGCCTCGTCCGGTGCACGCTCTCACTACTATTGAGTAGAATAAATCTGTTTTCTGTACTCAAGTGAACTACAACTTTTATTTGAAACAATTTCTGGTCCTTCGGGCCGGATGAGGGGCCTACGATACGTGTGACATTCGTCTCGATGCTGGACTCACCGGTAAGAACTTCATGATCTTTGTGATGTACTTTGAGTGTATTGATAACTTTGCCACATGTGGAACTATGGAGTGGAATTGGTGCTAACGTCTGCTGTGTCATATTACGACCTCAGTGACTCTTCCTTGCTCAACTTGACTGTATGAGTGTGGCTAATTATTTTCTACGTGTTCTCAATCTTTCTTTACGTAAATAATTAGAAGTTAAAGATTCTTTTCCCATTATGACGTCGCCAGAGACAGAGAGACTCATTCAGACTCAAGTCAACAGAGGTGAACTCAGTGCTAGATTTTGGTCTAACACGTTGAAGCATGGAAAGGACAAACTAACAGTGGCGCTATTGGAACAACGTAAGGATTTGCTTAGTTCGTATTGGAGTGACTTTTTAGATAAACATTATGTGCTCTTGGAGAAAAAGGATGCCGCGGGAACGGACTATTTGAAAGACGAGAACTTCACGCAGATTGAGCTAACCTATAGTGATTCTTGCGCTAACATTGTGGATTTCATTTCTAAATTACGTACTCCAGGTGATTCCAAAGGTGTGATTCAAAGCTCTAGTAACAGCGATAATGTTCAGGCCCAATTGCCAAAGATAGAACTTCCTACTTTCTCGGGAAATTTATTGGAATGGGAGAGCTTTCGTGACCAATTCAAAAAACTTGTCCATGAAATACCAAACATTTCTGACGTGCATAAGCTACTTTACTTAAAAACTCATTTACGAGGACCAGCTGCGGAAGTAATTGAGAACACGCCGGTCACTAGCGCGAACTACAAAGGGGCGTGGGAAGACCTTGAAAGACGTTACGGGAGTAAAAGAATCCTTTCGAACTTCCACATGAAGAGTTTATTTGAAATTTCACCTGTAATTAGAGCTACGTCGACTGAACTAAAACGTGTTCTGGATCATTTCCGTCAAACGGTGCGAGCCTTTGAGAACCTTGGAAAACCAGTGGAAGAATGGGATGAGTGGTTCGTTTTTCTTCTGATAAGAAAGCTTGACTCGTCAACTCGTCTCGCTTGGGAACTTTCACTCGTTGATACCTCAATGATTCCAACATTCTCAGCTCTTTTCAATTTTTTGGAAAATAGAATCCATGCTTTGGATGTTTCAAACGAATCGAATACTTTCAGTGCTTCTCAAACTCGTGAAAGCCGACGTGACCCGGTTGGTAATAATAAGACATTTAAACAGAGGTCACTAGTTAATACAGCATCAACGAAACAGTTACCGAGAAAGTCTCTACGATGTCCTTTATGCTCAAAAGGTCATTTTTTGAATTACTGCCCCGAGTTTAAAGGGTTAAAACCCAATTAGCGACAGGAGCATGAGCTTAAGCTTTCTCTTTGCATAAACTGTCTATCAAATCAACATACTACGAGGTGCTGCAAATCCTTTAGCACATGTTTGGCGTGCGGTCAGAAGCATCATACGTTACTTCATGAATCCTTTGTATCACGGCATCAAGATACGCCTAATTTCCAACTTAATGATTCATTTTCGACAAGACTACCAGGCAACACTTCAAGCCCGGTAGCAGTCTCAACCCCTATAGCTTCAGTCCATTCCGCCATGACTAATAAAGTAGTGTTATTAGCAACTGTGAGATTACAGATTCAATCGCCTTCTGGAAATATTATAAATGTTCGAGCCTTACTCGATAAAGCTTCTGATTCCTCTTTTGTGACAGAATGGGTTGCTCAGGTATTGAGACTTCCAAAAACAGGTGTTCATGTTCCTATAACGGGAGTTCAGGGTTGTGAGACTGGGATTGCTACTAGTCTTGTTAATTTCTATATTAGATCAATGTATGACGCCTCCTTTGGTCTTCATGTTCAAGCATATGTACTCAAAACGCTGACTACCCTAACTCCGTCTCATTCTGTACGGCTTCAGCACTGGCCACACTTACATGGTTTGCATCTTGCCGACCCAGAGTTTGGTAAACCATCCTCCATTGACCTTATTTTGGGCGCAGATGTTTGTGGACTTATATTCTTAAATGAAGCTTGCCTAGGACCCTTAGGCTCACCAACTGCTCGTTTAACTCCATTTGGTTGGGTTTTAATGGGACCTGCGACGACTTCTACTTCGCGTCTCGGGAGAAGTTCCGTGTCTGTAATGCATATTCAAACTCAAAACAAACTGACTGATGGCCTTCAAGTATTCTGGGAGATGGAAGAAGTTTCTTCGGAAAAGCCCATGTCTGACGCTGACGCCTATTGTGAGAATCACTTTAGAACGACTCACTCGAAGGATGATGAAGGACGTTATGTAGTGCGTTTACCCTTCAGATATGATAATTTAGTTTGCTTAGGTCCCTCTAGAACATCTGTTCTGAATTTATTAGTGAATTCTGAGCGTCGCTTGGAAGGGAAACCTGAATTGAGAGCCATGTATAAACAGTTTATGTCAGTTATCTCAGAAATTGCACGTCTTTACGATCCGATGGGTTGGATGGCACCCGTATTAGTTTTTACTAAAGTCTTTATACAGGATTTGTGGCTTGCTAATCTTACATGGGATCATTGTCTGCCCCCTAGTTTGGCATCGTCGTGGTGTAATTTCCGTTCTTCGCTGTTTAAATTAAACTCAATCAGAATCCCTAGATGGGTTCAAGTAACCCCTGGAAGTCTTTCGGAGATATCTCTTCATGGTTTTTGTGATGCGTCGGCCAGAGCATATGCAGCTGCAGTATACATTCGTGTGTCTAACGTGACTCAAATAACTTCAGTTAATCTCTTAGTCGCGAAAACTAAAGTTGCCCCTGTGAAGACTGTTAGTGTGCCTAGGCTTGAATTGTGTGCCGCTGTGCTTTTGACTCGATTATTGGTGAAGGTGGTAGAAGGGATTCGCTTAGGGAAACCACCAGTCTACGCTTGGACGGACTCCAAGGTCTCTTTGGCATGGATTAGAGGTCATGCATCGCAATGGACGCCGTTCGTTGCTCACAGAGTCGCAGAGATCCAGTCTTCTCTTGATCCAGCCTGCTGGAACTATGTGCCTACTCGTCACAATCCAGCAGATGCCGCCACGCGAGGGATCAGCCCAGATGAACTACTACGGTCATCGGAGTGGTGGCATGGTGCACCATGGCTGATCAAAGAGGAAGCGGCCAGGTGCAGAGAGTCCTGGAATTCTGATGGTTCAGAAAATGAGGAGCTTCGCAAAACGAGATTAACAACATGCCACATCTCGTTATCGACAAGCTTCGGTGATGTTTTGCTTACATTTTCTTGTTTATTGCGTTTGGTACGCACAATTTCATGGTGTCTTAGATTTTTCTACAGGTATTCCAGGTACAGGTGTTTGAATTCCAGGTTCAGCAATGACCGACGTACCGGTCATATCACTGCCAAGGAGCGAGCTGATGCATTGCTGGCCCTGATCAAATGGTCACAGGCTCGTTATTTTGGCAAAGAGATTGCTGACCTGCAGAGATGCCGCCCTATTCAGCGGTCATCCCCTCTGCTGCCCTTAAAACCCGTTTTGGACGAGAATGGAGTCCTTCGAGTGGGTGGCAGGTTGCAGAATGCTGTGCTGTCCTTTGATGATCAGGGTCCAAGATGTCCGCCGGTAACCACCCACGCGCTCCTCGGTCTGTGTATTCTGTGGTGATTTCAGTGGTAGTTCTCTTTTGTCCGGTGCTTTTTCTGTGTGGATCCTCCATTGTTCGCAGTCACTCACCTTATCTGGCCCCTCTGATAGGATATCCCAAAAACTTTCATAGTTACGGTGAATTTCACTTCAACGCCTTCCATGCCTGCGGTTTCAACGTCAGCCATCTCCATCTTTCCCGGCCGCCGCCGGACCTCTCGCCGAGTGAACGCTACCGAGGGACCGCCCCTGGTCGTTCGTCTTCTGGGTGGAATCTACTCGCCCTCCTCGTTCTCCTCGCCGGGGATGTCAGCCTCAACCCCGGCCCCGTCTTGCAGTTTTATTACCAAAACGTTAGGAGTATTTAGAACAAGCTCTCCACTATTTCCTCCCACTGCTCCGATCTCTGTGCTTTGGATGTGATAGCCCTTTCCGAAACCTGGCTCAGCGACAGAGTGGTTGACAGTGAACTAGACTTCACACGCAGTCATCAAGTGTTTCGCAGGGATCGGAATTCTCGCGGTGGTGGTGTACTACTGGCGATTAACTCCTCCATCCCGGCGACTCGGCGTTCCGATCTCGAGACTCAGTGCGAAATTATCTGGACGGAAGTCCGACTTGTGAGTGGGTGTGGAACCCGTTTGCCTAGCAAACTTTTCATTGGCTGCTTTTATCGACCCCCTTCGAGCAACATTTCCGTGTTGGAGGAATGCCTTGAGTCAGTTCTCCGCGTGCACACCCTTGGTGACCTGATCCTGCCCGGAGATTTCAATCTTCCCATCACATGGAATTCATCAACCAGCGGTAATAGTGCCGACTCCAATGGCACGTTTTTCATTGACCACTTCATTGACGGCATGGGTCTCTTCCAGTGCAATCCCTTTCCGACCAGAAATTCGGCAACATTGGACCTCATCCTTTCCTCATTCAGTGTTCACCCCCCACTATGTGCAGAAACATTTTTGAATCAGACCACTCCTCCCTTGAGTTCTCATTACCCGTGCCCCTCCCCCACCATACTTCCGCTCATCCCTCGCCACCAGCTCGGTCAGTGAAAGCCTGGAGAAAGGCCGACTGGGATGCCATTAACCGCGCACTCTCGCTCCTGCCTTGGGACCTCCTGGAGAGCGGGTCCCCGGAAGACGCTCTAGACTTATTTTATGACTTTGTGCACGGTGTCACCGCCGACTTCGTCCCTTCTCGAAGGGTATCCAAGAAGAGACCCATATGGCTCTCAGCGGAAACATCCCTTGTACTAAAAAATAAACGGGCAGCATGGAAGCTTTGGAAGTCCTTTCCCAACCCACACACATACGCCTCATTCTCACGCCTTCGCCGAATATCACGGAATCTCCTACGCCGCGACTATGACAATAGTGTGAAATCGATTACTGACGACATGATTACAAACCCCAAACGCTTCTGGTCCCTATTTAATTCGAGACGAAAACCCGCGCGCATACCCTCCATCATCAAATCTGATCAGGGCCATTTCTCGGGTGCCGAACGAACTTCGGCCTTCAACAGTTACTTCTCTTCAAACTTCGCTACACCCACCCCACAAATCGTTCTCCCAACACTTCTTCCGGTTTGCCCTCACTCACTCTCCAGGGTCTCTGTTAAAAACGACGAGACCCTATCCCTCCTAAAATCTTTACCTCCCAACAAAGCCACGGGAGCTGACGGCCTTGGCTCACTCTTTTTACTCCAAACCGCGGACACTCTTCATATCCCCCTGTGTAAATTGTTCAACCGTTTTTTTTGCAGCTGGTTTGTTTCCTTCAGCCTGGAAAACAGCACTCGTGACTCCCATTTTAAAATCCGGCGCTAAAGATGATGTAAGTAATTATCGTCCTATATCTATCCTTCCCATTCTTTCCATCCTATTTGAACGTATTATTCATGACCGTCTCTTATCATTCGCCATCCCATACATCTCACCTCAGCAGCACGGCTTCCTCCCGGGTGGCTCCTGCGCTACTAACCTCACTCTACTGCATCAGCACATCACCGCTGCCTTCGAAGCCTCTTCTCAACTTGATGTTTGCTACATCGACTTTGCGAAAGCTTTCGACTCCGTAAATCATACCCTCTTAACCCACAAATTGGCTAATTGGTACAGCATTCACGGTGCTTTTCTATCTATCCTGTCCAAATTCCTCACCGACCGCACTCAGCGTGTTGTTCTTGACGGAGCCTCATCAGAAAATCTAACTATCCTCTCTGGTGTCCCCCAAGGAAGCGTTCTCGGACCTCTTCTCTTTTCCCTTTTCATTGATTACGTTACCAGCTGCGCGCTTTCCAACTCTTGCGGAATTCTGCTCTATGCAGACGACTGCAAAATATTTAAAACAGTTGTGAATGCTGCCGATTCCCAGTCACTCCAATCTTCACTCAACTCCCTTGAGGCCTGGTGCCTGCAGTGGCAACTTAGAATTAATACTCTCAAATCAAAGTACATACCTTTTACCTTAAAACGCACCGTAACTCCTAATAACTATTCTATATTTAACGAATTTGTTCCATTTGCCTCCTCACATAATGACCTGGGTATTACTTTCGATCCCAAACTGTCTTTCGTCCCGCACCTCAATAAAATTAAATCTAAGGCTATGTCAGTCGTTGGTGTGCTCTAGAGATTCACCAACGTCACAAACCCCATAGCCCTGAAAACCATATTCACTGGCTGCGTTCTCCCAATTATCGAATACTGCTCCGTTATCTACTCCACTGCATGTCCCTCCAACTTGAAAATTCTTGAACGCCCCTTTAATTTCTTCATTTCCGTAGTCCGTCACCGCGTACCGCACCTCCGTAATTCTTCTCGTACTGAAATCATGTCTGCTCTATCATTGACCCCACTGGCCACCCGTAGGAATATCAATGACCTTTTATTTCTTTACATTGCGTTAAATGGTCAGTACCGATCCACTGAAATACTCCCATACTTCTCACTTCACATCCCCGGCCGTGCCTTACGCAACAATCACCTTATACACCAACCTAAATTCCGTCTTTCTCTCTCCCAGCGATCCCTTTTTTACAGGCTTCCTGCCTTGTACAACACCATTTCATCTGCCTGCCCTTCCCTCGATCTCTATGCTCCTTTCGGATCATTCAAGCGCCAGCTTAGAAAAGCGCTTTCTCCCTGATTCCCTAACTTTCCATGTTGTTGTAATGTATTGTTTATGTTATTGTCTCTTTGTTTTTATTTGATGCTATTTGCCAGCACATGTTTTTTTCTTATTTTATTTTGTTAATGCTGCAGATTTTAAGTTGCAAATGTTCAATGTAAAGGCCGACATCGGCTGTTTTTGAATGTTTAAATCAAATCAAATCCAGTGATCATCGCAAAGCAGTGTCATCTGGCTGTCCTGCTAATCAGACATGCTCATCTGGCAACGCTTCATGGAGGACAGCAACTGACGAGATGCTATCTTGCGCGTCGGTATTGGATACTGCGCAATCGTATCCTGGTAAAGAAAGAGATAAAGTGTTGTGCTGTCTGCAACCGATTCCAAGGAAAGGTCACCAACCAGCTGATTGGAGACCTACCAGTGGAGAGACTTAAACCTCAAAAACCCTTCTTTTCCTCTGGAGTGGATTATGCTGGTCCTGTTCTTCTAAGAACGACCAAAGGCAGAGGGCATAAATCCTACAAAGGATACATATGCCTGTTTGTTTGCATGTGTACTAAGGCAATCCCCTTAGAATGTGTTTCTGGTTTGTCTTCTAATGATTTTATCCTTGCGTTTCGCAGATTTGTCTCCCGCAGAGGACACTGTTCTAAACTTTTTAGTGACATTGCCACCAACTTCCGAGCTGCTGATCGTGAGCTGAGGTCCATTGTCAAGGACGCCTCATCTTTCTACGAGATGACTGCATCTCTTCTCAGCTCCGCTGGGACGGACTGGGTCTTCAATCCTCCCTACGCGCCTCATTTCGGTGGTTTATGGGAAGCAGGCATCAAGTCCACAAAACATCATCTTCGCAGAGTCATCGGGGACCGGACGCTGACGTTTGAAGAGATGTCCACACTCTTGTGCCAAATTGAAGCTTGTCTAAACTCCCGTCCCCTCTCTCCCATCAGTAATGATGCCAATGATCTTGTTCCTCTTACCCCTGGTCACTTCTTGATAGGAGAGCCACTAACTGAAATTCCAGAACCATTTTCTAAAAGCGATGGCCTACCTCTTTTGAATAGGTATAACTTAATTACCCTCATGAGAGACCATTTCTGGAAAAGATGGGCTCAAGAGTATCTGCATGAGATGCTGCAGTTACCTAAGTGGCGGGTGAAAAAGGAGAACTTAAAGACAGGGACTCTAGTAGTGGTTAAAGATACTCTCCTACCCCCCACAAAGTGGTTGACAGGTAGAGTCATTGAAGTATGCCCTGGCAAAGATGGATTTGTTAGTGGTTAAATTGAAAACCTCAAAGGGTTTACTAACTCGATCTGTGACCAAACTTTGCCCTCTTGTAAACTGAACATTTTTTTTATTGTTGTTTTCTATTTTTTTTTCTTCTTTGGGTTTAATTACCGTCCTCTTACGGCGGGCGGTTATTCACCTTGATGTATTTACTGATCACATTATTTAATTGTTGCGTATTGTTATTGTTTCGTCACGGACGAGGCGGGCGGTTATGTTGATCACTTTTTGGTGCGTACGTATTTGCGTGCGTGCGCGCTAAACCCCGTACGTATTTGTTCTCGCATTGCCACTGCGCAACCTTGTGTGCGCAGCTTGGTCTGCTGTGTCGGAGTCGGCTGTCGGGATGTACTTCCCCTCCGGCCCCTCCACTCGCAGACATCGGCTATTAGCCCAAGGTACGCTCTCTCTCTCTCGCTCGCTTCTGCTCGCTAAGCAGTCACCGTAACTTGGCCTCGTCCGGTGCACGCTCTCACTACTATTGAGTAGAATAAATCTGTTTTCTGTACTCAAGTGAACTACAACTTTTATTTGAAACAAAAATATTTTTAAAAACACTTCTTAAAAACAGATCTTATTTCAAAATACACTAAAAAGTAGAAAATAAATTTTAGATTGAAATTTACGAAGAAAAGAGACCTTCTATTTTAAATTTATAAATATATTTAATTTGAAAGTGAAAATGAATATTTGTTTACTTCATCTGTGCAATTCGTCGATGATTATGAGGAAAGAACGTATAAACCGTAGTACGTCTAATTGTCAGAGTTGGAAAAGTCGGCGGTGGAGTTCGTTCACCATCGCCTGAACTGTACTAGCAACTTCGCCTCGGACCTACGAGAAACGGCCCGAATTCCTGGTCATCGAAATAGCTTAAGAAATAAATCTTACAAAACTTTTATCATTCATTGTCTACCGGCCACCAAAAGTTGGGCATATGTCTGATATTGAAAATGTATTTACGAAATTTAGCCCAACGTTTAAAAATATTGTAATTGTAGGAGATTTCAACGCAGATTTGTTGCGAGATCACTATTACAGCACTTTCCTACATAATTTTATATATTCCAATGACCTTTACCTTCTTCCTTTGAATGCAACTCATCATACTGAGAATAGCATTACGCTACTTGATTTATACATTGTTGATTCGCAAGAAAAAGTGTCTTCTTTTCATCAATCTCCTGCTACATTTCTCTCAGCCCATGTTGAAATTGTATTAACTTATGAATTTAATGTAACCAAAACATCTCAGCCTCCTATAGTTGTTAAAAATAACAAGTGTTTTGATGTTGAAGGCTTCCAGAGTGAGTTGTTTAGCTTTGATTGGAATAATGTGTTCAACTCCATGAATGTTGATACAATGCTGCATAGCTTCAACTCTGTTTTCCTTGACTGCCTTGATTCGTTAAGCCCCTAAACGTCTTATACATCCTAGGCGTCCTCCAGCTCCATGGTTTACCCCAGTCGTAAAGGAACAAATCAAAGAAAGAGATTGGCTTAGACGTGCCTTTGTCCGGACGAAGAGTATAGCCCTTCACCAATTATTCGTGAGACAACGTAACCTCGTAAAACGCTCAGTTATGAACTCTATACGACTGCACTATACAAATGTTCTTTCTAAGCCTGCCAATCCTAACGACCTTTGGAAAAAGCTCAAAAATCTGGGGCTCATTAGACAGTCAGACAATTCAATCGTAAATGGGCTCTCACTCACAAATGAATTAAATACTTATTTTCCTACGAGCGGTATTCCTCCTTCCAGTCCAACCAATGACCACCTGATAAATATTACTTCTGTTGATGCTATAGTGCCGTATAATGATAGAAATTTCTACTTTCATTACGTCACGTCAGACGCTCTGCGAAAGGTACTCATTGGGGCGAAATCAAATTCAGTTGGAATAGACGAAATCTCTGTTAGATACTTGAAAGCTGTATTAAATGCTGTGACTCCTGCTCTACTTGAAATATTCAATTCTTCGCTGATGTCCAGCATTTACCCTACACTTTGGAAATCGTCCCTAATTCGCCCTATTAAGAAAGTTAGAAATCCTTCTTCTCCTGGTGATTACCGTCCTATATCTATACTTGGTGCCACTTCTAAATGTCTAGAAAAGATAGTTCTTCAACAAACTCTAGATTATCTCACTGCAAATAAATTATGTGACCCTTTTCAGTCAGGCTTTTGCAAAAACGTTTCTACCCAATCGGCCTTAATTAAGATTTCCGATGATATAAAATATGCCATCGACTAAAGTTTGTTGACTATACTGGTGTTGTTTGATTTTAGCAAAGCCTTTGACTGTGTGAACCATTCATTGCTCTGACAAAAAATGAGAAACCCTAATTTCTACTGTTCCTCATTAAACAGGTTTTATTCATACCTAAATGGACGACGCCAATCTGTAAAAGACCCTAATGGCAACTTGTCTGAGTGTGCTCCTATCTCTTGCGGTGTACCTCAAGGGTCAGTCCTTGGGCCATTGCTATTTTCGTTGTATGTGGGAGACCTTTCAGCATGTATTACCAGGTGTTAATATATGATGTACGCTGATGATCTCCAAATATATATTAATAAAAAAATTATATGCACTGCCACCCGTGCGATTTCCCTGAGACCATTAGACAAGTAAACGATGACGTATGGGCACGTATCGTCTCATGGGCACGAGACAACTTTCTAAAAATAAATAGTGATAAAACCAAATCTCTGATAATTGGTCACTCCAGGGTCATGTCTGCACTTAATATGGCTTATCGACTTAATGTAGCCGAACTCCCTATGATTGAGGTCCAGGGATATTGTGTACCTTATTCCAAGACGGCCAAAAACTTAGGGGTCATCTTCAGCAATACTCTATCTTGGAAAGAGCATATTTTGTATGTTTCAAATACAGTTAATGGTACCTTACATCAACTGAAAATTCATATAAAAAATTGCTGCCTATCCATGTAAGAAAGCAACTTGTCTCCACCTTAATTTTTCCTAATTTTGATTACTGCTGTCTTGTATTTTATGATCTCACAGCTGAACTTAATACTAAGCTTCAGCGCCTAATGAATTCCTCTGTCAGATTCATTTATGACTTACGGAAAGATGAGCACATAACCCCATATTTTAACAAGCTCTCCTGGATGGACATAAAAACAAGAAGGAAATTCAAATTGGCCTGCTTCATGTATTCCCTACTCAAACACGATGACCCACAGTACATAATTGACTTTTATCCCAAGAGAACCATATTGCCAAATATAGTTACCAGAGCAGACCCTAACTACCTACATGACTCACATTATCGGTCCTCTATACATTTCAGAAATCATTTACCGTTGCCGCCTCTCAAACTTGGAACTACCTACCTAAATCAATCAAAGATTCCTCATCGCTGCCCCAATTTAAAAAGAAATTATATTCGTACCTAACTTGCCCCCCATAAGCCGTATTTACTCATTTCAATGCTTTATAATCGTGTATATTGTGGTATATTTTCCTTTGTTATTTATTTCAAAATTACTATATCAAAATATATAATCCTGTTGATATTTAAATCATTGTGTGAACTTGCTTTTTATTCCATATTTTCTAATGTGTTTTGTTTCTGAGATTCATTCTATTCATATGGCATGTTGGTTTTTTGTTGTTCACTTCATGGTAATACTTTTTTCTTAAATTCGTGCTTTGCGCACCAAATTTATATGAATTTTGAGCTCAAATGTGATTAATGCAAATTGTTCAGATCGGATGTAAATCTGTGAACAATAAAACTATATTATTATTATTAATTGATTATAATGATTATAAGACCAGGGTGCTCAAATTCAACTTTGTAAATTACATTGCACCCTGGTCTTATAATCATGATGATCAACTAGATGATCAATTAGACGTACGATTATACGTCCTTGCCTCATAATCATCGGCGAATTGCACAGATAAAACAAACAAATATTCATTTTCACTTTCAAATTAAATATATTTATTAATTTAAAATAGAACGTCTCTTAACTTTGTACATTTCAATCTAAAATTTATATTTTACTTTTTAGTGCATTTTTATTTTTTACTTTTTAGTGCATTTTGAAATAAGATCAGTTTAAAAAAAGTGTTTTAATATGTTTTTATTTTATAAAAGTTACCTAACGTCGTGCAGTTATTTTATTCTCTGATTGCAATTACTAAATAAAATTATTCCCTTCTGCGACGATATCTTGTTTTAGAATCGCCTCCACCAAGGAATTCCTTTGAGACCCGAAAATTTGAAAAGTGACGTTGCTAAGTTTGGCTTCCATAACAGGGGTCCTAGTTCGACCAAGTGATAAACACTTAATAGCCAATCAAGAGCCTTCGAGGTTGCGTGATTCAGTTTGGTACATACAATATATATTCGATTCACACATTTCTTGCCAGACATTTTTCGCGGCAATTTTCTCCGTGCATTTAAACATGGCAGACTAAACCGAGACATTGCGGAAAATTTGAATGAAGTCCATTCAAATTAATAAAATTGTCTTCGAAAAGACTAAGCATTTCAATGAGTCATTTATCATTGCTCTACAGCAATTAAGGGAGCAAGCAGAAAAACAAAGAAAAATGTGATTCTAGGCACGTATTGTTTTGGCAAAAAATAATTGAAAAAATTTAAAAACGCATAAACCACATTACTCATGTGTCAAAAAGGCTCTGGGGTATTTGTTTTCGAGGTGATAAGTACCAATTTTGAGCAAAGTCAGCAACCCTAAAGGGACTGGGACTAATCGTTCGTAGAATTGCTTCGCATAGAAAGTCTGTGATGTGTTTTTTGCCTATAGGCTTAAGTTTCTTCGTGTGTGTGTGTACATACATACATACATATATATATATATATATATAATAAAAACACTTGACAGGGGGTGGGGAAAGAAAAGTAAAAAGAGAGAGAGGACTTACTGGGACGTTTCGGGCATGTAGGCCCTTCTTCAGTTGTAGAAAATGGAGTAGTCAATTTTCTTTCCCCATCCCGTCAAGTGTTTTTATTATATTATGGCCTATTGGCGAAATTTTCGTTTCGTGTGTATATATATATATATATATATATATATATATAAAGGAAAGGAAATAAATATAAAAGTATATGCTAGCAACAAGGCGTTGAGGTTGGGGAAGGATAGGAAAGTAAATCAGTGGACAGTCACTGGCAGATGATCCATGACGACACCGGTGTCCACTGCTTAGGGGTAGCTTTCGGGCTAAGGACCCTTCTTCAGCTGGAGGAGATTCACTACTAAGGAGTGTCACACTGGAGTTAGGAGTTTAGGGTATGTCTTGGTACGGGGTTGGTTGTTGGGGAAAGGGGATTGGTTGGAAGGAAGTGCAGGGGGGTGGAATGGGAGGAGAGGAAGCTAGCGAAGATTGAGTCCGGGAGGGCAGGTTGACTTTAAAATGGAAATATAAGAGAGCTCCCAGTGGCGGAGCTCTATTATGGGTGTGTCGGGTGGGAGGGCGCGGATTATTTTAATATGAAAGCAGTTGTTGAAGGCGAGGTTATGCGAGTTAGCGTGCTCCGCTACAGGCAACTGCAACTGTTGCATCGCGCTGCTCCTGTGATTGTTTACCCGCATATTTAAAGGTGTGCTGGTGAGGCCAACGTAGAAAGCCTGGCAGTGCTTGCAGGTTATAAGATATATAACATTACTCGAGGAGCAGTTTCCCCGAGTAAGTATTTGATATGTGACAATCGTCACCGGAGTAGTGAAGAAACGGGAAGAGGTGTTGATTGGGCAAGTGAGGCAACGGGGTTTGTTGCAAGGGTGAGAGCCAATAGGAAAGAGTCCTCCAGCTGAAGAAGGGTCCTTAGCCCGAAAGCTACCCCTAAGCAGTGGACACCGGTGTCGTCATGGATCATCTGCCAGTGAGTGTCCACTGATTTACTTTCCTATCCTTCCCCAATCTCAACGCCTTGTTGCTAGCATATATATATATAAATTTAAAAGTATTTAAGTAAAATTTATTTCCTTTTCTTTTATATATATATATATATATATATATATATATATATATATATATATATATATATATATATATATATATATATATCCACATCCATCCAAACAGACCGCTCAGAAGCGTAAATATATGAATATTTCTTTCAGACAGTTGGAGAAAAAAGAAAAAATATATATATACACACACACAGGGAAAGTTTCGCCAAAGGGCCACAACAATAAAAAATACACTGGAAAGGGGGTGGGGAAAGATATGTAAAAGGAGACGACTAAGTGGGAACGTCTCGGGCATGCAAGCCCTTCGTCAGCTTTTTCTCCAGCTGGAGAAAATTTCATCTTACCCGGGATTCGAACCCGGATCTCCCGATTTCCGGCCTAGAAAGATTTGCTGAGAAACTACTAATACAGTTATTAGCCTTACATGTTTATATTTGTTTCAATGGATAAATAAATACAATATAAAGTCTTATTTTATATATTTGTGGCCAATTGGCGAAAATTTCAAAAGAATATATATATAATAAAAAATACACTGGACAGGGGGTGGGGAAAGAAAAGTAAAAAGAGACAACTTACTGGGAACGTTTCGAGCCTGTAAGCTCTTCGTCAGCTGGAGAAAAAGCAGCAGGAGACTTTTTCTCCAGCTGACGAAGAGCTTATAGGCTCGAAACGTTCCCAGTAAGTCGTCTCTTTTTACTTTTCTTTCCCCACCCCCTGTCCAGTGTATTTTTTATTGTTGTGGCCTATTGGCGAAACTTTCACTGTGTTTGTATATGTATATATATATATATATATATATATATATATATATATATATATAATAAAAACACTTGACAGGGGGTGGGGAAAGAAAAGTAAAAAGAGAGAGAGGACTTACTGGGACGTTTCGGGCATGTAGGCCCTTCTTCAGCTGTAGAAAAGCTACAGCTGAAGAAGGGCCTACATGCCCGAAACGTCCCAGTAAGTCCTCTCTCTCTTTTTACTTTTCTTTCCCCACCCCCTGTCAAGTGTTTTTATTATATTGTGGCCTATTGGCGAAATTTTCGTTTCGTGTGTATATATATATACACACGGGTTGATTAGCCGGAGCTCGATACCCGGTTATGCTGTGAGTCTGTTACGCTGGAAAGACGCCTGTCCGAGAGTGGAGCCGGGAGAGACAAGATTTGGAGTGGCGTAGGAGGTTTGACCCGAGAAGAAGAGGGCGGAGCGGAAATAGGAGAATGACTGGGAGTTTTCCATCGCCGAAGATAGGTCACTCCACGCACTCCAATAGAAACTCTCTCAGCCACAGAGACGGCAGAAGGCGCAACAACCCGTGAGGAAGAGACACCAGAGGAATTAAGCCACAGCAGGGACAGAGAGCCAGAACCCCTGATAAGTAGTATTGCCATACCACAAACCCCGAGTTTTGCCCCCGAAAAGAAGATTTCGATTCAAGAGTCCCCCCCCCCCATCAGTGCATTCCACGGACTCCAAATCATCCTTCCTCGGGTTTAGAAGAGACCCCCCCCCCCTTGATGAAGAGGCGCCGCATCACGTCTTTCATTCATTCTGATTCCCCCATCCCCTTTTCCCGATGTGTGTTTGCGTGTGAGTTATAGAATTATAAGTACAGGGTGTGTTTTTTTTTCTTTAGATTTTTTTATCGTGTTTCATTTTTTTTGTGTGTATCGAATATAGATTGTCGACAGGTTTTTTGAAGGTGTTAACACCTCGCAAAGAGGGAAGTTATTGTTAATTTATTTTTCATGTTTGTTCAACTATTCATTTTTATTGTCACTGATCAGTTCCGCCAACACCGGTGAGAGTGCGATATTGTGTACCATTCCATGTGTTTCGTTTATTTTATCTCATTAAAAATATGTCTAACAAAGGATTTGTCACGGCTCTCATTCCGTCTAGCCTTCCAGTCATTGCGTGGTACCCTAAACTTTCCCTTCACACCCCCCCTTCCCTTGTTCCCTTTCCATTCCTGATCCAGGTGCCCGGGATCACCCGCACGTCCCCCACCCTTTCCCCGTATTTGCCCTTGCACCTCAAGAAACCCTCCCATATTCCCCCTTCCCCCCCGTGTGCTAGGTCACAATATATATATATATATATATATATATATATATATATATATATATATAAACTTCCAGGAGAATCACTCGGGTGATAAATATACAAAATGCCAAGAGGGTGGCCGATAAAAAATATACACACGGAAAAAAGAACACTTACACATAAAAACTTCCGATATTTCGGTGAAGATCAGCTCCACCTTTCTCAAGGTTTTAAGTAGGAATCCTACATAAAACCTTGAGAAAGGTGGAGCTGATCTTCACCGAAATATCGGAAGTTTTTATGTGTAAGTGTTCTTTTTTCCGTGTGTATATTTTTTATCGGCCACCCTCTTGGCATTTTGTATATATATATATATATATATATATATATATATATATATATATATATATATATATATGAATAAATAAAACAGTGATACACTAAACAAACACAGAAACACGCAAAAAGGACACTCACAAAAGAAAACTTGTACGTTTCGGCGTCAGGACGCCATCGTCAGCGGTAGAAGAATGATCAATTCTTCTACCGCTGACGATGGCGTCCTGACGCCGAAACGTACAAGTTTTCTTTTGTGAGTGTCCTTTTTGCGTGTTTCTGTGTTTGTTTAGTGTATCACTGTTTTATTTATGCATGTGCATCGTCGCCGAGAGCGACTTTCAACCAAGACATTATATATATATATATATATAATAATACGAACTCGTATATATATATATATACGAGTTCGTGGAAAATCACACACGCGATAATTTAAATAAAAATAAACTTTGCCACAGGTGGGGCGGAAATAAATATAGAAACACAAAAAAGAAGAACACTCACACACTATACGTTCTGATATTTCGACAGCCGAGCTGCCTTTCTCACAGAAGGAAGGATACAGAATTCTGTATCCTTCCTTCTGTGAGAAAGGCAGCTCGGCTGTCGAAATATCAGAACGTATAGTGTGTGAGTGTTCTTCTTTTTTGTGTTTCTATATTTATTTCCGCCCCACGTGTGGCAAAGTTTATATATATATATATATATATATATATATATATATATATATATATAATTAGTTATATATAAAGCTACAAAACTGACTCACTCACTCACTCATTGACACGAATTCCTGGGCATTTCTAATCGAGCTAAAAGGTTGAAATTTTTAAGAAAGGGTTGGAATTTGGTGTCGAGTCAGGAAAAAATCGAAAATCCCAATATTTTTCATTGGTTTCGAGTCCAGATAGGATTTTGTTTTTTAACGGGTTTAAAGGGGAAAAACGAATAATTTACGTGTAGAGTAATTTTCTTTCATTCATTAAAATATGAAATAATTGAGATACAAGTTTCATTCTATGACTGAAATGAGGCCTATACATCAAAGAGTTTAATTTTTGAAATCGATTTTTCTTTTTCAATCGGTAAACTGAAATATATGAAGTTTAAACGCAAAATTAATGCAAATTTCGATCTTTTTTTCATTTTCGTTGCTAAGCAGTTTTGCCATTGTTTCCGAGGCTTGCAGTACCTTATACTGGCTATAAAGGATGAATTTAAGAGAATTCACCCTTCTCGGAGCGTGTTTCAATAGCTTCTAACGATATTATGCCTTCAACCTATGCGATTTACAATGTTTTATAACGATATATATAAACTGTTTCGTAGCTTTGACACTTCTCCATTTGCTCATGTCTACAGAATCCGTTGGGACCAAAAAAGATTCCTCCATTTTACTTCTGACACAATCTTTACACCTTATTCCGGGTTTCCCTCTATCTGTTTTTCAAGGAAACATTAATCCTTGCACCTCCTTTCTGAAATGTACCTCGAAATGCCATTCTACAAGTCAAAACCATGTAAAATGATAATGTTCTCTGCTGCATTATCTCTTGGATTTTGTAATTATGAATTCAAGTACTACACCATGTGTTTAATATGTAAATTATAATAATTGAGATCAGCAAAAATAAAATTAAATGTGAAAATCCATTAGGTATTTAGTTAGGCTGATATTGATTGAATTTCAAATTTCCAAATAATTATAATCATTTTTAATTAAAAATCTTTTACTTAAAAATTGATATACGGCATGAAAATAAAAGGAAAAATATAACAATTACTAAGAAGAACAAAGTACATATGTCATGGAGCCATTCGTTTTATGCTACTTTCTCATTATTATATTCTTAAGTAAGAATTGGACCCAGCTAAAATCATTTCCATAAGAAGTAAGAACTTATTGCATTCGTTGTTAATGATTTCCAATGTTCTTTCATACACTTTACCCCTTCCGCTTGCAAACTGCAAGCACCCATTTACTCGTTAGTTATATATAAAGCTACAAAACTGACTGACTCACTCACTCATTGACACGAATTCCTGGGCATTTATAAAGGAGGTAGAAGATTGAGATTTTCAGGATAGGGTTGGTATTTGGTGTCGAGTCAGGAAAAAATCGAAAATCCCAATATTTTTCATTGGTTTCGAGTCTAGATAGGATTTTGTTTTTTAACGGGTTTAAATGGGAAAAACGAATAATTTCCGTGTAGAGTAATTTTCTTTCATTCATTAAAATATGAAATAATTGAGATACAAGTTTCATTCTTTGACTGGAACGAGGCCAATACACCAAAGAGTTTAATTCTTGCAACCGATTTTTCTCTTTCGATCGAAAAACTGAAATATATGAAGTTTAAACGCAAAATTTATGCAAATTTCGATCTTTTTAAATTTTCGTTGCTAGGCAATTTTCTCATTGTTCCCGAGACTTCCAGCTTATACTCGGGCTATAAAGGCTGCATTTAAAGGAATTTAACCTTCTCGGAGCGTATTTCAACAGCTATTAACGATATTATGCCTTCAAACTACACGATTTAAAATGTTTTATGATGATATACATGATTTATGGTCGTTTATAACCCTGTATTCTTGCAACCTATCGTATCTTTGATACTCTCCTCCATACTATACCATAGAATCATCATATCTTCTCATAACTATCGGAGTAATACTGTTAACACATGGCTACCTATGATATGCCTATACATACCCATACTCGCAAATGATTTGAATTACGAACCAAAAGTAGGTGTTATATACCTGGCCACTCCCGTGCGTCAATGGAACTATGAGAAGTAATTTTTAAATGTTTATAACGTGATAGTCCGAGAAAATACCTTCCATTCATGATAATAATTCTCTGACGTTAAAAAATTAAAACCTATATTGCCACACAGGATGAATATGAAGTCAACATTGCACTCGAAACCATGCAATACGGAAATGAGACCACTGGACCAAATGCAACACGCCGCACACACCATGCTTATTTCAGGATCACATACAATACAACTGACTCCAGAAGTCAAAGGACGGCAATACAAGTCAAAATAAATCTATCTAAATGCTTCGTTACTACCATTTCAGTTTTGTGTAAACTAAACACCACGAATATTCCAATGAACATTGTCGTTAGACAATTCAAATATACCTGGTTTAAAGATGTTCTTTAAATGTTCACCTGGGGAGCATTATTGAATAAAACTTTGAGGACAGATAACGAACTATCAATAAACAGATTAAAATGAATAGTTCACACTTGAACACACAATGAACGTTCTGCGGTTGCATGCTCAGGATAAGTCAGTCGTGGACTACTTATGAATAAGTTCATCACTTACTTCTGCATGCACACAAAAACAAAGCATACATATCATGAACCCATTCCTTTAATGCTAGATTCTCAATATTATATTTTAGGTCACCAATGCACCCCACTAAAATAATTTAATTTCCATGAGTAGTAAGACTAAACTGCTTTCGTCTTACTTACAATGTACTACAATAAGCTCTACGCCTTCCGCTTGCAAACTGCAAGCACCCATTTACTAGTTATATATAAAGCTACAAAACTGACTGACTGACTCACTCATTGACACGAATTCCTGGGTATTTCTAATCGAGCTAGGAGGTTGACATTTTCAGGGAAGGGTTTGAATTTGGTGTCGAGTCAGGAAAAAATCGAAAATCCCAATATTTTTCATTTGTTTCGAGTCCAGATTGGATTTTGTTTTTTAATGGGTTAAAAGGGGAAAAACGAATAATTTCCGTGTAGAGTAATTTTTTTTCATTCATTAAAATATGAAATAATTGAGATACAAGTTTTATTTTTTCACCAAAATGAGGCCAAAATTTCAAAACTTTTAATTCTTGCAACCGATTTTTCTCTATCGTTCGATAAATTGAAATATTTCAAGTTTAAACGCAAAATTAATGCAAATTTCGATCTTTTTTCATTTTCGTTGCTAGGCAATTTTTACATTGTTACCGAGGCTTGCAGTACCTTATACTCGCTATAAAGCATGCATTATTGCGTATTTAAATAGCTTTTCAAAATAATATGCCTTCCGCCTACACGATTCACAATGTTTTATGATGATTCATATATAAACAGTAATTTTTAAACATTGTTATTCTTGCAAACTATGAACGAAAAGAATAGAATTATTAATCAAAAATATACTCATAAATGACATAGTATTACACTCTCACATCTATAAACCGTAGTAATGCTCTGATATTATATTAAAATCAAGGAAAAAGTAACAAGCTCTCTCATTAAAAGGATGTTTAGAAAATTTATTAGCTGGAGGCCATGAATTGATTAACACCTGCTGATATATTCCATTTGCCTGGGATTCCTTCCCTCTCTGTGTTTCCGGTTAACTTAAATCCTTGCACCTCCTTTCTGAAATATACCGGGAAACGCTGTTCTACAACTCCAAACCATGTAAAACGATAATTAACCATGTTGCTATATCGCTTGGGTTTAGAAATTATGAATTCAAATACTATAACATTTTTTTAAAAGGTTCAGTTTGTTTATATTAATTGATATCAACAAAAATAAAATTGAAATGTCAAAATCCATTGTACTTATTTAGGCTGATATTGATTACAGTAATAACTGCCAAATAAATGGAGCCGTTTTCAATTACTAATATATTTCTTCAACATTTCTCAATGGCATGTAAATTATAGAAGAAATCTAGCGATTACCAAGAAAAACAAAGCATATATATTATGTACCTATTCGTTTCCTTCTATATTGTCATAATTATATTCATAGGTCACCAATGCACCTCAATAATTTAACTTCCATGAGTAGTAAGACTAAGCCGCTTTCGTTTTTCATGACTTACAATGTACTATCTCGCGCTCTACGCCTACCGCTTGCAAACTGCAAGCACCCATTTACTAGTATATATATATATATATATATGTGTGAATGAGTGAGTGAACGAAATAAATATATATATATATATATATATATATATATATATATATATATATATATATAATATATTGTTAACCTGTTTGAACGAAATATTTATTATATATATATATATATATATACATATATATATACGAGTTCGTGGAAAATCACACACGCGATAATGTAAATAGACTATGCCACAGGTGGGGCGGAATTAAATATAAACACATAAAAAAAGAACACTCACAATATTAGTTGATATTTCGGTTGCTAGAACCTTTCTCAAAGGAAGACGGATACAGAATGATGGACAGGCAGGGAACAGAAGGTAGGGTGAGATGGGAGGAGAGAGGGGTAGGAAGGGAGAAGAGGGGAGGGGCGGGAGGGGGTCAGAGGAAGAGGGAGGGGCAAGGAGGGGAAGAGGCGGGAGGGGTTCAGAGGAGGAGAAAGGGATGTGGAAAGGAGAAAAAAGGGGAGGGGCGGGAGGGGATTAAAGGAGGGGAAAGGGGAGAAGGGGCGGGAGAGGTCAGTGAGAGCGATTTAATCCGGGCGGATTGTGTGCGGAATAAAGCCAGATGCAGGCACCTTCTAGCGTACGCAATTGAAGGGGAGAGGCAGAGGGAGGGAGGGAAGCCAATACGCCTACACGGAAGAATTTATCAAAAATGAGATTGTGGGAGGAAGCATGGATCGGGACGGGGAAGGAGGCATTGGGCGAGGACGGCTTGCAGCTGGCTCGGTGGCCGGTTATTCTAACGCTGAGGGCGTTAGTGGTAAGACCAATGTAATATGAATCGCACAGGTTGCACAGGAGGATGTAAACCACATTGTGGGAAGTGCATGACCGAGAGGGGACGGAAGGAAGAGGGTGGGAGAGGAATTTAGCGGGGAGGGGGTCGGTGATAAGGATAGGGCACGTTTTGCATCTCGCGCGATGGCAGGGGTTGGGTGGGGTTTTAGAGCTAGTATAGGGTTTAGTCAACGGTTTGGTGGTTTTTAAGATGCTGGAGAGGTTAGGGGGACGCCTGAAGGTGAGAGATGGACAAATGGGGAAAGTGTTTTTGGTAGTGAGATTGTCGGAAAGGAGTGGGAAAAGGTTTTTAATGATTTTTTTGAGGGCATGGACGCCTGGGAAGTAGGTGGTACAGAGGGAGAGGTTGTAATTGTTCTTATTTTGGGTTGGTTTAGGAGGAAAGGGTTTTTTGAGAATTCGTTTATTGAGAAGAGTCTCAGGATATCCTCGTCGGAGAAGGGATTGGTGTAAAGAGGAAAGGAATTTATCAAGGGAATCGGGGTTATTACATATGCGAAAGCCTCGTGTGGAAAGAGAGTAGGGGAGGGATCTTTTAGTATGGGAGGGATGGCAGCTGTTATAATGAAGATATTGCTGCTTATTGGTGGGTTTGATGTGGACTGAGGTGTTGAATTGGTAGTTGGAGAGAGTGATATCTACATCAAGGAAGGTGACATGGGAAGAAGAGAAATGAGAGGTGAAGGAGACAGAAGAGAAATCGTTGAGAGCGGAAATAAATGAGTTAAAAGAATCGACGTCATGGGGCCAGAGAAGGAAAATGTCGTCGATGTATCGGAGCCAGAGTAAGGGTTTCAGGAGTTGTGAGGATAGGAAGGACTCCTCGACACGGCCGAGGAAAAGGTTGGCATAGGAAGGGCTGAATCTACTGCCCATGGCGCAGCCTTTGGTTTGAAGGTAGAAACGGTCATTAAAGGAGAAGGAGTTATGAGTCAAGATGAAGTGGGACAGGTCAATAAGGAAATCGGAGCTAGGGTTATGAGGAGTAGGGCGAGTATCAAGAAAATGCTTAACGGCGGATAAGCCTTCGGCGTGGGGGATGGAGGTATATAGGGAGGTGACATCAATGGTGGCCATGATGATGTCGGAATCATTAGGGAGGGGGGTGGAGAGGAGGCGATCAAGGAAATGATAGGTATCTTTGATGTAGGAAGGCAGGGAATGGACTAAAGGCTGAAGGTAATGGTCAACGAAAGCGGAGATGCGTTCAGTAGGGGAGTGGCAAGAGGAAACTATTGGCCGGCCAGGGTTGTTGGGCTTGTGTATCTTCGGAAGGATATAGAAGTGGGGAGTGCGGGGATGAGCGGGAGAAAGTAGAGAAATATCATTGCTATTGAGACCTTCCTTGGGACCTTTGTCTTTAAGGAAAGAGATGATCTCCTCGTGGAATTTTGGGTTTGGATCGTGAGAGACGGGAGCGTAGGAAGAGGGGTCCGAGAGTTGTCTGAGGGCTTCGTTGATGTAGTCTGAAGAGTTCAGTACTACCACAGTGGAGCCTTTGTCAGAAGGTGTGATGACTATGTTGGGATTGTGAGAAAGGTCTTTTAAGGCTTTGATTTCCGACGAGGATAGGTTGGGTGCGGGCTTTAAGGAAGTGAGGAAGGAAGGATCAGCAATTTTGGAGAGAAGGAGGTTCGTGAAAACTTCTAGGGGATGATTGGAAAGTAACGGTTTGGGTTCATGTGAAGAGGGCGGTTTGAAAATGGTTAGGGCAGGATGTACAGAATTTTGAGAAGAAGCATCGGGAAGTGGCAGTTGGGAGCGCTGGGATTCCCAAAAGAATTTCCATTTTAATTTTCGGCAAAAATTGAGGGTGTCTGTGAGAAGTTTGACAGGATTAACCTTAGGTGTCGGCGAAAACGAAAGACCTTTGCTCAAAACAGAGATTTCGGAAGGGGTAAGGGAAGAAGAAGAGAGGTTTATGACTTCTTGTTTTGTAGGATCGTCGGCGTCCTCGGCGGGGTGAGTGGGGGGGGTTTGAGGGTCTTTGGAAGAGGGTACGCGTTGTGGGAAAAACCGGGAGGTGGGAGGGGGTGGACGGGCGAGTAGAAAAATGCCTGCTAGGTCGGGCTTTGAGGAATATAATGGCGGGTTCGGTGGGGTTGGGGCCGCAATGTTTAGCGGCAAGGAGAGTCCATGATGAAGGAAGGAAGTACACAAGGAGGACAGTTTTTTGAAAGCTTTTTGGCGTCTTAAATTAAGGGAGCGTAAGGAAGAGGTAAGAAGTTTCTGGATTGTGGACAGTAATTCCGAATTGTATAGGCTGATAATATGGATGAGGGATTGAATGTTGGAATGGTATTGGGACACAAGAGATTTGTATTGGGCGAGAACTAAAAGACATAGATTATACGAGATTTGATACGAGTGGGCATGAAAAAACGGGTGAATAGAAGGAGGCATGCCTGAAGTAGGAATTTTGATGATTAAGCCGTTCGGAATTATGCCAAGGGAAAGACAGGAGGACAAAAATTCTACATGGCAAGTGTATTGAGCTAATTTAAATGAATATTTTTTTAAATTGATAAGCCAGATTTTGGTGGGATTAGGAGGGGGCATGTTAAAGATAAGAGGGTTAATGGGTAGAGGGAGAGAGCAAGGGAGGGAGTGGAAAAGAGGAAAATTTTAAAGGAGTGGAACAGTGGTGAAAGGAGTGATAGGACAGTGAGAAAGATTACTACAGCTTACGGCTCAGCAACTGGAGAAGCAGCACGCTGGAACTGAAGAGGCCGCTCGTGGACAGAAGAACACACAGAGAGATGGTTGCATAGCGCAACAATAAACGAGTTCGTGGAAAATCACACACGCGATAATGTAAATAGACTATGCCACAGGTGGGGCGGAATTAAATATAAACACATAAAAAAAGAACACTCACAATATTAGTTGATATTTCGGTGGCTAGAACCTTTCTCAAAGGAAGACGGATACAGAATGATGGACAGGCAGGGAACAGAAGGTAGGGTGAGATGGGAGGAGAGAGGGGTAGGAAGGGAGAAGAGGGGAGGGGCGGGAGGGGGTCAGAGGAAGAGGGAGGGGCAAGGAGGGGAAGAGGCGGGAGGGGTTCAGAGGAGGAGAAAGGGATGTGGAAAGGAGAAAAAAGGGGAGGGGCGGGAGGGGATTAAAGGAGGGGAAAGGGGAGAAGGGGCGGGAGAGGTCAGTGAGAGCGATTTAATCCGGGCGGATTGTGTGCGGAATAAAGCCAGATGCAGGCACCTTCTAGCGTACGCAATTGAAGGGGAGAGGCAGAGGGAGGGAGGGAAGCCAATACGCCTACACGGAAGCATTTATCAAAAATGAGATTGTGGGAGGAAGCATGGATCGGGACGGGGAAGGAGGCATTGGGCGAGGACGGCTTGCAGCTGGCTCGGTGGCCGGTATATATATATATAATAAATATTTCGTTCAAACAGGTGGTGAAAGAAAGAGTATAGGAAACACATAAAATGTGATGACACAATGGTGATGTGAAGATGGAATGATGGCCGATTCCAAGTGAAAAAAATTCGTCTAGACCGGGAATTGAATCATGGACCTTCCGATTTCGCGCCGGATGCTCTGACCACTAAGCTATCTAGACTACTAAGGAAACACTGGAATCGGCGGGGGGTTTATATGAATCAAACACCCCCAAGATTAGTCCGTAAAATGTCCAGCGCCATCTCTCGGCGACTTTTACGGACTAATCTTGGGGGTGTTTGATTCATATAAACCCCCCGCCGATTCCAGTGTTTCTTTAGTAGTCTAGATAGCTTAGTGGTTCAGAGCATCCGGCGCGAAATCGGAAGGTCCGTGGTTCAATTCCCGGGTCTAGACGAATTTTTTTCACTTGGAATCGGCCATCATTCCATCTTCACATCACCATTGTGTCATCACATTTTATATGTGTTTCCTATACTCTTTCTTTCACCACCTGTTTGAAAGAAATATTTATTATTTACGCCTGTGAGCGGTTTGAGTGAATGAATGAATGGTTGTATGGCCGGAATGGCTCATTTCTACTTCTTGGGCTCTGCGTGCCCCGAAACGCCTGTTCTGTATCTTTACCACTGTCTGTGTGCCTGATTCAAACTTTGCTTTCCTCTTCTGTGTACGTAATTTCTTCTCTGCCGGTGAGTGAAAATGTCCAGCGCCATCTCTCGGCGACTTTTACGGACTAATCTTGGGGGTGTTTGTTCATATAAATCCCCCGCCGATTCCAGTGTTTCCTTAGTAGTCTAGATAGCTTAGTGGTCAGACATCATAACATCTTCGCACCACCATTGGACTTCACAATTTTGTGTTTTTCCTATCATCTTTCTTTCACCCTCTGTTTGAACGAAATTATTTATTATTTACGCCTGTGAGCGGTTTGAGTGAATGAATGAATGGTTATATATATATATATATATATATATATATATATATATATATATATATATATATACATACTAGTAAGTGGGTGCTTGCAGTTTGCAAGCGGAAGGCGTAAACCGTATGGTAGTACATTGTAAGTCATTAAAAACGAAAGCAGTTTAGTCTTACTACTCATGGAAATTAAATTATTGAGGTGCATTTGTGACCTAAGAATAAAATATTGATAATCTAGCATTAAAGGAATGGGTTCATGATATGACATTGATGAACTAATTCATAAATAGTCCACGACTGACTTATCCTGAGTATGCAACCTCAGAACGTTCATTGTGTGTTCAAGTGTGAACTATTCATTTGAGACTGTTCATTGATCGTTCGTTTTCTGTCCACAAAGTTTTATTCAATAATGCTCCCCGGATGAACATTTAAAGAACATCATTAAACCAGGTATATTTGAATTGTCTAACGACAATGTCCATTCTACATTATTGGAATATTCGTGGTGTTTAGTTTACAAAAAACTCAAATGGTAGTGACGATGTATTTTCATAGATTTATTTTGACTTGTATTCGGCCAGGCTTTGACTTCTGGTGTCAGTTGTATTGTGTATGTGATCCTGAAATAAGCATGGTGTGTGCGGCGTGTTGCATTTGGTCCAGTGGTCTTATTTCCATATTTACGTATTTCATGGTTCCGAGTGCAATATTGACTTCATATTCATCCTGTGTGGCAACATAGGTTTCAATTAATTAACGTCAGGGAACTATTATCATGAAAGGATGGCATTCTCTCATACTATCACTTTATTAACATTTAAAAATTACTTCTCATAGTTACATTGACGCACGGGAGTGGCCAGGTATATAACACCTACTTCTAATTTTGTAATTCAAATCATTTGCGAGTATGGGTATGTATTGGCATATCATAGGTAGGCATGTGTTTACAGTATTATTCCGATAGTTATGTGGAGATATGATGATTCTATGGTATCAGTATACATTGTGGTTCGATGATAGTAGCCTACGAGGTGAGACTATTTTTTACATTTAGAGAACCATATACGCTGAACATTCTTCGAACAATCCATGAAGTATTCCATTGAATATTCTTTGTACGATATATGAGTTCCATTTGAACGTTCATTAAATGTCTTTCGCTAATAACCTTTGATTCTTTTAATAGTGTTCACTGAACGTTCTTTGATCATATTTTGGACAGTAAATTCCCCACTGGGATAGGAGGAGCATGGACTTAAGTCCCCCGGAAAAACAGAGAGATGGAAACCCAGGATAAGGTGAAAGGGATTGATTCATAAATACAATGGATGAATGCTGTGCGATCCCAACGGATGCCATAGGCATGAGCGAGTGGAGAAGAGTATCACAGCCACGACAGTTTGCAAGAATACAGGGTTATAAACGACCATAAGTTATGTATATCATCAAAAAACATAGTAGATCGTGTAATTCGAAGGCATACGTTGGAGGCGACCAAGCCTGATATCGTTCTCCTCGACCCCCACACACGCTACATGTTCGTCATTGTGTTTTCTGCTCCGGCTGAAACTAACATGGATGCGAAAGAGGTTGAAAAACGGACGAAATATCAAGACCTGCTTTTCGAACTTCGACAAATGTACCCCGGACACTCTGTGAAACTGGTGGTCCTCATCATAGGTGTGCTCGGTGGAGTTAAGGGCTCGCTGCTGAATAACATCAAGTGTATTCCGTCCTGCGTGGCACAGGCGGAATCACTAGTTGCACGCATGCAGAAGGCCGTCATCCTGGGGTCACTCCGTCTACTGCGGACGCATGACCCTACCGCAGCGTAGCCACTCATCCGATGGGCGTCGGACGTGGCTGCGATAACTGCACAACCCCTCTTGAGTCACCCACCATTATGACGGCAATGAAACCCGATGCTTGCCGGGGACTCGGAGGGTCATGTTACAACTGTGACGTAAAATAATAATAATAATTTATTCCGTCCTGGAGACGTTACAGGGATGTATTGGACAGGTCAAGAAAGAAAAGATGAAAATGGTTCACAGAAAAGGCACAAACAGATAAACACTACAAAAAGTACTCTTCCACACTATAAAAACACTTTGACATCAGGAACTTCCTTAGCTGGCATTCGAATGCAGACATTGTTGGAGTTTTTTTTAAATGCACCGGAAGGGCACTATGCAATATAATACACATAACTCTGGGAGAGCCTGACTAATAGATCTTAAAACTTTGCCGAATAACATGTACATCAGTTATATGTCTTGTATTGTGTTCATGATAACACTCATTTTTTTACAAACCAAGATAAATTTTCCCTGGTAAAAACCAATGTACAATAAATATAAATAGATGGCACAGTAACCAAGTCTAATTTTTTAAAAAGAGGTCGGCAATGGCTCCTGAACTGAGCATTACACATAGATCTTATTATCTTCTTTTGAATTCTAAAAGCATTGATTAGTAAGGAGGGAGAACCCCAAATAACAATACCATACGACACATGAGAATAAAAATATGCATAATAAACACTTTTGAGCACTTCGACACTAACTGAGTGTTTAACTGTGGACAATAAATAGTAGGCAGAGTTTAATTATTTACACAAATTCTCAATGTGGTGAGACCAATTTAATAGTGGGTCAATTAGGACACCAAGAAATTTAACCCAATCCCCCAGTTGAAGATCTGCATCAATACAAGAATGCAATTTATGAAGACGTCTAGAGGAAGCCGAAAAGAATAGAGTCTGTGTTTTTTTCTCGTTCAAACATAGTTTGTTGCCCCCGCACCAATCAGACATCCTAACCATAGTCTCATTGCATACCTCCACAAGGCCATTATAGCCTGGTTGGCCACTTAGGAAATTTACATCTTCAGCATACATAACTACCTTATCACGTTCTTTTTGCAGCAGGGTCACTGAAAGGTCGTTAACAAAAATGAGGAAGAGGATAGGACCCAAGATTGAGCCTTGGGGAACTCCATTGGATACAACTTGTACATCAGAGATAAACTTTTTCCCATCCTTGCATATCTCTACTAACTGCTGACGGTTGGACAGATACGACTTTAACCAACTGTATGCTACACCTCTTATACCTATACTGTCACATTTCCTGAGAAGTAACTCATGGTCAACAGAATTAAAGGCATTAGTGAGGTCAAAGGAAATTCCCAGGGCAACATGACTGTTGTTCAGCTGTTCAACAATGAAGTCAACTGCAGAAAAGAGAGCTTGGGCAGTTGACTTCCCTCTGCAAAAACCAAACTGTGATTGGGATATTACATTGTGCTTCTCCAAAAATTCTATCAACCTAGTACAGTAAACATATTCCATTATTTTAGGAAAATTGTGAAAGAAGAGATATGGGCCTATAATTACTGATTTATTTCTTATCTCCTTTGTTTTTGTATACTGGAATTACCTTTGAGAATTTCAAAATGTCGGGAAATTCACCCAGAAGGAGTGACTGGTTAATAAGGTAGTACAGAAGTGGTTCTTTTATTGCATCCCCACAATCTTTAAGAAGTGAGCCTGGGATACCATCACGGCCTGAAGATTTTATATTTCCTACTTTACTTAAGTTTAGATAGTTCGGATGGACAGCAGGGTCGAAGGAACATTAAGTGAGGAACAGCTGTAACATTATCTCTTGTAGTAGTGTGGGGTTGGATAACAGGGATAACAGTTGGAACAGGCAGTTCTATGAAAAAGTTATTAAGCGTATTGGCCAACTGCTTTAGACCTAGAGTTCCTGAATCATTGTACACAAAAGGCAATATTTTAATTTTCTTGACATTTACAGCTTTGTTAATTAGATTCCATGCTTCCTTGGTTTTATTACTAGCAATGCGGGAATCATTGAATATTTTTTTCTTATAGTTGATAACATTTCTATAGGCTCTTTTGAGGTTACAGTATTGTTTAATTTGATCAGCATCCCTTTGGCATTTATTTGCAACATAGTCATTTAACTTCCCTGGACATACTGATGATTTCAGGAGAAATCCATTGCTTTGGCTGTTTTATATTGGTCTTTACTGTGACAACAGGGAAGGTGCATTCAAAAAGAAAACAAAACTCTTCATAAAAGAGGTTAAAGCTCTCTTTAAATGTGGCGGCAGAATAAATTTTAGTCCAATCTTCAAGGAGCAACAAAGATGTAAACAATTGAGAATTAGATTTACTAAAGATTCTAGTTTCATGAAAAGTGGAGTCTGCTTTAGGCAGGTATGCTATGTTGCCAAAAGTCACTTTCACTGCACAATGATCGGACAATAAAGGATTGAAGACCGAGACAGAAGCATTCTGGTCACTAAAATTTGTGAAGATGTTATCAATGAGCGTTGAAGAATTGCTGGTAATTCTAGTTGGAGTTTTAACCAAAGGGAGGTAAAGGTGAGCTTTCGTCTCGCACTTGTTTTCGCGATTTTCACCCACTTTAAACAGAGATATCAGAACCAATTTCACCTCACTTATTATGCAAGCTTTGAAAATTTGTTTAACACTTTCAACACAACAATGCATCAACTACTTTAGAAATGAGAAACTTTCAAACCTGAGAAGTGCGTTTTTTCCTCTCCGCCATATTGTGAAAAATGCCGTTTCCTCTTTTCCACTGTACGTAGCGCAGCGATCGAGCAGTTGGTTCTCTAGCATATAAACACCTTTTCTACAGTTTCTTCCCTCCTTCCACTCAAACTCGCCCCGCAACAGCCATTTACTACAATGCAATTCCATTCATTCCACCGCAGTAAACATTGCACATTTCACTTCAAATGAAGGATTTACACTTCCTTTTCACTCACATTCATTCCACTGTACTAATAACATTTCACGTATCACTTTAAATTGAGGATTTACACTTCCTAATTGAGCGTACACGATTGGCAAATCATGGCGACCATACACCACACACGCAAGTCAGAAAATGATTAATGCCAACTACTCTCAACAATTAACTTCCAACTGTTGACAGTTAATTTCCCCCTTCCACACTACCCGAGAGAACTCCGTCAACAATACTATTTCATTAGCCTCTAACAAAAGCCCACTTATATTCACGTTGTGACATGAGGGATTCTATTCTTAAAATAATACGCGAAATAACATTTTAGCCTTCTACCAATGCTCACCAATAATCACCAATAAGCGTGAGGGATTCT
The DNA here is from genome assembly GCA_963573305.1 of Pyrrhosoma nymphula. Taxonomy (NCBI): domain Eukaryota; kingdom Metazoa; phylum Arthropoda; class Insecta; order Odonata; family Coenagrionidae; genus Pyrrhosoma; species Pyrrhosoma nymphula. The sequence goes on from OY754330.1 coordinate 1,250,781, forward strand.
ATTCTTAAAATAATACGCGAAATAACATTTTAGCCTTCCACCAATTCCCACCAATAATCACTAATGAGCGTGAGGGATTCTATTCTTAAAATAATACACAGAATAACATTTTGAAACTTCAACCATTCCTAGAAATGCCCATTTCCTCGTTATCGATCGCGCTAAAAATGCGTTTTCCGCTATTCAAACTCACGAAAATGAGTTTTTCACTTTTTATTATAACCAATTCGTGTTTAACTCCATTGGCCCGCAAACCTCTTTGTGGGGTGGGTTCAGGGCAAGTTACGGAAGGGGAAATCGTTTTCCGCTTTTCCAACTCACGGAAACGCAGTGAAAATCATCATTTTGAAACGTCCACGACTCCCAGATATGCCCATTTCCACTTTACCATTTCCACAAGAAATGCGTTTTTCACTTTTGAAAATGGCCAAATCGGGCCCGCGTACCGTCCCACCCTAGCACCCCTGTTTCACTCCATAGGCCCGTAAGCTTGTTGGGGGGTGGGGTAAAGGCATATTGTAGAGGTGAAATTAGTGTTATCCCTCTAACGGTTGTTCGTGAAAACCTCCAAATATGGCGTCGAAACGGAGGAAAAAATCGAAAAATTGGTCATTTTCAAACGTCTATATCTCAAAAACTACTAGTCACACCGGTAGGATTGTTACATTTTTACAAATCCGCATTCTTCCTCTACTCCCAGATATCACATTCAATTTCGTCAGTTTCCTACGTTTTTAAAAAAAAAATTTGAAAGTGCGAGACGAAAGCTCACCTTTACCCAAAGGGATAACATTATGTGAGCTAAGCACTGAGCTAAGCTTCTTCTGTTTAGGACCATTTACCAAAAGGTCAACATTGAAGTCACCAGTCCTAATTACAATATTTCTGGGGGAAAGATTAAGAAGAGAAAAGAATATAATCCAGTTTGTCACAGAAGGAATGAAAACAAGCTAGCGGAGATCGATACAGAACAATGACATGAAAATAATGCTCAGCATATTTGAATCTGATACCAGCAGTTTCGAAAATGAGATCCTCATTCACACTCACAAAGTCAAATGAAAAATTTACCAGTTTGATGCCTTCCTTAACAAAAATGGCTACTCCACCATTATTGTGGGTTGAGCGACAGTAGACACTAACACATTCATATCCATCGATGGATACACTCACACTAGAATATAGCCAATGCTCACAAAGACATAGAATATCGATATCCTCTTCATGTAACAGCACTTCCAACGCTGGTGTTTTGTTGCTAATGCACTGAATGTTAATTAATAATACGCGAATTCCACTAACAGTTTCTTCTTTGTCTGACTGCTGAGAGCATAGTCAAGACATGACATCCTCTTTTTTCTTCTTAGGGTTGCCAGTAGAAGAACGGGTATTCATCCGTTTTGTCACAGTAAGATTTGGATTGACGGTCGATGTGCTGTCCGTCTTCACTAATACAGGTTCGGAAGTATCGACCGTATCAACGCTAGCACAGGTACTAAGGCTGTTGTCCTTAGCCGTAGACACCTTCGTGTTTCCCTGGTGTATAAACGGGGGAAAAAGAACGGCCTCACTGCCACATCGTCAGGCCAAAAAGAATCACTCAATAGTTTTTCTTTATAGGACTCTGAAATTGACACCCTGAAGGATGCATATTCTCCTTTAGCCTGAAGTTTCATTACTTCAAAATCAGCACTCACGCAATTCTTCAAGAAGGTATCCTCCTCCGATGTGGACTTCGGCTGAATATTCCAAACGTGTATATGACACTTTTTAGCTGTGCCTTTAAAGGAGCAACTAAGATTTTTCGCATTGTCGTAGACGCTCTTCCGTTGCTTTGGTCCTACAAGCCTCGTAAACAATGAAAAAATTGCCTAGCAACGAAAATGAAAAAAGGTCGAAATTAGCATTAATTTTGCGTTTAAACTTCAAATAATTCAGTTTATCAATCGATAGAGAAAAATCGGTTGCACGAATTAAATGCTTTGATCTTTTGGCCTCATTTCAGTTGAAGAATGAAACTTGTATCTCAATTATTTCATATTTTTATGAATGAAAGAAAATTACTCTACACGTAAATTATTCGTTTTTCCCATTTAAACCCGTTGAAAAACAGAATCCTATCTGGACTCGAAACCAATGAAAAATATTGGGATTTTTTATTTTTTCCTAACTCGACACCAAATTCAAACCCTTCCCTGAAAATTTCAACCTTCTAGCTCAATTAGAAATGCCCAGGAATGCGTATCAATGAGTGAGTGAGCCAGTCAGTCAGTTTTGTAGCTTTATATATTACTAACTAGTAAATGGGTGCTTGCAGTTTGCAAGCGGAAGGCGTAGAGCGTATGATAGTTAAGTCATTAAAAACGAAAGCAGTTTAGTCTTACTATTAATGGAAATTAAATTACTGAGGTGCATTGGTGACCTATGAATATAATTGGGTATTTTCCAAAATTTTAAATTGAAGTTTACGGATCTTTATATGTTAATTGAACTTGAACAAGCTTGCGGAGTGAAAGTAGTTTTAAAATTGATTCAATATTAATTGAGATATTTAAGATTAAAATAGTCGAAATTTCAAATTTTTTTACGCCGCTGCGAAACGAAATCTGATTGGCTTGACGTCATTTTCGCTGAGTGATAGACGGATGTGAGGGAGAAAGTGACTAACTGTAGAAGATCTACCGTATATTTAAAGATTTTTCATTGAAAACAAAGACTATGGCGTGCAATGGTTTTATTAAAACCACATAAGATAATTTACCCAAAGTGGATATGTTTATGGTAGGCGTTTTAATGAAGAAGGACGAGCGATTTAATGCTGCGGAAATTCGTTGAGCTTAAGTCCAAAAAATGTAAGCCTAAAGTTTGCTTTTAAAATCGTCATTACTGTTTTATATCATTTTTGATACATATAATTATGTATTTGGTGTATGAACTTTATTAACTGTTTTTCCAATACATTCATAATCATTATGATACTTATTTCTTTATCGAAGTCCATATCAGTCCATGCAACAGTAAACAAACAGTATCTTAGTAACATATCAACATAACACAGTACTTGCCAAATGTTTGTGCTACCAATACTCGACACACCTAAAACGTTAATTTTTTATTTGCTAATTAATGATTGTTTGTAGAGGAGGTTTCTAGAAGTGGCTTCTCTGCTATAGAAATGCCTAAAAATAGATTCTCATCTCCTAAATGTCTATTCAAAGTTTAATTTAATTGTTGTTATATTATAAAGATTCTCGTGAGAGTTATGGTGATAATGCTATAGGATACGTCCAAGTAAAGAGAGATGGACCACTGTGCACAGTCATTGCAAGAATATGTCCAGAACACAAAGTGCGGAGTAAAGCATACATTTTTACCGGTGGACATTGAGGAATCCAAGGAAGAAATTTCAATCATTCAATGTCGTGATTGCGTGAATAAATTTCTTGCTCGGTGTTTCAACCGATGTATTTGTACATTGAGGCACAAAACACCATCTCTATCCCTTACTTAGATGCCATTTAAAGGCATATCTAGAAACGCGAACACGTCAGAAACTAATGTCGCCGCATTTGTTACCACTGTAAGCATAAGGAAACGCCTGGGTCTAAATGTAAACAGCGAAAATGACGTCACAGGCCATTCGGTTGTTTTCGGAGTGTGCTCGGGAGCTTTCGTAACCTTCTACTTTCTTTAGCTTTTAAAACCGAAATTCATAGAATTTGATAAGAAAATTTTTAGCCAATGCAATAAGTTCAAGTAACTGAATCAGAATATCGATAGTTTGAAATACGTGGAAAATACCCAATTATGAGAATATAGCAGTAAATGAATAGGTACATAATATGCTTCGTTCTTCTTGGTAATCGCTAGATTTCTTCTATAATTTACATGCCATTAAGAAATGTTGAAGAAATATATTAGTAATTGAAAACGGCTCCATTTATTTGGCAGTTCTTAATTTGGTGAATTTCAGCCTAAGTAAATACAATGGATTTTCACATTTCATTTTTATTTTTGATGATCTCAATTATTGTAAACAAATGGAACCTTTTAAGCAAATGGTATAATATTTGAATTCGTAATTTCTAAACCCAAGCGATAATGCAACATGGTTAATTATCGTTTTACATGGTTTGGAGTTGTAGAACAGCGTTTCCCGGTATATTTCAGAAAGGAGGTGCAAGGATTTAAGTTAACCGGAAACACAGAGAAAGGGAATCCCAGACAAATGGAATATATCAGCAGGTGTTAATCAATTCATGGTCTCCAACTAATACATTTTCTAAACATCCTTTTAATGAGAGAGCTTGTTACTTTTTCCTTGATTTTAATATAATATCAGAGAATTACTACGGTTTATAGATGTGAGAGTGTAATACTATGTCATTTATGGATATATTTTTGATTAATAATTCTATTCCTTTCGCTCATAGTTTGCTAGAATACAATGTTAAAAATTACTGTTCATATATGTACCATCATAAAACAATGTGAATCGTGTAGGTCGAAGGCATATTATCGTTATAAGCTATTGAAATACGCACAAATGCATGCTTTATAGCCGGTGTATAAGGTACTGGAAGTCTCGGGAACAATGGAAAAATTGCTTAGCAACGAAAATGAAAAAAGAACGAAATTTTCATTAATTTTGCGTTTAAACTTCAAATATTTCAGTTTATCGATTGCTAAGCAAAAATTGGTTGCAAAAATTAAATTCTTTGAAGTTTTGGCCTCATTTCAGTCAAAGAATGAAACTTGTATCTTAATAATTTCATATTTTAATGAATGAAAGAAAATTACTCTACACGGAATTTATTCGTTTTTCCCATTTAAACCCATTAAAAACAAAATCCTATCTGGACTCGAAACAAATGAAAAATATTGGAATTTTCGATTTTTTCCTGACTCGACACCAAATTCAAAACCTTCCCTGAAAATTTCAATCTTTTAGCTCGATTAGAAATGCCCAGGAATTCGTATCAATGAGTGAGTGAGTGAGTGAGTCAGTTTTGTAGCTTTATACAGGGTGTTTCAGGAGGAAGTGGCAATACTTCTGGAGGAGGTTGGGGACGTGATTTTAAGCATTTTTTGTCCTATGAACATGGGGTCGCAACTCCTTAGTTACCGAGCTATGGCAACGCAAACATTTTGTCACGAGCATTCTGCAGTTACCATGAAAACCCCCAAAAGCAGTGGCATCCAGCAATACTTACAAAGAAAAACTGGTCTAAATTGTACTTAAAGTTTGTATATTTCTTTTTCTGCCAAAATTTACGCATTTAGCTTACATTTTCTAAAATGGTAACTGAAATTGTCAATATTTTTCTTCTTAAAAAAATTATTTGTTAGAATAACTTTTTTATTTTGAGATATACGAAAAGGTTAATAGAGTTATAAAAATTGGAAAATTTAATTTAATTTCCATAACTGGTAAAATTATTTTCATATCTTAATTTTTAGCGAAGATATGGCATCTTAAACGGTACCGTTACATGAGCACATTTTTCGACGGCTCCCTTCCATGCATTGAACTGATATTGATTTACCGATAAAGACAATTACCTTCACCAATCTAAGCTTGAGTACTTATTTTTAAACGTTGTGAAAAGAATGACCAACCAATGAAACCCAAATTTAGGTGTTTTTGGGAACCAAATGAAGTAAACAATCAAGCGGCAACAAAGATCTCAAGTGGAGATAATCTCCATGGATTAATTGTCGATCACTGGCGCTGAGATTCATTGTTTAAGAAGTTTTCTCAACATTTAAGATCTTCTAAGGATACTTAATCAATTGCATCAATAATTCTTGGATATGTTGTCAATGTAATGAGAGTGAAAATGGGGGCAAGTTTGAACAGGTTCATGGTATTTCCGTACGTTTCGGCGAGACCTTCACAATGACTCATGATTTTACTAGTACTGAATATGTAGATATTCTTCCCTTCTTTGCGTTTAAAAAGCTGTCGCCAAGTACCTACTATTATTTTCAACGCGAAAAAACCCGAGTAGACAAGTTTTTTTGGGTTTTCAACACCATAGTGAGATAGGCTCATTTCCCTGCGCTCGCATGTCTCACGAGCATTTGGTCCGCTAGAGCAGAGCGAGAAGTGGGAAATCTCCGTAGTCATAACGTAGTCCCATAGCAATTTCAAGAAAAATAATCATGTTTCTAAGGATTCACGGACAAAAGTATAAAGAATATTGCTTAATGAAGGCATACAACCATTTCATATGCGGCGATTCCAACATCCTCCAGGGAGACATCTTGCAAGACAGCTGAATCGCTTCGTGAATGGTCGTATGTAAATATCCATTTTTGCAGATACATCTCATTTATCGACGGAACTCGGTTCCAAAGAGACGGTGGGAATACAGATTGTATTCTTATTCTGGTCAATAGAAAAACCCCCGTGGCGCTATTGAAAGCAGCTTTTAACATTGGTTCTAAATAAACGTTTTATTTGGAATACTCAGGTTGCAGGTACTCAGTACAATTATTTTATGATGATTTCTAACAAAAGAGTTGTATGTACCTTCCATTATTTAAAACAATTTGACTTTACCGAAAGGGAATGTGTCGTTAGGTACGAGACAGCTGATGTACCTACTGACAAAGTGAAAGTCATCGTTCCCTCGTCGTAGTTAACTAACAAAATGAAGGGTTACCTGGGCGTTTCATTGGTCTTAGTTCTGTTTATAACTAGTCTACGAGTTATGCCGACATAAAAACTTTAAGAGTTTTATTCCTACCGTTGAATGAAAGGCCTTGGGCACAACAGTAAAGTTTAAACATAGTATGCATATCTACTTTGCATGCTGAACGCACTAACCCCATTAAAGAAAACCGCAATAAACCTAGATGAGCAACGCAAGGGGCAGACTATCAAATAAAAAATTACATCGATTTTGTTGGAGGTGTGTTTATAAAATTATTACAAATGTACAATAGGCGACTCTAACTTTTTTCCTTTTTTTCTAAACCCTTATTCCCCAACCAAATGGAAGGCATATGATACTAATTTACACTTATTAATTCTTAAAAAATTCTAATTGATTCTGATGTGATGCCTATTGTCTTAATCTCATATCACATCGATAGTTTACCAATGAATAAGACATGCAATTAATTAAATATCCTTAGAAGATCTTAAAAGTTGAGAAAACTTCTTAAACAATGAATCTCAGCGCCAGTGATCGACAATTAATCCATGGAGATTATCTCCACTTGAGATCTTTGTTGCCGCTTGATTGTTTACTTCATTTGGTTCCCAAAAACACCTAAATTTGGGTTTCATTGGTTGGTCATTCTTTTCACAACGTTTAAAAATAAGTACTCAAGCTTAGATTGGTGAAGGTAATTGTCTTTATCGGTAAATCAATATCAGTTCAATGCATGGAAGGGAGCCGTCGAAAAATGTGCTCATGTAACGGTACCGTTTAAGATGCCATATCTTCGCTAAAAATTAAGATATGAAAATAATTTTACCAGTTATGGAAATTAAATTAAATTTTCCAATTTTTATAACTCTATTAACCTTTTCGTATATCTCAAAATAAAAAAGTTATTCTAACAAATAATTTTTTTAAGAAGAAAAATATTGACAATTTCAGTTACCATTTTAGAAAATGTAAGCTAAATGCGTAAATTTTGGCAGAAAAAGAAATATACAAACTTTAAGTACAATTTAGACCAGTTTTTCTTTGTAAGTATTGCTGGATGCCACTGCTTTTGGGGGTTTTCATGGTAACTGCAGAATGCTCGTGACAAAATGTTTGCGTTGCCATAGCTCGGTAACTAAGGAGTTGCGACCCCATGTTCATAGGACAAAAAATGCTTAAAATCACGTCCCCAACCTCCTCCAGAAGTATTGCCACTTCCTCCTGAAACACCCTGTATATTACTAACGAGTAAATGGGTGCTTGCAGTTTGCAAGCGGAAGGGGTAAAGTGTATGAAAGAACATTGTAAATCATTAACAACGAATGCAATAAGTTCTTACTTCTTATGGAAATGATTTTACCTGGGTCCAATTCTGACTTAAGAATATAATAATGAGAAAGTAGCATAAAACGAATGGCTCCATGACATATGTACTTTGTTCTTCTTAGTAATTGCTATATTTTTCCTTTTATTTTCATGCCGTTGATCAATTTTTAAGTAAAATATTTGTAATTAAACATGATTATAATTATTTGGAAATTTGAAATTCAATCAATATCAGCCTAACTAAATACAATGGATTTTCACATTTCATTTTAATTTTTGCTGATCTCAATTATTATCATAATTTACATATTAAACACATGGTGTAGTACTTGAATTCATAATTACGAAATCCAAGAGATAATGCAGCAGAGAACATTATCATTTTATATGGTTTTGACTTGTAGAATGGCATTTCGAGGTGCATTTCAGAAAGGAGGTGCAAGGATTAATGTTTCCTTGAAAAACAGAGAGAGGGAAACCCGGAATAAGGTGTAAAGATTGTGTCAGAAGTAAAATGGAGGAATCTGGTGCGATCCTAACGGATTCCGTAGACATGAGCAAATGGAGAAGTGTCAAAGCTACGAAACAGTTTATATATATCGTTATAAAACATTGTAAATCGCATAGGTTGAAGGCATAATATCGTTAAAAGCTATTGAAACACGCTCCGAGAAGGTTGACTTCTCTAAATTCAGCCTTTATAGCCGGTGTATAAGGTACTGCAAGCCTCGGAAACAATGGAGAAATTGCCTAGCAACGAAAAGGAAAAAAGATTGAAATATGCATGAATTTTGCGTTTTAACTTCAAATATTTCAGTTTATCGATCGATAGGCAAAAATCGGTTGCAAGAATTAAATTCTTTGATGTATTGGCCTCATTTCAGTCGAAGAATGAATCTTTTATCTCAATTATTTCATATTTTAATGAATGAAAGAAAATTACTCCACACGGAATTTATTCATTTTTCCCATTTAAACCCATTAAAAAACAAAATCCTATCTGGACTCTAAACCAATTAAAAATATTGAGATTTTCGATTTTTTCCTGACTCGACACCAAATTCAAACCCTTCCCTGAAAATGTCAACCTCCTAGCTCAATTAGAAATACCCGGGAATTCGTATCAATGAGTGAGTGAGTCAGTTTTGTAGCTTTATATATTACTAACTAGTAAATGGGTGCTTGCAGTTTGCAAGCGGAAGGCGTAAAGCGTATGATAGTACATTGTAAGTCATTAAAAACGAAAGCAGTTTAGTCTTACTACTCATGGAAATTAAATTATTGAGGTGCATTTGTGACCTGTGAATATAATTATTAGAATATAGCAGTAAACGAATAGGTACATAATATATATGCTTTGGTTTTTTGTGCATGCAGAAGACATTGATGAACTAATTCATAAATAGTCCACGACTGACTTATCCTGAGTATGCAACCTCAGAACGTTCATTGTGTGTTCAAGTGTGAACTATTCATTTGAGACTGTTCATATATCGTTCGTTTTCAGTCCACAAAGTTTTATTCAATAATGCTCCCCAGATGAACATTTAAAGAACATCTTTAAACCAGGTATATTTGAATTATCTAACGACAATGTTCATTCTCCATTATTGGAATATTCGTGGTGTTAAGTTTACACAAAACTCAAATGGTAATGTTGAAATATTTATATAGATTTAATGTTGACTTGCATTGCCAGCCTTCGACTTCTGGTGTCAGTTGTATTGTGTATGTGATCCTGAAATAAGCATGGTGTGTGCGGCGTGTTGCATTTGATCCAGTGGTCTTATTTCCATATTTACGTATTGCATATTGCTTCGATTTCAATATTGACTTCATATTCATCCTGTGTGGCAACATAGGTTTCAGATGAACTTCTTCAGATTTCTTCTTCATAATCTTCGTTATTACAACATAGGTTTAAGTTAATTAATGTCTGATAACAGTAATCGTCACTGGATGGTATTTTCTCAAACTATCACGTAATTCACATGTAAAAATGACCTCTCACATTTACATTGACGCGCAGGAGTGGCCAGGTACGTTGAATATTCTTTGAACAATCCCTGGAGCATTTCGTTGAATATTCTTTGTACGAACTATGAGTTCAATTTGAACGTTCATTAAATGTCTTTCGATAATAACCTTTGATTGTTTTAATGATGTTCACTGAACGTTCTTTGCCATATTTTGGACAGTAAATTCCCCACTGGGAAAGGAGGAGCAAGGGTTTAAGTTCCCCGGAGAAACAGAGAGATGGAAACCCAGGATAAGGTTGAAGAGTTTGTTTCAGAAATACAATGGATAAATGTTCAAAGCTACGATAGGTTGCAAAAATACAGGGTTATAAACGAACATAAGTTATGTATATCATCATAAAACATAGTAAATAGTGTAGTTCGAAGGCATAATATCTTTAAAAGCGATTAAAATAAACATCGAGAATGTTAAATTCCTTTAAATACATCCTTTATAGCCAGTTAATAAGGTACTTCAAGTCTCGGGAACAATGGAAAAATTGCTTAGCAACGAAAATGAAAAAAGATCGAAATTTGCATGAATTTTGCGTTTAAACTTGGGATTTTCGATTTTTTCCTGACTCGACACCAAATTCCAACCCTTTCTGAAAAATTTCAACCTTTTAGCTACATTAGAAATGCCCAGGAATTCGTGTCAATGAGTGAGTCAGTCAGTCAGTGAGTCAGTTTTGTAGCTTTATATATAACTAATAATAACTAGTAAATGGATGCTTGCAGTTTGCAAGCGGAAGGCGTAGAGCGTATGATAGTACATTGTAAGTCATTAAAAACGAAAGCAGTTTAGTCTTACTACTCATGGAAATTAAATTATTGAGGTGCATTGGTGACCTATGAATATAATTATGAGAATATAGCAGGAAACGAATAGGTACATAATATATATGCTTCGTTCTTCTTGGTAATCGCTAGATTTCTTCTATAATTTACATGCCATTGAGAAATGTTGAAGAAATATATTAGTAATTGAAAACGGCTCCATTTATTTGGCAGTTATTACTGTAATCAATATCAGCCTAAATAAGTACAATGGATTTTGACATTTCAATTTTATTTTTGTTGATATCAATTAATATAAACAAACTGAACCTTTTAAAAAAATGTTATAGTATTTGAATTCATAATTTCTAAACCCAAGCGATATAGCAACATGGTTAATTATCGTTTTACATGGTTTGGAGTTGTAGAACAGCGTTTCCCGGTATATTTCAGAAAGGAGGTGCAAGGATTTAAGTTAACCGGAAACACAGAGAGGGAAGGAATCCCAGGCAAATGGAATATATCAGCAGGTGTTAATCAATTCATGGCCTCCAGCTAATAAATTTTCTAAACATCCTTTTAATGAGAGAGCTTGTTACTTTTTCCTTGATTTTAATATAATATCAGAGCATTACTACGGTTTATAGATGTGAGAGTGTAATACTATGTCATTTATGAGTATATTTTTGATTAATAATTCTATTCTTTTCGTTCATAGTTTGCAAGAATAACAATGTTTAAAAATTACTGTTTATATATGAATCATCATAAAACATTGTGAATCGTGTAGGCGGAAGGCATATTATTTTGAAAAGCTATTTAAATACGCAATAATGCATGCTTTATAGCGAGTATAAGGTACTGCAAGCCTCGGTAACAATGTAAAAATTGCCTAGCAACGAAAATGAAAAAAGATCGAAATTTGCATTAATTTTGCGTTTAAACTTGAAATATTTCAATTTATCGATCAATAGACAAAAATCGGTTGCAAAAATTAAATTCTATGATGCTTGAACATTTGAACATAAAACCTACGGGATATGGAGTCAGTGATCCAGCCATCTCACTAACCTACTCAAACCGTCAATAATGTAAAAAAACAACTCATGCTATTTTTATATTATTCAAGACAGAACAACCAAAACTAAGTAAGGGAAATGCTAAACGTCTCAAAAATTCAAAATACACAAGATTGTTTCGAAGTTTTCAAAATGGGAAAGAAATATTTCAGCAAACTGTAAGCGGCGCTGCGTCGCCTCTTGAGTTCGTCGCCGGCTCACTGGACGTGAGACCGGATGGTCATTGAGACGGATCATGGTATTTCTATGCCTAGACGTAGGCACTTGTAATAAGTGCCTTCGTGGGAGCTATGCGGACGTCGGCAACTTTGCAGAAAGCTGGGTGGACACGTGAGTAAGGCGAAGGTGACGACGCCGTCCGCAGGAAGGCAGTCGACGATGTGTGCTTAAGACCGAAGGTTGAAGCGGCGTTCGCGCGTCGCAATGTGTAACGCAATAGAAATAAATATCTTCACTGAATGACTCGTTCCGCTATCTTGGAGTGTCACCCAACGAAGGAAAACCCGCGCTAACAACTGGTGTCAGAAGTGCGACGTTGGCCTCCAACAGAAAGAGGAACTTAGTCTGAAGTGAAGGTAAGTGAGGATGACGGGCAGGGTTAGTATATTGGGCCAAGAAATGGAGCTCCAACGCGCGTTAGACACGCTGAGTGCGCAGGTAAAGGACCTGCAGGAGGAGAACGCGAGAATTAGGGCTCAAGAGGCCGAGAGACCCCTGCACCCCCCCGCCCCGATCCCTGACGTCTACGCGAAGCGACAACCGGGGAATTTCGCCCTCCTAGTGTCGGTTGAGAATTTCTGCGGCGGTCCGGCGGAAGATATAGACGCGTTTATCGAACGGTTTGACAGGGCTGCTGTGCTGAGTAAATGGACGGAGGAGGAGAAGCAGCATGCTATTAGGCTACGACTAAAGGGGGCCGCGGACACGTATTGCCGAGCTAAGGCCGAGGGCAGAGAGGTATTGACGTATCGGGAGATTACCGGACTGCTGAAGGAGAGGTACAGGTCGAGCAAAAGCCGCCGGTACTACCGGGAGTTGCTGTTTAGCCTACGGATGAAGACGGGGGAGACCATACATGAATTCGCGTATCGGGTCCGTGAGACGAATGTACGGACCTATTCGGTCGAAGGCACGGAGGAGAGGGTTGCTGCCATCCGAGAAGAGGCCGACCAGAGGGCGTTGGACGCCTTCTTTAACGGCCTCTCTGGCGAGGTGGGAAGGCAAACACGACTGAGGATGCCGGCGACGTTTGACGACACCATTGAGGACGCCACACGCGTCGTAGAGGTGGAACGGCGGGCGCAGAAGCCAGCGGAGGAGATGGAAGTCTTTGCATCGACAGCGAAGGCGTGTTTTTTTGTGGGAATCAGGGGCATTTCAAACGCTCGTGTCCTAGCCGCCCCCGAGGGCCCTGCTTCGCTTGCGGCCGCGAGGGGCATTGGATGGTGGACTGTAAGAGTATTCAGCGGCCGTCGGGCGACAGGAAGCCGGATTTAAACTAGGGTGGGGCGGAGTTAATCGCCGAACGCGGCACCCGCGGGAGGTGGCGATCACGCCTGTTTGCTCGCTCCGCGAGGCAAATGGGGTGGTAGTACAAGTTGAGAAGGACGGACGGGTGTGGCCCATGTTAGTGGACACAGGAGCCCAAGTTTCCCTAATGACTAGACGGTGCAGTGGCAAGTTGACCCCCACTTTCTCACCCTTGAGGATCCGAGGGATCTCAGGGGGGCACATGCGGAATTACGGCGAAGTAGTGGCCCCTTTGAGAGTTGGTGGCTTGTCACTGATGCAGCGTGCGCAACTGGTGGACTCGCTGGGCGACTATGCGGGACTGTGGGGGATGGACTTTTTAAAGGAAAACGGCGCAGTGATTGATCTCGCTCGGGGAGTGTTAGTTTTGAATGGGAAAAGAGTTCAATTATCCGACGCGCGAGAGAAGGAGTCGACGAGGAGGGAGGGAGCGATGAGTGCGGTAGGATGTTATCGGCGAGCCCCGTCTGTTGGGAGGGAAGGTAAGGTGGGCGTGATTTCGCCCCGGCGAGTGAGTGAGTCGACGAGGAGGGAGGCGGCAGGGAGCGCGGAAGGAAAGGTGGGCATGGTTTCGCCCCGGAGCAAGGAGAGAGGGGGAAGGAGGAGGCGCAGGAGACCGACCGACGGGCCGTCATCGCCCCCGGCTGACGGGGCCGCCCTCGTGGAGCCGAGGAGGCCGCTGTCACCGATAGTGGAGCCGCCGCTGGCGGCGGCGACCGGCCGTGACCTCCCTTTCCGCCCCGACGTGGTCCGGAGAGGGGTCGAGAAGCTACCACGAGGATACCCCACGAGGACATACCACCGGCATGGAGGAGTTGACGTATCGGTTCGACTCCTGTGAGCTGAAACCGTTCCGGGTAGGAGCGTGCGACTTCTGCCCATTTTCTTGGACACGGAGGTTTGGCGGCCGGGCCAGGAGTGCCTGGTGGAGTCTGCCCTGGAGGAGGAGGAGTGCTGGGTGGCCAGGTTTGTGTGCAGGGTGAGCGATGAGGGATGCGTCACCACCCACGTAAGTAATTTTGGACTTGACACTATAACGCTGAACAAGGGGACACTGATCGCGAGAGTTAGCGATGTGCACTCGGGTGAGAACATTTCGGTGGGCCCCGAAGAGGGTACGACTGGATGGGAAGACAAATTCGTACGAGTAACGAAAGTGAATAAATTCGGAAGGGACATTCGGGATAAGTTGGAACACTTGAAAGGGGAGGAGCGTGGAGTACTAGCCCCGGTGATTGAGAGATTTCGGGATTTGTTTACGCACACGGGGGCACATGGAGCACGAAATTCCGACGGGTGATGCCCGCCCAATTTATAAGAAACCGTACAGGACTCCTCACCATCTGAAGCCCCTGATAGAGGACTTCGTGAAAGAACAATTAGACCAGGGGGTCATCCAGCCTAGTAGCAGCCCGTGGGCGTTTCCGGTGGTGGTGGTACCCAAAAAGTCACTGGATGGCAAGCCAAACTATCAATTTTGCATAGACTTTAGGGCCCTAAACACTGTCACTAAGCCAGATGTTTACCCCATTCCTAACATTACAGAGACTTTGGAATATTTAGGCGGCTGTAAGTACTTCACGACCCTCGACCTCACGAGCGGATACCACCAGATTCCGATGGCCGCGAACTCGCGCGAGAAGGCCGCCTTTATCGTAAACAGTGGCCATTACGAAAACGTCCGTATGCCGCTTGGACTGAGGAACGCGCCCGCAACATTCCAACGAATGATGGACGGAGTGCTACGGGGGATGACGCCGTCGGAATGCTTAGTGTATCTAGACGACGTCATCGTGTTTAGCGATTCAATTGATACTCACGCCTCACGACTGAGCAAGGTATTCGAAAAGTTGGACGCGGCCGGCCTGTCGTTGAAATTGGCCAAGTGCCACTTTGCCCTTCCGCAAGTAAAGTACCTTGGCCATGTAATAAGCACCGACGGGATCAGGCCAGACCAAGAAAAGGTTGCCGCGGTGCGCGATTACCCAACCCCGAGAACGGCGAAGGAAATACAATCATTTCTGGGACTCAACAACTATTTCATAAGGTTCGTGGATAGCTATGCCGTCCTCGCCCGACCACTGACGGCATTACTACGGAAGGGAACTACTTTTAATTGGACACCTGAGTGCGACAGGGCGGTGGAAAGCTTGAAGGAAGCGTTGATGAGTAGTCCGGTATTAATCTAACACGAATTCAACCGACCCTTCGTCATCTCTACCGACGCGAGTAATTTCGCGATAGGAGCCGTGCTTTTGCAAGTGATCGAGGGATAGGAACACCCGGTCGCATATGCGTCTCGGCAACTGAAAAACCCCGAGTTAAACTATACCACAACAGAGAAGAAGCTCCTATCTGTAATATTCGCCGTAAGACAATTCAAGTGCTACGTTTTCGGTCGTAAATTCCTGATTGTAACCGACCATGCTGCTCTAAAGTGGTTGTTTGGTCTCAAGGACCCGAGCAGCAGGCTAATGCGTTGGACACTTCAACTAAGTGAGTACGACTATGACGTGGCGCACAAGCCCGGGAAGGCGCATTTAAATGCCGACACGCTCAGCCGGAAGGTGAGGGGCGTGGTCGCTGAGGGAGTAATAGACTTTGCTGACGCGCAAGGGAGCGATGAGGAGTGCCGAGGTTGGCGGAGAGACAGAAATTTCGCGGTAATAGACAACGTGATATATAGGAAAACGAAACGGGGGAACAGGACCGTTGTACCAAGAAACTGTAGGGAGGAAATACTCAAGCAGTGCCATGATCATGTAACGGCGGGACATTTAGGTAGGGAAGCAACGGTGACTAGTATCGCAATATTGGTGGTCAGGTATCGAAAGGGCTGGGAGGGAGCATGTCAAACACTGCATTGCGTGCAATCGGAGAAGCCCGTATGGAGGCACTAGGGCCCCCTTGCAGGACGTGCCCTACGCCTCGCGGCCGTTTGAGTTCTTAGGGCTAGATATTGTAGGCCCGTTGTCGCAAACCGATAAAGGAAACCAGTTCATATTAACAATGGTGGATCACTTTTCGCGGTATGTAGTCATGACAGCCATGTCCGACCAAACTGCGAAGACGGTGGCTGTGGCGCTTGTTAGAAAGTGGGTTTTGAGATTCGGAGTCCCAAAGACGATTCTCACCGATCAATGAACCAACTTCGAATCGGAGTTATTCCGCGAGATGTGTAGACTGCTCGAGGTGAGGCGATTGCGAACTACGCCTTACCACCCGGAGGCGAACGGGAGGGTCGAGCGAGTGCATCGTACGATCGCCCAAATATTGAGTCATTACGTGAACTGCAAAAATAATGACTGGGATAGTTGGCTAGATTACGCAGTCTCGGCGTACAACACTAATGTGCACCGCAGCACAAAGCACTCCCCCCACGAAGTGATATTCGGCTTTCCAATGGCCTCACCCTTTGAAGTCATGGCGACGAACGATGTTACGTCTGAGCACCCGGCTGTGGGAGAATTGTGTGCGAGATTAGAAAAGTTGTGGGACGTTTGCAAAGAAAACAATCGAAAGGCGCAACGACGCCAGCAGAGGGGGTAAAAACAAAAGGAAAGCAACGTGGATACGAGGTGGGCGACTACGTATATTTACGCGACCCGTGTTTGAAACCAGGGCAAGTCAAAACGTTTCATCACCCCTGGGAAGGGCCGTATCAAGTGATAAGAGTGTTGTCCGATTACAATGTAGAGTTGGAGCTTCCATTTCGAAAAATTGTGGTACATGTGAACCGCGTGAAACCTTACTCAGGTTCTATTCCACCCCTAGATTTAGGAAGGAGACGTGCTCGCCCCCGTGGAAGACCCCGGAAGAATCCACCTCCTCCCCAACCCACAATTGTACCCCCCTGTAGTGAAAAAGAGTTCGACTCCGTGGAGACGACGCGTCAGCCATCTGCCGACCTTCAAGAAGCGACTCCGCTGGTGACGGAGAACGGGGAGGTCGCGGAGGGGGAAGGAGTTACTTCCCCTCCACCCAGTGAAGAGGAGAGCAGTCCGCAGCAGAACGAAGCAGCCCCCCCTCCACCGTTCCGTCCTCCCCTCCCTCAACGATCCCCCTATCTCCTCCGCGGCAAACAGCGAGCGGCGGCCGACTGCGCTGTCCCCTCCCCGCCACCTTTTCCCGTGCCCTCGCACCCGTATTCGCTCCGCTCACAAGGAGTGCTGTCGAAGCAGCTGGAGGAAGAGGAACCAAAATCATGACTTCGGTACTCGCCATTTTAGTCGCCGCGGGGATAGCGGGACTTGAAATGGCTCAAGAGTTGGTGCCATTAAAAAACGGTTTGGTATTTGATCGTGGACAAGATGTGGGGTTAATAGAACACGATTGGATGGTGGTAATTAATTTTGATCTGAAGGAAATGAATAATGAATATAAATTAATAGGCCAATTGTTTGATAGAGCTAAGGGGAGGATACGTGACGGGGAGCGGGGACCATTGGGTAACGGTTATGAATTAGCACCGAAGCGTATGTTTGACGAGTATCACCAAGTAAGGGAGGAAATGCAAGTCTTAGTGGATTTGGCCGGGAAGTGAAGGCAACGGCGAGGATGGATAGATGCTGGGGGTATGTTGTTAAAAACTGTGTTCGGCACCTTGGACGCTGACGACCTGCATCGGATTAATGAGAAGATTAGGCGGATAGAGGGGGAAGGGAAGGGCACCCGAACAATGGTAGCACATCAACTTAGCGTGATTGAAGGATTGGAGAGACGCATTACTAACACGACTAAATTCCTACGTAATTTGGTCACGGAATTGATTACATTCGGAAACGAAAGTAGGAAAGCAATTCAAGGCATTGCAGATGCTACAGGGGAACTTACACGTGCGGTGTTAATCGAGGAATCGCTAAGGCAAATTGGACACGTGCTGGTTAATACTAGAATTGACACTGTGGGAATAAGAATCGCGTTGGAAAATAGCGTGTATAACCGATTGAGTAGCACATTAGTGAAGCCAGGAGAGTATCTGGAAATATTGAAGGGAATTCGAGATAATATCCGCCCCCCCTTGTACATGCTCGCGCCTTGTAATCACGAATCGCTTTACATTTACTACGAAATTGCTAAAGCAGCAGCCGTCGTTGTCGGGGAACAGTTACGCCTAATAATAATAGAGGTGCCATTAGGGAGTAAAGACAGTGTTTTCGAGAGATATGACATTCGGGAGGTTCCGGTGTGGATTCCAAGTCTGAGGGTTTTTGGGTATTGAAAATTAGGGGACACGTTACTAATTAGTACGGACCGGTCTCAGCATTCGGTGCTATCGGCCGAAGCCATGAAGAGATGCCGATCGGGGGCCTTGCAATTGTGTCCGTCAAATTTTGCGATAAGGACAGGCGCACCCAGAGGTTGCGAATATCAGTTGTTTATGGGGAGAGAAGCCACAGGCTGCCGGAGAGAATTAGCGAATTTGACCGAGGGGAATTTCGAAAGGATTTCCCACGGGTGGCATTTTGCAGTCCACGCCCCACGCATGTGACGTTCGTATGTAGGGATGGTTTTGGGAAAAGTAGCCTGGAGGGCAGCGGAATAATCACGAACGTTAGTCGTTGCGATATCGTGGGAGATAACTTTAAGCTCCTGTCGGCGCAGCACGGGCGAGGTACTATGAACGGGAAATTAATTGAGATCGTGCTGCCTGAAGCGCCGTTAATTCACGGCCATGAGTTGTTGCAATGGGGAAATGATTCACGATTCGAGAAACTGAGGGACGAACTTAAAAGGGAGTTAGAGTGGTCTGGGAGACCGATTGACATAGCCAAATGGGTAGAGGAATTTAACGGCCTCGATCAGTCGAAGACGCCGCCGTCGTTCGAAGCGTGGCACGTTAGCCCGGCGGTAATAGTGGCTGTCATTATGGGAGTGGTATCGTTTTGGAAGAGGAATTGGGTCGCTAATAAATGTCGAGACGTGAGGAGTAGGACGCGAGAACCCAAGATCATCGACGGTAGAACCGTGCGCGTAACGATGGGACTTCCTGGAATCCAAGGGGAGGGTTAGGCCCCGGAGCCGGGGAGGTCCCTCGGCGATCGATTGATCGCCGGGCTTAAGGTAATCCCTCTGGCCATTGACTAAAAGGGAGTTGTTTTTTTTATTTCTATTTTTCATTCTGTTTTTGTCATTGTAAGGGTTATTATACACTTTGTCCTGGTTATGTAATGTTAGATTTAAGGTGTTAAATTGAAGGGTATTGACTAAGAGTGATGATGTGTTAAATGTGTTGAGTGCATCCATAGTGTGGGAAGGGTCGTGGGCAGTGAATTGCCAAGAGGGTTTTGAAATCTGAGGGATTCCTGTGTGAAGATAATGAGTGCTGGTGAGGGTGGGAATTTAATGTTTCTGGAAAAGTGTAGGCCACGGGCCGAAGATTGAACTCCGAACTTATTGATCAACTTGAATTGAATATTTCAACTTGTATTGTGTTTTTCTCTTAAGTGCTTTTAATTAATTCATTGGGTACTTTCTTTTTCATTTTTCTTTTGCCTTATTGTGATTTTTTATTGGTTTCCGTGTGTCTTATGGTATTGAATTGTTATCATGGGATAGTCAACAATTCACTTTGAAGGGGGTGTGGTTGTAAGCGGCGCTACGTCGCCTCTGAGTTCGTCGCCGGCTCACGGGACGTGAGACCGGATGGTCATTGAGACGGATCATGGTATTTCTATGCCTAGACGTAGGCACTTGTAATAAGTGCCTTCGTGGGAGCTATGCGGACGTCGGCAACTTTGCAGAAAGCTGAGTGGACACGTGAGTAAGGCGAAGGTGACGACGCCGTCCGCAGGAAGGCAGTCGGCGATGTGTGCTTAAGACCGAAGGCTGAAGCGGCGTTCGCGCGTCGCAATGTGTAACGCAATAGAAATAAATATCTTCACTGAATGACTCGTTCCGCTATCTTTTTGGAGTGTCACCCAACGAAGGAAAACCCGCGCTAACAAAACTATATATTTAATGTTGATATCATACTAATATAGATGGATAATATGGATGAAATCAATATTAATAAATTCCCTTTACTCTTTCCTTCGAATAATGTCGAATAATATTAGTTTTTGGGCAAATTTGGAATATTCCTGACAAAGTTTGCGGACACTACTTTTCCTGCTGTAAAAGCTGAAGTAGGCAATGATGTCATTTCAGACGTTCCTCAGCTTTTGGCCGAAGAAGGAAGTTAATGTCTGCATAAGTATTTCCTTTTAATTGGCCAGAAGAAAAACAAATATTTGCTGGCATTTTGGAAATAAATATACTGTTGAGCCATATATCCATGACAGCGACGTTGTCAGAAACACATTAAACCAATGTGAATTTGTTGTGAAAAAACCCAATTTGTTGGGCATTCATTCTTCCTCAGCTCTTACAGCCCGGTGTGGGGCCTTGGCTTCTTAATTCTTATATAGTTATACTTACTTATGCCCCCATTCGGCTCTTCCCTTTTTACTTTCTCTCAATCTTCCAATTGTCTTCCAGGTCAACATCTTCCAGCTCCATCTTTTGCGCGCGTGGTCTTCCTCTCCTCCCACTTTCCATCTTGCTATCAATTAATAACAATTTGGGCATTCTGTATACACTCTCTTCCATCCTTTAAAACATGACCCAACCATGACAGTCGCAATGAGACTTATGACAACCTAACTATATCCTTCTTCTCTTCCAATATTTCATTTATTTCAAAGATCATTCTTATTCTCCTTCCTTCTTTAACTGGACAATAGATTCTCCTTATTATTTTCCATTCAAATCTTCTTAATGTTTCTTCATCTTGTTTGGATAGGACCCATGTCTCAGCTCCATATGCAATTATACTGGTCTCATCAATGTTTTATAAATTTTCAATGTGGTTTTCCTGAGAGACAGAAGATTTGACTTGAGGAAGGGGGAGTAGATTTGCAAAACACGTTACCTTGTTGCATTGCACCCTTTATGATTTATCTCCTCTGAGATCTTTATTTTCACTATTTACTCCAAGGTGGGTAAATTTTCTGACGCCCTCAAAATCGTGATTCCCAATAATTAGGTTTTGTATATCTCGTTTGTTCTGTGAAGAAGACATTTTCAAGTATTTGGTCTTATCTTCATTCACATTGAGGCCCATTCTTATCCCAATGTCTTCAATGATATCAAACATTTCTTTAAGATCCTTCACACTTCTTGCTATGAGAACTATATCATCAGCATATGCAAAACCTTGTTTGGATTTATAAATAAATGTAGCATCAATGGAAAATATTGCACCCGCGCAACTATACATAACCTGCACACTTCCGGGCAAGGGCACTAGGTATACAAGGGAAATAAGGTCTGCAAGGGAAATGAGGTTTGCATGGGAAAAAGTACCTATAAACATTTCAATTCT
The DNA here is from genome assembly GCA_963573305.1 of Pyrrhosoma nymphula. NCBI lineage: Eukaryota > Metazoa > Arthropoda > Insecta > Odonata > Coenagrionidae > Pyrrhosoma > Pyrrhosoma nymphula. The sequence continues at coordinate 1,272,538 of OY754330.1, forward strand.
TTAATTTTTCTTTAACGTGGCACAATCTGAATAACCAGGGTTTCACTGAAAGAGGAAGTGAGTGGGATTGATTCTACTCTATGCCTTTTGGGATTATTAATTCTATTCCATTACTACCTCTACGAAACTAATCAGATATATATTGTAACGAATCCGTGCTCCCGAGACTCGCCCGGATGAGTCCCGAAGGCACAAACCGACATACATTAAAAAATTTGAAAAAATAAAGATTTTGGGGGGTCCCCGACTCGTGTTCAGCCAGTCAAAAAGGAAAACGTAATTCAATCTAGGAGGAAGTGGGCTCAGCATCAGGCATGAGAACGAGTAAGCACAATTACTCAAGACTTTCATTTAAATAATATATTGTTCGATTAAATTACAACACAACAAAAAACACTAATAAGTTGCCCTGGTGGGGGGAGCTTCTCTTCGTATGGACCATCTAGGACCACTGATCACTTGGAGGGGGGGGGGAGAATGGCAGTGGGTGAATCTGGCCGCCGCGGACACTGGTCGCCTTTCCTGCGTCCCGCGGGTCCTCGTCAGATTTCCCGTTTCTCTCCTCCGTCCTGGTGATCAGATCACTTGGAGGTGGGGGGGAGAATGGCAGTGGGTGAATCTGGCCGCCGCAGATCCTGGTCGCCTTTCCTGGATGCCGCGGGTCCTCCCAGATTCCCCGTTTCTCTCCTCCGCCCTGGTGATCTGCCCAGCTCCGCCTCCCGTCTTCTCGTGCACATTCCCTGGCTTCGTCTCCCCTTGCGCAGTACAGTGACGGCGAGTAGTCTTAGCTCCTACTCCGTCACGCGCCAGTATCAAGATAGTCCTCCCGTTCTTCACCTCGGGCCTTTTTATACCCGGGTGAAGAGGGGAGGGGGGGGGGGGTCACACAATTTGACGGTCGACTGGGATGTAGCGGCGGCACTTAACTGAGGTCGCCGATACCTCCTTAGGTCCCACTCGACTCTGCGACTTCGAACAACACTAGTCACATGCACTCACACACACACACACATTGAGCCGCCGTCGAACTCATGCCTGATGTGGAGGCCAACAAAGGGAAATATAAAAAAAAACTGCGATGGCCGCAGACCAACACATTGCCCCCTCCTAAAACTGTGGAGGCCTTTTCAAAAAGGGAAACCGAATGAAAAACTTCACAGAACAAAACAAAACAACAAAAAAAAACAGAGGAACAACCCAAAATAATAATACGGGCCGAAACTTGGCCTAAAATGCAACCGCCGCTTTGTGATAAGGGCGTAGGTTCCCAAAATTATGGACACCTATTTCCTGATGGGTGAAATCTTCTAGGTGGCAAGCATTAGATCCCGATAATTTAGATACCCGGAACAGACCGGTTAACAAATGGAAAAATTTGTGGAGGGTGCCGGTTTTCGTGTCTGGCGGCCGCGGGGATCGGAGGAGCCCCCAATCTCTTACTCGGAAGACGTGCGTTTTACCCTTATGTTGCGCTTTCCTTTTATTCCCGGCGAGGTGCAGACGGCGATGCGCGAGGCGTATAATATCGGCGTGGGATCGCTCCCCGCTTGTCGGTATCCCGGTGATACCGTCATCTTCGCGCTCGGGCTTTCTACCAAAATTCTTTACTACGCGGGGCAAAACGCAGGTTTCGCAGTTCCCCACACTAATAGGCAAGAACACCTGTTTGTTTTTGGGACAGGATCGTTCGCTATTTGCGCAGAGTAAATTGCATTTATTCATGGGCAGCAGTGGAATATTCGGATGACATGCTCGGAGCGTTTCAAAAAACCCTTCATCTATTGCCGAAACATCGCTGCCCGTGTCAATTAATGCCTCCACCGGTGAGTCATGACAAGCGACGCTTATCTCAGGAGATATGCGTTCAACCCATGGCCTCTCCACTTCATGCGCCGCGTCGCCAAACAGATTCCATTCGAGCGTGTACAACGCCGACCTTAGATAGACCCCTTCCTCTAGTCCGCTCGGGTCGCGGGGTACGTCCAACCCGAGCGTTGCGAGTTTAAAGATTCGTTCTCACCGTCCCTATTAGATCTAGTCCCTGGGTCGTGTGAAATTGGGTTTCCCGAATCGCGAGGTGACGGGGCAAGAATCGGACTCTCGTCCTCCCGAATAAGAGGCAGCCTGGGAGGGGGATATGTGAAAGCGGGGCCTCGCCCGGTATTTACCTCCTCCCTACCCGTCGTGAGCACTCCATTTCCTCCGCGAGATAAGCCTCTGCCCCTTCCTCGCTCCACTCGCGCCGAGTTCACCTTAGGAAAATGCGCTCTCTCATCTCTTCCCTGTCTCCGACCCTGTTCGTGAATATGATCACAACTCTTGAGCACAGTATATAGTCTCTCGAGCGTCATCTCACCGGCCAAGCAGAGGTTGGTCTGTAAAGGAATAGGGAGTTGTCGCACCAGCGTGCGCACTAATTGTCCCTCCTCGAACGGGGGCTCGCAGTTTTCCGCGGCCGCCACCTTCCTCAATACGTACTCCAACATGCTTCCACCGCTATCCTCTAAATATGAGCCTATGTACACTTTATCTCTATACCTGTCTCTCGTTTCTGCGTCCCAGTACATGGCCAGGAACTTTTCCTTTAGTACATCGTAATTAGAATTCTCGAACGCCTTACCGCAGGCGTCCGCCCACGTGCTTGCCTGCCCTTTAAGCGCTTGCCTAAAGGAAATGGGCCAATGCGATTTGGGGAGCGCCGTCCATTTAAAGTACCCTTCCAATTCTCTTAGAAACGCGACAGGGTTTCTATTCCTTTCTCCCGAAAACGTGGGAGGATTAACCGAGGCGGGCGGAACGTACTCAGCCTGAAGGGCACTCTTACACCGTTCTACTTGACCGCTAGACTCTTCGATTCCCTCTATTCTTTCCTCTAGCCGCTTGACGGCGGCGCGGGTTTCTCCCTTCTCGACGGCCAACTCCTGCTGCATTTTACGCCCCATCTCTGTGAAACGCCCCTCTAAACTCTCGGCCATGCCTCGAGTGGACACCTCTAACGCCCCGATCCGCTCTTCTCACGGACCCACCCCTTGGATTAGCTGCGTCCACTTTTTCGACAGTGCCTCGTCGCGCTCCTTCTCTCGTTCCTCCCTCCTTCTCTCCTTCTCCTCCTTTTCGCTTCTCCTCGCCTCTTTCTCCCTTCTCTCCTTCTCTTCCTTTTCCTGTAACCATGCTATGATCGACTGCAACGGGTCATTCTGCGGAACGCTTGCCTCTACCTGATCCTCTTTCCTAGGTGACACCGCGGTCAGCACGCTATCCTCGTCAGATTCGATCGTCTCAAGTGACAATCTATAATCCATAAACGGGTCTGGTTTCCTTCCGTCCCGCGGCATCGCGCCTGAGTAACGGCCTCCACACCCACAAGGACGTAGTTGATTGGGCTACCTCGAGCCTCTAAAGAACGTCCGCGCTCGTGCACCCGTATGAATACTTATCACCCCGCGATCTCCGTCAACTAGCACCGGGAAGAAAAAAGCACATATAACTACGCACAAAAATCCGCAAACGGATGAAAAGAGAAGTGAAAAAAAACCTTAATTGCAAATCTCAAACCCAACCATCAGACACGAAAAAAAAACATCCCCCTGACCTATGATTGAAAATTATCTAAACTATAATGACCGACCGTGGTCAGGTCCCTGTTCGGGCGCCAAATGTAACGAATCCGTGCTCCCGAGACTCGCCCGGATGAGTCCCGAAGGCACAAACCGACATACATTAAAAAATTTGAAAAAAATAAAGATTTTGGGGGGTCCCCGACTCGTGTTCAGCCAGTCAAAAAGGAAAACGTAATTCAATCTAGGAGGAAGTGGACTCAGCATCAGGCATGAGAACGAGTAAGCACAATTACTCAAGACTTTCATTTAAATAATATATTGTTCGATTAAATTACAACACAACAAAAAACACTAATAAGTTGCCCTGGTGGGGGGAGCTTCTCTTCGTATGGACCATCTAGGACCACTGATCACTTGGAGGGGGGGGGGAGAATGGCAGTGGGTGAATCTGGCCGCCGCGGACCCTGGTCGCCTTTCCTGCGTCCCGCGGGTCCTCGTCAGATTTCCCGTTTCTCTCCTCCGTCCTGGTGATCAGATCACTTGGAGGTGGGGGGGAGAATGGCAGTGGGTGAATCTGGCCGCCGCAGATCCTGGTCGCCTTTCCTGGATGCCGCGGGTCCTCCCAGATTCCCCGTTTCTCTCCTCCGCCCTGGTGATCTGCCCAGCTCCGCCTCCCGTCTTCTCGTGCACAGTCCCTGGCTTCGTCTCCCCTTGCGGAGTACAGTGACGGCGAGTAGTCTTAGCTCCTACTCCGTCACGCGCCAGTATCAAGATAGTCCTCCCGTTCTTCACCTCGGGCCTTTTTATACCCGGGTGAAGAGGGGAGGGGGGGGGGTCACACAATTTGACGGTCGACTGGGATGTAGCGGCGGCACTTAACTGAGGTCGCCGATACCTCCTTAGGTCCCACTCGACTCTGCGACTTCGAACAACACTAGTCACATGCACTCACACACACACGCACACATTGAGCCGCCGTCGAACTCATGCCTGAAGTGGAGGCCAACAAAGGGAAATATAATAAAAACTGCGATGGCCGCAGACCATCACAATATATATATATATATTGTAACGGTCCATGTCCTCACAGCCCGCAATTGTAGGGAGGACAGCCGTACACAATTTAGAATTGCCTTTCGGCTCAAAAGAGCTTACTCCGCGAAAAAAAAAATTGAGGATCGTTCCGAGGAGTCTAGCGCGTATGGCGCCATTTTTTTTCTTAACTGGAAACTGGTGAAAAGGAGGGCATGGCCCAGGTGTTGAAATCGAACCACAACCCAGAGCTGCTTTAAACACCACAGGTTTATTGATTGACACTAAACAAAAGTGTTACATGCACTGGCAAACAAGAAGAAAAATCACTAGTCTAACACACATGAAAAATAATTTCCCTGATGAGCATGCATGAAATTAATGGCGATATAACAGGAATGATATGGATGAGGACGATACCCTAGAAAAAGTGATTGCATAAAACATAGACAAAAATAGCACTTTACCCCAGAAAAAAAAGCGAATGGATGAGTGAAGTTACAGGTGAAGATTAATGAATGCCCTTTACAACAAAATCACGAAAGAAAAGCGGAACGTGATACAAATTGAAAATTACCCTCGACGTTCACAATGAAAAGTTTCTTGTCGCACAGGACAAGCACGAGAAAATGATCGTTTACGTCGATTGTTCGTCAATGACACGCGGTGAAGCCGCTTCACAGAGCTTCTTCCTCGTTGTGGCGGGGGTCATTGAAGCTACGTTGTGGTGTGGAGGACTTGCTCGTCCACACTGGGGGGGGGGGGCTGGAGAGGAATTAGGGAGGTGCACTGACGGCAGCTTACGTGACAAAGTGGTTCTTGGAGCTGAGTAGTAGAATCGGGATGCACCGACTTCTTGCCGGGGACTCACGGGTTGCAACCCGTGATGGTTGCACAGGTCCAGCGTCCCGCGGATCTGCGAATGTCGTGCGTCGATCTGGATATCTGCGGCCCGTGAGACGCCTTCCGCGTCTCAAGAAGGGAAGGTATGCGAGCGGAAATATCTCCGCCGTCCCTTTTCCGCGACGTCCCGACTCCGATTCTCTCTAGATGCACTCTGCCCACTCTTCCGGCATAGCCTGCCGCCACACTCGCCCAATCGTTTCTTCTCTACTTCGGAGTGCTCACCGCCCTTATGTACCCCAAAAATGGTGGGGTGGGGCGACGGTGAGCACACCACATGATGAATGGGGGGTGGGGAAACTGGGGAAATACCCACACGTTTAAAATAAAATGCCACTGTTCCCTTGCCACTTCGGCCACTTGATGGTGGCGACGTCGGGGGGGAGGGGAAAACACACCCACCCGAAACACACATTAATCATTGACCTTGCATGCCTCGAGTGTGGTTCAACTCTCAGGAAAAAGGGGGTGTGGGGAATTTGAAGGGAAAACAAAAAGAAAAGAAAACGCAAAACGCCCCAGACGCGAGGGGACCCAAAAATAACAGGTGACGGTAAAATCGTTACCGCCACTATATATATATATATATATATATGAAGTATGCCACATTAAACCAACTGCTCCCAATTGCCTACTACAGGTCCAAGCAGTGTAATACAATATCATAATAAACTGTCAACATGAAACAGCGAACCTCGAACGAAATATCATATCAGAATTTGAGCGTCGTTTTAGCCTTTCGTAGTTAAACCTTTCGTCATGGCATCTTATGCATTCCCTATAAACACAAAAATCTGCAGCAGCGCTGCACAAGGTTTTCAACTCCCAACCTTTACCCCAAATCAGTGCAAACTCCCTTCACCCCGCACTTACCAATTTCAAACCTCCCTCATCCTTTGAACCCAAGCCTCTTCCTTCAAATCACCCTGTAGAAATTTTCACCAAACAATTACTTTCTAAAATTTCCAATCCATCCTATATTAACTCCCTAAAACCCAAACCCAATCTTTCCACAGAAGAAATGTCGGCCCTTAAGCAACTCATCCGAAATCCCGAAATAGTCATTACCCAGGCAGATAAAGGTTCCACGGTGGTCGTGCTTAACACAAGTGACTATATTAATGAAGTCAATAGACAACTTTCGGATTCCTCCTCCTACATTCCTGTCCCCTCCGATCCCACCCTTGATTTTTCAGATAAGCTAGCCTCGCTCGTCCTTAGCAAAGGTCAGTCAGAAGGCCTAACAAAAAAAGACATTTCCATCCTCTCCATTCCTCACCCCAAAACCCCTCATTTCTACATCCTTCCCAAAATCCACAAACCTAACATCCCTGGCCGTCCTATTGTTTCTTCGTGCTTTTCTCCAACAGAACGCATATCGGCTTTTGTGGACCATTACCTGCAGCCCCACGTGCACACCCTACCCTCGTACATTAAAGATACGTACCATTTTTTGAACCTCCTCAATTCCATTTCACTTCCCCATAATACACCACTTCTCATGGCCACAATAGACGTAACTTCACTTTATACTTCCAATCCCCACTCAGAAGGTCTAAAATCAGTCCGCCATTTTCTAAGTCAACGTCCCACTCCTCACGTACCTAGTACTGATTTACTGGTAGAACTCTCCAACTTTATTCTTACCCATAATGCCTTCTCTTTCAATGATCTTCATTACCTCCAAACCAAGGGCTGTGCCATGGGCAGTAGATTCAGTCCCTCTTACGCCAACCTTTTCCTCGGTCTTCTCGAACAGAACTTCCTCTCTCAAAACCTTTTAAAACCTCTCCTCTGGCTCCGATACATAGATGATATTTTCCTACTTTGGCCACATGGCATTGACTCTCTAAATTCTTTCATTTCCTCTCTCAATGCATCATCCTCTGTATCTTTCACCTCTAATATCTCCTCCACCCAAATAACTTTCCTAGATGTCGACATCTCTTTATCCAACTGTAAATTTAGTACCTCTGTCCATATTAAACCCACAAATAAACAGCAATACCTTCACTTTAGTAGCTGTCACCCCTCTCATACAAAGCGTTCTCTCCCATACTCTCTTTCCATCAGAGGTCATCGAATTTGTAATAATCCGGAGTCCCTTGACCATTTCCTATCCAACCTACACCAGTCTCTTCTCCGCAGAGGATATCCTGACACCCTTTTGTATAAAAAAATACTCAGAAAGTCTTACCAACCTAAACTAATATCAGATTCAAACCCTAAAAATCTTTCCATCTGCACCACATTCTTTCCAGGCATACAGTCCCTAAAGCACCTCCTTAAAGAATTATTTCCCATCCTTTCGAATAACCCAACAACCACTAATGTATTCCCTAAATGTCCATCCGTTACTTATAAGCGTCCCCCCAACCTATCAAACTTATTTAAGGCCACGAAACCTCTCAAAAAATCAGTTATTCAATCCAAAACTCCAGCCACCCCTTGTAACCGTCCTAGATGCAAAACATGCTTATTATTTACCACGAACCGACTCCCGAATAAATTCCTAAATTCTCATCTTCCTTCCGTTTCCTCATCCTCCTGTACCACCTCTAACATTGTGTATATACTTTTTTGTAAGCTATGCCCTGCCTTTTATATTGGACTTTGTAGTACACCACTTAATATCAGGATAAATAATCACCGTGCTTCATGCAACCCATCCTCCCAAAACTTCTCTCACGCTGTCCCTACTCATGCCGCTTCCCATACCACTAAATTTGATAATTGCTACAATGTAGCTGTTCTGGTCTCTCTACCCCCCGCAGCCACTCCAATTACTTTGAGAACATTAGAGCAAGCTTGTATATTTTATTTTAACGCTCTCCAGCCACCTGGCCTCAACCGGTCCCATTAATTTGTAAACATCCTCCCCTCCCCCAACCTTCAACATTGTACTTATAATTTTGTAACATCTTCTCCCCTCCCAACCTTCAACTTTGTATCTTTCTGTCTCTTATCTTGGTCATGGCAACTTCACCATTTCGTCTTTTCCATTTCCCTTACCTCCATTCCACCCCTCCTTTACTTTTCACCTTTCCCCTCCTCACTGCTCTCCTCTCCTCACCATCCCAAACATTTCCTCTTCATTCTTCCTATACCTTTCGCTGAAGAAGGTGGCGGCGATCCACCGAAAAATTTACAACCCGTGTGAGTGTATGTATGTATGTATATATATATATATATATATATATATATATATATATATATATATATATATATATATATATATATATATATATATATATATATATATATATAAACACAAATATAAATATACTTTTAAAACACAGGCACACGAAAATTAAAAGGACACTCACAGAATAATTTGCGGACGTTTCGACGGGCAAGCCGCCATCGTCAACGACAAGAGACTAACTAGTGGTCTGTTACCTCGGGTGGGGGGGGGGAAGCGGAACAGGAGAAGGGAAGGGGACTGGTGGGGAGCGGGAGCAAGGGGTTGCTATTGGTCAGTGGGCCAAGTTAAGCCCGGGCGATTCAAATGCTCTTAAGCACCAGATGAAAGCCATCTCGCGAGTCCTCAGTTCAATATTAGTTGCTGATTCGGGGAGGGCTTCTAATGACCTTCAATAAATGTTTCTCTCTCTCTATATTAGAAGCCCTCCCCGAATCAGCAACTAATATTGAACTGAGGACTCGCGAGATGGCTTTCATCTGGTGCTTAAGAGCATTTGAATCGCCCGGGCTTAACTTGGCCCACTGACCAATAGCAACCCCTTGCTCCCGCTCCCCACCAGTCCCCTTCCCTTCTCCTGTTCCGCTTCCCCCCCCACCCGAGGTAACAGACCACTAGTTAGTCTCTTGTCGTTGACGATGGCGGCTTGCCCGTCGAAACGTCCGCAAATTATTCTGTGAGTGTCCTTTTAATTTTCGTGTGCCTGTGTTTTAAAAGTATATTTATATTTGTGTTTTTATTCGCCGAGTGCGGTTTCTCAGAAGATATATATATATATATATATATATATATATATATATATATATATATATATATATATATATATATATTCATTCACTCAAACCGCTCACTGGCGTAAATAATAAAAAATATCGTTCAAACAGAGGGTGAAAGAAAGAGGATAGGAAACACACAAAATTGTGAAATTCAATGGTGGTGTGAAGATGGTGTGATGGCCGATTCACAGTGAAAAAAATTCGACTAGACCGGGAATTGAACCACGGACCATATAATGTCGCGCCGGATGCTCTGAACCACTAAGCTATCTAGTCTGGAATGTAATCGGCGGGGGGTTTATATGAATCAAACACCCCCAAGAGTAGTCCGTAAAGTTCACCGAGAGATGGCGACAGGGCGTTTTCACCCACCGGCAGTAATTCCTTCTCTAGTCGAATTATATATATATATATATATAATAAAACAGTGTCACTAGCTGTGTTAAATTAGTGATATATGCTTTGTTCACATAAGTGCTGCATCATGTTATCTCAATTAGCATTTCGGGGATTCATTGATAAAGTTTTTGTTATCTCTAGCCCAGTGTGTGTAATACTTTCAAAATAGTCTCAAAGGATAAACCTTCACGTGGGATACAATTGTCTAACTTCTGGCAATTAATAATACACTAGTTTGATCATGAACATTTACTATTTCAATTTATTCACTAGGTACTCTTGACACAGAAAACCCTAATAAATAACATATTCAGATTGGTACTCTTTCATATTTACAAATGCTAATAAAAATCTCTACTGCTAAGGAGCCATTCAAGGATTACGTAAGACGTTTTTGGGGGTGGGGGGAGGGGTTGGGATCATCTGACAATGTCTTATCTAGGAGGGGGGTCTGGAGCCAATTCACGTAAGATTTTTGTCCGTCTTGAAATGTTGTATGTATCGTTTCCGAATGAAATGTAGCAGTGACATCCGCTCGTTAATGGCGTATTTTCCGTAACCTTAACCGCTACACCAATGCTCCTATTCTGTCGCCTGACTGTCTAGCTACATTACACCTCCATGCTCAATGAATGTGGTACTCCATTACAGCATAATTATATGATATCCATTATTGCTCAAAGCTGTACGATGGCTTCTATGGAGAGATGAAACTGCAGAAAGCGAGCATTTAACGCAAGAGTAGATACAAATATCGAACGTCTTACGTAAGACTGAGAGGGAGGTGGGGCGGGTTGGGAAAAATCTTACATTGTCTTACATAGGGGGAGGGGGGGGGGAAATGGCATAAATCGTCTTACGTGATACTTCAACGGCCCCAAACAGGAAACGGTCAAGACATGCGGATTACAACACGACGAGGAACGAAGTTTTGCTATATGCCCCAGTTTTTAAATGTAAGCTTTTTACTCAAATTGATAACAACTTTTTTTCTGTTAAAGATACAAACCTGAAACTTGGGTCATGCATGGAAAGCATTCTTAACTACAATTTATTGAACTTTGGTTGTAATAAAATAACTGAGTTACGAATTATCAAATATTATCGGCACTTTGCTCGAACACCGTCCAAAGCCGGTACTTTTTTACGTTGCACCCGTTGTAACAAATATTAAAATGCGTTTTAAAATTTCAATTTGTCATCAAATGACGCAGAATTAAAAGAAAGGAAAATCAAGGTGTGATTGGTTTTTCTGTCTGGGCCTTATCGTTACTTCTTATTAATTCGCTCTCAAACTCGAGTGCACATAATGTCTGCGCCTACAGTAATAACAGTGGCCTTTACTCTGTGTCTATACTAATAGGAGGCGGTCCTTAGTAGCCCAAGCACCACGAAGCACTGAGAGGACGAGGCCTTCGCCAATGAGTCATTCTCCGGCTTTCGAAAGGGAAGCGAGTATGGATGATCACACGGGGCTAAAAAACCGCACAAGCGAATAAAAAAAGGCTCGGAAAGTCGCGAGTGTCACTTGAGACGGGCGCCATGCGCCGCCCAACCCTAACCCGCTTGACACTTGCTTACCGAGAGCACTTCTTCCGCCCTCCTGCGACCACCCCACCGCACTCTCCAAGACACAAGCGACCCGCATCCGGAAGAAGAAGAACCCTCCGTGGCCGACACATATCGACGCCCCCCTCATCATCTCCAAATTAAGTGTCAACCAATAACACAAAGGATAAAGTTCAAAATAGTGTGATCAGAAGAGCGAAGCGGCTGCAGCCGACTCAACTGTTCCGCTCAGACAACTGTTTCATATGACTGTTGCAAACAACAGGTTAGTTTCGTGATCGTGCCGCAGCCGCGACGTTGCGCTGTTTGCTGTGCCGCGGCAACTGATGAAGCTGAAGCTGACTGTTTCATCTTCCATTCTGTTGCTGTCGGCTGCGTTGTAGTCATAAGCTACAATTAATTGTATTTGAATCTGTTGCAGGCGGTTGCTTGTTTATTCAGCCAACACATGTCCGCCCATCGTTGCAGATAGTATGAGAACGGTTAAGAACCAATGATTCATGAATCCAAATAAAACTGTCACTTTATTTGAGTGAAAGATATCTCGTTACATTGAATACACAACTGCTAGTCGTGCTGTAACAGCGCCGATCGATCGTCTGTTGTTTGGTGTACCTCTCTTAACTGTTGACCGCAACACAGGGTGTCTCGCGGAACTGTTTCGTTTTGAAACTTTTACCGTTGCGAAACAGTCGCAGTGAAACTGTTGTGCTCTTCTTTTAGTGCCACCACTAGTTCAAAAGCGTGTTATTTCATATGAACACCCGGCAAAGGGCCATCCCATCTACAAAGTGTAGTTGGAAAAATCTCTCTTCATTTCGTTGTAATGAAGACCACTAAACACGCTACATTCGTACAATACGTAGCTCGAAAAATTGGCCGTTTTCCATTCTCGACGTAAAAATGCTAAAATTACAATATTTAGAAAAGACGTCAGCTATATTAATCGGAAATCGGTAAAGAGGGAATAATAAACTGTAGATCGATGCGCAAGCCTAAGGTTCCCATTTGTCCCGTTTTTTATCGGGACGATTCAGAATTGTCTCGATTTACTTCTAAAAATCCCGCTGGTCGACGGGAAATGTCCAGTAAATCGGGACGGATGGAATATCAACCGCTGGCGGCGGTGCAACAAAATTACGTACATCAGACACATCTTAACAACTCTGAAAGTATAAGCGATATATATCCCAGCGGGTCACATGCCATTCAAAAAAGAAAGTCTGACTGAGTTAAATACACGGCCATAATGGAAAATATGACGTCATCACACCCAAGAAGATGGCTTCCAAGTAAAGTTATAAAATCTCGTGTCGCCGCCAACGTAAAATGATCGTAATGATGGTGAGAAATTGAATAAAAATAAAATATAGGCATCTTACCACCTTATTTTTTTAGTTATTGGAGAATTACTGCCGTAATTGAAGTCAAAATACTGTAATTCGTAGGAAATGGCGCTGCAGTCGGCTCCTATGGCTGGATTAAAAGTGCTAATTTAAAATACATTCGTGGAATAATAATCTGCATTTTTTCTACTTTACTTTTGGTTTTCTGTAGTTAACGCATTTCATCAGCGAAAGCAGGAATTTTAGGACAAAATATAAAAAGCGTAGAATTTAGTATTTGTTTTGACTCATACAGTCGCGGCGGCGGAACCACCTTAAAGAGGCTTCTCGCTCCGTACGGCATTGATTGAATGAAGGAAATCTTCATGTAGCATTAGTTTCCGAATATCGGGACCAGTTAACACGCCCTCATCTGATCTGACATCTGCCCCAACTTAGCATCTGACAGGTTGGGGAGCTTGTTACATAGATATTTAAAACAGTTGCCACACTTAGGTAATGCCTTGACAAACTGCTTCATAATGCCCACTTTGAGGTGTAGAGGTGGCAAGAGTATTCTGTCTCTTTCCACTAGAGGGTCAAACTTGATATGTTTGTCCCCTGGAACCAATTCCAACCTTTGGGGCCACTGTTTTTGTTCCCAATGTTTGTCACGAGCCCGACTGTCCTATTCACAGATGAAACGGAATTGTTGTCCTAGTTAACCCTTTCCTGCCGGCGACTACGAAAGGAAAATGTTTTCCGTGCTACGGGTAGCTTGCGAAAATTTTAAACCTCGCTATGCGAAGCACTTTTTTGGGGTGGAGTGGCCCAGGTACTCTCGTCCCTCCGATTTGGGACCCTACTTAACGGGGCGCCCGGCTATTACCCCGGCCACTGGACTCGACCCTCCAACCCTTTCTTAGCGGGAGTCCACGGTCAACTCATTGCATTAGCAGTGTTTTTTTAAATTAAATATTGTCTATGATTTTTAACAGTTTACACTTATATAAGAATAACTTACATTTTTTAAGCATTGTAGAATTTTAAACGGATTTCTAGCGTTAATAATAACAAAGTTAGGACTTTTCCATTTTTACAGCTAGTTAGGACGTCTCGAAATTTTCTTTGAATAAACCTCCAAATAATACTTCCCATCCTTCTTTTTCATTCGGGCTTTGGACCAACGCAGGCGAAGTTAAAAGTATGTTTTTACAATATACATTACCGAAAAATACCGGAATATGAGTAATTACTAAGGGGATCAATGAAGGAATCGGAAAGTAGAGGACATATAGTGTAAATAGGCATTCAGATTGTAACAAACACGTACGATATAGACAATAAAACGACAACATTTCTCTTTTTGCGTATTTTTCATCGCATATGAACACACAAGGCTTTCACACAAGAAGTCCGTAAATAATAACACTAAAATTTCGTTTAAAAATTACTTATGCACAGAAAAAAACAAAGAATTTATTTCAAGGTATAAAAAATTGGAGTTTGCAATAAATTTTTCTTTGCAAAAATCATTGTCAATTCAACCACTTCAACACGGATTCCTGCTATTATGAGGATCGTAAATGAGTAGGAGGGTCGGGCCAAATGGCCGAGGATTAGCTCTAAGGTCTCGCTAAGCTGGGTCTCAGGCAGGGCCTGAATACCTCCGACCATTGCTACCTCAGCAGTCACTTCCCATCCCCCCCGACAGCTATAGCCGACGTCCGTTCGTTAGCGCTGAAAAACCCACGCCAGCTATAGCCGACGTTCGGTCCTTCGCGTATGAAAATGCTCGTCGGCTATGGTCGACGTCCGGCGCGAAAGGGTTAAGCACACCCAACACTTTCAAATCACCACACACCATCCAATTGTGATCCTCATTACGAATGGTTGTAAGAAGCACCTTCATGTTGTCAAGTGTTTCCTTCAGGATGCACAGAATGGCCAACAGGTATTGAGGCCAGTGGCGGATACATATGGGGGGCGCGCGCCCCCCCTTGCGGGGCCGCTCGCATTGCCACCCGCGCCGCACAGTGGTCCGGATCCGAAAAAAAGCGGACAAAAGTAATTTTTTCGACTTTCTTGAAACTCACTTTAAATATGCAGTTCTTGTAGCAAAATGTCCGGGGAATCCTACCGCACACTTAGTTTTGCATAAAAATTTTTGTTAAGTTTAGTAAATTGCTTCAAAGTAGAGCTAATTTTAGCTAAACCGCGCTCTTAAAAATTTTTTCGAAAAAATACACATTTGTAACAAGTTTTTTGCTCTATTTCGTATTAAAAATTGGTAAAATGAGTGTGGACTATAATTATATGGACACTTTACCATGGGAAAAACTAGGTTTCAATCTTGTAGTGGTTGTGATGATCGCTGAAGGAGTTCTTCAAGAGGAATCATTTTTTCTCGCAAATTTCGCATAAACGTTGGATTATAAGAGTGACACCGAGTGACACAGAGATTCTTATAGTGGCGAGGGTGGGTTATATTAGAAAGTTATTAGTTAAGGATTTAGCTGCAAATATTTGCAAATAAGTGAATTACAACGACTTATATGACTCTCTGCCGCGGACGTGAACGTCGGGAATAGACACGCGAGCTTCGTCACAGTGGAGACACATTGTAAAATACGTCTTTTCCAATGTTTTATTGATTAGGATTTTAAAAATGAAGAAGTTTATTTTTTTTCTATTATATTCTGTTCTTGGCCGAATTTACTCTAGAAAGAGCGAGAGAATGAATTTCAGACTGCGATACTAAGCGAGATTGTGACGCTAGAAGAGGAGGAAAATATTTTCTTCGATCGCTTTTCAGTACGATTCCCATCGAATTTTGTTCATCGTTGGAAGTATATAAGACTGGTTGTATGCACTGCTGCTGAGAAAACCCACCTCTGGCTGTCCCTTTCCTCAAAGCCTAAGTGACAGGAGACCCGTTACCCGCACACGTGCCGGACCCAAGGGTCCTTAGTCGGGGTATTTTTCTATCCCTACTTAGCGCACCACCCAACTTGTGTTTATTGCCTAGAGGCGGTTTCTTTGACCTTCAAGTGAAATTGCACGTGTTAACAGATGTGGTATTTACCCTCCAGGTGCATCTTTCCAGATGGGTTTTATTGGAGGGCTGCCGCTGGTAGGCATATTTACACAAAATTCAGGCATTGCACATTTCTCTTTATGCGGTCCACCAAAAACCCTCCTGGTTATCCTCGGGGGTAGACCAAGGTTCTTGGGGATGGTGGTAACTTCTCTTCTTAACCTCCTCCATGCCTCAATCGAAACATTTTGGTGCTCTTCAGTTGGTCCTTTTCCGTCGATGAGTACACATGCGAGTTCTTAGTCGTTGAGTACTCGGTTGGCAATAGTCTTCGTGATTTTAAGTGATCTCTGAAGTAAGTGTTAGTGTTGTGATAATTCGGAATAGTGTTGTGATTCAATGATTTTTTTGTACATGGCCACCATAGCGATAAGGATAATTAATCAGGTATGCTATTTCTCTTTTATTTCCGTTTTTGAAGTTGATCTAGTACGGGGTACCACACTAAATTTTGCATTGTTTTTGCTTCCGTTTAAACTCCTAACTTTCTAGAATAAAGAATATTGTTCAGTATTTAACGAACCAATGATTCTAATTTTTAACACACAGCTGTCGTTAACATTTACGTGGAAGCAACTTCACGGTAAAATGCAGGAGAAAAAAGGAGCCAATGGACGACCGGAAAAGTAATTTGACGGGACTTCTTGAGGATTGCCTACATTTTACACGGAGATGAGAACGCAAAAAATGAGCTCAAAAATTTTTTGAAAGTAAATTTTTTTGTTGGTTACGAGAAAAGATGGCGAGATTGCTCTCGAACGAACTCTTTTTTGGATGCGACTTGGTTGGATCAAATCGTTGATTTCCCTGATGTTGTGTATCGTAACTTTCCAAGGACCTTAGGGTCGTATTTTCCCTGTGTTTTAATTGTGATATGACATCCCTTGGGCTATTGTCTAAGTAATAAGCCTTTTTTATCAAGCACATCTAATAAAAGAAAGGGTAGGCCAAACAAACAATTTTCGGATGTCGCTATCCGATCAAAAAGAAGGAAAACTAAATTCCTTAGAGAAAATACTTTCCCTGCAGAACTGTCTTCTGCTACAGCCATGAATCTAAGAAAGAGAGGACATAGCGCGCAGAAGCGTCTCTAGTTAATACGATGACCCCCCTACACGGATATGGTATGTAAATGAGTATTGAAAAAGTGGAAGAGGGAAAAGGAAGAAAGTACTTCAGGAGAAATTTAAAAGTAGAATGGGTCTATTACTTGATCTACCAAAGCAAAAATATGGCACATCGAATGATGGCAACACAGCTAGGCGCTTCTTCAAAAATGCCCGCCTATCAGCTGAAAGTCCTGATAAGGATCCATTTATTTCACAAAAATCTTCTTTTACTTCAACGCTTTTCACATGAAATAAAATATAAAATTGATTTTCAGTCGCAGAAAAAGAACTTATCATTAAAATTTCAAATATTTTGAGAGCTTCGTCATGCGGCCTTCTAATTGAACCCCCAAAATTTAAAGAATAATTTATGGGCAAGGCAAAATGTTATGTTAAATATTATGAGTGATTCTACATGCCACCCACAGTGCATAAAGTTCTGATGCATGGTGCAGATGTGATTGAGTCAGCTCTTCTTCCAATTGGAGAGCTTTCGGAGGAGGCTCAGGAATCGCGGAATAAAGATATAAGAACTTATCGCATCACGCAAGAAAAATTTCAAGATTCCACACGACTGAGGACGTTTTCCGGAGACTGATGCTGACCTCTGATCCATTAGTCAGTAGGTACATTAGGTGCTGAATTAAATAAATACCGTGGCCTAAAAGATCTGCCTAAAGAGGTCCATGAGCTTTTGCAAGAATATCCTGACTCAGCGAGTGAATGCGAGGAAGAGGAGTGGAATTCAGGAGAATCTGATTTGGAATTACATAAATTGCAAAGTTAATAAGACACTAAGTATGTATTATTTTTACATGAATGAGTTAATTTGCACAAAAAACCGTTTTAATATTTATTTAATAATTACTTATTTTTTAGTTTCAGCGGCACTACCTCTGCTAGCTGATAATCGCAATCACTTCAACGTTAGAATCAATTCCCCTAACTGCCTTACATTTACCCATTGTTTAATAATTATTTACTAAGTTTAAGGTCTAGAAGTCATATTATGCAAATACTTTTTATATATTTGCATATTTAATAATATCAGGCGTTTTATATGCAGTCTCCTCATTATCGGTTAATTTAGCATTAAAATTCCCAATATCTTCTAAAATAATTATTTTTTGTTGAAAATAACAGCAGAAATGAACTAAGAGCGTCTTAAAACATATAAATGACATTTTTCAAATTAATCTGACAAAAATCTGATTGTTGTCCCTCTTTTTCGCGATCCGGACCACTGTGCTAGTCCCCGAGTCCCTACTGACTAATGGATCAGAGGTCAGCATCAGTCTCCGGAAAACGTCCTCAGTCGTGTGGAATCTTGGAAGCCCCCGCCAGTCAGCCCGCACGCTGTTCGTTCGTGTCTTTCGTCAGTCGACTCTGAGTCGAGTTATCGAGTAGTTGTACTTTCTTATGTAGCACGCGCGCGCGTCATCGTATATTATACGTTTCTGTCTGGCACATAGATAGCTAACCTACGAGAAAAGTCGCGGCCATTCTAGTGATCTCGATACGTTATTCTGTCTGGCATTTGTTCGAGAAAAGTCGCGAACATTCTACTGTTTGTATTTGTTCACACTCCTTAAGAGTCTGGAAGCGAACATTCTGGCACCGAATGTTCTCGAAACAACCGAGCTACATATATAAGGGAAGCAGAGTCGCTGCCAGGCGGTCAGTTTGAAAGCTACAATCGTCGCGATAACTTGCGCCCCCCCCCTTGAGTTTTTTTTGTATCCGCCACTGATTGAGGCGTATGTGTTATCATTGTGCAGCAGAACTGCCTTCAGGCTTCTTTTAGATGAACAGTCACCGAGCGCGTACGGAATGTTGATCTGACCCATCAAATCTTGTACATCGTTGCAGTGCACTAACAAGTCCTTTTGAGAAAAATATTGAGTGAATATCAAGTCCCTTTTTCTGTAAAATGTAACGGACGTAGGTACCGGGTGCTAACGATTGGCTTTCACGCAGTCTTATCCCTAGGGGCTCTGCTTTATCCTTGGTCAGTCCTAGATCACGGACTAAATCATTTAGCTCTATAGTGGGAGTGAGCAGTAGAGGGCCTACTTCAAACTCAGTATCATCCGTCTCCTGCACGATATTTGTCATCATTGTCGTCAGTATCTAATATCTGCGGAGGCTGTGGTACAATAGGTATATCCGAGCCATGTGGAACAGGACGAATCGCTGGGCGAATGTTCTTTGGATACTCAATAGTCTTCTTGTTTTTCTTGAGGAAACCAGTTACCTTACAATTGAGCAAAAGTAGCAGTCGTCGGTATGATTCTGTTGCTCCTGCCACACCATATAGGGAGGCCAAATCCTAATGACTTCTTCTTTCCTACCGTCCACCGTCGTACATCTTCTAAACACACAATACACACGACCTGTGGAGCCCATATTTTATTGATGTCGCCTAGTTTTACTCCGAAATAGGCATGGTAGACCTTTTTCACGAAAGCAGTAATGTTTCTACGGTCATTTTTCACGGCTAGTTCACCACAAATATAAAAACAAACTGTTAGGAGAGTTTACACAGCCTCGGGTAGACATTGTACACTAACACTAATGCGTACTTCCTTCCAAAAATACAACACAGTGATGGACAAGCAACGCCATTTAGAACGTGCCAGTTCGCTGTGAGGGGCGCAAAACTATGGGTGATACGAGGGGCAAGGGCTTAGGCACGTTGAAACACCGGTTCCCTTCAGACCACCGAAGTTAAGCAACGTTGGGCCCGGACGGCGGTTGGATGGGTGGCCCGCCTCCGTGCCTCCACGGGGCGTGGAGAGGCGATACTCCCTGCAGACAACCGGGAGGCCGGAGGGAGATACATATATCCAGACCGGGAGAGTTAGAATGAGGACACCTTCCATACCTGTACTGGCGAGGGGGGGAGGCCCATACCTATAACGAGGACCTCTACCGATCTGTTTTGAAGTGCGTAGCGGGCAGGGTCTGAATCACGAATGGAAGGCGCTGTTGTTGTGTTTCGAATAAGTGATCAACGCACTATTATGCGAATGGAAGGCACACCCTCCGTTTCCTCGCAGGTTCGATTCTTCTTTTCGTGGCCTTCAAACACCACGCGGAGTGGGACATCCTTAACGGTGGGTGCTTTCCTACTCGCTCTTCCGGTGCGCAGCACCACACGACACACCAGCGCAGTCGTTTTCCATTCGTTTCAGACTCGGCACCGCGCACTTCAAAAACAGACCGAACGAGAGGCACGAGAGTCGACGCGCGCGATGGAGAAGAACTTTGTTCACGCGTTGATTTCGTGAAGTTACTATAAAGTAAAGGAGTGCGCGACCGAAACAGCAGACTACTGCCGCCCGCACACGCCGTTCCATTCATCGTCGCTCGCGCGTCAATGTGTGTGTAGAGCACTCCCCTCTCACCAAATCTGCACCAACTTGGAACGTTCCTTGAATGGAAAGTTCCCGCTGACGGCGGGGCGCACTACTCACCAGAAAGGGAGCGTAGTGGCGAGTCGCACGCATCGTGCGTGTGTGCGGGAAGCGCCTCTACGCTTCGCCACGGTCGGCGGTTTCCTTCTCTCAACGGGATCGAGAGGTCGTGTATTGAGAGGAAGGAGAGGGGGGCGTGGCTTGCGAAAGGGGAGAGGGGGGGGGGAGAATAAAAAAAAAGAGAAACGAGTTCCACCTCCGCGAGTCGGTCGCGCAGAAACGGGGGGGGGGGGGGAGGGGAGTGTATTTACGCCCCCCTCCCTCTCCTCCTACCCTTGTCGTTCTTTCCCCATGACGTGTGGCACCGCCTTCTAGCGGCGGCGGCTAGGAGGGGGGGGGGGGGGAGGAAGGAAAAGGGGAAGACCCTTTTCCTTCCTTCCCCTCCCCCCCTCCTCTCCCCCCACATACACGATCTTAAAAGGCATCGGCGTCCGTCGTCCGATATATGCACACATATATGCCCCCCCTCTCGATAAAAACCAAACGTCCAATTCGTCATTGGGGGTGGGGGCGGGGAGGGGGTTAGGGAGGGGGGGAAGTATCGAATGGATTTGCCGTAAAAGATCCGAAGACGACGTTGGGACTGTTTATGTCCTGAGAAACCAGTCATTGCAGGCGCACGAGGCGTTAGATCACTCTTTTGATTCCTTGAGTGTAACTTGCCGACCATTCTTACAATTTGGCAAGTTCAACTGACAACGAGTGGAGAGCAGGTTTAAAGGTTTTCCACCGACACACATGTCACCTCCCCTTCTCTCTCGATACAATTCATGACACACGCTCATGTCATTCACCTGCCACCAGCTTATGCGATAAATGCACTCACTCCCCTGTTTCAAGTTGATGCACCAAATCGATTAAATCGTTTTTTTTTATATCACTCTGCGTGTATTTTATTTCAGTTCTGGTGCAATTAAACACACTGCACCTGTGCCCAATTTGCACTGTATAAATTAATCCAATTTGTTTTATGGAATATTGTGCTATTTTAATTATAAATGAGAGTATATGTTATTTTAAATTAGGCATACGCCCGTAATAAACAATATTATTATAAAACAAGAAGTCTCCATCCATCGTCATGCGTAGCAACCACATCAATATTAAACAATAACAATCAACGGACTTACTTATTTGCACATCTGAAATCAACAATAAAAATAACATTTAAATTCACTATTTACAAGCCATGATTTTATCTAGCCTGTTTTTATACATTTAAGTTACGAGTGCTTTTATCAGTCATATATTATCACCCTATCCTAACAATATTACGCTAAGGGTGCCTTCAAACTACCATCCACACGCACAACTTTACTTGCCCCCCGAACAATTCTCTCTTCAAGTGACCACACCTCCTTCACACCTTACGCATCCTCTCAATCACGCCATTCTCCGAGCTCTCCTTCCCAACCACCTTCCCCCCTCTTCCCCCTCCCTCCCTCTTCCCTCCCCCACTCCCTCCCATCACCTCCCTGCATCTACAGACTTTCCATCGAATGTCCAACATCGTTTCCTTTCCTCCTCCACTGTAAGCAACACTCCCTGGTTTGACTTTCTTAACCTACATTTAGCCTCCGAGAGAAATAAAATACACCAAAGCCTCCTACTCCCTGAGAAAAAATTGAAATTATGTACATCCCTGAGGAGCCTCACATCTTCTCCGCATCCCAATTTGTGTCTTCTGAAAATGTATGACTCAGATGGCCATCGCAAGCGTTTGGGGAGTCAGGGGAGTCAGGCGTGGATGATGCCAGCGCACCTCATAGTCTAGTGAGAGGCATTAATTATGGTTCCATTGCAACAACTTTTTTCAACACAATTAATAAATAATCAATATGTACGGCATCATGAGCCCAAAAGCATGCCATCCAGTTACAATATATTCCTACACCATGGATTTAAAGGGGAATTTGGGAAAAAGATGCATGACACTTAAATGAATGTTCTTATGCTATGGGTAGAAAATCTAATCACACCAAAATATAACAGATAAAAGTTTGATTGTGAACGGAAGTAGAAACACCGAATGATATATGTACGCATGACATTTGTGGCTAGCTGTCACCATGCAGCGAAAAATGTTGTGGCCAACCTTTTCTCTTCACCTTTTGTTTAATCATTCAGGCACTAAGAGTAAAGATGGACGGAAGAGGTCATAAGTTGGATTTCAAGTACCCTCTTCAGTACAAATGATTATCCATGAGAAGCATATTTAGTTGGTAAAGATTTGCAACCACTGAGAAAAATAATTGAAATAAAATTATCATAATTATTATTTCATTCAAAAACATTTTTGTGTATCTCATATCCTCAGAATGATAAATAATATGTTTTAATGAGGTGCATACCTAGTACCTATAAGGCACCAAAATGATAGAAAATCATAACATAACACTGAAGTTCGAAAAAATTTTAAATCGAACAGGTGAAAAAATGAGTGAAAATATGAATTTCCAAATAAACCTGAAAACAAAAGTTTCCTAAGCAGCTCATACCAAATATTACTTGAATAATAAGAACGGTTCAATTTCTAAAGGAATATTAAGTTACCTATCACTGTTTGTTTGCTATTGCATGATCTGGAATGTCTGAAGATGTGACGAAAAAATAACTTATTTTTCCAATGCACATTCATTCTTCAACATATCCTGTCAGGTCACTATTCTGCAAATATAGGTAGAGAAATGTCACTTACACAATGCGTTTGAATATCATGAAACATTATTCCTCATTAGTACATCATGAACAACCAAATTTAAATTCATTCTTGTCGTGTTCTCCCGACACTCTGTTTACTGATTAATAATCAACGCCATCACTGGTGAGGCAAAGGCGTTGGCATGGCTGAAGCATGGCTGAAGGCGTGGCAGGAGTCGCTGCATTTTGGAGTCGTAGGCATTTCGGCCATTGTTGGCGCACACGTCGTTAGCACGTATGACGGGGCGTGCCTTTGGCAAGTCCTTTGGCTAAGCCCAGAGGGTAAACAGTCCGCAGAGGGGAAACTGTCCAAAGAGGGGAATTTGGCAAAAAAAGGGGGAGGAGGTGTATGAAAAATGCCACAATACCTACGCCTGGGGTGATGTTTAAACCAAGTGTTTGCCACTACTATTTATTTCTTCTACAAAATTCAACTGCCTTTTCACCGCGATCATTTCTTCTTCCTAGCCCAAACCCTCCCACTTCTAATCCGTCCCTCCCTTCTCCCACCACTGCATTCCAGTCACCCAT
This sequence comes from Pyrrhosoma nymphula, assembly GCA_963573305.1. Lineage (NCBI taxonomy): Eukaryota > Metazoa > Arthropoda > Insecta > Odonata > Coenagrionidae > Pyrrhosoma > Pyrrhosoma nymphula. The sequence goes on from OY754330.1 coordinate 1,296,217, forward strand.
CACTATCAGGTTTTTCTTTCCCGGCACTTCTCTAATTATTTCGTCTACTTGCTCGTACACCTCTTCCTCCCTATGGTTGCTCGTAGGCATGTATACCTGGATCAGTACGAAATTTGTCGGGCGCGCTTTAATTTCTACCACTAGTATCCTTTAGCTCACCTGTTCAATGTTTACTACCCTCAGCCCCAATTCTGTATTCAGTACCATACCTACGTTGACTCTCATCTCCCCCACTATAGATTACCCAGCAACTATCACTCCAATAGTCCCCATTATCCTTCCATCTCACCTTGCACAATCCCAAAGCATCTATGTTCCCTTTTTCTATTTCCTGCTTAATATTTCCAAGCTTCCCGGCCCTCATCATGGTCCTTGCGTTCCAAGTTCCTATTTTTACCGCTACTTTCCTCCTCCTCTTTTTCTTCTCCCTCCTATCCCTTGTATCCACCGAGGATGATGCTACGCCATTAATAACTGAGAAAAACAGTGTGTCAGGCAAGTAGGCCTACAAATTCCATCATTTATGGAATCAGGGTAAATAAAACTTAATGATAGTTCATCACATGAGATTGAAGAGATTTCACTCCTTCCTCAAAGGTGTAAAGTCTAAGACAATGAGGGTTATTCGGTTCTGATTTCTCATCCCTGGTCACAATTCAGCAGTGGTGGAGATTTTTCAATGTAATCCCAGATCATGCCATGTATCAGCTAAGATTATCCTGGCCAACAGGAGGCTCTACTCTTCTCCAATTCCCTGTAAACCCATCTTACCAATATTAAATTGGAAATAGTTAATATCCATACAATGCTTTATTTTGGATTCTTCTATCTTCCCACTGATCTCGTGAATCCACATTTTCAAATACGAAGCATTTTGAAAATGACGAATGGCAATTACGTACACATATACATGTTTCTTGAGTCATCGCCTTCCACTTGGAAGTTCCTATTTCTACACATGATGAGATTGCATTTCACTTATATTTTGTCCTTAGTCAAACACCCAATTTTCTACATTATATCCAGATTCAGTTTTTCCCTTCACTCTCTTCAATGATACATCGAAACAGTATTAGAAACACTCTTCTTTAGCATCCAAGTATTCTCCAATGAAATTGCACCTTGAATCCTAATTATTCTGTCATTATTTCTTAGATTATATTTTATTTTTCTTGAAGGCCTCTTTCATTATAGCATTAATTTATTGCTTCCCAAAGCTCATGGTGGCTCAACTGCTACTTAACATGGCGATTACACTCAAAAGCAACAAATTCACCAGGACAGAAATCCCAGTCCGATGATTTTTTCATGGATAATTTTGTACATTCGTGTATCTCCTTCGGAGGTGAGTGATGTGAGCAAGGTTTGGTTTGCTGCATAGCTCTAAATCTCCATACCACTACCCTTTCCGCTGGCTGCTTAATCTCTTCACCTTGTGTTAAAATCCTGCACATGATTGGCTTGATGTGTCCCATCCTCAGTAGCAGTATTTTTGTATAACGTGCTTCGACGGCTGAGGCCATTTCGCACATACTGTCTGCCACGTGCAGACATGGGCAACAGACCTCGAACAAATCAGAGGATCACCCCTCCAAACTTGAGCCAAGCCCAAAGGTGCTTAACTTCGGTGACTTATTGGGAACCAGTGTGTTTCCATGGCGTGGCAGAGGCCGTTGCCCTGCCCCCATCCTCAGTCCATCCATCAGTCACCTTACAATGGAAAATTCTTTCCATTCATTTTTACATGCATATTTTTTATTCAAGAAGTTCTTAGGTCTTAGGATGAGTGAAATAAGTTGATCTCTACCACTTTAAGACCTTTATCACAGAACACCTAAATTCCAAAGACAGCATAGCCCTCAATGCATGGATTAACAGGAAGAGGGATTAGAAGGATTAGAAATATTTATAAAAATAGTGGTTAGTTTAAATTATATACCTTGTTTTTCGATTATATTTATAAATCAATAACTCTTTCCTCAATTCCAGCACCAAGACTTTCAAGGGTGGTGTACGAAGAGTAGATACTCTTCCAAGAGTATAAAAATTATACCTTCACTACCGCAGCCACAACCAATCATACCCAATTCAATCCATTATTTTATTTACTTTTTTATTCACGTCCAAAAACAGCTCAAGGCCAATTGCAATGGACAAATAACAACATTAATCCAAAACAAATAAACAAAGAACCATATAACAAATAACAACATTAAATAAATCAATAACAAAGTAGCATTTAACACTGAACAAATTAGAACCGAACAGACAGGGAGCGAAAGACGAGAGCAGATCTAGGGGATGAGGGAGGAGTGCGACAGATTCGGAATGAATGAAATGGATCAAATTCAGGGACATTTTTCAACGTAGCATTACACATAGATGGGAGTCTGTAGATAAAAGACCGTATGGAGACAGAGAGATACGTGGTGGGGTGGTGCAATGAAATAGCTCATTCAGTCTTGTAGTTCGTGAAGGAACACGTAAGGAGAAAAGAGAAAGAAGTTCCGATGACCCATAGTTTCCATTAACTATTTTCATGAAAAATTTGCTGTCAAGAAGGGCATGGAGGTCAGTCAGGGAGGATATGCCTAGAGATGATCTTAATTTGTTGAGGGAGTAGTTGTGGAACTGTATATGGCGGTCCCTGATTATGGAGAGGAAGAAATTCATTGGTATTTCAAGGAGTTTGAGCGTATAAGGTGTGGCAGTGGCCCAAATTTGGGAGCAGTATTCGCAAGTACTGGAGAAACACAGCCAAAGTAAAAAGTACGGAGAGCATTTAGATCAGCTATCTCACCATAATGAAAAATTAAGCCAACTAAAGACATAGCACTAGAGGAAATGTTTTTTTATGAGCTCATGGAAGAGAAGTTTAGTGTCAAATATAACCCCAAAGTCTTTTTGAGTAGAGACTAAAGGAATAACCTGGCCTGAAATTTTATAAGTGTCTACTTGAGGAGATTTATGGAGTGCGAAAGATAAAACCAAAGACTTGGATGGATTCATTTTTAGGGACCAATCATTTGACTAATTAGTCAGGGCATGGAGAGCATTTTGCAGTGTAATGCTGTCATTAACAGAATTTACTTGTTTGAAAATTTCACAGTCATCTGCATATAGGAGGATTTTACATCCCATGGAGGAAACTGTATCCACCAAATCATCAATGCACAGTGCGAATAATAAAGGACCAAGAACACTACCTTACCTTGGAAGTAATATTAACAGAAGTTGAGTGAATCCCATCAATTACAACATGTTGTTGCCTGTTAGATAAGAATGACTTTAAGGTTTTCGGGAACTTTCCATGTATGTTGTAGCGGTTTTCAAGTTTGAACAGCAATAACTGGTGATTAATTTTATCAAAAGCCTTTGCAAAATCAATGTAACAGACGTCCTTTTTAGAAGACCGCTCAAAAGCTTCAATGCAGTGATAATAGATAATAGAAAGTTTACTATGAGGGTCGATGAACCGGGAAGGAAACCATGCAGCTCATCAGAAATCATCAGAGAGTTGATAGGATAGGTAAAATTGAAATAGGTCCGTGGGCAGTGAAAATTACAACAGAATTTCCACAAACCAAAAAGGCAGGACTCGAACCTGCGATTTTGAGTTAGCAGATATGTGCTCTAGCCCACCTCTATCAAGGCTGGTGACAAAAGATACCATAATTATGAGGTGATTCTCAAACTTTTGCTCAAACATGTGAAAGTTGTTTCACCATTTTCTCATTTATCTCAGTTGAATGCTATAAACCGTGAAAAACGGTATGTGGCATGACCATGGGCATAATTTCAACTTTTTAACTGGGGTGGCAAGGCCTACCAGGGGGGGTATGGAATACTTCCCAGGTGGAAGGGGGTCCTCCTAAGTTCGGCATGCGATTAATGAAGAATCAAGAAAGTTCAAAAAGGCCGTGCAAGTATTTTCCAACTGTTCGTAAATTATTGAGATTTTTACTTCAAAATTTTGGGGTGGCAAAATACTTTGGACAATTCTGGGGTGGCAAATGCCACTGTTATTCCCAATTATGTCACTGGGCATGACTGTATTCTCCCACCGCTGAGAAGGAATAGAATACAACAATCAATACAAGTGGAGTATGATATATGCAAATTCCTTATATAGAAATGTAACATTTTGTTATTTTGGACGGGTTATTGTGGTGATGCTGTAGCTTAAGTTCTGGCTTTCCATTCGGAGGCCTCAGCTTCGAATCCTGGCAAGGATGGAGCTGTTTTAGTGGAGTGCAACAGGGGTGCTAAGTAGACAGCACATACAATGGGCCTAAAACTGTGGACTTCAATGCGTCATTATAGCAAGAGCAAGGCAGTGCCGATGAAAGATTTCCTTCCATATTTCCCATACATTCACCCAATTACCTAGATGGCGCAAATGACGGCAGTGGTCGGCTGCCTCCCCCAGCAACCAACCTTAAAGCTAAACGACCACAGGTACCTACCTATGTAGCACAGTATCAACCTACGTGGAGCCCAACCCATTCAAACCATACCTCTTCAGATAAACTTTCAGGTAAATATGAATTTCTTAGTTTTCGCTTCTTATACACTACGATCTGCTAGTCTAACATATAAAAGTCATGAAGAATATGGCTTCGCTATACACAATCGCTGGTTCCTGTTAAGTGCAAGCATACAATATTAGAAAGCAATCCACCAGACTCTATCACACGGTTTTCCAAAATTTTCCTTCAATAGAACACTTCGCAAATCCCTAAATTTTAACGGAACATCTTCTATATTTCTCAGATATAAAACCAGTGTTAAATTTGCCGCATATAAAACCATTCCAGGTTTTCGCGGTTAACATTCATTATCACTATCCGCAGAACATTAGTTTGGCAAGCCATTCTATAGTGGCATGACTTTATCCAAATAAAACTAAATAATTTAGTGCATTTTATTGCTAGAAACTCACCAGGCTGGTAGGAATTCTGCGATCACCTTACGAAAATGCGTACCTACTTCATAAAACCCGCCGCAGCCATGGATTGACGTGGCTATAACAATAAAACAGCAGACGGCGCTGCAATCGTTCTGTAGACATGGCTGTCAGGTTACGGCGAGCGTGAGTGTAATATTTATTTCATTTATATAGCAGACTCGAGCGGAGTTCGGGAAAAAGGACTTTGAAATTATTTATTTCAACTGTTGCGTACCACAGTTACTCATCATGAATAGTACAATGACTTTCTTACATAGGTGTGTTGTACTTATGTTACTTACGTGGAGCAGCATAACTTCGGCATATTTTATAACTGTGGATGCTCATGCAGAAGAATGTTTTTTTGATAAAGTCGAAAGTGGAACGAAAATGGGTAATGCCTCTTCATTTGAAACTTAATATCTGCAAGCAACCCTTAATTCATTTGCATCATTACTAACATTTTCCTCCCACAGGCTTGATGTTTGAAATCGCGGAGGGTGGTTTCCTAGATATAGATGTTAAAATTGTGGGCCCTGATAATAAAATAATTTATGAAGGCGTAAGAGAAACCAGTGGAAAATTCACTTTTGCCGCACACGCCCCTGGGGTTTATACATACTGCTTCAGCAACAAAATGTCAACGATGACCCCGAAGGTTGTTATGTTCAATATGGAAATAGGCGAGGCCCCCACGAAAGATGCCGCGGAAGATACTGACGGTAATGTATTGTCTTATTTGTGCCGACACCTTTCGTATATTCATATGAATATTGTCCCTATAACCAAATGCATATTTCACTCTTTTAGCTCACCATAATAAACTGGATGAAATGATACGAGAATTGGCTACCACCCTAACTGGTGTTAAGCATGAGCAAGAGTATATGCAAGTTCGAGACCGCATCCATCGCAGCATTAACGAAAGCACTAACTCCCGTGTCGTGATGTGGTCATTTTTTGAGGCGCTAGTTCTAGTGGCAATGACAGTTGGACAAATTTACTATCTCAAGAGGTTCTTCGAGGTTCGAAGAGTTGTGTGAAAAATCTAAGACTCAATCTTTGAGAACTTTCTTCCTTTGTGGTTGTGCAGGACGGCTGTGGTCTCTCCACTTTCCAAATATTTCTTACCAGCTGAGGTGTTTAAATAAAAAATTGTTTTGTCATAAAAAGTGTATTCTTTTAAATAAATACAAAAATTAACAACTAATCGTCTAACACTTCCCACGGTTTCTCTGGCCGTTCTACGTCCCAGGGTTTGTGTCCTTCAAAACTTTCCGGTTCTGTTAAAGTGATTCCATTGCTCACAATTACTTCGAAGAATGAGGATAGCTAGAAATAACGTGAGTACAATTAAAACAAAGTAGATTTTGGTGCAGGGAAGAGAATTCAGGCGACAGGGTTTTACCTTTTCAGTTTTTGGTAACTCTTCAACATACTCTGTTTTCATTTCAAGTATTCCACTTTCTAAGCACCGCTGGCTTAAAACTCTTGCAACATTTATGTAAGCAGATGCATCGTTCGTCCTGATCGGAGGGAAAGTAATTGTAATGATAAGTACCCTCCGCCGAAATGCAATTAAACAGGATTGAAGCTCATTACAACCAATGGTAGACAAGAGCAAGGAGTGTCTAATGAGATGTAAGAACCACTGGTAAACGCAATTCATATTAGCAAAAGGTAGCATGGACACTAAAATTCAGGTAAACAACTGTACAAACCTGTAAAGGTGCTTCTTGATGCACCACTCCTTAGAAGAGGCAGATAATACTGTTGGACCAGTGTAATGTACCACCCGTGCTGTTATATGACGCCCACTCGGAGTTAAAATCAACCTTAGGAGATAACAAACATGGGGCAGGGATGAAACTAAATGAACAACAACAACTTGTTACAGTTCGTCTTACTTTCAATTACGCTTACTTGTGCCAAAAGTCTCGTCCCGGCTTGTCTACGTGAAACCCTTTGGGCTTATACGCTATCCGAATCCTTTCTAAGTTCCGAGGGTTACGATTAACTAGAAATGGTGAAACTACATCATTAGCGCTGAGTGGTAAATCTAAGGAAACCTGAGAATACCTCACAATGTTTGAGCATGTCTTTAAATCCCCGTAGAGGGTTTTTCTGGTGGTCATCAACAGTGAATTCATCACTAATGAAATAACAGAATATGAAACTTAACTTCGGCAGGAACAACAAGCAAATATTTTCAACCGTAAGGCAATCACATAAAGACAATGATTAATTGAACTGGAAAGAACTATGTCATTTCAATAATCCGCAATAAACAATTTCTCACAACCGTTCATTTTGCTTTTTAGCTGTGCGCAACGAAAAAAAGTGAATGCAAATGACTATCGTTATGCCATTAAAATGGGAGAGAGAGGGAGGTTCAAAGTTATCGCACCAAAGGAAAACCCTGGAGAGAATTCTAAAATATTAAAACAACTGCTTTCGGGAAGAAGGACTACATTTTTTGTGATTTTCATTGATGTTTAGACAACTTTCGTTTCGTGTGAGCATGCCATAAAAATATTTTGAAGCTGAACACAAGGAAATAAATTGAATTATATAGGCCATTGATATTATACAGAGATACACAAATAGTAAATAACAGGATATGGGTAAATATTATCATGGTTTCTAATAATATTTCAAAAATACTTTAATTAAAAAAAGTAAACCCCAAGGGTCACTGAGCTGATTTTTAGTCGCAGCTTGCACTGCATTTCTTTTAAGTTCATTTTATTATCTTCCATGACAACAAGTTTATAGACTCTCACGTTTAACAGACGTATATTACAGACAGAAAGCTGCTATGCTTATTATATTCTTAATCAGCCTAATACTCACCCATACCTTAACTCATAACCCTGTCCATCTTACATTAGTGTGTTTGAGCTTCACCTGATCTCCAGGAGAGGGTGAGTACCCAAATAGCTGTCTGGTTTTCAAGCCTCCATGGAAACTCGAGTTTGGCCATGCTATGTGGGCTTGAAACAGTCAATACTCATAGGAATTTATTGAGGAAGCTTGTGGCATCATACCGGAATGCATTAATCCATTTCCAAACCCATGTTTGTCCCCTTGCTTCAACGTCCGTAGAAAGACTACGATAACATCAAGTATTCAGGCTCAACCATGATTAATGGTGACAAACGGATTGATGTGCATGAAATTAATGTTCGGATATTATTCTCAGGTCAACGAGGGAAATTCATGCTCTGCAGTTATGAGGTGGACCAATCACCCATGTTGGTGATGGATTTGCTTGCCTGCATTTAGCGTTATTCGTGCTGGCCACCAAGGAAAGGCACACATTGTGAATTTCAAACATTCTGTTTACCTCTCTCATTCTCCCCCTATCTTAGGGGTACAATTTATTGCAAAACACCAAAGAATATCTCCTCTGCTTCATTCAGCAGACGTACTAAAAACTTGTCCACACACCAAGAGATTAAAATTGTAAGTACTCCTAACTTACACCTTATACATAGAACCTAACCTACGCCTTGCAAAGAGACTGCTCTTATCAAACTGGGGTCAAATTCAAACGATAGCAGGACTGCTTACAGGGCACTACCACGTAATGAGGCACCTCCATCTACTAGGGATCTCGTCGAGTCGGCCAGATGTAGATGGTGCGAAGAGGAGGATGAAACCACATTCCATGTATTATGTGAGTGTCCCACGCTGATGAGAGCTCGGAACAGACACCTGGGATCACCATTCTTGGAACCCAACAAAATTAGGGGTATCCCAATTGGAGACCTACTAGCCTTCAGTAGAACTATTAGGCTCCTCTAGGGGTACCACACTTAAGGTGGTCAGCACAATGGACCAATTAGGTCTGAGTGCCTCAGGGACTCTGTAGGAGGAACTCCACTGAAAAGTTTAATCTATGTAATCTACTCCTAACTTATCGAAAAAAATCAATTTTGACACAGAAAAGGAAATTTCCTCGATATTTTTTTTGTTTTGTTTGACTTTTCCAGTTTCCCCAGGCCTGTAGCAACCCTGAAACTTATATAATCAATTTAGAAAATTAAGATTGTTACTAAACGAGAGAAATTTGCGAGAGCAAAATTTCAATTCAATGCCGGTGCACAATTTTAAGCATAAACTATAAGGAACTCTGGGTACACTGAAATAAAGCTGCACTCGGGAAAAATGGCATTTTATTTTTTTATAACTTTTATGCAATATACAACTGGAACATTGATTTTTAAATTTTCAGACATTTTTATAAAATCTAATAATGAGAAAACATTATTGTCCAAATGGCAAACTTCACCAAATAGCACACAAAGCTCAGCAAGCACTGGTCTAAGTACTATAATCCTCTTCGGAGAAACAGGATTTTTGTAAAGTGAGCTGCATATCCTTACTACTTTATCGCAAAAAAACGACAATAATAACTTCATAACACATCATTATCAACAAGAAGTCATTCCAATAGAATATAAAATTTTGCTTCTCAACCTATACAAAATAAAAATCACGATTGAATTTTCTAGGCTACTGCGATGTTTTATCCACCACAATAACCATTAATATATCATAATGGAAATATGCTTCTTTTCTTTCAAAGAATACAATTATAGGGTAAAAAACATATAAGTACCTACATTCTGCAGTATAACCTCTACTTAATAAATCCCTGTGAAGAGAAAATTTTTTACTTTGAACGAATTCGATAACTACCCATACAGCACACACGGAGCATATTTAGTTGCAATCACGAGTAGAACACGTGATTTATCTGGTCGAAAAACCGCTTTTCAACGACTAAGAACGGTTGAAAAATGGTCAATATTCGGTTTACTGGCCGCTATTTCTGGTGTAAACACGTGTATCGACCACAACCTGCCTAATATGCAAATTCCAATGCAAATTTATATTTACCAACGGAAAATAAACTGTTATTAGTATTATGACTGCTAGACAGCATTGCCAGCAAAATTCGCGGCTGATTTAGATTCATATTTGACCGAGAAAAAAAATTGCCGCTGGAGAGCCGCGAACCTTAGAACCTGGCTCTTCCGAACTCACCTACGCCTTAACCCACTTGGCCACCAAGGTACTTGAGTGATGAAGGTAATGCCAAGAAGTTATTTCCTCCGCATTCACGGCCAGACCAATATAAAATATTCCGTATTTGTGCTTGGCCTGGAGAGAAATACATTTTTACAAATATTTGGTGCCAAGAAATTAATGCAGATATTCACGTGTGCTTGAAAATGGCTGTCAGAATCATATGAAAGCAGATAATATTATCGTGGAACATGATTTTATTTCTGGTTAGTTACAATTGTACCAAAATGCAACGTATGATCAAAAAAGGAAGTATTTATCGCATGGAAAAATCATCGTTTTTTGTAAAGAAATATATCCACCCATTGTGTACAAATATATGTTTTTCACGATTATCAGGATTACCGAATAGAAAAAGTTCTTTGGTAGATGCATATTGAATTAACATATGTTACATACATACCTATATATAACATATGTTATAACAGAGAAATATCTTCGTACCGGAATAATAGCGTATATCTCATCTTTAATATGCAGTTATTCCCATGGAAATGTGAAAAAGGCAAAGTGGCATGTTGTACATAATTAAATTCTATAAAATACAGAAGTCCACTCAGATAATTTGGACCAAAATATACACTGAAAGAACACGTGTAAAAAAGGGCTAATTTTGGAATTATCCCTTATCCCATATATCGACCGAGAGTACACGAGTATATTTCTCCCCGTGCTGTATGGGTATACGCACACAGCTTTCGACTGTGTATATATGTATCATGAACCTAAATAATACTAACCACCCGAAGGTTACCAATTGTTTCTTTAAGCCGTGTCCGAACTCGTTAGGCATTAGGGAGCATGGATTTGGCTACCTAAATTTTGGGCAGCTAACAGAAAGGGAGCTTGAGTTTGGACGCCCTTAGCAAGTGTCGCCATCTGCTGAGCTCGAAGCAAACGAAGGACAAGGGAAATACGGAATACGATAATGTTTTGAAAATAACCCTCATGACTAGTGCTGTTTGAAATTTGATTGCGATTACAATACATTTTCTCATTATTTTCGTAGTTTCGCAATATTATGTGGTTAATTCGTAACATTGAGATTTATATAGTTAGAGTCCGTGATTTACAGAGTACAGTATAGCACGTAGGTACTTATAGCTTTTGATCAATGTGGTTGTATCTTTTTAAGTTCGTGGTTTGTGTCAATGTTTCCTTTTGGTAGATAGCGATTCGTGTTGGAGTGAGCAGTTTAGTAAATTTGTGATTGTGTATTCATCCGTGTCTATTAGCAGTATAAAGCACGTATTTTTAGTTTTTGTTCATTGTGCACTTTCGCCACAATGGCAGATAAAGATTCGTGTTAGACTGAGCAGTTAATTGCGTTTGTGATCGTGTAGGTAATAGCTTCAATTCGAATTTTCTATTGTCCATGCATTGTTATTTCCTTTTGCGTGCATTATTAATAAGTCTGTTTACGGTGATATCCAGCCACCACATGATGGCCATTAATTATTTAGTATTGGGCATCCTTTGGATGTTCATTGGATGCAGTGACATCCATATGAAGGCCACGAAATGATGTCAAATGGAAATGATGTAAAATATATCTTAAATAATAATATTAATTACTTCTATGTACAATTTCCCAATGGTACAGGAGCTTCGTATACAGTCATAAAACTATCTTTTGCTTACTATAATTTAAGGCTTTTGTTGTTGGTAAATGGGGTTTGAAGACTAACTATTGTGGGAAAGAACTATTATAGCTTGCAGTTTTTTGCGTGTTGTAATTACTTTTTAGTTTCGTTAAAAACTTGCAATATGGTAGACTTTATTTAGACGCGTAGGGGTAGTTTTACGTTAGTTAATATGTTTAGTTTATCCGCCTTCTCCTTTCTAGCTATAATTAACTGTTCGGTTGATTGATTCGTTACTCCCAAAAACGAAGTTTTAATTTAAAAAATAGCTAACATGCGCAAGACAATATAAAAACATCTATTTGTAAACACTCACAATACTTCTCCGCTATGACACTTGTTTATTCTGTCTCACTCCTTGATATGAAGGTCTCTGTCTGTTCGTTGCTTCCGAAGATGAAATTTATAACATAAATCAATCTAACATTTATCATTCATTTAATATATTCATAATAACTCACGCCCTTCCATTCAAAACAAATTACCTCCCCGCCATATTTACTGCAATTCCACTCATTCCACTACTTTTCACGCTTTTACCACTCGGAATTATGGGAAATTCAAAATGGTGGCAGATTTAGGAAGGACTTGTTGTTGCCTAAATCCGGCGACCGATTTGGCTGCCCAAATCCGCTCCCTTATGCTGCCTAACGAGTTTGGACACACTTCAAGATGGCGTCCTCCCTAAATTTCCGGATTTAGGTACCTAACTGGCGAGTTTGGACACGGCTTTAGTGCACATCTTTCCATTCATCACCGTTCGTGTGCAATCGGTCTGACTTTCTTATTTCATCATTTGTTTTTTGTATTGTGGTTTAGTTTAAATTATTTGTTTTAAAATGAAGTTTTTTTTATATCAATGTGATTTCTTAAACTTTTATTGTTTTAAGTGTTTTTACAACTTATATATTTTTGCTACAGCCCCATTATGTCGACATGTCTTCATCTGTTTTATGTACTAATTATGTAGCATTAACCAACGACATACCTGCGGGACCAACATTACTCGAAAGAGTGAGATGAGGTACATATATATATACCTATATTCTCTTTAAGGAGGAACACAATACATATACAAAAATTTACAAAGCCCATTTGCATAGCCTTTTATGTGAAAAATTTGATATAGGTAGTGAAATAGCAAAAGATTTAATACAGTGAAATCACTTTTTCAGTTCTGAACTTCGGATTGTGCATGATATAGTGAAACATGCGCTATGAATTTTTCTCTGATTTTCAAAATTGTGGAAACTGCTATTCATTTGTTCATAAAATTGTTGATTGTATGAGATTACAGACAAATTTGTCACACCTTTTCCATCTTGCCTTTTATTTTTTAGCATAGCTTGTACCATCTGCAAGGCCAGATAGTTATACATGGCTTTTAGCATAAATTAACATAAATAAAAAAATAAATTATGGCCAAGCTGGCAAGCAGTCACCAAATATGCCCAAAGGTAAGCCCTCCATTTCCAGCCTAATAGGTAATTGGTCATCAAAAGATCAATGGGAGGGCTACACAGGGTGGGATCAAAAAGTAGAATGAATGTATTTCTGTAGCACGAATCGAGCAGTGGAGGGGGTTCGGACCACCTGGGCGTGGTAGTGGGGAGCTTTCCGAAGAGACCGATATTTTTTCCAGTCGCCTGCGGGCAAGCGGAGAGTAAGGACTTCGATTTCCGTGAACCTCTGTTAAGAAGTGTCATCGCGATACACGTGCGTCCACGTCCTCCACATGCGGCACACGGAGGACGTGGACTCACACGGAGGCCCGGAGGCCGTGCGCCGTGTCATACCACGCTGCTGGTGCAGTGGTTCCAGGCCAAGCACAGGGTTGCCACGTTGCCTCACCCCCCGTACAGTCCAGATCTGGCACCGCCGGACTTCTTCCTCATTCCTTGGCTCAAGCGGGACCTCAAGGGAAACCGATACAGCAGTCCGTAGAAGATGTCAAAGGGGCCGTGGCAGCATCTATGAAGGGGATCCCGGAAAGCGAGTTCCAGAAGGCGTACGTGCAGTGGGAATCGCGTTATACGCATTGTGTCGAAGCACAAGGGTGCTATTTCAAGGACTACTAAGGATTTGTACCGATTAGTTCAATAAAAAAATTTAAATTAATTCAGTCCTACTACTTATTGATCACACCCTGTATTTATGAGCATGAGGAGAGAAAAACCACTCAGAAAATCCATGACTACAGATGCGAAATAACAGAAAAATAGGTAATAATGCACTAATATGACCTATATGACTACCCATGGCACTTTTTTTAAGACTTTACGAAAAGTTTTTATTATATAATTTATCTTTTTTCATGGAGATAATATTACAGCCTTAGAGAACCTCGGTAAATGCCTTATGCAATCCCTAATGCAACTGCATTAGGGAATAGACATTTTTCCATGCCCAAGAACAACTGGTGCAGGGGACAAAAAAGAAGAACAAATTTCAACCTGTTCAACACACAACACAACAATTTACAAACTTTCTTTATTACATATCTCATTAATTTTCCCTCTGGACAAGTTTTTTACAGCCCATTAATTGATGGAACAGAAAAGGCTTTACAAAACCCACGATTTCATCACTGTAGACTGTAATGTAGACTTTTGCAAATATTTTTCTGCACATCTGGGAATGCGTTGAAAAAATACGACCAATGTTATTTGATATTGATAGCATGAAGTGAGAGGAAGTATGAGTTTCTGGCGATTATTTCACTCCATTAATTAACAGTAAATGTTTCATTAAGGCATGATTAGCGCACGTACTTGGTAGGGTTAAAAACAAAATTTAAATGACCCAAAAATGAATTTGTGAAACAAATCAATCTTTGTCCACAAATAAGTAAAATTTGGGATAATCAGCATTCGCATTAATTAAATGTTAGAGCCTGATTCATTTAAGGTCAATGTTACAGCTTGTGCGAAAAAGGATACCAGTGCAATATATGTAGTATTCCTTACAGTGAAATTTGATATGGTGGAACGAAAATTTTGGGTCACTTCCATTTCACTTAGAAGAGACTAGACTTGGATATCAATAATTCTCAGCTTTTTGTGTGTGATGTGATGAGTGGAAATTTGCCATGAAAAATGACAATACTAGGATTTGGACCCAGACTTCCCATTACACCAGACCTGTCCATGGGAGACCCAGGATGAAATTCCAGTCAAGTCAAATGATTATTTTCAAGGTAAATAACCACACATCGGCATAACTAAATGCAGGATGTTGTGAGGCTGTTTCAGGAGAAAAGACAAGGTGATAGGTATCAGCTTTTTTGGTGTATATTTCAGCAATGACAGAAATCATAATTAGGTTCTCATCAATTGAGGGCCTGTGAGTCAAAGCAATACAAGTGACATAAATACGAAAAAAGATATATGTAAGTGCATATGTTCTAAGTTGGTACCATCTGGTACCATCAGGTAGCCACTGGAAAAGGAATACAAGTGTTTGAACGCATAGCGCTGCGATGTAGCCTCCGAACACTTAAGTTAATTTGCTATTTGTAAATTCTTACCGGAGTAAAGTGATACCTAGGTGACACTGGACGATGTTTGTTTCTGGTATAACTTTGACTCTCAGGCCCTCAATTCTTTAAAAATCTACATTTGCACCTTATTTTTCCAGTTGTTTCAAGTTTTCAGCATAAGCACAAACCTGTACCTATATCTGTTGAAACTGCCCACCCAATCCAGAATTAATGTAACCTTAATCACAGTGCATTGCGATTCTTTAAAAATAAAAATGTTGAAGAAAATGAAATGACTTATGTGCACCTATTGGGCCAGCATTTCCTTCATTTATAACTGGTATACGTAGAATGTAGAGGCTTCAAGTATGTAATCCACATTCTATCGAAGAATATGGGTATGTAATGTAGAATTTTGCTAATTATGAAGTACATGCCCTACACGTCGAAAATTAACTTAGTGCCTACAGCTAAATAAATAAATCAGAATGAGTGGAAAATTTCGTTTAAATAGCATATGTTTTTATGAATTGAACTTTTTTTGCTGCATTTTCAACTCAAATTTCCTAATATGAGTCTGCCATTCCTAGGCCTATCAGAAAATGGATCACTGCATATGGCATATACAACAACAACCTAAGTAATATTTCACAGGCACTCTTCAGTGTTTTATATGCATACTTGTACGTCAGTCAGTGCGAGTGCTTCACAGTGCACTTGCACTTTACTTTCAACAATGACTATTCAGATAAGAGTGGATGTTTCTTTCCCTTTCGCTTCTCCTCCTCCCACCAACTCTTCTCCGAGTGGAAAAGGGTCAGAACAGTCACGGCAGTGGAGGCGACTCCATCGCCCTCTTGTCCCTTAAACACACATCCTTTCACAAAATTCACAAATCGATTTCTAAGATACATGGAATGCGCCCCTGACTTTTTCGTGATGAATTCATTTAGAGTAAATTTGAATTGATCAAATACTTGTAGGAATACAATCTAAGGCTAAACAATGCATGAATTGATATAAATTCAATGCTTTTCTGCGTATATCAGTAAAACTTAAGATGAGAGACTATTTTTTTTCTACAGTCCCTCAGTTCCAGTTGGTGTATTTTTTTCTATCCAAAGGCATCACGCTTTATCCAGCCCCAGCACCACCTTCACCTCCGCACAAAACATTAACATCCCTGAAGGCAAACTGAGTAACAATCACATGGTCTTTACAAAGGAACTCAACAATATATATAACACCAATCAGAAGTACAAGGTAAAATTAGATTAATAATTTTTTTGGAATTTTCAGCATTATAGTAAACAATAACATGGCGAGCAAACATGTTGTGAAGACACACCATTGTGCCTCAGGATATACTCAACAATAGAGGGAGTACCTCATAGTCTAATCCTTCCATTACAAGTAAAATCTGATGAAAGGTCTTTTATTTCACAAAATTTCTCAAATAAAGGCAGTCCCAGAGTTATATAAGCCTCGACTTACGTATATCCGTACTTACGTAAGTGGCAACCTTACCCAAAAAAAGATGAGAATTACGAAAGTTACGGAATTGGAAGGATGGTTACTTACTTTCAAGGAGCGCATGTGCCGTAATGTTAGTAAGAGCTGGCCTTCCACGTATTTCTCCAAATCGACTGAAATATTGAGAGCACGGACTCAGTTACGGAGTAATTTTAGAATCTTTTTTTTTCGACTTCCGTAAATTTTCACTTATGTAAATTTCGACTTACGTAAATTTTGATTAGTGTCGGAACGCATCAATTACTTAACTTGGGGACTGCCTGTAAACAACTGCTTAACCGGTATCATGTGTAGCATTTTGTAAGAAATACTTATGATTTTTCACACAATCATTGAGTACGTATCTGTAAAAAGTGTTTTCACTAAATTGGCTTTCAGCAAATTAGGAAAAATAACTGCTCAAATTGATTCTATGGGTACCTTCCAAAAAGAGTAATTGCATAATAAAAAAGCTTCTCTACAGAAAAGAACATTAAATAGAGGTTATACTGCACTTCCTTAAGGCATTGGAATTGGACTATGGCATATTTGAAGTTTTATTCCATGAGAACTACTTGTTATTGTAGCTTTGCCGGCCAGCCAATTCTAGGAGGTATCTATCCGGGTGGTCCACCCAGTCACTGGCCGTCAACTTTACTTTCCTCTGTTGCTCAGCTTGCTTCACCTCCCACTTCTTCACATCAAGTTGAGCTTCCCTGAAATTGGAGCAGACGTGAGTCATTTGGCATCCATCTGGGAAAGAGTTGAATAACGGAAGGCAAAAGTATTGGCAAATACCTCGAGTACGTGGTCCCACATCCCCAAACTTCGATGCCCAGGAGGGGATATGGAATCCCGCAATAATTTAAAACGGAAAATGATTCATTCACTATGATCGATGGTTTTCGAGGATCTTTTCCCGCCCTGATACCAAATGGGTATCCCCTAATAGACGTATTCATGTATAAGAGTTTAGGGCCACCTGAAATGAAAAAACAAAGAGTAACCTGAGATTCAACCGCAACATTAAGCTTCCCCCACACCTATCTATCTGCCACTGGAAATTATCACCTAATTGTAAAGTTACAATGCTCAAAATTACATGTTAAATGTAAGCTCAAGGATAGCTGGGCTGATTTTCAACGAACATTCACCTTTGACCCTTTCGTTCCGAATATCGGCTATAGTTGACCAACATTTTTCTACGCAAAGGAACAAATGTCTGTTATAGCCCATGAGGATTTTTCTAGACGAAAGAATAGATGCCAGTTATAGCCCAAGCAAGGTGAAAGGAGGTGACTGGTGCCAAAGCAACAACCCCAGGTATTCTGTTAGCACAAGAGACCCAGCTGAGCCAGAGTACAGACCCTTTCCTCGGCAACTCAGCTCAACACTCCGACTCATTAGCAACCCCCCCTCACAGCATAAATCCACAGTCAGCTGATAGTATTTGCATTGGTTTTTCTGAACAAATATTTGTTGTGTACTCCAAAAATTAAAATTTTGAAATGGATTCCTTGTGCTTTGCTGAGAATTTACACATTTTAAATGGAATTCGTTAATAGTAAGGATGAGTCGATTCCAAATGCCGATTCTCGATTCCCCCGATTCTCAGGCTTAGAATCGGTATCGAGAATCGAGCGCCTAAAGTCGATTCCAGATAGATACATAAACACATATTTTAAACATAAGACTATAAGCTGAGGATGTATTTGCGATTTATTAATAAATATACTTTTCGAGCGACTTAATTGTCTTTGTTATTTTATTCCAGCCAGTACTTGAATTTAAATAATACTCGTACGCTACTGGTATATCAATATCCCACCTGTTATTAGGCATATAAGAATCAATGAAGTCGGAATCGAGAATCTGGAATCGATTTGAAAGAATCAGAATCGGAATCGTTAAAAAGTGGAATCGACTCATCCCTAGTTAATATGTAGTAATGGAGTTCTCATACCAAACTCCTACGTCTTATCAATGGCAAAAATATGTACACCCAGTAAATATTAATGCTAGAATTTCATCAAAATTCAAAGATGAAAATTGGAATACAATAAAATAATTTAAGAGTTTAAATTTTTGGAGTGTACAAAACATTTTTGTTTAAAAACACCACTGCAAAAGCAATCAGTTGGCCGAAGACCCACACTGAGAATGAGAGAGCTAACGGGTTGTAGGGTGGAGGCTGAGGAAAGGGCTTCCCGCACTGACTTGGATGCCAAGATGGAATAAGAGCATATCTGTGCGATTTGTTGTCACAAAAAAGCTCCTTACAGAAGAGTAGAGGAAATGCTAATGCTACTCATAACACAGGAAGCATTTCCCTTCGCGATGCTGCAGCGAGAGAAACGGTTTTAACAATATCTCTTTACCCAAATAATAATTGCTGTTTCACATTCCATATAAGCGTGTTTCACACACACATATATATATATATATATATATATAATAATATTTTCTCTAACAGAGAGAAGTTGACGCATCACAGACCAAAGTAATGGTTTTTTGGCAAGGAGAACGGAATGAATGATTGTATGAAGAAGGAGGATGGTAAAATAAATGAGCAAGTGGACAATTTTGTGTGCCTTGGCCGAATGCTAGTGAAAGATGGGAGGATAGATGAAGATATTAAAAGGTATATTATGCGGAAAGGAAAGTCATAGGTGGCACGTCAAGTATGTCAAGGAATGAATGTTGAAGCAAAAATTGAAAACAAAAGCAAAAAAAAAGTAGCAAGGGAGGATATGACAATACGGAGGAAATTATTACAGCAGAGTCAGCTATACATGTACCAATCACCGAGATGTAAAGGTTTTTGACTGTGCCTAACCCAAAAGGGAATGGCGTTATGTGTATGTGTGCACAAAAGTAAAAATGTCTAAAAATACATGAAATCACAGCTTTTTAGGCACTGCGACTGGGTCCAAGTTGTCACAGTTGGAGCTGTGATAAAAAATCCCTGTCACATTCCATCCCTAGTCCCAAGTAAGTGAAATAAAGAATGCCCAATAGTATATATGTATTATCTAGAGAAAATATCATATATGCATTAACGACACCATGCATACACAGAAAATAAGAGCGTAAAGATGAAAACGGAGGAAGAATATTAAATACTCAATACTAAGTCAGCAGGTGTTCCTGGGATCCGACAGCAATTAGGTGTCAAGATTTTCAAGAAATTCAATAAAAATTTACCCTGCGGAATCTGTTTAAGAAGGAAAATAGGTTAATGGGTGCATTCAGATATCATAAGCTGAATAATTGCAATGCTACCCATTCAATGCACCTTTTCTAGAAAGAAAATATTTCAACAGACTGAACTTCTGAGGGAGGACAATCATCACACTCTTACTTTCAACCATGTGGAAGAGAGGCAGAAGCTGGATTATCGTGCAGTCGTCCTGGCCCCAGTAATGATTCGACTCTTTCCACTCGTCAGTCGAGGCGAGGCAAAACTCAACCCCTCCCTCTCCTTGCAGGAATGTAAGCGACGGACCTCTGTAGTTCAACACATGATGCATGAACCTATGCGAGAACCAAAAAGAATGAGCAATTTGAAAGTTAGAGGTGGAGATGAAAAAATTACCATAATTTTCATCTTACGTAAATTACCATGGTAAATTACGGTAATTTTTCAGTATATTTTAGTTTTAAGCATTTAACAGCAAATGTATGGTTAAATAAGAAAGCTAATAGCAATAGGAATGGAATAACCATGTTTAAACCATACCTAATACTACATTAATCAATTAGAAATTTTTAAAATTGTAAAAAGAACTACGGCAGCAACACGCAATCTGGCTTTCTTTTGTCCAAGTATGAGAAATTTTCAAGAAGAATATTCTACTAATAATTACTCAATAATGTTATAATTTAAGTAAAATATGCCAAAAATGAGTTGAGCATTCCTCAATTTATAATTAAACATGTCAGAAATGTGGACTTAGCTTAAAAGAACATGTTGGGAATTTTATCTGTATGAAAAATTATCTCAAACATAGGTGAATTATCTAGAAAAATACGGTAATTTAAAAGGGACGCAGTAAATTACGAAAAATACCGCAGTAATTTATGAAAACTACTGAGGTAATTTTCAGAGTGGCGGCCATCTCTAGTCAGAGGGCTGCAAGATATTGCCCATTGGACAAAGTAACGGGTACGGCAGAATATGGCTCAGTTGACAGTTCCCGGAGGTAGTGGAGAAACTCTTTTCTGTATTTTGGCAGGGTTGCTACGGACCAAGTATTCATCAAAGTCCAAAACTTTTACAGGTTTTCCAGGACAAAATTTTATTTTTTTCAGGTTAAAATATGCATTTTCTTGTAAGTGACATTTGCTTCAAATAAGATGCAAGACTAGGAGCACCACTGCACATGAATGCATGTACTATGGTGGAATTAATGTTTCCCAACAAATGGAACACCACCGATATCACCCTGGGGTGAAAAATCAGCTCCCTTTCTAATGGCATATCATTCTCAGGTCAATGAGGGAAATTCAAACAGAGTAGACTCGTGGTGGACTCGTAGCCCAAGTCGGTGATGGATTACCAGCTGCATGCCAGCCCTGAGCATTATTCAAAGTGTTTAACAATCAGATAAACACTCCCAAAATATTTCCCCATTGAGAAGTTTGCTTGTAAAAACCACCGTATCTCACATTTTAAGCATTCTGAAATGAAAAACATATCTTCTTTGACTGATGTGACATTGTGACCAACTTTGTATCTTCTGAGTGGACAGCACGGAATTTGAGCTTGAGAGAAAAAATCCATGAATTTGCAAGATACACACTCTCATATGAATGCTGAACGAAGTTTAAGGCTAGGAATAGCAAGGGTGCCACGCTGGGTTCGAGCCCCGATAAGTGGATTGGCATGTTATGCCCACAGTTTACCTGGAAAAATATAAAATACAAAGGAATAATGCGCAATGAAATTGAAGGTAAAAAAGTGGAGAACATGTAAGATGGAAGAGGTGATAAAGAATGTCAAAGGATATTGAATTACTTGAGTTCTGCATCCAACATGACCTCATCCTCACAAACTCATCTTCCAATAATCACGAGCATAGAGAATATATGTGAAAAATACCAGGAGAAGGTTCCAAATTGAATATCTAGTGAAATGGTCACTTAGAAATCAACATAAACATATACAGGGCTCCACAACTTACCCTGTTGTGGTTATTGGCAATGATCACAATCCAGTCATTATGAAATCTCCAAAGTTTGAAAAACTAAAAAAAAAAAAAAAAAAATCTTTTGGAGGCGGAACCTCAAGAAGAGAGAGTGCTTGTTGGGTTCTTTGGACCAACACGAGATAACGCTCTCACCTGTTGGCACCAAGTCCTTGCTCTCGGCTGTTGTACAGAAGAACCCAATGAGACGGACAGATCATGCCAAGCTGTAATGGAGAAGAGAAGCATTAAAGGAAACAATACAAATCAAAGTGAACATCTAATCACCTGACCAATATTAAACCCAAGGAAGGTCCTTACGAGAGTGTTTCCAATGGCACAAAAATACACTTCTGGGAACGTACCTTTGCCAGAAACAGATATTTATAAGCAATATGGGATTCACTCCGGAGCAGAGAAGGGTGGAGGGCTGATCTGATGGTGAGTTCTATTCTGGCTGAAAATGTTACTATGCATAATTTTGTCCCCTTTCACTGAAATGGCCATAGATCACCCTTTATGGCAATAGGCCTCCATAGATCATCTGAAAAATTCAGCTAGGTTTCAGCCCGGAATCTGGGTTGAATTGAGTACAGTAGACTGACATTCGATTAACCAACCTTCGGATTATCCTACAAACAGTCCCGCAATAACCCCTCCCCTTCTCTTCCTTTCTCTCCCCTTCCCTCCCCACCCCTTCTGTTTCTACTCCCAGTCAGTGGGCATTTTATATTTGCTAAGTTTCAATCACGAAAATAATTGATTCAAATGTCTAATTCTTCGGGAAAGAGGAAGCATATGATGTTAGATAATTCCAAGAAGTTTCAGTGGCTAACATAACTCTCAGTGGATAAATCATGACTACAAATTGCCAGGACATCAGATTCTAGATTGATATCATCTCTGCTACTAGAAAGCCGAGCACTAGTTCAGTGTGTGTAGACGACTGTAATAGTGATGAGGTAAAAAAAATTCATTCAAAAAAATTTCTCTCCAAATCATGCTACAATCAGCAAAAATGTTGGTGCAGTTCTTACAACAGGAAGATGACACCTATTGTACCAGATGTTTTCTGTGTTAGAAAAATTAGGATGGGCATAAAAAAAGAAAATACATATATAGTAATAAAAAAGAAAGTGACAGCTTTTTTTAATGTTTTGTAGATGATTCCTTGAAGTCAAGATTATTTGTGCCTTAAAATGTATTAAAGCTACTGGCTATGTCCAGTGAGAAACCTTCATTGGCTGTAGAAAGAATATTATTTTTCATTACTTAATTACTAAAAGTAACAGATGTTGTAAAAATATTTGGATAGGGAATCAATTTGTAAGGATGCCACTGAAAGCCAAGAGGAGGTTATAGTGGCAACGGCGGCATCAGTGGCATCTTGCACGTGGGAATTGGGAATTGGTCCGTGACCTTGAATTGATTACTTTGAGAGTGGTCTGAGTAAGCACAAAGGTTTATGTGATTCAGTATTCTGAGAACTTGTGACTTCTGATCCCTGTAGAACAACATGTGCCTAGGTTAGCTTGGGACGGAGGAATCATACTTTGATGAGCTATAATCGTGTAAATGTGCATCAGATATCTTGACCAGAAAATAAGAAATTAAAAAATAACATGAGGTAAATTTTACTGATCGGCAAGGCTTCCAATTCCTCACGATGATCGTATTACTTTGCAACCGGAAGTTTAAACACTTTCTGCAAGGCAAATGCCAAAAGTAGAGTACATAAAAAAGTGATACATTTCACATCTGAGAATAAAATTCACCAATCAACACATATTAATATTATGTAGTTGGTGAAATGTTTTCATTAAACTCATATTCATAGTGCTGTATAGCGCTGACCGACCTTAGCCCCAGTAGCTTTAGTCCAGATAAAGATAAACCTTTGGAATTATGGTTCAACAATGAGTTTAAGCTCTTCGAATAGGCATTTACTCTTCAGATTTTGTGGTGAAGTGTAGTTATTTTCGGAGGAGTTCTTTGATTTGTCCTGAGTGAGATTTCCTCATTACATTTCCTCATTTCCGGAGATCTTGGTGATCAGCTTCTCAATCCCGAATTTTGGCCAAAAGACGTGTTTTTTGGGAACTTTTTTTTTCCCAAACTTCGCCAAAAAACTCCGGCGGGGTAGTGCAACATTTAAAAGTCCTTCACATTAATATTCAATGTGTTCGCAATAAGTTACTTGATTTACAAGTTTTTGTGAGTAATCATAATCCAGATATAATTTGTCTAAACGAACATTGGCTTTCGACCGACGAAGTGAACTTTTTCCATCTGCCGGGATATGTTGTCGCCGATGTTTTTTGTCGATCTGTTATGAAAAATGGAGGTGCCTTAATCCTTGTGTCTCTGAATTTACGATATTCCTCTGTGAAATTCCCCTACAATTTACTTAACGAAGAAAAAGTGTTCGAATCTTGTGTAACCAAAATTCAACTCGACGATAGAGACGTTCATCTAGCGACTATCTATCGCTCTCCTTCTAGTAATTTTAATATGTTCCTCGACAAATTGTCAGAACTTCTGGATCAAATTCATAATGCTACTGAAATCCCCTCACTTATAATTACCGGAGACTTCAACTGTAATATTCTCGAAGATTCAAGAGAAAAACGGGAATTGTTTGACGTTCTTTCTTCTTTTAACTTGAATATCACCAATGATAAGCCCACGAGAGTCGGTCACACTTCTGCAACTGTCAAAGATAACATCTTTACAAATATTGACCTAATGTCTGTGGAAACTAATGTTCTTATTTCTCATATTTCAGACCATTTTCCTTTACTTTCCACACTTGCAGTGAGTTCTTCGAAAAACTGTTCAACTTCATATCAGAGATTCTTTTCCGATGAAAATATTGCTACTTTCTGTGAAATACTTAATTCCCATGATTGGTCAAACGTTTACCATATGTGCTCCTTTGATGACAGCTTCGATTATTTTTACTCTTCATACCAAATTTACTTTGACCACTGTTTTCCCATTTTGCCTGGAAGAAGAAGAAACCATTCAAAATCAAGCTGCACAAAGCCTTGGGTGTCTCAAGAAATTCGCAGCTTATCAATGTTTATGAAAGACATGGCTATGTACTTCCATAATAAAGTAGACCTAACT
The DNA here is from genome assembly GCA_963573305.1 of Pyrrhosoma nymphula. NCBI lineage: Eukaryota > Metazoa > Arthropoda > Insecta > Odonata > Coenagrionidae > Pyrrhosoma > Pyrrhosoma nymphula. The sequence continues at coordinate 1,321,207 of OY754330.1, forward strand.
GATCGACTGGAATATTCAGTCATGAAAAAGAATTATAGACGTATCCTTCAGAATGCCAAGAGGACCTACAACTGCCAAAGGATCAATAATGCTGGAAACAAAACCAAAGAAATTTGGAAAATTGTCAAAGAATCTAAACATCACAAGAGTATTAGGCCAGATTTTAAACTTTTGAACTCTCAGGGTAATACTCTAGGTGATAACTTTCAAATGGCTACTGCCCTCAACAATTTTTTTTTATCACATCAATTACCCAATATGAAACAATATAGTAGACATACCCGGCCAATAAGCCCCTGTAACTCCTTATTTCTTCAGCCTTGCTCCAATTCAGAATTACTGAATGTAATCCGGAGTCTAGGCAATAAGTTCACTTCAGGCATTGACGGGATTCCTACTGTCATCATAAAACGGTCTTTCCAAGCAATTAAGGCACCACTTCTATTCTTGATTAATGAATCCTTACGGTTAGGCATGTTTCCAAGTCCCCTTAAAGTGGCAAAGATCATTCCTCTTTACAAAGGTAAGGGCAGTCGACAACACATGAATTCATATCGTCCCATTTCCTTACTAAATCAATTTGGCAAAATTTTCGAGATTGTTTTTTATTCTCGCCTCATAAACTACTTAGAATCCCAAAATTTATTGTCCACATCCCAACATGGCTTTAGGAAATCGAGGTCCACAACTACTGCAACTTATCATGTTGTGAATAAAATACTAGCAGACTTGGACAACAGATTAGAACCCTTAATTCTTTTGTTCGACTTTTCTAAAGCCTTCGACAGTGTTAATCATAATCTTTTATTGCAAAAACTTGAATTTTTTGGTATTAGAGGTGCCGCTTATAGATGGATTGAGTCTTATCTAAGTGATAGGCAACAAAGTGTTGTCCTTACAACGAATGGGGCCAATTTTATGTCCCCCGAAAAAAAAAGTTGTCTCGGGTGTTCCTCAGGGTTCTGTTCTGGGCCCAGCACTGTTCCTCTTATATATGAATGACCTCCCAGATATGTTTAAATCTGTACCTGGTGTACTTCCAGTACTGTATGCTGATGATACCAATATTCTAGTATCAGCCTCGTCAATTGAAAGTCTGGCTTTTAGATCTAACAATGCTGCGCTTCTCCTACAACAGTGGTGTAACCGAAACTCTCTCCTTCTTAATGTGGAGAAATCAAATTTAATTTATTTTTCTAATAAGAATAAACATCAATCGCTCATCTCAGTCAATATTGATGGTAAACCTATTCCACAAAATAATAGTTCTTCATTCTTGGGTGTCACTTTAGACAGTCAAGTTTCTTGGGAGGGCCATATTCAGAAACTCCGCAGTAAACTGAGTTCTGTCTGTTTTTTGATTCGGTCTATTAGAGGAACTGTAAATAATGATGTACTAAAGTCAATTTACTATGGCGAGTTCTATTCCCAGGTCATGTACAGTATCCTCTTCTGGGGCCCTACACCCAATTCTAAAATAATATTCAAAATTCAAAAGAGGATTATGCGATTGATAGGTAAAGCATCTCTTTATGCCCCTTGTCGCCCTCTCTTTCAAAAATTCTGTATTTTACCCCTTCCCTGTGTGTACATGTTTGCTGCAATTGTTTGTGCCAAAAAAAATCTTTCAAATTGTGCCACTAATAATAACTATCATTGTCATTATACAAGGACCTCTACAGACCTCCATCAAACACATGTAAGGACTAAAAACTCTGGTTACGCCCCCTGGCATATGGGCCTTTTGCTTTATAATAAGCTTCCTCGCGAAATCAAAAGTGCAAAGACTATGGTCCTCTTCAAATGTAAGCTCCGAGAATTGCTATTGAGTAATTTATTTTACTCTATTGATGAATTCCTTCTTTTTTAACTTTTTGCAATTGTATTGTATTATGTGCATTATGTAGTGTATTATCTTGACGTGTCCTATATTTGTAAAAACAAATCGCCGGACAAATAAAATATATTATTATTATTATTATTACACTTAGTTTAAGGAGTAGTATTATTAGTGTCTGTGATAATAGTGGAGATACACAAGTTTGAGGAGCTATATCTTCTAAAGGAGTAAACATAATTTAATGTAGTGAAATGCATCTGAAACCTTGTTTATTTTTTTGTTAATTGATGTGAACAATTAACAATCAATGTCCACTTAGCTGTGCTTTTACTGAATTTAATTTGCAGAAAGTCATGGTTTTTGGCACATAAAAACTGGTAGCCCATGTTTGAGTGCTGGATATTCTGGTAAATTTCAATCTATTAACTTGCACTTTTAAAGTATGCAAAGTACTCACATAGAAGCAAGATCGCATGTAGAAAACATTTATGTATATTTTTGAAACCCCGGCAGCCAAATTGTACAGAAGGTGACGTGGATTGTTCTATTGTATTGATTTTTCATAATTAGAACACCAATATTTCAATTTCAGACCCATTTATTCATATTCAAAGAGTTACAATATTGCGCATTCCTCCATATTGAACACCACGTGGCGGGATTTAATGACCACTTGAAAACTACAACAATAGGTAAGAACCGGAACCACGCTAGTTTTTAGGACATTCCAGATAAATGGAAGTACGTCAGTAGCGAACCTTCTAGAAAGATGACAATGCATTAGCGATCTGCTTTATAAGCCAACGCACCTTATCATTTGAGGCTGTCTCAAAAATCCAGGTACTGCACGTCCTAATGCTGGATAGTGGACTCACATTCATATTGTACGATTTTCACGACCGAACGCGGTCCTAACTAAGCACCTACGATTAAAGAAGGAGTTTATCTTATGTAATTGGTGTGAAATAAAGATGGAGGGAGTTAATAATATTGCAAAATGTTAGAAGTGAGATCCAGAAGTTTGACGTCAGCCGGAGCAGCCGGGAGAAGCCAAGATTATTACTGCTAGAGAGATGTGGGAGTGGAAGAAACCAAGCGTTGGGGCAAGCCGGGAGGAGCGGAGATTATTACTGCTAGAGAGATGCAGGAGTGAAAGAAGGATCCAAGCGTTGGATGTGGTGTCGGGGATAAAGACGAGACAATAAAACTTACGACAACTGAAGCGAGGTATTTTGAAGGGATCAATTATCCTGATATTGTAAAGGATTTGATTTATGTTGTGTTATGCCCGTATTGAGTGTTTTTATGTGTTGGGCAAGTGATTGATTCATGAGTGAAAAGCATACGCAAGGAAGTTAATCTGTGTTGGTGATGAATGAGTTATATGTGTGATTTAAGTCAAGTGTTTATTAATTTGTTTGTGGGGTGCATACAGTGTAATAACTAAGCTAAACCTCTTACCTAAGATAAACCTCTTATCCCCAGCCTTAACATGAAGTCTGTGAATACGGCCATAATGGATTATATCTGTCACTTTCAGTTATCCAAAAGGGCTTCCCCCTCCATCAGCACAGATAATTAAACCTCTATTTTATTAATAATTAACACTAGAATCCAGCCAGACTGGCTGGAATATGGGCTGAAAAATCCCATGAGAATTCCCATTGCATTCCAGCTTGCACACTTGGTCCATCCAGCAGGATTCCTGAATAGCTCCACCTGGCCATGCTATCTGGGATTAGCAACCATATTTTATGCATCTGATACATATCCCAAAATGTATTAAATACATACTGTATAAAAACTCGTGTAAGAGGCGCACCTTTTTTCCCAGAAATCGCAGCCGAAAATGAGGGTGCGCCTCTTACACGAATATTTTATCTGCCAGCCTTCGAGCCTCGGTCACGATATGAGCGGCGGGCGGCAGCAGTATCGCGGCAGGGCGGTAGTGGTCACTAAACGAGCAGTGATTCGACCTAAGATACGTTCAGAATCAGAAATGGCAGCATATACTGTACTTAGACAAAACCTTATTGGCCAACAATTTGCCACAGAATGAGTATAACGGCAGAGTGGCACAAGAAAAATTTAATATCTGGGATTGGCGGGGAGCGGCAGTAGAGCCGGTGCGGCTCACATCTATCATGGCTGGGTTCGGGCGTTTTCCATATTTAGGAACATAAAACTCAGCGTTGCCACTCCGCTGCCCGTTGGTCGTAACGTGGACGAGGCCTTTCTCAAGCCCCTGGAGAGCTGAGTGACCTTGGTGCTCAGCGTGAGTCATCAAGGGGGAGGGGATCATTCGCTCGCTTGTTCACAGGGGATGCCATCGCCTAAAAACTTGTTGTATGACAAGGCGAGGGTGTGGGGTGCAATTGGGGAACAGCAATTGGCTGCGCGACAAGTACAAACACCGGAATTTTCCACCCCCCTAACTTTCTCATTTTCTGTCACCGGACAACTTTGAGTGACTCAACTGTATGCACCTGCCTTAAGCACAACTGAGAGAATTCTGTGAATATTAACATTTGTGCATGCATCAACATAGGTCAGTGTTGTTCCAAAATGAACAAGGGCAAAAAGTTGTGGTCTTTCACGGCAGCTGAAAAACTTTCTGTTTAAACTCATCAAAGACACTGAGGAAGTAGGACACCGTGCTGCCGGATGAAAGCATAATGTGCCGGAATCATGCATTAGAAGATGAAGGAAGGATAAGGTTGCACTATTCCATACCAATAGGGACAGAAGGTCTTTTTGGGGAAAATCTACGAGCTGTGACAGGACATAAGCGCGCGTGCCACCGTACTGCGACGCCCGTCTCACGAGTAAGTCAGCCGTTTTTATGTAAATCATGCAATTTTTTTATTTTGTCATTCATTGAAGAATTTTGTTGGACCATATTGAAAAAATAAATGCTTTAAATTCCATGGACAGTTATGATTTCTTTCAAAGTTTGATTTTTTTCAGGTTTGGATGTTGTATCGTTCGTTTTTTACGTGGCTGACGCTTGGGTATTTTGCATTTAACGTGTTTGCATTCCCGCTCGTCATCGTTTACAGCAAAATATAATTTGTAAAAGTTAACCACGTTTAAAAAGGCGACTTATAGCCACTAGGACTTGCGCATTAGGAAAACGGTGGGGGAATTCGGATTTATAAATCAGAGCTCGGTGCGACTGTCCGCACTTACCAACTAAACACGAATTGTAGCAAGGTCGGATTTGTTTTGTTTTAATGAATATCAATTACTCCACTCATTCCAAAGGACAAGAAACAATGTAAACATTGTAGGGCTAAGGCTACAAGTGAATACTTGCCTCCGAGGTCCATACATGCCTATGAAAAATGCCGCGAAAATTATAAGAGAATATCGCAAGCGGCTTTGATAATGGCCGAAAGTTCGAAGTAAGGCCCGCAAAACCTCGCAATAGGAGAAAAAAAAGCCCCAAAATTTTTTATTCCAACCTCGACACATAAAAAGAGGGGTGCGCCTCTTACACGCGTTCATACGGTATATCCTCTAGAGCAGGGGTTGATAAACCAGGGTAAATTACCCACGTTTTAAAAAAAGTGTAAAACTGCTAAGTACTTTTATTCCTAAAAATGTTTGTCTGTCCGTTATTCCTGTATTAGGTATGTCTATTTACACAAATCTACAGTTTTACTCCGATTGTGCTGACATTTCGCCGACAGAATAGTTCAAGACAGTCCGAGACAAATTATAGGTTATTTTAAAAATATCACAGGGACCCTTAGGTGGTCGCCTTCACAATACGCTACGTATTTGGTATTGTGCAGTGGTTTCATTTTTCATTTCATTTGCTTTTTAAAATTACTTCCGATGATGATAGAGGGTTGGGATTTATTTACCAAATGGCTGAAAGAATGAATTTTATAATTCTTTCAAGCAATTATCATTTCCATTTTATATTTGTCTGAAAATCGTGTTCTTAGCTGTAAAAACGCACATTTTTCACTGAAATCAACAATAGCATATTTCCTTGACAACCAGATATTTGGTCTTTTAACGCATTTAAATTCACTTTGCTTATTTAAGCTGATTACGAATGCTTAGAATTGGATTTTCTGCTTTGGTTTATTTTTTTGCTTTTTTGAAAACTACTTTCACTCAAGCTAGAGAAGTATAATTTATTTCATCAGATACCCAAAAAGAATGAAGTTTCTCATTTTTTCAATCGATTTTCTCTTACGCATTGTGTTTGTCAAAAAACAGTGCTTTCAGCAAATTATTTCAATAAATACAATAATTAATAACACTAGTCTGTTTTGCCAACTACTTACTAACCCCTCCCCTATTATATGATGAGTTATGAAGGACGCCCCCGAACAACGCCAGCGGCCAGTAATTCCGCTAGTATAGCATAAAGCAAGCACATCGAGTCAACGAAGCTCCTAACAAAGAGAGAATGAAGTTATGACAGACATATTGGGTTTGCTTAGGATCACACGCTGGAAGTGTAAACTTCTTTGACCGATTTATGTTCCAAAATAAATCTGAATAAAAAAGGAAAATAAGGTACAGCTACTTACAAAATAATCGGCCCAATTTCCAACGCAACCCGCACGACAGGCTATTTAAATCCTCGATGTGAAAACACTGTTGCCCCACTTGACTGCCTAACGCAATCGTGTCTAATCGAGCAATTAATGTATACTGATTGTTGAGCAAATGATGTGCCAGAGTGTCCCATTCATCGTGTGTCATTTCTGACCTGTAACTTTAGAAACTTCTGTTAGTGCCACATTGATGAAATTTGGCGCCAGTGTAGAAAAAAATTGTTTTGTAGACTACAAGCGAAGTTTTAGGAAATTGACCCTTTGACCCCAGAATGGGGGTCCAATCCAAAATCCAAATTTTTCTTTCCGGGCTTTCAATATTGAAATATTATAGAAAAAGAAGTCAGATTTTTTTCCGAAACTTTTATTACAAGGGTTTTTGGTCATGGGGAATACGATGAAACCACTTCGTCTTCGGAAACCAATCGTGACTCCAGGAAGGGCCCAGTTAAGGTCTCAGGGGTGACAGAGAGTGAATTTGGGACACAGAAGTGTCGAATCAGGGGTTTAAAAAGGTGCCCAAGTTGATGGTAAGGTTTCTTCTGGCATTGTCTGACCTACAACGGTTGACCCTCACTTACAGGGGTCAAAGGTCACGGGGTGTTGGCAAGCAAATCAAGGCAACAAATGTATTCAATCATAGGTTTAAAATGGTGCTAAATACGATGGTGATATCCTCCAGATCCCTCTTGTCAATCGTTGACCTTTAAGGGTTACGCGGGATCACAAGGTGTCGGCAACAAAATTGGGGCAACAAATGCGTTGAATTCTAGGTTGAAAAGGGTGTCAAAATGATGGTCAGGTCCTCAGATCTCTCTTGTCATCCTTTGACCTCCAAGGGTTACGCTAGGGTCAAAGGTCACGAGGTATAGGCAAGCAAGTCGTGGCAACAAAGGTGTTGAATCATAGGTTTTAATGGGTGCACAAGTCGACTATATGATCCCAAGATCCCTCCACGCATTCCTTGACCTACAAGGGTATGTGTGATTGATCAAGTGTAACCTCTACCAACATTGGGTCATTATGTCACTGTGGCCTTTGACCTTTTCAGCGTCACTTCAGGCCCTCTCAATTTTTTTCATTGGAGGGAGGACTGAATGCGATATTTTCAGCATCAGCAACCTCTCTTCATCAACAACTTTACACATTTTCTACATCATACATCTCCATTTCTCTTTGGTCCTTGTTCATGGTTAATCGCGGGTGTTAGATTCATGATGGAGAACCTTACCCCTGATATCAGGGCCAACATAATCAATATATTTGTCTTGAATCGAAAGTCTGTCTCCTAGACGATACGAATAATATTTTTGCTACACGGTGTCTGCCTTCACAGGACGTAAGTTCAGCTATTGCACAAAGTTTTGGGAGAAAAGTTGTTTCAGCATTGAACACCTCAAGAAGATGGACCACATCAAGTGCCCCTTTGGCGTATCAGCCACACCAGAGCAGAGGCACGCAGTTGTGGCTTTGGTATAGGCATGTCTATCGCATTCCATCTGTCGCTGCGCCGTGTCACTGAACATTTCCAGGACGACGTAGCAACCAATATTGAAGATGCTGAAATTGAAGCCATACAAAGTCAATATGGTGCAGGAGATTCAAAATGGAGACCATGGGAAACGCGTCCACTTCTGCAACTGGGTAGTTGACAAGCTGAACGAAAACCCTATGTTCACGTATCAGGTTGTTATTTCAATTGTTTTGCTGTTTCGTGACAAAATTTTATCTTTTTTTTCTAGTTTGCGATGCGATGATGAAACTTGATATCTTCCAGTTAACCCCAGGTCCCAATCCCACCTCTCATCGTCAGAGGCGAGAGCTAGAGGTGGAATGAGGGATGAAGGGTGGAATGCGTGGGGAAAACAAGAGGGAAAAATACTAATTCTTGGGTAAAGTTAAACGATCGAGGTGCATGACGATGCGGTTTTACAAACTGTAGGCTAGCGTCGGAAAATCAAAACATGGTAATACTCTTTTCGCGTTCATGCATGAAGGGTTGGTGAATGTTATACTCGAGGGAATTTTCCAGTTAGGTCCATGCGTTGCTGCGTTAGGCGTTAAAAAGTCTTAAATTCGTCAAGTATAACTAGGCATTTATTCGCTTGTAGGCCTCCTATTGGAAATAAATCAACAGAAACATACATTGAGCCTTTTTAGACATTATATTTTCTTAAATGGAGGAAGTGTCTACTTTAAAATGGCCATGACACGTAAAATAAAAAGACTGAAACGGCGTTTTCAGGCGGGATGTTGAACAATCTTAACGAGCTTTCATAGACTTTGCGGAAAATATTTATCTTAGTTCTGACACAATAGTAGAACATCGGCGCAACACCATTGAGTTCTTTCAGGGCTACAAGTCACCTATTTCCAAAAAGAAAGTAAATGCGTATCATTTAAAGTTGTTTTTCATCATTGCATTACGCAAGAAAGCTATTTTTTGGAATCACGCCGCATTGTTTACAAAATAAAAGATCTGGCTGACTCTTCTTTCGGCTTCATCAGGGAATAATGCATTGCGTAAATATTATTGTATGATGAATCCAACAGAAGAATTGACGAAAGCTTGAATTTGAAAGAAAAATAAACTGTTAGAACAAAATATTTCTTGGATAACTGGTTATTTTAAATGGAATTTATAACCTTTTTCTATCGGGAAAGTATAAATTTCAAGCTTTCAAGTTTGCTTGTGTTTATCTGCTTTGCGAGATTACGATAACCGAGCTCTGAAAGCAGGTATGAAAACCTATCGGCTTGAGATGCAGAAGTGGATGAATTACGCCGACATCGAATTTGTGACACCATGTTCCGTCCACACTGCTTCTGTCCTATTAGACACATAGCGCCTCGCGAACTCCAGACACGCAACTTTGTGAGCATCTGTAAGAATTTCCTTCACAGCTGCACGCCTCGCCTCAAGTCCAGTATATTTAGGCCTCCGACACACTGTCTGTGGACATGCCCGAACACCAACCGCATCCCTAGTCTCTTCGGCAGTCGGAAAAGGAGTTGCCCTTACGTGGTCCACTATGCGCACGTCCTCCTCTGGAGTAGTCACTTTAGGTCTCCCTGAACTCGCCCTCCTGGAAACCGAATGGGATTCCTCCCACTTCTTCTTCAAATTAACTATTGTCACGTGGGAGACATTCAACTGCCGTGCAATCTCCCGAACTGGCATGTTTGCCATTAGCATTCCTGTCACTCGGTTTCTCCATCTAGGTGTCAACTGCAGCGTTCCACTAGCGTAACAATCACGCACAGTCACTTTTAATTTTCGGTTTACTTTTCCTCCCAGAAACACACCCTTCACCGCGTACACCACACGCTCATCTGGAAACGAGAATAATAAATGGAAACGCGCTCGAAACAGAATGGTGTACCGTATAAACTCGTGTAAGAGGCGCACCTTTTTTCCCAGAAATCGCAGCCGAAAATGAGGGTGCGCCTCTTACACGAATCTGTCCGTTGCAAAATTCCGTCACCCGAGTTTGAAGACTAATATCTCAGAGATGGCTCAATCGATTTTAAAATGAAGTACATCAAATTAAAGCTTGTTTATTTCTGCGTTTATTGATGGTGTACAAAACATTTTACCGTTTATATCGATTTCAGTGTGTGCTTAAAAACAGAATTTTAGCGCATTTTCCCGGGTACCGGACGGATGCATCGCATTTACGGCTTCGTAATAACAACACGGATCAAGATATCGAAATTTCCTTTACAAATATTGTAGCAAAGATCTTTCCTAACAGCTATACGAAGTTTCATATTATTTAATGCATTAGTATTTTAGTTATAGATGCAAATGCACGGGTCCGTTATTTTCCGTTCCGCGCATCCCTGAAAACCGCCGTTTAGACCTTCTTCAAGCTCTCGACTTCATCATCATGAATCCACTTGTAAAATCTTAAAGGAATTCGTTGGTTAATCAATATCGATTAACATTTATTTTGGAAAAAGCGCGTTCAACTGCCAGGAGCATGCACGGAAGAGAAAGGGAGAGGCGCGCGCTGTTGCTCAGTCGGAGGGCTATCCGTAAGGCGCGCGAGGGAGTCTACTACAGGCATTACCTGCGGGGGAAAACTAGTTGTCTTTTCTCTGTGCATGAGTCATTTGGACTCGGTAAATAGTGGCATAAAGTGTGACGCGGCGTTCGGGCACACGGCACGCGGGCGTTCCTCCGCGTTGTCTTGTAGAGGAACACCCGAAAGCCGTTACCAATATGGAGTAACGCCGCGGAAACCTCAGATCCAAGTGAATACTTACCTCCGGGGTCTATATATGCCTATGAAAAATGCCGCGTAAATTATAAGAGAATATCGCAAGCGGAAGGCTTTGAAAATGGCCGAAAGTTCGCAGTTAGGCCCGCAAAACCTCGCATTTAGAAGAAAAAAAAACTCAAAATTTTTTCTTCAACTTCGACGCACAAAAAGAGGGGTGCGCCTCTTACACGGGTGCGCCTCTTACACGCGTTTATACGGTATTTTAGCACATAGCAACAACATATCCCTCTCTTTTGTTTTGGGGAAAGAAAACCCTCCTCGCCGCCGATGAGCTTCCACAACAGGGCCTTAGCTTCAGTTCAGGTTTCATTCGGGTTCTCTTGCTTCTGAGGTCGCCCCGCCCGCCCCACCCGGACTCTATAGCGTTCAGCAGTCAAGTGGGGCGACAGTGTTGTCACATCGACGATTTAAATAGCCTGTCGTGCGGGTTGAGTTGGGAGGTGGTACGATTTTTTTGTAAGTAGCTGTACAATAACTTTTAAAAATTAATATTCCATTTATGTAAATTTTATTTTTTGTTGACAAAATAGGTATTTATCTGAAAAATAGGTATTGTACATACGTCTGAATAATATAACACTCATCTATATCTCTTATGTTAATTATATTAATATTCTAATTATTCTAATTAACAATTCTCATCATCGTTGGTTACATCTTCAATCACCATTTCCTCATTTTCTCGCATGTTATTTTCATTATTCTCATGAATAATTTGACTTATTTCATTACTATTTCTACAGAATTCTAGGAAAGAAACTATTGGCTTATGATAACTAAATTAACTAATAACCTTTGAATTTCAAGATTCGGTAAAGAATACGAACAGGGAAATATGGTACGCGATTTAAACGGTCACTTTTTCCCGCTTACCGCTTGTCCTACCATCTGGTGGCAGTTAAGCGCACTGTTGGGACAGCGGTGCTGCCGTTTGACGACGGTATTGGAACTACGTCGCCGAAGCAAAAAGTGCGGTACGGTACGTGACGTGAGTTTGCTCTTTTTCCCCCCATGATGCCAAAAGTGCCCCCAACAAAGTCCAAAAGAAGTTATCACTTCAAAAAACATGGAAATCATACCATTCTTGCCATAAGTCCTTGAGGATCAAGAGAGCTGAGACCATTGTTGGATGCTGGCGAGTGGACAGGAGACGGCCTGGTGTATATGTGGGGCAGGGCACATGCTAGGATCCAAACTTGGGAGACGGGCAACATGTCGTTGTCCTCTCCACTCCTCGATGGGTCCTCCTCGTCACTTACACTCCTCCGACCGACAGCTTTCGGGGAATGAGTAGTGGGCGTTACTCTTCCAGGCGGCGACTCACTCCCATGAGCCGCCAAGTCCGGAAAGGTAATGGTCCTCTCCAACACTGGAGTGCTTAAATGAATACCTTGATCCTGGAATGAATAAAACAACGTTTCAATGGAGAAAATTAGATGCAAAACTAGGCATTGCATCCTTGTGCTTGCAATTATGAATTCCTCACGAGGCCAATTTTCCGGGATGTCATCCCCGTAGATGACCCAGAGGACATCATGGAAAATTGGCCAAGCCTATTCCACCACTCCGCGGAAGCCTTCATCAATATGAATTCCTCGCATTAGTAAGAACAGCCAATAATAAAAATTAGTGCTTCTATCCTCATTAAGAAAGGGAACTTACATGAAGGGTTTTTTACATGGAAGCTTTATAGGGTTTCTTCATAAAATAAAGGTCAGCATCAAAGGAACAAACCACAGATATTCCTTATTTAGTACAAGAGATATGTTCCAATGAGTAAAGAAATGCAAAGAACAAGAGCATTTTAAAATATAAAATGCTTAAAATATTCTATTTAAGAGCCATTGAAATACAAAGTTTCTATTGTAGACATTCATTAATATTATTATCTTCAAATGAAGTTGGAACACAAAGAAATTTGATAAGGGGAATAAAGATTGCAGCCCACAAAATTATAATCCCTCCGGAGAACCTGTTTTTCTAAAGGCCTCGCACAACCCTGGTGAAAATAAACCGTGATGGACAGTGTGACAGACAGTGTGACAGAAGTGTGAACACAGTGTGCTAAGAATGTGACGAGCATGATTACAGTGTGACCACATTGTGAATGCAGTGTGCCAATAGTGTAAATTGGGACTCAAAAAAGTGCAGAAAGTGTGATGGACAGTGTGACGGTAGTGTTTTTTTTTAAAAAGAGGGAAGTAAAAATGCTCTTTCGCACGCACTTACACCACACACAAGGATAAGTACGACATTGGGCTCGGTCTGGTCTCACGAAGTCACCCAAGGGTGAAGGACCACGGGTTCCTGGATGTATCAGAACACGGCGGGAGTAAGCCCCGGCGACCCATACCAAGTAAAAAAACTACCCTCTATACATCCAAGCCTAATCCCCCGTGGGACTGCTGTCAGGTATTACTACGCAGGGTAATTGGCGGTAGCTATTGCTAGCTCTTTCATCTGTTTAGCAGCATCCCTACTCCCCCCTCCTTGCCAAGGTGTTGGCTGCAAGATTAGGGGTTCGGGGTGCTCTTCTTTCTTCTGGTCTTTTCTCTTCTACTCTTCTTTCTTCAGATAATCTCTCTTCTTACTTCTATATTCTGTCTTCATTCTTCTATCTTCATTCTTCTTCCTTCTACATTCTGTCTTCATTCTTCTTTCTCTCATGCTCTTCGATTCGTAGGTCCTTTAGAACTTTCGTTACGAAGATATTAACTGCTCTCCACACCTACTTTGATGACATCATCACCTCTGTCAAACTTTCTGGAGAAATACTCTGTTTTATCATCATTTCTAGCTCTTTTCGCACTTCATCGTATCTAGGGCACGTGAAGAACACATGCTCCGCATTGTCATCAACTCCTACACAGGATGGGCACTCCGGAACCTCCTCTTGCTTAAATTTGTAGAGGTAGGCTCGATAGCACCCATGGCCTGATAGCATCTGTGTTAGGTAATAGTTGACCCCACTGTGACTGCGATTCAGCCACTTGTCAACTTGGGGAATCAACCGGTGCGTTCATCTGCCCTTAGTCGAATCATCCCAACTTTTCTGCCACCGTGTTAAGCTCCTTTTACGTTCTTCAGCTGCTCTTCTTTTTTCTTATCTTTCAGGTCTCGTAGGTCTTTCCTTGGTTGGAAGATCTCCTTCCGTTCTTCCGCTAGTATCTTGATTGGCAGTAGTCCTGAGATGACTTCTGTTGCTTCTTTTGACACCGTGCGGAATCCACTTGCTACTCGTAAGGCACTTAGCCGATGTACGGACGTCACTTTCTTACTCGTGCTCTGGGTCGCGAGTGCGTCCAAATGGCAATGCCATACGTCAGGACTGATGTGGTAACTGACATTAGGAGTGCTCTCCTCTTCTGCTTTGGACCTCCGACATTGGGCATAAGCCGTGATAGAGTCTTCCCAACTGCAGCTGTCTTTGTGCTCGCATTCTCAACCTGCGCTTTAAAGTTCAGGCGGGAGTCAATCTGCACGCCGAGGTATCGTAAAGACGGCTGGGTGGTAATTCGATGCTCTCCCACTTTCAAGGTTACGGTCTCAAGGGTCTTCCTGCTGGTGACTAGCACGGCTTCTGTTTTGTGTTCGGTCAATTCTAATCACATTTGCTCCATCCATTCTCTACATATCTCAAAGGAGACATTGAAGAGGTGGGTAACCTCATCCAGGTGCTTCGCCACGATAACCATTGCGACGTCCTCAGCGAACGCCACTTTTGTCACTGCTCTGGGGCCTTTGAGTCTCACAAGGAGACTTATCCAAAATGATGTCAAGAACCAAGATGAGACCTTTTTTAATGTGATAGTAGACTATTAGATAGGAATACGGTTGATGGGCTCTGGCTCCATTCGCCCTGGTTCGAGAGAAAAATGTATTAGAAAAACTACAGAAACCTGTTACGCGCAATATATTCAGTAAATCTATCAACTGAAATTAATATCCTGTTAGGCTAGGGGTAAAGCATAGGATTCATAGTAGCTTGATGGACATTGGTTCAGGGTTTGAACCTTGAAACTGGAATATTTTTTCTTGTTTTCTAACTTTTACATTTTCAGTAATATTTATCAAAATCTTTAAACCTGTTGTTTTTAAGTAATATTTAATTTTTTTCATCTTTGCAAATAATAGAAAATGCACTCGTCACTAATATTGATAGCTAACTCACCCTTTCCTCGCATATCGTACAACCAAGATATATTCAAGCGGACTAGACAAGGCGGTGGTGCTGATGCCAACGTTAAGGAATCTTAATTCGGAATTGAGAAAATTTAAAATTGACACCAACGAGGAAGGTCCCAGGTTCGAGTCCTGCTGCGAGTAGTTTTTCTAATCTTCCAATCCGGTCGATTTGGAGTAATCCAAATGCTTATCTTCGCAATTGCTGCTTTTGCTATACCTAATTTGAAGAATTTAAGGAAATAGGTTCCTGAAAAATGTTTATAGCCAACTAACCCTTGCCTCGGATATCGTTATGCGAAGAATTTATTCAAGTGAATAAGTTGATCTAGAGTTGTTCAATTTTAATATAAAGAAACTTCCAATTCAAAAACTTTCGTAATTTTCATCTTTAAAATTCAGAAGGGAGTGATTTTAAAAATACTCCCTATGCGGGCATTCAATAGTGGGACCCGTGGAACTGATTTAGCTTTCCGAAAACTCTCCAAAATCAGCAAAGCCTCTGTGTAACGGTACATGCCAGGGCCTTCATAGCGGTACATTAGTGAAAGGGTGCTCTGTTTGTATTTTCCCGTCGTTGGCAGTAGTTCGAGTCAAGCTCTTCATCAGTTCACAGTGGAAGTCCAGCATTTGGAAAAGAATTTTTAGTAGTGAAATTACTCTGCCAAAGAGTTTCTTTCAGTGAAGGGGAAATGGATTCAGCTCTGGAACCATCAAGTAGAAGTGACATAGCCGATGGTTCTTCAACTTATAAACCCACTTTTTGCAAAGATGTAACTGAAGCTGTTCGTTATTTTGAAGGTAGGCAGATAAAAATTATTTCCATAACGTTATTCAAAATATATGTTTTATCGTGATTCATTATTTTAAGAATTCTATGCAATAATAAATAAGCATTTTATTAAATTAAAGATACCCTGCGTGGGATGAAGGTTATTGACGACCCAAAAAACGCTTCTGTATCGCTACGGTCTAAATTCATCAGAGAGGAAGCTGTAAGTAGGTTCCTTGATCTTCTCGACAAATTTAATTTCGAAGAGATAGATGAGCTGTTTACCTACAGTAAGAAGAGCTATGACTGTAATCTCCAAGTGACGGAAGGGAGTACGGAAGTCGTGCACGAAGAAAGATCCAGTGGGGACTCGTCACCGACGAATGAGAGTGAATATGAGCCGAGCCCCAAGAAGTCACCATATCACCACATTCCTCTGGATTTTAAAATAAAAGTAGTCAATTTATCAAAGGAACATCCTAATTGGAGTACTTCAACCCTTCGCCTTCAAGGATCGATGCGGTTGAAATCCAAGGGAATGCTGGCAATTTGGGAGAAAGATGTTAAATGTGGAGGAACGAAACTCGACTAGCTGGACATGATAGATAGATGGGTGCATGATCGCTTTGTGGAAGCCAGAAATAGAAACCAATCAGTGACGACTAGGACTTTGCAGGAGTGGGCGATTTCGGCATCATTTCAGCACATATCGCCAGATTTTGAATTATCTCCAGGTTCAACGTGGGTTTCATTTTTCAAGAAGAGACACCGAATCGTGCAATGCAAATTCATGAAATACGTATCTACGAGCAAGCAAGCGTCGATAGATGACATTTTACAATCTGCACTAAAATTTCAAAAACAAGCGAACCCAAATTTATTTAATTTGGCGTAATAATACTGAAGTGCTAAAATAAAAATACATACTGTTTTCCACTAAATATTAATGTTTAATAAACTTATTTACCTACTTCACTATTTTCCTGTTAATATTTAAACAATCTAAAGTATTGGACTTTCACAAAAAGCACTCCTTTTCCTTTTTGTCGGCCTCGGTGGCGGCAGGGTAACGTCCTCGCCTGCTAACCCAAAGGTCGCGGGTCCGAATCCCACCTGGGGAGGATTTTTCACTTCCCAGGACATGGTTGTTTGTGTTCTCCTTTATGAATTGTTAATACACCTGATGTAAAGGCCCAATGAGTGGCTGTTTTCGGGGGTGTTGTCAAATAAAAATAAAAAAAAATAATAATAATTTTTTAAGTTTTTTTTTCAAGTATCAGATTCACGACGGCTTTGGTGTCATGTCTTATGAAAAAAATTTCCTGTATCTGATATTACTTCTAAACGGCTAACGTTTCTGGCGGACATAAAGCCCAAAGAAGGGAAACGCAAATATGTAATATCGCGCCAAGAGGAAGAGCGGAAGAGGTAGCAGAAAAGGGTTTTTGGGGGACAAAGAAGAGGATTAAGGGAGAAGGGAAGTGACCGGTTGAAGTATGTACCTACCACCGAAACCATTGCAAACCTTTTAACATTGTTAGACTGAATCTCATGGTCAATGACCCAAACCCATGCAGACCAGAAAACAGTTTTAAGTTAGCCAAGTGGGGTCTGCCTGGCACAGGTCCGTGCGTACCTGTCGTAAGTACTCCCATTATAAGACCGTTGATATTTCTATAACAACAACTCGAAGGCATTCAATCTGTTCTGGCGTAACTTTGTGGAAGTCCATTTTCAAATAATGACAAGGTCAACTCTGTGGATTTAAACATAGTTGACCTTGTCATTATTTAACTCGAAGGCAGTTGAAATTCCTCCACCCTCGGTTATTACGTGTTCAAAGAAACTTGTTTCACAAAACCATTCTATTAGCCATTTTTACTATCAAATTAACCTTTATCTTACGAGGTTTTTCACCGGCTGTATACCTAGACTACCGAGGTTTTTTAAACTTTTTGCCACTAAAACTTAGTTTTAGAAAAAAAATTATAACAAGAAAAGTATTTGTTGTATCACAATAAAATAAAAAGTGCTTAATAGAGTTTTTACAGGGCTTTCATGTGAATTGATTTTATAGGGATAGTAAATTTATCAATATTTTAAATCAAAGTTTAATTATTGTTTAAGTAAAACAATTTAAATTGCTTTCGAGGGTGAAGGTTTTTTTGCCAAAGAACAAGTGATTCCTATAAAAAAATGATGTAACACAACGCCATTAGTTCAATTTAAAGTTTTCAAGTAATGGAATGGTAAATAACCATAAAAAATGGAAAATATCCAAAGTATTACAGCTTCCTTTTTCCGAGAGTCGCCGTTTTTCTCTTCCAAACACTATGAAAGACAAATTTTTCACCCTAATACTTTTATGTTTTTTGCATTATAAAATACTTAGTTAATTATAATTAATTAATTTTTAGTCTGCTGTTCTTGTTTTATTCCTTCCTTTTAGACAATATTTTACCGGATTTTCGATGTAATTACGTTCAAACTCATGTTTCGTAGTAATGTTATTTTCGTGTTCCGAAAGTCTAAGAAAATTTCAACATAGAAAAAAAATGTTTGTATCCACATTATGGATATTAATCCAACACGCACACCAAGCAATAGATGCGACACAAATTGGTTGTTTTTAGCCATTGATGGACCACTTCTAGCTCACTTTAGTGGACCGTTCCAATTGCGTCATAAGTGAAAAACCGCAGTCGGTGTTGTGTGCTGAGCGGTGATGTAGTAGCTGATGCTGTAGTAACTCACTCTAACCCTTTCTTTTTACAGACAATGTCTCCAAAAAGAAAGGGTTAGAGTGAGGGAAAACATTCTTGATAAAGAAGGGGGAAGAGATAGGTGGAGGATGGGAGGGGGAGGTAGGGGTAATAGAGAGATATGAAGAAGTGAGATGGAGGGAGAGAGATGGAGGCTCAAGATACTGCTGAGGGTTGATGATAAAACCTAGTTCGTACGGCAATATTTTTTATATTTATGATACGAAAACATGAGTGCACCTTGCATACGGAAATTTACTGTAGTTCAAAAACTTAATTAGCAAATTTGGCAATAAAACCATATTTATGAGAAGTCGTGTAAATTTCGTAAATACCTGCACATTTTCCTTTGAGCTGAATATTATCATAGTGATGTCAGCCAGCTACACATTTCATATATTGACAATTGTGCGATAGATCATGAAAAAGAGGTCTACACACAGCCCAAGTTCACATTCCGGGCACCAAAGTTTTGTTTCTTAGAAATATACTGATGAAAAATGACTCGTCCTTTGAACGACACAATCACCGCGTTCCAAAATAACTTTGTTTCCAAAAAATAATTTGACAAAATCTAGGGGACTATTCTCTATCGTGAGTGGTGCTTGATTTTTATCTGATCAATACGATGGTCCGGTGGGCGCATGCACTCTTTGCTTGAAAGTCCGCAACGGTAAACACCAGGAGGGCTCAACATCCGTGTCACTGTCTCCATCACAACTGCTCTCTGTCAGAATTTCTATACCTTCCTCTTCTTCCAGAAGTTTACTTCCAGAAGCTATATTACTAGAACTACAATATTACATACTAATAATATTGTCTCAAAAATACTCATGCCATAGCACACAACACTCTTGAACAATCAGTTTTAGGAGAGACTGTCTCACCGAGCCAGTCCGAGATGATATGAAAATGTTAGTCACAACAGATTTGCAGACAGGAAGGACTTCGAAGTGTATGTATGCAGAAAGGCTCGCATGCTATCAAAGGTATCATTCAGCATCCGGTTATCTTGATTTGTGCTCACGTAAAGATTCCCTTTCCTCCTTACCAGCGAGATAAGCAAACTCGAACAAAGACGATGAGTCATTCAGCGGACAGATGATCCAGCGGAACCTATTACGTGTATGGCAATAAGGAAAAAACCTCTCATGAAAGTGAGATGCTCCTATCGTTGAGTTCTTTCTGAGAAGATAAGGATATAATTGGGCTATATATCCTCCGCTGTCATGTCAAAAGGATGAAGTTTCCTGGTCTCACACCAAGTAAACAAACCTAGAGTAATGAGATACATCATTTAGGCGAAAGATGGTCGAACAAAATCTCATTATCTTGACATAACCAAGAAAAAATTCTCATGATAGGAGGACCTTCTATATTCTGAATGCTTCTCTTATAGCAATATATATCTTTGTGCGGTCTATAACTTCATTTGTACTGAGGAAAGTATTTGGTTCCCTCCTCATACAAACAGCAAGCAAACCTTGTTGATGGGAGTTGGATTCTTCATGTGATATTACGTCAAACAACATATAATACCGTGAGATATCCACAGAAAAAAATTCAGATGAAAGAAAGATATATTCTTAGTCGAATGCTCCTACAAAAATATGACTTTCTATCATTTGATAGTCCCAGGGGCCTAGAGAGTGAAAGGAGAACACAGTGTGCCATATGAACACGCTTGGAAGTCTAGCAATATTTTTTTTGTGCCGGAGAGACACGCTCGGTTGATAAAGGTTAAGTCTCCTTGACTTCAAAGTAAACAACTCTGGATTGACATATTCACTTGAATAAATTCTTCGCATAACGATGTCCGAGGCAAGGGTTAGTTGGCTATAAACATTTTTCAGGAACCTATTTCCTTAAATTCTTCAAATTAGGTATAGCAAAAGCAGCAATTGCGAAGATAAGCATTTGGATTACTCCAAATCGACTGGATTGGAAGATTAGAAAAACTACTCGCAGCAGGACTCGAACCTGGGACCTTCCTCGTTGGTGTCAATTTTAAATTTTCTCAATTCCGAATTAAGATTCCTTAACGTTGGCATCAGCACCACCGCCTTGTCTAGTCCGCTTGAATATATCTTGGTTGTACGATATGCGAGGAAAGGGTGAGTTAGCTATCAATATTAGTGACGAGTGCATTTTCTATTATTTGCAAAGATGAAAAAAATTAAATATTACTTAAAAACAACAGGTTTAAAGATTTTGATAAATATTACTGAAAATGTAAAAGTTAGAAAACAAGAAAAAATATTCCAGTTTCAAGGTTCAAACCCTGAACCAATGTCCATCAAGCTACTATGAATCCTATGCTTTACCCCTAGCCTAACAGGATATTAATTTCAGTTGATAGATTTACTGAATATATTGCGCGTAACAGGTTTCTGTAGTTTTTCTAATACATTTTTCTCTCGAACCAGGGCGAATGGAGCCAGAGCCCATCAACCGTATTCCTATCTAATAGTCTACTATCACATTAAAAAAGGTCTCATCTTGGTTCTTGACATCATTTTGGCAATGTCTCCTTGTCAGTAGCCCATCATACATGACGTTCCAAAGCAGCGGTCCAAGCACCGAACCTTGTGTAACTCCTCCAGTTACATGATACTCCTTAGGACCTTCATCGGTGTCATACCTCAGGATTCGGTCTTTGATGTTGCTCCTCACCATCTTCTGCATGTATCCAGGGACACCCATTTCAGAGACCACCTCCATAATATGATCCCATCTGGCCAAATTTAATGCGTTTTTTATATCTAACGTCACGATGAGGCAGTACTGTTTCTCGCCACTCTTCCACCTTTTGCCAGCTATTGCCTCTCTTGCCTTATTTACGATGAGACTGATGGCGTCGAGAGTGTCACGGCTCTTCCGCAGTCCGAATTGGTTGTCAGATAGATGTCTCTCCGATACTTCTTCGATTCTCCCATAGGTTATACGCTCGAAGATTTTTCCTGCCGTGTCAAGCATGCAGAGTTGACGATAAGACGACGGTTCGTCCGGTGGCTTCTTTCCTTTAGGGAGGAGAACTAGTCTCTGCCGCTTCCACTGAGTGGGAAAGGTTCCTTCCCTTATGCACCTGTTGTGGAGATGAACATGGAGAGGAACATCTCCGGTACTTCCTCTATGGCTACTTTCAGTGCAATGTTGGAGATGCCATCCAGCCCGGGGGCTTTCGAGATACCAACCTTGGAGCACGCTCCCTTTAGTTCCTGGAGTGTCACTGCCGGTATATCATTTTCATCGCATTGCTCGGTCAGGTCGTCGTAATTTGGTCGCTGTGGAAACAGCCCCTTCACGATCTTTTGTAGCTTTTGCGGACACGTGGGTGGGGGCATTGCCTGGCTCTTTAGTTTTTTCATTACTACCATGTATGGTCTACCCCATGGATCAATGTCGACCTCTTCTAGTACCTCCTCCCAACATTTCTTCTTACTGGTCTTGATCACCTTAGCCATCTTTCTCCGGGCTTCTTTGTAGATCTTTTCCAGCTCAAGGTAATTGGGCTTACGCCTATTCCTTTTAGCTTGTCTTCTTGTTCGGATGCATTCTTGATGCAACGCAGCTATTGTGTCGTCCCACCAGTATACAGGTAAATGTCTATTACCTTGTCCTTTACGGGGCATCGTTATGTCACATGGCTTGGTGTTCCGCCTCTTAACCTCCTTCACCTCTTCGGTTGCATTTATTGCGATGACCGGCCTTCTCTCCAGCGCTGCTGTAAAAAGGTCGCGGTCAAAAGCACTGACCTTCCATCCAACCACGTTGATCTTTGCAGAAGGTGGGGCTCTCCTTGACCTGGCAGTAGACACCTCCCAATAGAACAGATGGTGATCACTGAGGTGCAAGATGTCTGTTACCTCCCAGGCATTGTTATTGTCTGAAGCGAGACTTTGACTGACGAAGGTGAGGTCCACAATTGAACCTTTGCCTCGTTTCTCGAAGGTCCATTAGTTCCCTGTATTTAACAACACTAGATCTAGGCTGGCGAATGCTTCTAGTAGTGCCTGGCTTTTGTGGTTCGTCTCCTAGCTTTCCCAGTCGACTGACCACGCGTTGAAGTCTCCCGCAATGGCCACGGGAGAGTGTTTCCTGGTGTCTTCGGTTAGCCTATCAAGGAAGTCTGCAAATTCTCTCATGTCATAGCTAGGTGGCGCATAGCAGTTATAGAAGTGAATGTCTTCAAGCTTGGCCCTTACGAATCCTCTTTGTGCTTTCTCATTGGTACTCTGGAATGGAAGGCCATTGCACGACCAGATAATTGCTTTTCCGGTTGAATCAGAAATCCATTGCCATCTTTTGTGCATCCTGTACGGTTCAGAAATTAGCAGCAGATCTGGTTTCACTTCTGTCACAGTCTGGACCAGGAGGTCCTGTGCTGCCTCGTAAATGGTTCAAGTTTTGCTGCATCACTCTCATCTTTGTTTGTTCGTTCGCCTTTGCGTCTCCTCTTTAACGACCAAACATTTGAAACTGCCGGCTGCTACGTTGTCGCAGTCGTATTGTTTCTATCTTTCAATGCACAGGACACACACCTTGCGTTGTTTGGGCACTGTGCTACATTGTGACCATCGTCTCCACACTTAATACAGAGCTTGGATCGGTCGATGTCGCTCTTGCATTGGTTTGCAATATGCCCTACGTGCCGGCATTTGTAGCACTTGCGGGGCTTGTTCACTTCTCGGATGGGGCAGTTCACCAGGCCTATTCGCATCTTTCCCCGTTCTCCCATGATCTTTCGTGCAATCTCTACTGGACGGTACAGTGTGTGGACACTGTGCACATAGTGTTTGTACACTGTGTGCACAGTGTGAGGACACCATGGACACAGTGTGAGGACACTGTACACAGAGTGTGCATACACTATGGCTAATACCCTTGCACAGTATGCAGCACGTTGTGGTCACACTGTCCATCATGCTTTAATGGGAGCACAGTGTCCACCCAGTGTGCATACACTGTGACTAATACACTTTCACAGTGTGCAGCACATTGTTGTCACACTGTCTGTCACAGTATATTTTCACCAGGGAAGATACTGACAGAAACATCTAAAGGCAGTGATCTACATCATTTACATTTAGGCCTTGCCAAACATGCTATGCTATCTAGCATTTCACCGGCTGGTGAGCCGTTGTGATTAATGTTGCATAAAAAATGGAGATACGCTTGCAACAAACAATTTAAAACAATGTATGTAAATGATAGAAATGCTATTTTATGATGTGCACATCACAATGAAACCTTTCTTTTATGTTTTTGAAGGGACCACAAAAAATAAGTGCAAAATCAAGAAAAGTGTAATATGGGAAATGAAAATACCTATGCACTCAAAAAATGATGCATTAATTACACTTTTGGTATTCCACCAAAATATTTAATGCTTAAATTAAACAATAATGTCTGAATAATCTGAAACAAGAGAACATATAAAATATTTTTTTAAGAAAAAACCCTCGAAAACAGAGGTTAAAATACAATATGGAAGCTTTTTAACTAATAGACAGCAGTATGGAACAATTTAACTAATAGGCAAAAGGAAATTAACAATTATTTGCAGTAATTCAGAGAACATGATAAACAATAAACTTAAATGTAAACAGAAAAGATAATTTATATGCATTTCTACGGAGTAATGTTGGAATAACTAAAGTGTTGCGATCGTCTAAATCAGCTACAATTACGAGAGACACAGATGGGTACACCGTCTAGCAGCAAATGTAGGGAACTAAGTGAATGTTGTCGCTACTTGTCTTTCTTACTTGTGTAGAGAGAGAATGGGAAAAATGAAGTTGTTGTGTGTTCCCGCCAAGCTATGGAGGTGTTTGCTTTCACTGACTCCCTGTTGCGAAAGTGCGTTTCTGGAAGTATTTAGGCGTGTTTAGTCCCAGAAAATATCTGCTGCTGACAAGTAAAACAGGCATAACGAGACTTCAAAGAAGTTAAGATAAAAGAAGCTAAAAAGGAAACTTGCAAAAAAAACTGCACCATGAAAAACAAATGCTTGCACTAAAAATTAATTTAGAAAAATAAGAGAAAGCTGAATTTTTCCAGTAAACCCCATTTAATCAATTAATTAACAATAGAGTAACTTAAGAAATGGGATCCGAAATCCTGATTTCAGATTTCAGAAGGTAAGAGGTCATGATGAGAGCTACCTTCTCACTGATGAAATTTTTTAAAAAGGTTTTATACGACATACTATGATGCATTTGAATATCACAATTGATACAGCTACTTAGTGCCCGAGTGATTTATGCATTTAAATGAAGACGAGTCCATAAAGCAAATAAAAAATATACGAGATCAAAAATTTAATGGCACATTTGAATCGAGCTACCCACACAAGTCCTTCCCTTGACTCCTCAGAAATACTTACCAGATTTTTTGGTTCCGCAATGGTTCTGTGAGCAGTGCTCATGCAGTGAATCACATACTTGTGAAGTCCAAGGAGAAGGCGGGGACAGTGTTGGATTATCCAGCGTGCCAGAAAAGACACAGACAGCTGTTGCTTCCTGTGAAACTAATAATAGTAATTAACATTAAAACATTCAGAAATGGAAGAGATTTTTTGCAAGAACATCATTGATCATGTAATTATTGCCTCTTTCGTTTATATTATACATTCATAAAGATGAGGTAATGTCGGTACATTGTAAACAATGCTATGGAAGTTATACTGCCCCATTGAAAATTACCACCTTTTAGCCCTCAGGGTGGCCACTCACTCACAGTCCTGTGACTACCCTGTCCATTCCTAATATTAGAAAAAAAATTTCAAATATTGAAATTTCAATCGTAACTTTTTTAAACTTTGCTTGTAGTTTTACCTTTCGAATCATATAGAGATAGGTAAACAAACCACTGGACTTATTTTTTAAATTGAGAAATTGCAAACAAAATGCTTTTTGTTTTATCCTTCTAAGATAAATACTTTTATAGTCATAGACTTTTATGTAAACAATTACAAACGCAAAAATGGGCTTGTGTAACATTATAAAAATGGCTGCCCAAGGTACACTGCTTGAGATAAAAATTTGAAAAAAATAGTTTTAATGCCTTAAGACATATGAGTGAAATAACTAGGAAATTTTCAATTTTTTTTTTTTTTTAAATTGGTCGTGCAACCACCCTTGGACCACTTCAAGTGGATTGATCCAGAAATAAATCTCCTGGTGTTCCAAGGTACTCTTCTGTTTTTTTTTCCCAGTCACTTCGCAGCCAGTTTCGGGCAATTTTAATGCATTAAAATGGGGAATTGATACAATATTGGTCATTAACTACAGAAGAAACTCGAAATTACGAAGTCGATGAGACCAGAAAAATCGGTACTTCGTATTATCGAATTTGGTATGAACCATCAACAACATCACGATTAAGCTATTTTTTAGTTTCCTTAAATTAAGATGTACTCCCCCGACGTACTAGCATGATTCACGAAGTTATAATTCATGAAAGTATATTGAAATGTGCATTCATGCCTACAGGGTGTACACAGTTGAACACAACTACTAATGTGTTGGAGTTTGATTCTTCCGATTTTTGGGATTTCCACCACGTCGTTCCATCTTTTTGCGGCAGTAAGCCCAAAAATTGGAAGAATCAACCTCCATCTAAGCCCCGTAGAAATTTACATCACAACAACAACTTACTTGCCATTCTTTTTTTTCCGTTCCTTTTTTGCCTTGCTTCCATCGTTGTAGATGGTAGTGCAAAACTACCAACCTCCCATAGCTAATTGAAAACAATTCAACAACCCATAGAAAATATGCATTAGCCAATTTGAGACATTATATAGCTGTGTATGCAATGGGTGAGCCAAATACATCATCAAACTTACATCCTAACTATATTTTTATATGTACTCTACTAATCATAAAAATGTTGAAAAAGAGAAGCTGTTGAGAAAATATGGTCACTCCTTTTCTAGATTTTAACTCCCAAATCTTCACCAAATCTCCACAGGTGAACACTATCAAAAGAGAATCACGGGCGTTAAAGAGAACTTTAACGTCAACTTTGAGTTTAGAACATTAGTACATACATCGGTTTCAATGGAAGTGTTTACGACCATGAATAAAACATAAACCATGAAATTCAATCGTCATCTTCTAACTTCAGCCAGTCACAACTTCAACGTTTATGGCCAAGTTTTGTGAAGTTTGACATTCAGTGGCAGAAATTATCTATATTTTTGTAACTGTGCATCATTGCTGCATCAGTGGACATGATGGGTATTGCGATAGTTCAAAAAAATCCACATTCCTCTGTCATTAAAACCACACCCATAAGTGAGCAGTGGAAATCCTAAATTTGTTCATAAATTATTTATCTTTTACTTAAACCAACAAATGGATAAAAGTGATAACATTCAGAATTGAGTATTTTAATAATATTAAAAAAAAATACTTCGTTGAAAAACCATGCTCATATTCAAGTGTACTAAAAAGTAAATTATCTTGGACAATTAGTTAATTTAACTCAATGACTAGCAGACCTGCTTTGCGGTATAGTCTCTGTCTGGTGTACTCTTGAGGTGAACTTGGCGTTTTTCCTTTTCTTTACAATACTCAAGTGCGGAAGCAGTGGGAAATGTGGCTAAATGAGTGTTTATTTAATAGCTCGTAGGCTTCCGCGGATGTAGTGTTGACTGTTTCTTTTTTCGGGATTCATTCCGCGATGTTTTTTTTACAATTTTAACATCCAGAATGAATCCCAAAAAAAGAAACAGTCGAGTGCATATGTTTCCCAAAAATGAAAGAACATTCAGAATAATTTTTATTCCCCAAAACAGCAATTGCATTGTAACCTATTTAAGTGAACCCCCGAGTCCTGAGAATGATAGACTCCGCGGAAAACCAGCCGGCTATTGGGGGCTACCCTAACGCACAATGAAAGTGGACCCGGGAGTCCTGAGAAAGATAGACTCGCTCTGAAAATGTGAACCCGGGAGTCCAAAAAACTTGAGTCCCCGGAATCTAACTAAATTTAAAATCTCAAAAACCACGGTTTTTTGCATTTTTCTTTGCACCACCTACTGCTAAAAATCCAAAACTACTACGAAATCATACAGACAGAGAATCCACATTTAATGCACCAAACCTCGTTTCTCTATCTCAAGAATTGAGAGAGAAATGAACAAAATGGATGCACAGAATGACTTTCGGAACAGAACATTCGCAAGTGGGTTTGATTTCGACAGCGCCAGCAACAGAGCTGACTGCGAGTAGACAATGTGATGCGGGTCGCGTAGTATTAGGATAAAGAAATGTAAAGAGTAAATCATTTGATTTTAGTTGATTAACTTGGTAATTAGTGAATTCAATGACTGATTCATGTATTGTCATCGAGAGTACGTAAGTGTGCCAAATGTCAGCTCGATGGAACGACATTGGGAAGTGGGTTGGATTTCGAATAGAATATTCCATCCAGGGGGCTGTCCATAAATGACATCCACATGATTGGGGGGGGGGGGGGTCACCACCTTGTGACAATGTGTGACAGGGGGGAAGGGGGAGGGGACGCTTATGCTTCATGTGACATCCACACTTCAAATGTATATTATGTCTTATTTTGACTCGGGCTGTGGAGGGGCGGTAGAAGTTTTTTCATTTTTGTGACATCATTAAAGGGGGGGGGGGGGGGGGGTGACACTATTTGTGATCAACTGTGACAAGGGGGGGGGTCTAGTTTGGTCCAAAATTGTGTTACATAATTTATGGACAGCCACCAAACAAAGAACAAACAGAGAAGTTAAAATAATCGTTGTGAAATTAAAATTAAAACAACACTGTTAAGTTAATAAAATCAATATAGAGTAGAAAAATGCTGAAAATTGCATTGAACATTCACCATTTAACAAAAAATAAAAATACTTTCATACACTACGGCACGCAACATTAAAATTGCATAATTCGGAGACAATCGTGCAAATATCAACTTGACTAGAGCCATTAATCAGTTATGAATTAAGAGCCTGCGCACTCACCGCTGAGTCCACAACAGCATTTAGGGTGCGCTCACTCAGGGGGCAAGTCTGAGGTCCCCCTTCAGGGTAATGGTCCATCGCAAGCTTGAATGCAGTCACAAGGAGTTCGTGGAATGCTTCCCGGCTCACTTCATCACCACCACTGAATATCTGAAATAATACATCCCTTGCTTCACACAATTCTTCTAAGGCTCTCACTCAGGGATTTTGTACAGATTGTAATCAAGGCCATAGATGAAAAAAAAGGTTTCTGCAGCATTTAATAGAAGGTTATTTGAGGGAGGCATCCAGCAGCTGAGGTAATTTTTGCCAATGAGGACACGTGGGTAGGCTGGTAAGGAAAGTATTAAGCAAGGAACGGAGGAAGGGTGGAGAGAAACCCAACATCGGCATTAGCCTGTTCTCAATGAAAGGGGGCATGGTGAACAGAGTTTAACATCCAACGGAAGGAGACCTGAAGGGCTCCCCATATGGTACCCAAGTAGGCAGGGCTGTCCTTAGAGATTGAGGGGCCCTGTTCAAACGAAAGTCAGGTTTACTTTGCATTCCCTAATTGATATAAATTGTTTGTAGGGGGGCCTTTGACAGGAGCCCAGGCACTTAGACCTTTCTTGGTCCATTGTGCCAACCCCATGCCTGTCTGCCACGTGCAGACAGGGGACAAGAGTGCCACGGTGAAGGTATGTATGGTCACCCATCCAACCACCGTCCGGGCCCAATGTTGCTCAACTAAGATGATCTTATGGAAACCGGTGTGTCAATGTGGTTGGGCCCTTGCCCCCCTTATTGATATAGTAACACCTTTTAAGCATATAACATGGAAAGAAGGAAATTAACCGATTAACTGGCTAATGATTTAAAGAAATTTACATATGTACTAAGTACATACATAGGTAGTAGGATTATTTTGGGTAACAGGTGGGTTTCCTTGTGCTGTCTGAAGAATGCAAGCCTGAGCGGGGCCCCCATAGGCACCCCCACCTGTCACACTACCCTATGGACGGCACTACAAGTAGGGATCAGGATGTTGAATTGAAAATTCCCCACCACGGTTTGGAATTCAACCCAGGCCCCCTCATGATGGTGTTCTGGTATTCAAAAGCCATCACACCAACCAGATCCCCGACTAGATCTCTTGGGAAATTAAACTATTATTATTGTATGTACTCTTGTTTGAACTGGCATCAAACATTGTTCACCCTTGGGGTCTCCTTATTACGATGCCTTGCAGATCATTTAGATGGTTCAATTTCTAAAATTTACTTTTAATTATTAATTTACTTAATATTTGATTCAAAAATGAAATTTTGTTGTAATGTAAACCTTTATACTAATGTTATTACAAAAGAAACGTATGCAAAAATGTATGCAACAAAACTATCAGTTTCACTTCACCTCTCATTTTTCAGTTAAACAAACAACTATATCTATCTAAATACGCAATGAGAAATTCACCATAAACAGCATTGAAAACACATACTCTGAGATAGAGTTCAATTTGCCTCTCATCAGACATAACTGTCAGCACTTTGTCTGCTTGGCTTTGGAATGCAGTCGCACTGAGAGTTTTCTTGGACGATTCATGTCCTTCTCGGCCATGGAGGAAGTGCTGGTAGACGAGTTCAGCCAGTCTGGGGTAGGTGGGGAACACATATTTCTGCACAATAAGGAAAAAAAATATATAAAGATTTTCAAACATTGTGCCTACCTTCAAGAAAAATTATCAGTTGACAAAGCTGTATAAAATGCACATGTGGAATTTCAGAGGATAAGACATTACCGTGAATGTTCTGCAACTGATGCTATGGCAATTTTCTTCTGCAACACATCTTTCAACCAGAGCCTGAAAAAAAATGTGTAATATCAAAACTTTACGGCCAATGGGACTATGAGACTATTGATTTCAGTATGATTTTAACCCTAAGTGAAGCTTCTAATTGTGCTAAATCAAAGCGTTTCATAGCAATAGCGTTGTATACCAATTATCAAAACGTGAAAAGCAATGTTTCTACATATTAGAGTAATTGGAATACCGGTATTTGCAAACAAGCAAATTTTATACATAAATATCATTTTGCAGGTTTGATAAACACCTCAGAATTATGAGGAAAATATCAGTGCCACCAAAATGGGTGGCCATGTTGAAAATTTACTGTGACGTGATGAGGCAGTCCCACGTCATCCATTCCATTGGTAACAGACGTTACCAGACGTTACCATGCTCCATGCGGCCACCATGCTCCCTATAACTATTATAATGTCTGTCAATTACATGCATCGAATACACTCTGAAAATTCGCAGAACTTAATCCACTCACTGACAATGCGTCCATTGCTTATTCTGATCAACTTCCTAGTCGCCATGGAATACAACTATTTTGGTGCATTCACATTTAACACTTGCGGTGTGGTACTCGAGTAGGCGGATTCCAGAAGAGGGTGCCTGTCTTTTGGTCCTCGGTAGAATATGGATGGTGGCAGAGGGGGGAAAGGAGTCACAGGAGTTTGAGGCTAATGTAGCTTCATTCTCGGTGAATTTGAATGCACCAAAATCATTGTATTCCATGGTGATAAGAAATTTGACCAGAATAAGCAATGGACGCATTGTCAGTGAGTGCAGCCAAGCGTAGCTACTGTAGCTGTCATGGTTCCGCATTCGGAAAACAACTTCAAAAGAATAAGCTAAAGATTAAGATTAAAAACATTCCCCTTGCGGTGAGACCTGCTGCGATAGAAAATAAATTGAAAACTAAATGGGGAGAGGGGTCAAGATTAATCTCACCCCAAGGGAATCAGATGGGGTCTAAAAGTGGCTTAAATTCACCTCACGTAATTTATGGACAGTTCCTAATTTACATTGAAGTCTGCATCCTCCACTATTGAAACTTGTTTCTTTCAGCTTCAACCCAAAATGACCAGCCACCATGTCCATCTACCTCAGTCTCAAAGCACTCTGACGAGGATGAGGGTGCATATGTTTATTCCAAAGCTAAAGACGCCGGTACTGCTTTGATTGCTGAGAACAACAGTCGCTCTAGTTCATCCGAGTCTGAAGTGGAGGACAGTAATGATGAAAACATTTCCACTCGTCACTTAGCTTATTTTATAAGCCCAAATATCAGTGACCCCATTACATTGAAGAGGGAATTTTTGAAACAGCATCCTATCCAAGTTCATCATGTACAAGGGAAAAAAATCCATTCGATCCCAGTAATCTGTATTATAGAACTCTATCTAGCGGTGAGAAAGTTCAAAGAAAATGGCTTTCATACTCTTTTCAGTTGAATAAAGTGTTCTGTTCAACATGTATGACCTGCGGTGGAAAGAAAAACAGGCAAATCTCATTTATTTCAGGGCACAAAGTTTCAAACAAACATATCTACAAGGCTGTAGAAATCCATGAAAATTCACAATATCACCAAGTTCTGTCACAGCAGCACTTCAGCTATGCAAAGAAGGTGACATTGAATTAACAGCAGTCTAGCCAAATGTCGTCACAAACAAATTGAAACTAGAAGACAAGTTTTGGAGCGCCTCATTGATATCAGACTCTTCATTGGAAGACAAGGGTTGGCGTCTCGAGTGAAAGGAGAGGCAGGTTATTCTCTCTCAGCCAAACAGGAAATCATGGAAACTTTTTAGAGCTTGTCTTGTTAATGTCAAAATATGATGTTATTTTGAAAACTCATGTTGAACAGTGTGTAGAAGATAGTAAGAAGAAAAGAATGAAAGAACTTAAGGAGCAAGAATTAACGGGGAGTAAGAAGAAACATTTTGGGAGAGGATCACTTGCAACATTTTTGTCTAAAACGTTTATCAGTAAATTAATAAAGACAATAGCAACATTGGGAGGAAAATGATTTTGAAAGATGTATCTGATAGCATTATCTGCAGTTTGATGATTGATTCTACACAAGATATATCACTGACCAGCTGGCTATCTGTGTTCGGAACGTAGTGCAAGGAAAGGTGTATGAGCGACTTCTTGACTTTTGTGTAGAACAACATTCCGGTGGCCAAGCACTTTTCGAAAAAATTAAACTAGATTTAACGAAATATGGAATCCCTCTCTCAAATGTAGTAGCTTGTTCTTTTGATGCAAACATGAAGGGTTGTTATAATGGCCTACAAGTTCATCAAAAGAAAGAAAACCTGAATATGATATACACCCACTGCATGGCACGTGTTTTAAATCTGGTTGTGGCAGATTCTGCAGTGAATTGTCTTCAGGCAGAAAACTTATTTGGTTCGGTGGAAGAGATGGCTTGTTTACTCATTTTCAGTCCTACAAAAGAATGACTGTTTGGAAAGAACACACGATAAGCCATTTCAAAGGTTAAGGAATACTATATATAGACTACACGAAATTGGCAGTACTAGATGGTGGAGCAAGCATAAAGCAAATAATTGACTTTGAGCCATTTCTAGATGATTTTGACAGTACCGACCATTCTTGGAAGTTAGAGATTCTGTTTCATGTGTTATTAGATATTTCAAAAGGAAACTTTGATTGCAAAACTAAGTTCACAGCTCAAACACCCATTAGCCAATGGACTAAATTTGAAAATGTATTTACTGCTTTTATCGTTTTGGATTTATTTGTAGTAACATCACCAGTTTCTTTTTTTTTTACAAAGTATAAATATGGATTATTCAATAGCATGGAAATTAGTGGAGAATTTGATTTTTTTAAATCAGAAAAATGAGGGATGAGATGCATTTTAACAAATTGCTACAATGTTGTAAGAACTAAATTGTTAGCATCTGGAAAAAATTCGAAGAAAGTGAACTGGAGGTGGAGGTTCCTGAACGAGGGTTAGCCAAAAGAAGGTAATGCCAGGAGAACATGCACGGCATGAGTCACGCTCCGTTACTACAACCCAGAAATTTAAGGCATTGTATTTTAACATTTTGGATTGCGCTATGAAAAACAATGAAGAACTGTTTGTTCTAAATCAGGATTTATTGAAAGATTGCGCTATTTTGGATCCCAAAAACTTTTTGAAAATGTTGAATCACCCCAGTCAAGAATTTTCTGCAACTTCGTTAACCACAGTGTCAAATTTAACAAACATTAGCAGATCAGATCTTATTACTGATTGTGAGCTGAAGCAGTTTGCCGCCCAGTATGCTGTGCTCAAGCTGTCCCAGGAAAGAGTATGTCCTGAAGATCTTGTACATGATGAAGAAGGATCAGGCGATGATGACGTAGCTTATGTCTTTGTGTAGAATTAATCCTAACGTTAAGTGTTCCCAATGTTTGTCATGTGCTTTTATTGTACTGTATGATCTGTCTTCTCAATCAGGCCTATTTAATAATTTGTATTCAGTTTATAAATATTTATTGACAATGCCATGTACTCAAGTTTCTTGTGAAAAAGTCTTTTCAAAATTAAAAATTGTTCAATCCAAACTAAGGAATTCTCTAGGCCTGGAACTTTTAAGTAATTTAATGCTGATGAACTGTGAAAGGCGATTAGTCCAAAATATTAACAAAAGTGAAATCATTGATGAAATTGCATGTACAAGTGACGAACTGAGGAAAAAACTTACGGTGTAATTTTGGTTGTTCAGTTTGAATAATATTTTAACAATATCAAGAAAACAATTAGGTTCCGAAAATTTTTAAAATATCTATTTCCACCAATAGTTTAATTGAATTAGATATATGTAGGTCTACTTTATAAATATATAGTATATATATTGCCTCTTCAAAGTAATTTTCTACAAATCAAGTTTGATTCTTCGTTTAATATATACATATTAGATATTGTGTAATAAAATAATGTTTTAAAATTAGATCCTTTAGTAATTTTATTTGTAATGATTGTAATAATACAAATATTGTTTTAAACAACAATCGCTTCTTCTAAAAAAATGTATTTATTGTGGCCTAAGTACGGTCATCATGACTATGAATGTTATGTCATATCATAGTTAATGTCTCACAATTAATCCTCAACAAAATTACTACGATGTATACATTGGGGGGGGGGGGGGGGGGGCACGACTAAATTTTGCCGAGGGTCCAGAAAGTTGCCACTCCGACATTGATTTCCACAATTTATAAAACTGCTCATTTGCTATGCCTTATAAGCTATTCAGCATAAGAAAATAAAATGCACCTCCTAAGAGACTGCATCTATTTTTAACTGCATAATAATATGTACTCAACTTCTACTAGAGTACACGAAATTTGAAAGTAATAATGCAATATGATTCCATCACAACCCATAAGAAATTCACGATAATATTGAATGCTGTTGGACTTTTGCCAGAAATATTTTAAAAGCATACAGCATAAAATATTGTATAATTTTCACATACATGGGGCAAAAAATAAGACCAATTTCTTTGAGATGTCGACTGCTGCAGACAACCCTGTTCTTGCCTTGCAAGTATACAGAACCCTCCACAAATTGAATAAATGGTTAAGCAGCAGTTGCATTGAAGAAAGGAGAATAACACACAACATATAATGTTTTTGCATACAGTTAAACCTCTCGAAGGCGGCCACTGCCGGTTCCAGAAAAAAGTGGCCGCTTGGAAGGGTGGCCGTGGCCGCCGCTTGAATATAGGGGCTTTCAGGATAAATATTACAAAAATATGTACTTATGTTCATTTCTAAAGTTAGGGTATTAAAATTTGTTTTTAATGTTTTAATTTCCAGGCATCGGAGTCACCTAGCAGTCTTCCGTGAAACCCATTTGGTACTCATTTTTAAACTTAACGGATATCCTCTCCCCTTCCCCTCCCACCCCCCTCTCCTTTCCTCAGAATAAGCCCAGGCCATATATTCTCATACCCAACCTACCGCTGAATGCACACGAGTATGCCACAGTGTGGTGGTGAAACTTGCGTCGTGCCAGCATAATAAAGTTTTGTGGAAATAACAAAGGTGGTTTTCTCATCGTGGATATATCCATAATTTCCACGAGGTCAGGCCTGAGATCATCAGTGTTTTATCTTTGGCCTCGTGTCATTCAGCCAGGTGTAGAAATGCGTATCCAGCCCACTTATGAAGAACTGTCTATAAATACCTACCACCTGTTATCAAGATCTTCAGGCGAATATATGTACTCAACACTCAAATGAAGGTTTTAATTCCACCTAATTGACGTAGGGCTCTGAAACACAGTGGCAGATTCAGGTCGATAAGATTGAAACTTCCCTGGGGTATGGAATTAATTATCTTATGGCCACCAATTTTCCCATTTGTAACAGGAATTACAAAGGGGGGGGCCTGCCTCCCCCTCCCCTGCAATTCCAGTTTACCCCCCTCCCCTGCAATTCCAGTTTACCCCCCTCCCCCCCCCCACACTCCCCCTTAATCCGTCATTGCCGAAACATTTTAAATCGGGTGCTAACAAAGTTTAAATTGCTGCCTATTTCGCTGCAGGAATATTCATTGAAGGATATGCAGCAGATTAATGCAGTTTGATAGCAAAAAATCACTTAACCTAGAATTTGATGAATTAGGCCTCACTTTAAAGAAAAAACTCTCATATTTCCAATGGTATCAAAATATTAACCCCCCTTGCCGAACTACTTATCGAGCAATTGGCCTCAAAATATACAAGCTGTTTTACATCTAGGATAGATTACGGCTTTGCACTCCAGAGGGAGAATATTGATAAAAAAGGAATTTATAGCTCACCTAGATTTCGTCAAAAAACTAACTGTGCGTAATTTGTATGTTTTCTCAACTATTTATAAAAATTAATCCATTACTCACTACAGTATGTTTTGCAAAATCACAAAAACACCTGCTGCTTTGAAGGCTTTTTAGATGTACAGCGAGAAAAAATGAGTCACGTTAGAGACTTATGTAGATTTATTATTTTAATTACTGATAATATTTGTCATATATATTTGCGCCATTAATATTACAATATTTATTTCATACTTCTTACAGACGCTGAAATAAAAAAAAATTGAATATGGTCTCTATTATGACTTAGGAACTATCTCTCTCAAACTACCTTAAATAATCGTGGAATGGCTGGAAATAATTATTTGCTAACAGTGTAAGATTTTCATGAACAACGGTACACTCTAGCAAATGGAGCGAAGCGGACGAAGGATTGTTTTATGCACCAGGAATAGTTCATTCGGAATTTATAGCGTTCGTAAAAACATTTTATATTTTTTCCGACCTTAAGCTTAAACGCGCGTTTTTTTCGAAATTTTACTTTTCCGACAATGAAAAATTGGCGGGTGTGATTACGAAAAAAATATGAAAACCATAAACAAAAACGAAAATGCATTCTCTAAAGCAGTGAATACCATCCTAAATGAACTGAAACGTTAGCAGAAAAGCCTTTTAAAACAAATTGAATCAAACAAAAATAGAGATTTTTTTCTTGAAATCGCTATTTTTTCGATCCATGAAAAACTTTTTTAGCGATTTTATTCATTTTACTTGTTTTTTTTTTAGTTTATCAACGACAGAAATAGCACGATTTTGAATTTTTTGTTGTAGACAAAAACTAAAGGGCTCAAACTTTCCCGCCGATCATTCACTCCCACGGGGAGACACTTCGACTGGTCGAAGCATAGACCTTGAATATAGCAAGGTCTATGGGTCCTATATTCAAGGTCTATGGGTCGAAGGGGAGACACTTTGACATATGACAAACGTAACCATCCGTCATTTTAAAATGTTTTAATAGGCAAATAATCTTGTATGCTCTTAAAAAGTACACTATGTACTATATTACTTATAAAGATTAGATTTTATGGTTTTCGAGCGTATCCACACGCTTATATACGAGCGCAACAATAACATTTTATCGCCGATTCTCTAAACACGGCAACCAAAGCTACGGTGACGGCCGGCGATATTATATTGCCTTGTGACGTCACCATCCAACCAACATAGCGGTAGGGTGTTTCATAGCAGGATAAAATTCTGATAATTTTAATGTGTTTTCAAGGAAATATACTGGCAATAAAAATTCTAGATTGCATGACCTCTAATTCTTTTTCAGCTCAAACTTTTGAATGCGAAAATAAGAAAAGACGAGCACAATCCTATTGAAGCAGACCCTTGCAAATTCGGACTATATGGGGCGAAGAGTTGTACAGATTAAGTGATATCTCAAGATTATACGGCGATATCTCAAGAGTAAATTTCAACATCTGTCCGAAAAAATTTCAAACACTTTCCACGAGATGGAGGGCCTTCCTGAATATTTAATATGAAATTCATACCTACGCACAGTGGGCTATTTAAAAAAAAAAGTGGGAAAAAATCATTTCTGCGAAACTGTAAGGTAGTACAAAAGTATGAATATTC
Organism: Pyrrhosoma nymphula; assembly: GCA_963573305.1. Taxonomy (NCBI): domain Eukaryota; kingdom Metazoa; phylum Arthropoda; class Insecta; order Odonata; family Coenagrionidae; genus Pyrrhosoma; species Pyrrhosoma nymphula. The sequence goes on from OY754330.1 coordinate 1,358,918, forward strand.
TTAAAACCAATAAATCAGGGAATAAGAAAGTGCCAACAGAATACCGGGGATCCTTATATTTTCGATTTGACAACACTGTAAAGTTGAGTGATGGACGAGAGACGCGCGAGCCATTTTATTCTCTCTGTGAAGAAGCAATTTAGCGGACGAGTTGGTGAAAAGTGAACCGCTGAATTTGAAATTTTTTGCACTAATCTTGTTAAACAAGGCATTCTTTATTAAATGTAGTGATTTACTGCGTAATGGCTCGTTTTATTATCGTTTTTTGGCCTCTAAAGGAGATCTCTGCAATGCGAATACGTTTTTCTAGAAATGATTTTACAATAAACCCAAGTATATGTATTCCGTATTATTCCACTGATGGCTCTACTATCAATGCTTTACTAAACTTCTATTCATTGAAATAAATAAAGATTTCTTTGCGTCCGCTTGCGTCTGGTGCATTTATTTCAGAAAGATGGTGGTGCAGTCCAGCAGTCCACTGCTGATGAAGGTTGGCAAATATGTTTCCTAAACTGTTGACAGTTGTCATGACCACTGGCTAGTAATGTTTGTTTTTCTAAGTAAACGACAACCGTATTTATTGTGAAAAATATAAAAATACAATAAAATTGCCACTTAAACTGATATAAAAGTTTATGATAAATATTAAGAATAATCAAGATACCTGCAAGACTTTGCGGTGTAGATATCACTTCTGTGAGAGTGAACTGAGGAATAGAGTTGATGTCATTTAAAACATTGAATTACTGTCGTTAATTAAGGTAACTTTAATTCAAGTATAAAAATAGTAGCATATTTCATTATCACTATGTAATACTTTTTTTAATTTGCACTCAAAAGAACCCATCTACAACGCGATATTATTTTCTAGCATTTAGCATTGCGAGAAAACTTTTATATACATTAATTTTGCCTGATATTCAAGTAGAAAAAAGTAAAGTTGGTAGGGGACGTCCGGCAAAAAGCTTTGAAGCGAGTGGTAAGAAAAGCAAAAGGACAAAAGTCGCGACATTGCTGAAATCACTTTCGCGACATTGCGATCTTCACACGAGTTATCACTTGCTGCAGAACTTAGTTTAAGAGTTTCTGGAAATGAAGATGCTGCAAAAGTTATGAAGGATATTACAGAAGGTACACCCCGCAGAGCATCCAAGATCAGAAAGGCAGTGAAATCGGAAGAAAATCGTATTCATCCTGTTCCCTATTCTCCTGAAGAGGCCCATTCTTTGATCACTGAACTGAAGTTATCAAAATACCAATATACAGTATTGCGCGCACAAGCAAAGGAAAGAGGTGCCAATATATATCCAAGTTATAACGCGGTCAAGGGAGCTAAAACTGAGTGTTTTCCACCAAATGAATATATAAAAGTGGACGAAAAATCCGCCGAAGTGAACTTACAATGTTTGCTGGATCACACAAAAAGCCGATTGGTGCGATTGCAATACAGTGTATTGCAACAGTTTCTTGACACCAGTCAATTAGACACATTGGAGCTACTCTGTAAATGGGGATGCGACGGCAGTGCTGGACAAAGTGCGTACAAACAAAAGTTTGCGAATTCTGATGATGGCGAAGGAGTTGATTCAGACATTTTAATGACTTCTTTAGTTCCCTTGCGACTTCGACCATTTGGATGCCAACAGAACACAATTTTGTGGCAAAATCAACGTCCGTCGTCAACAAGATTTTGCAGACCCATACGATTTCAATTCAGGAAGGAAACGAAAGAAGTTGCTCAAGAGGAGTTTAAATACATAAATACACGTATACAGGAACTTTCACCCACGGAAGTAATCATCAATGGCAAATCATTATTTGTAAGGCACAATTTAATGATGACTATGGTAGGTGGAAAGCTCTGCAATTCCATTATGGGAAATAATTCAGCTCAAGTGTGCTATATATGTGGTGTATCACCAAAACTGATGAATGACATCGATTGCATAAGTAAAACTGAGTGTGACATCTCTTCCTACAGTTTTGGTCTTTCTAGCCTTCATGCGTACATACGATTTTTCGAATGCGTACTAAATATTTCATACAGACTTGATATGAAAAAATGGCAGGTAAGACTGAAGGAAGACAAAGAAAAACTCTTAAAGAGACAGATGGAAGTCAGAAACGAGTTTCGCTCGAAGATAGGACTAGTAGATGTTACAAAACAGGGTACGGGATCGACCAATGACGGTAATACCGCGCGTCGTTTTTTCCAAAATCCTGCTCTTTCCGCGGAAATCACTGGAGTGAGGACTTGATAAGACGATTCAGTGTAATTTTACAATGTCTTTCACTGGGATTTGAAATTGACGTGCAAAGTTTTAAAACATATGCCTATGAAACTGTGAAGCTATATGTAAACCTCTACTCGTGGTTTTATCTGCCTGTCACAGTCCACAAGGTCTTAATACACGGAGGGGAAGTAATTAATACCCTTTTACTTCCGGTAGGCCAACTATCAGAAGAGGCGCAAGAATCCAGGCATAAGGATTTCAATTATGTCAGAGAGTATCACACTCGAAAAACATCAAGACAGCATACGAATGAGGATTTACTCAATTCTCTTCTCGCGTCATCAGATCCTATTATATCCAGCTATTTCAAACGGCCTACAAGAAAATGTGGACTGATAGCAGATGAAGTATTAAGACTGTTAGCAAATCCCACTCATCATTAACCAGAATATAATAAAATTCATAACTTCAGACTTATTTCAGGCTGTTTATTTATTCCTTAATACTTCGTTTGGCATAGCTACACATAATCCTTGAACACTATTTTTTCAAAATTATTTACTCTTATTTAACACATTCTGATTATATCTCTTACGTAAAAAATTAACTTTTCATCGCTGAATGTATTATAACTATGTATTATCTCTTAAGCATATTACAATTGCTTATCCCGTTCAAAAACATTACATATATTTTATCCTTTCCAAAGATAGATACTTAAGTGCCTGATTATTCCATTTATTTTGCGTCATTTTTACGGATTTATTAAGTTACATAGTAAACTATAACCATTTTTCTCATAAGAAGTAAATTACGTTCCTTAAGAAAGTTCAAAATCGTGAGTAAAACCATAAAATATTTTTTTCCCACTTTTTTTTAAAATGGCCCACTGTGCTACGTTAACGTTGAGAAAATATAAGGGATCTTCGAATTTATAAAGAGCAAATTTTCAATTACCTTATAACAAAACAATGATTGTTATTATGAATGTATCTACGTGTTCTAATACATCTTTTGTTGACACATGATAAATAAACCATGACTTTGTCATTTCGTCAAATTATCTTCTGGTTGAATATATGTACCGACACCATGCCTCAATAGGGTAAACCATAATTAAAGAACCCTCACTAGAAAAAATCTCTACGTAGATGAAATTCATAAATAAGGCTCCAGTAAATCCTCTCCATCACTGACAGCAGCGAAGCAACCACAAAAGCTGCAGCGGCAAAGCAAAAGCGGACTTTGTTATTCCACTCAAGCCCTCACTTTTTACTTAAAATTGACTTTTAATTTATTTCCTCGCGATTCTCCCGAAGAATCGGACACCAAACACCGCGTAAATTGGTTTTTATACACGCCATGACCATCTACAAAGCCTAGGGAGTCAAGAAACTATCGAAATGCTCGAACAAACATAACCAATAGACTGCGACTGAAGAATTGACATCAGTGACATTAGTGAATTAGGTGACGTAGGGATGAATAAGGGTATAAGGGAAATTTTGGGTCCCAATTTGAATCACATTTCTCGTCATAAAAATGGGAAAGAAGCTCGGAAGGGCAGGAAGTACTATGTACTATGGTATGTACAACGCACAAGAAAAATAATCGCCGGGATTGTACTTAAATACGTAAGCACACGTGCGGAAGTACTCGGCAGACCCAAGTTTAGGTAAAGATTTTCCTTAAGTAACTTTTCGGATGTGGAATGCCAAAAATCACCACGTCTCAAGAGGTGAAAAATCTCGTAAGATATTTTTCTTGTGGCCCACGTCACCAATAATGCCATAATCTAGCCCTAATTGGGCTAAAGGCGGCTAAAGACGCTAGAACAATGCATGAAGAAATCCAAGAAAAAATTACAGATTTTCCTGTCGCTCAAAGCGTTTGGTTTTGTGCACTATAGTTTCCGAATTAATCCGTAAATCGGTAAATGAGGAAATCTTTTCGAGAAATAGAGGCACACATGGGGTCGCATTTATCGAGCCTCGATTGAGGCATTCCACCAAGCGGCACTCCTTTAAGATATATATTTACTCCGTCAATACTTTGGGGGGAGTGGAATACGCTTGGGTTTGGAAGAAAGAGTGCTAGTTATAGAATAATGAACTCATGGATCATCATAAATATATCTACTTAGGGGAGCTATTTGCAAAGGAAGAACGAGATAAACAGGATTTCAAAGTATGCAATAGGAAGGAAATTGCAAAGGAATCGTAGAATATAGCAACTTGAATCGTGGATTGAAAAGAAAGAAGCGTAAACATATATATATATATATATATATATATATATATATATATACACGTAACGAAAATTTCGCCAATAGGCCACAATATAATAAAAACACTTGACAGGGGGTGGGGAAAGAAATATATATATGTATATATATATATATATATATACATATATGGGGGGGCCTTCACCATGAGGCCTGACGACCCTGGCGAGAGGGGTATAAGCGGACGGCGGCCCTGATGGCCGACGAGGTTTCTGCTGACGAAAGGGATTTCGAATCGGAATAATTTACTGGATGTCGAACATAACAGCAGCAAATCCAACTAGAAGAAACCATGTTGGCTAATAAAATCATAAGCGAAATATTTAAGTACCCATTGTCTGCTGCAAACTTCTATTACGACAGGGCTTCAGAGTCCAGCTGCGCGTTGAGACCATTTTGTGGCCCAATGTTTCGTTCCGCGTCGCAACGAGCGTTGTCTTCAGGAGCTACAGGGACGCTCTCTTTATTAACGCTCCTGAAGACAACGCTATCGTTGCAACGCGGAACGAAGCGTTGAGCCACAAAAATTCTATTGCGACATGTTTCTATGTTTATGCGTCACATCCAACTTTTATTCCTACTTCAGTAACGGACGTATAAATATATTTGTGGTGTGACGTTAACCCATTTAAGCCCAGAACTGTGCAATCGGTAATACCTCCGAATGCCCAGAATTCCAAAATTGTTTTTTTGGCGTACAGGAAGTTAATTATGTATTTAAATGTTGTACAAGTGACACATAAACTCTGAACATTTAAAATTTTAACCGTAAAATTATTTTTTCTGGTGAGGTCGAAAACGACCACTTGGGATAATGGGGCATAAAATGACACGTCAACTCCTACTTTTCCCCAATATCTTTTTTTGTCATAAACATAAGAAAACTCATTATAAAATTACCTTTGCTAACTAAGGGCTTTATTTCTTTCGTCCAATGTTTAAATAAAAATAAATATTTACTCTACTTTATACTTTACTTAATCATACTCTACTTTTTGTCTAGAGCAGTGACTTTTCGCTTTGTACCATAGGTTTTGCAGAGTGAATAAACAACCTGGTGTAAAAACTCTAGCTTATCCCACCTACTCACATACGACCTACTGACGAGCTATGCATTGTTTACACTAACATCTATGGTCCAAAAGAAAATAGGCATATACCATTTTTTACCGCGTATACCTATCTGATTATTGGAAATATGATATCCATTTGATCCACTCCACCCATATATCTGTTGTACATTTTAATTATTTTCGTTTTTCTTTCAAGGAATATCACGTTGATCTTGATAAAGGCTCTATGCCAAATATGTTTGAGAGAAGTAAAACTGTATTGCAATCTTTCAATTCCACGGCGATAATATTTATTTCTTTTTCAACGCATTTGTCAATCACTCCTCTTTCCATTTTCTTCATGCCCTTCTCTGATATGATGGCGCCTTTTTCCGTTCGATTTTCACGAACAGTACCAGTAGCACCTACTCCTCTTTCTGAGAGTTGTGGTATTACTTTAGAGCTGGTAAAAAATTGTCAAAAACAAGGAAAATTAAAATCCTGGGTATGATTTCATTAGTAAATCTACAAAACTGAAAAGAACACAACCTCCAAAGCCAAATTCATTCTTATTCTTGTCATTGGAAGACTCTTTTCCCTGATATTACATAAATGTCAGACAGTACCCTGATTTGAATGCCAACAACCAAGCTTTACAACCAAAACGTACCGGCTTTTTCTTCAAAAACTGCTTTCACGAATGCTTTCCGAAATATTTTATCATTATGGATTCATCAATTGATGCAAAACGCTCTAATGGAGCTAATCGTATGAAAAATTCACAAATATCTGATTTGAAATTATCGCAAGCGTGAAAATTGCGAAATAGTTCATCAAACTGATTCCGTCTGATGGTGTATTTCACAAGCATATTTTCGGTGTCGACTCTATTTTCCCAATGCATTCTTCGGCGAGGGCATGAACTGTAGCCCGATAGAAGTAAAATCCCTCTGAACGCATACATATCATCACTAGTCACATGGAGGATATAGTTTTTTAGAGGAATACATTGATGTGTATTACACCAAAATCCTCGAATACTTTTCGATTGAGAAATAATTTCACGAAGTCGATTGTCTCGGAATATTCCGAAATTGTTAGAGAAGGAAGGAAATATTGATCTCCAGGCACTGGTATAGGATGCACATCACCGATATCTCCCTTGACTCATTCACTTACTTTCAGCTTCTTAAGAAGTTTTGCACTTTCTACATAAAGAATGCTTTCACACTTATCATCACGTTCACCAAAAGACACTTCCGCCGGAGCCATCAACTGATTACGGATCAATCTATACGGATCAAAATCGTCCTCCTCTCCAGAGTCATCATCAGTCTCAGCTGAAGTTTCGATTGGAGGCAATGCATAAATGGAATCGGGAATATCATCGTCACTCAATGGTTCACATTCCTCTATTTTCGAAGTTTTATCATTGGTTCGCGGCGGTGAGACATTTCCCTCTAAACAAAATAGAAAACACGTGCATAGTTGTGGGTGTATGAGCATAAGAACATAAAAATAATAGGCTGTACGGCAATCAAACTATGTAACAAAGGGTTTAGAGAATTTTAATCTTTCAGAGCGATGGGTAGTCTCAAATCCATGGCCAAAACAATGGGCCGACAAATCTTTCACCTCACGATTCGCTACGATAAATGACCAAGTATAGCATGTATTATCCCAAGTGGTCGAAAACGACCACTTAGCAGTAATTAAGCTGTAGGCTGGATAGGACTCTAGATAAATACGCAATTCAAGCTTGTATAGTTAAACAGACCATTTTTATTATAAAAATAAGTTATTTGATATTTAACAAATGAAAAAAACAAGACTTACCGAGCCGTTTTTCCTGACATGTCAATGAAGAAAACGCTTCCCGAAGTTCACGAGTCAGAAATCTCTACTACACTGACTTATTTGCGGGATCTCAATCCCACATCGTTCCCAGATATCTACAGTTACATGTAAGTAGTATTATAGGTACATTGGGAGATTGCCGGCGTGTGGAGCAAAGAAATTCCACCAAGGTCGTTTTCGACCACTTGGGATAAAATGGTACCCTGGTCGTTTTCGACCGCTTGGGTTTAAAGAACAGCGGCAAATTAAATGTTTACCTAAACGCATTCGTGTCTCCTCCCGATAAATACTAAATGATATACATTTTTTCTTCATTGCTCAAGTAAATTTCCTTTCGTATGCGATTTTAGCATAGAAACATTCCTTAAGGCCGTTTTACACGGTACATTTGTTTGTACAAACTCTTCCGTGAACTCTTGCATGAGGCAAAATGTATCGTGTAAAGCGGCAAATTGTATGAACGCTTGTGCGAATGTCTCAATGCCTGCACGGGAAATAGAACCTGTTCTAATTTCGTTGAGACAAACGTACATTCTCACGTACATTCGTTTGTACAAAATCTTTCATCGTGTAAAACGGCCTTTAGAGGCGTCCAAAACACGCCTTGAGAAGATTCGACCGAGCCGATTAGGAGACCCAAGTTATAGTTCCCCATTCACCGCCAAATATTTAAATAGTTTTTGCGCACATTTTAGGTAATTTCCTTTTTAACATAAAAGTATTTGATAATTTTTTACCCATCATGCTTTTTAAGCATCCTATTTTTTTATGCTAAATTAAATCAATTTGTCCATCAGTAGATATAAGTTACATTTTCAGGCCTAACTTTGTGGAAACGCGACTCATGAATCCACAGTCCAACACGGCCATCATTATGACATATATGTATTAGTATTCTGTACATACAATTGTAACTCATGAAATTATTTTAGACCCTCAATACAACGAAAAACGCACATATTATGTTGCGTTTGCTTTAATAACTCATGTACACTACATTTCATTATTTTCAAGGGTCACGACGTAAAATGCACGCTCATCCTTTCGAAATGCAAAAATATATTCCAAAAAAATTCTTTTCCTGCCATTCCATGCGGATATTGTTGTATTCTAGTCTTATACGCCGTTGTCTCAAGATGTAAATTATGATTACCCTTTGACAATTTTCTTTCCGTGAAAATAACAAGTTATAAAAACCTATAATGGCCGTAATAATATTACGGCAATTGGAGATTTTTATATCTTTTTACTTTAAGACGCCGTAGAGCTTAAGTTCCATTTGATTTCCGTGAAAAGTCTTCAGCTTTCCCCGCAGGGACATATCATCTTTCATGCAGGGAAAGTGAATCCCTTAATGGAAATCATATTCCCTGCAGGGAATTCTGGATTCCCTACATATGTAATGTGATTCCCTACGCAGAAATGTCGTTTCCCTGCAAGGAGTTTTGGATTCCGTACAGGGTACTGAGATTCCGTACAGGGAACTGAGTTCCCTGCAGGGGTTCAACGGGGCATTTACAATAGGGCAGCAGTTTCAAAAGAGCAAAATGCTATAAAGAACAAGCATTTTTCCGACTCAATCAACCCCCCCTACACGACTGGCCTGCTTACAAGTGGAATTGAGAAAACACGTAGTGGCTCCACTGAAATCGATAAAAACGCGGCAACTCGCGCAAATAATAATAATATTTATTTATCCCTTAGAATCAACATTACAAGCATATTTTACATTTCAATTAAATAAGGATAAATTAATTAGGAATCCCTGTAGGCATTGCCTGTATTGGGATGCCTCAAGAGAAATTACAATATGAATAATTGAAAAAAATAAGTAAACTGAGACCAGTTACGAGACATAAATAAATGCAAGAAAAGATAGCAATTTGTTTTTTAATCACAACCTGTCGTGCATACAAAATATAGTGAGTATCAACCTTACTATTAACAAAAAAATACATCAGGATTTTCTACATTAAGTAACCATTTCTTTACTCTTTTCAAAAATGATGTTAAACTTTTTGAACCTCTTATATTATCTGACAATCTAGAAAATAATGTTGGCCCTACATAGATAAACGAGCGTTTGAACAGGGTCAAATTTGGCTTGGGCAAAATGAACATATTTGTAGATCTTAGGTTGTATATATTGGTTCTTCCTTAGGTTTATTACCACTTCTGAGGCAGAACAATTTCAATACTTTATACACGTAAAGATGACGTAAAGGGAGTAACTGTAAATCCACAAATATGGGGAAGGACGGTTCAAATTGACGTTTTCTAGCAATCAGTCTCACTATTGCTTTTTGGAGAATCAGCATCGGATTCAGCGAATGTTTATAGGCACCTCCAAAGCAGATTATCCCGTAGTTTAATTTTGATTGCACTAACGCATTATAAATAGTTTTAATGAATTGCCGGGGACATTTATTTCGAAGGAAATAAAACTTCGCGTGGATAAATTTAAGTTCCCTTGAAATTCGGTTTATGTGTTTATCCCACTTTAAATGCTGATCTACAGTCACTCCCAAGTATTTGTATTCAGGCACACGTTCAATATTTATACAGTTATTACAAAAAGTTCGATCACAACTTGGTTTATGATAGGTTAATTGCCAATTAATTGAGAAACGATTGCATACATTAAAACACAAAAATTTCGTCTTTTCACTTAACAATAATTTATTATTTTCCATCCATTCACTAAGTATGCTTAGGTCTGCTTCCTTATTAAATCTAACCTCTTCCCAAGATGATCCTTCATGAATAAGTGCAATATCATCAGCGAAGGCAATTAATTTTCCGGTGAATTTACAGTTACATAAGTCATTTATATAGATAAGAAATAATATTGGACCTAACACTGAGCCTTGAGGCACACCTGAACATATGGTTTCAAAGTCACTGACACAATCATTTACCCGTACACACTGTGAGCGAGAATACAAATAACTCTTAAACCATTTCCATGGTGTGCCACGAACACCTATTCTACTTAACTTTTCCAACAAAATATCATGATTTATGGAATCAAATGCCTTTTTTATATCTAGGAATAGGACAGCAGCGCGTTTATTCGAATTAATTGCGTTGTAGACATGTGTCATGAAGCTTTCTAAGGCATCTTCTGTTCCTTTACCCTTTATGAACCCGTATTGGTTGCTACTTAAAAAATTTTGCTTGTCCAGGTAGGACAAAAGCCTTTTTTTAACTAGTTTCTTAAGAATTTTCGAGTGAACAGATAACAATGAAATTGGTCTATAGTTTGTTATATTTCGTCGGTCACCTTTTTTATGTAGGGGTATAACGATAGCTTTCTTTAGGTCATCGGGAAATTCGCCTTGAATAAAGCTTATATTAAAAATATGGGTCAGAGAATCAGCAATGAGGTCAATTATGTTTTTTAGCATTGTTACATTCGTTCCGTCTGGACCAGCGGATTTTCCAGATTGAAGAGAGCTCACAATTTTACGTATTTCAAAAGATGACACTGGTTCTAGATACATTGAACTAGGATATTTAAGATTGGGATATTGGATTTCAGGCCCAGAAGCATTTCCATGCTGAAGGGAGATTTTTTTTGTGGACTCGAAAACACTAATAAAATATTTGTTAAATTCTCTCGCTAAAACTGCAGGATCTGTGAGAAGTTGGTTATTAATCACTAGCTCTGGTATGTGAAAATCTTTTAGTTTATCACCAGTTAGTTCTTTCAATACCCTCCACTGCTCTTTTGCGTTGCCTTTCCACTTGTCAAATTGTTTCACATAGTAACTATTAGCAGCTTCTCTTATCTCTGCTCGCAATTTGTTTCTAAGTTTAATTGTTCTCTTTCTTAACTCCTCATTACGCGGATGCTTCTGCAGCTTTTTAAGTAAGTGGTTTTTGAGGTCCATTTTTATCAATAATATATCAGACATCCAAGGTTTTAATTTTTTCAAGTTAACTACACGTTGGGTATGGAGTTTGGAGTCCTGGACACAGCTTTTCATTAGATCTAAGAATAAAGTAAAGATTTTCGATACGTTTGTTTCATAGTAAACAGGACCCCAATCGATGGCACCAAGTCTACTTTTTGATACGTCGTACTGAATATTATTAAAATTAATGGAGTAGGAACTATGAACATTTACGTTTTTGAGTATGCTACTACCTGAGATGGACAATACAGTCGCATAGAATGATCAGTTACCGACAAGTGAGCTACTCTTGCGCTTATTTCAAATTTAAATGAGTTAAAAATCCGGGCAAAAACATGGTCAATACATGTAGCAGTTGATGAGGTTATTCGTGTAGGCTCATTAACCATACTAGTTAGACCATATGAGCTCATTAGGCTAAAATATTCCTCTGAAACACTATTACAATCTAAAATATTAATATTCATGTCACCAATAATAGGGTAGTTTCCTTCATCAAAGAAAACAGAATTCATTTATTGCAACAGGTGCCCCAGCATAAACGTATTCATTACACGCAAATTATTTGGATTAAAAAGTCTTAGTTTACAAGTAAATTGAAAGTTAATTTTAAGTTCATTTGAAAAGGCTCGGAAATGGCGGAACAGCGGCAGCTCTTATGATGACGTAACAGGTAGATAGTCAACATTGCGAGGTATATGGAATTGTCATCGACTGTACTTACTATAGTATTTCAGAGTCCCTAAAATCTGGTGAACATGTATTAATATACCTCGATTAAAATGCTCAAATTTCGGAAAGTCTCCTCCGTTGAGCATGCCATTAAAAGAAGTTTTCTAGGCTCCTACGCTACCTGCTAGTACAGAGCTACCGCGAAGGAGTTCTTCGCGGCAATGCCCCGTTCAGACTACTATCGTACGTACGATCGTCCTGACGATACACAGTGGGGCGAAATCCCAAAAAGCTGGCCGAAATATGGAAACGTTATCCAATTTTAATGAAACTTTGTATGATGGGGTTTTTGGGCGAGCTGATTACGATTCTAATGTCAAAATTGCAAAAAAAACAAAATGGCGGATCCAAGATGGCGGATTAAAAATTAAAGTAGCTCTAAAAATGTTTCAATATTTATTAACCTTTTTAAACACGGTATTTAGGCTTTCTTATTATTATTTGAACGTCATAATAGCACAAAAAATTATAAATTGTATGAAATCGTTTCCATTTTCATAAAACATTGTATAAGGGGTTTTTGAGCTCGCTGATTACGTTTTTAATATTAACATTTCACAAAATGCAAATGATCAAAATTACGGATCTAATGTAGAGGACTAGAAAAGAAAAGGAAGTGTGAAGATAGAAACCAACTACAAGATTAGGAAGTAAGTAATAGATGAAGCATATTTATCATTTCAAATAAAACGATTCAATTTTATTTATCGGTAAAACATCGGAGTACTTGAAATTATTTACAATGAAGCAAAAAGGACTAATTAAGTTCAGAATCATCTGTGTCGTCATCTGTGGATTCCGAAGAAGATGTGTGCATCTCAGTACCTTTTGGTGGTAGTAGAAGTTGTATTGCATCATGAGATAGTGATTTCAATGTCTTCGGTGGCAATTTTCGTAAGCTCGAAATAAGCGGATCTGATGAGATTTGTAGTCTTAAAAAGACATCTTCCATCGTTTTAACTCTGCTACATTTCCGTGAAAAGTCTTGTCGATACTTTTTAATAAGTTTGTTGCAGGATTCTTGGGCATCTTCTGACATTTGCCCAATTGGCAATAATGCAGAAGCTACTATTTCTTTGCCGTGAATAAGGATTTTGTGCACTGAAGTTGGCATGTAGAACCACGGGTACAATTCTACAAATAGGCGAGCTGTTTGTAAGGAATATTCCTGAAAATTGATCAAATGAATATCGTGGCCACACGAAATTGCTTGCAATATTACATGGAATCGATGTATTAAATCCTTATCTACGCCTGTTATAGCAGCAGAAACAGTTGCGTTTTCAAAAAATCGACGAGCCGTATTGCCATCATTTGTGCTACCGAATCCAGGTTTTGGTTTGTCAACGAGAAGTCCTAACTGCTTACGAAATCCTGATTGTATTAATTCTTTTTCAGTATCCGTCTTATTTTTTTCTTCCACTGTTCGAGCTTGCCACTTCTTTATTGGAAGCTTGTATGCCACATGCAAACAACACTCAAAACATCTTATCCACGCATGTAACGTGGACATCCCGAATTCCAAATGCTCTTCATTGATTTTCAATTTAAGAATCTCATCAAGCTCGTTAAACTGTTTTGATGTTGCCTTGCATAGGTAGCAACGTTGATTTGACGAATTACTCGTGATGGCATTACAAACTTTTCCATCTATCATTGTTAATGCAAGTTTGTATGTTACAACTATTTCTTTGTGATTACTTACAGTTTGGAAAGGATTAAGTTTACTTTCTTGTTCTTTTATGTAATCTGTTTCGTTGACAGTGGCTTCCGTATTTTCCTGCAAAAATTGGATTCTTATAGGTCTACAAAATCTGGGTGACGAGGGTCTCGGATTTTTCCACGCAATAACTTCTTTATTATTGTCATCAACATATATGAGCTGTAGTGGCACGATTGAAGTTAAAAATATATTTGAATCCATTTTACTTCCGTCATCGTCACTAAATATTTGTTTAAAAGTGCTTTGACCAGATGATCCATCGCAGCCCCATTTGCAAATTAGAACAAAAGGAATACTACTATTCTCCTCAGGCAAAGTTTACTTCCTTAAAGACTTTGTATAACATCGGCTTGCATTAATATAATACGACCAGTTGTGTGATCGAGGAGTGATTGCAATGTCACTTCGGCACTAGTTTCTGTTATCGTCATGTCTGATTTAAGGGGATAACATTGACGTTTAGCGGCTTGCACAACTTTGTATGGCGGATACAAGTGGCAGTTATTTTGTACGCTTATAGTTCTTAGGCCCTGGTACTGATTTCTCGATAGCTGATTCTCTATCATAAGTGAAAGAGCAGAATCGCCTGAAAGAACATTTTCTGTAACAAATGATGATGACCTTCTGTACGCTCTCGCAGTTGATGGACTGCACGTGGTTACATCTTTAACAATTTTTGCAGCGTCCAATTGCCCAGAAGCTCGAAGACTCTTTTTAGTAGCATAACTCAATTCTTCTACACTTGATTGTACCCTCATGTTTTCAGTTTTTTTTCGTTTTGTTCTTTCACTGGCAGCATCAAATTCAGTACAAGGGCGACCAGATCTTTTTCTTTTCGGCGCTTCTTCACAATTTTCACTTTCTTGTAAAGAAACAAAGACGCTTAGCCACTCACCAAACTTTCTGACAAAAGAGTCCTCGGTCCTTTTAACTTCCTGCCACTTACTTCTGAAATTGGACATCAATTTCCGTATAGCGGGTTTCACGTTGTCTGGTAGTGTGAAACGGCATTTCAGTTGACTGGACATATAGTTTTCAATTGTTTCGTAAACTACGTTCACGTTTGCGTTGAAGTGGCCTCTTACCAAATCAAAAATTTCATTTCGGCTCAAGCCAACTTTATCATCTCTCCCCATGGCTCGGTCAGCAGATTCTGCAACATAAAATTTAAATTCTTCGTACATTCCGAAAAAATAATAATAATAAGTCACACCATATAAAAGAAATTATAAATACAATTCACTTATAATTTAATAAATTGAAGTAATTCAAGGCTATTTATTTAATTATTTTAAGTAATTAACTTAACTCACAGACACAGATTTAATTTATATAGATATGATCTATATCACTTACCTTTTTGGTGGCTGGTGAGAATTCCAAGTGTTGTGTAAACAAAATTGACATGATAAAATTGATTTTTAATGACAACTCAATTGTTTTTAATTTCTTAGTTGAAAATAACATTTTGATAATTAATTTAATACTTAAACAAAAACTTAATAAATACATTTTTATAATCATGTAAGTCATAATAAAGCTTAACGTTATGTAAATTTGTTAAAAGCAACTTTGAACCTGTTGTGCAAGAACCTGCACGAAATACAGAATGGCACTTATTGGCAGCTGGTTTTATAATATCTTATAGATAAATAGTACAGAATGAAATTTTAATAAATTTCGTTGCGGAACTCCGTGGAACTTATAACTTTTTTTCAAATTAAATAATATATATAATAATTAATTTCTCAATTTTGTTGAATCAATGTTTATTAAATAAGTAATTTTAAAATTTATTATGATATTTTGTAAATACATGTAAACATTGTACTCACCATCGCGATCTTCGTCCATTTGGAACGGTTAAAATTGCTTTAAACTGATCACTTTTACACGTATTTGAAATAATGGGTATTTCACTTCTTTTGAGTCGCGCCGAAGTTGCTCGCTCATGGGTCACTTTTCAAATTATGCGGGTAGTCAGATTCAAGCGTCGGACCTTTTCTAACGATGAAATCGAACACTTTGTACATCAGTCTACCCGGCTGCATGCTTAAAGTTCGCTAAATAAAAACTTTTTTTTTCGACTTTCGGCCAGCTTTTCGTGATTTTGCCCCACTGTGCGATAGTTGCCGGAAATAGTAGTGTGAACGCATGTCCGGACAGCGGTACGCGTAGTTCCTAACACTGCCACTTTTACGATGGTCAGCGCTGGTATCACGACCGGAAATCGGGAATGATGAATGACGATAATCAAAAAAGTTAGAATTAGATGGTGGTACTTCAATGAATAAACCAAGATAGGTGTCATTTTCTTTTAAATCCATGTCGAAAGTCTTAAAACGCCACTGGGACGCGGGAATCCCTATTTTGTTCGCTTGCTCTTTACTAGTTCGTCGCGATTCCTGGTGAGGGCAGCACTGAGTTACGATAGTAGTGTGAATGCGTGCGAGTTGCTACGATGGTACGTACGATAAACGGGGCACAAGCGTCCCATGCGCAGTGAAATGAATAACGAAACTGCGTACCTGTGACTTCGCGTTCTGTGGTGTTCCGGCCTAGATGTTTACGTTTTGATCACTTTCGTTTAGACAAACATTTCCTTTATCTCATCTTCTATTCCTTTCATTTACCATTCCTATCATTCATACCTTGCATATTTCATTAGTTACTTTTCATCATCAGTTCCTTTTGCTGATATACAAAGCCACAATTTTTCATGAGAAGAAGTTCAATGGCTTTACAAACTGGTTTTGTACGGACAATCTACCGTAAGTGGATGTGGCCATGGTGGTGGAGTTCTTTAGAGAAGATGTTCGGTTTAGTGCAGGTGAAATCAGAGGAGTAGAGCAAGGTACTACTCTCTTCTGACAGCTTTTAACCACAAAATTCTCCTCTTCTCGCTTAGTGGAACCGCGACGTAAGCTTTCTTGCTATCGCTAAATGTTGTTGTGTGACACTGCGGCACAAAACAATTTTTATAAAGCAATGTTCTCGGAGGCATGTTACTAGTACTCCTTGGAGAATATGATGTTGATCAGCTGATGCAGTGAATCACGAGTTCCCATCAATGGTCTGTGATCACGGTGAGGGGTGATCAACGCATTTTAGTTGTTTTAGTATTTGCTCATACATAGTTTGCTTCGAGATTTTGCCATCCATTATGCTATTGACGGTAAGCCTTTTTTGCTAATTTCATGTTCTGGCAATGACACCTCGACAAAGTGGATGAATTAAATTAATGTGTAATCGTATCATAGCTGCGGCGCAGCACCTGCTCTCCGTATAGTTATTAAGTGACGATTTCGTGCTTGCTTGCGGGAAATATTTCGAAATGAATACGAACAAAATGGTTTATTTCATGCTTTTCATACTAACTTTACCTACAAAATAGGAGCTAGCACCATTAATTTGAGAATATATTATACTATACGATTTTCATTCCCCATACCGTAACCATAAATGTTTCATTATTTTGATGAGGTTTCTCTATGCGACTAGAGCAGCTAAATTAATAAATAAAGCTCATTTCCATTTTACACCAAGTTTACTTTTGCAAATAGTTTTTTTCCCGTCAATAAATTTATTATTATTACTAAAGCTTTCTCGGCGGACGTCGTCTGCAGATAAGCAGCTTATGGCGAACCACCTAGCGGCAGATTGCGGTAGTTGCGTACGTACCTGTGAAGTCACACGTAGGATTAACCAGCATGCAATAGTTTGCCGTCGCGTTTTCGCGCCGTTGAATTTTTTCACTTTTTAATTAATAAGGAAAAATACTTAACGCCATTTAAAAATCGAACGGCTTCAAACACGTACTCCAGGGGTTATAAACTTCAGATCTAGGCAATAAAAAAAAATAGGAAACCACCCTATTACTAAATTATTTCTAGAGCGCCCTAACAACGGTTCCAATTCTTTTAAGAAGGATGTTACGGGAATGTTTTGGTCCCTGTACACCGAGATAATATCTAAATTTATAAGTTCACATTTCAGACTAATCAACAGACAGTCAGCAGAAGTATTTGATTCAATATGCACATTTTCAACCTTTAAATTACATTATATGTACACAAATACACCTCTGGCTCTATAGTTGTTGTTGCAATTAGCAATATAATTATACCCATTAATATGATATAGGTTTGCTTCCTCTTTTCTGATCCAAATTTCAGATAAAATTATAACTTCTGGCAACCGTGGTAAGTTATTTAGAGTCAACAGAAATAAATCGAAGTTACTTCTCATACTGCGTATGTTTTGATGCAACATCATTACTGTAGGCTTTACACTGTACAATTCATCAACAGGGTTTGCAATCATTAAAAGGAAAAGTCACAATTTAGTCAAATCCTCCAGGCAAGTAATCACGAGTACGGGCATTTTCTCAGCCTTTCTCATCATTATCTTGCCTTGTCTTACCCACAGGTAGTCAAATTTCTTATTTTTCTTAGCCTCTCTCGCCGCGCTGAACAGCCTGCGTCTCCCAGGACAGAGGGCCTCATTGACGTAAACAGGTGAGTCAGGAACGTTGAAACCCAGGTGACGGGTGGAGAGGTTCCGTTTCACCCTTCGTTTCGCCAGGAAATCGTCCTTGATGCGTTGCCTCACGAACTGCACGTGGATACCTCCGACCGAAGCACCGGATTTCGATTTGTAGCGATAACATTTGTCAATGTCATCGACACATACTTCTAACCCTAACTCAGACCCTATTTTACAAACTGTATCCAGTAAGCATTCGTTTTGCATTGCAGGAACTCCGTGAATTTCAACGCAATTGGAAAGCATTCGTTGCTCTAAATCATCAATGCGATTTAGACAAACTTCAATATTCTTACGTAGATGAATATTTTCACTTTGCAGCGATTCCACTTTATCACTACACTCATCCAGACGCTTTCCTAATTCTTCAATGAGTTTCACCGAATCATCCAGCCTCTCGTACACCTTATTGATTGTATCACCCAGGTTTAACTCAGTCGATCGTAAATCACTTTTTAATTCCCGGAGCAGTGCCATATAACTTCAGTGTTTGATGATTCTTGGGGAGGATTTGGGCTGTTATAGTCACGTCTTGACCCAGGTGCATACTCTCCCTTCTTTTCAAACTGCAATCGCTGCACCTTTGATTGCTGTCAGCAATTCCCAGGATCTCTTCTCTGCTAAGTGGAACTGGCAAACAGTGCCCGTGGTAGTTGTTGTTGTTACAATCACTGCAAATGCGCGAAGAGGTCCTAAATATGCATGCATTACACGAATATACCTTTTTTAAATGTGCAACAATAATTGGGGGAGAGGGATTCGAACCCAAATCCCTCAATTTCACGCGGCGTTCTTTAATTAATTAAGATACCCCGGATTCCTTTTCCACAATATAAATACCGGAGATGCTTTAAAGGAACAAGATGTTTTTTTTTTGCAATTGGTGCTACGAATACGCAAAATAAGTTTGCTGGAGCTAGTACATTCAAATAGGGCGTTAAGTTCGTTCAGCGTCCAAACCTACAACTCAGAGGCAAAAATATTTCCGTATAAATTAAGTCAACGCATTATGGGTCACAAGGGGAATTCGGCACTACCCACGTGTGCCGAATTTCGTCGAAATCTGAGAGGCAACGACCATTTGTCGATTTGAAATGACCCAGATGTAATTAAGTGGCATGCATACGGGCGTTAGGTACATATGAACGTGAATGCACCGTAACTTACCTCGTTACGACATATTGTTCCTCCTGAAATGCCCCTCAGAAATTCCCGCAGTAGAAAAGGAAGACCGGTCTCTTTTGATATTATTCAAAGAACTCGTCATGAAATCTAATATAGGTTCGAATAGCAGGCCAGGCGAATGGCTTTTGCGCACTTAGAACACTCGCTTGTTTCTCAGTGTCCGGTGACCTTTTACTACTTTCAATGCGTGAGTTGCGGGTACCTTGTACCAGACTCCTCTTCATCCTGCACTGTCATGGTACGATATCCTGGTGCCAACTACCTCGTAGTATTCCCCCGGCCTTATGCAAAAGATCCTACGACCAAAACTGAGCAAACCCCTCATACCACCCCACCTTCCGGCCGCATATATTTCTGGATTGCTGATATTAATGCACTTTATTAATAATATACACACTGAAGAATTTGGTAAGCATAAATTGAAATTCGAATTTTGCTACTTCATTATCCGACATTCGTTATAGCCATTTTGGGATTGTTAGGTGCAGTGGTGGGAGGTGGTGGGAGGAATGGAAATTAATGGATCCACAATACTAAAGTGCTTTTGTTTAATATTTTTCGAGTCAACAGTCTTCCTTTTTTTAAATGAAAGGAGTCAGTCAACATTCTCTGTTGAATTTCCCCTGGAAAAAGAAAAGGGAGTTAATCTTTTTCATGTTTTAATCCTCAGCTACGTAAGCTGAAATAAAGGGTTGGATTCGCTACTCCTATGTTCATAAAACAGTAAATGTTTTTTTTTATAAATCTGGTTCTCCTCATACGGATTGCGCATATATGTACATACCACTTCCACTTCAAACATCCCTCCCTCTTGAGCAGAAGCCAGCGCTCGGGCCGCCCTCTTGCGCTTCGGGCGAGTGTCGTAGCTAGTATACGCGCCTTCTAGCTCTAGCTGTAGACGAGTAAAGATTATATGTATCCACGGGAGGTTACATAATGATTATATAAGCACAAGGTTCCCCTCGGCCAAAATGGGTGAAGGGCGCGGAATTCTGGAAGCGAATATCTCAAGGCATCGTAGCAAGGCATCGTAGTTTGCACATATGCGATTGCGCTTTATACTATAGGTATATGCCATTCTGCAAAATTAGAACGAAATCGGCGAAGACACTGCGAGTAGTTCTTTGTGACAATGTGCCCATAGGTTGAATTTTACTTAAAGTATTTCAATTGAGCATTCTACCAGCTGATTGGTAGGTTTTTGGACAGTCCCCATCCTGCATCCCAAATTCCGGTACAAAGTATTTTTCGTGTTACTTTAATAGTTAAATTTAAATGACCGCTATTCAAATTTTCATTTCAACTTAACATTTGAGTTTGTGGATCAAATTCTTAGCAACATATTTTTCCAACCATTTAATAGTAACCTTATCAATCTACAATATGACCCTCATTGTATATTACGCTCACACTTTTTAAGGCACTTCCTTTATCACAAGGTATTACACTAAAATCTGAAGTGATGTTTTTGAAATATTGGTAACAATTAATTTTCTCTAAATAAAATAATATTAATTTATTAAACCATGAAATAAACCACTAAAAGATCACTGGAACTAATTTTTCACCAAGCCTTGCATCATTTAGTTCAATGGCAATGGTAATGTGCACGAAAGTAAACCATTCATTGCCTTTAAAATTTCATCAGATACGTAATACAACCTGTTATTAAAGGTATTAAATCTGAATAAATTACAAGGACAAGCTTAAGAGAATTCAAGCGTTGAAATAAGAGTAAGTTATTATGCATATTGAAGAATCATAATATGTAGGTACATGTTTCCTATATTACATTACTCTTACTATGATTTAAAGTAGAAATTTTGCAAATAATAAATAATCACTGCTGCAAATATAGGCGAACTGAGGAAAGGAAGGCATAGAGTTCGTAAAATGACAAAATTAGGCTAAAAATTATTTCGAACTGCAGGAATTTATTTTGCAAAACAATGGCATATTAAAGGCCTCCGTCACTTAATCTTGCCCTCTTACGGGAATAAAACTTCCTTCCACACACCAAACAAACGATCCACGCCGACTTCAGATTTTTTTACCGACGCACATACATACTCATCTCCGAACAATTGATTCCTAATTCGTAAAAGCTTTCTCGGTAGACAAACGGAAATTCCATAGTTTCGTTTTCCATGGCTCGTAGTTAGCGCCTCTACTCGTAGCGTTCGACGAACTGAAGCCACTTTTAACCAATCAGCAGCAAATTAAATCATCTCGGGAGTTCCCACGAGAGCAAGGTGACGAGTGATGACGACAACGGACAATCCAGCAGGGAGTGTGTATATACAGAGCGTACATACGATACATGCAGTCCTGTTACAATCACAGGAAATCAGGTTGCATCGGCGATACCTCGATGCGCACGATGTATTGCTGAACAGGCACTCGAATTGACGCAATTTCCGCTGGATTCAAACGAATCTCGAATGGACAATGAATTCGATAGTCGAAAAAAATTTAGCTATGAAAAAACTATTTGTAAAGTTTTTTGAAAAGTTTACCATCGATTCCTTAAATGTAACGATTACTGAAAGTGAACGAGGAGTAGATTACAAGTGAAATTACTTTTTAAAAGTAACGATTACAAGTAAAAATACCAAAAATGCAATCGTTACCTTACTTTTAGATACTCAATTACTTGCCATCACTGTTTAAGATACATTGGCCGTGAAATTTCGAATGCATTTTAAATGAGGCCGATCAATTGAGCAAAAAGCCATCACACTGGGTATCCACTTCAAAATAATAATTTGGCTCAGACTAATTAAGGTTTAACGCAATCTAAATGGTGCTGTCGCGCATATTCTTCAATTCACTTACGATGTTGAATAAAGCCTTACGAATTTTTAGCGAAGGTCTCAGGCGGAACCTTGAGGAAAACTTCGGCATCAAACATTGTTTTACAAGCTATACTTTTTTATATTCCACGCTTTTACTTTACTCAAAACTGACCATGGTTTCGGCACTATAACGTATGTACCATTATCGAGGTGCTTTTTTTGTTCTTTTGGGGGCCACTTTTTTATATTTATTTATTTGAGTTTGCCGTAAAAAACAGCAGTTAGGCCATATTCATAGCTAACATATTCTACATTGAGCATATTAAAATAAATAAATTGATACAAGTAAATTATGCATAACAAAAGGTGGAGCTAACAAAAAACAATAAAGTAAACGGGTATGAAGATACACTTCTTCCGGGTTTTACACCGCGTAGGTCCATTGTTCTGGGACGACAGTTTCTCCGGCGTTGCAGTCGGCTTCTTCAGGTCAGTGAAGTGCGGAATGCAGTATGTTGGCCGCCTTATACTATATCTTATCCGTAGGGGTTAGGTCACTCGTGATTGGCTGTTGCTGTTTTTCTTTTTCCCGCGCAAAACGCGTTTCCAGGCATTCGCGAGGGAATAGCCATCTTCCCTATTGAAATTGTCTTCATTCTTGCTTATTTCAATGGCCTCCCGTATAAGACGTGGGAAACATCTTCTTTCTTCGGAAATTAGCTTAGCTTCTTCCAAATTGATGTTGTGGGTCCATGTGTCGTCCCAGAACAATGGACGCGGTGTAAAACCCGGAAGAAGTATATCTTCATACTCATATCAACCCGCGGAAGCCTACACAAGGCAAGTAAACGGGTGTTCATCGGATGAATCTAGTCGTATAAGTAGTAACGTAAGGAGGTAAATATGAGTTCCGTTTATTCGGGGTTTGTCCCGCGTCGATTCATTTTAAAAGGGGACACCAGTTTCGCTTGCGTTACGGCGTTAGCTTCGTCAGGTCCTGAATGAGCTGCAGAGATTCTTATTTCGCCGTTATATATATTACGCTAGTCAGGCGGGCGCTGATTGGCCGGATTTGAATTTAATTGTTGGAAAAGACGTTTGAACGTTGAGGAGAGAGAGGATAGCCGTCTTCCCTGTCGAAGTTTTCTGCGCTTTTTGGCTATTTCAACTTTCTCTCGAATTAGTCGAGAGAAATGTTTCTTTTCTTTGGCGATGATCATATATGCGCCATTTTGAATGTTTAATGTGACGTGGCCGGGTTTCCGACCACGCGTGCTCTGCAACCGCGCGGAATGGCGAAAATGTTTCTTTTCGGTCTCCCTTTTTAGCGTTCCCCTATTCCACATTTCAGGGATCTCGATGTTTGGCCGATATATACGATTTGCCGCAGCAACACACGTCACTCTTCGTTCACTCCTTCGCAAATGTCATACGGGTGTCGGATCTTTTACGGTTCATCGATTTTCATTTTTTGGAAGGAGGTAAAGGTGTAGTTTGGAGGGAATAGGTCAAGAGAAGGATACTTGTTGGAGATTTGAGTTAAAAAGGGATGGGATTCGGTGGAGAAGGGATCTTTATTGGAAACGGATAGGCGGAACTGGAATGTGTGAAGACGACTCTTTGTTTCGAGTGGAATGAGATGGGACACGTAGTGAGAATGGCGTAAGGAGTTCAGGGGATCGGAAGGAAACATTTTAAGATTTGGTGAAGGAACGTCCAAGTCCGAGATCTATGTCTGCGCAGAGTGGGATGCAGAAGACCAAGAGATGACAGTATTTTATCACGCGAACAAGGTGTGAAAGAGGAAACGCGGTGACGGGAAATGGCTACAGACAAATTCAGGGGTCGATGGAGACATTTAAGCGAAGTATATATAGAACGGCAGGCAGAAGACCATTAAGGGCGAACAGTAGGTACTATTCCAGAATGGGAAGGACGCATCCAAGGAACACTGCTCTCAAGGCAAAGGGATCTGTAATTTCGAGAAGACGGTAGAGCATACATACCAACAATGGACATTGCCTTGGCTGATATGCGTTTAGCGTGCTCAAGAAACAGTAATTTCTCATCAAAAGTAACACCTACTATCGTCGTCAAAAAAAGGTAGAACGCTGAACTTTTAAGCATTTGTATGAAATTCCGCCGAAGCTCCAAAGAGTCGTGTAATATATCGTTTTACTCCTTGTTTATTTTACTACAAAATTCATTCATTTAAAAGTGTATAAATGTAAACGTTTAGCTTCTACGGTCGAAAGAGTGAAGAAAACCACGTGAAAAACTACGAGAACGGCGAAACGGTTATCTTCTCCATCTCGCCAAGGCTAAAATATTTGATTGGTACACTTCATTGTTTTTTTATGGAGAAAACGACATCTCCGCATTACAAATATTTTTTGAATGTCAAATTTTACCCATTCTTTGATTATTAAAATGCTCGAAAGCTAGATTTCAATTTCCAAGATGTAGACAAGTATATAAATATCGAAGTTACGTATGCTTCATGGAAAAAATATTGCAAAATTTTCCATGGAAGGATATGTTGATATTCTCAATCTTACATACAATAAACCACAAAAAAAAGAAAATCGCCCCGCG
Source organism: Pyrrhosoma nymphula (assembly GCA_963573305.1). Classification (NCBI taxonomy): domain Eukaryota; kingdom Metazoa; phylum Arthropoda; class Insecta; order Odonata; family Coenagrionidae; genus Pyrrhosoma; species Pyrrhosoma nymphula. The sequence continues at coordinate 1,383,840 of OY754330.1, forward strand.
GCAATGCACACTCCCATTTTGCGCAGTTGGCAATGGTGAAACTCCTGGCCGCGCGCTACACTTCGTATACTGACGTATACATATACAGAAACGGAAGACCGGGTGGTTTTGGGCGGAGGAGGGGGAATTGGAGGCGGGGGTGTTCCTTCGGAAAGTCAACGCAATCGGAAGGATTAAACCGACAAAAAAAAAATAAGGTCCACTTGTAGATGTAGTAGTACAACCATAGTATAGTCAAGGTTTGGTTACGTCAAGTGGAAACGGGGGTGGGGGGGGGGATTGGACAGGGAAGGGGGCGGGAGGAGGTTTAGGAGAGGTGAGTGGGTTTTAAACACTTGGTCGTTACGTTTAAAGTTAAATTTAGCGGGGGTATTAACGGTTTCCAATTGTTCGAGGAAGTCCAACTTCCTCCCCTTGTCCATGCAATGTAAAATTATTGGCTCGAAAGCACACCAACAATTAAATGATTGGCCAAACCAGATGTTTCGTCACCACTCATTAAAGCAGTTCTGCGTTCTTTTACACTCGTCGATATCGTCCTTCCGGTTTGACCCATGTATACCTCGTTACATTCGTCACAATCTAATTTCTGGACATCACTTTTCTGTGATTTACTGTATTTATCTTTGCAATTAAAAACCCATTTTCCGATATTTAACGGGTCGTACAAGGACACTCTGGTCTTGCCAGCGGGAATGACATTACCCACACAATTTGTATGACGTTTTTCTAATGAATGGCAACTTGCATCGGCGAGACGGCGTACTTAAAATATTAGGCTGACTGGTGGTTATGGTGGTAGTCATTTTTAGCACTTGCCTTGTCTGTGAACGATGTACCAATTCCAAAACCAATTAGTATCATAACCATTCCGTATTGCGATACATTAGATAATGTTGAGCTCCTTGTTAAAATCTAATTGAGACATAGGTATACTCAACAACCAATGGGAATCCTCGTATCATGGCTTGAAGTGAAGCTATTTTGTACGAGTGATGATGAATGGAGTTATTAGGTATTATTGCATCAGTAAATGTTGGTTTTAGGCAGATAGCGAAATCAGAACTAGCATTTTTAATATCAATCCTGAAGTCCAAAATATTATAATATCTCCACCATATTCTAAAGTAAAACCAATTGATTTATATAAAGAATTTTAAAAAGAAATTAGTTCAAGAATGTAAGTTATTGGTACCGCTATGTTTACGATATAGTTTGCCTATCGCCCGGTACCTAAAGCCAGTATCGAACTATTCACTTTTCCTTTTTAAATTCTTTACATAAATGGATGAGTTTTACTTTCGAATGCATGATAGCCTAAATTGAACGCCCCGTACTCCCGTTCGTACAACGGTTCGTCAATGGATAGTATCCGGTGACGAAAGGTACCAATAGATACTAGTATCCATTTCGTCAATGTATGGCATCTAGATACGTCATAAATAAGCGCGAATCTGTGCCATCTGGGGCGCACCACTGAAAAAAACAATTTAACGGAACTAGACTGACTTTTTCTTTATGGGGGAATCAGAATCTCTTCCCAAAACTTATTTTTTCCGTGGCTAGATGCACCTTGCTATCCAGAGGGCACAGATCCATTAGACGAATTTCAGCAGAATTAAGATGGCTTTGCAGTGTAACTGGCTAACATACACCTGACCGGCAATTGGGAGATCCGAGTTCGAATCCCAGTCAAGTCAAATGATTTTTTCATGACATGAATTTCACCCACTTTGGCGTACACATCTTTGAACCCGTGACCGTGACTACGACTACCTATCAATTGTGCAATCGCAATGGTTGGAAAATTTTCAAGTTCTTAAGCAACAATGCTGAGTTTAGGCTTGTGCGATGAGTCGATTAATCGAAGTCATCGACGATGATTTTAGTCATCGCGGTGCGATGACTGTAATGGATGACGATGAATGTCATCGACCATCGATGTCGATGAGAATCATCGATGCCGATGAGTCGATGCGAATCATCGATCCCGATGAGTCGATGAATTGATGCGAATCATTGATGTTGATGAGAACCATCGATGAGGATGATCGATATCCTTATATCACTAATTTTTCTTCTTTTTTTCCATTCATTTGAACGCCTTAGATCTAAAATGTATGTATAAAGTATAAGCACCCCAGCTATTGCGCCTTGAGGACGATGGCAGGGCCACAGTGGGATGTTTGGAATTCATGTTTTTCCTCAAGTTTGTGGTAGACGATACAGAAGTAGCGATCACGTTCAATCACAGTTAATACGCAGTAGCAGTGGTAGCATTGTATTCGTTGGTTACACTGGTGCAGTTGGTAGCAGCCTGAGCTAAATCGGCTGAATTCACCGAATTCACAGTCACAGTGATTTCGATTATTTAGTCACTGGCTTTGATTGCTACTTTTCAGTATCGGTGATTCAATCACAGCGATATATCGCTTATCACTACAGCACAGTTCATCGAGAGTCATCGATCATCGTAATTCATCGATCATCGGCATTCATCGATCATCGACATTCATCGATCATCGATATTCATCGATCATCGATATTCATCGATCATCGTGTACACTCTATACGATGATCGATGACAGCCATCGTCATCGAAACATTTCGATGAAATTTTTCATCGAAAATCGATGACCAAAATCGGTCATCGCACAAGCCTAGCTGAGTTAATCCTCCGCGACTGCGGCATGCATCGTGCAGCACGACGACGTCTCCTGTGTTTACAGTGTACACTGGGAGGAACGAGTACAACTTGTTCGAGTATAAAACCTCTCCTCTGAAATTCGCTTTGAATTGAGATGGCTTGGATGTGTACCTGGCTAACACACAATTAACTAACCGGCAATTGGGAGATCAGAATTCGAATACCGGTCAAGTCAAATGATTTTTCATGACATGAATTTCACCCTCTCAGGAGTATCTTAAGAGTTTAGATATTAGCGCAAAATGTACCTACGTAAACAATGACACAAAAAAGTCGCATCCACCATACATTCAAAATGAAAGAGGGATAGCGAATCTATCAACCATAGGGACCTCGTCTGCGGCAGGAAACACAATGCCAAAAAGTTGGCCAAAACTAAAAAATAGAAATTATGTTCAGGGTCTAGGAAACTCAGCGTTCTGTAGATGATGAGTTCAAATGCCATTGAAAAGACCATCACATCTAATCATCCAGTTCATAATTAACGTTCTTTTATTACTCCAAAATTATTCGTAAAAATACATGACGGAAGTAATCAATGAACATTGCCAATTGAATGATAATTTCATCGTCTTTTGTTTACGCGATATCTCCACGGGAGCGATCTCCCGCACTGTTCTCGCTGAATGTGTCCAGCGCTCAAAAATGCCGTCTCGTCCAAGAATTGGCGGTGATGTTTTTTTCATCTTGAGCCACGGGCCATCATCTTGACTTCCGAAAGATATCCCAATCGTCAAAACTAAGGCTGTCATTCACTTATAAGACTTAAGTATCAACACGTTTCTACATATGCACAGAAATATGCCGCAAGTAAGATTTTCAAATAAATTAATGAAAGTATTCGGAATATCGTAATCTGAAAGTGATTAAAAGTGACAATACGGCGTTTATCACATGGTGCTGTTCCAAAGGCAACGAATATGCTTGGCGATAGGATCGAGGCACTGCCTCGCAGCTCTCATAGTATGCAGTATAGCAGCCCTCGAGATGGTCAAGGAATCACCCGAACCAAATTATGAGCCTATAGGGCAAGGGAAGAAACTGTCAGCCTCTCTACGCATCACGGAATGATTTCGCACCATCAGTCACAAGACGTACACCCGAAAAAAGTATTCGGTGTCGGCCTAGGAGGGAGGGGGGGGGGAGAGCGACGAGCTACGCGGAGAAGACGTCGGCTGAATCGGTTGGCGTGGGGCTGCCATCGCGGCAAGAGTGCCGATGAAGAAGTGTGACTTGGTTAACTCTTCACAGGACTGATCAAATTGTATCGAAAGTATTCAGATGAGAAAGATCTGATTCAAAATAGAAAAGATCATTCCAGGCTATAGATTTTTTGACACATACAGTCCATCTAATGGCGTAGTAATTTGCCGGCGAAAATGGTTGATTTAGGCTTGATATACGCATTTATCTCTTCAATAAGGTAGGCATCACGTATATTTTAAATAAATTACGACATAACCCTATCTTTAGCACATCGAATTATAAAAATCGCAGTTTTTTTACCTGCCAACAATCCATCGTAGCAGTGTAAATTTTGACGGTCTGCAAACATTTTTAGCGACGTATACTGCCCCCTTGTAAAACCTCCCCGAGGACATATCTACATCTACAAAATACCCTGCAAGCCACCTCAGGGATGTGTGGCAGGGGGTGAGTATTCACCAACATGCATTACACTACACCCTAAAGTTAGTGTAACAACGACTAATTATTCATTGGCATAAATCGCTAATGCTTGTCACGAGGCGAAGCCTCACAAGCATGCACTACTACACTACAGATATTATCACAATGGAGAGGGACCGTTAATATATATGTATTTTGCAACTACACAAATGGACAGAGACTCAAGACTCATGTAGAAAACATACACGGCGTGCTGTCAGTACTAGGTAACAGATAAGGATTCGAGTATTACGGAGTACTACTAGGGTGACCAACTATTTTTGAAGAAAAAAAGGGAGATTTCTATATTCTTGACCAAAAATAAGGGAGATTTAGAACTCGGCAAATTTTCACAAAAAAAAGCAATTTGTAAAAACATTAGACGGTGCAGGTCCAATCCTGGAATATGCACTTTCCTATTTCAAAAGATATGTCACATATTCCTACACATATACTTCATTTTCTTTTTTGGTGGCGTTGTAGCTTCGTCATCACTGCCCATTATTGTATTAAAAACTCTTGCCCCTATACGGCTCACAGGTGATGTAGAGTAAAACCATTGAAACCAAATGTCGCCAAAGCACCACCAGCTGAGCAACACAAAGAACGAAAGAAAAGTTTAGCAGATAAGGAGATTTAAACTCATTGGTTGGTCATTTCTAAACGAGATAATCGATAGAAAAAACTTGAATCATTTGCGTCTGCTCTCTAACGTTTACACTAATTTCGACCGTGTGCGCAAAATTTAATGATTGAAACTGAATGATTTTTCTGGACGAAAAAATACGGGAGAAATTCACCCAAAAGAGACAGAAAATACGGGAGATCGTGAAAAAATAGGGTCAAATACGGGAGATCCCGGGAAATACGGGAGAGTTGGTCACCCTAAGTACTACTACTACTAAGAGCTACACTACCTAACGACAAACCGAGATAAAAGTCTCATTGGCAGCTGCTATGGTCCCTTATCGTTCGTGAGAAAAGTGACATTTTAAATATGTCCGTTCTGCAGTCTAGTTCCCTAATTTTATTCTCATTATCTGATCTACCGAAGAAAGTCGGATTTCGTAAAATATTATCAACGTCGTCAGAGAATAGACCGGTTTGGAACTTACATAATAGATTTAGTCTAAATTTTAATCGACGGTCTGAAAGCGTTTCCCATCCCAGTTGCTGCAAAAGGTCAGTAACACTAACGAGATTATCATAACGGCCTTTAACGTATCTTGCCGATCTTTGCAGCATGCGTTCTAACTCAGTTTCCAAGCCTATCTCATAAGGATCCCAGATACTGGCAGCATATTCCAAGTGGGGTCTAACGAGGGAGAAGTAGCTGATTTCCCTAACTTTATCGTCGCACTTGCCAAGTACTCTTTTAACAAATTCCAATTTACGATTAGCTTGACCGGTAATTTCTCGAATATGTTCACTCCACGAGATTTCCATATAGGTATTACAGTTCAATTGATTTACAGTGGGAGTGGCTACGATTGAGAAGTATACAAGCAGGCGAATCACTTATACTACTCTTCACGAAACAATGATCGATTCTTGGGGCAAATTAATTGGCTAGGGAATCATTTCTTTTGGGTTGTGAGGTTTAAAAGGGCTGTCGTATTGGATCATTAACGATCCAAGTTTCGAGTACGATGGAATGGGCATAATTTGAAAATGTGGGGTGCTTGTACTCGTCACGTAAAACTGCTTTTTCGCAATTCATAATAAGGAAGCTGTCTCCAGAGAGTTTCATCATAAATGGCAACTTTTTTTGTAAGCAGCTGTAGAAAGTACTAATTTATTAAGTAAATTCTTCATGGGTTTCCAACCGGGTTAGGAGTTCAGGTACCAACGTTTGGATGACTATCTCTGCCATCTTCTACAGGGGTGTTGATCAACCCCCCCTGCAGACGATATCTGTACCTGGGGAATGCTTACGGATCTTATTGCATGTGCGCTCGACGTCTGCTCTTCGAAAATATTGTTCTCCCTTTTGAGGAGCAAGTCGCTTGAACTGCGATTGCAAACATTTCGCAACAATGGACGTTCGCGCATTGGATATCAACAGAGACAACACACAGGAAAAATCCATGTGAATCATGATCACGCCTCAGAACGGCCAACCGAGGAGAACTTAAACATCAAATCCGGCAGAAAAGCACCAGACCCCACCCGGTTTAGCCAGATACCACCCGGTTTTTAATGTCCTTTTTCAGCCCCCGATTAAATGTCCAGAAAACAGGGAAATACCCCCAGGGTTTTTATGATAGCTGCCCAGCCCCAGTAGTGGAACGGTTGAAGCTTAATTTTCTTCTATCGTGTAATATTAAAAAAAAAAAATGCCTCTTATCTTTGTGCCTACACCAAATATGATTAAATAAAAGATTGATTCAGGTGTTTAACTAGAAAATTAAGGTTGTTTTATCTGACGTATTTGTAAAATTTACTCCACATTCAGTTTACATTAAACCACCCTTCTCAATACAATCAGAAATATTACATCAATATTAATGCTGTTATGCCGAACTATCTCTCACGCCCTGAACGTCTGCTTCATTCGATAACTTCCAAATATTATTATTTTTTTATCACTCCGCTCCCATTAAACATATACTCAATAACTCGCTTCAAACATGCGGACTAGTTGTCAGGCGGCCATTATTGTTTGGGATATACACCACGTGCTCCCACAAGAATGCAACCTAAAGCCGTCATGGTAATAATAAACACCAAAACACGTGCTCTACGCCAAAATGCGAATTTAAGAAAATGGACTAAAACTTTTAGTGATAATGCCCCGGTTTGTCATTTTAAAATAAAGTAATGCCCCCGCTTTATTCACTTTATAAAATATGGCAACCCTAGACCCTACTAATTTATGAAGTGAGTTGAAGATTCCACGGGGCCACACCCTAGTGGTTTGTTATTTCAAATGGAAGAGAAGTTCACTCAGCAGATACTTAATGAACAGCTCAACATTCAGTCATAACCGTCCATCGAGCAATGACCTACCCCTGGTGCAGACGATAAGGTAATGAGGGACGAGTCAAATATGATTCTGTTGTGAGCATTCCAATCAACGATTGACATAGTACACACTACTCTCCGGGGTTTTTATATAATTTTTTTTCTCGGAAAACCCTTACCATCGTGTACAGAACATAATGAGGGTTATGAAAAATACACGTTTCTGTGGAGTTAAACGCATAGTAATATCGTATCATTAAAAATAGAATCTCTTGAATACCGATGATACCAGTGCAGCGTCTTGTGACGTCATTTGCCCGTACCTAGGGGGCAGGCCCCTTGGACGTTGCTTAAAGCTCTGGATAGGACTCCTCTATCCAGAGCTTTAACGTGGCCGTAAACAGATAGGGATAGGGTGGTATAAGTGGTGGTAGGGGCCAGGGCCGGTTCCGACCATGATGCCAAGCTCCTAACTAGAGGATATATATATATTGTGATCGGTTAATAATGAGAGACTCAGTCTTAAAGTTAATTGCACCCCGAATATCTAGGATTCCATTATAATAAATTGTTCTTATCCTGAAGTTTCATAAACAGGAGAAGAATAAGCCCCGATTGTGTTTACATAAAATATGGATAACAGCATATCGGGCGATGAATTACTCCGAGGAATTAGAAACAAAAATGATCCATTACTGTCACGTGCAATTGTTGTCGTTCAGATTCGGAAAGAGAGAGAAGCTGGGTGCGCTGCAACCGGGTGATTGAATGGTGTAGATCCCATATTTCTAGGAAAACCTTATTGAACAGCAAGCGAGTCTTGGTCGGGTACGACTCGCACGCTGCAAAGGACCATAGGTCTGCAGACCATATGCATGGGCCAACGTACAGTGGGCTGGATCGCGAAAAAGCTGGCCAAAAACCCCAAAAACGTTTTTGCTCCTGCATTTCTTTTATATAGCCTATCTTAAACACAAATGTCCAGTGCACGCCTGTATGGAGGAATTTTTTTAATAGACCTCTTACTTAACTAGAAATCACGGCCGTAATACTAGGTTATAAGCTTTAGGCGTTTGGAGCGCTGGCGAGTAACACTTGTAAGAAGATATCTGACAGAAACTACAGGCAAGAATCCGAAAATAATTTTACTAATAATTAATTTAAGGATATTAGTCTAATTATTTGTGAAGTTATCTCTAAGAAATTCCTATCCAGTATGCCGGTATGCCGCGTACATTACGGTATGTACAATATATATAATCCTCGTACATTAATTTTGAGCTACAAAAAAGCCCAGCGAGGCGCAGCGGTCTCTTCACCATATTTACGTGACACAGAGTGTTCTTTGTGAGACCACCAAAATTAATCTGCCGAAGCTTGCCTACCCATGAGTTATACTTTGTTTTCTTTACGAATAGTCTAGTCCTGCAGTCTACCGTTGCAACGGTTGGGTAGACTGCAGGCCTTCCCGACCCCGTACTGCACCCACCCATTGTTGGCGCGGTTTGTTTTGAGTTCACACTGTATAGAGGCGAGCACCGTTAGTTTGTCGGAACCCGACACTCATTAGCTCCTGGAGCGCAATCCAGTTTATCTCACCTAGATTACGAGCAATTATACCAGTAGGAAATACGTTAGCGAAATAGCTGTATTCATCGCAGTCTTTATTTAACTCGAAATAAGGCAATCAACAAATTTTCACCAAATTTCCTCTCAAAGAAGTTTATCTCCGATCGACATTTATCAGTTGGAAATATTTCTTTCCATCAAATAACACGACGGGTGGCAACTATAAGATAATTAAGAATCCAGCAATAGCAAAAAATGAATAAATATCTGTGAAACCAATGCAACAGCTGCAAAGATAATATCCAGAAGAGTGAAATAAATGGTTGGCTGACAGTTTATTCCCATTAAATTGCAAAGCACCAATTCCATGAAGCTTATTTATAATTTTTATCGTCCATTCCTTCAATATCTAAAATCGACGGGGTACTAATCAATCACTTTTTCAATTAATGATACCATTGTATACGTATTGCTTTTCCATTACTCCTTAAAACTCTCAGCTTCCGAAAAATATTAGAAAAAATCGTGAACTGATCTAGTTCTATATCAAAGCGTATTCCTCTTCCTAGCTTGAGATCTGAAATATTGATTATATCATTTGCTTTCACTATTGTTTAAAACTACTCTCCGTTACTACCCAAGACATCGCTTCAACATGTTTTTCAATTCAATGGCATACCATAAAATGCAATCTCGATTAGTTATAGTAGCTGACTACTTGTGACTATTTACAGGAATAATCGGTGACTACTTATCAAGTAGTCGGTGACCACTAGTGACTGCTTGGTCACTGCTGGGTGACTACTTGCAACTACTTGGCGACTAATTGCAACTACTGGGTGACTACAAAGAACTATTTGATGACTACCTAATAGTCCCCGATAGTAATTTTTCCTAAGGGCTCCACAATATGATTACCTTTTACAATTACTAAGGAATTATCAATGAACAAACAGGTCAGGTTGAACGAGTAATATATACTTTAAATTTACGACTTCATTTTAAAAATACGGAGATATCTCACGGTCAACAATACACATTCGAATGTTCTGCCACGCGAAAAAAGTAAAACTTGAGGTGCGAGTCACATCAAAAATTCACACAAGTACACAAAAGGTTATAACTATGGGTTTTAAAGTCCTCAAATTCTGTGGTAAAAATGTCATTTTCACTCGCGAATAACCACTGAACTTTATTGCCTTTAGTCCCAACTTTTATTTACGACTCATGGTCACGTGATCGACTGGTGACAATGGTGAGGGACTTCGCGATGTAATCTGATACTCCAGAGATAACATTCTCACAGAGTCGGAGATCCCCGCTCCCCATTGCACTTCCTACGGTTGCGACCACAGCGGCGACTCCCTGGAACTAAACTGGCGCGACGGTTAAATCTGTACATTCATCTACATATTACCCTGCGAGCCACCTCTAGGGTGTTTGGCAGGGGGTGACAAGTCACCAAAATACAGCATGCAAGCGGACCGCCACATGCACACGAATGAATATTAAGGATACTAACCAATTCCATCATTAACTAAAAACCATCATGCAGCATGCAAGAGAATCCCCACAAGCACGACACACATGTACGATGACACATAATATTCTACATGCTACTTAAGAGGGCAATCTGTCTATGAAGCTAGAACATGCAAAACATGCTGTAAGAAACACCATAAAACTCCGTAAACATGCTTTAAGAAATACATAAGTTAGTAAGCTACACTACCAGTCAACTAATCTATTTCTAAGTCCTTACACAGCTGTTATAGTCTCTTATCGCTCGCGGAAAAAACGACATTTTAAATCTATCTGTTCTACAGTCTATCTCTCTCATTTTATTTTTATGATCTAATCTACCATAGTAAGTTGGCGGTCGTAAAATATGATCAACTTCGTCGGAAAATAAACTACTCTTGAATTTACATAATAGACTTAGTCTTGTTTTCAATCTACGGTCTGACAGTGATTCCCATCCGAGTTGTTCTAAGAGGTCAGTAACACTAACAAGATTATCGTAACGGCTTTTCACGTACCTGGCTGCTCTTCTCTGTACACGTTCTAACTCTGTTTTTAAGCCTGTTTCATGAGGATCCCAAACACTGGAAGCATATTCTAAATGGGGTCTAACGAGGGAGAAGTAGCTTATTTCTCTCACTTTGTCGTCGCACTTGCCTAGAATTCTTTTAACAAATCCCAATTTACGATTAGCTTGACCAGTTATTTCCCTGAATATGTTTATTCCACGATAGATCATTATTGAGCCTAACTCCGAGATATTTTACGGATTCTACCGTCTCTAATTGGGTATCCTGAATGAAATAGCTCTGTTGTGGGGAGTTATTTTTCCCCCAGAATTTCATTACTACGCATTTTTTCAAATTTAACTCTAGCTGCCACGCATTGCACCATGCTTGGATTGCAGTAAGGTCGTTCGTTAGTTTATCTTTATCTTCACTTCTACGGATTTCCCTGTATACTACAGCGTCGTCTGCAAATAATCGAAGTTTACTGTCTATTATTTCACCAATATCGTTGATATAGAGTAGGAAGAGGAGTGGGCCTATGACACTACCCTGAGGGACGCCAGATGTGACTCTAACTTCGTTGGAGGCTACGCCGTCTAATACTACTCTTTGCACGCGATCGCTCAAAAGTTCTCTGATCCAGGAAATTACATCATCGTCTAGGCCGTATGATTTTAGTTTTACTAATAACTTTCCGTGGGGCACTTTATCAAATGCTTTTTTGAAATCAAGAAAAATCGCGTCCACTGGAATGCTGTCCTCTCCGGAGACTAAAATATCGTGGGCAAACAGCGCTAACTGAGTTTCGCATGATCTACCTTTCCTGAATCCGTGTTGAGTTCTCATTAACAAGTTATGCGTGTCTAGGTGTTTCATTACTGAGCTGACAAAAATGTGTTCAAGGATTTTGCATGAAATGGACGTTAAAGATATCGGTCTGTAATTACATGGCTGTTCCTTGTCTCCACTTTTGAATATGGGCGTTACATTGGCAATTTTCCAGTCATTTGGTACTCCGTGTTGCTTTATGGATTTTGTGAATATTAGCTGCAAGTAGGGGGCAATTTCTGACGCTAGTTCTTTATACACGCGAGAAGGGATTTCGTCTGGACCAGGTGACTTGTTTGGACTGAGCAATTTAAATAAAATTTCTATTCCGTGAGCACTAATATCAAGGGGAGGCATCTTTCGTATGCAGTGATTATCAACCGCCACGGATGAATTCTCAGATGACTCGGTGAACACGCTATTGAAGTAGGAATTTAATAAATTGGCTTTATCGGAACTGTTTGTTAACACATCTCCATTATCGTTTCTTAGCGAACAAACGGTAGATCTTTTACCTTGAACTTCCCTAACATAAGACCAAAATGCTTTTGGGTCATCCCGTAACTGCTCTACAAGTGTTTTCCTTTTAAAATTCGTGAATGCATTCCTGAACGCTTCCTTTGTAGCGGCTTTAGACAACTTATATTTATTAATTATTAACTCTCGATCACTAGGAGATACATCATGAATGATTTTTTTCGTCTTAGCATGGCACGCTCTCTGTCGCCTTAACGATTTTCTGACTTCCGCGTCATACCATCTCGGTTCGCTACCTTCTTTTTTTATTTTACTAGGGATATATCTTTTGATTCCTGAATTTATGAGCGAAAGAAAAGCTTTCCAAGTCCCTTCTACATTTGATACCATTACTGATTTTTGAAACACGGGAAAAGCATTTTTCAGATTACTCTTGAACCCATCAAAATCAGCTCTTTTAAATATGAAAACTTTTCGTTCTCGTTTAAAACCTTTTGCGATATTTAAAGAAAACTTAGCTGTTACTGCCCTATGATCACTGATTCCCTCGACGGTGCTCACATTTATTACCTGATGTGGTATATTTGTCGCTAACAAATCAAGAATATTTTCTCCTCTGTTAGGAGCGGAAGCTATTTGAAGCAATGCGTTTGATGAAAAAGCGTGCAGTAACGCCTCGCAAATGACTCTATCTCTCCCACCGGGTATGAAGCTATAGGTCTTCCAATCTATAGAGGGTAAGTTGAAATCTCCGCCTAATATCAGATTTCTATCAGGATATTTGGATACTATGCTGTTTATTTGGGTTTCAAAATCTAAAATTGATGTTATATCTGTGTTTGGTGGTCTATAGTACGAGCATGCAAATATAGTTTTCGATTTAGGACATTTAATTGAACAACACACAGATTCAACGTTGGTCTCCGGTAAGGTTTCCGCTTGGCTGACAATTGAATTCTTTACAGCTACAAATACTCCGCCTCCAGCTCGGTTAACTCTATCTGTCCTATAAACGGTGAAAGATTTTGGGAAGACTTCACTGTCTGAATCATCATCTGTAAGCCAACTTTCTGTTCCTATAATGACGTTACACTTCGTACTATGAATTAAATGGTGGAATTCAGGAATCTTATTTCTTAAACTACGGCAATTAATTACTGCCACGACTATTACTTCATCACTCATATTATTGCAATTTGGGAGTATTTTCGATTCGCTCTTTTCGATTAATTTATTTTTAGGCCCTGTATTCCTACTTCCGGGCACTGCAGAATTTTTTTTCTCACTGTATAAATGACTTGAATCTACTGACCTCGGATTTCCCGTTTTTGTCTCACCAGCTGACCTACTACCTTTATGACACAGCTGACGTTTCCCATGCTTAAAGGTACTAAATGTTTTATTGGAAATTAGTGATGCTGACCCTGACACGCTGCTTTTTCTTTCTATTAATCTATTCTGATTTCTGGAGGAACTTCTGTTACTAAAAACTTTAGAATTTACCCCTTTATTTATCGACCCATTATAAGCACTACACTCTGGCCTACTCTCTACTCTAAAAAAGACCTACAGTGCTCAAATATACTACTCGCTACACATCTAGCTGACTCGGCCGTGTAGTGGACTCCCGAACGGTTCAGAGGGGTCCGACACGATCGGATTGCCGGCCTAAGGTCCACGAAGGAGGCTCCGATGTCCGTGCAGAAACGACGCAGCCTCTGGTTTATGCCTTCCACTCGGCTCCAAACCAGAGAACCACGATCGATCCTCGGGACAAGACTACAAATCGCAAGCGACAAGTCAACCCCCTCGGCACCATTTATCCGTTTCACTTCGGAGTCCAATTCCCTGAAGGAACGTAGGATCTCCTCGGATCCGCGGTCCATGGCGTCGTTGACGCCAATATGTGCCACGACCTAGAGCACTTCGTGCCCCGTACCGCCGCACCAACCGCCTGCGTCACCTGCGGAACACCGCCACTAGGGATACACCATGATGTCACACGGTTGCTTACACCCTCGCGGTCTGCCCTTTCTCGTAATGGGACCGTCACACGGCGGACATTACTACTCCCTATCACTACAATCCCCCCCTTCCCACTCTGACGACTCTTCCTAGGTGGCGGTCTCGGAGTAGGAGTAGGCACGTCAGATACCTCGGAGTTCCCCTCCGACAACAACTGGTATCTGTTCGAAACGGGAACGGGATCTGCCGGAGCATCCCCCGCGCCACGTTTCAGAGTGACCTTACCGCCACTCCTCCGAGACACGACCCTCCAAACCTCCGGTATAGGAGGTGGTACTGCCCCTTCATCGGTGGAAGGATCTTCGGGGAAACTCTTGATCGTCCAACCGCTGTTTGCAATCGAGCGAACCCGTGCAGCTCCTAAGGAACGGTGGACTTTCAAGGAGTCACCCAAATTTCCATCCATCTCAGGGACGCGTACTACCCTTTCTACCAGTGACTGGAGTTCCCGCACGATTCTCTCCAACTCGGCGAAGCGGGCTCTGAGAGCCACACCCTCGCCGGCGTTTTCGAGCACCGCAACGGGTGACCTATTCGAAGCCATCCTAGCCTTACTCGCAATAAAATCCCCAACAAAAAAAATCTAACCTATAGAACGAGGGCTAAACTTTGCAACAAAAAAAATAAACGTCCTTAGACTCGGCAAGAGTATACGGTAAGATAGTAATCAGATAGAATGTAGTTGCTAGAAAGAGTTGACTCCTAAAAAAAAAACTCACTCCTGAAAAACGCTAACAAGACAACGAGATAAAAACAAGCTCAAAAGTACAACGGAAAAATAACTGAAGAAGAAAAAGGTCTACTTCCTAGACTCTAAATCCTCACCCGAGTAAAACGTGGATAGACGTAACGGATTAACTCGAAGGGATTGTCAGCGGGGGGGAAAGTGGCTTACACTTCAAGGACGCTAGTGGTAGGGAAGGACAGGTGTTGTTTTTTGGTGAGAGCTAGGAGGGGGTGATTCACTGATAAAGAGGGGCGAAAGGACCTGTGTTTCACGGGAAATACGGTTAACTATTCAACAACTAGCGAAGGAGATAAACTATGCTTGAAGAAAAATGTACAAAAATATTCTCTAACAGCGAACTGGGAGTAGAATTTGAAGCTAAAAATAAGAGTTACTAAAGATCTCAGAACCTAACAGTAAGAAAATAACTTCACAACAACGATAACAATAAGGATATTATAAGCTCTTTAAGAAAAAATATATAGTTAGTCCGTAAGTAAAAGCTAGGTGAGATTTAATAACTATCAATAGGCAACAGAGACTTTAACGTGTAATATAATAAGTTAAAGTGTAACGGCAGGTGAAAAAAAGAGGATTACTATCACAAGGTTATTAAAGTAATATAAAAGATACTATTCTAATATAATTCTTAGACAACAATAATTCTAAAGCAGCTACGTAAAGAATCTATTCAACAATCCGATCACCAGATTAGTGTACGGCACAAAACACGCAAAAAGATAACGTGCAACTAGCTACGCAATAAAAAAAATTAACAGAAAAAGCAGAAATACATATAGGGTTTCTACTTATCGCTACAAGCAGGCACTCTTGCAGAAACACTCGGCGCACGAACCGGGATCGAAGAAGATCTGGAGATTCACTCTCTCACACACACACACTCACAAAAACCCACACTTAACTAACAGGAAACTTAACTATCGTGACTATATTAAGACAAGGTCTAATTTAAATATCCTACTCTAATAATAAATAAAATAAGCTACAAGTATATGACACTACACTGCAAGCAGAAAAGCTCCAAGCAAGCAGTAGCTGCAAGCGCAGGTAGTCAGAGAGAGCAGGTAGACCCGGGATTAGGGAGCGCCCGAAGGTCACGTCCGTTCCGTCCGAGAGCAGGAGGGAGAATTCAAGTCGAATGGAACAGCCTCGATATACAACTTTCTGTTGATGAGTTTTATTCTATTACTTAAGTGTAAAACCTTTTGATTTGCGACGAAATGTAAGTAAATCCCCTTTAAAAGAAAGCAACTATTCAATGTGTCTATCGTTCACCAAGCAGTGACACCAGTATATTTCTTCAGCACCTTAGTGATGCTCTGGCCTTTGTCATGTGTAATAAAATTGACAGGGTTATTCTGGTTGGTGATTTCAACATTGACTACCTTAGGGACACATCTGAACGGAGTGAACTTCTGCAACTACTCACCTCCTTTGGCCTAAGCATACTAAATGTAGAACCTACTCGTATCACCCATCAATCTGCTTCCCTTATAGACTACATTTTATCTGACATACCTTCCTCCTCCAGTTCGTGCCGGACTCTAGACTCAGCACTCTCTGATCATCTTGGTATTTTTCTTGAAGTCAATTTAATTATTCCACCTACAGTTGAGGGATGTAAATTTGAGCACAAACGAATTTTCAATAATGAATCTATTAAAAAAACTATTAAAAGAATCTTCTCTGAAAAATCGAAGGTTGAATTTGTAACTGCCCTGGCTCAAGAATCTTGGGATGATGTGTTGGATGCTTCTGAATGTGATGATAAATTTACTGCCTTCTAATATTAATATTTTTGTATCTCACTTTAACTCTGCTTTCCCACTCCGGGAAATTAAGCAAAGGAAAACAGGTTATGAATCAGTAATTTACTCTCCAGAGCTCAAAGGTATGTCCCAGCATGTTCGCTTTCTTCACTCTCAATACAAATTCAACGATCCTAATCTATGCCAAACTTATCAGTTAGCCAGCAAAGAGTTCAAAGCCCTACTTTCACATAACAGAAAGTCATATGTGGAAAATTACATCGAGAACTCTACTAATGTGATCAAATCATATTGGAATGTAATTAATAATTTAACTAAAGCCTCTCATAAAACTCTCCCTACCTCCATGAACTTCAATGGCCAAAATTTCACTGACCCTGAGAAAATCACTGACATGTTGAACTCTTACTTCTGCAATATTGCCTCACAACTTGTTGCAAATACCTCCTCACCCATCACAAAACATAGTCACTCCTCCCTTCATTCAATGTTACTTTTTCCAACTGATCCTTCGGAGATTGTAAAGACTGTAAATTCTTTTAATAACTCACATTCGGCAGGGCTGGATGAAATCCCCATGCCCATACTAAAAGCTGCATCTAATGTCATTGCTACTCCTTTGGCAGACTTAGTAAACTCTTCCTTTTCTTCAGGTCAGTTCCCATCGGCTATAAAACATTCCCACGTTATCCCTGTGCACAAAAAAGGCTCTAAAAGTGAAGCTGATAATCACAGACCCATATCAATTTTGTCTGTTTTCTCAAAGCTACTTGAAAAATTGTTCCTCAAGAGATTGCAGGATTATTTAACTTCATGCAATGCACTTCATGTAAATCAGCATGGCTTCAGGACTGGCAAGTCTACAACCTCTGCATCTTTTGAGCTGATAAAGAACATCCTACATGGCCTGAATGATAAACTCTGTACTGTCGGAATCTTCTTTGATCTCACCAAAGCCTTCGATTTGATTGACCATAGCATTCTAAAACATAAGATAACTGCTCTAAGTATCACTGGTCCAGTCCAGGATTGGATCATGTCATACCTAAGTGATAGGCAACAAATGGTCTGCTATCGCTGTAGTAACAGCTCCTCATTCATTAAATCAAACCCCATGAAACTAACAAGGGGAGTGCCTCAAGGATCCCTCCTTGGTCCAATGCTTTTCTTACTATACATCAACGATCTTCCTAATCACTTGTCTCACTGTAAAACCACTCTTTACACCAATGACACCTCCACCATCATTTCTGCCGAAAGTGCGCAAAACACAGTTGCCTTGACTAATCTTACAATTACGGAAATGCATCAGTGGTGCTATATAAACAATCTGATAGTTAACGATCAGAAAACTGTCTGCCTCCAATTCCTCCAAAAAAATTCTAACAAACATGACCTCATCCCTCACGTAGATAAAATCACTCACTCCTCTGATGTGTCTACAACGAAGTTACTTGGACTCCTAATCTCTAACAACCTCGGCTGGGCACCTAACGTACAGGTTGTACTCAATAAAATTTCTGTGGGTACATACATGATTAGTCGCCTATAGTCTCACTCGATATTTATAAAATGGTCTACTATGCTAAAATGCATCCTCATATTTCTTATGGCATTTTGTTTTGGGGGAACTCATCTTCTGCTTAAAGAGCATTCTCAGCTCAAAAACAAGCTATCAAAGCTATGTATCAAGTCCCTATTCGCACTCCAGGTAAAACTTTCTTTGCTAAATCTAGAATTCTCACCCTTCCATCTCTGTATATCTTTACATGTGCCTGCTTCGTGAAAGCAAACCTTTCTCAATTTCCTACCAATTCTACCTACCATGATCACTTCACTCGTTCAAGAAATAACATTCACTCCAATCAGTACTCCAGCTCTCTCTGTCTTAAAGGTCCTATCCACTCTGCCTCTATCCTATACATACAATAAGATTCCTGATGAAATAAAAAATAGCACCTCACTTTCTCTGTTTAAAAAGAAATTCAAACTTCTTTTATCTGAAAAATGCTACTACAGTGTTGTGGAATATTTGGAGGATGCACTTTGAATTGTAATTGGTATGATGTTTCTTTTTTCATGTATGTATGTGCTTGTATTTTCTATTTTTTTACTTTAGCCATGCAGATGTATGTACTGCCAATGGTGAAATAAATTATTATTATATTATTATTAATGCACAGTGATGCAGAAGAGGTTTTGAGCACTTATTTCCTTCCATGTAATTTGCTAACTGGCATATTTTTAAGTGCAAATCCGCGATGGAAGATAATTTATAATTTTCAAAATTGTAATGCATCCTCATCAAAGACCAAAACGTCACTTTAAGAAGGATACTACGCTTGAAAGGGTTTTAAGATAGTACAGTATTACTTGGCATCCCCTAGTATTAAGTGCTGCCTTCTTTCCACCTTGGAAAACATTTCTCTTTGCCTAGGTTTACCCTAGTCCAGCATCACTTAGGTCCATATCATAATCAAGGTACGTCTTTCATATGAAAGTGCGTTTCAAAGGAATTACTAAGGCAACAACGATCATTTTTTAAAACCAAAGTCAATTATTGACATTTTCGTAACACTTTCTGACCATTCTGGAACATGAGACCGACATATAACATGACGACATCGAAGCGACTTGAATGAGATGAGACAAAATTAACGCCAGTGTTAATTAAGTAGAGAAGCACTGAGGATTAAATCTGCGGCCGATCGAAAAGGTGAGTTATTACGGCGATAAATATGCAAGCATATGGGCAAATGACGTCACGAATCGGTGGAGAAATATCGAAATCTATCTTAAAAAGAAGCTATCGTAACATATCGCAAATGACTCCTAGATATAATTCCAACACATGTTTTCACGTTCTGGACGTCTCGGGGAAAAAATCACTCGAACGCACCATATAAACAAAGTTGAGTTTGTACTCTAAAATGAAATCGATATGGTCTTGCGTTTACTTGGAGTGGGATTTAGACATACGTATGCTAGTAATTTCAAAAATACTTGGTTGAGTCCACACTTTTATTTTCACACACATTCCACACATTAAATAAATGTGTGCAATCAACCAAGTATTTTTGAAATTACTTTTGTAGAGCAGTGATTGAATTCCACACAAGTGTTCGATTATTTTCCTTCCTCGCTGGTAAGTATGGTGAGGGATACTGTTGGGCTGCGAAGTTTGCAGTTTCCGCAAGCCGTTGAAGCCTAACTTGGACTGCCTCCAAAATTCTAATACCATAAGGAACTTGGATTATTTAACTTCTTCTCACATTCTTCTAAGTATGTTTATTGGTAACGACTATTTGGTATTTCAATCAACCATACTTGTAGAAACAAAAACACGTCGATAAAATTTGAAAACATTGTACCCTCGATTATCCGGACTATGTAGGGCGCGAGGGTATATCCGGATTAAGCAGTCCGGATATTCACGGTATTCCTCAAAAGGAAGAATTATGGATTTTTTTAGTGAACCCTTAGTCACCGACGACTTTGAATTGATTTCCATGACACAGGAGGCCTTCCTGATTAAAACTGGTGGCTTGAATACATGAAATTCATGCGTAAATAACATATATTACGCGATCTTCCTGGTTAGTCAGGGAAAATATTAAATTTCAAATCATATTATTACAAAAAAAATGGTAACGTGTTCACCATTATCGTAAATACATTATCCCCTGCAATTTTATAGCATTCAAACTAAACTTATCGGGGTAAATTAGATACGTGCCGTAAAATATTTAACTTCCTCTGCCATCTACGTCACTAGCGTATAAGTGACGCGTAAGTAGCGCGCAATAGACTACGTAAGTACGGCCAGCTGCCGGCGGGCATACCCGGATTCCACCAAGCGATGGAAAGCTTTATTCTTTTTATGGCGTGTATAGGTACTCAACGCTCGCAACTTATTTCTCTCTCTGTCTCCGGATTCTTGCTTCTGAGTCTTTTTTCAACAGAGAGATATTACACAGAGATCTGTTTTTTAAAGAGTATTTCGCCATAGGAATAGATTTCCTACATGGCATCTAAATTAATGTTTCCGCGTAAAGTAAAAGAAATTGACCACGAAAAGCTTCCACCACATTTTTAATTAAAAAAAACAAATAAAACTCAAACAAAATAAGTATAAATTAAAAAAATTAAAATGTAAAGTAAATAATTATTTTTAAATATAATGTTTTTTTTGCACACATTCCGTGCGACAACAACACATGCGCGGCCTTAACCGGTTTTCGCTCACTTTAAACGTTTCGAAATACAAATTTTCAGGATTAAAAAAATTATGTGACAAGTCAGCATGTTAAAAAAATACAGTGAGTATCCAATTGACATTCCCGTCGAATATTTATTCCGTGAATGCGAAATTACACACGATACTCTCGTTATTGGGAGATTCTTTTGTTTTGTCAGAAAGAAAGAAAATTACACTATACATATTTAACATTTATTCATCGAAATCATTATTACAAATGGCTAACCTATGAACACTCGGTCGATGGTAACTAATATTTTCTGATTTCCAATGTTAATTTTATATTTATTGTGTTATTAACGTCTAACTCACGTTCTCAGCTCTCCGTAGACACCTCGATCGCTATAAAATCCACTTATTCGTTTCGGAGACACAACTGAACTGAGTGTGCCCACATCAAGCCCAAATTTAGACCTTCCACGCACAGCGCTGTGACGTCACCTCGCAACCACCCCTCCGCTTGCGACCAACCATTTCCGGTAGTCGACGAAACGGGCTATCCAAGTCATGGTTTTAGATATTCCGTAATCCTTATAGGTTTTGAACACGAGGCCCTCGAAGGTACACAAATATTGGTCGCGGCAAAACCTTACATGACACCGAGAACGAACCATATAAGACGTTCATTCGCATATTCATATACAAATTAGTTTAGAGAATAATTTTAGAAGATGCGGTTGCAATGCCAATAAACCACCTCCCACATTACACACGCCGTAAGCCCTCTCCTTAAGTGTTAGGCGGGGTTTCGGATTAGCGAGTGTTTACTGTGCTTTTTCTTTTAGTATGGCTCACTGTGGAGCTCTGAGCAAAGTTTTCATTCACTGGTTGGTACACAACAGTAAGTCAATAATGTGGAAATAAAGTGGAAAAAATCTTCAAAGGATTGTTAAGGATGGTGACGTATAATAATTGTACCACTCTTTTTCTTAAATCTGTCAGCCTTCTGACTTTCAATGTTGATACGATAAAACATTGGCCCATCTACGTACAGCTTACACAAATAAGAATAATACCCTGCAGTCACACTCATTAAAGCTACGATACGTACATACCGAGAATTGAGACTAGGTTCAATTGAGTCTCGCTTATCTTCAGTTAATCTATCTACTCTACTTATAAGTTATTTTTCATAAATTAATGAAACAACTAATGAGTATATTTCCGAGGAGTCCTTTGATAGAAATGTATTATTAACTATATTGATGGTCTAAAACACCTTAAACAACAATATCAAAATCATCCATATTGTGGAAACCTGTAAATTTTCAGCAAGTACTTTTCTTAATTGTTAGTCAAGCTGCTGGTCAGATAAGAAGTACTATGAATGCAAAAACTACCAAAAAACCTAAATGCTTAACTGCACACAATATCAAGATGCACTATGATTCCATAGGAATATTGATCATACCAAAAAGTAGGACAAATACGCAGCAGCAGTCAAAATGACAGCCAAATTTATTAAGGAAAAGTCACTAATATTGAATCTCAAACAAAAAGTACGCAGAGGTGACTTAACTTCAATATTAGTTATTTTAACATTTAGGACTACGCAAGGACAAAAATGAACATCTCGTTTCAGAGCAGAATAACCCGAAGGGCATATTGCCACTGACAAATGACATAAATACCCAAACAATACATTTTTGAAACAAGTTTTTTTAAATAATGCTCTTAAGTTCCCTCAATTTTTAAATTTTTCGTAAAAGAAAGAAAATGTTTCTGCCACAAATAGGCAATGGAGAATCAGATATTCCAAACTTAAGCATGTGTCAAAGAATAATAATGGCACCTACATACATTTGTCTCAAGGCAATTACAAATATTTTTAAAAGATTCAATGTCTTTTCCGCTTTTACAAAGTCCAGGTTGTTGTAAATTATATCAAGCACAGGAATCCTACATAATAAATGTTCTCGCAATGCTGTGCTTCTCAAGTCCTCTTGAACGGATGCACCAACCAGATAGTTTCACGAACCACCACCACGCAGGAGCTATTTGGATCTTAATTGTTAGGTGAATGAAAAACTCTACGGAAAACAGTTACCATTGATTATGTAGCAAGGAGTTACTCCCAAAACTACCCTTGTCAGGTGAAAAACTAAGCTCATCTCATTCTGTAACAGTACTGTATTGTTCTTGTAGCCGTCTTTCTCAATTGTCATTGTTTCTTTAACTAACTGTTTCTTTCCTCTTATTAGGGAGGAGAATTTACACCCTACAAATCCCGAGTTTGATTTCCGGCTGTGAACAAAAATTTACAGCGATATCCCAATCCCTAATTGGTGGTACTTCAAGTGTAGTACTCTGTCCGTTAGATGGGATTGTGAAACCATGGTCCCCTTGGCACCTTATGTTCAGGGCAGGATAATGCTCATGTCAGGCTTCTCTCCACCCTTCCTCCAGTGACCCTATAGTACACCATACCAATTCAAAAATGACCGCTGCACCTGTTCTCCTCCATAAACGACAAACCAACCTTAATTTATACCTTTGTCACGTAGTTGCAACCATTTAAATTCCCACACCCTATCCTCATAAATAATGATACAAAATGCATGCTTCCTTTCATCCTCATAACTCCTCATCAATTCTATGGGGATATTGATAATCTATTGCCAATACATTATATCTTCTATCTATTCTGAAATGACTTCTCTATTTCAGGATACATTATCTTTTTATTCATGCTACCTTTACCCATAACACTTTCCCTTTCAATAATTGCTCTCCCTCGCCAATTCTCCTCTCCATTAAGGTCCTTAACATGTTTCTTCAGCCTCCGATAAATTTCCACTGGTTTTCAGGAAATCTTCTTAGCCTTGTCTCAAGTCGCCAAATACCACAACATCTCATTCCACATCCACACTATTCCCATGCACGTCTGAAAAGCAGTTCCACTTCTTCCAGCCTCTGGATTTTTTCTAAATTACACAGCTCCTCCTTCCATTACATTTTGTTTTCCCAGTTTCTTTCACGCCTAATTTTTTTAAATAGAAATATTTTGCCATTCAGTTAACTTATACGTCAGCTAACATCTTCCAACCACCAACCTTATTATTTACCCAGTACCTAATCCAAGGCTTCACCCTAATATTTTCCATTTTATCATTTCCATCGGCAATTTATTAGCTCTGTGTCAAATGTCATAGATTTTACCTGCAATCTTTACAGTTTCTAATCCTTATTCTTCACCCAAAAGGTTATCTCCTAGTCTCTTTCATTACTTATTTTTCCTCACCTCTCACCTCACTCTAACACTCCTCTCATCAACTGGATTTCTATGAAACTCTCCGGATCATGGTCATTATCAGCATCCATTACGGGGAAGAACATTAACGATGGCTATCATAACTCTATGCCCATCATCCTACTGGTATCACGTCTATGTCTCATAATGTGTGCACTATACAAGGTCTACTTCATCTCCCCTTGCATAATCGGACATTTCCCACGAGTTTACATACATTTTGAAGTTTAAGTACTTCGAAATGTGCAATGTAACCCAGGTATAAAAATTCCAGCTGAAATATTTAGCAGGTTCCAGTAAGATCCAGCTAGATTTAGCAGGTACTTGCTTGATTTTAGTAGGGTCCCACAGGAAGCATAAACTTAAAGATAAATCAATTAGTGTTGGCTCCTCCTGCTATGTCCAGGTGGATCTTGTAAGATGATGATGCAGGATGTATAACTAGTTGCAGCAATCAGAGGGGCATGCTCATTTCCTGCCACATATAGTAGGATCTCGCTGGATTCAGTGGGATGTAGCAAGTTCCCAATCTAATTCTCACAAATCATCCATTCCTATTGGCGAAGTACTAATTAATTTGTTAATCAATATTTGAATGTGAGTAATTGAAATATGTATATACAAATCCAAAGATTTAAATTTGAATAACAATCCAGTAATTTTTCAAATGACTAAAACGTTGAACTTGGCATTTTATATTATGAAAATCATATTGATATGGCGTTTAAGAAATTAGTTTAATGTTGATATTATAATTTCTCAGGTTTCTTTGGCTTTTATTTTGTTCCATGATGATCGGCAATGACAGCTATGAGTGCTTTCATGATTCACAGTGAGATTGATCTTCCTTGAGAGCAATTAATCAGTTTTGAAAATGTCAGCTTACATACAGAGATTCATGTGCAATGATTCTGGGACGTGTTTTGATTTATGTCAAACGAGCATATGAAATGTGATTCTAGGTCAAAAGATTAGCTTATGTTTGAGGTTGGCATAATTCTGGGCGATACTTCTTCTGCCATTGATAGAACAAGGTAAGAATTTACCATGCTCATTGGGACTTAACAAATCAAGTTTGCAGCAACATGTTTCACTTTAGGTTTTTATCAACCTGTATTTTTGAGCTCTTTGCAAGAAGATGGTAATCAGAATTCACAGTGACCACTTGTAAAACCTGATTTTTCATTGCACCTTCAAATCAATGGGAGATCTTTGACCTTATCTTTCCTCAAGGAGTACCAAGTGAGTAGCAATGCGATTGTCCTTATGGAAGGCTGAGAAAAAATTGAAAAACTCGGGCAACATAATGAAATTGTGTAGTTTCCAGCAGTGCGTTCGTAATTCTACAGCATAGAGGTGCTACTGCATAAGTGTGACTTGAGTCAGTGATTCAGACATGTCGGTATTTTTTTAAGGAAGCTATGTGCTGAGTGGTATTGCGTAACTGGTCTTTTAATGCTAATAAATTCAATTCAGTGTCATTTGCAGTTGTTTACTCTTTAGGATAACTGTCGGAGGTCTAACAGAATATTTCTCGTAAGATTTGGCGTCATAATAACAATGTGAATTTCTTATCTCCACGGATGCAACTTGATCCTGCTAGTTTCCACTGGATCCTGCTGGTTGGTCACATTCTGCTGGAAGATTCTAGGTCTAGCTGGTTCCTGCTACATCTAGTTGGATCCTGCTAGATCTAGCAGGATCCAATGAGTCCAGGTGGAATTTGTTATTCTAGTTGGAATTTTTACCAGGGAAATAACAATCATGCCGACGACATGTCCCACGTTGTGTTTGAAAAAGAATAATTTGAGTATAATGCCGTCAATCCCGTGCCGGTACCAATCAAGTAGTTTGCTTAACATGAGTCTCTTTGTTCCTCCAATATATGCAATTTTTTTGCATACACAGAGACGTTTATCGGCAGTTTCCCGTGCATATAATCTTTGTTTTTCAGCACCTACCTTTTCTAAGAAAATTTACACGTCAAAATAGGCATGCGGTGAATGTGCGCTTTCGCCGCACCGCAACGTCTGAACGTCTTTTTCACTCACTTAAAAAACAATTGTAAAATGTGGACCGAGAACAATTAACACACTCATAATTGAAACGGAAACTTCGCCGACCGTGCGTCTCAGACTCAATATGATATCTTGCGGGTACCATCACTATATTCATATTACGATAACTGTCGAAAATAATACAAGCATAATCATTTTGACGTTTTGAAAGTTCTTTAGCACAATACATTTCCTTCTGACTCCTCCTGTTTCCTCATAAGACAATCACTCCTGAGTTTGAGTTTGAATCACACAATGAGTTTGTCGTTCAGAGAAAATAACAAGATCCACTCCAATATTAGCATGATTATAATTGGCGTTAATCAGTATTCTCATGGCTCCTTATGCTCCGCCTTACTTCAGACGTCCCGCTTCTTCATTTTTCCCACATGTGAAGCTGAGATCCAGCCGCGAAAGAGAGGGGTCTTCTAAAAATGAGGTGAAGGTTACACGCCAATTCAAATCTACCTAGCATAAAAACGCCAAGGCAAAATACAGCTCGCAATATATGTAACAGTGTGATAATTAACCAGAAATCTTAGATTATCAAGACATTTCGCGAAAAATATGATGAGAACGATACCTCCGCTGCAATTATCTCATTAGCCTTGACATTCCATCAGACGCGCGTCAACTGATCTTATCAAATACAATACAATTAATGCCAGTAACTTAACGGTAGAATACGCTGCACTAGCTCTTCAAGTGGATTAATTATTGAACAAAAAAAGTAAAACTTATCAACATTGATTGAGAAACCAGGCACTAACTACAGAGTTACACACGGGCCAATGACACACAAATCCAAATACTCTGCTGAATTAGAAATGGTTCTAACGCAATCGTGAAACCATCACAGTTTTAGAATAAAATTAACACTTCTCTTTCGCACGCATCGGTCACAATTAGCCAAATCGTGATAATGTAAACATAAACAAATGCACACAGCTGAGCGATGCTACTTACTTTCGCGAGTTTCTCAACTGGATGTGTAGGGACATTTCTTTCTTGCACCGCCTCTTTATCCTTTATTTTCAGTGACAAAGACCGAGGGGAATCTTCGTTACTGACTTGATTTCCCATTGATACCCCATAAAACGTGCCTCGAAGGGCACCTACACGGTAGACGTACGTTGTTGCGACATTCTTGTTGACACAATAATTTCGTGGCGATTTAGCGAATGAAAATCATGGAAGGTTATATAAAAAATGACGTTTTTGCTACATCCTGCACTAGCGCTATCAACTGAATGTGGACACGAAGGACACCACTGACATTGACATGAATTTTGAAAGGAAAGATGGCAGCCATGCGTAAGACGTGAAAGTAATGTCGACTCCGTGTTAATATACTTAGGGGTCGTTATCCTTGAGAAAGACCTCTGCCATACAAATGAATATGCGATTTATGACCTCTCTCCTAAATTTAACTAAATTTTTTCGTTTACACAGAAGTCAATAAAAATCCTTAAAACCGGTGGGTAGCAAGTACTTAGGTATCTCTCTTAGGTTATCTATTGTAATTCTGATAGAAAAAATATGTTTTCTGTTGCGATGAGTAATGATACACAGATCTGTTTTCACTCACGCTATCATAAACTCAGTAAAGTGTTAGACTGCTCTATCCTGCAGATGGTGGTACATGTTGTCACCGTAGCGATGTCTCATAATAAATCATATTGCTTCAGGAGGTGGAACACATTCAGGATATATCTGGTGCCAGCTTGCAGCAGACCATTTTCGGTATTGCCCCTCAAACTGACTACGGTCCTAGTGTTTGGACTGCCTGGAAAGGAGACTGGAAATTCTGTTGTAGCGCAAGGGTAGAATCCATGGGTCTGCAGCTGGTGCTCGGATCACGACAGGCCCCCCCTTAACTGTTCTGGAGTGAACTGCTCCAACAAAGCATCAGAATGTGTGGCTCATAGGGTAATCGAGCTCAAGGAAATTTTAGCCAAAGTTATTTGCCAGCCAGGCTAGAGATTAGTACCAAGAGGAATTGGCCTATTCCTTCTGGTACATGGTACTTTTAGGATGATAAACGCTCTTGACCCGAGCTTCTGTTTTAGCCACCAAGTTCGTGATCAGAATTTTAGCATCAATCATCCACATAGCAAATTTCGGAGAAATATAAATGTAACCAATTGGATTCAGAAAACAGAAAAAAAAGCAAAATTAGACTTCAGACTTGTTGAAGTTGACTCCACACAGCCTCCAGCTATAGTGAGCACAATGAAACGGAGAGTAGGTACTGAACCAACTCACATTATGCCGAACTTAGTAGAAATAAGCTCTGAAGACAATGGCAGAGGCAATCATCGGAACGTCGGCAACCAAATATCTTAACAGGAGGAAGACCTGAGAAGACTTAAACTCACAGCATACTCCCGGGAAATATTGTGGGGCTATTCTGAATCCTACGCTGATGGAAATAAGCTGACAGCTGAAGAAAGAGAAATAAGATGAGTTAAGAACAAACATAGAAACCAATAAAGAATACATATAAGCATAAATCAAAATGCAGGTATATATAGAGACAGGAACAGAGCCGGTTTGCCAGAGATATGGAATCGAAAAACTAGTTGAATCTACAGATAGATTCAAATAGATTTAACAAGAACCAGCTGGTAGAATATGGAATCAAATGGATACCCCTTTGATGTATGAATGCTCAAAGCATGATACACACAAACTGGTAAGAACTTAGAAAATGCAATTTTCCACTTAAAAATGTTTTTAATCGACCCGGGTTTCAATGCACTGCATCATCATCAGGTACATAAATTTGTAAATCAAGGTGTATGTATACAAGAGAAGGCGGGTGGGGGAGATTAGGAGGAAAGTGGAGGGAGGGAGTGGGGGGAAGGGGAAAAATTTCAAAGGGGGAGGGAGTATTATTTACACAAGAATATTGTTAACATTTGAAAAAAACCAAAAGTTTGTTTGGGTTATGCCCTGCAACGTGTCGTGGGGAAAGGGACAAGCATTGGGAAAAATAGACACTTTGTCACTGGTTACTGGGGAATTTTGTGGGGTATACAACAGTAAGTTAGCACTATGTATAAAACCAAAAGGGTTCTTTGTGGAGTGTCCCACGGTGTGTGGTCAGCCTTTGTGTTGCCTGGAGCCCGACCAATATGCTCCCATACAACAGTGGGAAAGCAGGGGGGGAGGGGAGAGGGGGGGGGGGGAGTCAGAGCACAGGGAAATTTTATACACTTAGTTGCAGGGTGCACATCACACTCACGCACTAAGGGAAGGTGATTGACGGGAGGGGGAAGAGTAAAACTGTACATTGTTGAGGAGGGGGAACTTATTTTTTCTAGTTGGATGATTTCTAGCTGCTCCATTGCATCTAATTTACGGCCTTTGTTGAGTGAGTGCAAAACTTTAAACTGAAAACCACAGGAATGATTCAAATCTAACAGCTTTTGGGCAAAAATAGAAGTGGTATTTCCAGCTAAGTAGCACTTTTTATGTTCTTGAATGCGAGTAGAAAAATTCCGACTGGTCTGCCCAACATAACGCACTGGGTATTGACAGGTTATTTCGTATACACCGCACCGCTTAAATTTTTCTACGGTGTCTTTGTTCAAGCAGAGAGCTTTTGACTAATTCACAAACACAAATTGGTTTGAACAGGTATTGAAATCAACTATGTAGATTGAACTTGAAAATATTTCAACTAGAACATAGGACACAACTAGAAACATAATCAGATTTGGCATTAACTTAAACCAGACAACACTTCATTTAGAAATACATAAGTGATTGGAATTACATTACATACTATGTTTTGAAAGGAAAGGGAGATGACTGATATAAACTACATAGTAGGTAATTCATGAGGAATTAAATGGAATGAACTAGATTTACAGGGAGACAGACTTAACTGGC
This sequence comes from Pyrrhosoma nymphula, assembly GCA_963573305.1. Taxonomy (NCBI): domain Eukaryota; kingdom Metazoa; phylum Arthropoda; class Insecta; order Odonata; family Coenagrionidae; genus Pyrrhosoma; species Pyrrhosoma nymphula. The sequence continues at coordinate 1,414,087 of OY754330.1, forward strand.
TTTAAACAAACTAGAACCAAATGGGTTCGCTTAGAATATAATCAAAGCATAGTGAACCAGCTGCATTGGGGTCTAGATTTTGCTGGTTTTAACTTGATAATATTACAATAGAGCTGCAGGTAATCAAAAAGATATAACCAAATTTGGAATTAATTTGGCCAGGCCAGAAAGCACTTCATATAGAAATAACTGGAATATACTAGACTTACAGGAAAATGGAATTAAATGATTTAATCAGTAAATAATTAGTTTTAATACAGTAATAGATTATGAATCATATGGAATATATTAGACTTGAATGGTAATGAAGATAACTAATAAAAAACTAGTTTGATCGTGAATATATTAAGATCACGCTTGATCACTGTGGTTTGGAGAATCCCATTCTAAAAAAGTATAGTATGGTTTCTGGATCTTGGATGATGGAAACTATGTACAGGTTTGAATATTTATGTGAAACACATGGATCTATACAGAAGAAACTGCTAAATTACACAAAAAAATTTACTTTTATTAGTGATGACGAGCCTTGATGATATTGCGACAAACGCAGAACTTCTCAGTCCTGAAAGAACACCTCAAGATGACCTAAGAGCTTGCACATGCCAACATTAGAATCCTCTCAACCCATCCTCCACTCCACTTGAATAATCCTTTGGAAGATGTCTCAATGGCAAAAATGACCTCACCTTCGAGTCACCTCCCCAAACAGCAATGCAATGAGTGCATCAGAATTAGAGGAATTCCACAGACACAAGAGTAAAACACCTCCACGCAGCACCATACGGTACATCAACAAATTAAGATAGAAACTCAGGAGGTGGAGGAATTGAAATTATGACTCTCAAAACGCCCAAATATGTATCTGGAAGTAAAATAAATGCATTAAGGGCTAATGGATAGTTGCAAACAAGCCTGTAAAACACTAGAGGAAACTAAATTGGTCAATGCACAAAATAAAAAAGGATAATGGATTGGGCACCTTTAAAAAAAAGTAACAGGTGCATTATTAAAAGAAAACCCATTAAATATATTTTTTTTCCAGTCGGGAGCTTCAGGGTGAATTATCAATTGTAGAGTCCATAACAGGAAAAAATGGCATGGTAGTCCCCAATAGTGTCGGCATATCCAACACATTTAACTACTTCTTTGAAAGCATGTGCACAAAAGATGATACCAAGCAAAACTGACGGAGATATCCTTGTCATTAGTGAACCGATGGGCCACATAATTTAATGCCACCAAAGGTTAATTAAATAATTGAAAATTACTGTCGTCAGTCAAGAAGCCGCTCCACAAGTGGCCTTGTAGAGGCCAATTGCGCAGCGATTGGTGTGGTTTTTTTAGCATTTTCAAATCTAGGTAGCTAAAAGTGTATAAAATCCTTACAAGATACAGTTCCATGGATTTATAATTTCAGGAATGTTAGTTACACGGTGCAGCTTGTAACATTCTGAATTGGCCAGGGAGAGTTCCAGAGTCTCAAGAAAATAAAATTTTTCCATGAAAATTTTCCATATGCTATAAAAACTTCAAATGAATTTATTCAATTTGTACTAGTATTGAAGTTTTTTTGTAATCTAGCCTAAAATTCAAAATATGTACACTCAATGTAAATCCATATTGACTAAAGCTGCACCATGAAATTTCCATAAAGGGTTCATGTCATGAACCAATCGCTCAATTTCATCACCAGCCTGAAAAATTATGTACTGAGGCGTAAAAGAAACAAGAAGATACCATATCCTCCGAACATCTGCACACAGTAACTTTAAAAAATTTCAATTAAATATTCTTCTAAAACTTGCGTGGATCAAATTGCATAAAACCTCAGTAAGTGGCAGTACTTGTTGTATCAGCATTAAATGCTTGTTCCAGTTCGTTACACTAACCATTCTTATCTTTCTTCGAGAATTTCCAAATCACGCTTAGGTCTGAATCTTACGTGGCATTTGCTGATTCATTGAAGTGAGTACATACCACTTTTATGTTACAAAGTACATATCGCTAATTTGGAAGAAAATTGGCATAACTAAAAAAATTGTGATTGTTCGCTTATGTCATAATCAAAACGAAAGAGTGATATATTTTTATGTGGGAGAGTGTCACAAATGTAATTCACCTATCTGGCCACTTTGAGCGCAGTTTACAGAGATAAGTGAAGTAAGTATTAAGTTGAACTTTGGTTAAATCTTTAAATGGGATTTTTTCCAAACTAGTGGTTTTCGAGTTGTGCCTGTTTTCTTCCGAAATAGCGATATTAGCACTTTGATGTCTCAGCAGCATTATTGTGCTTCAGGAAAGAGGCAAGAATTATCTCCGACTGCACGTTGAGCAAGATTGACTGTTGCCACATAGTAACACCACAAGAGGATGATGGGGATTTTCAAATCCTCAGCACACTGCAATCTAAAGGTGATTAATAGAAGTCCTTATGCAGTACACCTTTGCCAACATGATAGCAAAATGTGTGCTATCGGCCAACAATGATGGTAGATAAACTATTTTTTTGGAGAAGAAAATGAAAGTTATTAATTGCTTTGAAGGGCAAGGTCCTAGTCACGTTGAAACACCGGTTCCCATCAGAACAGCGAAGTTAAGCAACGTTGGGCCCGGACAGGGGTTGGATGGGTGACCCTCTTCCGTGCCTCCACCGAGCGTGGATGGAGCGGCGATACTCCCTCCAGACCACCGGGAGGCCGGAGGGAGATATACCCAGACCGGGAGAGTTAGAGGGAGGACACCCTCCATACCCGTACTGGGGAGGTTGGGAGAGGCCACTCCTCCATACCTCTACCGTGGTGCTCTTGTCCCCTGTCTGCAAGTGGCAGACAGGCATGGGGTTGGAACAATGGACCAATAAAGGTCTAAGTGCCCGGGCTCCAGACGAAGGCCCCCCTAATAGCAATCTAATCTAATACCGGGCTTCCACTGTATGTTGCAGAGGGTATTAAGTACCATATTATCAACCTCAGTGGCTGCAGCAGTGAAAAAGATGGTAAATTTACGGCTGGATGGACAATGGACCAAGAAAGGTCTAAGTGCCCGGGCTCCTGACAAAGGCCCCCCCGACTAACAATCAATTGCTTTGAATGCAAAGAGAGGTATTGCAGGCATGACACATTATGAAACTAGCTGCAGAGCAAAGGAACACTTTATTTATTGGATGGATTCATGGATTCTTTCTTTAACAAAGCTTAATTTTCAGAGAGTAAAGCATCCACAACTGTTGCGGAAGCGGGCTTTCACTTGATGTCACTATGCCTTGATCATTGATCCAGAGCATTCCAGTATCTCTTATAAGGTTTTACATGCTTCAATGTTGTTCTGCCCTCTGTTATTCACTGTTGGCAGTAGAGAATTTCTTGTGCTTCCCCCTTCCAGTGGCTAGCACAAAGACTAACTCATATATCTTTTGTTATCCTTGAGAGCTTCCATTCCAATCTAAAGCTATTCTTGCATTATCTTTCAGGGTAATGTGCCACCATAGCAAATTCAGAGCTACTGGTTTAAGGATTCAGATTATATATTTCAACATTAGCATGGACAATTTCACAGTTTTGTACTAATTATTGAAGTCAAGTACACACTTTTAGCTTGACATTTTCGTAAATTTATAACTCTTTTGTATTTTCCACGCATTTTGTAATACTGAGCTGAAAATAAAAATTAAACTGCTTAGCAATGATTCACAAAATCTATTATGTATTTCTCATTCATATCACCATTTATGCAGTTCATGAAAACTTTAATATGTACATTCTTTTAACAGAAATTCGTCTGGCAAGACAGTCTTTTGGAGCACATCTCTAGTGTTTGGCAGGGGATACCTGTAATTTCAGCACTAAAGTTTGGCATCAAATATATCACCCACAATTATGAGCTTAATTAATGACTTGTTTGCCTTTTAACAGACCTACAGACCTACGTTAAATTAACTGAAGATACAACAGCATGTTAAGTCCACTATGAGTCGGTGAAACAGTTTTTTACCTTAACAGGTTAGATATGAGTTAACGTGTAGGTAATTAACTCTCAGACAAATGTTGATCAGACCAGCCATTTGAGGACATCAGCTGGCAGACAAGAGGTTTTTCTCGACTTTCCATTGCCTACAACTAATAAACAGATGAAATTATATATGAATATCATATAGAACATCATCACCAATCAGAAATAAAAGTTTGCAGCTGATTCAATAGATATTTCCCAATTTCTGTCCTCAATAACCACAACGATTGATCACAATGATTGCACAGTAAAACCTCTACACAACGAACACCCCTACAGCGAAATTTTAAGGAAACCTCCTCCCTATTTCGAAGTCATTGGCCCGGTCCCGGACCCTTCCAATGGGCAATGCACGCAAAAAAACTCCCGTAACGAACCTCTCTAACTATGAAAACTCCGTACAACGAAGTCTGTGCTTGGGCCCAAAACATGAAAAGTGCCCCTCTAGAACGAATTATTGAGAAAAAAACATAGCATTCTGCATTTAGAGGTAATTTTTCCATCGACATTTACGTAATAAGCTGGAAATAGAACAGCAGTGGAGAGTACCGCGTCTTAACCGTTCTGCTCCGGGCTTTGAAAATGTTCACATCCGAGACCTACAGAGCAGAGGGCATGAAGGAAACTTGACGCTCTGGCTCGGTGAAGGCTCGTTTACACGTTTCTTACTGTGGGAACCGTCAACTCTGACAGTTCCCACAATAAGAAACGTGCAAGGGAAGCCAAAGCTCTGCTCCGCGTTAGCTGAGCTGGGTGATAGTTGGGTGGATGAGTAATGCACCAAGAGGGGAGGGGGGAATACCAGTCAGTGCCAGCCGCCCAGCCGTAACCCAATACAGAAAGGTAATCTGAGAAGATTTCTGAGGGCCTATTCTCTAACTCGAAGAATCGGAGCTTTCTGGCGGAAAGATGCTTCAAGAAGCTACTTGCTCCCATCGGTATTCTCTATCATGGAAGCTACCGGAGAAAGTGCAACCAGAAGCTACGGGTAGCTTATTAGGCTCCCACCCATATTCTATAGCTGTCACGAAGCTACTTCCGTAGCCCCAATAAGCTCCCACGGTAGCCTCACGAAGCGCCGCCTCTGAATACCCTGCTTAAATATTGGTCATTTTATAACGCTTATCTATCTATAATTATCCAACGCACGGGTATGTTTCTTACATTTACTAAATGCGAATTCCTTGCACTTTCACTGGGTTACTTTGTCATTTTCGCCATTTGCAGGATTTTTCACAAAAAAGATATTAACTGGAGTGACGGAAAGCTATATTTACCTTCGGTAAGTAACGTGATTCCAACCCATAATGGGATACTTAGTGGGCCGTAGTAGCGTGTATCACCTTCGCATTTCTTTTGAAAGCTTCATCTTCGTATATTATTTAAATGATTTGAAGCAACTAGTAATTGACGAAAGCAAATAGCATGAATAATATTGAATCATATCATCGACATGAATCTTAATTCCCAAATATATTTACGAACAATCTTATTTCAATTGATCAAAAGAGCCAAGATGGACGTCGTGCGTTCGTACTCACGAGATTATATGAGCAAAAATAAAACATTTTAGAATTTTGCTCGCATGATTTTTAATGCGTGGAATTTTTTGCTAAACACGATGTACAAACATCTTGGAAAAGTATTTTCCGGGTTAAGGCCGCGTTGGTCCATTTGGGCGGACGACAGTTTCGGGCGCATTCCAGCTCCCGTCTTCAGGTCCAACTGATCTGCAGAGCATCATTTTCTTCTATATATGCCTAGTCAGGTGCGTGCTGATACGTTCGGTTTGAATCCCATTGTTGGAAAAGCCGTTTGAAAGATGCAGGGAGAGGATAACCGTCTTCCCTGTTGAAGTTCTTTCCGTGGTTCACTATTTCTATTGCCTCCCTTATCAGCCGAGGGAAATATTTATTTTCTCTGGCAATGATTTTGGATTCGTGGAATTTAATCACGTGTCCGGGTTCTGATAATGCATGCTCCGCAACCGCGGAAAGGCGAAAATTTTTCTTTTTGGTTGCCTTACGATGTTTTTCTATTCTGATTTATGGATTATTATTATTCTGATTATGTATTATCTAATTCTATTCTATATTCTAATGGACCAACGCGGCCTTAACCCGGAAAATAATTTTCCAATTAATCACCGTGGAAGCCTCCGTACCAATTTCGTACGAACATCTTCACCGTCTAAAACGGCCTTTTCAGGTTTCACCAGTTTTATCTACGGAAAAACATGGAGATGAGCTTTCCCATTCGTTCTAAGAATGACGTCACCAGAAATGAAGTGTCCACGGATTTGGTTTAAAAATGTTCTCATACCCGCCTTTCGCCAACCTCTCTCCACTTCCTATTACGTTCTTGAGAAAGATCCCCCGAGTTAGAGAATACGGTTGGTAGCCAATTACGGTAGCTTATTCGAAGCTAAGGCATCCGTAGCTTTGAGATAGAGAATAGCCCCCCGGATCTGATATTTTCAGAGTATCTTTCTGTATTGGGTTACGGCTGGCCAGCTGGCACTGGTATTCCCCCCTCCCCTCTTGGTGCATTACTCATCCACCCCACCTCATTTGTGAAGCTGCAGGTGGTGAGGATGGAGCTCAATTTTCCCTTTTTAAATCGTATCAGATTACTTTTCCGTATTGGGTTACATTCCCGGGACCCAGTGACTGGGAGGAGTTCCATGTTTTCCTTTAAAATGGTTTCAAATTACCTTTCGGTATCAGATTTTATTTTGGGAGAGGCAAGTGGACGGTTATCATAAGACTTAGGAGGGCGAAGTATTCAAAACTTCATTGGTTGGTGTTCAACCAATGAGAGCAAATTTTTATCTACTCTGTCCCCATCCCAAAGGAAAATCTGGAGTAACCTCTCTACTCTATCCAAATACAGTAGAATCTCGATTTTACATAACCTGATTTTACGTAAAATTTGATTTTACGCAAGTGAGCGAGCGGTCCCGGCCGACGCCTGTAGAATTCTTATGGAAGCATTATTTGATTTTACGTAAATTCGATGTAACGATTTTACGTAAGGCTATTTTGGTCCCCAGAGGAGATATCCATTCGATTTTACGTAATGAAACAACAGAACTTAAAGAAAATTCAACAAAATCCGGCTGATTCTTGCCCATCTTTAAAGAAAATCTTCTATTTAATGCCGTACTACTGTGAAATTAACTGTAACGAATCAATACATTGCATTTTAATGGTGTATATATATAATTATTATTTGATTTACCCATCTTTCAACACGATAAGTTATGGGTTCAAGGTGTTTACTTGTTTACGATATGATAGTAGCGACAGAATCCCGGAATGCTCACGCAAAAATGGTTTATGACCTTGAGATAGCAACCTTGTCAGCTGTTCCGAGTGACGAGATGAAGCTCGATTTGGGGTCGGCTGTAAGCACGCGTGTCTTAACACTTGCGCACGTTACTGACACGACCGTCGGGTGGCCAATCGAGCTCAAATTTTCTGATTCGGTAGTTAATGGTTATCAATTCAATATGCCGAAGCGAGACGACGCACCTCTCGTAACTTTTTGAGAAAAAAACATTTAAAAATCGTAAAAAAGCATGTTAATGTATGTAAGCTCTGATAATTACGCGATCTAATATGGCGGCGATGGCCTAGTGGATAAGACGGTCGACTGCTAGAGCGAAGGTCACAAGTTCGATCCCCACCCATGGAAACTATTTTTACTTTATTTTTCAAGGTTTTTTTTGTTTTAAGTTTCATATAATGATCTTTTGTCGTCATTACTGCGATGAAAAATATTTTTAAGGCAATTATTTTAAATATTTATGAGTGATTAACAGGCTAGGGAATGGAGCAAGGGATAAAATGTCCTTTTCAAGGGTGGTTATATGTATTTTTATTTGTTATATTTAAAGTTATTTTAGGATATTGCGATTATAAATTGTTACATATAGGGGTAGGCAAAGAATAATGGCATTGTAATGAGTAATTGGGGGTGAAATCCACCCCAAAGACTGCTTATGCTTCCATTGGGAATCGTAAAGTTAGGGATTTGGACCCGAAGATGGAGGGTGGATAGAAACCCGGCGTCGGCATTAGCCTACTCTTAACGAATGGTGCCAAGGGGACCACGGTTTAACGTCCCATCCGATGGACGGTGTACTGAACCATCGGTGTAATCCACGTTACACCCAAGGATGGGATTTCATGGGCAGCAAAGGTCTTCAGAGCATTCCGAAATCCCGTCCTTGGGTGTCTGGAAGCTGGTCTGGAAGCAAACATTCTGGCACCTAATGTTCTCGAAACAACTGAGCTACATATGTAAGGGAAGCAGAGTCGCTGCCAGGCAGTCAGTTTGAAGGCTACAATCGTCGCGATAACTTGCTCCCCCCCCTCCCTAGTTCTTTCTGTATCCGCCACTGCCGCATCTAGGGTTCATTTTACTTGTGGCGGTGGCGGAAGAGCATAAAAAGAAGAAATTTTCTCCATTATATATTTGCATTCAATTCTCCTGATTAGTATAAAATATAAAGGTTCATAGATCTAGCACCACCAAAACAACGGAGAAGGGTGATTTCCCTTTCAAAATAATTATAATATAAAATGTAATCATCTCTCCACCACAATTAAAATAGTTTTATTTTCTACAGTGTAATATGTATGTAATAATGATCTCTTAGTGAAAATAGTTTAAACATCATTGTCTTCTCATACATTGTGAAATCTTAGCATATTTTTCAAAATCCGCTAATATCTTGATTTTACATAGTTTGATTTTACATAACACCCCATTTTTGGGTCCCAAGGAGTTACGTAAAATCAAGACTCTACTGTATTGCTATTGCCGTCTTATCCTTGATGGATGTGGTCTGTAAACCGGCAAGTGGTGCGTTTGCTCGAAATCGCCCTAATATTTGCTCGATTGCTTGAGGATACCTTTTTTCCCAGAAATCGCAGCCGCAATTAGGAACATAAAACTCAGCATTGCCGCTCTGTCGCTCGCCTACCGCCGCACCGCTCGTATTGTGGCCGAGGCAAGTCCCTGGAGAGCTGAGTGACCTTGGTGCTTAGCGTGTGTCATCAAGGGGAGGGTATCGTTTGCTTGTTTACGGGGGATGCAATTGCCTAATAACTTTAAAAACTTGTTGTATGATGAGGCAAGGGTGTGGGGTGCAATTGGGGGACAGCGATTGGCCGCGCGACAAGTGCAAGCACCGGAATTTTCCACCCCCCTAACTTTCTCATTTTCTGTCACCGGACAACTTTGAGTGACTCAACTGTATGCACCTGCCTTAAGCTCAACCGAGAGAATTCTGTGAATATTAACATTTGTGCATGCGTCAACATAGGTCAGTGTTGTTCCAAAATGAACAAGGGCAAAAAGTTGTGGTCTTTCACGGAAGTTGAAAAAATTAAAGTGCTTTAAGTCATCAAAGACGCTGAGGAAGTAGGAAACCGCGCTGCCAGACTAAGGCATGATGTGCCGGAATTTCTTCCAACTTCGACACATAAAAAGAGGGGTGCGCCTCTTACACACGTTAACATCATCGTCAATGCATTATCATCTGAGATTGCCATTGTGACCTCAGTGCATTGCCGACTACCACGATTTTACTCGTGGTAACTAACTCGCCCCACCTAACTTCCATCGTCGTTTATCGATATCTGGTATATTCTGGTCACGAACATAGATATTTACCGGTATTTCAATGGGATTCCAACAGTGCGTTTTATTTCTGAAGTCGAAATGGCAATATGTGCTCTTTCAAGCAAAATTGCTGCATAAAACTGCCAATTGATATAGACTTAAATTATTGCACTCTAAGAATAATATCTTCTAGATAATCAGAAAAATTATGGGGCACTTTAAAATACGTAATCCTTAGGCATTAATTTTGGCGCTCCTTTAATTTCAGACCGTAACTAAAGTAAGAGATGAGGGGGAGAGCAGAACTGACGAGAAAAACAATAATTTCAATTAGAAATACGCAGATTGAAAATAACGTGGTGACAGCCACGGTATTTGATGGTAAATAATAAAAATTGTTTATCATCACTCTAGGAAAGGTTTTAATGGTGAATAAAGCAAGATTGAGATATTTACTCGACTTGCATCGTAAAGCACGTGGAACACTTGGATGCCCCTGTGGAGACGCAACCCGCACACCACCTCCATACATCGAAAACCCCTACATCGAAGTCATGATTTTTCCAGTCCCAACAAATTCGTTGTATGGAGGTTTTGCTATATTGAGAAGAGACCTCTCACTCCCATTACGATTCATTAATGATTTTATTATTTTAAAAAATCTGAGAAAGATAGAAAGATCAAAGAAAAAATGTCAACATTTAAACAGTGGATAAGGAAAAAAGATACTGGCTGTGTTGCTAAATAAATTTAAGAATAGCAATGTAAATTGTGCATTTATCATGTTAAAGAATTATTTTGGCTTTAAGAAATATACACATAAATTTGAACAGGTACATTATTGCTTTCAAACATTCCAAATAAAAAATCTAATACTGAGTACACTGGTGCAAACACACATTTCTCCTAATCTGTGAACTTCTTCACTAATGTTTGAAATAGAAGTACTATACACTTAAAAATTCTGCAAGGAATATTCACGGAAACACTTCTGGACCCCTAATTCTGGAGCATGAACTTCACAAGTGTCAGCCAGGGCTCGTAAGATAAAACAATTTCGAGCATTCGTCCTAACATGAAAAAAACTATGCTTGGTACACCAGCTTGGCACGGATTGAAAATCATACCATAAGTCTTGAGGTTCAGAAGCAATACGCACATTCATCAATGGAATTCAAGCCAAAAAATTATCACTTATTGGCCACAACAAGCTGCTAAAGTACAAAAAAAATGACTGATTTTTTAATAGCTGCCACAAGAATGAAAATTGATGCGTCATTTCTCCGAGGGAAAAAAAATCCAATTACCTGCAAGAACTTGACAATGTTACACACTGTATTTAATTCACTGCATGGTAATGCTGGTCTGACCAGTCGGATGAGCAAGAGAAGACACGGAATTAGTCACCGGCACTGATGCACTTAGAGGTTGCAAAGACACTTGGGACCCTAGCGACGTTCCAGCACTTTGTCCAGTCACTTGGCACTGATACTGCATGGCTTCTTGGAATGCCTTCCTCACAGCCTTCCTTTCCGTGGGCTTCCTTGACTCCGTCAATTTAGATTCATCGAGTTCTGAACTCATCCCGAGGGGTTCGAGCTTGTTGCGTGGAAGCCACTGCCTATGAAAACAAATGGACAAAATTAACCATATTACATGATTGTTTTCTGAATAGAACGCACATTTAATGCATAAATATATGTGAAATCGCCAAAAATATATCAGTTACACCCCAAAACTCAAAAACAGTAACAAGCTAGCCCGAAATCCATTTGGGAGTAAATTAAACGAGAACTCACCACGTCCGTTTCGTGTCAAAGAAAAGAACAAGGAAGACGGGTTCCGTGTAGTTGAGGGAGAGAGCGAGGACATCTGCTGGAGCGGCAGGGATAGGAACACCATTGTGAAGGATTCCTGTTTTCGGCATTTTTGGATCAATGATCTGAAAGGGAGGAGTAAAAAAGCCTTTTATCATGCGGATAATCAACCAAACATTGCCAAAAAAATACTTGCCTTGATTACTTACTACTCAATACTTGATTTGTAATTAAGGGCTTTTTGATCACCTAGACCAACTAATAAAATACAGTGAAACCTCGTATTGTTTGCGTTATCGGAAATAACGTTTTCCCACAATTTACACCACTTTTGCAAAGCCCCATTCAATTTTCCTACGTTCCCAACTCTAATGCAGAACCTCGAATTTAGACTATGCATTTTTCAGTTTTCCCGCAATTTGCACCACAACGCGCTCTTTCAAAACATGAAATTCACTTCTTCAGTCCATTACTCATGCATATAACCCTTTGTAAAACGTTTTGACTGTGTAATGTATTGTATTCATCAAATATAAATAAATGAGAAGTGCTAGTTCAAGGAATAAATTAAGACACTCCTCTTTTTTAAGTTCATCGGTCTGTTTCTTATTTTCACCCATGCACTCCAGTAAAAGAACATGGACATATAAGTGAAAATTCTACTTTTCCTGCAATTTACACTTTTTTCCTAGGGTCCCTGGAGAAGTATAATTTAGGGGTTTAACTGTAATTGTAACAAATCGCTCATCACCGACTTGGTTGTTTGATATAAAATTAAGAACAAGGTTCAAATAAAATTACCTCACATTTTGATTCAAACATGGTTTATACTCACAAAAAGGGTGCTTTTCTTTTGTGGCAATAGAAACTGTCACTCATTAGTGACTTCGTTTGACTTGAATAGCCGGGCGTCATGTTCTGCTCGCTGTCCTCAGAGGAGCAAGCCAAAAAATTGAATAACAACATGAGCATCCATACGCAGCAAAAACAAGTGAACAATTCAAAAATGAAAAAGTAACTTGGTTTCCTTCCACAGATTTATTTTCCTGGTACGACATGTTTCTGTGTCATCATCAGGTACGAAGGTACCTGATGATGACACAGCTGTGTCGAAAAATGTCGTACCAGGAAAATAAATCTGTGACAGGAAACCAAGTTACTTTTTCATTTGTGAAATTCAACTTCCATATAGTTGAGCTTGAAACCATGGAAAGTAAACAATTCTATGGTTTGCAGCCTATCTGTCCACAGAAAGATGCAATATCCAGGCGTGGAAAGCTACATCAGAGTTGTATTTCATTTCTTTACCTAGTGATTGTCAATTTTGAGAGTCGGCTATTACCATACACGTAAATGGTACGCATCCAAAATAACCAAGGACATAATGAAAGAGGAACTCACCAGCGCAGGATACCAGGGGTACCCCCGGCACTTGGCCCAAACCAAGTCCAAGGGCTTGAGGGGAACCACGCCGCAGGACAGTTGCTGGCCGGGAACTGACGTGTGCCGGTGGCTGCTCGAGGCAGTGCCACCCCCGGCGCCACCCCCTCCTTCACCCCCCCTCCCACCCGCCTCGTCAGCCGAGGACTCGGAGGGCGGGCGGTGGCGGGATCGACCGTGGGGTCCCATTCGCTCGTCCTCGTCATCTTCTTCGGCACCAGAGCTCCCCGCGCCTTCGTCACCACTTCCACTTCCGCTGCTGCCAGACGACGAGATACTGCTTGAACTTGAATCCGACTGGCTGTCTTCATCAGTCTCAGCGGGGATGTCTGCAAAGTTTAAAAAAAAATTAATATGTGATGACCAAATCCAAGTGCCGCAGTGGACCCCAGGAGGTTAACCATGCGGAACTCGCACATGATTTGCAGATGCCATTACCTACTCGGGTGGGGAATATACTCATGCAGTATGAAGCACAATCAATGGATAAATATAAATTATTATTATAAAGGAAGATTAATGCATCACATTCTGACTCTGAGAGCATGCTATCTAGTATTTTACTGGCAGGGGATCTGGAGTCATTTTTAGTTCATTAAAATATAAAGATGTCCATAAAGATTAATTATCTCTATTTCAGTATTTTGGCACTAAAATGGCAGTAAAATTTGATACAATACAATTAAGATGATTCAAAAGTGGTGGGAGGGGGCAGTTTTAGTCAGTATGACGTATAGTGATATTGCACTAAATGACCATGGGCTAAACAAGGCATGACTATGTATGCCTTAAAAACTATTAGAGAAAAGTATAAATCTATGATGATTGCAATATCTAAAACATATTCCACAGTACTTTTTTTTGCAATCATGTTTTCTTCAGAAAGAATCAACATTTTGGTCACTAAAATGTAAGTATGTAACACAGTTTGATTGAAATGCAGTACTTACCTCCTCCACTGCGATAGACTCTAAAACTTTCAGAGAAAGGTAGAGGCGTGATGACGGGTGAGGACGCAGGATCCACAGCACTTGCTGCAGAGGAGAGCTGATGGGTTGAGGAGGACGGGTTGCCCCCAAGAGTAGGGGCCGCTGGACCCTTGCCTGGCTGGCCCTGTGATTTGACATTAGCATCCCCAATTCCTCCAAGCTGTGAGCTCGATGTCATCAGAAGAGGATTGGACGAAGAGAGCGCTGCACTGGTTCCCACTGAACCCAAGGCGGCATCGAGGTTCTTTCTGGGCCTGCCGACCCTTCGTTTCGGGGCCGCAGGAGTGGGAACATCTGGCTTCTGAAAGTTAATTATCCGACCCCAAAAATAGTTCATGACTAATGCATGTCTCAAATACTTTTTATTTTTTCTAGTTCTTTGATTGGAAATGCTATAAATAATTAGTGTAGCAATGATAGTGCGTACAAACATTTTGCAAAGTTTATTGCCAAAATAGACCTCAGAGCCGATTAGAACAGAACTTGGCTATAACTTTCAATGATTTAAAATCATTCTTTTCACATTATACAGCAAAAATATACCTTTGGATTAGTAGGCAAAGGAGGTGGTTTCAAGAAAACTTCACTTTCAAGGATGGATACTTCCAAGAAGCATTCCCTTCAAAGCCGCCACACACCGAATGCTACGCTAAGCTAGAGAACTGTTCTCGCAATGGATGTCTGCTATGTCCATGCACACACCAGAAGCTAACCGTACTGTGCCATGTAGCAAGGCGGTGGAATGTTTACGTAGGTAAAGTGAAACTCAACTTTTTTCCAAGATGGTGGAAAACGTAAAATGCACTTCTCAGGTTAGACACTTGACTTTTCCGTCAATATTGGCGTAATTGCAATGAAGAAAGATTTTTTACAATGTGCAGAACTTATGCAAGTATTTTAGTTAAAAATTGCTCTTTTGTAAGTAGGTTAAAAATGAATTTGGGCTGGCAGGACGAAAGTGCTCATTTACAGTAATAGATACTGCGCACGGGCCATGAAAGCTAAGTGAAGAGGAAATTGCCGGCCGAGCAATGCCTTGCGACATAGCGCTCGGGAAGTTCGCATCGGTTCGCATAGCTCGCATTTGGTGTGAACGGGCAGTGGAAAATCAATATACAGGATCTTATGACACATGGCAAAAGCTGGTAGCGTGCCTAGCATAGCATTCGGCGTGTGACGGCCTTCATGACGCATTGTGAAAAGAAACACTGCAATTCAATGAAAAAATCTAAATTATGGCCATCATTTTTTACGCAGAGCATAATCATCATCATCTGCAAATGATTTTAAGAATCATGGCCAAGATCATGCAATTAAAACTAATTTAGGAGGAATTGCAGTATTTATTTTCAAATTCCGTGTTTACAGGTAGCTACTAAGGAGAATTATGCCTCCAGAGGAGTTGACGCAATGTCCATTAGCCAAGAAGTATTGATAGCAAACTTAAATGTTACGGAGATCCTCACCCTGAATGCAGCCGCGGCTGCTTTCCTGGTGAACAGCACGGCTGTTCGACGGTTGACACCCGAGGGCGACCCTGTGCTCCCGCCAGAGGAGACCTGTTGCTGCTGCGACTGAGCGAGGGGTGGTGAGTCCGCCGCGGCACATGATTTGGTCGGCGTGGAGAGCATTGGGCTGGAGAGAGGACTGGTGGCCACGACGGACGACGGGGAAATGGACGAGGAGCTCAGCATCATAGTGCCACCCACTGGCTTGGCGGCACTAGACTGGCTGGAAGGGGGTTTGCCAGTGGTCGGGGTGCTCTTGCCAGATATGGAAGCTGGCTTACCCCCGACACCTTGGCTTTTGAGGGTGGACACAGCACTTCCTTTGGCTGCCGTCTGCGAGGGCTGGGAGGTCAAGGGGGGGGGTAGCGGTTGGGTTGACGGAGATTGCAGTCTAGTGTTGACGGCCACTTGGGGAGATGAGTTGTCGGGTGTCGGTTGCCGAGGGCGAAGGGGTGACTTCCTCAAGTCACCTGTTGAAGGGCTGCCTGCAAGCTGCTGCTGACTGCTGGACCGCCTCTGCACTGATGACACTTTGGCTGCGACAGGCACCTCTGCTGGGGGGCAGGGCGAGGTCACATCATCACCCCACTGGCGCTTGGGAATCTTCTTGCGACGACCTCTCTTGGCTAGCATGTACAAAATTTATCATAATTTTTTTATGCAAGTTTTGAAGGCTAGGCTCATTAAATGAGCTATTACAACAACTGAATTCTCCCTTTCGTCTGCATTCTGTTGGTAGGATCAATGACATACAACCGGGAAAGCTGCATGTTATGATAAAACTCCTGAACCAACACTAAAAGTCACAAGTATTGGAGGGACAGAGATGAAGAAATACACTAGGGACACAAGATTAAACACCAGAACGATATCACTAGTTAAATTCCAATTACGTGAGTTTATCACTGAGGAAAAGTAGAGTAAAACCTCTACCTTACGAACTCCTGCTAAACGAAGAACTCTGATGAACAAACAAATGCTATTGGTCCTGCCAAATTCCTATTTCAACATATTGGTAAATACCTCTAATGAACGAACTCCTGCTTTACGAAAACTTCCGATAAACGAAATGAAAGATTAGCACTGTCTATTAATATTTACCTCTTCATAATGTATAATAAAAAAAAAAAGGTTAATTTGGAATGTTTTTCGAGGTTTTTGCCGTTTTTGCTGTTTTGAAAGTGAAAAGGACCAATCAGAGACTCTGTATAAATAAGCCAATCAGAAAGCTCCTTCCTGGTTGTTTATCCAGTTAATTGCATTTCCGGCAATTTGCGTCAGTGATATGAGTGATTTGTTAGTGGCGTGGTTACTGATTTGGTCGGCGTTCTCGAGTTTAACTGCGGTTCATCATCGTGAGTCATTAATTTCATTCTTTGCGAGTGAAACCTGGTTGCTCAAACCTGGCAGTTCATTTTCGTGAGATTGGGATGCAGAATTGGGACTGTCCAAGAACTCACCCATCAGCTGGTAGAATGCTTGAATGAATAATTTCAATCTTTGCGAGTGAAACCTGGTTTTGCCTTAAGTGGACATTATTACGTCTGGTAATTTACCTACTTATTTGCAAGGTAAGTTTGTAATTTATTCCCCACGCTTTTGCAAAGATTGATCCCCATGCTTGATTTATAAAATGTAAAATGTTGACTTTCGTATCGTAGGCTCGAACATTTCTTTAGCATACTGGAAACATACCTAATACAATGAAATTCTGTTCATTAGTCATTTATGTTGTGCGCATTCCTATATCTTTTTTTTTACTGTAATAACATTATTTTTTGGAATTCAAACGTCTCAAATCTGAGAATATGTTCTCGCTCTTTTGTAGATAGTAAACAAATCAACACATGTTGGCACTCGGCTGCATGTAAACATCTGCATCCCAGCAAAGATGAATTTAGGCAACCAAAGGTTACCGATGCACATTCCAGTTGACGGCAATCGTAACAGTATGATGTCAACGTGAAAACAATTCACGGTTAAAGTTTGATGCTCACGCCAATCATAAACCGGCCTTTAGAAATCGCAGTAAATAGTATAATTAGCAGGACTTGCTGAAAGACCTGCTCGTTGTTATTCCACGGTTTTTTATAAGGCAAGGGAGCAGTAAGGATAAAAGTATGCGATCCTCTGAGGAAATTTTACCTCTAATTGAGTTCTGCAAACCACATTCATCTACATCTACATCTATAAAATCAATGGTCTGCGAGTTTACTTCGTAGAATGAATGCATTTTAGTTAAAATGAATACTTGGTTATATTCTACACAATTTAATATAAAATTGTGTAGAATATAACCAAGTATTCATTTTAACTAAAATCTACATCTACATATTACCCCGCAAGCCGCCTCAATAGGCGTGTGGCGGGGGGTGTTAGGACACCAGCCGTTTAAAGATAAAAAGGAAACGCTCTAATGAAATTACGCCTAGCATTTATTATAGTCCCTTATTGTTCGGGGGAAAAACGAATTCCCATACCTATCCGTTCGGCAAAATATCTCTCTTAATTTATCGTTTCTGTCGGACCTGGAAATATAGTGGGGTTCTAATATGATGTTCTCCGTGTCGCTCTGAAAGATATCTATTCTCAATTGTTCAAGCAATCCTTGAAATTCAAAGTACAAGGAGTGGATTATTTACGTTGCCCCTGGAGTGATGCAACGTGCAAAACACATCCGCCGAATGAACTCCCGATGAACGAACTGGAAAATTATTGGTCCCTTGAATTTTCGTTGAGTAGAGGTTTTACTGCATATTGAAAGAGGAGTTATTGGGATCCTGCACATTTTCTTCGCCTATCCTTTGCTCGAGCATCAGGGCATTACATTTTCTTTCCAGGGCTTTGTAAAAATGAATCAGTTCAGACTTAATGCAGGGGATTCTTTCCCACTCGCTTACATAGCGTATTGTGACGGCCCGAGTCCGTCACTGACTTACGTCCCAACCACATCCTATTTACCCACTCACCACCCCCAACCCCACTCCCTGGCTCCTGAGTGTAGCACATCGCCGCGCAGTTAAGTGCATCGGCTATGAGTGGTTTGGAGGGATCTATTTGACTAAACCGCCGGGGTACGGTGTGCCTTACACCCCATTCCCCCCCATCACGTGACACCGGCGCCGAAAAGGATATAAAGGCCGTTCGAGTGTCACGGAAGCTCTCTTCGTTATTTTTCCTCGATTAGGATTGTTCACCAGAGTAGTGAGCCGTGGGCCAAAGAGGGGACGTTCTCCGTGCTCCGGGGCCCGGAGCAGGTACGGTACATTGGTCCGGTATAGATATCGGTCAACCCGTACAAGGATTTGCCGATCTACGAGGAAGCAAACCTTCTGAAGTGCCGGAAAGTGCATTTCTTTGGAGTTCCTCTTCAGGTCTACGCAGTCACGGTTACAGCACATCAGTCGATGACAGAAGAAGGCCAGGACCAGTGCATCCTAGTTTCGGGTGAATGCTACCCGGGAGCCAAACAATTCCGAATCCCCCCCATGACCTTCCCTTTTTCCCTCTCATGTGATCATACCCAATCACCCAGCCCACCAACCCCGTTTTTTTCGCGAGACCTATTATTTTAAAACTAAATTTCATATGTGGACGAGTATCCTTGGCTTTTGATTAGCCACAGCTCGCGGGTAAGAGTCGGGAACCGTCACAGTATATATTCCAGGCTGACAAGCAGAAGACAAAATTCTCAGTCCATATGAAGTGTCAGCCAAAGGAGAAGAAATGCTGGGTTTCTACTAAGAATAAGGAGAATTGCAAAAACACACTTCTATGCTTTTAAGCAATTGGGGACAGAATATTACACATTACTAGAGATGTATTTATGGGCTGAACTTTGCTGCCAGCAAATTAATTCCCTCCAAAAAGCAAATGCCGCTTACCCTCCAAATTGAGGAACTGAACTTCTATTTTTCTTCTCGGCCTCTCCCTAGTACGGCCAGTGAACTTATCTCCCCGCCTCTCAATTTGACATAACCGTTCAACCCTGACAATTTTTATCTTAAAATATCTCACTCCGATGGAACACAATAGGAATTAAGAAATATTAAATCCAAATCCACCGGCCCTGATGACTTGTCCACACAATTTATTCCCCTCTTCCTTTTCGCCATCTTCCATAAAATTGTTCAACTTTGGGTCATTCCATGTCAGTTCAACCACACCATGTCACCCACCGACTCGGATTTTGACGAAACTTGGTACATATCATCCCTTCACTAATTCAAGAGACAACTCCAAATTTTATTTATTTAGCTCCAGTAGTTTTTTAGTTACTGCCTCTCAAACTTCAAGCAAGTTCTCAATTTCTTCCATTCAGGAGGCTGGCATCTCAAAGTGTACTATTTTACTCAAAAACATTTATCTCACTCATTTGTGGATCAATTCTCCAGATATTTTCCAACTATGATCACAAGGCTATGAGAACTTCAGGAAAAAATAGCATGTCTATAAATTGTCTTTTGCAGTCTTAAAAAAAATTCTTATGTTAAGTCTTAGCATTCACACAAGTCTTTGACTAGCTACACACTCAAAATTTTTTGGGTCCTTTCCAATCTGATTTCAGAGGTATAAACAGCACACAGACTGCAAGCCAAAAATAATTAAGGACATCAAAAATAACACTGATTGTGTGAAATTTACAGTGAAAAAATTATTTGGTTGGACTGGGATTCGAACCCAGACATTGGGATATCGCACCTCCAAGTGCTCTACCCGAATGATTTTTGTGTCACTGTGAATTTCACACAATTGTGTGACCATCAGCGGGTGACTCCGTTAAAGTTACAGCGTGGCCAGTTCCGCAGTTCTTTGAATAACACTGATGCTAAAAAAATTAATATATTAGTACTTTTTGATAAAAAAAGCCTTTGATAAGGTTGACCACGAGCTCTTCTGGCAGAAGATGAAAAAACTTACGATTTGCAAGTATGTATATAGTGCATTCTATTGGTTTTGATCGTATTTATCTTCCACTGAAAATGTGTGTGATAGATGGTAAGAAATTCATGCTCCACCACTATCTAGGGCATGAGAATCTGAGAAGAATATTCTTAAGAAATACTTGCATTCAACAAAATATCTTCTTTCATTCCACAACACAATTTGCTACGTCATACAGATTACTCACAAAAATTGTAAGGATTTTTGAGCACTTCAAGAATGTTCAACTACCTCCATGGTCCAAATCAGCAACACCAACCATATTCTCACCAAGACTTGAGAACTAATGGCTGCTGTCTTTATTTACACTACACTACCCAAAGCAAACCCATCATTGTCTGGCATACAGCACTCATTTTAAAACTTAGTACTTTTCATAAATGCAAAATTAAAGATTTTCGATTGTAAATGAAGAAGCTGGGGGCAGAAATTCGTTGGAGAAAAAATCATCCGCCCAGAATTGTACTTGAACCTGGAGGCCTCAATATTGCCCCGAGTACTTCAGCCAGTTAAACTACCAAGGCGTTCTGCTCGTCGGTGAATTTTTGTGGACCTTATAGGAGAGAGAAGCTAAAAAAAGAACGGTGGCCTGACTGAAGTCTGACACTGATTACTATATGTCATTAGTATTCATGAGTATTTCAATGGTATGAAATTGTCATCCAAGTAATTATAAGACTAAAAACAATGAAAGCACACCAGAATAAATCACGGAGAAATGCACTAACCAGGTGCGTACCACATAATTAAACAACAGAATGCTTTGTAGGAGAAGAAAGACACAGAAATGAAACTACTCACGCATTTCTGATTCATCAACGGATGTATCATTCTCACCCCGTGACAGACGTGGCGTGACAATGGGTGACGGACCATCTTGTTGCTCTGGCTCCAACGGCACCACCGCTGCCACCTTGGCCGTGGGGGAGGACAAAACTTTGTTCACCTTCGTCAACCTCGGCACTGGCTTTCCAACGGGCTCCTTTACCTCTCTGCCGCTCCTCGTCACGGCAGGTGAGGCCTTGACGGCTTCCACAAGGCCGCCAACCACATTGGTACCAGGAGTATTGGTACCTCCCCTCCGTGACCTCGGCGTGACAACAGCAGGGGTGCTGAGAGATTGCCTGCGAGCACTGAGTCTTCTCGAGCCCCTGGCATCTTCTGAAGGGGTGCGATCGGATGACACAATCGCAGCCGCCTCGGCCAACTGTCGCCTCAAGGCACTCTTTCTCGTCTGATAAGGTGTGCCCGACAAGGACCGCCTCTTAGTCGGAGGTTCTTTAGCCTCTTTAGATTCCTCTTTGACTTCTTCCGCTAAGGACGGCAGAGGTGTCGAGGCCACCACTGTGGCATCCCCTTCCTCTGCCTCCTTCCGGCTCGACTTTCTCCTTCCCTTCCTCTTTGGTCCAGCAGATGACTCCGCCCCACTAATCACCATGGGTGTATCTGGTGCCGCGTCATTGGCGAGCGTGGGAGTTGCAGCAGCCCCCCCCTCCCTTGCTTCAACCTCCTCCTCCTCTCCTCCTCCTCCCACCTTCTCCTCGGCACCACCACCACCTTCCTCCTCCACCACTTCCATCTCCTCCTCCTTGGCCACGCACTCCTCCTCTTTGGTGCTCACAATGGACGCACTCACCGTCTCTCCCTCTCCAGACGTGTCCTCACGCTCGGAATCCGACTCGAACCCATCTTCACCTGGAAAAGAGGAAAATTAGATTGGACGTGAGGGATTTATCGATGAAAGATGGAAAAGAGGACTGTACGTACAGAGGAAAAAGAACAAAGAGGTTGCGCTTGCACTGATTTCCCTCTCAAATTAGGGGGACAGAGAAATTATGCAGTAGCGTAAGTCATTTCACCCATTAGAATGAAAAAACTTGGCTATTTTCCACTTTTTTATATTAAATACAGGTTTATGCGACCGGTTTCGATGTTTTACATCATTGTCAAGCATGGTTATTACACTAAACAACTAATATTTACAGATTTAAAGATGGTTGTTAGGGAGTGAAAAAATAAGGTTAGAAGTATTGATGGGAAGGCTGAAGCTACTTTCCTGGGTATCTAATAGAGAGTAATTCACTCATGTTTCACAGAAAATAATATTTTGCATTTGAGGTTAAAAAAATCATCAAATAGGTTAAATACATTTAAAAGTGTCTTTAGGGACAGTTAAATATGTGTCATAGTTATAACTGAAAACAATCATTGACCAAATAATTGAAAAAACCTCTTTCATGGGGATTTGAAAACTCAGAAAAGTGGCTTACACCTCTGTTTCTCAGTACCCCACATTCAGAGGAGACAAATCCAACGACCAAATCAGCGAAATAACAAAACCATCAGCTAGAAACAGCAGGTTCTTCTAAGAACCTGCAGGAAGCAGCACCTCGTGCATGGAATTTTAAAGTTTACCCATATTTTAAGGTATTATGCTGCAAAGCACACATTGACATGAATAGCAGACAGACGTGTGATTCTTAATGGAGGTAGTTTGATATGCAAACTGACGTAAGTAGGAAAGGGGAAAACCATCTCTTCAAGTTCCTTGATTCCACCAGTTCTCACAGGAACCGATAGAGCCAGCTGAAAATCTCATTCCTCACTCCTATCAACATGTTTTAAACTTTGAAACAGTAAACTTTTGTCAAGAGGGCCACTCACAATTTTAAAACTATATTAAATCTTGATAAAGCATGCTCTCCAAGTTTTCTTGGCTTAACACATTAAATGCGGCGAAAATATTTTTAATTTATGCCAATGACTGAAACTTTTTGATGACCTTAAAAGAATACGAACTGGGATGAGGATCAACATCATGCTCAGCCACCGCATAGCACCCAGCAGACTACGATTGTCCACTGTCAGCATTGAGCGTGTTAATCTACTAGTGTTGGCACTTTGTATCAACATTAGAGCAGAACCGGGATCAAAACTTGGAAAGCCATTCATAGAAGGAGAACCAAGAATCAGAACCAGGAAATGTGCACTCAGGCCTACCCTAACCTTAGCGTAACTGGCAGTGATGCGACCAGGATTCAATCGAATCTTAACGAATCCATGGATTTAAGATTTGATCGAATCCCGCAAACAAAAATTCAAATACAGGTTTTGGGGGTGCCACGAGCACTATATCTCAGTAAACTCTATCATTCGAAATATTGCAACGGAATATTCACCTCTGACCACGACATAGTTTTACTTCAATGTTGATAATTTGTATAAAAATACTTCAAAAAGGATTATAATTTGCATGAAAATTCATTACAACATGTGTGTACACACAAATTTTATTATGTACAAAAAAGTTACTACTTACCTACACAGCATTATTTTTAACGCACTCAAATGACTAATACCAATCAGTATCAGCGATCCTTTGCCGATATCTGTCCTTTGTCAGTCATTGGTTTTTCCTGGCTCTATCACTAAATGATTCATTTGGTAATCTGACTATACATTCCGCTTGTTATTTCTGCATGTTATACTTGTGATGTGTAATTTCACTGTCATAATAAGGGAAGAAAATTGTGCTTTCTGTAATATACTCAACATCAACATGGGGGCCGTTACTAGGGACGCCAAGCGAATATAAACAGGCAACAATAGCAAAAAGAGGAGGACGCGGAGATGAACAATAGGAAAAACGCGTAATAAGGGGAGTCTTAAGCTATCTGCCATTGAGACCGGACCGGTACCGCGTGTGCGGGAGATATTATAATTTATGTCGCTTAAAGGGGAGTCCCACGCCAACTTCCGATAGGAGCCGATCGATGCTGCTGATGCGGAAGATGTAATAATTTGCATCGAGTTGAAAAAGGAAAACAAAACATCACGCGGGTGGAAGAAAAAGGAGGTTGGACGAAGGAAAGGACATGGCGTGCAGAGCAAAAAGAAGGTGAACCAGACGCAGTGTCGGAGCTGGGAAAGAAGACGAGAGGTAGAGATATAAGTGGATAGTGTTGGCCCCAATGGGACAATATAAATATCAATACAATTGAAATTAATTGTTAAAGTTGACCTGGGTTATACATTTATCTATCTCTATATATGTGTATATTGGGCCCGATAATTCTTTTGAGTTGAATACAAGTATCTAACATAAAGATTGAAATTAGCATTTCTTCTTTGTTTTGTTGTGTGGTCTGTATTCATTCCTGACCAAAACCAAGAAACCAGAAGAAGCGGGCAGAATAACTATTTTAAAAATTGTGACCAGAGGTAGGTTACGTATGATCGATTGACTTCTAACGCTGGGCATAAGATTAAAAGGAAGTCATTGTCGAACATTTTACATTTCCATGGCAAAAAAAACTGAAAAAAGTATAACGTAGAATAAAAAAGGAATCTCGGCATGGACTGGCAGAAGAAGATGGTGTTGGAATGCATAGTTTGGGATGTAATTGAAATAAAAAGCTGATAGAGTTCCTTGAAATTTCGAGGTTATTATAAAGCTTCCTCTGGGTAGTCAATGATTAAAACAGTGATGTGGAATTCACAAAAATGCAGTACAAGGGTAGTGCACATCACATCCCTGTTTGGTTTCCTTCTGTTCAAACCCCCCCCCCCCCACCCCACTTTTACAGCCAATATTTGACTGAAAATGGGGGTCTTATATTCGGATATATGTATGTATAATAGCAAATACAGTTTGAACACAGCAATATGGAGTACAAAATCAAGTTAATGGATTAGAAAATCAAAATAACACCATAAGCACAAATCAGTAAACATTACAATAGGACATCATTGGAGGACAAGGAGAAAATGAAATGTTTTTAAATTAGTACCCAGGAAGGGGTTTAGAAAAGCTTAGTAAATTAGCTTTGAAGAAAATAAGGAAAAAATAAATTATTTGAAAAACTCTACAGAAGCTCTGTTTTAAGTGGTTCCTTAAAATGTTGACACAGCTCATTCTTTTAGAACTGAAACTTAGATTGAAACTCATCTGAACTATTAAACAAGAACAATTTTTAGCAGCCATAACTGCCATGCTTACTCTTCATATGCACATCTGAAGATGCCTCAGTTGACTTCCTCCTTGGAGATTTAGGCTCCTTGGAAATGGGAGTGGTGGTGTTAAGGACTTTGGAGATGCTCCGATGTCGCCCCCTCGGCACAGGGGTCAAGGGTTCTTTGGGCACCGCCTTGCCCACCTTCCTCCCGGGTATGGAACCACTGCGCTCAAATGCTAATCGCCTCCTGATCTTGGTTATTTCTTTCCTGATTAATTAAAGTATTCATTGCAATAATTATAACTAGCAACATCATTACCATCACAACTGTTTACACAATGAATTCCAAATGCTGATTCCACTGATTTTTCAGTAGTATCGAGTTCTCATGCAGTGGACAAACAAAATGTAAATGGTACATTATACCAATTGTTTGATAAAGAGTTGAACAGTGACCTTCTTTCCCGACTGCAATGCAGAAAAGAAAGGGTGCTCAAGAATTAAGGGCCTCAGCTTTGGGAGGCCGGAAGTTTATGCAATTATTCTTTTAGTAAAGATTAGGAGCAACATAAGATTCATTTAACTTGAATATTTTGCCCAAGCAAAGCCAAGCACATAGCCCACCACTTGCATCCTTTCATGAATGACCAAAGTAAGACGCTTCATAATTTGGCTTGATTTATCCGACTCTAAAATTAAAATTAAGTCCTCGGGAAATGGGATTTAGAATTTATCATAAATTACCCATGAGATCAACTGTATTGACTCTCGCATGTATTTGAATCCAGGTTATAGCCTTTCCTTCAAGAAAGGCTACAGTAAGCAATTGCTGGGAATATTTATGGTAAATGACAGAGTGATTGATGTATCTTACTTTCTTTGCATAATCTAATTTTTTTTACCAAAAATGTGACCATCTAAAATGTATCAGAATTTTACAATGAACATTTTTATGATGTGCCTAATACAGTGCACTAGTGATACTTGTCCTAAAACACATAATTTATAAACATTTATAATCAGATGCACTGTCAACACTTTGGTAAAAGCATGAAACAAGCAGAAACTTCTTACTTGATGTATCTAGTTCTCTTAGCACGAAGGACTCCATGATGTAATTTCTGGCATTTGTCGAGCAGCTCAAGCAGCTTCGTCAGGTTGGCCTGCGGAGACATGCTCTTCCTCTCCTCACTATTGAGGACTCGATCCACTAAAAAAACAAAAGAGGAATTGTTAATAATGCAAAAGTAAGTTTTTTAAAACTAGTTATTACGTTGGACCATGAAGGACTGAAAAGTTTGGTACAGAAGAATTAACACTGCAATTCCACATGGAAATATATTTATTCACAAGACCGGTGAAGACACACGCTGATGTGCAGCGAATGTGCAGGTCATGTCAATAAATCAATTACCATGAGGAATTGCGAGTGTTAATTCATCTATATCCCTGATAGCAAGGAATTCCACCAAGTGAGGTCCGAAACCATCACCTACATGAAAAGTTTGGGACTGAAAAAGTGATTTCACCTTATCCAATCTTTTACTACATCAAATTTGTACACATAAAAGCCTATATCGATAAGTGGGACCACTTCGCTCATTTCACTACATCACGTTCCACTAAAGAGAAACCTTAATGTATTAACGAGCCAATTCCTTTCATGTCATTTTTGGATGTGAAGCGAAGAGGGTGTGATTCGCCATTTAGAAAAATCATTTGACTTAACCATGGATGCAAACCTGAATCCGGGTTTGAATCCCGGTCACGTAAAATGAGTTTTCCATTGTGACCCTCTTTTGGGGAGTATACCTTGGCGCCTGTGTGCGTGACTGCATGCTATATCGTTTGTACATTTTGTAGTGATTGGAGAATTATTGGATGACAAATGATGGATGTGTGGTGTAATTGAACACTTATTAAGAACAGATGGATGAAGAGAAGGATGGAGTCCTACAAAGAGTAGGAGAGAAAATATGTTTGTCGGAAACTCTCGAGGAGTAGATGAAGTGACAAACTTACTGTTCATGCTTTGTAACACGACACAGCCTCTTGAATACAAGAATAGGAGAAGAAATAAATGGAAAGAATCACAGATCAAGGATGGAATGCATAAGATGGCAAATCATGAACAACCTCACATCACAGACAAGACCAACGCAGGAATGAGGCAGTTACCTGATAGGAGAGTGCCACGGTGGATCTTAGGATTGACAACTTCTGATGACATTATGACAACAGATGTACCACAACCAATATTGCATTAATTCTGGAGCTGGAGGGGAGTGGAGGCAGAGTTGTGGGGGGAGGGGCATTGCAGATAGCTACTCAATTAATGCAATTAATCAAAATTGCACTAAGTGAACATGAATGAAATGATGCATAAACATATCAAGGTTTTAGTGTACATTGAAAAGGCTAAAAAAATGGCAAAATATGCAAAACAGAATGATAAAAAATGTAGTTTAGTACTTAACAACACAATATTGATATGGATTTAACAAAAGTAAACTGAACAAACCCTCTTCCACGATTCTGTCATCAGCTGATTGGCCATTTGCTCTTGGCCTCTCAGGGAGCATTAATCCAGTATCGGGATCAAACCCAATGTTATCCAAGTCTCTTCTAGCTTGTCTTAAAATAGCACCACCCTGCAAGGAAAAAAGATGAAATTATTGTCAGCCTAGAAGAAATCTTATGAGTAAAGTTAACCCTTTAGGCAGTCACTTCGGGTCACATTGACCTGACATTTTTTTTGTTTAAGATATTTTATGGAAAATGTTAGAATATTTCTTTGTTTTTCAACCTAGTCTCCTATTTCCTATCACTTTATCAATTAAAAAAGTTAAACCTCAAAAAGTTTAGCAATTACATCTTAAGGGAGATTTTGACCTGACGCGACCTTTTGTGCTTTTTAATTTTCCATATTGACAATGTTGGTACTGCCCTATAACATAACGGAAAAGAGCATATGCAACTCGAAATAAAATTACGTTATGAATATTTTTCCACAGATAAGATCTAAAAATACACTGAAAGAAGATGACCAACATTATTTGATATTCAAGCTGAATAATTCGAAGGAAATTTGTGATATGATAGGAAGTATAAGTGGCTAATGATATTTAATTCAACATTTAGACATGAATAGTGCGCGTACATATAAGGGATAAACATTACAAATAACTAACTTAAAATGTAATTTGAGAAACAAATCAATTTTCGTCCACAAAATAAATTAAATTTAAGATATTCAGTATACATAATTTTTATTAAGAAATTCCATCAATCATTAACGTTAGAGCATGAATCATTCAAGGGTCATTGTTACAGATGGCATGAAAAAGGATACCTATGCCTCAATTCTGGTTCTTCCATCGCTAGGAGGTAGCTATAGCTAACTTAAGCAAACACTAAGAAGCAGCACTATACCTATTGAGTTAGCAGTCGCTAAGGTTCAGACAACTTTGGGAAGTTAGCAAACAACTTCACCATATGGTGACGAATTGCCAAATAAATCGATTAAAACAAATTTCATATTCATTCCATCCATTATAGAGTTATTAGTATTAAATCCAAGAAAAAACACACTTCACATGGTGACATTGACTTGACTATTGTAACTAAACTACCATAAACAAAATCCGGAATTAAACCACAATTCAAATAAATAGTAGAAAAATCATAATAATAATAATACCAAAACCAGGGTACGAAAGCCGGACCACCAGCCTCCCCGTGGCGTACTTGTTAACGGCTTTTGCCGGCTAATGGTGGACGTCTGCGTGTGGGGCTAACCAACCCACACGTGGTTAAACTGGTTCCAAAAAATATAACCAGAAAAGCCACCCACAACCAGCCCCTCTCGGATGGGGGCCCTAGTGGCGTTGGGTGTGGCAATGACAATCCACCACCTCAGAAGGGAACTCGTACGCAGTGGACGGATGCCCTAAGGGGCGACCTCCTCGCATGCCATGCTGCCAGCGAGCCCGATCACAGGGGGTATATGGCAAGGATGCACTCTTTGTGGTGTGAGATGCATCCGGAACACGACCATCTATCGCAGCAGAATCTGCGCGATTATGCCAACCACCTGCGAAAAAAGGAAATTCTCCACCAACCGCCAGTTCAGAGGAACACACCACTGGCCAGACCACCCTCCCCGACACAGGCAGCCTCTCCACCGCCTGAGGCGAGAACGACATTTGTGTTAGTCTCCCAGGCAAATGGGGAGGAAGCTGGTCAGGCCGTCTCTGAACTACAAACGCGGTTGTTAAGGAGGTTCCGCCACGACTGAGTGAGTCAAAACAAATACTAAATTTCACATTTTTTATATTTTGTCTAAAAAAATCCTGCTTTCACTGATGCAATGCGTTACCTACGTAAGGTACAAAATTTTCAGATTATTCCACGAAAGTATTTTAAATGATCACTTTATTCCAGCCATAGGAGCCAACTGCAGCACCATTTCCTAAGAATTACTGCATTTTGACTTCAATTACGGCAGTAAT
Organism: Pyrrhosoma nymphula; assembly: GCA_963573305.1. NCBI lineage: Eukaryota > Metazoa > Arthropoda > Insecta > Odonata > Coenagrionidae > Pyrrhosoma > Pyrrhosoma nymphula. The sequence continues at coordinate 1,443,893 of OY754330.1, forward strand.
TCCCTAATAACTAGAAAAATAAGGTGGTAAGATACCTGTATTTTATTTTTATTCAATTTCTCTGGATTATTTCCTTCTTATAAATAGTTTTCTGCAAAAATGGCATTTATATTTTATGGAAAAATACTACTTTTCCTCGTGTTTCTCTCATTCCCCCATTGAACACCATTTAGTAATTTCAAGTTCAATTATAGAATAAAATAGCGTGGAAAGGCATTATTTTGTTGTTCATATCAGATAGAGGACAACTTTTTCTTCAAGTAGATAGAATATGAATAAAATGACATTTAAGTCATTTTACGGTGGATCCACCTTAAGCACCATTAACTATGATGAAGGACAACCTAGGCAGAGAGACATCCACCGAAAGATCTCTCTGCGGGGTAACCACCTGCCCCAGTTGAATGGTCTCATCGACAAAATCTTGACGGAAACATCGGACTTTTGGATGGTAAATTGCATGGCCTACGCTGCTGCCAAAATTATGGCTCACTCCCAAAAGTTCGGCGCATAGCGCGCAGTCTCAGATACAACCATCACACACTGAATAAAAGCGTGCTGCTTACCACTAAGCAGCACGCGGTCGATAGAGTACATGCACTCACCACTGTCCGGAAAAAACTCCTCAAGAGGAGTAGGGCCTTGAGGGAAAATTCCACCTTTCTCCTTCACCCGTCCCGTCTCTTTCGACCACCTCCGCCTATCGTTGAATCTCCGCCACCCGTCCTAGAGGTTAAACGTTTCTGGAAGGATATCTACGAAACGTCGAAGCCATTCAACAGAGACACTCCAGCCAAAGGCCTCTTTAAAAAGTTGTGTGACCACCAGCTACGAGATGAGGATGGACCTCTTTCAGTCACAGAAAGTGACGTGAAGAAGGCCTTCTCTGGGAAGAAGAACTTCTCGGCTCCAGGAATGGATGCCGTGAATAACTTCTGGTGAAAGAAGTTTATTTCCACCCTCCAACACCTCGCCAGAATCTTCACGTCCTTTCTGAAAGATAGAGATCCTATTCCACCTTGGCTGACTGAGGGACGCACAGTTCTGATACCTAAGAAGGGAGACTTGTCCAATCCAAAGAACTACCGCCCCATAACCTGCCTCAAAACTGTATATAAGGCGTTCACCTCGATCTTGAGCGACCTTATCCTACAGCACGTCCAGCCGGTGTGGGAGGAGGAGTACGAGCAGAGGGGCTCAAAGCGGGGAATCACGGGATGCAAGTTCAACCTGGTCATTGATAGGTGCATATGCCAGGATGCCATACGGCATAAGCGAAACCTATCAATGGTCTGGGTGGACTACAAGAAGGCCTTTGACACCACTTTGCATGAGCTTTTGATTGCTATGCTGAAGTTGATGAAAGTCCACCCAGATGTAGTGTCCTGCATCCATTGCCTGTTACCACTCTGGAAAACGCGCTTTGTTCTGACTTCAGGCAAGCGGTCAGTTTCCACGGAGTTGGTAACATACCACCGTGGTGTTTTCCAAGGTGACAGCTTGAGCCCCTTACTGTTTTGTATTTCCCTCCTACCCCTGTCCCTTAGGCTGCGACGAGGTAGAGGATACATGTGTGGTGCGATACAGGAAGCATAAGGTCACCCATTTTTTCTATATGGATGACCTGAAGCTTTATGCTTCTAATGCTAAAGACCTTCGCACTGCCCTGGACACCGTACTGGAATACAATGAGACTATAGGGATGGAGTTCGGATTGGACAAGTGTGCATCCATCCACTTGGCGAGAGGAAGATTTTTGGAGATCAAGGAAGATGTGCAACTTGTTGACGGGAGCGTCATTCGTCACCTCAAGGACGATGATAGCTATGAATATCTTGGCGTCCCCCAGCGCCGAATGCAGGAGGTTATTATGCCAGCAATTATGACGACAATGAAACCTGATGCTTACCAGGGACTCGGAGGGAAGTGTTACATCTTTAACAAATATTACATAGCTTTATTGTTCTGTTGGTCGTTGTTGACATAGAACATATTCAGAAACATATACATAATAATAAAGTACAGTTCTGTTCAAAAAAATCTTACCACCGAAAATTTCTAAGTCCCCAGTTTTTGATGATTTGGCATCGTGGCTGAACCACGCCCCCGTGTGACGGAGAATAACAAACTTTCCAAGCGGAACAAGAGCCCTCCCTCCTCGTAGCTGGGGGAGTTGAACCATCCACGGAAGGAAAATTTTGACCTGGGAAAAGGATTATTTCCGAGGGGAGGGGTAAGGTTTCTTTTTTGTGATGTGTGAGTAAGAAGAAAAGGGAGATGTGCGGGGGAGCAATAAACTCTCCGAGTGAACGGCGGCCCTCCTTCCGAACTCACTTGCCGAGAGGGAACCTCCACCCGAATGACGATTTTGACCTGCTAAGGGATTTCTGCGGAGATGGGTTGGATTTCGGACTCCCGTTTGGTTAGGCGTGAGCGAAAATGAGTAGATGAACGATCGGTGTGTCGGCCAAAGTCACCAGATATCTCTCGTAATAGAAAGCTACCATGTAGAAGCCAAGACTCAAATATCCATTGAAAGTCTTTATCAGAGTACGGGGAATAATTCCGCTGCAAATGACATATCTTCCATTATTTTTCCTCCAGAAAAGGCTATTACCGCGAATCGTCGCTCGAAGAGATCGAAATGTGTCCCCGGAGCTCCTTTAGTTTCCAATAAGTATTTTTCATTTATACGCGTATTCATTGACGTAGAAACTTGTCAAAAGTTTGACGTATTTTCGCAATCGCTGTCTGGAATTATATGGCTGCGCTTCTTTGGTTTGAATTTTTTCCATCGATAATAAATAGGAATCAGTATGCATGTCAATTTTCTTAGGATGCAAATAGACCAATGCCATTTAATTATAATGCTGGAATGCCGTGGAAACCAGCTAGGAAATAAGCTCAAAGCCTGCCTTCATTCAACTATTACTAACTGAATAAAACTACGCACTGACGAATCGTCATACGGATTCAGCATTTACTTGATTGGTCTGCGGCAGTTTTACCCACCTTTTTATATCAACTAACCTCTTTCTGCAGTAAAAAGGTCACGACTTAAAAAAATAAATAAAGGAAACGTCCTAAACGTTAAAGTCGCCCGAACCGCCGTCCCATATCCAACCGCCGTCAACCAGCATCAGCTGAAAAGACATAGGAAGATGCGCACGCACGCAGTGAAATGTGCCAGCCTGCCTTCACAATACCCCATTTCCTTATAGCATACGTAATTTTTATAGAACAATACATTGAATAATCACAACTAACAGCATGAAATAAGTTAAAAAAGGATGGCAAAAAATGCGTCAAATAATGAATACTAACACTGCCTGAGTAAATGCCTTTCTTGAAGAAAACGTACTGTTTGAAATACCTTCGATAATATTTCGTAGCTGATGAAAGTCAATTTTAGAACTTTACTCTAGTTAATTTGAAATTCCCACATATGCGTTCTACAGCGCTGACATCTAGCGGTGATTTGCGAGAACTATTTACTCGCGGGTACTGATAGCTGTAAGTCGAGATCGCAAGTTCTTACCTAATGACGTAAAACCTAAATGAAAAATTAAATATTCAAAGTGCATCAAAATTTGAACATAAGCAACGTATTATTACAAAATTAGTATTCTTAAATGATACTTGTCCCAGGGGGAATATTTTGACACAATTTCGTCGTGCATTTCATTCCACTGCTCAACATCTTCTGTGTTCACACGCCCTTCTTCTCCGCAGATGTTAAGTGAAGTGATTCAATGTCTTCTCTTGAATTTTTCTAGCCACCCATTTGAGCATTTAAAGTTGTCTCACTTCAGTTTAAGGGCAATAGGTAAGTTGCACTCACGATCGTCGACACTTAAAAAAAAATAATAATAATACATCTGCAAATCAAGCTGTTCAAACTTCGACGATGAAATGTACTTGGTTTTCGACGATGCTGTTGTGTGACTCAAAATGTTTTCTCTTGAATTCATGATTGTTGTTATGTCGATAAAGAAATGCCATACTTCCGAGCAATTTCTGTTTTTGTCTGCGCGCGATCACGTACTTCCTTGATCATTGACCTTTTGGTAACCAAACTCACGGACTTCCTCGTTTTTTTTTTTTTTGCTCAGCGATGTTTTATCCATTGTTTTACTTATAGGCACACGGGATATCACAAACACAGCCCACATCGCGTTGAGAGTGATGCTGACTGAATGCGCGCGACTTCTGCTCGATTGGAAACCAAAATATTTTCACTCGCTCACAGCTTACAATGTAATTTTCTGGCTTCAAAGGATTCTGAAAACAAAGTTATAGGTGCGAGCCACTCTCGCGGATGACATAGGAACTGATAACAAGGGAAAGAAGAAAATCAAACCATCTATTGTGAGCGAAGACATTGTAACGGCTACTCCGTGTAGACTGTGGTTAGAATGTAATCAGGTGAACATCTTCAAGAAAGACTTGATAAGCTGGCCAATTCACATGTTTCCTGAGAGAGTAATATACCCTGGCGGAAATTTTACTATAGCCTACGCTTATAGGCCATTAAAATTACAGCGAATGAAGAGGAAACTTAGTACATAATTTCTTTCTTCTTTTTATCTGACGTGAAAATCGATTTAGAAAAGAAGTCTTTGTATCCAGGATCATATATTATTCAAGTTGACCACAAGTATAAGTGAAATAAATATCTACCTGAAAATCGGGCCAAATTTTGTTTACTTGAGATGGCTTTCCCGACTTATCGCCCTCGGAGCGCTACCCGTTGTTTCAGTCGTTCGCGCAGGGAAAAACATCGCTAGACGTGACCCAAAATATTTGCAGAGGCAACGTGCATTAAATTTAAAAATGTTTTTAAGGTTTTTCGATACCTTTTCTACAATTTATTGAATTTGAAATGCTCATTCTTACGTTTGCATAATGCCGAATATTTACACATTGAGTGATGCATTGACCTCAAAACACTGTGACAAAACCATTTCAAATACTTCGTAAAACAGGGGTCAGTCACTCCTAGGGACCGGCTTCTCACTTCGTAAATCATTAAAATGGAGGTTTCGTAAAACGGAGGTCATTTTACATAGTTTTCCTATTTACAAAGATCGGGACCGGCGGAATGGTTCGTAAATTGGTGTCATTTCGTAAATTAGAGGTTTGTAAAAAAGAGGTTCTACTGTATTCCCCTTATTATGATATCTACCAACTTGAAGCTACAAGAAATAAATTCAGTTGCAGCAGCCAAATTCACACCATTATAAATTTGTAGAAAAATATTTACCAGTTTTATAAAGTTTCTGTTAATTTTTGTTAAGGAGAGCATAAAAAATATGCCACTATGTACAAGAAGTGTAGGTTTCTAATTTCCTTTTGTTCTATTAAACATTTAACTGGATGTGTAATTCATTTTATTGAAATATTACCTCCCTTTAATCCCATTTATCTTTATGAAGTGAGCTACTGAAACTGGATTGGGATTAATGAGGTTTTGATTGCTTGAAAGATAACCTCCAATTTACAAACCCTCTGATTTACAAAGCTCATATTATTGGGTCCCTTCAACTTCGTAAAATAGAGGTTCTACTGTATAATAATCTCTATGAACTAAAATTGTTTTATCTGAAAAGTAACTTAAATGTAACGGGATTGGAGCAGAAAGATTCATATTGTAAATTGGGCCCAATATATCACTTACAAAGCTCTGAATATTGTTGTTGCCTATTAAAAGGTTTAATATCTCATTAAAAAAAAGTGTTATGCTATTTCAATGGTTGAACGAAGTGTTTTTATTTATGTGTTTGTGTAATAATAACCACTAATCCCTTCAGCGAGGAGGTAAGCTTTTCGTGTTTTGTGTAATAGTTAAGGATTTTGAATAAAGGATGAAGAGCAGAAGATAAGGGATGAAAAGCAGATGAAGGAGAGGGAAGAAGAGCAGCAGGAAAAGATGATGACGCGTGAAAAGGGATATGCAGAGATGATAACGGAAGAATGGAGAGAAGGCTTCAAAGGCCGGAGGATGGAGAATGAGGAAGGGCATCAACATTTCTGAGTGGAGATCGAGAAATTGAGTAAGGGGACAAAAGAAAACATCGACATAAATAGAGGAGGGATACACGGAACCCACGACCGGGTACAGGGACGAAGAAGTTATGAGACAGCTGTCGACCAAGGCCAAGGGGGGAGGACTGGAAGGACCGCAGTTGGAGATGCACAACAACACACTGAATGTAGTAGCAGACGTATTGAGCAGACATCCATACGATTCACCGAAGGAGAGCGATTTCCCATTACAAGAGCCCCTAATAGCGATGATCCTCGCCAATAAGCCAACCAAGGAGTTAGAAGAGAAATTACGGAACTTTGAGTGGTATCAGAGGAAAGAACCACGGCTCAAGAAGATCATCGAAAGGATAGAAGGAACCAAAAAGGGATATTGGATGACCCAGAGAGGACTCGTCAAGGGAGATGGCAACACAGAAATATTTTGCGTCCTAAGAGATGTGTTGACATGCTTAGTGAGGGAGACGCACTGCATGCATGACCATTTAGGCACGGGGAAATAGTATCGAATGCTGAACGAGCAGTTTGAATATCCAAAACTCCATCGGGAAATACGTAAGATAACAGCGGGATGCGTTACATGTTAGCTGATCGAGGCGCCAAACACCCATATATGCGCGGAGATACAAAACACGCTGCCAGAAAAGAAGAATTACCTATGCATTGACATCATCGGACCACCACTACTAAGAGGGCAATATGGCCACAGATACGTCCTAACTGCAATGGATGCATTTTGGGATAAAATACTTGTGCATACCTGCCCTGTATCAGACAAGGATAGAGGAATATATCAGGGTTTCCTTCCGCTTTTCGAAGTGCCATACATCATCAAGGAGTTTAAGGGGCTGCCAACGTGCATCATGGAACATCCCACCAAAGCATAAAGAGGAACACCCCACATGAGCAATTTAAAAAATATACAAGGAAATAACCACAGGGGCACACGACACCGAAAGAGAGTCAGACTGATTGAAAGTAGGATGCGGGGTAGGCGTAACTTTAGTGGCGAGATGGCTAGGGCGATGTACTACATTGTAACGTGAAGATAAGCCACACGCTGTTAGGACCTCGATTAGTCAGATCAAATCGGAGACATTGTTCAGTAATTATGCAAGAAGGGCTAGACAGAGAGGCAGTATACAGTAGAAACTCGAAATTACGAAGTTGACGGGACCGGAAAAATCGGCACTTCGTAATATCAAATTTCGTATGAACGAGTATCTTTCAAAAACATCGCGATGAAGCTCTTTTTTTGTTTCCTTAGATTAATATGTACTCTCACGATGTACTTGCATGATTTACGAAGTTATAATTCATGAAAGTATATTTAAATGTGTATTCATGCCCACAGGGTGCACTCATTGTCAGTTGAACACAACTTATTTGTCGGAGTTTTATTATTCCTATTTTTGGGAATTTCAAATTTGGCGCCACCGGGCAAGTTATTTTGCTGTTGCAGCTGGCGGTGCGGCGTGCAGCAACTCGGGGATTGGGACTATCCCTCTTTGCCGTGACGCATTTTAACAATATTATCTGGATATATTAATTTGCAATGTTTATTTTTTACTTGCGTCATAAATTTTTACGGATGGTTCGGAAGTAAGACGAAAGCCGCGTTTCAATGGAAATCGACTTCCGTGTGTCAAGCTACCTTCGCATCAAATCGATGCATTATTCCGTTCACTAATTCTTTTTGTGATGACAAATGATTATTACCGGCAATACGAGGCTCGATTCGGGTTATCGTGATGAATGGTAAAATATCCTTTCTAGGGTATTTGGAAATTGCCTGATGAGCAGTCCTTCTATCCAGCTATCCCTTTCAATCACTCAGCGGGAAACATTAAAGCTGTCAGTCAGATCTGAACAATTGGCGCGTCTAAACCGGTTTTTCCCAGAAGACCCTTCAAGAAAAGTTCTTCGTTCCTTATTCCTAGGCGCGACGACATTCATCTGCAAGGGACTCATTCAGCGAGAAAGAGAAGGGGGTAACCCGAGAGGATCACTCCTTCACCTTCTCTGTTATTATCTACCCTCGCCCAGTTTCGCTTTTACCCAGGTGGCTTTCACTAGTGGGGGAGGGGTTTGGGCCTCCTTTCAGCGGCCTCGGCAGCCAACACTAGGTTGATACGGCTGATGATCGAACGAGGGAGCCGTTATTTCGGTCGATTCAAATTGTAACCTTACCCCGGTGGTAGCTGTGAGGTTGACTTCGCACTCCTTCATGATTTTTCCACAACCTGAAATTATGTTGCGTAGCACCCGAGAGAGCTTTGAAACGCATCATCACATCAATGGGATAAATAAGGTAGTGCATCGGCACATGCGAAGAGAGAACCGGAACTCTAATCTGTTTTTACTTCCTGTTATAGGAAGCATCATTCACTTTTGGAAGTGGATACCACGCCAGGAAATCCATTTTTAGCCCGTTGACTTTTACATCGCCATGCTAATAGATAAAGAAATTCTGTTTTCACCGTTTCGCGCAGGAAGGATGTTGCTAGAACTTATTTCATTGGGCTAGCAACATACTTGTGCGTACTTTATATCAACCACATCGGAGAAAAAATTAGTTAACTTGCCTAAAATCGATCATTTCGCGGAAATGCTACTCAGCTATGAGAAGTGATACGAAAATGAGCTTTGATATAAGTTCTAGCTGCATCGTTCATCTTTCAATTCGGATACTCCTCAAGTTGGTACGCAAGTTTAATACAATTACTGTAGTCGTGTAAAGCAAAGATGTCCAGCACTTTTTTCCAGAGGCATTCGTGCCGAGCATTGGTGCTTCCGGCAGTCCAGCGAACGGCTACGCGTCCTTGGCCTGCCTCTTGCTCTCCCCTCCACCTCTCTTTCTCTCTCCCCCACCCTAGGCTCAGCGCTCATAGTTAGGGGGTCGGAGTAAAGTGATATTTTTTCTCGAGTCCGCATCACATTTCATCATAAGTATCACATTTCACTCATCGCTTTCCCACGCCCAAACTTCACAGGTGGCTTCCAAAAGTTGGGTGTGGGAGGGGCGTTGCCCGTTGGGAGTCCCTTATCAGCTATGACCGCGAACCAAACGTATCACATTTCACTCATCGCACACCTGCCCTAACTTCTCAGGTGGTTTCCACTAGTTGGGATATCCTTTCGAGGACATCCTATAGACATCCTTTCGAGAGCATCAGCAGCCAACTTCCAAGGTTCCAACTAGTTCCTACATCGGCCGCAACACAGGATGACCGTTATTTAGGGCGATTTTAATGGTATCCACTCCCCAGTGTGAATTTTTTTATCTGATCCAGATCCAATTTTTTAAAATTAATTAGGATCCGATTTCAGTATCCGGGGTAACGTAATACCCGCGGATCTTTAGATCCGATCTGACCATCCCTAAATAGTATTTTCCCGGCGAATCAGCTTGTGTCTTAGAGGACGAACGAACAATTTAAGAGCACATTTTGGAGCAAACAAAGTGCGTCTTATGGGCCAGGAAATACAGTAACTACAATGTTCGATGCCTGGCTAACGTTTTTCAACTTACGAACAAGTTCTCGGAACGCATCTCGTTCGTATGTCGAGGACTTACTGTACATTGGATGAGTACGTCAGTGACTTCCGACTGCTGGACGGACGCCAGACGCCCCAGCGAAAGCACACCTTTACTATTGAAGCATTGAAAAATGAGATATCGTTCAAGTAATACATTCAGTGCATAATGTATTCGGCGACGATCATTAATTAGCTGTTTAACTCTGAAAAGGAGCGCCGAAACGTTACTGTGATCTATCACTATTCGTATCAACGAGTAACTTTTTCACGTCGGGACCAAGATCCGAGGTTCGTAATTTTAAAACTTCGTTATTTCATAATATCGCGTACTATTACATACATTTAGATACCCTTTTGGTCGGGACCGAAGATTTTGCTTCCTAAAATCAAAATTTCGTAATTTCGAAGTTCGTATTTTCGAGTTTCTACTGTATTACATTGTAAGGCGGTACCATATTGTGACGGCCCGAGTCCGTCACCGACCTTCCCCCCCCCCCACCCCCCACTTCCATCTTATTTTGTTTTCCCCTTGTCCGTATTCCCATTCATCACCCCCACCCCACTCTCCCCGGCTCCTGGTCCCGGCACGCCGTGGCCGGCAGTGTACTGTGTATGAATGGGTTTGATGTGGCTAAAATTTAGTGTGCAGTTAAGTGCGACAACGAGTGTGTGTGGCATGGGAGGGGTTAGTTGACTTCGCATCGATAGTAAACTCATCATGCCCCAGTGGCGCACTCCAACCATCCTTCCTTCCCTCATGTGACCCCCCTCCCCCGAGAAGTTCGGTTTCCTGAGGGGGATATTAAAAGGCGATGGAACGCACGCTTGCCCACTTTTGCTATTCCCCCCGCTATTGCTGCTGCTACTGCAATTGCTGTTGATATTCCAGAATGCGAGCTTTCAGCCGCAGAGGTGACGGAACGACGATCCAGATCCCCACATTGGTTTCGGCGGCCAAGGCGAAGTACGACGCTTGGAGAGGTGAAGTAAGGAAACATAGGAGTCCGGCGTCTTCGCGATCGGAGCAACTGACCCATCCCGTGGGGGCAAAAAGTCTCGAATTAAGTCTTCCGAGGCCGAGATTGACGATAGTGCGAGGCGGATTGGTGAAAGCTGGCATCGTGGTGTAAAGTTTGATTTTTTTTGTCGAAAACAGATTTTCAATTTTTTTTAAGAACGTAAATACAAAACAAATTTTACTTCTCAAGTACAAAAATCTAAAATTTCGAATGTTATTTAACAGTGGAAAAAAAAAATATATATCTGTCATGAAACATCTAAGTCTCCCGGAATCTATATGAAAATGTACATTTTTTACCAAACACACCTATTTTTCAATTTTAAACCCATCCTTCAGATTAATTTCAATTATTTGTTTATATTGTACGTATTGTTTTACAGCATTTGAAGTAGCGAGAATATTATTATGAAATGGTGAATGCTACACTCAGGTGTGGTTTCACTGGTGCCTGTCGCGGCTGCATCCGAACGCTGCAGCAAGTCGCTGTGGTGGGGTGCTATTACGATGGTCGAAAAGATGAAACAATAAGTCAAGAAACTGTTTGTGGTAAATGTGTCCGGGTAACTATACAAGAAGAATACATATCTTTGTTTGAAGAACCAAATTCAACATATTTTGGACACGTTACTCCAGCCAGTGGCTCTGGGAAAGACATGGTAACATCCATACTGAAATTATTGAAAGAAAACTGCATTGATGAGAAAACTATTAAAACTCTTGGCTGTGATGGTACTGCATCTATCACTGGAGTCTATAATGGATCAATTTCATTGTTCTAAAGGCTTTAAAATGCCCAGTACAAGCAGTGCTTTGTTTGCTTCACCTGAACGAATTGCTGCTTAGGAAAGTTATGGTTGCCCTTGATGGTCCAACTTCTGGGCCCAAATCTTTTAGAAGCCCAATAGGAAAACGTTTAGCATGTTGTCAAGATTTACCAGTTGTTGAGTACAATAAAATAGATAGCGTTTTTCCAGAGGTTGATTTTAAGGATTTGAGCATTGACCAGAAATAACTCTGGCATATATATCAAGCTGTGTTAGGAGGCGAATGCTCCAAAGAGTTGGCAAGCAGAAACCCAGGAAACATCTCCCATGCAAGATGGCTGACAATGGCAAACCGAATTTGACGCTTATATATTGCATCACTTGATCCAACCCCTCAGTTGAAAAACCTGGCTGAGTTTGTCAAAAAAGTTTATGCTCCCTTATGGTTTACAATTAAATGTCATCAAAGGATTATTTATGCTTCACAAAACTTTTTTAAGATTGTACAACGCATCAAGTACTTAAAAGGTGATCTGAAGGCTGATGTTCAATCAACACTACAGAGAAATGCTTTAATGGTACACCCAGAACATCTTTTTTGGGAATTTTGTTTGATTCACGAAAAATTTTATTAGGTGTCTGTCAAGCAAAATAATACAAATAGCTCTACAAACAGATTTAAAAGCAAAGAGGGTTTTCAAACTACCACAAGTTAATTTTGATGCAGAGGACTATGTAGATCTTATTGATTGGCAGTCTACAACAGTAACGGAACCACCTCTCCTAACTAACTTAAGCAAGCAAGAGCTAGAGTTGATCGTTGAAATAGTAACTAGCGATAGAAAGTAGTTTAAAACTCCTTCACACACACGAGCATTGGAAAGAATTGTGAATGAGGTTACAGAAGCTTCTAAGCACATTTGTGGCTACAAAGAGAGAGATGGTTTCATTAGATCAAGATTATATCTATTGCTGGACAGGTGATCCTTACTAATATGTATAAAAATGTAATGGTCTCTGTCTGTTGATCCATCACGCAAAAACTACTGAACCGATTGAGCTGAAATTTAGCATGCAGATAGGAAACATGTCTGGTTGTAATATATGCTATATTAAAAAGCCACAAGGGACCCTAAAGGCCCTCTGAAGGTCCCCCCTGGTGGTCCATGCTAAGCATTGGGTTCGGTGCAGTGGTTTCATTTTTTGCTTTTTAAAATTACTTTCACTCCAGATATAGGGCTGGGACTATTTTTATCGGATGGCTGAATAAATGAAGTTTCTAATTCTTTCAAATGATTTTCTTCTACGCTACGAATTTGTCTGAATTTAATGTTTTTAGCTAAAATATCTAACATTTTTATCTAAAATCAACAATAGCATATTTCCTTGACAACCATAGATTTGATTTTCAAAGGATATACACGCCTCTAGCATTTAAATATCACGCCTTCCTGCAGGCCCATGATAGTAAGTAGAAAAAAAATCCGTATAAGAAGAGCCCAAAGTCCCAAGGGCCCCATGATAAATTGCTTCGGGGGGTACTCGATAAAGTCAATGCATATTTAACAAGTATACTTTTCAACGTCTATTCTCAAAGTAGCTCTCAAAGGGGCACTGCATGTATATGAGAGAATAATTACGTAGTAAACTTTACACATAAAGGAATTAATAGAATACACACTTAATTAAATGTGCAAGAATATTTACGTGAGGCGAATGGTAATAATGCCTCTGTTGCTACAACAAACACGGCGTTGTTTATTATCATTTAATACTCAGATGTATTACACGTAGTGAAACCGTCGGCCTCTCATTGCGATTGCGAATTGTTTTTTAGACCAATTCCCACATCATAAATGTCACGAGTTATTTATATGTTTAAAAGTGTTAAAGTGCAGTTAACTTAGGTACATTCACTCAATCATCGAGTTGCCTATTCTAGACTCTCACTTGCCGCTGTGTTTCTGTTTCTTGGACTCAAAAATATATCCATCAACATGCATAAAAGGAAAAAGAGTAACCTTTCGAAAAAATCTTCTAAAGGAAAATGAATGTTTTATTTGCAAGAAAATGAGCCCTTGAAAGAAAAACGACAAAGGTTAGACTTGGATGGTCAAAGACATGCCCACCAGCGATCTCATGAGATTCTCCTAATGGTGTTTCTCGGGTTACGCTAAGATCCGCACAAATTTCATCCTTACCCAACCTACAGACGGGTAACCAACTATAAATCTGGTTCAAATATAGACGCATCTGTTTCGAACATTCAGTCTACGTTAAGATGGCGGAAATTATAATGATGTTACTACATGCCTCTTACCCGAAAGAAGAACGGAAATTCTGCGCAATCAACGACATCCGTGCATGAAAATCGACAAGTGCACTAAGAATCACCATAGATTTTTCTCATTTAGCAACGGAAACCAATGATTATGGCTATTATGAAGGCGCAGTCCCATTGATGGAGGATTCATAGGTCAAATAAACCTGGCATCCGCTGCCATTACTCCTCTTGACGTTGTCAACCGCTGGATTGTACCCTTCTGTCCAATCCTGATTAAGATAATCAACGCACATATCAACTTTGAATAGTGCAACTGAATTAAGTCATGGAATGCAAATATATGTATGTACACAAGGGAAGCGACAGAGCTGTTAATCACTCAGAAGACGGCTCAAGAGAACAGGAGGGACGAGGTGACCATCTATCAACCTTTGCTATTTAAGTATTAATGAGTCTGCAAGGCCGATTTTTGAGTTTCCCGTGCATGAAAGTGAACCAATAGTCACTCATCTCTCCGTGCACATGGAAAAATGTCAGTGTGTCTACTACATCGAACACAACATACAAGATAGGTTACCACGCCTACTCCTCAAATGACCACACGTACTGTTTTTCTTCGGGCTTTGTGGTTTTATTATAAAAAATAAGTTTAATGTTTTTCACACCCGTTGAATTTCAACGGGTATCTTCCGCTCGTAGATAATATAAATAAGTCTGGTATATATAAAATATCTTGCTCCTCATGCAACCTGGCATACGTAGGGCAAACTCGTAGAAACATTAAAACCAGATTTAAAGAACACATGGCCCATTACAGATTCAACCGACCAGAAAAGTCCAGCATGGCACAACATTTAATCGACACAGAACACGAAACATCAGAACAAAACCTTCAACTCATCAAACAAACAGATAATCATTTACTTGACGCCTATGAAAGCTTATATATATACAAACTTAGAAAAAACCTTCTTAACAGCGACAAAGGCCCGATTTCTTTCTCTCCATTATTTTCTATTATAGAGTAAGAAGTTCTCCATTTTCACCGTTTTCGCAATTTTCTAGGCACTCTCTGACCACAACTGTCATTTAGTTTTAAATTTTTAAAATTTTTCATCAGTTGCAATCCCCACGCTTCACTTCAACGGCCAGTTTGTTTTGTTTCCCCTCCCCCCCCCCCCTCTTGACTCACTACAACGGTCATTAGCTTCCACCCCCCCTTCCCGCCAACGGTCAATATGACTCCCACCCCCCTTCCCTACTTCAACGGTTACGTTCCTTCACCACTGCATCTATTGGCCATTGGCTCCCTTTCTCCCACCCCTCCTCGCCTCCCCCACTCTCCACTTCACCTACATTCCCACTGCTCACCAATGACCTTTTAGCCGTTACCAATTTACCCCCCCCCCCTGCTTCCTAACATTTTGTCCCTTCCCTATTTATTCTAGGATTGTCCTCCTCTTCATTCACTTTCAACCTCGTGTTGCTAGTGTTTTTCCCTTCAGCTCGCTGAAGAGGACCAATTTGTGGTTGAAATACGAGTAACGAAGTTCACCCTCGTTCCCTGTTTGTTGTTTCTGTTCTATTTGACCATGCTCTTTTTGAGCTGTTCTCCCAGAAATCTGGGGCCCTGCTGTGTGTGTGAGTGAGTGTTTTGTGTGATTGCGTGTGTGGTTGTGTTAATAACTTGGCAGCCTTAGTAGAGTCACTACAGCTCTCCGAAGGATCCCAGGTTATAACCCAGGAATCCTTAGCTGGGTCTCATTAGCCCACAAAGGATTCCAATTGGGTTGTGTGTGTGTGTCTGTGGTGGTCCCTGGCGAGGAAATTACTTTCCCATAAACTACCACAGGAGGGTATTCTGGTGGAGAGGCTGTGGTTGGTCCCTGTTGTGGAGTCCCCATTCCCACAAACCAACACAGTAAGTATTTAATTTTTTTGACGAGTGGTGCATATATTTTACGGCCATTGGAGAAATATCATATCTGTTTACTTATTCAAGCTTAACGTTTTAATATTTGTAATATTTTTTTCCTTTTGAAAATAAAATCCTTTTTTCATTTCTCTTACTTGAAAAATAGGCTTAATTTAAAACAATAAAGGATAATTTCGGCATAGTAAACACACATTAGATTGTAATACTTTAAATTTGTATGGTTCTAAGAAATTTATAAATAAGTTGAATATAAGTAAATGAAATTGTCAGACCTTAATTTTGCACAAATTAATTTTTTTACACCTTATCCGGGAGTCATAAATGTTACGCGACCGGTGTAATTTTTTTCTACTGTTAACTAACGTTTTAAACTTATATTTTTGTACTTGAAAACAAAAATTTGTTTCGTATTTACGTTTTTTTTTAAATTGAAAATCTACGTTTTTTGACAAAAAAAATCAAACTTTAGGCCCGTTCCGGGAGACCTAAACATTTTACGATTTGACTCAAATTTTTTTTGGGGTATATGTGAGCACAGTGACAACTTTTTATCCACTTGCAATTTTGAATTTCAAAAAAAAGTTTTTCGTGATACACCCTACTATACAAAGGTTTAATATCTCATTAAAAGAAAGAGTAATGCTATTTCTATTTGGCTGAACAAAGTGTTTTTATTCATGTGTTTGTGTAATAATAACCATTAATCCCTTCAGCGAGGAGGTAAGCTTTTCATGTTTTGTGTAATAGCGAAGGTTTTTGAGTTTTATTGTAAAAAGAAAGAAAAATGTGACTGGGGAGTAGGTTACATTATGGTATAAGGATTCAATGATTTGTTACACTTGGAATTATTAAAATGGTAGAGTCACCTGATCCCGCATTTTGACAGCAGCACGGTAGAAGACAGTTTCTTTGGAATTATACGCCATACAGTTGTGAAGCATCAAGCTGAAGTCCGATTCAAACTGGTCAAGGTCTTTATAGTGGAAATTCTCCAGCTTCTGTCTCATGGTAGAGAGGTCCATGGGACGCTTCACAACGTCTCCGTAATCAGGAACTTCACCAGGGTCAACAGGCTCTGAGAAGATTTCTCCCGCGTCTCGACTCTTAATCATTTCCAGCACACGGCGGAGGTAGCACACCAATGGACGCAGCTCATATTCCAAAGTTTTTTCCTTCCTAAGTGTCAAAATGATAGGATACACAATGAAATAGAATACGGTCTTGGAGTATTTTTTGGTACCTAATTTTCACTCTAAATCGAAACCGGACTTTTGACCATTAAGGAACTGTATTTCTTGTAATAGAAAATTGAGAATTAAAAAAACAACTGAACGTCCAGCAATTATTCCCAGTTGACAGAAAGTCTTAAAAAAAAAAGAAAAACAGCAAGTTTCAAATCCTTGATTATCCTCTTTTGCAGTGATTACCATGTTGATTATTACATTTGGAATGAATAACTGTAGTGTGTAATGAATATGTGCATTTACAAATGCTGCATTACAAAGACTAGTAAATACTGTAATACAATAAACAATACATGGTTATTTCAGCCAGATATAATATGGCTGAAATAACCTTGATTTGATGGAATACAATGCATTTAAATATGAGCTATAGTTTTATCTTATTTAATACAAAAAATAAATAACACGGACAAAGCAATGTGCTGGCTACTTGAGCTTTGTTTGATTACTTCTAGCCATCAATTAGACATTTTGTGCCAACAAAATGTCCACAGAAGCCATACAGTTTAAATGACGGTTATCACTACATCCTAACTTCTAAGGATAGAATAGGCGCTGATCATAAACTTCAATTACATTTCTTCATTAACCCATTAACGCCCATTGGCAACCTCAGTTGCCAAATATTTTCCACGTTTTTAAAAATTCCATTCTCCCCCAATATGCGTCGTACACCCCCTTTCCTTTCTATGCTCTCTACCCTTTCCTTTGTCGAGCACGTTCGGGGTTTTACCCTGTCATAAAATCTAACAGTACCTATGGGGGAGAGTCTGTGGTGAAGGGTACACAGGTGGTCATTTTCGAGCTTGACATTGAAGTGTTCACTCGTACTTCTCGTGATACATTCTGCATATTGTTGAATGCTGTTATGGTACGCACATACGTAACATATGTGTAATTCCACTTGGAAAAAATTTCACCTTTCGTGTATTGTACTTGTGATTTATACACTGCGGAACTTTGCTGGCAACTGAAGTTGCCACTGGGCATTCGCCGTGTCTCTTGGCGGCTAGCGTAATTTTTGCCGGTGACATTTATTCTGACGCCACTAATTGAAATGCAAGTACCACAACGTCTTATGATGACTTTTAATGGGATAATGACTTTTTCGGGTCGGTTTTAATTTTTTCTAATTAACGCACTAGGCCTTCTCAGACTTATTCAGAGAACGAGCTCATTGAATTGCTGGAAAACTCTGACAAAGATTTGGGGCACAAGGCAATTTTATTTACACCACCTTTGGTAGGGCCAGATGTCATCACCGATGAAGATTCCGATGTGTCAGATAGTGAAGTGACAGGTGACCCAACGCACCTTCCACAGGTTATTTTGGCTAATGAGGCAGTCACGGAGGATTCTTACGGTCTAGAAGAAAAGGACGATGGCACATATACTTCATTCGATGCGCCCAAATGTCCGAAAAGACGTAGGAAAATCGTGCTGTCTTTGAAGAGAGTCCTCTGAAGCATAACCCAAAGAAGATACGTATTCATTTCCCTTCTCTTCTTCCAGTGCTGGAGCCCACTGTAGAAGACTTTTTCGGTTAGTCCGTGAATAATGATTCCTTTTCCGTAATTTTGATTCCTTTTCCGTAATTTTGATTCCTTTTCCGTGTTCTTCAGCCCTGATATTTAGGATCTGTTGCTACAACAATCTTGTATTTATGCAGGGTCGAAGGGTTTGAACAATTATGGTATCAGTCGAGAGGAGATGTACTGTGCTGTGGGTATTTTGCTTTTGTCGGGTTATCATAAGTTACCCAATAAAAGACTATATTGGAATAACGAGAGTGACTGTGGAGTAGAAATCGTTAAAAACAACATGTTAAGAAATCGTTAAAAACGGAATAGATTTGAAATGATTCTACACTTAGTAGAAACTAGAAAGTACCTACACTTAGCTGACAATGCAATGATAGATGGGTCCGACCGGCTGTTCAAAATTCGGCCATATTTTGAAATTTTAAACATAAACTTCAAAGCAATACTTCCAGGAGACAGATGCTCTGTTGATGAGACAATGATACCTTATTACGGCAGGCACGGATCCAAACAGTTCATCTGTGGGAAGCTTATAAGGTTCGGATTCAAATTATGGACTACAGCTGATCTCTCTGGATATGTTTTTCATGCAGAGCCTTATCCTGGATCTCACATAATCCTTCCGAAAATGAACCTATGTGGATGCGGATGTTGTCCTGGGTTTGGTTTACGTCAGGTAACAAAGCTTTATTTTGAAAAAGTTTTCATTTCTGAAAAGCTGCTTACATGTTTACAAGAAAAGGGCTTTGGAGGAACAGGAAATCTTCGAGAAAACAGGGTGAAAAGTATCTATCAACTGACCGAAAAAAATCTTTTCAACAAGAGGAAGAGGGGTGACTTTGAATATGTTTCGAATGGCTCATTTCTCTTAGCAAGATTAGCTCTCTCTCTTAGCTGTGGTCACTGCAATGACTAACTGCACTTCTAAAATGGCGACAGAGCAGGTGAAGAGATATATATTTTTCCATTGAAAAAAAGAGAATATCTCTTCCAATGCCAACCATTATCAGAGAATATAATGAGAATATATGTGGCGTGGACTTGCACGATCAATTTATTTCCAAGTACCACACAAATGTAAGGACCAAAAAGAGGTGGTAGGCATTATTTGCTTGGGGACTGGATGCATCGTGCACTCAGGGATGACTGTTGTACCGAAAATTGGGATACAATATACCTCTACTACAGTTTCGGAGGGAAATAGTGACATATATTGGGGCATTATAGTGCCAAGGAAAGACAGTCTCATTCACGTGGACCCATGGAAGACTTTCGCAGGAAAAAAACAGATCACATCGTTGTTCGTGGAGAAACGAAGTATAGGAGATGTAAGGTGTGTGGAAACCGAACAATATACCTATGTAAAAAGTGCAGAAGGCCCTTCATCCCGAGTGTTTCGAGGCATTTCATTGTTGACATTGGTCAATATTTTTTTTACGTAAAAAAAATGTGATGTGAAGCAAAATATAAAATACAGTAAATGAAAGTCAATACTTCACTATTTTCATTTATCATTCATTACTCATCCTGTTTTAAAAGCTTTCGATTTATAATTTTCAATAATTCATGTATCATAGCATCATTTATCACGGTAAACAAAAATACATGGCCACTGCCCATCGGCAACTTAAGTTGCCAGCAAAAAAAGATTGTTCCACTTGCATAATATTTTTAAAATTATTTTCCCGATATAAGGTACCATTGGAGAGAAAGATACTTAAATTTGATGAAAATTGTCAAAAAAAATTCTCTGGGCATTAATGGGTTAAGAACCAACAAGATTATTACTACCCACTTGAATAAATGTATTGAATACTGATGTCTGATTGAATATTACTACCCACTTGAATACTGATGTCAGAGAGCAATAATCTAAATTAGCAAGTAACAGAAGCATAAGTATTTTACTTCACCCCCTTTAGCATAACCCTAACAACATAGACAGTAGTAATGAAAAAATACTTGGTTCATTCCACAGTTTATTTTGACTCTCCCGGTTTCAACCTTAACAGGTCATCATCAGACTCCAGAATGATGACCTGTAAAGGTTGGAAACGGTAAGAGTCAAAATGAATTGTGGAATCAACCAAGTGTTTTTTCATTACTACTGTCTAAATTCCAACAAGTAAACTTGCCGACCATCGAGTTTATTTAAATATAGAGAGTAGCAAAATAATTCCCACTTCCAATCGCTCGATGGCAAATAAAGGAGAGCTCATCTGCAGGAAAATGGGCAGCATATGGAAGTCAATCTATGCATCCTCAGATCCGTAGATAGAAAACATAGCCCCTGGAAGTTCATAATCACTTACATCTTGACGTACTCCTTCTTTAGCTTCTCACGCTTCCTCACTAGTTCACAAAGGAGGCGGGCCCTCTCCAGATCTTGCCGCAGGCACTGCCAATATTTGAGCTGCTGACAAAGCTCACTCTTCTGCTCAAACACAGGAAATGAAAAAAATTATGACATAAGTTAGTAAGCATCACAAATCTCTAGGAGGCTACATGCAATTAAGTACACTAAAGCATTTAGTATTTCAGTACATACCTAGTATATTATCTGGGGCCAGACATTTTGTTCAGGGAGGAAATTTTTGTATCAACAATACATAATTGATATAGGTATTCTTACACCATACTTGCTTTACAAAAGAGTATGAGTGAATCACTATTTATCAACTACCCTATTTTATTTGTCTATTAAATAATTGGAATTACATAAAGAAACTTAAGTAAATGTTTTACCATTTTCTTCCATTACAAAGTTAGAAATTAAAAGCCAAAAGAAATGCTTATGTACTTAAAACTACAGTAAAACCTCGATGTAATGCCATTACTCTTGATTTTGCATAGCAATATTAAGACCCGGCTGGGAAGCATAGGCTATTTCAATCGTCAACTCTTCATTTTACGTTATTGCTCAATTTAATGCTGGTTTTTTGTTATTATGCAGTCACACTTCAGCCCCTACCGTCAAATTTTCTTAATTTTACGTAGTTTTGCAATCCACTTTACTAACTCCAAGAAAAGCAATTTGACACGACAGCCAACCCCACCAATTTAACGAGCATACATACTCTATTTTTCTGCATCATGCACAGAAAATACAGCACTAAATGCTCTGTCTTCCGAAAGACATAACGTCATTTCCGCAGCTATAATGAGTATGTCATAATCCATGCTGGAATAATATGGCTCACATTTGGAGACAGTTTAATTAGTTTCGTCTGGTTTTACCATTGTGAGGGGCAAGTCTTACATGGAGACAATATGATGTTCGATATATTGATCTTCAATATTGCAGAAGCAAACATAACAATATACATTAGATGTCCGAATATGCCCCTCATTTTTGGCCAAATATCATTCATTAAAAGGGGGGAGGGGGAAATATTTTCGTGCATGAAAAGAGAAAATCATTCAGAAATTCCGTGGCTTATTGTCCAAAATAAAGGATAAAAATAGGAAGTAATACGCTTACAAAAATCATATCAGTAAAAAATTAACTATATTTTGAGAAATGAATGAAAAAAATTTCTTACATAGTTAATCTTTATGTCGATGTTGTTATGGTGTTATGGGTATGGCAACTTGATAAAGACCTTATGCCACCCGAAATGCATTGGTGCCATAAATATTTTTCCCCTTGAACTGAGGTGCCTGCCGCAAATAGACCAGCAGCTTTGGTAATATATTCAACAATAATTCTAAGAATTAACGAAACATTTTTATCACCACGTTAATTTTCCACATTGTGATGTTTCTATAGCCCTGCAATAACACAGAAAAGTCCACTTATGCAACCCACAATACAATTGCGGCGAATATTTTTCCTGCCATTGGATCTTCAGATACACCAAAAAAACATCCAATATTTTTTATTTAAAAAAATTACTACGAAGGAAATTCGTGGAATGAGAGTATATATGGTTGGAAATTAGGTATTTGTTTCCAAAACTAGAACTGATAATATCAGGCCTGACATTGTGGAAATGAGGGATATATCCATGTTGAGAAAAAACAACTATATAATTTCCACAAACTTTATTCCGCTGGCACGACACACCACCGCACTGTGGCATACTTATGTGCATTTAGCGGTAGGTTGGGTACGAGAATATTTATAGACAGGGTTCTAGGCGAGGAAAGGAGTGAGAGTCTAGATGAGGGGACCGCACGCCCCCACTTCTTTCCTCGGCAAGCTATATAAGCACGAGCCCTGTCTATAAATATTCTCATACCCAACCTACCACTAAATGCACATGAGTATGCCACAGTGCGGTGGTGCGTCATGCCAGTGGAATAAAGCTTGTGGAAATTTCAAAGTTGGTGGTTTTCTCAACATGGAAATCCAAAAATAGAGATGAAAAGTAGGGAGGGGGAAGGCTTATATTTGGAAGAGGGCTTTCAGACAAATACATTATACATCGACCCTGATACTGTTACTAACAGTAATACCAGTAAGTAATAATGATACTTATCCACTTCCCTGACAAGCCCGCATATATTTGGGCACCGAGGTGGTGCAAAATCTGACAAGCCCGCATATATTCGGGCAAGTCCGCGATGTCCGTATATTTTTCTTTACGCCCGCATATAGTCGGCCGATGCTAGTAGTTTGCGTTCCTGCCGTCTCCTGCACTGTTGAAGGTCCAGAGCCAGCGATGCGGCAAGTGGCGCTCTTTTCAAATAGTGATTTCTAATGTTAAAACAATGGTCATTTTTTGGTAATATTTCTAGCAATTCGAGGGTTATAATTTTTTACGCACTGAAAAGTTATCCCTTTATGAAGTTTCAATCACCTACATTGTCATTCGTAACTATCCATCTATTTACTTCATGCATGGAGTTTCTTTTGCAAACTTTTTACGAAATTTACAACTTCAATTCTTGTCATTTATAGATAATTATTGCAAATTTATGATGTAAAAATTCCGCTTCACATGACAAAAAACTTTATAAATGAGTAAATAATTTTTAAATTAGTTATTTTCATTTATATTTCGTCATTCACTCTTCATGAGCATTCAAATACATTTTTCTACAGCATTTTAGCGGTCATTATAAAAATTGCAATTTCAATTTTGCACTAATTTTCACTGCTACGATGAGTTCCACAGTAATTGGAATAAAATATTTCTCTAGCAACAGAACATGAATCTTTCCTTGCCTTATTTGTTACTATAGATATATATTTGTTTCCTTACATGTTTGTTACTATATATATTTGTTACTACATATATTTGTTACTTTATATATATTTGTTACAATATATATTTGTTACTATATATATTATCTGATTCTATATTATACGTCCGCACATTTTTCTTCCGATAATTTTTATATATGTTGGAAATGCCTTTTGAACCGTTCTCTTTAGATAAAATGGCGTAAGCGTAAATGTTTAGACATGTTGCGAATGTTATTTCATCAGCCCCTTTCATTTTTCTACTTCGAATACTGGCGGAAGTGGTGAAACATATTTATGAAAACAGCTATACGATGAAGACGTCTAAAGGTCGTACGTTCTCAATACAAACCAACACAAGTGCCCTGTGTATGTGCTACCCTAGCCCACATAAGTACAAGAAAAAAGGAGAGATAGAGATAAATCCCAAACATGTGTAATGCCTTCTATTGTCATGTTTGACGCTTTCCTGAGGTCAGAAAACACCCGCTCAAGAGCCGATGGCCCGCTAAGCAACCTGGCGCCTGGTTTCATGTCGTGCTAATCTGCCACCTTTTGATCCCCTAGCTACTTTCCCACCAGCCAACCCTTTACTAATGGGTTTTTCCCGATATCAATTTACCGTTAGTTGAAAAATCCATGCTGTTGCGGTACGCACACGTGTGTTTATTTTCCAAGAAATGGTAGGAACGGAAAAGAAAAATTTTATGTTGAGATTGGAGATGAGCTTTTCACACTAGGGGCGAGGTCCTTTGCATATCGTTTCCACGAGTACTTTTTCGGAAGGACGATGGTGACAGCTTTTTGTTGATTTTCAGAGCATAAACATCCTTGATTTTCAGAGCGGACGCACTTTTTCGCTGAAATTCCACCGATGCAAACATTGCATCTTTAGTTAGAACATTTTCGTCCTAATACGAGCGGTGTAGTAGGAGTGAATTCTATGGTGAATTCTTTGTTTTCGCACGGTAACATTTGGCAATCAAAAATGGATTCCGGAGAGGAATCAGTGTTGACCAGCAGTGATTCCGAGGTTATGGAGAATGAAGTTCCTGGCTCCTAGTCCACTCTCTCCGGAGAAACAAACTCCGAATCAGAAGGCGCAGCGGAACATTCGCGGAAAGCGGAGTGGGAAAAAATGCTTTCAATGAATCCTCCTCCGGCACCACCTAGTATTCTTTTTGAATCAAGAAACAACGTACAAACATTCGTGGGAGTTATGCAACCTGCATGACGACGACTTTCGCCCTGAAAATGTTATAGCAAAATTCATTTTATGGCTAAAATCGAGAAACTTTCTTTTACTTGATTCTCTTTGAAGAGAGCTGGATTCCCTTTCCTCAGTGTTCCATACGAGTCAGTGGAGTGTGATGCGAGCAAGTCGGCTAGATCTGGAGACGTATAAAAGCTATTCGTTGTCAGGAAATATCATAGGCAAAATAATGGCTTCATTAGAGTCATCATCACTTTTGAGGCCATGGGTAAATAGGCAAAGTCTTTATCCAACACAGTCCCCTTTCCCGTATAAATTGTCGTGGACCACACGTTTCCAGTTCTCGATTCACAAAGAACAAATACTTGCCAAATGAAGCTCTTTTCATAGGCATGAACTGCCGCCACCCCAATCTTCCCTTGTACAAGAGTAGGCTCTTTTCGATGGTAATGTCCGTCTCTGGTGTTCTAACTAAAAATGCAATGTTTGCATCGGTGGAATTTCAGCGAAAAAGTGCGTCCGCTCTGAAAATCAAGGATGTTTATGCTCTGAAAATCAACAAAAAGCTGTCACCATCGTCCTTCCGACAAAGTACTTGTGGAAATGATATGCAAAGGACCTCGCCCCTAGTGTGAAAAGCTCATCTCCATGCTCAACATAAAATTTTTCTTTTCCGTTTCTACCATTTCTTGGAAAATAAACACACGTGTGCGTACCGCAACAACATGGATTTTTCAACTAACGGTAAATTGATATCGGGAAAAACCCATTAGTAAAGGGTTGGCTGGTGGGAAAGTAGCTCGGGGAGCAAAGGGTGGCAGATTAGCACGACATGAAACCAGGCACGAGGTTGCTTAGCGGGCCATCGGCTCTTGAGCGGGTGTTTTCTGACCTCAGGAAAGCGTCAAACATGACAATAGAAGGCATTACACATGTTTGGGATTTATCTCTATCTCTCCTTTTTTCTCGTACTCATGTGAGTTAGGGTAGCACATACACAGGGCACTTGTGTTTGTTTCTATTGAGAACGTACGACCTTTAGACGTCTTCATCGTATAGCTGTTCCCGTAAATATGTTTCACCACTTCCACCAGTATTCGAAGTAGAAAAATGAAAGGGACTGATGAAATAACATTCGCAACATGTCTAAACATTTACGCTTACACCATTTTATCTAAAAAGTACGGTTCAAAAGGCATTTCCAACATATATAAAAATTACCGGAAGAAAAATGTGCTGATGAATAATATAGAATCAGATAATATATATAGTAAAAAATATACATTGTAACAAATACATATATAGTAACTGTGTTGGATATATGTAGTAACAAATATATATAGTAACAAACATATAAGGTAACAAATATATATCTATAGTAACAAATAAGGCAAGGAAAGATTCATGTTCTGTTGCTAGAGAAATATTTTATTCCAATTACTGTGGAACTCATCGTAGCAGTGAAAATTAGTGCAAAATTGAAATTGCAATTTTTATAATGACCGCTAAAATGCTGAAGAAAAATGTATTTGAATGCTCATGAAGAGTGAATGACGAAATATAAATGAAAATAACTAATTTAAAATTATTTACTCATTTATAAAGTTTTTTGTCATGTGAAGCGGAAGTTTTACATCATAAATTTGCAATAATTATCTATAAATGACAAGAATTGAAGTTGTAAATTTCGTAAAAAGTTTGCAAAAGAAACTCCATGCATGAAGTAAATAGATGGATAGTTACGAATGACAATGTAGGTGATTGAAACTTCATAAAGGGATAACTTTTCAGTGCGTAAAAAATTATAACCCTCGAATTGCTAGAAATATTACCAAAAAATGACCATTGTTTTAACATTAGAAATCACTATTTGAAAAGAGCGCCACTTGCCGCATCGCTGGCTCTGGACCTTCAACAGTGCAGGAGACGGCAGGAACGCAAACTACTAGCATCGGCCGACTATATGCGGGCGTAAAGAAAAATATACGGACATCGCGGACTTGCCCGAATATATGCGGGCTTGTCAGGGAAGTGGTTAAGGAAGGGCTGGGTATAATAGACAATCTGAGGTAAAATTTACCCTAGTAGAGAGCGTAGGGGATAACTTTTGCATGGAGTTGCCTTCACATTTAAGATCCGTGGGTGATTATTATGGGGAAAAAAGGTATTATATATGCCATCAATTAAGGCAATTCAAATCAAATTCACTCATCAAAACAAATTTATATGACTCATGCCTAGATTAAAATAGAATGAAGAGACCTGAAAAACATTATAACACCATGCATTTTTATCAACCTTGGATTATACGTACTGCCTCTTTTTAAGTCCCTCCCAACTACGTAAAATCAAGGTTTTACTGTAGTGATGTGGTTAGAATTTGATCAAATACCATATAATCCATGGATTCGAGATTCGATCGTATTCCTCAAAAAAGATTCGAACCCTGGCAATGCGGGTGGAACATGTACCACGTCACGGTAAACTGTTGTAATTGCTGTAAAATATCATCTCGGAAATTTAGCATCTCAACATTGCATTACTATAGAAGTGTTGATATTTTGTGTGAAAATTCATTTTGTCATATATATGTTCTTAAGCGGAGATGTTATGATTACTAATCACTGTAAGTTTCATTTCAAATTTGGCGCATGTCACCCTCATGGCATCCCAATGCATCATTTTCAAAGCTGACATATGTTGACCACAATGCCTGCCATTTTCACCACATGTTCCCCCGAAAAGCTGAACATTTTTCTTTCATCTTTGAAAAACAAAGTTTTGAGCAGTAGAAAAATATACATCGACCTAGAATGCCCAGTACAACATTGTTTTTCTTTTCACGCTGCATAAGTATCAAAAATTTCACCAAACCATTTTTGTTGCTCCATCGGGCCTTGGTTTTGCGACGCAAATATATGGCCATGCATTTTAAGCAGAGTTCTGTGTCATGACTGTTCAGTTAAATTAAGTCCTGTCCTTCCTAAGCATTAATAAAGGGGTAATTTGTTTCTAAAAATGGATTTATTTTCATTCAAATGGGAAAAATTAACTGAGATGGAAGTAAATGTCTTTTTCACCAAATGTTACAAAAAAGTGAGGTGGTTGTCTCCTTGTCATGGAATTCGAAATCTGGCCTTCAGATTGACATTTATCGCAACCATAGTTATACACTGCATCACGCCATTTTTAAGCTAAATTCTGGTATGTATTAAAATTGCCCTATTGTTTTACTTTTATGAATATTTAGACCTAACATTTTAATCTTTGAGTAAAATCACGAGAATCAAAACCAGTCGTGCCACAAGTACTTGTGTGAGGAAATTTCAATGAAATCACTCAATAGTGAAATAAGGTATTATTTTTTCACAGAAAAATGCAGTTTCTAAAGAAGTGATTATCGTCTCTTGTGGCATGATTTCGTATTTCCCATGATGCTCTAAAAGCCACTTGCTCTCCGATACTTAATTCTTTTTCATGCAAAGTGTCACGAAGTGCTAATTTTTTACATCCTGTCAAGTGCATAATTTTGAGAGACTACTGTGTTCCATTCTGAAGTGGAGCAGCAGTAACTTCATTGCTATGAGCCGAGTTTAACCCCAAAATCTTGAGAATAAGATAAGTGGAAAATGCTGTCCTGACTCGATTATTAATATGTACCAAAAGACTCAAGACTAGAGACTTTGAAAATTACCACGGTATTTTTCGTAATTTACCACCCCCTTGAAAATTACCACAATTTTTGGTAATTATCTAGATAATTCACCTGGGTCATTCCACGCCACTTCGGACAGGAGTTGACCCTTGACCTCTAAGATTTTGATGAAAATTTGTGAATATGTTTGCCTCACCAAATAATAAATATATTTTAAAGCGTTTTGCGAAAATCGAAAAAACAGATGAATAACGGACATTTTACAAAATGGCTGTTTTCGATGTCATGAAAGTTTCGTTATCATATATCACGGGTAAGAAACTAGCTAAAAAAGCACTTGATGGCTCATTTCCAATCAAAATTCTTTGACAAATGACAAATTGCCGTAAAAATAGTGATAAAATGATAATTTGTTTAATAATTTAATGTTAAACAATTAAAAGCTTAAACTATTGAAGTTATTCACATTTAATTTTTCTCATTTTTTCAACTACTGTACCTTGTAATATTATAAATGTTATATTAAAATTTTGAGGGTGTTTTTCCATTTAAGAGAGAAAAATATTTTTTAATTTTCCCCTGCAACGACCATTTGATGTCAAATTACGAAGATTACTCCACATATGCCTAGTTTTTATCGCTTATCTATCAAATTCATACTTCCATGAGACAGAACAATGGCAGATAAACTTCGATATAAAAATATATGGTTAAATTTTGACACCAAAAACTTCTTAAGGTATGTTTTTAATAAAAAATGGAACAATGTTGTCCCGTGAAAAACGATCTCGTAACCGATGGTTTCAGGTCATACGGACTTCTCAGTTATTCTTTCCTGGAATTTCTTAAGGGGGCGTTCATTGGTTCAATGTTATTAAATACTTATAATACACATTGTATGCGATGGGTTTTAGGGATTAAAATATGTGAATACAAATTAAAATTAAAAATTATAAACATTGTGTGGCGTGGGGCACTGGCTATACGGGCGATTGCTTCCCACAACTCCTCTCCCACAATTCCTCTACCCAGTCTACCTTTTAGTCTTGAGTTTTGCTGACCTCTGTTTGGTCACGGTCCTTGCCATTATATCTGTGCTTTGATATATGGTGAAGTGTTATTACGAATTGTGTTGTATTTTGTGGCGTGAAATGGGTCGCAACGGAGGCTCACTAGGACAAGTTTTAAAAACACTGTGTTCACGCTCCATCGTTATAAAAATGAAGAGGAGTTTTCACACCGGGGCTTGCACTTACTACGACTGATAAATGGATTTCAAGTGAGTGCTTTGTGTCAAGAACACGAAACAGAGAACCTATTAAGATATCCGGCTCAGCTAACTAAATGCTCCGTCCCTTTCACGATTCAGAAAGCATCTGTCTGAAAACAGCTGAAAACTATTTCTTTCTAACTTCACGAGAAGTGTAAAATTATGAGTATTTCCAGGATAAAACAGGGTGAAAAACTGTGCATAGCTTATAGGAAGGCCGTCTATATTGAAGTGAATACGAATGAGACTTTACCGAAAGAACACGACCCAGATGATGAAAACAAGAAAACATCCACTTCTTCCGTGCATCAAAACGAAGCATCAGATAACTTAGGCCTTCAGGAGTGCACCATCAATCTGGGGGAATAGGATCCGAGGAAAGATCAACTGATCATGAGTGTAGTACAAAAGTGTAAAAGAAGGATCCCAGCGTATTTTGAAACAAAAGAGATTAGTTTTAGGAAACCTGAAGGAGTCATTCACCCTGTTCAAAGAGAGATTTCTAAAAGAAGATATTTCTTTTTCCAAGTTTGCTCATTGAGATCTACGGAGTGGGTCCTTGCTGGAGCTTCAGGTATGCACAGTTTGCGTGGGCCTTATTCATCAAAACACAAAACTCATGTTCGAAAGGTGCTAAGCTTTCCAACTCAAGGGCGAAAATGATGAAACAGTTTTTAACTTGTACAGAGATTGTCTACTGATGGCTGTATGTGAGATTCCTGGGGAGATACGTTACTTTGGTAGTTGCAGCAAATGCCCGCCCATAACGAAACAGAGGAGTGTTAGAGAGTGTGCTTGATTCAAATTTCATAGAAGACGTATATTACCAGCAATGGGTGCAAGTAGATTCATCCACAATGGAAACGGTTAGCAAGACCTCAGATGAATTTAATGACTTTTTTGTGGAGAAAATTCCGAATTTGGTGAGGCATGATCACGTGGCGAAACAGCAGGCTGAATGTTTTTAATACACCAGGGAAAACTTAGCAGTGGGGGAAGCGATAGTTGTTGCTGACTTCTCAGAAAATTATTCCATTGTACTTCAGGAGAGCGTGTAAGGGGGCAAGGGAGCGGGAGAGGGTGCATTGGAACAATAGACAATCTAGATTACACCCATTTGCCTGCTACTATCGCCTAGTTGAAGGAAAAGAAGTTAGCCCTCTAAAGCTTGTTGTCATATCACTGCTCATGTTACTGCGACTGTGCATTGTTTCCAGCATTCACTAGTTCACTTTCTGAGAGGAACTGGAGCAAATTTGAAAAATTTGCATATACTTATCTGATGGATACACTGCACAATATAAAAATAGATATAATCTCCTTAACCTAGTCCATCAC
This sequence comes from Pyrrhosoma nymphula, assembly GCA_963573305.1. Classification (NCBI taxonomy): domain Eukaryota; kingdom Metazoa; phylum Arthropoda; class Insecta; order Odonata; family Coenagrionidae; genus Pyrrhosoma; species Pyrrhosoma nymphula. The sequence goes on from OY754330.1 coordinate 1,474,932, forward strand.
GAAAAACATTTTGAAGTTGCAGCGGAGTGGCATTTCTTTGCCACCTCCCATGGGAAAGGCCCAAGTGACAGGTTGGGTGGAACAGTGAAACGGTTAGCCGCGCGTGCTAGTCTGCAACTACCACTTAACCTTCAAATACGCCTTATCAGCTGCATGAGTGGGGTATAATATATTAATAAAATAATTATATAAAATATTAAGGGTATGACTTTCGCATATGTGCCTAATGTGGAAGTGGAGGATAAGAAAAAACATACAGCAAAAAGGTACAAGCTCCTGCTGTGAAGGGAATCCGTTCGAACCACACAACAATACCACCGGGTGATGGATTCCTCATTTCAAAGACACAATCATCAGGTTCCTATGACCCTTTGATGCAAATGAGGGGAACAACTACAGTAGAACCTCTTTTTTACAAACCTCTAATTTACAAAATGACACCAATTTACAAACCATTCCGCCGGTCCCGATCTTTGTATATAGGAAAACCATGTAAAATGACCTCCATTTTACAAAACCTCCATTTTAATGATTTACGAAGTGAGAAGCCCGTCCCTAGGAGTGACTGACCTCTGTTTTACCAAGTACTTGAAATGATTTTGTCGCAATGTTTTGAGGTCAATGCATCACTCAATGTGTAAACATTCGGCACTATGCGAACATTTCAAGAATGAGCATTTCAAATACAAGAAATTGTAGAAAAGGTTAGAAAAACCTTAAAAACATTTTTAAATTTAATGCACGCTGCCTCTGCACATATTTTTGGGTCAAGTCTAGCGATGTTTTTCTCTGCGCGAACGACTGAAACCACAGGTTGCGCTCCGAGGGTGATAAATCGGGAAAGCCATCTCAAGTAAACAAAATTTGGCCCGATTTTAAGGTAGATATTTATTTGGCTTATACTTGTGGTAAACTTGAATTATATATGAACCTGGATACAAAGGCTTCTTTTCTAAAATGAATTTCACGTCAGATAAAAAGAAGAAAGAAATTACTAAGTTTCCTCTTCATTCGCTGTAATTTTAATGGCCTATAAGCGTAGGCTTTAGTAAAGTTTCCACCAGGGTATATTACTCTCTCAGGAAGCATGTGAATTGGCCAGCTTATCAAGTCTTTCTTGAAGATGGTCACCTGATTACATTGTAACGACAGTCTATACGGAGTAGCTGTTACAATGTCTTCGCTCTCAATAGCTGGTTTGAGTTTCTTCTTTCCCTTGTTATCAGTTCCTATGTCATCCGAGAGTGGCTCGCACCTATAACTTTGTTTCCAGAATTCTTTGAAGCCAGAAAATTACATTGTAAGCTGTGAGCGAGTGAAAATATTTTGGTTTCCAAGCGAGCAGAAGTCGCGCGCATTCAGTCAGAATCACTCTCAACACGAGGTGGGCTGTGTTGGTGATATCCCGTGTGCCTATAAGTAAAACAATGGATAAAACACCGCTGAGCAAAAAAAAATGAGGAAGTCCGTGAGTTTGGTTACCATAAGGTCAATAATCAAGGAAGTATGTGATCGCGCGCAGACAAACAGAAATTGCTCACAAGTATGGCATTTCTTTATCGACATAACAACAATCATGAATTCAAGCGAAAACATTTAGAGTCACACAACAGCATCGTCGAAAACCAAGTACATTTCATCGTCGAAGTTTGAACAGCTTGATTTGCAGATGTATTATTATTATTTTTTTTTAAGTGTCGACGATCGTAAGTGCAACTTGCCTATAGCCAATTCTGAAGGAGAATGCTCAGATTTTGGCTCTTAAAATGAAGTGAGACAACTTAAAATCCTCAAATGGGTTGCTAGAAAAATTCAAGAGAAGACATTAAATCACTTCACTTAAAATCTGTGGAGAAGAAGGGTGTGTGAGCACAGAAGAGTTGAGCAGTGGCGTGAAATGCACGACGAAATTGTGTCAAAATATTCCCCTTGGGACAGGTATCATTTAAGAATACTAATTTTGTAATAATACGTTACTTATGTTCAAATTTTGATGCAGTTTGAATATTTAATTTTTCATTAAAGTTTTACGCCGTTAGGTAAGAATTTGCGATCGCGACTTACAGCTATCAGTACCCGCGAGTAAATAGTTCTCGCAAATCACCGCTAGATGTCAGCGCTGTAGAATGCATATGCGGGATTTTCAAATAAACTCAAGTATAGTTCTAAAATTGACTTTCATCAGCTACGAAATATTATTGAAGGTATTTCAAATGGTACGTTTTCTTCAAAAAAGGCATTCCCTAGTCTTTATACTGAAATATACTGGGTCAATTGGAACTTTGTTTTGAAATTTCTTAGCTAGAATGCATCCGTGGCATTCCCATGTTAAAGTGGTCTCTTTCAACACAAATTCGACTAATTATTCGAAAACGTATCCCCTGCACTAATTAATGCATATGCTAAAAATACTCCGTGGGATGAATTAATTCACTTACAGTAGAACCTCTATTTTACGAAGTTGAAGGGACCCGAAAATATGAGCTTTGTAAATCAGAGGGTTTGTAAATTGGAGGTTATCTTTCAAGTAATCGAAAACCTCAACAATCCCAATCCAGTTTCAGTAGCGCACTTCATAAAGATAAATGGGATTAAAAGGAAGGTAATGTTTCAATAAAATGAATTACACATCCAGTTAAATGTTCAATAGAACAAAAGGAAATTAGAAACCTACACTTCTTGTACATAGTGGCATATTTTTTATGCTCTCCTTAACAAAAATTAACAGAAACTTTAAAAACTGGTAAATATTTTTCTACAAATTTATAATGGTGTGAACTTGGCTGCTGCAACTGAATTAATTTCTTGTAGCTTCAAGTTGGTAGATATCATAATAAGGGGAATAAGTGAATTAATTCATCCCACGGAGTATTTTAGGCATATGCATTAATTAGCACAGGGGATATGTTTATTGCTAGTCGAATTTGTGCTGAAAGAGGCCATTTTAACATGGGAATGCCACGGATGCATTCTAATTAGGAAATTTCAAAACGAAGTTCCAATTGACCCAGTATATTTCAGTTTAAAGACTAGGAAATGCCTTTCTTGAAGAAAACGTACCGTTTGAAATACCTTCAATAACATTTCGTAGCTGATGAAAGTCAATTTTAGAACTTTACTATAGTTAATTTGAAATTCCCACATATGCGTTCTACAGCGCTGACATCTAGCGGTGATTTGCGAGAACTATTTACTCGCGGGTACTGATAGCTGTAAGTCGCGATCGCAAATTCTTACCTAACGACGTAAAACTTTAATGAAAAATTAAATATTCAAAGTGCATCAAAATTTGAACCTTCAATAATATTTCGTAGCTGATGAAAGTCAATTTTAGAACTTTACTCTAGTTAATTTGAAATTCCCACATATGCGTTCTACAGCGCTGACATCTAGCGGTGATTTGCGAGAACTATTTACTCGCGGGTACTGATAGCTGTAAGTCGAGATCGCAAGTTCTTACCTAATGACGTAAAACCTAAATGAAAAATTAAATATTCAAAGTGCATCAAAATTTGAACATAAGCAACGTATTATTACAAAATTAGTATTCTTAAATGATACTTGTCCCAAGGGGAATATTTTGACACAATTTCGTCGTGCATTTCATTCCACTGCTCAACATCTTCTGTGTTCACACGCCCTTCTTCTCCGCAGATGTTAAGTGAAGTGATTCAATGTCTTCTCTTGAATTTTTCTAGCCACCCATTTGAGCATTTAAAGTTGTCTCACTTCAGTTTAAGGGCAATAGGTAAGTTGCACTCACGATCGTCGACACTTAAAAAAAAATAATAATAATACATCTGCAAATCAAGCTGTTCAAACTTCGACGATGAAATGTACTTGGTTTTCGACGATGCTGTTGTGTGACTCAAAATGTTTTCTCTTGAATTCATGATTGTTGTTATGTCGATAAAGAAATGCCATACTTCCGAGCAATTTCTGTTTTTGTCTGCGCGCGATCACGTACTTCCTTGATCATTGACCTTTTGGTAACCAAACTCACGGACTTCCTCGTTTTTTTTTTTTTTTGCTCAGCGATGTTTTATCCATTGTTTTACTTATAGGCACACGGGATATCACAAACACAGCCCACATCGCGTTGAGAGTGATGCTGACTGAATGCGCGCGACTTCTGCTCGATTGGAAACCAAAATATTTTCACTCGCTCACAGCTTACAATGTAATTTTCTGGCTTCAAAGGATTCTGAAAACAAAGTTATAGGTGCGAGCCACTCTCGCGGATGACATAGGAACTGATAACAAGGGAAAGAAGAAAATCAAACCATCTATTGTGAGCGAAGACATTGTAACGGCTACTCCGTGTAGACTGTGGTTAGAATGTAATCAGGTGAACATCTTCAAGAAAGACTTGATAAGCTGGCCAATTCACATGTTTCCTGAGAGAGTAATATACCCTGGCGGAAATTTTACTATAGCCTACGCTTATAGGCCATTAAAATTACAGCGAATGAAGAGGAAACTTAGTACATAATTTCTTTCTTCTTTTTATCTGACGTGAAAATCGATTTAGAAAAGAAGTCTTTGTATCCAGGATCATATATTATTCAAGTTGACCACAAGTATAAGTGAAATAAATATCTACCTGAAAATCGGGCCAAATTTTGTTTACTTGAGATGGCTTTCCCGACTTATCGCCCTCGGAGCGCTACCCGTTGTTTCAGTCGTTCGCGCAGGGAAAAACATCGCTAGACGTGACCCAAAATATTTGCAGAGGCAACGTGCATTAAATTTAAAAATGTTTTTAAGGTTTTTCGATACCTTTTCTACAATTTATTGAATTTGAAATGCTCATTCTTACGTTTGCATAATGCCGAATATTTACACATTGAGTGATGCATTGACCTCAAAACACTGTGACAAAACCATTTCAAATACTTCGTAAAACAGGGGTCAGTCACTCCTAGGGACCGGCTTCTCACTTCGTAAATCATTAAAATGGAGGTTTCGTAAAACGGAGGTCATTTTACATAGTTTTCCTATTTACAAAGATCGGGACCGGCGGAATGGTTCGTAAATTGGTGTCATTTCGTAAATTAGAGGTTTGTAAAAAAGAGGTTCTACTGTATTCCCCTTATTATGATATCTACCAACTTGAAGCTACAAGAAATAAATTCAGTTGCAGCAGCCAAATTCACACCATTATAAATTTGTAGAAAAATATTTACCAGTTTTATAAAGTTTCTGTTAATTTTTGTTAAGGAGAGCATAAAAAATATGCCACTATGTATAAGAAGTGTAGGTTTATAATTTCCTTTTGTTCTATTAAACATTTAACTGGATGTGTAATTCATTTTATTGAAATATTACCTCCCTTTAATCCCATTTATCTTTATGAAGTGAGCTACTGAAACTGGATTGGGATTAATGAGGTTTCGATTGCTTGAAAGATAACCTCCAATTTACAAACCCTCTGATTTACAAAGCTCATATTATTGGGTCCCTTCAACTTCGTAAAATAGAGGTTCTACTGTAAAACCCATCCCAGTAGAGGGTATGTCGAGGAACCAGTTAGAGTTCAGACGAGGTAGAGTTCTATTAATAAGGCCATATAATCACGTGGGATAAACTTTCTTCTATTGGCTGAATTGTCTTCCCTAATATTTCAGGCTACTTGTATGAGCCACAAGCAGAAATTAGAAGTGGTTTCCAAAGCAAAGTAATGAATTTTTGCATTTAAGGTAAAATTAATAATGAACGATTTAAATTACATGCAATCAGCAACGCTTAGGATATAGGGCTTTTTATTACTCATTTCTGACACGTAATTATGACAATGTAGACAATCATGTAAATTCAATTTGTTAAAATCTGTATAACATGAACTCATTGGTTACGAGATCTTTTTTCACAGGACAACATTGTTCCACTTTTTATCAAAAACATACCTTAAGAAGTTATTGGTGTCAAATTTTCACCATATATTTTTTAAATCGAAGTTCATCTGCCATTGGTCTGTCTCACGGAAGTATGAATTCGATAGGTAAGTGATAAAAACTAGGCATATGTGGAGTTATCTTCGTAAGTTTACATCAAACGGTCGTTACATAGGAAAATTAAAAAAATTTTTTCTCTCTTAAATGGAAAAACAACCTCTCAAAATTTTTATATAACATTTATAATATTACAAGATACGATAGTTGAAAAAATGAGAAAAATTAAAAGTGAATAACTTCAAAAGTTTAAACTTTTAATTGTTTAACATTAAATTATTTAAACATATTATCATTTTATCGCTATTTTTACGGCAATTTGTCATTTGTCAAAGAATTTTGATTGGAATTGAGCCATCAAGTGATTTTTTAGCTAGTTTCTTACCCGTGATATATGATAACGAAACTTTCATGACATCGAAAACAGCCATTTTGTAAAATGTCCGTTATTCATCTGTTTTTTCGATTTTCGCAAAACGCTTTAAAATATATTTCTTATTTGGTGAGGTAAACAATTTCACCAATTTTCATCAAAATCTGAGAGGTCAAGGGTCAACTCCTGCCCGAAGTGGCGTGGAATGACCCACCTATGTTTGAGATAATTTTTCATACGTATAAGTTCCCAACATGTCCATTAAGCCAAGTCCACATTTCCGACGTGTTTAATTATAAATTGAGGCATGTACAACTCATTTTTGGCATATTTTACTTAAATTATAACAATATTGAGTAATTATTAGTAGAATATTCTTCTTGAAAATTTCTCATACTTTGACAAAAGAAAGCCAGATTGCTGCCGTATTTCTTTTTACAATTTTGAAAATTTCTAATAGATTAATGTTGTATAAGGTATGGTTTAAACATGGTTATTCCATTCCTATTGCTATTGGCATTCTTATTTAACCATACATTTTCTGTTCAATGCTTAAAACTAAAAAATATTGGAAAATTACGGTAATTTTCGAAAATTACCGTAGTTTACCACGTGGTGGTAATTTACCTCAGATGAAAATTGCGGTAATATTCCCATCTCTACTCAAGACAGGATGCCTATTGTTTACAACAAAAGCAAAATGAAGGCCTCACTTACACTTGCCACCTTCTCGCCAGCGGGACGTTCATCGGGTCTTGCTTGGTGAGTAGCCTGCAGCCTACGGAGCAGTGGGACTCCATTTCGGTTTTGTCTTTTCAGGGTCCAGTATGATATCAGGCGTTGTATGAAATAGTTTCTCTGAGGCATGTCCACTAGCATAGCAATTTCGATAATTCTGAAAATAAACCGCAACTATTACATTCATATGCACTGAACACTGATGCATGAATGTACATACAAATATTTAAGCTAAGAAATAACCTAAGTAACGACATATGGGTAAAATACTCTGATCGTGGTTACTGAGCACAATCAATTATGATAAAGGACAAACTGGGCAGAGAGATATCTACCGCAAGATCTCTCTGCCGGGGTAAGCCCCTGACCCAGTTGAATGGAATTATAGACGAAACCCTGATGGAAACATCGGAACTCTGGATGGTTAACTGCGTGTTCTATAATGCTGCCGAAATAATGGTTCAATCCCAAAAGAACACCTCTTGCCGGTCTGGATGCTTTCCTTCAGTGTGTAATGGTGAAATCTGAGGCTGCACTGTACGTGCCGAAATTCGGGATAAAAAGTTTGCCCAGATGTGATGTATTCCTTGATTGATGTGTGATTTGATGCCGGCCTCGGTGGCGGCGGGGTAACGTCCTCGCCTGCTAACCCAAAGGTCGCGGGTTCGAATCCCGCCTGGGGAGGATTTTTCACTTCCCAGGGCATGGTTGTTTGTGCTCGTCCATTGTTAATACCCCCCAATGTAAAGGCCAATAAGAGCTGTTTTCGGTGGTTCTTAAAAAATAAATAAATAAATAAATTCCATCGTACAATTTTTGATGCCTGCTGTCATGCCAGCATGATCTTGGCCTCTAGTAGCTCCAGCCTTTTTGCTTCTTTGTCCACCCAAGAGGTGTTCTTTTGGGAGTGAGCCATTATTTTGACAGCATCATAGACCACGCCATTAAACGTCCAGAGTTCCAACGTTTCCATCAGGATTTCGTCTATAATTCCATTCAAATGGGTCACCCTGATGAGAGATCTTAAAGTAGATATCTATCTGCCTACTTAATTTTTAAAAGCAATAGTTATTATAAAGAATATAGGGGAGGAGTTGATAAAAGCAAGAAAATGTGCCATGCATGAAAAATATGAACTGCATCCAAATGCAATGTAATGGCCACATATTATTTGATAAAATTTAAAAGAGGTGACATAACATGATACATATGATATATGCAACACACAATCCACCTCTGAACCAAAATGTAATCATGCTTGAGTTTCACCCAAGGGATTTAAACTTTAACTTATCAGGATTCCTCACAAGGTCCACCAAAAGTCATCCATCAGTCAACAAATATAATATGAGAGACCCAGAAGCAAACGAAGGTCGTCACAGAGAGCACACATACCTTTCAGGGGGAATGGTGGGGATTGAGATCACTGGAATGGAAGACCTTTTCTGGGCCAATATTTTTCGAGCCTTCTTCATTTTCTGCCGAGATTCTTCTTTTGCGTCCCCCTTCTCTCTCACACGAGGCCGCTGAATGTGGAAAAGTGAGGTCATCCATTAACTTCAAAATTGTATTAAAAAAGGAAGAATAATAGGCTCAGAAATTCAAAAAAATGTTCATCAAGTAACCCCAGTGGTGAAGGGATATCTTTTCACTTTGTCTAAGCAAATATAATTGCATTCTTACGGGTGAAAAAAACCACTTCTGCCACTGTGCTCTTGGACAAACGGTTACATAGATATTTCAATGTTTTTTTTCACTCATAGGAATGCAATTATATTTGCTTTCATTAAGTAAGATAAGGCTGGCTTCATTCATCAAAATAGAGCAGCCAACTTAGCGTAAGGTGAAATGTTTCAAATTCTTCAGTTAATTAATTCAAAACAATGGTCTACATTTCTTGCTGTGAAAACAGTAAACACTGATGAAAAACTGAAGTATTGCCAAAATAATTAAGTAACTAAAATGCAATGCTTTTCACCTTGAATCATATTCAAAAGAATGCACAATTGGTGTTACGTAATTGGAATTAGGGCTGAACCAATATTAGAGTCTGATATAAATAATGACCAATATAAAGGAAGAGTGCACATGGCTCTTCCTTTGTTCCACGAGCGAATGCACAATGAGTTTATTACTTCAAAATCATTTGACATTCATAAGTTTTATTCATTGATTTATGAGTAACGTGGGCCTGTTTTTAGCATTTTGCGATTAGAAACAAAGAGGCTGACATCTAGGTGGATATTATGCAATCTCACTTTGTGAGAATGTCATAAAATGTGGAAAATTACATCATTTTTCGTAGTTCAACTCCGCCACCTAGGTGGCGTGACCATCTTCGGCTCTCAAGCGGTGAACTGCTGGTCTACTTATTTGATTCATCCACTCTTTTGACTCTTGATCCGTATCTTTTGACTCTTGATCCATTTCATTTGGCTCCGCATTTCATTAGTTCCATCTCACCTGTCGTTAGGAACCTGAAATGGAGCCACCATCGGACCTTGGCCGATCGTGAGCCGATCATTAAGAGAGCGAAACGGATCTCCCGCCTTCCCGCAAAGAGTCATTAAAAAGGTGAGATTACAAAATGACCCCCCTGGTGGCAATCTTTAGAACTGAGGTTCATAACAAAACTAAAGAGGGATCGGATGTTCCGGTTGCCTTACATCTTCATGATATTGTTGTGTTGATTGCTAGTCGGACAGCTGTGAATAGATTTTGTAGTGAATTAGCTCGACCAATCACGTTTATGTGAAATCCTGTGTAAATTTTATCAATATAAGAAATTCTGAATTTCAGTGTGCACTCTTTTTGTTTAGGGTTGGTTGGAAAGTTGTAACCACTAGTTGAGAATCACGACTGAATGTCATAGTATGAGGTGCAATAAAAAGATAACGGGAACTTTTTAATTTCGCCCAGCTTTATAATTCCGATTTTCAATAATTCCAAGTTCCTGCCATTTGGTTGTAATGACCATAAGGGATACTGCGCCGTTTGCGTGAAGCAATCCGACGAAAATGCCCAGAATTGCAGAGAAACAACTCGTGGAAATTGCACCACGATAATGCTCACACCTCACTGCTTATTCGTGATATTTTGGTAAAAACACAAACTGTTATTTTGCCTCAGCCACTGCATTTGCCAGACGTGGCCCCCTGTGACTTCTTTCTATTCCCGAGGCTGAAGAGAACCATGAAAGGACGACGTTTTGCCACCATCGATGAGATAAAAACAGAATCGCTGAAGGAGCTGAACTCTATACCGAAATGTGGGTTCCAGAACAGCTTCCAAGATTGGAAAAACCACTGTCACAAGTGTATTATATCTAAGGGGGATTACTTAGAAGGGGACAAATTTAATATTGATTAATAAATAAATATTCTTTCATAAAAAAGAAAATTCCAATTATTTTTTTATTACACCTCATATTTAAAGGAAACTAGGTACGCCAGAATTATCATTTTACAACCACATAAAAAACTCATTGATGACCCATGAGATTAATATGTACCTCTATTATTTTGCTGGTTGGAGGTTAATGTTTGTCTCCCACAACTTATACATGCCATCTTTTAGTTGACACTGAGTACCTCAAAGATCTTCTTCCCCACATTATGCAGATGGCAAAAATAAAAATGTTTACAGTTTATTATTAGTTACAATAGCACTAAACGATGTTGAAAACTTGATCATTCTGTAAATGTACGTTGATTGTGAGCTATGAGACATCAAGATCAAAAATACTCATTATCATTTTCCTAGGGTTCCCGAGCATTCCGCATTGCCTAGTATAGAAAACCTAAGGTTGGACTATACATGAGTTATAATAGAAAGTACAATATTTGGCTGAAAAATCAGGGGTCAGACTATACACAAGGTGGGTTATTCGTATAACAAGTATATACAGTATTTGGTACATTTTCTTCTTGCCTGACAGCAAGGTCCATCTTCCCTGACAGTAGTCGCTGTCAGAGACATCTGGCAGCAGTTTATCCACACTATTTACTCATGGGCTTTAAAATTAGAAAGTGAATCAATATTTTACGAATGAAAAGCATGGAAACGTCAGTGATAAAGAGGCAAACAACACCATGGAATGGTTTAAAAAAAATCTACTCCAATTAATAAGACTGTTTTCATTAATGTCCAAAGGAAATTTAATGTGTGGTGCTTAGTTCCTCAGAACATTCTATCTAGCATTTACGAGGTTGGTGATTCATAGAAGCTAATGCTATATACAGCATGCATGGCATACATAGCATGAAGACGCAAATTATGAGAAATGTAAATGAAGGAAATGTTAGTTAAAAGTACGGCCATAAAACAGTTAATTTTCAGAATAGTTTGATGCGACACATTCACTTTGATTTCAGATCCTAGAGAGGGGTATGGGTAGATGTATTGGGGGAAGTTATTGCGGGCAACACAATTTGCTCTAAAGCCGAAATTGCACCAAACAAACATATGCTGAACAAATTGTTACTGTAAATGTTGTTTCTTTGAATTTAGTCACCCAATCACAATAACTAGAACACATCCCCGTATACCACACATTTTAAAATGGCCTTATCTAAGGTTTTAAATTAGCGTGCATAGACTCTTTGGAAAAAGACCCTTGAGCTAATAGAAGCACAGCTGTGTGTACCGTAAATTGGGATACAGTTTCATTTGAGGGAATTCTACAAGAATTTCCTACATGGTAGCCATTGAAATTCACAGAGGATATCGAGGTGGCTAATAGGTCCCAAGTGCTTAACTGGAAGCTGCAGCTGTTGAATGTGCTTGTTCAGGAAAGAGAAAGTGATGGGGGCAAGGCAATTCAATCATCATGACAATTTCCCTATTATGTACAGTGGTGGAAAAAATTAACGCAAAGCTCGTTGGCTTCTGTGGAAGCGGCGAACACGGGAACTACTTGGAGTAGACCACCTTTCAAAAATTTGACAACAGCATATCTCATACAACCGGGAATTTTCAAACTTCATACGATTCGTACCAGTGAAGTGATATTGAATCATATGCATCGAAATTTGACTTTGCGTAAAATACACTACTGCGGGTTCTTGTATTTTTTTTTTCAAATTATGTCTTCGCCCATCTCTCACCAAGTAGCTGCCGTAGGGGAATCTGTGAACGCAGCACACATAATGAACATAGAAACCGCTTGCCTGGCATCACAGTTCCAGTGGTGTAGTGGGTAAAGGATCCTGCTTTCGACCTGAAGATTACGAGTTCAAATCTCGGTGAAGCCTCATTAATTGATCCATCTAATGAAATCTGTTTTTCTGGCCATTCAATTTTCGCTTAATAGTGCAGGAGGTCCACAGGATGTAATATGATTCCTTGACTGTCACTCACCTTTATTAATTAAAATTCAACCCCTAACTACCATAACAATTTTTTTCCAGCAGTAGACTGAACAGTAAAATTTGACCACCTCTCCTGAGTCGTCCAGCCTCGCTCGCATACCTCTTATACCTCCTGGCTCTTTGTGCGCTCTCATCGCCTCATGCGCTCCCTCTCGCTTATTTTCTCAACGGCAGATCCCTCGAGGTTTGGCAGGGCAGAGTGAAGGCAAAATTTCGAGCCGCCTAAAAAACTGGACGATGTTGGTTCTTACAGTCGTCGATTTTTCATACGCACGTGTGTAAACGAATCAGTTCGTCGAAGCAAAAATACACCTATAGTAACCCGGCTTTATATTTGGTGAATAGCATTTGCATTTCCTCACGAAAAATGTATGTCCTAATTTTGTTTCTAGCATTCTCATATTCTCAATGAATATACATATTATCATAGCATCTTTTGTTTCAAAATTAGGGAAATATTTTTCGCACAGCTTTTATTTGAATGTAACTACGCCATGGTCTCTTCAAGATGGACAATAATGAACCAAGAGTCTTTTTATTAACGGGAATTTTCCATTCGCAAAGAAACTCTTACGTAATATGATTTTAGATAAATGCGTGAATATCTATTTCCCTGAAGCAGCTTTGGTATCTCCATTAAGTTAGACGGAGTACTAACCTGGTTAAGTGTCAATAAATATGCGTCACTTATTACCTTTCAGTTAAATTTAGCTGAATATTTAAGCTAAGGTGTAATAATTTCTCCCCGTCCTCATATTACGCCACCACCCTCCTTTTGTCATTTCCCTCTACAATCCTCTCCACTATCTTCGTCGTCATACATTTACCCCTAATTTTTTTAAAAATTCGAAGAACAGTATGAGGACTCCTGAGTTATTAACGTCGCCTGTGTAGTTTCAATGTTGTTGTTCATATTTTCTCTATAATTTTTAAGGACAATTATGGTTAAGATATATGTTGCCTGAAAACTCGCAGGGACCTTGGTAAAATGAAGACTTCTTCATATTATGAATCGATTCTAAAATTTTTACGTAATTATATTTAGTAAATACAGTGTGTCCTCGTTTAACGTTGTTAACTCGTTCCCGGAAAAGTAGACGTTAAGCGAAACAACGTTAAACGATGCAGTATTTTCCATAAGAAACAATGTAAAAAATTAAAATCGGTTCCAAACTCACCAATGGTAAAGGTATCATAGGGTCCAGTCTGGGAGAAATTCTTGTGTGAGAATAGTAGAAAAGTAAGGGGTATTCGATGAATGGGAAAGGAAAGTGAAAAGAATGCGCATTTATTAAATTTAAGAAAAAAAGGCGTGAGATTCTTAGTTTTGGAGAAAATAAAGTTTGAAAATGACCCAATTCGCGTTTTTTGTGATATTTTGACGCCATATTGCAAGATTTTCTGAAGTCACGGTAGAGGGATACGGACTAATTTCACGTCTGAAATATGACCTTACCAAACCCCCCCCCCCCCCCAATAACGTTGCGGGTCTGTGGAGTGAAACAGGGGTGCTAAGGTGGGACAGTACGCGGCGTCGAGAAGGCCATTTCTGAACGGAAAAATAGGTTATTTGGTGGATAGTTACGTTTTATTTTCACGAATACCCTTTTAAACCAACGGTGATTACACAACCCACCCCAATGGTGATTGGTTTGCGTAAAATTATGGCGAGAGGCGAGTTGGTGTTGAAAGTTCCGTATGGAGGCAGTGGAATGAAGTACCTCCAAAGATCATTGGGTAGCTCCAAGAGGTTACCCGTCCCTCCTGAGTGTGATAAATCCGTCGAAAAGCGGGAATAGCTTTAAGTTGAAGGCGGGAAAAGTCATGGGTGGTGGGTATAGAAAATGAAGACACTGCTCGACCACTGCGACATCAGGGGTAACTAGGAGGAAAAGGTCAGTATTTCCAATATGGCGTCCAGAAGTAGATTCACATCACAGGTTTAAATGGATAGTTGACGAAAGAAAAAGGATTTATGAAGCAAACGAAAGGTTAGTATATATTCGCATATGTAGCGTAGCAATATAAGTGAAATAGGTGGTATAAGGTGATCGGGAAGCAGGTGAAATTAATTTTCTCCTAGACTGGACGCTATGATACAAATACCACGGCGTATTTTAATTACGCGGGCAGTCGAACACATGATTTCACATAGTCAGAGATCTTCATATCTTAGATGAAACTAACTGAAAAGGCATTTTTAAAACAATAAGCACCAGGTTTCCCTCCTATATTTATGATATTTAGTGCTGTTAGCACCGGCTTCCCTCTGAGTAAATAGAATTTTTTGTCCTTCACTGCGGGAGCGTGCGCCTGCGAATGCAGTGAAGGGCAAAAATTTCGCTCGCTGCGATCGCGAAGACGTAATATATCAATTAAAATAGTGAGTGAACTAGGGAAACTCGGTGCTGTGTACAAAGTTTTTGTTATTTCGTAACAATGTTTTAGGAACAGTATCACCCTCGACGATTTACTGCATCATGGAGGGTTTAGAAAACTTCCTCTTACACACTAATTCAACACGAAAAACAAGTTTTCGATTCACCTCAAACAGCAGTAAATCAACTTTTTCTTCCACCAGTTCTACCTTATGGCGGCATGGGATTTTCAGGTATTTTCCCCGTATAGATCTGCCCCTGGATCTACCATTCGGACATGGTATTATTAATACCATGCGATTCAAGATGGTCCACTAACGTTGGTTTGAGTTTTAAATCACCCGATGCATTGCCCCCCAATAACAGCGTAGTAAATAATAAGCAAACATACAGTTATGAAACAAAATAACGCAATAATTATTCGCTCAGGTGAACTTTTAACACACGCTATGAGGAGTTAACGTCAAACTTTGCCGCCGAATGGAAATTACGCATCAAATGCGCCAAATTCCTATTCGTTATTCATTTTTTTTGGTTGCGCAAAATTTAAACAACGTTATCGCGAAGCACTGACGACGTTGAACGATTAAGGGTTTTAATTGTTGGACAACGTTATCGCGAAACAACGTTAAATGGGACAACGTTAAACGAGGACACACTGTATACACCTATTGCACGTTATCAACAATATGCTCGGCTAATATTTGAAATAATTTAGAGCAAAATCATTGCTCTTTCATTAATACTCTTTTCCGGTCATACTTCACTTGTAATCAATGTCGTATGTAGCAAATGTGACCAGAGACTGAAACCTTTCGGAACCCAACTCGTTGTTTTGCATTTTAACCATTCATTTACTTTGAAAACAAGTAATTAACGTATTTAGGTCATTTGTTTGTTTACCTTTGATTCGGTTATCATAATCTAAACGCAATTTTTCGAGAAGTTCCTTTTTTCCTTGATACAATATCTTAATCGCATCTGTGAACTCAATTCGTACCGCACAGTGCAAGGATGTAGACTGATAAAAATTAGGGATGTTGTCTTAAAAAATGCCAAGAACCTTCATTTTTTACATAGATACGTCTGGGAAAGACCCAGGGGTGGACGATTATCTGTTCACGCCTGGGCGTGGATTAGCCGGGAGTGTGCTGGAGCATAGAGGGATCCCTACGGAGCGACTAATTTGTCCAAATTTTGGACAAAGTCATGCTACCTTCTGCTTTCTCAACAATAGGGGAAAACTTCATTTACCAGCCTGTAAGTGAATTTTGATTACTGTGAAACAGTTGAAATCCAGATTTGTCATTTTCATTAAATGAAATTCGTTGTGTTAAATATTTTGCAAACTATTGGCATGTAATGTTTTATTAACATTCATTTTTACTCCACAACCAGGACAATGCAAGGGTTCACACGTGCCACCACTCAAGGAAGTGGTTCGTTGAAAACAATGTCACCCAGTTGCAGTGGCCCGCACGTAGTCCAGATCTCAACCCCATTGAAAATATCCGGGCAAATGTGATGAGAGAAATGCGGGAGGCAAATAGAAGGCCCCACAATGCACATGAGTTGTGGGAAATGGTGGAAGAAGTGTGGGACAAGGTTCCCTTACGGTTATGCAAAAATGTTGTTCAGTGCATGACCCGGAGACTTGAACAAGTAGAACAGAATGAAGGGGGATGGATCGATTATTGATCGATTAAAAATCTACCATCCTCTCTGTTTCCCAATCTAATTCTCGATGATGAGTCAAAGTCATATGTGCACAAATTACTTTGTCTGAGAGAATTTCAAATACAATTAAATTGTTCCACTGACTCTATGCACATTAGAATAGTTTCATCAATTGCATCATAAAAAAGAATAATGACAGATAGGGGGAGGAATATCTCGACCATTGTCGCTACAGAAATGAAACATGTAGCGTAACATTGCCATGTTGTCATTGGGCAGTAGCCAATTCCGCTACATCGTTCCTTAAATAATACTTTATTTGATGGACGACTGAGCTCATCAGCCGACTAACCACTCTGTGAATTTTATGTTTCGATGATGGTTTCAAAAAATCTTTCTAAACTTTCCCGGAACAAACAATTAGAGTGATTATAACAAACTTAATCCTCTAACTCGCCAGAATATTAAACTCGTTAAATACAAAAGTGTAAGTGTGCACGGCTTCCTTCTCATTCTAGCAACCTTGCTGTTCCCATGCCTCGAGAGTTCCTCCTCCTTTCCTGGAATGCAACACTCTTGCAATATGAATTTCTCCCTCTTCCCTCCCCTTTCCATCCGCCGAGAGCAAGCGAACTTTAGAACCTCCCCAACCCTCCCATTCCCCTCCTCCTCCAACTTGACATCCGGCTGAGCTGCTGTGGGAACGCAAGTTAGCGTTTTTGCTGAGCGACGAAGGAGACGAACGAAGGAAGAGGGAAGTATGATTTGACGGGCCGTGGTGTACGGATGTAACGTGCGGTGTAATAAATGAAGTTCAAATGATTTGGGTTGCTTCTTTCCCTAAAACCTCCCTTCGCGTTCCCTCAGCGAATCTCCGGCGAACCCACTAAGTTTACAGTGGTGTCAGAAGTGGGATCACCAACAAGAGATACCGGAGATCGTTGATATCGCGTGGGGGCTCTACATGATGGCGAGTCGCATCAGTTTCGGGGGCCACGAAGTGCCATTACAAAGTGTAATAGACTATTTCGGGGAGAAAATGATCCAGCTGACGAGGGAGAATGAGGCATTGAAGGAGAGGCTTAGTACTCCTTCCATATCAACCCCAACGGCGCCTCCTAAGAATTTCGGGCTCATTGGCAGCATAGATGTGTTTTCCGGCCGTCAAGGAGAGGATGTCGTGGCCTTCCTGGACCAAGTAGAGCAAGTGGCTGAGCTGAGTGGATGGACGAGTGAGGAGACTTTAAAGGCGGCCAGGGTGCGGCTTAGCGGAGATGCAGCGGAATTTTGCCGCAGTAAGGAAGAGTGTCGTAACGCAGCTGCCTACCCCGTCTTCAAGGAGTGCTTAATCGGGAGGTACCGCCCAAAATTAACCGCCCGGTTCTATAGGGAACTGTTGTCGGCAATGAGAATGCGGCAGGGGGAAGACATCGAGACCTTCGCTGACCGTGTGAGACTCACTAATTCTCACACCTACGAGGTCCCCGACAGCCCGGAGATGGCCTCCGCGATCCGGCACGAAGCCGATCAACGAGCTCTCGACTCCTTCCTTAGGGGTCTCCCCGGAGAGCTCGGCCGGCTGTGTCGGTTGGCCATGCCGACAACCTTTGACGCGGCCATCGAAACAGCCGTCCGGATCCGCGAGGCCGACCGAAGCCCGAGAGCCCCTTCGCCGGTTCGGCGCGTTTTTCGCTCCCCCGCGGAGCGCCGCTGCTACGAGTGCAACTCCCCGGATCATCTTGCCCGACAATGCCCACGGGGTCGGAGGTGTTATTCGTGCGGAGGCCGGGACCATCTTGCGCGTCAATGCCGCCGAGGAACACCGGGAAACGACGGCGGGCCTCGAGGGACACCGGGAAACGACGGCGGGCCCGGAGACGCCGCCCAAACCGGGCCCTGGTGAACCTGACCCTCCCGCGCGTTGAGTCTTTCAGGCAGGTACAGGATTTAGTGGTGGCAGCTAGGGTAAATGGCAGGGAATGTGAACTCTTGGTAGACACCGGTGCCCAAGTGTCCCTGATATCTAGTGAAGTGAGTGGATATGGGAATCTTCAAAAATCCCCATATCGAATTAGAGGTATTTCAGGGAAGTCTGTATGGAATTATGGTGTGAAAGTAGTAGCTCTAGGATTAGGGGAGTTTGTGTGTAGTTTAAGTATGCAAGTAGTAGATTCATTAGGCGGTTATCAAGGGATTTTAGGGTTAGATTTTTTGAATAGGCACTGCGCAGTGATTAATGTGCGTGAAAGGACGATGAGGCTCGGCGGGGCCACCATTTTACTCCGTGGTGCTAAGAATGTAGGTAATAAGTGTGAGGAAAGAGGTGACGGCGCCAAGATTGGAAGCATTGAAGTCATTAAAGAGATGTCATTTATGTGTGCTGAAGAAACGAAAGATGTGTCAATCCGGTTATCGGAAGAAATGGTAGTTCCCCCCAGGAGTGAAAAAATAGTGTGTGTCGGGGTCGCCGAGAGGGTCCCTACCGATAAAGAATATATAACTGAGCCCGAAGCAATAGATGCTCAGAACTGTGCGGTTGCAAGGAGCGTGTGTAGGGTCCTACGAGATGGTGTCATCCTCCTCAAGGTAGGGAATTTTGGGCAGGACGAAGTCACTCTGCGAAAGGGGACGAAATTAGCCACGCTGCACGAAGTGCAAGAAACGGGCGGAGACGATTTCCTGGGCGCAACGAGGCATGTTAGGGTAGCGGATGCGATCACGGAAGAGGTAAGCTTTGCAGAAAAGTTAAGGGACTTGGGGGAATCGGAGAGGATGGCCCTGCTTCCATTATTGGAGGAATATAAGGACTTGTTTACGGAGAGTGGGACGACCCTTACCTCGCATCGGATCCCCACGGGAAATGCCCCGCCGGTCTATCGCCGGCCCTACCGCGTGCCTCACCATCAAAAGGGAATAATCCAAGACTTTGTAGAGGAGCAACTAAATGCCGGAATAATAGTTCCTAGTAAGAGTCCCTGGGCGTCCCCTGTGGTGATCGTTCCCAAGAAGTCCATCGATGGAAAGCCAAGTTACCGATTTTGTGTCGATTTTCGCGGTCTTAATGCGGTCACTACCCCGGACGTGTACCCGTTGCCTAATATTACAGAAACATTGGACTATTTGGGTAGGAGCCGCTATTTTTCCACGATCGATTTCAAAAATGGTTATTACCAAATTCCCATGCACCCAGACTCTCAAGAGAAGACCGGATTCAACGTGGAAATGGGACATTATGAATATACGCGTATGCCATTTGGGCTGCGTAACGCGCCTAGTTCATTCCAGCGCATGATGGACGGGATTTTGATGGGTTTAAAGCCCACTCAGTTCCTTGTTTACCTAGATGACGTTATAATTTTTAGTACCACCCTCGAGGAGCACGTTGAAAGGCTGCGGAAAGTATTTGAGAGGCTGAGAGATGCAGGGCTGACCCTAAAATTCGAAAAATGCCATTTTGTAAAGGAAAGGGTTAAATATTTGGGACACGTAATTGATCGACGGGGAGTAAGTCTGGACCCAGAGAAGATCAGTGCAGTGTTGGAATTCCCAGCGCCGACAAATACTAAAGAAGTGCAGTCGTTTTTAGGGCTCGCCAACTACTATAGGCGATTCGTCGACAATTATGCGGAAATCGCTAGGCCCCTCACACGTCTCCTCAAGAAAGGGACTAAATTTTTGTGGACGCCTGAGTGCGAGTCAGCATTGACCTCCCTGAAGAGTGTTTTAGTTAGGAGTCCAGTGCTCGCATACCCTGATTTTTCAAAACCGTTCGTCATTTCCACCGACGCGAGTAACTTCGCCGTGGGCGCCGTGCTGTCTCAGGAGGTTGACGGCGAGGAACATCCCGTCGCCTATGCATCGTGGCAACTTCAAGCGGCGGAAATAAATTACACGACGACAGAGAAGGAGCTTCTGGCCGTCGTATGGGCGGTGCAATACTTCCGTTGCTACGTATATGGACGTAAGTTTAAAATTGTAATGGACCACGCAGCGCTTCGGTGGATGTTTAGTTTACGTGATCCGAACAGCCGTTTGACGAGATGGACGCTAAAACTCTCCGAGTACGAATATGAAGTGACACACAAGCCGGGAAAACTGCACCTCAATGCGGATGGGTTGAGTCGGAAGGTACGTAAAGTGGAGGTGGATGGTAAAGACGAATTAGCCGAGTGCCAACGGACGGATATAGAGTGCCTAGAGTGGAAATCGAAGCGAGACTTTGAAGAGAAGGATGGATATCTGTGTAGACGAACACGCGAGGGACTGAAAATAGTTGTGCCTTCAGACCTAAGGGAAAAAGTAATAAGGCAGCATCATGAGCACGCCTTGTGTGGCCACTTGGGAGCGCAGCCGACGGTTAAGAGGATTCAACAGCAATACTGGTGGCCCACCCTGATAAGTGATGTCGGAGAATTAGTGAGGAGCTGTATACCTTGCAATCAGCGTAGCCCCTATGGAAAATCCAAGGCGCCATTAGGGAAGCTCCCTGAACCCGCGGCACCATTTTCCTTCATTAGTATCGACATAGTCGGGCCCCTCCCTCGCACTGAAGGTGGTAATAGATTTATCCTGACAATCCTCGACCACTTCTCCCGCTATTTAGAAATGGTGCCTATCCCCGTACAGACAGCCGAAATCGTAGCCGACGCATTGGTCAAGCAGTGGTTCTTGAAATTTGGAGTTCCGGATTACATCCTCTCGGACCAGGGCACGAATTTTGAATCGGAATTGTTTCAGGGCGTGTGTAAACTCCTAAGAATAACCAAACTGCGTACGTCCCCCCTCCATCCTAGTTGTAACGGTAGATGTGAGAGAGTACATAGAACAATATCTCAGATGATAAGTCACTACATTAATAGCCGGGATAATGATTGGGACGCGTGGTTACCCTTTTCTGTGGCAGCTTATAATACCAACTTCCATAGCAGTGTCAAATTTACACCGCATGAGGTTATATATGGCCGAAAAATGGTAACACCATTCCATTGTTTGAGGGAAGAGGGGTATGCTAGTGGCGACGCGTATACCCAAGAATTGAGAAGAAGACTGCGCTACATTTGGGAAAAGTGCTTTACCAATAATAAACGGGCATTAGAGGAACAGGCGGCTCAATATAATAAAGGGAGTAAGGACGTAATCTACAAGAAGGGTCAATACGTATATTTGAGTGACCCGTCCTTGAAATTAGGGAGGATTCGGAAATTTCATAAGCCATTTTCCGGGCCTTATCAAATATTAGAGGTGCTCAATGATTCGAATCTGCGATTACAGTTGCGATTTCGCACGATTGTGGTGCATAAGGATCGTGTGAAACCTCATCACGGAACGAGAAATACAGCGAAGGAATTTGCAGACGCTATTAAAAATGAGAGGAAGCGAGGGCGCCCCCGCCGATTTCCGTTAAGTGCGAGTATAGATGACTGGACAGAAGGCATCGCGCCGGATATTCCCTCTACGAGTGCACCATCAGCACAGTGGAAACCCCGCCCCTCCCGCCCCCTTTCTCCTTTGCCCGGCCGCGACGCCGGGAATTCGCCTCGCCCGACACCGTCGGAGGATTCCGAAGTAAGAAACGAGTTCGACGCAGAAGAGGAAGACCTGTTGCCCACGCCTCCGAAGAGACACCGAAGAACCCACTCACCCACGCTGCCTACAAACACAACTGAGCGGTCGCCGTATCTTCTGTGGAGTCGCTCACGGGCGACCTTGCCGGCCGCCAGTGATAACGCGGAGGACGCGGCCTTCGCGGTAGACGAGACGGCAGCTGCGATAGCTCCACGGGCGACCTTGCCGGCCGCCGGAGATAACGTGGAGGACGCGGCCTTCGTGGTTGATGAGACGGCAGCCGAGACATCCCCTATCACTCCACGTGCTTCTACCCTCGAGCCGCCGCCCCTTGTACGGCAGGCCAGTGAGGTGGTTTCCGCCCCATCCCCCCCTTACAACTTGCGTCCCCGCCCCCAGTAAGCAGCATGGAGCTTGTGTGGTGTGTGTTGTGGGTAGCCCTCGTCGCTGCTGGCGACCCTAAGGTCTTTCCTTTAAATAATGGAGTGCTGTTCGAGAGACAACGGGATGTGGTGATATCTGAGCATGCCTGGAGTGTTGTGATTAATTTTGATTTGTTAGAATTAAGGAATGAATATAAAATGTTGTTAAACGTGTTCTCGGACGCTAATTTTTCCGCCAAACGAGGGGCTGCTGAGCGGCCCAGTGAAGGGTAAATTTGGAGCGTATTCTTACGAGAACTGCAGAAGGGAAAGGGGCTAGCCCGCGCCCACACTATTACGCTGGGCTTGGGGTCGTAGTTTTCTTAGTCCTTTCGATAGTCGCATTACTGTTATGCCATAGGTTTAGGGTGGTACAAGCAATTCGAAAGAGGGCGCGCGCACGTCGTTCAGACGGAAGTAATTGTGGCTGAGAATGTTCGTGTTCGTGTACCATCGGAGGAAATCAACGAGACGACGTATACGGTGCCCACGTAGGAAAGGGCAGGTGGACAATAGGGTTGTGTAAGGGATTATCGGTGGAATTGGTGATTACGAGGAGACGCTGATGAGTTCTATTTCAATTTTATGGTGGTATTCACTCATGTATGTTAAAGTTTTCTTGGTTAAAGTATGTTGTGGGGGTGCGCCCTTGTGGTTTTTTATCAATGGAATGTAAACGCACATTGGATCACGCCTACTTAGAGACGCAGGGACAAGCCCTCTCCTTGGCATTGCGCCTAAAGGGGCAGTTTAAGAGTCTCTTTCTTTGTGATGTTGATTTTGGTTTGATGGGATATTATTATGGTTGTGAGGGTTGAGTTCTTCCTTTGATAATTGTTATTTCAACTCTGTTACAGTTATGTCTCATTTCTTATATATTTCTTAAAATTCTTATTTGAAGTGATATAAACGAACTTTGGACTAAATGAAATTGGAAAACAGCTGTTATAATTAGGTTTTATGATTTTTGGGTGGTGTAGTGATGTTCGCAGTATGGTTCTGTTTGGGAAAAATTTCACGTTGTTCAATTTTTCTTTTGTGGGGGGGAGTGATGTAAGTGTGCACGGCTTCCTTCTCATTCTAGCAACCTTGCTGTTCCCATGCCTCGAGAGTTCCCCCTCCTTTCCTGGAATGCAACACTCTTGCAATATGAATTTCTCCCTCTTCCCTCCCCTTTCCATCCGCCGAGAGCAAGCGAACTTTAGAACCTCCCCAACCCTCCCATTCCCCTCCTCCTCCAACTTGACATCCGGCTGAGCTGCTGTGGGAACGCAAGTTAGCGTTTTTGCTGAGCGACGAAGGAGACGAACGAAGGAAGAGGGAAGTATGATTTGACGGGCCGTGGTGTACGGATGTAACGTGCGGTGTAATAAATGAAGTTCAAATGATTTGGGTTGCTTCTTTCCCTAAAACCTCCCTTCGCGTTCCCTCAGCGAATCTCCGGCGAACCCACTAAGTTTACAAAAGGCTCATTCATAATAATTTTTAAAATCGATGAACTAGGCATAAATGAGAAATAGAAATACAGTAAAACCCCCATACAACGAATTTGTTGGGACCAGAAAAATTACTTCGATGTAGGGGGTTTTCGATGTATGGAGGTGGTGTGCGGGTTGCGTCTCCGCAGGGGCATCCAAGTGTTCCGCGTGCTTTACGATGCAAGTCGAGTAAATATCTCGATATTGCTTTATTCACCATTAAAACCAATTCACCAAAAGTGATGATAAACAATTTTTATTGTTTACCATCAAATACCGTGGCTATCACCGCGTTATTTTCAATCTGCGTATTTCTAATTGCAATTATTGTTTTTTTCGTCGATTCTGCTCTAAAATCATCGCTTACTTTAGTTACGGTCTGAAAGTAAAGGAGCGCCAAAATTAATGCCTAAGGATTACGTATATTTAAAGTGCTCCATAATTTTTCTGAGTATCTAGTCTATATTATTCTTAGAGTGCAATAATTTAAGTCAATATCAAATGGCAGTTTTATGCAGCAATTTTGCTTGAAGGAGGGCATATTCCCATTTATACTTCCGAAATGAAACGCACTGTTGGAATCCCATTGAAATACCGGTAAATATCTATGTTCGTGACCAGGATATACTAGATATCGATAAACGACGATGGAATATAGGTGGGATGAGTTAGTTACCACGAGTAAAAACGTGGCAGTCGGCAATGCATTGAGGTCACAATGGCAATCTCAGATGATAATGCATTGACGATGCCGTTAACGCGTGTAAGAGTCGCACCCCTCTTTTTATGCGTCGAAGTTGAAGAAAAAAATTTGAGGCTTTTTTTTCCTATTGCGAGGTGTTGCGGGACTAACTTCGAATTTTCGGCCATTATCAAAGCCGCTAGCGATATTCTCTTATAATTTACGCGGCATTTTCCATAAGCATGTATGGACCTCGGAGGCAAGTTTTCACTTGTAGCCTAGTCCCTACAATGCTTGCATTGTTTATTGTCCTTTGGAATGTGTGGAGTAATTGATATTCATTAAAACAAAACAAATCCGACCTCGCTACAATTCGTGTTTAGTTGGTAAGTGCGGACAGTCGCACCGAGCTCTGATTTATAAATCCGAATCCCCCCACCATTTTCCTAATGCACAAGTCATAGTCGCTGTAGGTCGCCTTTTAAAACGTGGTTAACTTTTACAAATTATATTTTGCTGTAAACGATGACGAGTGGGAATGCAAACACGTTAAATTCAAAATACCCCAGCGTCAGCCGTGTAAAAAACGAACGATAAGGCGTAGATACGACATCAAAACTTGAAAAAAGTCAAACTTTGAAAGAAATCATAACTGTCTATGGAATTTAAAGCAGTTAATATTTCAATATGGTCCAACAAAAATCTTCAATGAATGACAAAATAAAAAAATCATGATTTAGGTACATACATAAAAACGGCTGACTTACTAGTGAGACGGGCGTCGCAGTACGGTGGCACGCGCGCGCATGTCCTGTCACAGCTCGTAGATTTTCCCCGAAAAGACATTCTGTACCTATTGGTATGAATAGTGCAACCTTATCCTTCCTCCATCTTCTAATGCACGATTCCGGCACATCATGCCTTAGTCCGGCAGCGCGGTTTCCTACATCCTCAGCGTCTTTGATGACTTAAAGCGCTTTAATTTTTTCAACTACCGTGAAAGACCACAACTTTTTGCCCTTGTTCATTTTGGAACAACACTGACCTATATTGACGCATGCACAAATGTTAATAGTCACAGAATTCTCTCAGTTGAGCTTAAGGCAGGTGCATACAGTCACTCAAAGTTGTCTGGTGACAGAAAATGAGAAAGTTAGGGGGGTGGAAAATTCCAGTGCTTGCACTTGTCGCGCGGCCAATCGCTGTCCCCCAATTGCACCCCACACGCTTGCCTTGTCAAACAACAAGTTTTTAAAGTTATTAGGCAACTGCATCCCCCGTAAACAAGCGAGCGAATGATACCCTCCCCTTGATGACTCACGCTAAGCACCAAGGTCACTCAGCTCTCGAGGGACTTGCCTCGGGCACGATACGAGCGGCGCGAGCCGCGGCCACGATACGAGCGGTGGTAGGCAAGCGATAGAGTGGCAACGATGAGTTTTATGTTCCTAATGTTTGACATGGACCACACTCGAACCCAGCCATGATAGACGTGAGTGGCATAGGTGCCGCTCGCCACCAATCCCAGATAATAAATATTTCTTGTGCCGTTCTTCTCATTCTGTGGTAAAATGTCGGCCGAGAACGTTCTGTCTTCTGACAGTATGTACTGCCATTTCAGATTCTGAACTTATCTTAGGACGAATCACTGCTCGTTTCGTGGCCACTACCACCCTGCCGCGTTATTTCTCTGCAGCCCACCGCTCATATCGTGACCGAGGATCGAAGGCTGGCAGATAAAAAATTCGTGTCAGAGGCGCACCCTCATTTTCGGCTGCGATTTCTGGGAAAAAAGGTATCCTCAAGCAATCGAGCAAATATTAGGGCGATCTCGAGCAAACTTGCCGGTTAACAGACCACATCCATCAAGGTTAAGACGGCAATAGCAATATTTGGATAGAGAAGAGAGGTTACTCCAGATTTTCCTTTGGGATGGGGACAGAGTAGATAAAATTGACTCTCATTGGTTGAACACCAACCAATGAAGTTTTGAATACTTCGCCCTCCTAACGAGGGGAGTGTCCGATAAACGGGTCGCAGATCTCGATGAAAATTCGTATGCATATAGAACTCCGAATGCTTTTCACGAATCACTCCACATATGGGCGTATAAATCCAATAGTTAACAAAAAAAGGCATTTAAACATATATAGATGTTATAAAATCCCTATTTATCAGCCTACGGCATCAAGGGTGTGGTCCATTGATTAGCGTACGGGGCTGCGGTGCAGAGGGACCATGTTCGATTCCCGTCGGCGACAAATTTTTCATGCTTACTTTCTTTGTTTTTCCTTTCTGGAATTCTGTTAAAATCTAATTTTTACTTTTCTATTCAAAGTTTTTTTTAACGAGTGGAAATATTTTTCTTTTGCGAATAACATAGGACTTATTTTTTTTTCTTTCCCGCAAAATTTCTTTGTTTCCCCATTCTTTCACCACGCAAACTTGATTTGTTCCTTCATTTGCAAGACCTCCTGTTGATATCATAATTATACAATAATGAAAATAATCTGCAAGTGGTCACTCGCCATTTAAAACACGAGCCTTATTACAATGTATTTATTTGTACGTCTTTAGATCGCGAAATGGTGATTCGATTACAGAAATTAGTAGATAAGCCGATCACATTTTCCCCTCCTTTTTTCAAAGCACAACAATACAAGAAAACGGGGATCTTTGATCGTGGGTCTTATAAATAATGATGTAACAATTATTTAGACTATTTTATAATTATAATATTAACAGGAGGTCTTGCAAATGAAGGAACAAATGAAGTTTGCGTGCTGAAAGAATGGGGAAACAAAGAAATTACGTTGACTTCGCGGGAAAGAAAAAAAATAAGCCCATTGGTATTCGCGAAAAAAATATTTCCACTCATTAAAAAAAACTTTGAATAGAAAAGTAAAGATTAAATTTTAACATATAATTCCACGAAGGAAAAACAAAGAAAATAAATATGAAAAAATTTATGGCTGACGGCCTCTCCCAAAATAAAATCGGATACCGAAAGGTAATTTGAAACCATGGAGCTCCTCCCATTCAGGGGTCCCGGGAATGTAACCCAATATGGGAAAGTAATCTGATACGATTTAAAAAGGGAAAATTGAGCTCCATCCTCACCACCTGCACCTTCGCAAAAGAGGTGGGGCGGATGAGTGAGAGTGGAGAATAGCCCCCCTGATCTGATCTTTTCAGAGTATTTTTCTGTATTGGGTTACGTCTGGCCGGCTGGAACTGACTGGTATTCCCCCTCCTCTCTTGGTGCATTACTCATCCACCCAACTATCACCAGCGGAGCTTTGGCTTCCCTTACATGTTTTTTATTGTGGGAACCATCAGAGTTGCTGGTTCCCACCATAATAAACGTGTAAACGAGCCTTCACCGAGCGAGAGCGTCAAGTTTCCTTCATGCCCTCTGCTCTGTAGGTCTCGGATGTAAACATTTTCGAAGCCCGGAGCGGAAGGGTTAAGACGCGGTACTCTCCGCTGCGGTTCAACTTCCTGCTCATTACGTAAATGTCTATGGAAAAATTACCTGTAAATGAAGAATGCTACGTTTTTTTTCTCAATAATTCGTTCTAGAGGGGCACTTTTCTTGTTTTGGGCCCAAGCGCAGACTTCGATGTACGGAGTTTTCGTAGTTAGAGAGGTTCGTTACGGGAGGTTTTTTTGCGTGTATTGTCCATTGGAAGGGTCCGGGACCGGGCCAATGACTTCGAAATAGGGAGTTTTCCTTAAAATTTCGCTGTATGGGTGTTCGTTGTATGGGGGTTTTACTGTAGCTGTTGCTCTAGTTTCATTAATATATAGCCATGCTTGGTGGATGACTCTGTCCATTTAGTTAAACGTAACTCTATGGTATTTTACATTAGCTTCATAATTGAATCAGCCGACTGTGGAATAATTTTTCCTTCAAAAATTCCTATTCCATATATATCTCAAAATGTTAGTTCAGAAATGTCTAACTCAGCTTGGCTTAACATAATTACGATAAAGTTCTCGTGCGTACTCTCTTGCACCTTTTCTGACTTTATACTGATTCTATCATGATATTTCCTGGCTTAACTCCGATTTCTGGTATCAACTTTCTAGTATATCTCTGAAGCATTTCCTCATGTTGCCAGCTTCGCTGGCGCAGGGCTAAGGGTAAAGTCCTATCCTGCTAACCCTAAGGTGCGGGTTCGTATCTCTCTCTCAGAGAATGTCTGTGAATGTTACATTGAGTTAATTGTAATAGACTTACTTCGCTGAAATAAAGACACCATCATTAAAGACACGTTATTTTGAGGTGCACATGCTTCTCCGTCCCTGTAAAAATTTCTCCATGTCCTCATATTATGCCGTCCACCATGCTTTTGTCATGTTCATTTCTCCTCGACCGTTGGTTATCCATTTCCCACTACAATCTTCTCCCAATATCTGCTATGTTCCCTGAATCACATTTAAAATAAATTTAATCACGATCATTTCTGCAAGAGGAAGTAGATGTCTGTTCATCCTTCTTTCGTGATCAGTATGTCATGGGTGATCAGCAATGGCAAATCTTTCGATCGCATTGCAATTTTCAAGGATAAATAGTATCCTACAATATTCAATTAAAGGGAAAAGATTTTCTTTGGGGCCATATTTCAAAATACTTAGTGACGTGCAATTATGGCCATTAATAATCTTTTGAAAACCTGTGATTTATGTTTATAAGTTATATTAATTTATGTTCAATGCAGTTCTCATATTCCAAAGCTAGATTAATCTTGCAGATACATTAGATCGACTGTCCTTAATATGGCAATTGACGTTTATGCCTTTGAAATATCAAATGTGTAAAAGTGAGGGAATATAATATGGCTTGCTTAAAATGGAATAAATATTGTTATAGTGAAAGTTTTTATCATGATGACCATAGGACATGCAGAAATTTTTGCAGCGACGAATCTTGGCCTTGGTCAAAGCATATCGCATTTTTTTAGATAACATCCCTAATTTTTATCAGCCTACGTCCTTCCACCGTGCGGTACGAATTGAGTTTGCAAATGCGTAACATAACCGTACTGTTCGCAGAACCATAATTGTCCTTAAAAATTATAGAGAAAATATGAACGACAACATTGAAACTACACAGGCGACGTTAATAACTCAGGAGTCCTCATACTGTTCTTCGAATTTTTAAAAAAAATTAGGGGTAAATGTATGCCGACGAAGATAGTGGAGAGGATTGTAGAGGGAAATGACAAAAGGAGGGTGGTGGCGTAATATGAGGACGGGGAGAAATTATTACACCTTAGCTTAAATATTCAGCTAAATTTAACTGAAAGGTAATAAGTGACGCATATTTATTGACACTTAACCAGGTTAGTACTCCGTCTAACTTAATGGAGATACCAAAGCTGCTTCAGGGAAATAGATATTCACGCATTTATCTAAAATCATATTACGTAAGAGTTTCTTTGCGAATGGAAAATTCCCGTTAATAAAAAGACTCTTGGTTCATTATTGTCCATCTTGAAGAGACCATGGCGTAGTTACATTCAAATAAAAGCTGTGCGAAAAATATTTCCCTAATTTTGAAACAAAAGATGCTATG
Source organism: Pyrrhosoma nymphula (assembly GCA_963573305.1). Taxonomy (NCBI): domain Eukaryota; kingdom Metazoa; phylum Arthropoda; class Insecta; order Odonata; family Coenagrionidae; genus Pyrrhosoma; species Pyrrhosoma nymphula. Next base: position 1,505,146 of record OY754330.1, read on the forward strand.
ATAATATGTATATTCATTGAGAATATGAGAATGCTAGAAACAAAATTAGGACATACATTTTTCGTGAGGAAATGCAAATGCTATTCACCAAATATAAAGCCGGGTTACTATAGGTGTATTTTTGCTTCGACGAACTGATTCGTTTACACACGTGCGTATGAAAAATCGACGACTGTAAGAACCAACATCGTCCAGTTTTTTAGGCGGCTCGAAATTTTGCCTTCACTCTGCCCTGCCAAACCTCGAGGGATCTGCCGTTGAGAAAATAAGCGAGAGGGAGCGCATGAGGCGATGAGAGCGCACAAAGAGCCAGGAGGTATAAGAGGTATGCGAGCGAGGCTGGACGACTCAGGAGAGGTGGTCAAATTTTACTGTTCAGTCTACTGCTGGAAAAAAATGGTTATGGTAGTTAGGGGTTGAATTTTAATTAATAAAGGTGAGTGACAGTCAAGGAATCATATTACATCCTGTGGACCTCCTGCACTATTAAGCGAAAATTGAATGGCCAGAAAAACAGATTTCATTAGATGGATCAATTAATGAGGCTTCACCGAGATTTGAACTCGTAATCTTCAGGTCGAAAGCAGGATCCTTTACCCACTACACCACTGGAACTGTGATGCCAGGCAAGCGGTTTCTATGTTCATTATGTGTGCTGCGTTCACAGATTCCCCTACGGCAGCTACTTGGTGAGAGATGGGCGAAGACATAATTTGAAAAAAAAATACAAGAACCCGCAGTAGTGTATTTTACGCAAAGTCAAATTTCGATGCATATGATTCAATATCACTTCACTGGTACGAATCGTATGAAGTTTGAAAATTCCCGGTTGTATGAGATATGCTGTTGTCAAATTTTTGAAAGGTGGTCTACTCCAAGTAGTTCCCGTGTTCGCCGCATCCACAGAAGCCAACGAGCTTTGCGTTAATTTTTTCCACCACTGTACATCAAAGCTCAGTCAAAAAAAAGCTTTCTACTTAGTACCAGTAATGATCAGTCTGAAGATTGGGAAGATAAATGAAAAGTAGTGACAAATTTCAATTTAAACATTATTTGAGACCCCATGACACAATATCAAAGAAAAATGCATGTAGAAAGTTAGAAATGCTTTTGAACTCTTCATCATATTGAATCATATTTACAGAGGGTGATGGAGGCCAATGAGGGAATGATTTTCAGAGAGTAAAATTAAGCGTTAATGCTAACTGGTCACTTGTAGAAAACAGATGCAAGCTGGGACACAAACACAGACTTCTAACCAGGAAATGATTGCACCCACAGGGTCTGGTCTAAGGAAGTAATTTTTCTGTCCCCTTACCCCCAAAAATAAATGGGCATGAGAATACATAAAGAAAAGCACACGGATAATTAAATAATTATTTTATAGGACCATTAAGTCTTATGGTTCTTTTTAAATACTAGAAAAAATCACGGAATTCATTTAATATAAAACAAGGTTGGGTAGTAGCAAGAGTAACAAAGATGACAGACCATCTTGTCTTACCTTGGTTGTATCAAGTCTGGTAAGCAGTGACTTTAATGATAAAACAAATAAATCTAATAGCCACTAAGAACAATTAAACTTTCAATACTTTGAGACGTACAGCTTCTGAGTCTGGTGGTGTATGGAGGTCACAAAACGCCGTCTTTTGAACGAGGACGGCTGACTCCCCCTGGAGGCCTGATGTCACCAATCCATTCGAGTCCCTCACCGTGTCCATCTTCATGAAGAGCCCCGCTTGCTGCGCACACGTCACGTGGAATGCTATTGTGAAGTGCATCATGGGAGGTAGGGACCATTCACAAAAGAAGGGAAAAGTTGAATTTCAGAATTGAATTATTTTACATACATACATCTACAAAACTATAAACTACTACTATGTGTTAACTACCCGTGGTGCCCCCTTCATATTCAAGGAAGACATTGAAATGCACTTGATATCTTGAGTTTATTACCAACACTAAAAAAATTACATAATTTCAGTTTACAGTAAGTCCTCGACTTACGAACATCCGACTTACGAACTTTCAAAGATACGAACATATGTATCCAATCGAAAAATTCAAACGTGTGAAGGAATTTCAAATTTGGTGCCACAGGATAAGTTATTTGGCCATTGCAGCCGGCGGTGCGGCATGCAGCAACTCGCGCATTGGTACTACCCCTCTTTGCCGTGACGAATTTGAACAATATTATATCAATATATCAATTTGCAATATCCATAGTTTAATTGCATCATAAATTTTTACAGATGATTCGGAAGTAAGACGAAAGCCGAAAGATGCCCTGCAAGTAGTGATATATTTGGAGATATTGCTACTCGACATTTCAAGGGAAATCGACTTCCATGTGTCAAGCTGCCTTCGCATCAAATAGAGGCATTACCCCATTCTAGGGATTGGAAATTTAAATCCAGAATCGATTTTCGATTAATCAACTTTCAATTTTGGTTTTAAAAATCGATTTTCTGAAAATTCGATTTTTTGCCCAAAATCATCGAAAAATCGAAATCGATATTTATTTATAGTAAAATAATTGTCTGCTGAAATACGGATGTGCTCTTGTAACAAAATGCAAAATATGGGTTTATGGAAGCACTAGGGATAAGAACCGAATACAGTTAAATTTATTAATACAATATATTATTTTAAAGATATTAATAAGGTATACAGGAATGCAATAATCCATAACAGATACTTATAAAAATATAGGTAATATAACAAGAAAATTACATATAGTTTAGTAGCAATAAGAATTGTATATTGAAAAGTGGGCATACCACAATATGAAAAACAGAATTTTATTTATTTCTTGTTTACAAAGCCGTGGAACCAGTGTTCCTCATGGATGGACCTTAAGAAAACTAACATATTTAAATGTTCTCCGGATAATCGATTTTGCACCTGAGTTGCAATTAACCCGGCGTGAGAAAATAGTCACTCAGATGGCACGGTAAGCTGGGTTTACACGTCGAAGTTGCTATGAGAGTTGCTCGATCACGATATATCGCTACTATCATCAACACTCAGGTGTCCCGAGAGTCCCTGTGGCGACTCAAAACTCTGGTCGAAATCCTGGTAAGAATCATGGGAAAACAGTTGAATAAGGGAAAGCGTGGAGGGATCACGATTTCACCGTCTGCACACAATATTAAAGAATAAATATTTAAATACGACCGATATGGTTTTCAGTGATTAGACGTTGCATGCGTAGTTAAAGAGAGGATAGATTTTACTATGGGTAGGTTCCCTTATTCAAGTATACCGCTAATAATATGAAATGAAGGACATTTTGTCTTATCGTCTATAATACTGTTTGTTGTTTCACTGCCTGCCCAAGGCATCGTCTTACGAAGACATTATTAGGCCTTAATTTTTATTTTACATATTATTATTATTTCTAATTTCGCTTGCCAACCAAGGTTTCAACTTATGAAGTCAATAGCAATGCCTTGAAAATTACAAGCGTTGAGGGATCACCATTAGGACTGTCAGCATTCAACATTTTTAAGTGCCTTTATATATTTAACTACGACCTATCGTTAATGATTAGATGTCGCCTTCATTTTTCAAAGGGAGGATATAATAATATTTGGGACGAAGACTCCTTAATCAAGTATACATGGTTGATAATTTACAATTGCGTGTATAGAACGAGATTAAGTGTTGAAAAACACAATTGTGATGATAATAATGATGCTTTACTAGGGTAAAAAGTAGCTAATTGGAACGCAGGTAGGTTATGACGGCTGAAATAACCGTAGTAGAATGTTTGTAATGGAAACGGGACCTAAGTGCATACTGTACCAGGGTGTCCGGTGAATCTCAATTTCTTTTTTCCCTGAGTTTTCCAGGTTTTCCAGGCAAATGTTTTGCATTTTCCAGGGTCTTGCTGTACTTTGTTTCTAACATATTTTTAATGAATTTCTAATAAAATCGGCAAAATTTTGCCAACATGAAAAAACGAGAAATTTCGGTCCCTACTTTGAGTTAAAAACGTAAGAGTATACAAGGAATGTGGAGTATTACGGGTTTTATTTCAACCAACAAATAAACAAAAACGGTTAACTGACAACAAAATTCTGAGTCAAGTGCAATTTGAACACAATAAAGTAGATTTAGACTAGTTTGATAAAGAACATGTAAATAAAAGAAACTGGTGTGACATTTTTCAATGAATGCATTTCCGATTCAATTTCAGCAACAAATTTCTCGGCTTTTCATTACGTTATTTTGGTTTGCAGCTCTTGAAACTTTTGCAGTATGTACCTCTTTCATATTCTTTTTCTCTTGAGGCCTTGGTACCTTTCCTCTTCTCCCAAAAGGCTTCACTGTACTTTACATGAACATTTCGGAAACTGTGAATTGCTTTGTGATAGGTACGGATCTGACGGCCAAAAGCATTTAATTATGTTCAACAAAATTGTATTTTTTGGACAATACACGAATTTAAATTAGGTTGGATTGCCCCTGTACAGTGGTCCTGTCGACTACGAACCTGAGGGCCGTGATTTCCATACGCAGTGACCGCAAAATGTATTTCCGCTCCTTCAAAAACATTTCTGCAAACATTAAAACGAGGAGGGTGGAGATTATTTGGAAAGGATTATCAATTACATATATAACAATACCCAATTATCCATTTAGGTTTCCGGCCGAATGGTTTTCGTATAATGCGGGAAATGCCACTGCGCATGCTCAGACGTTTAGATTTCTCATAAATTTGGACACCAAGAATTCCATTCGTACGGCTCTTCGAACAGAATCTTGATTTCCGCGTGAAATTCTGTTTCCGGTGACAGATTTCGGCATCAATTCCGATTCCATTCGTAGCGGCCATTTTACATGGGAATTATTCCGTGTGAAATTTGCCTTGTTATGCAATCGGCCCCCTAGACTGCGCATAGGGAGAGTGGTGTGGGATGACGAAGCACAAGCTGCGAGCGGGCGCACAGCTATGAAAAGAGTATTAAATGAACAGGGAGCGCAAGGCTACGCTGAGCCGAGTATAATGCAAGCAAAGGCGCACTCTGCCTTAATGGAAATCGGCTGACATGCATTTTCCAGGGTTTTTCGGAAAAATACAAAAATTCCCTGAGTTTTCCAGAACAAAATATTTCCCTGAGTTTTCCCGGTTTTCAAGGTTTTCCAGGTCGCCGGACACCCTGTGTACGTTCACGGTGGATAATAGTGAAAATGGCGGCTTTGATTCAGCAGGCGAAGGGAGTTGCTTAATTTAGCGATACTTCATGAACAAAACTTTTTTTCGGAAACACTGTAAGCTAAGAGAAATGAGTACGACAACATAAGATTGCCCAAGGAATGTCTATGAAAAAATACTTCCAAATCTGAAATGGCTGCGTTCCTCGCACTGATATTTTTGTACGAGTCCGACCTCACATTCCAGAAGCATTCATGGTGTCTGTACCTCTCAATAAATTTAAATGTTTCTCCCTCCGACAACGTTTTCCTTACGAGCTTTTTGTAATTGCCGGTCTCCGTCATGTTTTTGCTTTCGATGGTTGCAATACACATGGACTGACTGCGTTCAAAATAGAAAAGATTCTACTTTGCTGATAGCTCGAATCCAGGGTCGATCTCGTTTGACCTAGTCCCCTATCCACTCTTACTCGCATCGCAGTTCGTGTTCACACGTGCGAGTCGAGCTTAACAGTCGACTGTCATAGCAGTCAACGTCGACGTGTAAACCCAGCTGTAGAGGCAACTATACATAAAATCCAGCTGGCTGGTTTGTATACGTGGGGATATTCTCCCTTAATCTCCTTCCAAGCTTGTAGTGGATTAGAGTTGGACTTGCGGTCGACTGGAGGGCGGTTTACGAACTGGTGCAGCTCGATTGGCAAAATTCAAACGCTAGTTTTAGCTAGCAAGCTAAAAATCGAAAATCGATCGGCTAGAATCGATTTTGATCAGTTTTTCAAAACAAAAAGTCGACTTCGATTAAATCGAAAATCGGAGTGTGATAATCGATTTTCGATGAAAATCAAAATCGATTTTCCAATCCCTACTCCATTCACTCATTCATTTTGTGATGGCAAATGATTATTACTGGTGACACGAGGCTCAATTTAGCTTATCGTGATGAATGGTAAAATATCCTTTCCAGGGTATCTGGAAATTGCCTTACAGGCAGTCCTGCCATTTAACTATCCCTCTCAATCACACAGCCGGAAACAATATAGCCGTCAGATTTTAGGGAGATACCTCAGTCAGATCTGAACAATTGACGTGCCTAAACCGGTTTTTCCCAGAAGACCTCTTAAGAAAAAAGTTTTGCTGGAAAAAAACTGGTGTCTCTTCTCCGCAGAAGATATACTAACACCCTTTTGTATAAAAAAAAATACTCAAAGTCTTACCAACCTAAACACCAACATCAGATTCAAACCCTAAAAATCTTTCCATTTGCACCACATTCTTCCCAGGCATACAGTCCCTAAAGCATCTCCTTAAAGAATTATTTCCTATCCTTTCGAATAACCCAACAACTACTAATTTATTCCCTAAATGTCCATCCGTTACTTATAAGCGTCCCCCCAACTTATCAAACTTATTCAAGGCCACCAAACCTCTCAACAAATCGGTTATTCACTCCAAAACTCCAGCCACCCCTTGCAACTGGCCTAGATGCAAAACATGCTTAATATTTACCACGAACCGACTCCCGAATAAATTTCTAAATTCTCACCTTCCTTCCGTTTCCACACCCTCCTGTACCACCTCTAACAATGTTTATTAGGGAAGAACTTTTTTATCTCGAGTCGAGTTGTAGTTACTCGCGAGTATCGAGTCGAGTAGTATGAACTATCCCAATTTCCCAACCAGGCAATATAATAATGCATACACCAACATATTCTCGTTTTCCCAATCCCCTAGTGCATTTTCTCTTCTAAACATATGGCCTGATTTAGAAGGGAAAAGGTGATAAGGAATGTTTACTGTAATCGTGACAGAATTAGGAGATGAATTAACATTACTGTGTCTTGAACAGTTCCAACAGGACAATTGAAATTAACTAACCTCTTGTAATTTGTCGAAAGTTTAATTTAATGACTGCATTGGGTTGAAAACTTATGTATCTAAAATTCCTAGGAAGAGCCCAGAGTAGTCGTAGTAATTAAAGATAGACAACAAGCCGACTATCAATAACTAATACAGTCAAGTCCGTCACTACGAGTGTGGTATATAGCGAGAATCTGGCTGTAGTGAGTGATTTTTTACCAATGGTTGGTCTCATGGTAATAACATACGAAGTTGGATGGTTGTAGCGAGTGGTTATTTCTCTCGTATCGCCATAGCGAGTACGATTTTTTGTTTATGTCATCAAGGTCGCATATTTTACAGGCACCTTCTGCTACGAGCGACAAAGTTATTGAAATAGAAATTACTTTGTGGCATCAACTTGAAAAGAAAATGTACCTAATTTGAGATCAGAGTTCCGATTCTCTCTCCACATGCTCCGATGCTCTAGGTACGTTACTTGTCCTATTGATGTGACGATGCATTTCAAAGCTCTCTCTGGCACTGCACAGCATAATTTCAGATTGTGGAAAAATCACGAGGAAGTGCGAAATCTACCTCACCGCTACCACTGGGGTAAGGTTACAATTTGAATCGAATGAAATAACGGCTCCCCTCGATTCATTCGAGCATCGGCCATATTAACCCAGTGTTGGCTTTCACCACACTTCCGAATCATCCATAAAAATTATTACGCAAGTAAACAATGAACATTGAAAACTGATACTGGCAACATTCATTGTTTACGTAAGGCGAAGGAGCAATCTTCTCGCATGAATCCCATATCATTCTCGCAGAATGTGTCCCGTGCTCATAAATTTCTTCTTGTCCAAAAATTAGCGGTGATGTTTTCTCATCCTAAGCAAAAAGGTGGCCAAGGGAGGTGTGAGAGGAATTAGCTGTCAATACTTTTTGAGTCAGCGAGCCTCGGAGCAGCAGGATGTGACCCCCGGATGATCCCTGGTGGTGTCAAAGCCGAAATACGAGCCGAGGGGGAGAAGACACTGTCAGCCTGTACTCATCACAGAATGATTTACCACCGTCCTCCCGAAGCGAACCCGAAAAAAGTATCTGGGGTCAGAAGGGGTGGGGGGAGAGAGCAAAGATAAAGAAGTCGGCTGAATCGGAGGCCCAGGTTGGCCTTTGCGCTACCATCGCAGCAAACTGCCAATGAAGAAGTGCGACCTGCTTCACGCCTTGAGGGGTGTGGATACCATTCAAATCGTCCTAAATAACGGTCTACCTGTGTTGCGGCCGATGTTAGAACTAGTTGGAACCATGGAAGTTGGCTGCTGAGGCTCCCGAAAGGACGCCCCTCTCCCCCCAACTAGTGGAAGCCACCTGAGAAGTTAGGGCGTGGGAAAACAAAGAGTGAAATGTGATACTTTTGGTTCGCGGTCATAACTGATGAGGGACTCCCAGCAGGCAACCCCCCCAAACTCTTTTACCAACTAGTCGTCTTTCGTTCCTCATTCGTTCGTGGCATCTGTTGATTCCCATTTTTGCCGAGTGGTGCGCCCATTTTCATCTACAAGGCCGCCGAGTAGTCATGATAGTTGTCGTGGTGGCCATGTAGAGGACTCTGTTGCGAGTCATAGGAACGACGGTTCATTACCAAGAACGATTCAGTTCATCAATTCACCTTAAAGAGTCATTTGATTAGATTCGTTCGTTCGCGACTGACCCACCTCTAAAAGCAATATTGTAAAATTTTATGTGTGCAATTTAATAAGATTTATAGGTACATATTTTCAAAGAACACTTATTAATTTTATCAAAGACAAAATTTTTCAACTGCTTTGTCAATATTAATTGTTGAAAACAATGATTATCAAAAGTGCAAACTTTATGATCCCTTCAAAATTCAACCCAAAACTTTTGAAAAATGAATATCATAAATCAGATAAATGGTAATCAGACATTGAATACTTACAACCTGAAATAAATAATCTAAATGTTCAGAAAGGTCTTTGAAAACATAAATAAATTGTTTATCACAATTATGCAATGCTATAATTGTAATAGCAATCACTGAATGTATAATGAAATTATGATCACAACTGATTTGTTCACATTTTTGTGTGTTATGCAAGTGTTTTACACGTACTTAGCAAAATTAAACTATTACCCTAATCAAATTCGGATTTTATCAAACAAAAAATATGACAAAATCATGAATCCAAATTCACACGTAGAAATCACGTCAAATTTACAAGTACAAAGAGAGAAAGAGAAAAACTTCGTCTGCGGAAATCATACTTTTTTGATTTTACAGTGATACGTTCCACTCAAAAGTAATTTACAATGTAGGTATATTCAACAAATTATGCTTTCTAATGCATTTAGATTGGAAGCCGTTTTCACATTTTACACTTTAGTGTGACACAGAGTCACACATCATCAAAAACTAATTCCCCAATGATGATGACGCTTATTGAGAGAAGTACTGCAATAACCTGTTGTGGGATTTAGTCCCAACTAATCTTTCATCTATATACAGTTACTGGTGAGGGATGTGATGCCTAAATATTTTATTGGCATGGTCCACAATGGGCTTGAACTTAGAGCATGGGTCACACTATGGGGAACTTTCAAATCATCAATAGGATGGAAAAATTTGAGCAAAATTTGAAATCGGTTACGGGAAAACATGTTTCTGAACATGGTGTCTCCAAGCATTTACTGTTGGACTATTAACTAGAAATGCTGGGCTTTGTAACTATCCCCATATTCAAAATTCAAGCAAGAAATGCTTTCATTTCTTGCCACAGTCGCCGGCTTCCAAAGTCATGCTCTTGAATTCGGGGAGAAGGTCTTGTGTGAGTGGAGATACTGCTTTGCATATCTGTTCATTTCAGTGACCATTATCCTCAGGAGAGTATTGATGAAAAAAAGACGAAAGTACACTATTGGTGCAGAATCATAGAGTGGAATGTGCTTCGAACCTTGAACCTCGGCATGCTGCCGACGCAGTTAAGTCTTCCCCATCTCTTTCACTCCAGTCGTCTTCACTCTTGTCGGTTTCCGATGACGAAGTTTCAGCATCACTAGTGTCTTCTTCCTCCACTGATTCACTTCAATCAGATGAACTTATTTGGAAATCACTATCACTTGATATTTTACAGATCAAATCGTCGATATTTTTTATATTGTATATATTCTTTTCCACACTTCTGTCATCATAGAGAAAAAAAAATTTGGTTTGTATCACACGCAAATTTCGGTAGGAAATAAGAAACCTAGTTCGAATGCGTCTCTTGCTCTCTCCTAAATGCAACTGCTTTCTACGGCATCCTCCACTATTCCCGTCACCGAAAGAGCTTTCATTGTAATTGCTAACCCAAATGCATGACTCAGACCAGATGGCCTTGCTCAGACACTCCAAGTCATAAATAAATCTCCCAAACGGAACCCTCCACTTTGCCCGTCACCGAAATCACTACCTACGTGACTGTTGACCAAAAGGCATGACTAAGACTCTCCGAGTCATAAACAAAGTAGCCACTGGCCTAATCTTTCTGGGTCAGGCCGGTGGCAAATTTGTTTACGCCTGCAGTGTCTCTCATTGTCAGAATCTTTCGCGGCGCAAAAGATTCAAGAGTGGCACCATCTCAGTCATACGAAGGCGGAATATGCACGCCTGAGAAGAAAGCATTCGTATCAAAAACACCACGTATCCAGGACTGATTACCTATCTATTTTTTCCCAGTTTCCCGTAAAATAATGTTGTGGAGATCCTTGTAGAAGATTATACAAAGAGAAAAAGATATTGGGACATAACATGTGTGAATTATGAGTATTTTCCAATGAAAAATGCAGAGAAAAACACTAAGCAAATAAGAGCGTGGTGAAAGTGCCTTTTAACTTAACACTAAGTATTTAAAAGAGATTTAAATTGCCAATTGCATTAAAGAAGTGAATTTGAGTAGCATAAGGTTCGTAGAACATTACGAAGCTAAAATATTTAAAAAAATTACGGCAAGGAATTGTGTTCACTATGAATAAACCAACTCTAAACTTAGCGTCGCTATAGGCGACGCTGGCACTTTTGGGAAGTTTTTGAGAGTCGACTATAGCGATGCTGGCACTTAAAGGTTAAGGGTTAAGTGTGCTACAAGATTAGACAGCAGAGTCTTAGCTGTGCTCATGCAGCCAAGACTGTCAGAAGCTCCTCAACACTGTTGGTCATTGACACTATTGACTCTCCCTCTTAATCCCAATTTCATTTCCCTGTGCCCGTTATGTTTTTCTGCCTTCACTTATTCAATAAATAACAGAGGCATACACTAATATTTTCATTTAGTTACACCAGGACCTACACAGCAATTTATTGTTGAGGATAAATCTTACAACCCAATGAAATGCAAAATAAATGAACTCAAATGCTGGTATTTCCATCATCTCGGTGACCGTCTTTGGAGAGAAGAGATTGATATAATGTTATGGTGACATAGCATTTAACAACATATGTGTCGGCTGAGAGTGAGACATTTTGGAGTCTAGCTCTTTGCCAACAGACTCCAAAATGTTTATTCATTCCATTGGCTATCAGGATTTAACCTCAATGATAACTTCACAAGCCATTTAAGCTCCCTGTTCAGTTGCACAATGCAAGACTAAATTGGCAAAAAGTAATGGTGACAAGAAAAATTGGAAAAGCTTACCAGCGTAGCAATTGGTTTTGTGGCATTGGATACAGGCACCCACTCCTCTCTGCTTGCAAATGTAACACGTCAATTTCCACCTCGCTGGAGGAATAGTCTCAATGCTGTCTATTGGCTCCAGGAACACCTAAACAAAATGAACAACAATATATTTAAAAAATTAAGCAAGAAAATGTCTATCAATCACTGAGATGGAGACAGAGATCAAGCATATAAGAAATTATCAGATTTCACTAAGACTCTCACTTCCTGCCAATCATGCTTTACTTCATAGACAGTTTTACTTCATACTGCACTTGATGGCAAATAAGATGCGCTCTCATTCATAGTGACGTATTCAGGAAAAAATGTTTCTGTCAGTATACATAAAAGCATTGCGATATGAAAACGGCTGGGTATGATTTAGAGAAAAGAATTATCTATTTAAAAACCTTTGATACATGCCGGATACAATATATTGCTCTTTGAGATCATAGAAGCAATCGAGATATGTTTACATATACAGTCAAACCTCTTTAGAACGAACCTTTATAGAAGACAAGTTCTCTATACAACGAAAAAAGTTACGGTCCCGATTTTAAAATGGGTCACAACTTATGTACTAGGGAAACCTCTGTATAACAAAAACCTCTATACAAAAAAAAATTTCTTGGTCCCTAGAATTTCGTTTTAAAGAGGTTTGACTGTATTAGTATCATTGATAATAAAAATAACCACTATATAACAGTGAGAGTATTAACAATCACATCATAATTTGAGTTAACAACAATACTCAGGGTAGCATTGGTCAACTGCAGTAAAATTTGCCACCAGTAGAGTCGGGGATGACTGGCCTGCCTTAGGATTCACCCTTGTATAACTTGATTGCACAAAGATACCTAGGAAGTTAAAAAAAAAAAAGTTCAACCACTTTAATTTTTATCCAATTATAAAATATGCCACAGAATAAAATATGGTGGCTTCATTATTGAAAAAGGAGGCTTCATTATTAGGAGGGCAAGGATAGTGCTACTTGATGGAGGCTTGATCATATTTGGATTGATAAACAACCCATGCAGTGAACTCTTGATTATCCGGGCTAATGATGGGAAGAGGACGCACGGATAATCAGAAAACATGGATAATCTGAACTTTCGCTTTTATTTCTTATCATTTCCATAATATACGTACAAAAACAATGTAATATCATTTGCGCACATAGTCCGTTATTTTAGATTGTTTCATGGACTAATTGTGAGTTTTCTTCACCCCAGCACATATCTTTTTAGCAGCGATAATGCCATTGTATTCATATTCCCACTGCTCCGTATACTGCAGCAAACCATCTACGAAGTTGAGCACCTGGCTGTGACTCATGGGTTCACTGCCCCCCTCAACTTCATCCCCACTACTTCAACTCTCCCCGCTCCCTTTCTCTCCCCCATGTCCGTTCAAGTAAACAATATCGCTATCAGTCAACAGGCTGGAAGTCCGGGTCACTTTCGTCTCTCTCTAGCCATTCTTCTAAGTTCTCCGCATCAACATTTTGGAATCCTTTCATGGTTTTCACTAAACTCCCCAACTCGGAGTCGTGCACTCCAGTTTCTGCAAACCCCTCGAAATCACCTTCGAGGTTAAACAAAAGTTTCTCCTAGATTTCTCTTCTGATATTAATCCCTGCTTTGTTTGGTCATTCATCTCTGGACTTCTTACCAACCTCTGCGTTTGATTGGTAGCAGGGCGTTCTTTGGATTACCTGAGCCAACCTCAACTGTGTTTTGTTCGTTTATAGTCCTGCATGTCATCTTGGACTTTTCTCTCGGCATTTTGGGACTGATTATGTTTACATTTACCAGTGCTTTATTTTGGCTGTCTTGCGGCATCCTTGTAACTTAGGCTTTATTTTGCCCTTGGATTATCATTGGCTTATTCTCCACCGTCCCTTTTGAGACATTCATTGATTCTATGTCCAAAAATACATTAAGAACGTATGTATTTTTCAACAAGAGCATTCCAACGGAAGATTTTTAAGTAATTCTGGAAGAAAATAAGCACAGGGATGAATTTGTAGACAATTTTTCTGAAGATTACTCTATATCCCTGCTTTCCCCAACCTCCCGATCACGTTGCCATAAAAACTCATCGATTTAAATAAATAAAAAAACATTCTGAGTGATGGCTCTGTTTGAAAGAGAGTGAGAGCATATGGAAAGGGTGCAAATTTTCGGCACTGAGGAGGAAGATGCTTCTAGAGCTCAATCTGCTAAACCATCTACGTCGGGCGGGAGCCTCTGCTAAAGAAAAATAATTTCCAGGTTCACCTTCGGAATCTGAAGGTAACTCAAATGAAGATGATTTACTGCCTTGTGTAGGCTTCCACGGGTTGATGGATTTGAAGATACAGGTCTTCGAGGTTCTTGGTCCATCTTCTTCGGATGAAATGTTTTGCCGGCGTTGCAGTCGAAATTCGGCATTGAGTCGACCGCTTCACGACTGCAATGCCGGCGAACCATCGTCTGAAGATGATGGACCAATGCGGAGTAAAACACAGAAGACCTGTGTCTTCACGATTTACCCCCACATTTGAAGAAGAAATTCCCGGAATTCATATGGCACTCTACAGATCTGAATCCAGGAATTCATTGATGCGATCCCCAAGATTCTAGATGCAAGGCAAGTGCTAGCAAAGATTGTGTGATACTAGATTTTTCCGTTAATTGTTTCTTTTGAGTGGATCTCATGAAGTTTATCGTGGAAAAAACCATTAATTATTGTAAATATACCTGCAGGAAAGCTCCGGAGAGTGCGTATTCACGGCTCAAAAGTTGGAAAGATACTGACGATGAACAATGAGGTAAACATAACATTTTCATTGTAAGTAAGGAAAACAATTACGCATTATACGGTGGATTTGAGTGGCAAGAAATGGCCTTACACATGTCTTGCTTGTATTAGATTGCTAAAATCCAAATGTGTTTTTGATTGAATTTTTTAATATGTATGTACCGCAGAAAATATCGACGAAGAGTAAAAAATCACACATGGATAATCCGCAACATGGATAATCCGCACACGGATAATCGGGAGTTCACTGCATTACAAAATGTAAAAAGTAATGAAGAACTGTACTCATCCATAAAACGTTTTGCCAGGACAATTTTACTACTGCAAATATCCACCGTAAGCTTCATTACTCATAGCCCATGTTTTGTTGATTGTTCAAATGTTTCATATATTTAATCTTTTTTCATGAAAAAAAATACTTGGAACTTTAATGAAAAATTTATTTTCATAATGACTGCTACAATGAAAGTTTTAAACATTACATTAGACTCAAATCAACTATTAATAAGAATAATTTAATAATAATAACCAAACTTATGTCTTAGGTAGAGCCGAGGTACTCATTTAAAAACATACAAACTTGAATTCCTAATTTGTTGCCTGTGTGGCGAACTCTCGCCATTGCCTCGGCGAGAACTCATCATCCAATGCCCCAGTGCGGTGCCAGACAGCCCAGCGAGCGGTCATAAGTCTTCTCCCCATGCTGGGCTACTTTTTGCCGAGAACTTTTTGCTGCCAATCAAACAACCATCCACACTTACGGTTTTGTCTCCCTAAGCTTGAATCTGACTTTGCCGCGAGTTTATTTGGAAAATTGTAGTTTCTGACATGCCTCATCCTATTCTGGGATCGGACTTCCTCTCCCACAACAATCTTCTGGTCGACATGAGGAACCGACGCCTACTCGACAGGTTAACTCTCCTCTCGGTCCCCGGCACCGTCAGGTGCACACCCTGTGCAGAAGTCAAAACCTTGTGTACGACTGCAGCTTCACCCTACCATGACCTGCTGATGGAGTTTCCTGACATCAGCTGACCTGTCGGCCTACCACGGGAAGTGAAGCATTCCACGGTCCACCACATCAGAACTACGCCTGGACCCCCAGTCACCAGCCGCCCACGCCGCATGGCACCGGACCGACTACGTGCCGCTTAGGACGAATTTGAGAACCTCATGCACGCCGGCATCGTTCATCGCTTGGAGAGCTCTTGGAGCTCACCGATGCACATGGTGCCTAAGAAATCATCAACCTCAACATCAACGTCAAATCGTGCAGCATTTGAAGCCAGCAAATTTGTGCTCGCCGGAGCTAGGCTGTTGGCCCACCCCCACCCATCAGTGCAACCCTCTCTGTTCACCAACGCCTCGGATCATCAAATAGGAGGGGTAGTATAACAGTGCATTAACGGGAATTTGCAATCACTAGCTTTCTTTTCAAAGAAATTAACGGATCAGCAAAAGCTTTGGGTACCTTACGATCGAGAACTTTACGCCATCTACAAATCTGTCAAATACTTTGCTTTCGTGCTCGAAGAGCATGCTTTCACCATTTTCAGTGATCATAAGCCACTAGTGTATGCATTTCACCACCACGATGACAACTCACCACCTCGCCGCTGCAAGTGGTTGGATTGTGCAGTATTCCACTGATATACAGCAAGTGAGTGGTAAGGACAATGCGGTTGCAGATGCACTCTCGCACTAACGCTGTTACCGCACTGTTAGATCTACAGAAACTAGCTGCACGCCAGTGCGACGACACCGAACTTCAAACCCTACTCTGTGAGACTTCCCCTACCAGGCATGGATGTCACACTCTACTGTGACACATCACAACGTCACGCTACACTTCCGCCTCCAACTCTTCGCCACCTGGCACGGGCACAGCCACCCTGGCGCCAACGCAAGTGTCAAGCTGGTCTCCAAACATTTCGTCTGGCCGCGGATGCTGGGGCTGCCAAGCCTGGGCCCACGCCTGTGTTCCCTGCCAGCGCGCCAAAATTAGCCGTCACGCCCACGCACCCTTTGCTGACAGCTCGATTCGTGCATTCCACATTGATCTCATGGGCCCTCTCCCACTCTCCAATGACATTCGGTACTGTCTTGCTGCAATTGACAGATACAGGAGATGGCTGGAAGCCGTTCCGATTGCGGACATTACAGCTGAAACCATCGCGACTGTGCTCCTCATCTCAGGCTGGATCTTTCGCTTTGGGAGCCCGTAGCGGATCACCATGGACCATGGTCGTCAGTTCGAGGGATACCTTTTCCGGGAGCTCGGTCAGTTGGTCAGATTTCACCAATGCCACACTATGGCGTATCACCCCAGTGCGAATGGTATTGTGGAGTGCGCTCATCGGCAGCTGAAGGCTTCGCTCATGTGCCACGCGGGCACCTCCTGGACAGACCTCCTGGACCCCTTGTCCTGCTTGGTACAAGTCACAAGGACGCCTGCAAGGACGATCTCCAGGCATCCAGCGCTGAATTGGTCTACGGCGAAGGTCTATGACTGCCTGGCAAGTTCCTGGCCAATGCAGAGGAGCCGCCCACCACCTCCAACTTCAAAATGCGCCTCCGACGCATCATGCTGAACCTGCGTCCGCAACCCACCTCCCGCCACTCTAATCCTTCATTCTTTGTATTTACAGATATAAACACTTGTCCTCAGGTTATGGTCTGAGACGACACCATCCGAGGGGCGCTGCAATATACGGGTCCCTTCCCTGTGGTTCATTGCGACCAGAAGACGGTGACAGTCCGGTGCAGTGTCCGTAACGACAGGCTCAGCATAGACCGCGTGAAACCCGCCTATGTGGTTTCCGAGGAAGTCCCGATTGCATCAGCCACGCCATCGCCCACCACGCCCGCAGCTCGCCCTCGGGATCCGACGCTTGCCAGAGACATGTCCGAGATGCCACTGTTGCCACCAGACATCATATGCGGTTTCCTGATTTTTTCCTGGCTGGCACCTGGCATCACTGATCTCAGCAGGCGTGGGTGGTGTGGCGAACTCTCGCTATTGTGGTCAGACAGCCCGGCGTGCGGTCTCAAGTCTTCTCCCCATGCTGGGCTATGCTGTCTACCATTGTATATAATCTTTGCTGACTACAATGTAACAAATCTCATATAAATACACCACACCCGCTGGCCGAAGTCAGTCATTCAGTCCAAGTTGTGCCGAGTGATCGAATCGGTGTGGTGGCATCTATTGTATTTGTGTTAACGCTAAATAAACACTGTACACCAGCATTTGGTGTTGTTATTTCAACTGTGACTCTCACAGCTGCATCTGCAGAAAAGTTACTTTAACATTAAACAAATAGTCATAGCATAGTATTATTCAATAAGAACATATCGATTTTCACTTTCAAAATTCCATCAATCACTGCCTTAAATTGTGTGCAAGAAAGCGGTTGCTTTTACCCCTAAGGCACCCAGAGCTTCTTCCACTAGAGCCATTAGGGAACAAACATGAGAATGACACCTTACTCTAACTAATGAAGGAATCACCCTGTTACTCTCTTTCGCAGTCCCCAAGGTGTAGTTAGAGGTATAGCCAAACTTAGTGGCAATCACCAGAGGAAAACTTGGAAGTCACCGAGGGTGAATCGAGCATTGATGAGAGGGCAGAGGTCATGAAGAGTGCATGGAGGGACCTCTGGAGAAAAACTCTTGGACACTTTATCTCACATCCCTTTCATGCCGTATAATATTATGTGCTTCACTAGTGAGTGCCACCTAATTTTGCAATGCATATACCCCACCATTTCTTCATACTCACCTTCTAAGTTTAGTGAGCACCATGGCTCAATATGGCACTCTAGTGCTCATATACAGTCTATTTTTTTACAACAGTAAATTTTCCCGAATTCCATAAGACATTCCAAGAATTTTAATAATTCCTATCCCTTTCAAAGCTCCCTTCTAGCACAGACCCTAAGAGTAACAATGGCAAGGGAGGAAAGGGCAGTATACTCACTGTGTTGGCAAAGCGAACTTCGGGAATCCATAGAGCACAAACAACATGGGCCCAATGACCTTGATCCGTTTGTTTGAAAGCCCCTCCGTTGTTTGGACACAAAACACAATCAACTGCCCTGGACGGTGACTGCAGGCACCGACGACACCACCACTGACCTTCAGGAATGTATGGCACTCCGTAGCAATCCTTTGAAGACAAAAAAATAGGATTTTCATCAACTCTGCTTTACCAGTCATCCAAGGGCAAACATTCTAAGGGAGACTGCCCTTAACATTCAAATTATAGAGCCATAATAAGCTCATTTTATTTTTCCAACACTCGAAACTTTCATTCAAAGCACATAGCAGTTTTTTGACTTTTTACATAAGATTTTTTATCGGCTCTTAAAAATATTTCTTTGTGTTCCACACCAGCCAGCTACGTAAAAGACAGAGGCATGAGGGGGCATTGCCTTCGTGCCCAGAGGATGATAGCAGAGGCAGCCCTCAATTAAAGGAAGAGACAAATTTAATCACTGGAGGTCCATCACTACTTGATTGGTTATTTGGGGAGGTGGCCAACAGTTGAGGTCATTAGTGCCATAGAGGACACGAGGGCAGGTTGGTGAGGAAAGGAAGATTTGCGGAGAGGAGGAAGAGTGCGGAAAAACCAGGCAATCAGCATTAGCCTGCTCCTAATGAAAGGTACCAAGGGGACCAAAGTTTAATACTCCATCTGACAGATGGAGTCTTAAGTACTGTTAAAGTGCTCTCCGCATGACACCCAAGTAGGGACCAAGAATCCACTGAGAAATCCACTCCATCACTGCCGAGATACAAACCTGGGCCCTCAAGTCAGTACTCTTTGGCACCACACCAACCCACAATTATCCTCCATAATTATTAACTTTTAGTTTGCATATATCAGCAAAATCTGAAACATGCATAAATATCACACAGTTTAGGAGAAGGGAAGATTCCTCAGTGTTGGCCAAACATTTCGGAGGAAGTCAGTCCCGATCTGGCTCCACATCCAAAATTAAAAAAGTTAACCATCTACATTAGTGAAGCTAAAAATAATTATGAGAAACATAGTAATGCATAATCAAATTTCTATTTGGAGTGGGGTGATCAGATCAAAATTCTCAAAAGCAGGACATTTGAAGGAAAAAAAGCAGGACATTTTGAAAAGCCTGACAACACATTAAATTCCTTTTCACTTGTATATCATGTGGCCAAAATGTCAATACAGGCTAAGAGTAAACAAAAATGCATCGCACTGAATATCAGATAATGTTAATTTTTTTTATGTCCTCCATGAAAAATGTTGTAACTTTGTTACATCAAGTTCAACATATTTTGTAAGTCAAAAATTTTTTTTGCCAGATGTGTCTAATAACGATTCTTTGAATTATTTAGTAATGCCAGTCTAATTGCAGTCCTCCCTTCGATCTTTTCCCTGCCCTGCGTGTTCTCGCATAACAAAAAAAGCACGTGCCATCGCATGTTAAATCAATGATACGTAAACTAGAGCAGGAAGCGGAAATTGATCCAAATGCCAGTCAAGCCAGACTCTGTTGCGAGCGTTGTGGCTGTTAACCTGAAGCTGGACCGAAACTTGTCTTTTTACAAGCAGCAAAATTCCCATTAAAATACATATTTTCATTTAAAGACAGGAACAAAATAATACTGTTCCACTCGGATATTATCTTATATGCTGTATTTCAGCGTTTGGTGCATAATGTTTTTGAAAGGCAGAAAGCGGACAATTTGGCTCAATCGAAAAAAGCCGGCTGGGTGCTTACATACTAATAAAAATGCAGGACATGTCCGGCAAAATCCGGACGCCTGGTCACCCTAATTTGGCGGCAATTTCTGATGATTCACAGTTAGATCTGTGTTCATCATATCAATATCCGTTATAAATGGGATTGGTTTTCTCGAGGTAAGGTCGGAAAAATAAACCACTGCTATTCTTCACCTATATGAAGAAGGTGTACAAGGTACACGCAAAGAATAGCAGTTGTTTATTTTCCGACCTTACCTCAAGGAGGTTCCGTCGTGACTGTGTGAGTCAAAACAACAAATACTAAATTCCACATTTTTTTATATTTTGTCCCAAAAATCCTGCTCTCGCTGATGACATGCGTTACCCAAATAGAAACCCAAAAGTAAAGTATAAAAAATGCAGATTATTATTCCACGAATGTATTTTAAATGATCACTTTTTTTTGCCATAGGAGCCAACTGCAGCGCTATTTCCTACAAATTACCGCATATTGACTTCAATTACGGAAGTAATTCTTCAATAACTAGAATAAATAAGGTGGTAAGATGCCTGTATTTTATTGGAATTAAATTTCTCTGGATTATTTCCTTCATATAAATAGTTTTCCACGAAAATGGCATTTGTATTTCATGATAAAATACTATTTTTCCCCGTGTTTCTCTCATACTCCCATTGAACACACAATGTAACTTCAAGTTCAATTGTAGAATAAAATAGCGTGGAAAGGTATTATTTTGTTGTTCATATCGGATAGAGGAGAAGGTTTTTCAACAAGAAGACAGAATATGAATAAAATTACATTTAATTGTCATTTTACAGTGGAACCACCTTAAGAAAACTCATCCCATTTACAATGGACAATGATATGATGAACACAGATCTGAACAACATAAGAGGGGACATGCTGATCAAGGAGGAGATGAATGAAGACACAACGACAAGAGGCACGACACCTTCTTCTCCGTACAGGTGGAGAATAGCAGTGGCAGTTATCTTTCCGACCTTACCTCGAGAGAAAACTCATGTGATTCACAGTTAGCCCAAGAGTGGTGGTTGTGAAAGCACAAATATTATTTAAATCAACAAGTTGAAAAAGTTGCAACATACAATTAGTTTCTCGCTCGCTGATTGCCTTAGTGGGTGACTAACCTGATGAACAGCCAAATTACACATATCACAGAATAGGATGACATTGCTGTTCTGACACTCGCCATCCATACAAATGCAGCACACAGCATCATCGTCAATCACTGCACCTGCATCTTTTCCATTTGTCTGCATCTGAAATGGACGGGACACGTCCTGCGACACAATATGATTGCTTTCCTGCTGAGTTAATTAGCTCAAATCCATTTCCAAAATTACAAATTTGTATCAATAGTTATGGGAACTGCCTTAATAACTTGTCATTTTCCAGCTAATACCATTACCTCATACAATGAGGAGTCTTATTAGTTATTAAATATTCTTATTTATAAATTTAGTCTAATTAGATAGAGACACTATTTCATTCTAGCACAACCAGAGATGGGAAAATTACCGTAATTTGACATCCGAGGTGAACTACGGTAATTTTCGAAAATCACCATAATTTTCCAGTATTTTTTAGTTTTAAGCATTTAAAACAAACTATGTTTAAATAAGAAAGCCAATAGCAATAGGATGGTAATAATGATGTTTAAACCATACCTAATGCAACATTAATCTATTATGTTTAAAATTGTAAAGAGAAATACAGCAGCAACATGCCATCCGGCTTTCTTTTGTCCAAGTATGAGAAATTTGCAAGAAGAATATTCTAATGCATTACTCTTACAATGTTATAATTAAGTAAAATATTCCAAAAATGAGTTGTACATGTGCCTCAATTAATAATTAAACACATAGAAAATGTGGACTTGGCTTAAAAGAACATGAGGGGAATTTATCCGTATGAGAAATTAGCTCAAACATAAGAGAATTATCTGGAAAATTACCGAAAATTATGATAATTTTCAAGGGGCGTGGTAAATTACACAAAATACCACGGTAATTTTTCAGAGTGGCGGCCATCACTAAGCACAACAGATGAAACATTGCAGGCAGTTGAATTGCATTTTCAGTCCTATTCTGGAATATATATGTATTAGGTGCTTTATACGAGGATATAGAGAATTACGTAGCTACATATTACCTCATGAAAAAAATCCACCTGAGCCAGGGATCGAACCACAGACCTTTGCCTTACTGGGCCAATGCACAGACCACTGCACTGGCTTCTGTGGCAATTTCAGCATGATTTAATGGAACTCACCGTCCTGCCCTTAGGGTATATTAAAGACGACAATGATGTAAGGGAACAAGGGCTCCACAGAAGCCCCTTCCATGAGGCTATATTATTTTGATCCCTAAGATTTCAGCTGAAATTGCCAAGAGAAGCAGAAAGTCTGCACAGGTCTATGCATTGGCTCAGCAATCCAAAGGTTCGATTCCCGGTCCAGCAGCAGAAGCTGATTTTAATAACTTTGATAGTACATTATGGAAGTCCAGACTTATTATCCCATTTCCTTATCTAAAGTTATACCATGAAATAAAAAAAACAAAGGTTAAAAATTGCCAAAGATGTTAGCGCCAGCATGGTAAAGTGCCTTCAATAACTAACCAATGATAACAGCACTCACAAGACAAAAAGTTTTTCACATTCAAAATAGCCACAGCAAACATTGATTGAGCCAGGCTGCAAAAAAAAGTGATTCCTTTCTGCAGAATGAATAAAACGGCTTGAAGACAATCTCACAAATAAAATATGAAAAAAAAATAATCACATCAATCTAGAGGGTATAATAGAAATTCCTTACGTCAAATACTTCCCATTGATTAATTAAGTTGCAAAATTGATATGCATTAATTACTAAAGCTTCAGCTTCAACCTGCTTTTTTGCTCCAATATGGCACAAATGAAATTCAATAATAATAATATTTTAATGCATCGACATGAGTCTATTACCCAATTAGGCATATCATAAATTCGACAGTCGGGCGATATATGGTGGAACAGCATTTTAGTACTTAAATAAAACTACAGTAATTGTACTGTCCACTTAATTTTTTAAATGTAAATAATACACAACACGTGTTTCAACGTTCCTTAGGGCGTCATCATCAGGTCTGCACACGTTATGCCTCCAATGGGAATATTTATACAAAGGAGCAAAGGAAAGAGGGATTCTTGACAAAACAAGGAGGTAGTCAAGAATCCCCCCCCCTCTTTCCTTTGCTCCTTTGTATAAATATTCCCATTGGAGGCATAACGTGTGCAGACCTGATGATGACGCCCTAAGGAACGTTGAAACACGTGTTGTGTATTATTTACATTAAAATTTAAGTGGACAGTACAATTACTGTAGTTTTATTTAAGTACTAGGCATATCATAATAAAGTAAAATATGAAATAACAACTGACACAATGACCAGGGCCGTCTTTTGGGAACGAGAGGCCCATGGGCCCGAGATAGTTGTGTGTGGCCCAAGGTAGCGTAAACACAATTCATTTCTAATAATTACATAAGGTACGCGATTGAATTATTTTTTAGAATGCTAAGTCAAATAATAATTCAATACTATTGGTAAAATTCTTTTCATCATTCATACTCACAACAACAACTTTATTTTCTGGCCTTAAGCTTGTAAGTAATTTTTACCATCTATGAGTTGACGTGGAAAAAAGTTGTAAGTTTTCTGGACTAAATAAAAATGAGGTAGCTTGTGAAACGCTCTCAGTGGTTTTCGCACCTACTAGGTTCAAAGTATAAAAGAAGAATCAAAATTCAGAGCTTTTTTTCAAGTCTCAAAATTAAGTTTGGTACTTTTTGACTGGGGTGGTTGATACCTCGTGGCCCCTTAGTACCCCGATGCCCTTGGGCCCAGTCCTTAAGACGGCACTGACAATGACCTACGTCCTAAGAGGAGAAAAATCCACCTTGGTGGGAATCGAACCCACAACCTCCAGATTAACAGATGAGAACATTACCTTCCTGCCACCAAGGTCAGTCATAGTGCAAAACATTTAGCAATTTTTGAAAGCACTATGCCATTACACAAAAGTACATTTAAGACCAGGAAATATTTCGATTGCATCTGATTCAATCTTCAAGGAATGAGACCAGTGAAACCACACTTAAAAAAAAAACATTACATTAGACAGCTTTTCGCAAACGTTTTATGGAGCATCTTTTAACTAGAATTTCAACTTGTGTATCAATAATTAAAAAAATATGACGAGTTGAATTTCTCTGACATGGAGTTGTAAAATACTTGCATTTAAAACTTACCACTTCAAAGTAAGACTCCTTTTCAAATCTATCCATTAAAAGTTCAAACGTTTCCATGGAGACAGGAGACAAGGAGCTAGCTTCCCGCTGACCATTGATAATGTTGAGCCAAGCGACATCTTCTTCATCCATGTCATACTCTACTTCGGCATCCAACTCATCTGGTGAACGCTCAATAAACCTTTTGAGAGAAAAGAAGAACAAAAACAAATTCAAAAATGTGGTTCAACAGTACTGGGTGTCCAAACAAATCTAGGGCAGAAACTCCTCGAGATACGCACTAGCAGAGTTGCCAGGCTAACTTCGGCTAGTTTCTGGAGCAAGATTTATAAATGTTGTAGGGAAGGTATTATTTCTCCCTCAGTGTTTTCTTAATTATGGTGTCAAAAAATCAATTAATTCCAGAAAGTTTAAAGTAATTCAACCATCATGAACATTGTCTGCAGTGGGAATGAAATAAATTAGCAGTTTTCCAATATTTTATGTTAAATATAGCTTTATTTTGACCGGTTTTGATGTATTTACATCATTGTCAAGTACGGTTCTTATACTTGACCACATTGTTGACAATGATGAAAATACATCAAAACCGGTCAAAATAAATCTATAATTAACATAAAAAAGTGGAAAACTGCTAATTTATTTCATTCCTAAAGAATCCATTCCACCACATCTGTCCTTAGGCAACTTTATTGTCCCCAGTAGTACGAATGAAGTTTCACCTTTAACCTGATCTCAAGAAAACACTGAATTTCGAGTGTACCTCCAGAAATAAAAATGATAAATCACCAGTATTTCACCAATTTTAAACATTTTCAATTAAATAATTTATATATGCTGGCTGTTGAATTATGAAATTATTCATTCATTATGATATACAATTAAAAGATTAAAAATTTAACCCAACAGTGTATGGGGCACTTTTGTACTCAAAGGTTAATTTCAGGGCAGTATTCACTTCCTGAGGAATTAAAATATCTTTCATAAGTAGCAGCCATGCAAATGATAATGCGCATGGAAAAAAGCATCAAATAACCAACCAATTATAAGGCACCTGACAACCTACAAAGTTCTATAGAGATATAGCCTGGGGTCAAAATAATATTCTCCGTGTCGTAATGAAACTCACTTCATCTGAAATTTTCAAGTAATAATAAGCCTTAAGAGTGTCCCTGACACAGCTCTCCCCACCTAGCCCCTCCTCCGTCACCTGTGTGACACATGGTGGCAGTCCATGGTTTTCTTAAGTCTACAGCAAGGCATATCAATACATCTAGACTATTTCTGGTTTGATAGCCATTTACTCCACTCCTGGTGTGACAGCTTTTGCCTCAGTTTGGACCATGACTTCTTGAAAATATGAATTCATGAGCCAATATTTCTTCCCCGTTTGGCAGATGCCAAAATCCTCATCTTGTCTCTACAAATGAAACTTTCAATTCAAAAATATTTTCTCAATTATTAAGCGAGTTTATTTTTAGGGATAGGTTGAAATGAGACAAATAAAGTAGCCCTAATAGATGTAATAGAACTATCCAATCTCAATTGGCACAAGTAACATTAATTTTTAAATTCTAAAAATCGACCATGAATCACACGGTGCAAGGTGCTGTGCTCATCTACTTTCAAGTTCTCTCCCCCCTCCTCCCCGTGTTTCTCTGACTGCTGCTGCCTTGATATGTGTTGTCACGAGGTCGCTATTCAACCCGCGAGAAGGTTAAAATGTAAGCAATTTGATGGTATGGTAGACTTGCAGCATTGTAGAGGCAATGGTTCAGTTATATTGAGTCAAAGTAGAAGCTTGGGGTATAAGAAACTCCCTGTGTGGCCTTCCTCATGCTAAACTCTGTAGTATTGTTGCAGCGATGTTGACGAGTAAAAAACGTAAACAGGCACATTATAACAGCTACGTTACTTTGAGTGAACCCCCCTCACCTCCCACTCGTTACCCGCAGTAGGTTTTTAGGCGACCCCCTCCTCCCCCTTAATTTGGTAACGTAGTTTATATGCACGGCCCCTTGCCCCTGTAAGTTCTTTAAACGCCGGGGTGACTCTGACAGACGGATACATACGCACTTCAATTGCACTGAATATTTCACACACTTCTATTTACCTCAATTTACCATTTTCAGATATTAGCTTGTTTATATTTACTTGACGGCATGTTATCGAAACTATGTTTGGACACACACAAGTACCTTCCCTTCTAAGCATTGGGAGGTGGTGTACAGGAGCATACTGAGGGAGGGTATGACTTAGGGACAAAGGACTGATTTCCTGGGGAGTGGCAGTAATTTACATAATTAAGGGGGGAAATGGTATACATTCCAACATGCATGTAAAATATTTACCTTATGTAGGAGTTAGGCCTCTCTGGGGCATCTGGAATGTCATAATTCTCGATGCACCTGAAGGACGGCTCAGGTAATTTGCCTCCCCTGTCGTCACCAACCGATGAGGACATAGATTGTGGGACCATTATCGAAGAAATGCCTCCCATGCTCCCGAGCGAAGAGCACGACAACTTCATCGCTGAATCTAACCTCCCACAATCTGCCAGGCCAGCAGCTACAGATCTGTCAAATTCCTCCTGGAGAATAAGAAAAAATCCGAAGTTTTTTCTACAGATTTTTCTGAGACTATTCACTATGAAAAATCATTCAGCATTTCTAAATGGCTGAAAAATAGAGAAGGGAAAGAAGAGGAAGGCAATGAAAAAGGGAGCCAATAACATTAACAACTGATGGATCCCATTTGCACAAAAAATTTGAAGCAAGGAATGTAAGCTCTCACACATTCATAGTGAGAGGATCAACCGCGATATCCTTTCCATTCAACAATTGTTATAACCATGATATATTTGCTCCAACAACTATCTCCATATGACAAATAGGTCAACATTTCATGCCATAATTTCCCTCATTCATCAAGTTGGTTTTTTTCACCTTAAAACAAATGGGATCAAGACATGATAACAAGACATTCAATAAGTATTTAAACTTGCTATAATAACTTAATGATCTCAAAGGAAACAGCATAAAATTTCTCCACGCATCACCTAAACTTAAAACCACTTTCAACTCACACCCCATTGATCAAAGTAGGGATGTAAGGTATTTATCAATATACTGGTATATTTTTGCCGAAATATTGATATATACTGGTATATTCGGTGTAATTTTCTAAACACCGATATCCCATATATTGCTCAAAATGAAAATTTTCATGCCGAAGTTCAGAAATTAAGGAAGGGAAATGATTTTAGAGAGTGGGGTAGTTGAAAATTCTCCAAAGCAAAGGAAAATGGGAAGTAAACTTTCATGGTTTTTACCATTTTACTGATACGAAATTTATAAAAAGGTATGCTGAACTCTTTTTACCTTGGTTTTGAATTCTCTGAATGAAGTGCTTCTCTTCTGTAAAGCACTGTGCCTTAAAAATAGGCCATGAGACGACGGCCTTGATTTGAACCGGATGTTAATTTTCTTTATAGAATTCAATCCGAATTTGGTGGAACAAACTTAATGCTCCCAAATCTAATAATTTAAAAAAATTATCACATCATCAGCCAAGCTAAGAATGTGTCAAGCCATAACCACACTCCTGAGATATTGCAGCAATGCTTGGCATATTTTAATTCCGAATACTTTGTTGAGACCTGTGCACTATATATCTTTACCTTGATAACATCTAATGTATGTAAGTATTCATAATCTGTTATAATACGATGATGAAGTTGTTTTAGAGTTTGCAGTATATCAGATTTTAAAATATCTGATTCCGATATATAAGTATACTTTTAAAGACCACACATCCCTGGTTCAAAGCAACCTTTGCTGAAGCAGCAATAGAATAGAATAACTTTTTAAACAATAGACCAAATTTACATTTGTATAGGTTTCGCAAATGAAAAAATACATAATAACAACAGAAGAGACATCTGTGGAACATTATGTTGGCTCCTTAGTGAGGACTATAGGTCAAATTTTACAGATATAAAAAAATTTTCACACAGAATCAGAACAGTTTCAAGAAGAAAGGAAATTTTAATTTTTTAGGCATTTTTTTACACACACTATCATTCTGTATACTCTTGAATATGTCATGTAAAAGGTATTTTTCACGGCCTCCAGCCTAAAATCTAACTTACTAGCCCAAATGAAAGAATTTATTCTACTTCTAGCAATCAGGACCTAACTTGTTATCCAACAGCTTTTTTTCAATTTTGATTATATTTTTGTAACCAACCTTTTATATGGCACACAAAGGTTTTTCTTCAACTGATAGGAATGGTACCAAATCATTATTTTCCACAATCAATCGATGATTTATGCCATGATAATAAATGTTATGAAAAACATTCACTTGGAGAATGCAAAAGTCAGCAATTTACTTACTCTAACCATAGATTTACTTAACTAGAAAGTTATTTGAAATCTTTTTACCTAAATTAAGCAGTTTAAGAAGTTTTTGTGTTTGGATGTAGATTTTTCATTTGCTAGATGTAAAGTTAACAGAGGAAATTGAGTGTAAGTCAGATAATTTCTTCAGTGTATTCAATTTACCAAGGGAGACATGAGCAGGACGCAAGATGGGCCCTGCCAAAATTGAGAGGATCATGAAAAGCTTAAACTCAATCAGGGATAATAAGCAAAATACAAAAAATGAAAGGAACTGTGAGGAAATATGGTTAGACAGAAAAAAGATAAGAATTATAGAGCAATGAAGATGATTGATAAAGGAAGAACAACATGAGTTACAACCAGGTCGTTCCACCGTAACCAATCTTCTCTCTTATCAAGAGTATATAATTAATGCTATGTTTCAAGGTTATCAGCTTGATTCCATTTACACAGGTTATCCTAAAGCTTTTGATAAAATCAACCATGATATCCTACTAGCTAAGTTAAATGCATATGGCATTAATGGTCAACTTTTTTCATGGATAGAGAGCTATCTCTGTGACAGAAAAATGTTCCTTAAAGTGAATGGTGTCCTATCCTCTATCTTCATAGCTACTTCTGGTGTACCACAAGGGTCACACTTTGAACCTCTTCTTTTCAAGAATGATCACAGGCTTTCCCGGCGTATAGAATTGTGGAAGGTTACTCGGGATTTCCACCGGGTCAGGTTCTCCAACTCCATCTCGGCCGACGTTTCGATGAATGAGTTGTCCATCGTCATCAGGGCATGTCGAATCTTGAAAATGGTCCTCCTTAAAAACGGATGACGGCGGTATCACCCGGGACAGGAGTTATGTGATTGGTCGAGAAATTCCCGCCATTATCCTCGTTCCTCATAATGAGCTTCGTCATCTAAAGAAGACTTTTCTGCAAAATGGTTATAGCGGCAACGACATATCTAAGGCCCTAAAAAGGGCCTTTACAACACAAGACGTAACGACTGGGGAAGAACGCCAGAAGCCGATTGCCAGGGCTGGCATTCCGTTCATATCCACCGTTTCAGGAAAAATCGCCAGAATCCTCCAGAGGCATGGAATTGAAGCCTATTTTCGCCCGCCGCCTAAACTAAGAGGCCAACTCATGACGGCCAGGGACCCTTGTGGACTTCAGACTCCGGGTATCTAACAGATACCATGCACATGCGGCCTGGTGTACGTGGGAGAGACAGGGAGGACCATCGAAACAAGATTAAAAGAACACCAAAGACATTTCAGACTCGGGCAGCCTGAAAAATCGGCCGTGGCCAACCACAGCATTTCCTCCGACCACGCCATCTGTTGGGAGAAGACCAAGGTCCTTTGTCGGATAGACAAATTTTGGGAAAGACTGGCAAAGGAGGCCATTGAAATTCGTCTCAACACCACCATGAACCGTGACACTGGCTACACACTGAGCGCCTCATGGAAACCGGTGCTGAGGAGCATTCGTGAGGAACGAGGAAAATGGCGGGAATTTCTCAACCAATCACATAACTCCTGCCCCGGGTGATACCGCCGTCATCCGTATATAAGGAGGACCATTTTCAAGATTCGACATGCCCTGATGACAATGGACAACTTGTTCATCGAAACGTCGGCCGAGATGGAGTTGGAGAACCTGACCCGGTGGAAATCCCGAGTAACCTTCCACAACTCTTCTTTTCATATTATACATCAATGATATTAGTGTTTCCTTACATCCATTCAGGTACTTACTGCATGCTGATGATTTAAAAATTTATGGCATAATTCAGTCCCTTGAGGATTGTAATAAATTGCAGACTAATCTGCATAAATTTGAAATGTGGTGTAGTGATAGTCTTATGGTATTAAATACAAAAAAATGTAATGTAATAACCTTTCATCAAATTAGGTCTCCAATTGTATTTGACTACCGTTTAGATAATACTTCTATCTGTAGGGTTATCAAAATACGTGACTTGGGTTTAATATTTGATTCATAATTGACATTTCCACACCACATTCAATCAATAAGTACTTTTAAGGCTACAAAAACAACGGTTTTTGTACACATCGAATCTCCAGACTTTAACAACATTTATAGGATATTGTATTTTGTACATTAATCCCTCCAATTCCAGAGTACGCCTCCACTGTATGGTCTCCATATTATAAGTTACACATCAAAGCTATTGAAAATGTTCAACTTAGATTTATTAGGCTAGTGTCATATAAATTTAATCTCCATCCTGTTACCTATGATCTAATGTCCTTTCTAAATTTGTTTCCTTTAGCTACCCGTCGTTTACAATTAGACATCACTTTCTTACATCGCCTGATACACGGTGACATTAATTCAAGCCATCTGCTGGCGTTGATCTCATTCCATGTCCCTAATGTGAATACTAGAAAATCATTCATGTTTTCATTACCTAATACAGTTAATAACTATACTTTTAACTCAAATTTGATTAGGACAATGCGCAACATTAATTACAAATGCAGTCACATAGATCTGTTCAATATTAAGCCGGCAAATTTGAAAAGAAAATTGTCTTTGTATCTACACAAAACCTGAATATTTTACTTTGAATATCTATATTAATTTTCATGCAATATTTTTTACATTCCATTTATACTTCTCTGTATTAAAATTCATGGGTAATATTTTTATTTGTGAATGAACCTTTATATTTGAATATATGTATAACAATTCCGTTTCACTTGTTTATATATACCTATATTGAAATTATGTATAGCATTCCTATGTAATTTGTGTATCTACATGAAAATCTATATGTATCATTTCCATTGTGGACAAAAATTTACTTTGTAAATGGGTTTTTTACCCGTCAATAAATTTATTATTATCATTATTATGGAGAAAGCCATTGACTAGCTCCAAAAATGCATACAATATGGAAAGAGACAGAGACTGTTCCAGTGAGTTCATACCAATCAGAGAAAAAATATGAGCAGATCGTACGACAAATGAAGAAATTTGGCATGGCAGTGTAAGAAAGGTAGTTGGTGGAAGAGACATAAACAAGAGAAAAAGAGAAGAAATTACTACAAACAACAGGATTGTGCTGCCTGTGATTGGTGGAAGTCAGCTGAGCAGGAAATTAGGGATAAAAGAAATTAAATGAGAGTAATCCAGCAAGAAAGACTAATATGTGTTACTTTCTTCCGATCCATGAGAACCAAGCAGCACATGCATCATGTGCAGTTTATGCAGAAATTTGAAGACATTCAGAATATAAAAAAGGTTTTTAAACGGTATCAATGCCTAGCCATATTCAATTCCATTAATACAAAAGCAACAGTATATGGGGCTTAGTGAAATACTCTAGCCAAGGGTGAACTTTGAAAGCAAGTCTTGGATGTTCCTTCCAGTTGAATAAAATCCATATAAAACAGAGACTACTTGCATGCATAGTCATTATAAAACCTTTTACACCTTTAGCACTACAGTCCTAGATTATATAACAAACCTTTGACATGATTTCTAAGGTATCACATATGTTAATCCTCTGGATTCTTCCTCCCACATCAATCTCAACCATCTTCTGCGCCTCGGCGTAGGTGAGGCCTTCACGGACCGGCGAGCCACCAACATCGGGTGTAGTGGGAAACTTCGGTCGATGAGCTCCATCAGCTCGAGGAGTTTTACTCTTCTTCCTAGCAGGAGCTGAAAGCCCCAAGAAAAAATTGTCCCAGGTGTTAAACGTCACTAAAAATATCACTATCATGGGAAACTACCCAGACTAGGCCATACAGGAAACTCTATCAGCCACCTGCAGCACTATGACATGACAGGAAGTTACCTGAATTTGGAGGGGGGTTGGACTGTTCTCCATCATGGTTAAAATTATAAAGGTGGTATTGAAGACCACAAATACTTTTATACACTTTGTCGCAAGTTTGGACTGGGCAATCATAAGGTGGCTTTGATTGCCTCAGTTTCTTACAAAACTGGTAAATATCAAAATCTAATCCCATCGTTTTCTCAAATACACCTAATGTGCATTCGTAATAAAGTAAAGACTAATACAGTAAAATAAATAAAATCATGAGGTAAAGTAAAAATAAAATAAGGGCTGCCTTCACTTACACATCTCCTAAATACTGAAGAAACACGATATTGTCCAAGACACCACATCCACCACTTAACATTACATTAAGTCAAAACAAAAACAAAACATCACACACGCAGTAAATCAATGACAAACGGGCACATGCCAGCACATTAGGCGAGTTTCAAATTTACACGGATGGAAACTTCGAAAAGCGCACAGTCCCATATCTAAATTCCACCAATTCCACTTGTATGCACTTAAATTCGGTAACTCTTGTTATGGCTACACCGCTCTCTACAGATGCGGATCGACTCAAAAAGAAAGACAACTGAAATTCGTTACACTGTTGCCAAAAAAGATCGATTTCACCCTGCGCAATGAAACGGTTAGGAAAGTTTTGAAAGTGTTCAACGCGATAGCTTCTTACTATTATGGGAATTAAATCTTAAATCAAAACATTGCAGTGTGTTGAATTGGTCGAAGATTTCCCAATTTAATTCCATTTGCTTTTTCGATTCATTTTCTAAAAGAGCTGTATCCGCAGTCGAGTTGTGAATTTCAAATATTTTAGTCCATTAATATTTTAGGTGGTGATCGCTAAATAATTCGCGCTGATTAATAATTTAGTTAGCAATTCATTAGATCTTGTTTCGCCCAAGGATTAGTGTAATAGTGATTTAATATCTAACGTTGCCGGTGTCCAGAATGCGCACTTTTGGAAGAAGTAGAATAATGTGTGTGTTAAATATGTGTAATCGAGAGAGGTGCCTCTTAAACTACAGAAAAATGGGAACATTATGTAATGATGATGAGCTCTACCCCAAATTTTATGTGGAAGAAGCATCCCTATATGTTCACTGGCCTTATTGTAAAAAGAGGTGCCATTTCTGTAATTTTAATAAATATCTTGATCTTAACGTTAACCACGAAAGGATGCGTTCCTGCTTGGTCAGGGAGGTGACGACTCTTTTAAAAGAGACAGGAGTCAAGCGGATCAATTCTTTGTTTTTTGGAGGTGGAACCCCAAACCTAGCAGAACCAGAAACGATTGAGGTAGAGAAGATAATAGTCCTTCGAAACTTTGTATAACAACCTTACTAGTATAACCTTACATCCTTGGGAATCATTTTTATAGGCCGTTCTAAAAGCAGTGTTGGATACTACTGAGTTGATTACTGGGGCGGAAGTGACAATGGAAACTAACCCAGTTGGCAATAGTTCGAGTAAACTTGAAGATTTCAAAGCAGCCGGGATCAACAGAGTTTCAGTTGGAGTACAAGTAAATGACCACTCCTTTATGATAATCTCGTAATATTTAGAGTGAAGGTCTTGGTTTAAGTACTTACCTTGGTTTGGTTTTACATTTAGGCCTTGGATGACAATAGCTTGAAACTACTCGGAAGAGAACACACTGTTAAAGAGGCCTTTAAGACCTTAGAAATTGCTAAAAGGCTTTTCCCTCATCGTACGTCTGTGGATGTTCTATATGGCTTACCTGGTCAGACACTAGACGCCTGGTTTGACACTCTCGGCCAGCTAATTCCTCTCTTAGATGACCACGTATCTGTTTACCAATTAACTTTAGAGAGAGGAACAAAATTGTTTAAAATGTGCGAAGAGGGAAGAGTAGCTACTCCAGAAGAGGATGTGCTGGCTGATATGTATGACCTAACATTGGAGAAACTTAAATCATGTGGCTTTAATGCTTATGAGATATCCAACTTCTCCAGGAGTTTGGAAAATCAGTCAATCCATAACCGGGCTTATTGGCAAGGGAAGCAGTACATTGGCATTGGACCTGGTGCTCATAGTAGGTTCGTTCTCCATAAATCAGGGAGTTTGAATCACAATTCAGATTTGTTGGTGAGTCAAACTTTGGAGTGAGGAGAGAATACTGATCATGAGATTTTTTTAATCACAGCCAAGTACCTACTGTGATTAAGTTAATGGAAACCTTCGTTATGAAATGCATGCTTCAAGCAGTGGATAAGTAATGGGTGCATTAAGCCAAGCAAGTCATTAGTACTGCTTGGGACTTTCTTTATTACAAAAGTGTCAGTTTTTCCTATGTTCTAACGAGAACATGACTCGCTGAACATGCCCAATGACATACAATGGGCTAAGCCAGTGGTTCTCAACCTTTCTAATGCTGCGACCCTTTAATACTGTTCCTCATGTTGTGGTGACCCTTGGAAATATGAAAGCCATCGTAAATATGTTTTTTCCGATGGTCTTAGGCGACCCCTGTGAAAGGGTCGTTCGACCCCCTAAGGGGTCGCAACCCACCACAGGTTGAGAACCGCTGGGCAAAGCACTCTGGAGTGAAAATAATGAGGTACATATACCAGTGACCATTATATGAGGGGGGCCCAGCCTCCCCCCCCCCCACTCCCCAGCCGCATGGACTAGCCAGTCTTGCCCCCCCCCCCCCCCCAAAGTTATAACCTGTATTCGCCACTGACATATACAGTTTAACCAATACTTCTGCGACTTTGTTCCCAAATGATGTGAAATAGGTTTTTATGTGTATTCTGGCTTGGCATGAGATGGACTAAGCCATAAACCGATACTGGTAAGGCTTGGTGTGAGGTGAGCATATTGATGGCAAAAAATGCTCACCACACTCACTCATAAGCGTTGAATTGCTGCAAAAACCTACATTCAAAGTTAAGACATCAACTTTTATTCCAACCTTATAGTATATCGTTTCGTTGGTGGTTTTATCAATGTCTGTCGTCTTTTCAAGAAATAGCCCTCTCAGTGATGTAATGATTTAAAAAAATGTAGCAGTTCAGTTGAAGCTAAATGAGCTCCACTTCAAGTTACTATATATTCGTTCAAACTTAAATTTTTATTATTTCTCGCATTTCACGTGTCGTGGGCTATTTATAGGGGTTACCCAACCCATGGAGGGAGAGTCACGCAAGTGTGAGTATTGCAATGGCCAGTAATGTCTGCTGTTAACGACTCCAGAACTTTGGCAAACATGCCATTTTTGTACTGCACATTATTTTGAAAGCTATGCATTAGCATGTCATGGAAAGATGGAATTCCTTCCCACAACCGTGAAGTTGTCACTTAGACAATATATTTCATAATTTAAGTCCGAATGATAGAATATATGTAAAAGAAGTTGTTGTTTAACTTTGCGGTATTCCATTATGAGAGAATTTAAATTGTTACAAGATAGTTTGTAAAAGTTACCATCAATTTCTCTGATAGATTAGTATCATAGTAGTATAATATCATCATTTAAAGTCATGTGCATATGACATGAAAACAGTTATCACTGTTGCAGATACATATGTATTCATTTCTCTGTGGAGAGAGAGTGGGTGAATCCTGTTACTTAGCATGTGCCACACCTATCCCGGGTGATGTTGTAGGATATTGCAAGCAACTTAGGGAAAGTGATTGACTTACCCGTTAAAATTTATTAGTTAATATTCCTTCCCTAAAATCAATTCATCTCTCCAAGTAAGTGTTCTTTAACAAGGGGCATAACCCTTTTTTTCCAGTATGTTACTTTGATAGCTAATAAATCAGAATCACCCTGCTTGGTACACGACCAAACTGATTCCTGTGGTGTTATTAGCAACAAAGAGTTCATTGAACATACAACTAAGTCAGGTTTCTCATTACCTGTATGATGTTTGATTTGGGAATGATAGCTAATATACTATAGGAAAGGTTCCATATATAACCCATTTGAAGGTTCTAATTCAACCCTCAAACTTTGATATGAAAAAAAGTTGGATAAACAGTGATGTTGGTCTTGCAGATTATGCTATTTGACAAATTTTATAATTCACTAAAATTATAATGTAATGATTCAATCCAGAACGAATCATGAGTAATGTGCAGAGTAATCATGAGTAGCAGTGCCTTAGACTGTATTTTTAGTATCAAAACCTCAGTACCCACATCAGTGGCGAATATAGGTTATAACTTTGGGAGAGGGGGAGGGGGGGCAAGACTGGCTGCGTAGTTTTGGTATCTGCGCATCTGCCTCTCGCCGAGGCCATGCAGCCTTATTTCAGGGGGCCCTCCCCCCCCCCCCTCCCCATTAGATTCACAACTGACCCACGACATGCAAAGTTGCTGTAGTATTTAAAAAATTCTAGCCAAGATTGCCAGTCTTGCAGCAAGCTTGCTGCCATGCCAATGTTTGTGTGCCCCGTGCAACATTGCTCTCAGCGTGTGTGATACCCTGGCCAACCTTGCTGCGGGATTCCTGCAAAGTTCAATATTGTCATCACATGGTGCTGTAAAATTCTTGCTACTTGAAGTGGAACCTTGCAGGTATCACTATAAGGTGCCACATCAGTCTTTCAGCTATACTGAACCTTGTAATGGCAAGCTTGCTACAAGACTTCAATCTTGCTCCGGCAAGCTTGCAACAGGCTTTCTTTGCTATAGGGATAATTCTACCCTTAATTAATTCTTCGGTAAAGAATGCTTGGCCTCACCATATGAAAGTCTGCTAAGTCCGACCTGAGTAAAGGTGTCAGCATAAAGGTATCAACCATTTATTTACTTTTGATGTGCTACCTTATACATAAAGAGTTTTTTATGATTTAAAAAGAAGTCATGCTGGCCAGATGTCAGTCTATCAGAGTGGGGAACCAGAAAAAATATTTCTAAGAACCAAGGATATTTGCCCCTCTGAAGGAATTTTCCTTCTCTTCCATTGAAATATTTTTCTTCATGTTTCAAAAAGGAAGAGGAACTGGTGCAAGGAATAAGAGAAGCTCGAATACAAACCCTGGAGCCAATACCGTGGATGAGGGAAGTTGAGTCAGTTGGACATGGCACTCGGTTGAGGAGGGAACAAAAGAAAAGGTGACCTAAAACACAAATAACCTCTCCAAAAAAGTTAGGAGTACGAGTAAGAAGGTGGGATTCAGGATGAGTAGTGTGTGTATTTTTAGCAGGCAACCTGCGGGAGCCTTCATTAGTGGTGGATTCAATTGTCATGCAATTCTTAATTTGCTCTCAAAAGAGTGTGAGTGCTTACTGTATGAATGGCTTGTTATTATTTAGACCTTCAATGGGCTTTTGAATGCAATGATGGCCAAATGTGGTTGTTCTGCGTGTGAAACATGTCATCCAATTCTTGTAGATGGTATGATATTGCACTTGAATCTGGACTAAAGATTGCTCCCCATTGGCAATGCTGGCAGAAATAATTACTCATTCTAAGTGCCATTAGCCCAGAGTTTGGAAAATGTACACTGGAATACCACTGTAATTAGTATGGTTTGAGCAAGAAGGTTAACATAGCAAGTGATTATTCAGCCACTGTTGGTCACAATGTGAAAAAACAGGGTTCCGTTGGTTATTATGAGTGGCTATTCCTGCTCTTCCAACTACAATGAGTCTGGTTCGCGAAACCATGTATGTAGTAAGCGTATTCTCCCACAGTCACATACAATTGGCATCCCTTGCCCCCTTCCCACACATATATCTTTCAGTCTCCTGTTTATTCCATGAGCGGTAGGTGCTGATGGCATTTTAGTGAGCAGCTTCGTCCTACCCTTGTCACCCAGGCATAGACCCACGGATAGGATCCATGGAGTTCAGGGATTTAATATTATAATAACAATTTTTAGTCGGAGAGCAATTGACAAAATGGTTGGGGAGGAAGATGTTAGTCAATGCCATGATCGCATATACATACTGTTTTGCAACAATCTAATCAGTGTATCTAGATCCAGTGGCTGTAGTGGTTTTTGTTC
This sequence comes from Pyrrhosoma nymphula, assembly GCA_963573305.1. Classification (NCBI taxonomy): domain Eukaryota; kingdom Metazoa; phylum Arthropoda; class Insecta; order Odonata; family Coenagrionidae; genus Pyrrhosoma; species Pyrrhosoma nymphula. The sequence continues at coordinate 1,543,949 of OY754330.1, forward strand.
TGAGTTTTTGCACATGCAAATTGTATGGGATGGGGTAATTGATGTGCATGTTCAATGGTTTGCTTCTACCAGTACCTTACAGAATGATAAATGCCCCTCCGAAGCTAATTAGCAGTGCATCAAGGATCCAAAAAATTGAATGCATTCATAGATTTTGTGTGATTCCTTCAGTTGTGTTCTCTCATGAAACACACAATGACCTAAAGAAAATGAGGTGCCATAGTTGTTCAGAGGTTACTCATCCTGGATTTTCCATGAAATTTTCTGATTAAGTACTTATGGTGAATTGAGCATGAAATTCATTGATTATGAGTGAATTATACAGTTGGTGATGACTAAGCTGAGGACATTGCCTAAAATGCCTATTTTTTCTTTTACTCAGGAAACCAATTTTATGAAGTTATAAGTTCATTTAGGATAATTTATGGCGAAATTAAAGCGATTTGTTACTGCCTAAAAATACCTATTTTACCTGTTTATGCCTTTTTCTGCTGGTATCGCCTATTTAAGGGCCTAAAAAAGCAATATTCATTTCAACGTCGCCAAAATTCTCTTTAGTGCCGAGCTTGTCTGTTATTTCAGTTCCTTTTTTAATCTATCAAGGTTGAAATAATGTCATTAAACATGCATAAAGAAAAATCACCCAAAGTATTATTATATCTTTTATCTTATAAATGCCTCCTTTGTTGAAGGCATTTTTCCTTCAGTATTAAAAACTTCTAAAGTTATTCTGAGTTCTAATGTCATTATTAATAAAGATGGCACTAATTATAAATCTTCCCCTAAAATAATTCACCAAGGTGTCCCCCAGGGGTCCGTTCTTGGCCCCATTTTGTTTCTCATTTACATTAATGATCTACCCGGTGTTCTACAAGGTATTCCAGGCAGTCATCCTATTTTATTTGCTGATGATACCAATGTTATTATTTCTGCAGCTTCTATTCACGACCTTCTTACAAGTTGTACTCTTGTTACCCAAGGAATTCATTCGTGGGCCACGCAAAATTTTCTTAAAATTAATGTCGAAAAGTCACAAGTTATACAGTTTATTCACAAAAACACTCCAACCCAAGTAATAAATATTCCATTTGATGATCAAATTTTGCCTCAGGTAGAGTCAACTAAATTTCTAGGCCTATTTTTAAATTCCCATCTCTATTGGGACTCTCATATAGATATGCTTTTAAAAAAGCTTAATTCTGTCACTTTTCTTATTCGGAATATTCGTCACACTGTATCCATAAATGTCCTCATTTCTCTGTATTATGGTTTATGTTATTCACACATTGTGCAAACTACTTTTCTGGGGCTCTTCTCCTCAAGCAATTTCTATTTTTAAATTACAAAAGAAAATTGTTCGTTTGATGACTAATTCTAAGTACGATGCCCCAAGTCTTCCTCTTTTTAGGGATCTTAATTTGTTACCTTTACCTTGTATTTATATATTTACCGTTATTATATTTACAAAAAATAATCTTTCCAATTTTGCTACAAATTCTGATATACACAACCACAACACTCGCAATGCAAAAAATCTTCACGTCTCATTCACCCGCACTAAGTCTACGTTCAATGGGCCGAGGAATATGGGCCTTATCCTCTACAACAAATTGCCTGTTTATTTTAAAAATATTACGTCTGTTCCCAAATTTAAATCTCAGCTGAAGGACTTCTTGCTTGGGAATATGTTTTTTAGCATAAATGATTATTTATCGTTTTGATAATTTTTCTGATTTTTTCATGATCATAATTTTTTGGCTTTTGTGATAATGTGATTTGTTAATGTTGTGATAATGTGATGGTTTGATTTTTTTACATGACGTGTCTTATACCAGTACGCAAATTCTTTGTATTTACTGGTCCTTGGACAAATAAATAAAACTAAACTAACTATAAAGATTATAAAAACAACTATGGTAATTTTACGTGATGCGTACATGCGATGATTTCAATTGCCAAAAACTTGTTTTTGAAGGTACCACTCAGTATTGCTGAGTGTAAAGGCAGATCAACTTCAGGCAGTATGCCTGAAGTTGATCTGCCTTCACAGCCAATATTGATATTATGGGGAACATGGCTAAATTTACTCTGCAGATAAAATTATTGAAATACGTGAGGTATGTGACAGAAATAATGTGCGCCTCCGATACATCAGTTCGAACGTCTTTTTCACCCACTTAAAGGTCATTCAATGCCAAGTGGTGGTCCCCGCTCGACCATCACTGATTTTAATGAAATTTTGTAGGGACATTCACACGTAACCCCAATAAACATTTGTAAAGTTTTACGTTCGCCGATGGTATACTTGCTGATGTATAGTAATTTGTTTGGCCCCGTGCCGCAGCCTTCTTCAGTATGATTATGAGATTTCGGTAACTTTGAGGCATAGTATCTCAGGAGATATTTTGATGAGAGAAACAAACATTGGCTATCTTGTACAAATGTTTGAGCTCTATTAAACAATGTAATAAAAATAACCATAAAAGGACCTCCTCCTAGAAAATTCAGGGCGAAACTGGCCCGAAAAATTGCGGATCGAAAAAAATTAAAATTTGGCTTTTTATATTTCAGGAAGTAAAGGTATAATCCACGTGAAACTTTGAGAATGATAACATATAAATACATGGTTTATGAATATAATATTTCATCTTCCTAGTGATTTCCATTATTTTAAAAATCGAGTCAAAATGAGACACTTTTTGTAAAAACGCCAAAAATAGGGTATTTTCTCCCCGCTTTTACAAGAAAAGACCCTCTGGAATTTCTTTTGGATCATTTTCATTATAAAGAGAATGATTTCAACCCTATAAAAAGGAATATCTGGTTTTTCATCGCGGGCATAGGTATAAGGACCTAAAAATAGGGACAACGTTGAGGATGACATTTGTAAAAATGACAAAAATAGGTTATATCCTGCCCGCTCTTACAAAAGAAAGACCTTCTGGATACTCTTTTGAATCATTTTCATTTGAAATAGCATGTTTCAAACCTCTTAAAAAAGTAGACTTGGTTTTTCATCGCCAGCACATACGGCCCTAAAAATATGAACAACTTTGAGAACGTTGCTATGGTGGCGCCAAATGCATTCTGTTGTTTGTCGTCCTGTTTGTTTTATGTAGACATTTTTAGTATACTGCAACGCTCATGGTGACATTGTCACTACGAGTTCAGGCATTTGAACCCGTAACCCCATCGCCGTAGGGATCGCACCCAATTGCCATGCAAACCAGCCACGGGTGGGTTTCTTGGTTTAGGATCCCAAGCCTACAATTTGGTTTCTTCGACAAGGTTCCAAATCCTTGTGTGGGTATCTGTCTTGTTCCAAAGCCAAAGGTTAAGCCACCTGAAATTGACGTTATAGTACGTCGAAACCCGGGTCGTGCAAATAAAATTATCATTGTGGAACCACAAAGTTTAAGTTTTTCATTTATACTAGGTTCCCAAGCCTAAAATTTCAAAGCCGAAGCTCCTATGGTTTTATTTTAGACTTGGGTAAGGAGACTATACTAGAGCCTTGGGTTAAGTCGTGGCCATGTGGCCGTTCTGTATTGAATTCGAGCTTTTTAACTTGTGAGTGATGCCATGTATTCATTTCTTGGAACATTTAAATTGCATCTAAATGAATCCGCTATTCCACTAGAGGTGCTTCTAGAATAGTGACTACTGTTATTGGTATCGACCAACTCTTTGGGGCCAAAGTTAACAATTGAAATTTCTTTGATTTACCGGTTCCTTTAATTTTGTTTTTATATCTTCGATTAAAAAATATTTTAAGTGCCTATTTTGAAATTTTTAGTGCCTATTTCTTCATTTTTAGTGCCTAAATTTCCTCAGCTTAGTGATGACATTTATTTCAATAAAATATGTACTTTTCAATGCATGTCAATGTGTTTATGAATGGATTGTTTCAAATACCTCATAGTTCATCTTTGCTCATGATTGGTACAAGGATGTTTGACATGCTGTAAATTATACCTACAATAGCATCAGTAATGTATTATTAGCAATGTTGTGACTTTGGTCTTACCTCACTATAGTGTACATACTTCTTCTGTAGTAGCCTAGATTAAATAAATGAATGAGTTAATGATGGATAGGAAGAAAATCATTTAAATTTGAGCATAGTAAAGAATTATTAGTGAACATTGTACTTGTGTACAAAGCCTGCATGAGCACGCTTAACCCTTTCAACGCTGAGCCTATATTTGTGAACCCTTCACCCTGGCTGCAAGTGTTTTTTTATGTTTTTGGTACGTTTATTGGCTACAAATATGATCCCTTATATTTTTTTGATCAAAAAATAAAAATTTTAATTTTTAATTTTTTACTGGAATTCCAGTCCTCAGTCAGCCACAAGGATTTTGGGGTGATGTGCAGAGTTGCATCGTTTCCCCTGAAAATTAAATTATTTTAAGATTCCTTGAATCTATTTTTATACCAGTCAAAGATAACTCAAATAAACTTTTGAACGCCTATAGTTAGCATCCTACATAATGACCTTAATGTAGCTAAGCTTATCAGTTAATTACATATCGATATAACTGTTTTATTGAATGTTTATTTTTGTTTTTCGTAATTATTTTCAACTTTCTCTTGGGCCGATGGCGTGAATGGCGAATTTTTCTCTTAGATACATACATATATCCGGCCAAGGAGTTGCTAGAGTATATAAAAGGTATAAATATTTCCGTCCTGACGATTTTTGTAATGAAATGTGCCAATTTTCCTCGTTTGGCATAATTATGGAAGAAAAAAATAACGAAAGACTTCAGTTCCATAAAGCTGAAAAAAATAGTACAAGTTAATTAATAAATGTATTTGGACACGTATAATGGAAATACAAGTATTTATTTTACAATAATACTAATTACAAAACAGTTAAATTCATTAAATCAATTGAAATACAATACAAAAAATGGAAAAACTATAGAAAACTACATAAATTGAAATATAATAAATAAAATGAAGATAAAAACAATACATAAAACGATTTACAATAGATACATACAATTTTTTCCAAAAAAAAGGCACTCTTAAGTTCTAATATTTTTATGGAAATCCACAAAACAGGGGTGGAGGCAGAGGGGGGGATGTTCCTCGCAGGCAAGGCAAAAAAAACTTGTCTCCCCCCGCAAACCCTGTTTCGTGCACTCCCGACACCTTCTTTGCACTGTCCTCTTTCTTTTTCCTTTGTCGTCAACAGGATTCGTCTGCGGAAAATGCTTAGATAAGCCTATGCCTCTGGAGGGTAGGGAAGGAGAAGGTCGGGTGAAGACAGGTTGTAGCAAAGATTTGATTGCCGATAGCCGAAAGTCATAAAGTGAAATTTTGGGGTGTGTTTTTTTGAAAAGAAAAAAGCTATTTAATAGAAGGAGGTGGAAGATGTGAATGCCAACCTTTTTGTACCACTTGAGCGTTTTTCGCTCAATCGGGTAATAAGCCATCATCTGATCAGCATGATCGATGCCACCCATTGCCTCGTTGTATTTCACCACTGCCTCAGGCTTAGGGATGGGTTCCCCTCCCCTTCGGCGGGGAACATCGACCATATCACCAGTAAACTGGGAGCTAATCATCAGTACATCTCTCTTATCCTTCCACTTCAAGACGCACACACCGTCTTCAGTGAAGGCATTCACAACTTCCCCCTTTTTTAATTTGGAAGAAATGACATGGGGAGGATTACCCTTCCGGTTACTTCTCAGAGTACCGGTACAATAAGTCTTCCGCTCAAGTAGTTGGTGGGCCAAGCTGACACTGTTGTAGTAATTATCCATGTATAATGAATGGCCGGCATCTAACCGACCCTCCATCAGTTTACTAACAACAGTGTCAACATGTCCTCGGCCTCCTACATCAGCATCTCCAGACCCAGTGTACACGATGAATCTGAGAACTAAACCGGAAGTTTCGGTGAGCATATAAATTTTAATACCGTATTTATGTTTCTTCCCCTTGAGAAACATTCGAAAAACTAATCGTCCCCTCCAGAGAAGCATAGACTCATCTATGCAAAGTTGCCGCGTTGCTGTTACTGTTCTGTCCATGGAGCTGTGGAAAAGGTCAATAAGGGGGCGTATCTTAAATAGTCTGTCAGTAGGCTGAGGCTGACGAGGTTCTGGGTTTTTTGCAAAGTGTAAACATTGCAAAATACCCGAGAACCTGTCACGACTCATGCAGCCCCGAAAGCAGGGAAAGTTAAATAGAAAGTCCGTGCTCCAAAAGTCTGATAACCTGCTCACAGGAATAGTTCCCATGTGAAACAGGATGCCGAGGAAGACCAACAGTTCTTCCTTCGTCAACGGTTTCCATTTAACTATCCTCGCTTTTGGGGCTACATTCTGTGCCTTCAGCGAATCTGTTCGTTTCGACAACAGTCAAGTTTATGATATCGTCAATCAAAAGAAGGTCAAAATAATGTCGGGGTTCGTCTCCTTGAGGGGGATCAGTCAGTCCAGGGGTCTTTGTAAAGGGGAGGGGGGCAGCTATTGGTCTCTCTGAGGTCCATGCGTAGGATGTTTTTGTCTGTCTGGCAGTGGTCATTTGCAAAGAAGGGCCAGGGAGGCAGATCTCCGGGGTTGGCTCTAAATTATCCGGTGAGGGATCCCCTTCCTCATCGGATTCCTCATCATAACTCTCCCCCCACTCAGTCTCTCCAGAGAAATCACTCCCGTCGCTATCTCTTCCGCTTTCATCGTCTTCTTCCTCCTCGATGAGTCTCTGGAGCTCTGCTACATTTTTTATTACCCTGGAGTCCTCCACCCTCCGGGTTTTTTGTGGAGGACGGTCAATCGGAACTTCAAGGGACTCTTGAGTATATGACGATTGTGGAATTCCTCGCGAGGTGGAAGGTTGAGGACTTTCCACCATCCTAGGCTGCTCCTCAGCCCCTTTTCTTCCACCACGAGTTTTGACCATTCTAAAAAAAGTCATAATTTAGAAAAAAATGTTAAAATTATGGATTTCATCTTCGAATTTTAGAATTCGGCCATTTATAATACCTGATATGATCCTTAAAGTCTCTCAGATGTCTCTCAAATGTCTCTCAGATGTCTCTCAGATGAAATGATCTATGTATTTGGCTATGCTCTACTATGGTGACTCCTAATATTGTGTCAGAAAGAAATTCAACAATTAGTATTATGGAAAGGACATTTGCAACACTGTATAAACTTTAAGTGTATAAATAAAATGGTCTATAGGGTACTTTCATTACCAAACCAATACTCAAAAGCAGACAAAATGAAAGTTAACATGGCAGCTTGTTCAAAAAAAATATGACTAAAGCTTGAGAGATTAAAAATTCTATCGTAATAATTTAACAGCCTAATAACACTTTGAAATAATCCGCTAGAAATTTAAGTTGTGTCAATTCTACGCCCTTTCATTCATTGAGTATTTAAATAACCAATTTTACTTATGATATTTCCAACTTTGGAATAAAAAATTATGTATGCCAACGATATAATCAAATATTTTACACCATTTTGTTTGTAGTTTCGAATTGAAAATTAAACTTAACCATTTCCCGTTGAGCGTAATCTATGGACAACATGGAGATTGGACACCCTCATAAGGATATATGGACACCCTCTCAAACGAATGAATGTCGGCTTCATATCATGATGCTTTCGACTTTCAAAATATAAATAATAGATGACTGCTTTTGGCGAGAGAAAGGAAGGTACTGATTGGGAGATCTGAAGGTCAACTCAATGGGAGTCATTTTTCTCCACAACTGGTCTCGATCCAGATTATATTCTCGCAGCCTTCTCAGGGTGATGCACTTAAGTTGCAAATATTTAATTAAATAATTGTTTTAAAGCCCAATATGTAATTAACATCTGAAATTAGTACCTTGTGTTTTTCTATACGTTTACAAAATGTATGAGACGCTGTCTCCTTGGTAAAAGCGGATATTGAGGAGAAAGTATACCTACTAGAGTAAAATGGTTGAAATTAGGGTTAGAACTTCGTTTAAAATTGGAGATTGCTCAGTTTCAAACAATAAATTCATTAACAAGAGCATTTTTTCTACTGCACAACAAATGTTTGTTCTGAAAAATTGCTGCGAATATAATCAGTTGCCCATAACTACATGCTGTGAGAGGGCCCGGTAATGACGGAAAGGGTCGAGATGGGTACCTAGGAAAGTGTCCCCTGGAGAGAAGGCGACATATCGGAGAGGATTGCCGCTTTGAAAGTCCCATGTTCAGGGCCGCACAAAAAATATCACAAGGCTCACACTACTGAAGATATATCCATGTAAATTTTGCTAGCATGAAACGGTTGGGATTTCACAAGCGGCCAAATTATCGGGTGTCATTGACCATAGTATGTTGATCTACGAAGGGAAAAATTCCACAGCTGGGCGGACTTCCGTGCACACAATCTTTCTGTTTCTTACAATGAACCCCTTTCCAATGGAAAGTTCCCACTTCCACCGAAAACTGCCAAGTGTTGTTTTGCCCACCGCCTACATTCCTTTTATTTTTCACAAGTAAGGAAACCCCACTCGAATACCCTACGGCTTGTCGGTGTTTCTGACCGTCCCTTTATCCTTATTCCCTCCCCTAATCCTAGTCCTTTTCACACAGCAATAAAACCTGCCCACCTCTGGGACCCCCCAACCCGGGCAGTTACTGCCTCTGTGCTCGCCAACTCCAGCATTTACTGTTACATGTGGGAGAACCCAGGCGAGCAACTGTGAATAAAACAAAAACCAAATATTTTTTTCCTCTAAAATATGTGAAATATATGAGAATGACTGACACGCTTGTCTTCCAGTAGAATCATATGTTCAATTCTTCGTGCTAAATGGATTCCTTTTTATAGAATCATTGGTAGTATATTTCGTGCGGACACAAACACTATATATATATATATATATATATATATATATATATATATATATATATACAATTCTTAAACGATAACAACAATTAAAATACATAAACTTTGTCAAAATAGCGCTTTATCTTTACATGATACATATGTTATACTCGCAAATGATTTACTTAGCATTCTCATTTACAGATCCTGTTATTGGAATTCACGTTAACAATTGGTTATTTGTTGCTAATATAAATGCCAGTTGAGAACCTTTAGATGAATAAAAACAACGTAAAAGCAGTTTTTATTCCCTGAAACTCTTCCACAATCACTATTGCATTCTCATAACTGGATTTTTGTTGCAAACTGCGTAAGAGTAAGATAAGCTAGCAGAATTGTCTTCCATACAACTAAAAAATGGGTATCTGCACTATTTTTTCGCATTTTTCACGATATAAAAAACTGTGGTTTAACAACAAAATTGCAATAGCCAACAAAAAAAACAGATAAAACCCTCACTAAACAGATGTAATACCTTTGATATTAACCAGAAAATAAATAGATGGAATTGTATTTGGAAGGAATTGAAGATGCTACAGTGATGACGTATTGAAAAACTGGAAGCATTATAAAGAATTTACTATACGAAATGTTTTCAAAATTAAAAAAATACAAATTATAATAAAAATAAAAATATAGGAGGCATAAATTATCGATATTCATGTGTAATAAAGAAAAATATGCTAATTTCCAAATGAAATATTAAAAATTATGCACAAAAAGCATTTGCGGCATTAATAAAATTTTGTGGTTATTCAAAGATCATAAACAAAATTGTCACTGAACACATTACAAAAATTAAAAGTACTCACCAGCACAGGTTAGAAACAGGAGGGAATATTAATGTGAAAGAGATGGTGTAATTGAAAGTAGAACTGAAAAAAAGGACAAAATAATCAATTTAAATGAAAAAATATAAACTATTTATTCGTCTGAAAGCTTATGTATTAAAAAAGGAGATAATATTATACCGTTTTTACCATGTGCCATAATGATACAACAACGCAGTAAAGAAAACAGGAATTATCAGATAAGAGACAAAAACGAAGTGCAAAATGGTGATTATCTTAACTATCAATATAAAAATTATATGCATAAATATATTGCCGAATTAAAAAAAATTAATATTGGTTAAAACTATTATTATATATGAATAACTAAAATAGATGTAAATTATCCATTGAAATATTAAAACTACTGCCAAAAAAATAAACATTAAGCGAAAAGAGTGAAAAACGGCATGATTTACTCACCTCGAGAAAAAAGGTTCGGAAGCCGCATGAACACCCGGGCGAAGAAAACTGACCTTCCCCAAGCGAAGAGTAGACCCTTACTGATGACTGCAAGGCAGCGGAAGCTTCCCCGAGTGACTGAGGCGCAGTGGTACCGTTATATATGGAAAGGAGCGCTGAACTGGAATTCCAGTCGTGCCGCCATTGGCAAGGGTGCCTAATACTGGAATTCCAGTCCTGCCGCGCTGAATGGGTTAAGCAATAGCTCTGTGACCACAGCTTAAGTGAGAAAAAGTAATGCTTGAAAGAATGAGAGCATATCCCACCGGTCAAAATCTTCAATACATTGTCAGGAAAATGGGGACGAATCTCCAGATCCTAGTGCCTAATTTTAGATACAGTAATACAAAACAAATGTGTGGAAACATTCTTAGCCTAAAGAGATGATCTTTAATGAATTTTTCTTTGCAAGTTATCAAATTAGGATGTTTTTGTTGTGCATCTCAGGGAGGTTCTTGGCGAGCTTCTGGCAGTTGGCCTTCGCACTTCAGAGGGAGTGACAGATCACAGCTGGAGAGCACTTAGTAGCAAAGCACCAACGATGTCCGAGTGCTTTGCAGAATCTCCCAGATTGGCCTGGCTCTTTGAAAGTGGTCTTTTGCAGTTCACCACCAATTCCTTATGTGCCACTCACCGTGGTTGGAAAGTTTTGGATCACATCGTACCTCACTTGCTTCATGAATTGGAAAGAGTCTTTGGTTCAAAGGTAATGTGATGGTGTACTTTTCCCATTATTGATCCATCTCATCAAATTGTGGGTGCAGGTTGTTCAATTGGCCGTCACTCACGGACGACGCTAAAAACTAGGCAAGAAAGTGGGAAAAAAAGGGAGGAGGAACACCCCCTTCGTTCCTCACAGTCGTGAGTGTGAAATAATCCTCCATCTATGTAAAATGTAAATCGCTCTCTCCTCATATTAAAGATTAATAAAGCACTTATTTTTATGGATTTAAATTTGGGTTTCCTTCCACCACTCATCTTGTGTTAAATCCGTCATTCAGAAGTATTTATAGATATTACTAGCTTTGGACTTAAATGCCTACATAACCCAGTTGTCCTCGCAAGTATGTAATAAGTGACTAAAAGGAGACTTGATGGAATTTGCACATGAATTTTACCATCTAAAACAAATCATAACAACTGTTGGTCTCAGATTCAGTGCATATTTTTGGGAGCTTCACCACTGCGAGTACATAATGCTTCACGAAGCACGTGTAAGACGGGTCTTCCCACCCCTTCTGATGTGCTGTGTTTATTTTGATACAAAGGTCATTTAGGTCTTCCAACTCTTCTTGATAGGAGGAGCCTCTCTACTATCACAGATCCCATACTATTATGTTGGCAACCAAGTCTCGCAGGTTTATTTCAGTAAATGGATTCATTAGACACAAAAGAAGTTACGTCCAACACACACCCTGCCCAACCAGCAGCGACTGAATTCTTAATTCAACTAAATATTTTAGAGATATGTCTTAGGACATAATTTGGTCATGTAACTTCAGACTCAATTAACATCTCTTGATGCACTACTCCAGGTGTTACTAGGTAGATTCGTACATTCATTCATCACACACACTAGTCCTACTCCATCAATTGTCTATGATTTGTAAATACTTTCTTAGGTATTTCTCCACTTTAACTCCCAATTACAATAATCTATTGGCTATAACCAACTAACGGGACACTTTCTAACTTGCATTTCTACCACTGTCCACATGACATTGCCCCAGTGATACAAATTGTCCCTTTTCCTTACTTTCTCTCGTCACAACCACCGGAGAGTGCACCACTTTTGGAATGGAAAGATATTGGGCGAGGTTTTTAGTGGCGCCCGGAATTCCTCGCTTGTCGAAATATCAGTCTCTGCGACGACGAATCCTCGTCTCTCAAACTTAAAGGCGTCCTCCTCTCCATGGCCAGCGGAGAACACCACCACCAAACACCAATTGCCTAGCGTTGAGGACGGAGGAACCTAAAAACCTAGAAGGAAACAGGTACACCAACCTACCAGAGATCAAAGAAGGGGGGTTGTGGGGTTAGCACATTGACGAACGATTGTGAAGCCTTTATTTCTCGAAAAGTAACTATGGAAACTGCGACAATTCCTCGAATAATGCTTTCGGCGTATTAACTGCTCAGCCGATCCGTTCAACATATATTCGACTGCTCAACATATATATATATATATATATATATAATCTTTGGAAGTTTTCGCCAATTGGCCACAAATATATAAATTCAAACTTACAGGAGGTAGGAGAAAGAGGAAAAGATAAAGAATTCGTTCTTACGGGAACGTTTCGAACCAGTTGGTCCTTCGTCAGCTCTAGTCAGGCTAGAGCTGACGAAGGACCAACTGGTTCGAAACGTTCCCGTAAGAACGAATTCTTTATCTTTTCCTCTTTCTCCTACCTCCTGTAAGTTTGAATTTATATATATATATATATATATATATATATATATATAATAAAAACACTTGACAGGGGGTGGGGAAAGAAAAGTAAAAAGAGAGAGAGGACTTACTGGGACGTTTCGGGCATGTAGGCCCTTCTTCAGCTGTAGAAAATTGAGAAGTGTCTGTGAAGAACTCTACAGCTGAAGAAGGGCCTACATGCCCGAAACGTCCCAGTAAGTCCTCTCTCTCTTTTTACTTTTCTTTCCCCACCCCCTGTCAAGTGTTTTTATTATATTGTGGCCTATTGGCGAAATTTTCGTTTCGTGTATATATATATATATATATATATATATATATATATATATATATATATATATATATATAAACTATGCCACAGGTGGGGCGGAATGAAATATAAACACATAAAAAAGAACACTCACACTATAAGTTGATATTTCGGTTGCTCTAGAACCTTTCTCAAAGATAGACGGATACAGAATGATGGATAGGCAGGGAACAAGAGGTGGGGTGAGATGGGAGGAGAGAGGGGTAGGGAGGGAGAAGAGGGGAGGGGCGGGAGGGGGTCAGAGGAAGAGGGAAGGGCAAGGAGGGGAAGAGGCGGGAGGGGGTCAGAGGAGGAGAAAGGGATGTGGAAAGGAGAAAAGGGGAGGGGCGGGAGGGGATTGAAGGAGGGGAAAGGGGAGAAGGGGCGGGAGAGATCAGTGAGCGCGATTTAATCCGGGCGGATTATGTGCGGAATAAAGCCAGATGCAGGCACTTTCTAGCGTACGCAATTGAAGGGGAGAGGCAGAGGGAGGGAGGGAAGCCAATACGCCTACACGAAAGCATTTATCAAAAATGAGATTGTGGGAGGAAGCATGGATCGGGACGGGGAAGGAGGCATTGGGCGAGGACGGCTTGCAGCTGGCTCGGTGGCCGGTCATTCTAACACTGAGGGCGTTAGTGGTGAGACCAATGTAGTATGAATCGCACAGGTTGCACAGGAGGATGTAAACAACATTGTGGGAAGTACATGACCGAGAGGGGACGGAAGGAAGAGGGTGGGAGAGGAATTTAGCGGGGAGGGGGTCGGTGATAAGGATAGGGCACGTTTTGCATCTCGCGCGATGGCAGGGGTTGGGTGGGGTTTTAGAGCTAATATAGGGTTTAGTCAGCGGTTTGGTGGTTTTTAGAATGCTGGAGAGGTTGGGGGGACGCCTGAAGGTGAGAGATGGACATTTGGGGAATGTGTTTTTGGTGGTGAGATTGTCAGAAAGGAGTGGGAAAAGGTTTTTAATGATTTTTTTGAGGGCATGGACGCCTGGGAAGTAGGTGGTACAGAGGGAGAGGTTGTAATTCTCCTTATTTTGGGTTGGTTTAGGAGGAAAGGGTTTTCTGAGAATTCGTTTATTGAGAAGAGTCTCAGGATATCCTCGTCGGAGAAGGGATTGGTGTAAAGAGGAAAGGAATTTATCAAGGGAATCGGGGTTATTGCATATGCGAAAACCTCGTGTGGAAAGAGAGTAGGGGAGGGATCTTTTAGTATGGGAGGGATGGCAGCTGTTATAATGAAGATATTGCTGCTTATTGGTGGGTTTGATGTGGACTGAGGTGTTGAAATGGTGGTTGGAGAGAGTGATATCTACATCCAGGAAGGTAACATGGGAAGAAGAGAAATGAGAGGTGAAGGAGACAGAAGAGAAATCGTTGAGAGCGGAAATAAATGAATTAAAAGAATCGACGTCATGGGGCCAGAGAAGGAAAATGTCGTCGATGTATCGGAGCCAGAGTAAGGGTTTCAGGGGTTGTGAGGATAGGAAGGACTCTTCGACACGGCTGAGGAAAAGGTTGGCATAGGAAGGGCTGAATCTACTGCCCATGGCGCAGCCTTTGGTTTGAAGGTAGAAGCGGTCATTAAAGGAGAAGGAGTTATGAGTCAAGATGAAGTGGGACAGGTCAATAAGGAAATCGGAGCTAGGGTTATGAGGAGTAGGGCGGGTATCAAGAAAATGCTTAACGGCGGATAAGCCTTCGGCGTGGGGGATGGAGGTATATAGAGAGGTGACATCAATGGTGGCCATGATGATGTCGGAATCATTAGGGAGGGGGGTGGAGAGGAGGCGATCAAGGAAATGATAGGTATCTTTGATGTAGGAAGGCAGGGAATGGACTAAAGGTTGAAGGTAATGGTCGACGAAAGCGGAGATGCGTTCAGTAGGGGAGTGGCAAGAGGAAACTATTGGCCGGCCAGGGTTGTTGGGCTTGTGTATCTTCGGAAGGATATAAAAGTGGGGAGTGCGGGGATGAGCGGGAGAAAGTAGAGAAATATCGTTGCTAGTGAGACCTTCCTTGGGACCTTTGTCTTTAAGGAAAGAGATGATCTCCTCGTGGAATTTTGGGTTTGGGTCGTGAGAAACGGGAGCGTAGGAAGAGGGGTCCGAGAGTTGTCTGAGGGCTTCGTTGATATAGTCTGAAGAGTTCAGTACTACCACAGTAGAGCCTTTGTCAGAAGGTGTGATGACTATGTTGGGATTGTGAGAAAGGTCTTTTAAGGCTTTGATTTCAGACGAGGATAGGTTGGGTGCGGGCTTTAAGGAAGTGAGGAAGGAAGGATCAGCAATTTTGGAGAGAAGGAGGTTCGTGAACACTTCTAAGGGATGATTGGAAAGTAAAGGTTTGGGTTAATGTGAAGAGGGCGGTTTGAAAAAGGTTAGGGCAGGATGTACAGAATTTTGAGAAGAAGTATCGGGAAGTGGCAGTTGGGAGCGCTGGGATTCCCAAAAGAATTTCCATTTTAATTTTCGGCAAAAATTGAGGGTGTCTGTGAGAAGTTTGACAGGATTAACCTTAGGTGTCGGCGAAAACGAAAGACCTTTGCTCAAAACAGAGATTTCGGAAGGGGTAAGGGAAGAAGAAGAGAAGTTTATGACCTCTTGTTTTGTGGGATCGTAGCCGTCCTCGGCGGGGTGAGTGGGGAGGGGGGGGGGGGTTTGAGGGTCTTTGGAAGAAGGTACGCGTTGTGGGTAAAACCGGGAGGTGGGAGGGGGTGGACGGGCGAGTTGAAAAATGCCTGCTAGGTCGGGCTTTGAGGAATATAATGGCGGGTTCGGTGGGGTTGGGGCCGCAATGTTTAGCGGCAAGGAGAGTCCATGATGAAGGAAGGAAATACACAAGGAGGACAGTTTTTTGAAAGCTTTTTGGCGTCTAAAATTAAGGGAGCGTAAGGAAGAGGTAAGAAGTTTCTGGATTGTGGACAGTAATTCCGAATTGTATAGGCTGATGATATGGATGAGGGATTGAATGTTGGAATGGTATAGGGACACAAGAGATTTGTATTGGGCGAGAACTAAAAGACATAGATTATACGAGATTTGATACGAGTGGGCATGAAAAAACGGGTGAATAGAAGGAGGCATGCCTGAAGTAGGAATTTTGATGATTAAGCCGTTCGGAATTATGCCAAGGGAAAGACAAGAGGACAAAAATTCTACATGGCAAGTGTATTGAGCTAATTTAAATGAATATTTTTTTAAATTGCTAAGCCAGATTTTGGTGGGATTAGGAGCGGGCATGTTAAGGATATGAGGGTTAATGGATAGAGGGAGAGAGCAAGGGAGGGAGTGGAAAAGAGGAAAATTTTAAAGGAGTGGAACAGTGGTGAAAGGAGTGATAGGACAGTGAGAAAGATTACTACAGCTTACGGCTCAGCAACTGGAGAAACAGCACGCTGGAACTGAAGAGGCCGCTCGTGGACAGAGGAACACACAGAGAGATGGTTGCATAGCGCAACAATAAAATTCAGGACGCCAGGACGCCATCGTCAGCCTACCGCTGACGATGGCGTCCTGACGTCGAAACGTACAAGTTTTCTTTTGTGAGTGTCCTTTTTGCGTGTTTCTGTGTTTGTTCAGTGCATCACTGTTTCATTTTTGCATATATATATATATATATATATATATATATATATATATATATAAATAAACATTGCCACAGGTGGGGTGGAATTAAATATAGAAACACAAAAAAGAAGAACACTCACAATATACGTTCTGATATTTCGACAGCCGAGCTGCCTTTCTCACAGAAGGAAGGATAGATTCTGTATCCTTCCTTCTGTGAGAAAGGCAGCTCGGCTGTCGAAATATCAGAACGTATATTGTGTTGTGAGTGTTCTTCCTTTTTGTGTTTCTATATTTAATTCCCCCCCACCTGTGGCAAAGTTTATTTAAATTATCGCGTGTGTGATTTTCCACGAACTCGTGTATATATATATATATATATATATATATATATATATATATATATATATATATATATATATATAATGTCTTGGTAGAAAATCGCTCTCGGCGACGATGCACATGCATAAATAAAACAGTGATACACTAAACAAACACAGAAACACGCAAAAAGGACACTCACAAAAGAAAACTCGTATGTACGTTTCGACGTCAGGACGCCATCGTCAGCGCTGATTCTTCTACCGCTGACGATGGCGTCCTGACGTCGAAACGTACAAGTTTTCTTTTGTGAGTGTCCTTTTTGCGTGTTTCTGTGTTTGTTTAGTGTATCACTGTTTTTTATATATATATATATATATATATATATATATGTATATAAAACTTCCAGGAGAATCACTCGGGTGATAAATATACAATGTGCCAAGAGGGTGGCCGATAAAAATATACAAACGGAAAAAAGAACACTTACAAATAAAAACTTCCGATATTTCGGTGAAGATATTAGCTCCACCTTTCTCTAGGAGAAGAGTAGGAATGAGGAAAAGGATAGAGGTTGAGGTATGGGAGGGGAAAGAGGTGGAAGACGAAGGTGTTACAAGGGGAAGGAGGGGAAAGAGAGGGGAGAGGAAGGAGGGGAAAGACTTAGAGCTGGGAGAGGACGGGCGCGGAGAGGGCGAGCGGAGGGGAGAGAGGAAAAAAGGGGAGCAAAAGGAAGAGGAGTGGAGGAAGCAGGGAGAGATGAGATGAGGGGGAGGGAGAAACTAGTGTGATTTATTGAGTCCGGGGGGCGAGAAAGCCTGGTGGACCAGAATACAAGAAGATTCAAGATCTTTGAGCTGAAGGGGAGGGGAAGAAGGGGGAAGGGAAGCAAGAAGACCAACTTTAAAAGTGTTATTGAAAGTGGAGTTGAGGGAGGAGACGTGAATGGCGACAGGGAGAGAAACAGAGAGGGAGGGGCAATCGTTACACGACGAGCGGTGCCCATTCATTCTAATATTGAGAGGAGTGGTGGATAAGCCAATATAGAAAGAAGGGCAGTATTGGCAGAGGAGGATGTAGACAATGTTAGGTGTGGTGCAGGAGGGTGAGAGGACAGAAGGGAGGGGAAAAGCGAGGAATTTGTCCGGCAAGGGCTGGGTGATGAGGATGGGGCAAGTTTTACATCGCGGGCGGTTGCAAGGGGTGGGAAGGGATTTGGTGGGTTAGAGTGATTTGGACAGGGGTTTGGTAATGAAAATTAAGGATTTTAGAGTCAGCATAGAAAATGCGCCTATGACACCTGGCAACCCAACCCAACCAAACCCAACCAAACCAAACCCAACCAAACCCAACCCAACCCAACCAAACCAAACCCAACCCAACCCAACCAAACCCAACCAAACCAAACCCAACCAAACCCAACCCAACCCAACCAAACCAAACCCAACCAAACCCAACCCAACCAAACCAAACCCAACCAAACCAAACCCAACCAAACCAAACCCAACCAAACCAAACCCAACCCAACCCAACGCCGCATTTTCTATGCTGACACTAAAATCCTTAATTTTCATCCTAGAGAGTCAATCAAAAGACGCTCGTAAACGTATTGAGACAAGGGATTCGATGGCGATGCGAAAAAGTTACAAAATTGCAAAATTTATAAACTTTATAATTGTACTTTCTACCTGCCGGGAAGGCCGACCCTCGTGCGTCCCCAACCTCGAGAGAGGATCCGGATTAGCTCGAAAGCGAGCGAGGGCCTTCCTAATGAGGGTGTTGTGGAGACTACCTGGGTCCATCCGCCATGCAGTCCCCCTGAAATCGACACTACCCCAACTTTTTCTTCCACCAGTTCTACCTTATGGCGGCATGGGATTTTCAGGTATTTTTCCCCTGGATCTACCATTCGGACATGGTATTATTAATACCATACGATTCAAGATGGTACACTAACGTTGGTTTGAGTTTTATGCATTGCCCCCCAATAACAGCGTAGTAAATAATAAGCAAACATACAGTTATGAAACAAAATAACGCAATAATTATTCGCTCAGGTGAACTTTTGACACACGCTACGAGGAGTTAACGTCAAACTTTTCCGCCGAATGGAAATTACTCATCAGACACGCCAAATTCCTATTCGTTATTCATTTTTTTTGGTTGCGCAAAAATTGAACAACGTTATCGCGAAGCACTGACGACGTTGAACGATTAAGGGTTTTAATTGTTGGACAACGTTATCGTGAAACAACGTTAAACGGGACAACGTTAAACGAGGACACACTGTATATATATATATATATACTAGTAAATGGGTGCTTGCAGTTTGCAAGCAAAAAGGGAAAAGTGTATGATAGTACATTGTAAATCATTAAAAACGAATGCAATAAGGTCTTACTTCTTATGGAAATTATTTTAGCTGGGTCAATTTTTGACCTAAGAATATAATAATGAGAAAATAGCATAAAACGAATGGTCCCATGACATATGTACTTTGTTCTTCTTAGTAATTGCTATATTTTTCCTTATATTTTCATGCCATTGAGCAATTTTGAAGGAAAATATTTGTAATTAAACATGATTACAGTTATTTGGCAGTATGAAATTCAATCAATGTGAGCCTAAGTAAATGCTTTGGATTTTCACATTTCATTTTATTTTTGCTGATCTCAATTATTATAATTTACATATTAAACACATGGCGTAGTACTTGAATTCATAATTTCAAAATCCAAGAGATAATGCAGCGTAGAACATTATCATTTTACATGGTTTTGACTTGTAGAATGGAGTTTCGAGGTACATTTCAGAAAGTAGGGGCAAGGATTAATGTTTCCTGGAAAAACAGATAGAGGGAAACCCGGAATAAGGTGTAAAGAGTGTTTCAGAAGTAAAATGGAGGAATCTGGAGCGATCCCAACGGATTTCGTAGGCATGAGCAAATGGAGGAGTGTCAAAGCTACGAAACAGTTTATGTATATAATTATAAAACATTGTAAAACGTGTATTTCGAAGGCATAATATCGTTTAAAGCGATTGAAATACGCACGAAGAATGTTATATTCCTTTAAATTCAACCTTTATAGCACGCGTATAAGATACTGGAAGTCTCGGGAACAATGAAAAAAGCTCGAAATTGGCATTAATTTTGCGTTTAAACTTCATATATTTCAGTTTATCGATCGATAGAGAAAAATCGGTTGCAAGAATTAAATGTTTTGAAGTTTTGGCCTCATTTTGGTGAAAGAATAAAACTTGTATCTCAATTATTTCATATTTTAATGAATGAAAGAAAATTACTCTATACGTAAATTATTCGTTTTTCCCATTTAAACCCGTTAAAAAACAAAATCCCATCTGGACTCGAAACTAATGAAAAATATTGGCATTTTCGATTTTTTCCTGACTCGACACCGAATTCAAACCCTCCCTTAAAAAGTTCAACCTTCTAGCTCGATTAGAAATGCCCAGGAATTCGTATCAATGAGTGAGTGAGTCAGTTTTGTAGCTTTATATATTACTAATATACATATATTCTTTAGCTTGGATGCTCCGCTCTTCGCAGAAAGACCCTGCCTGGCAGACCTAATGGGTTTCCCCACCCCTCCCCCCCAACGGTTTGAGAGTCATAAACGGCCTCAAAAATGTCACGCTGCCCGCCCATGTGGTTACCAGATGTCCAAGCCCGGCGAGAAGCCCTCAAAGGAACCTTTGGTCAATTTGTCCTCCCACACTCTTTCCCCCTCAGAGTCGTCACTTCTTGCCAAGGGACTATCCTTCTGTGCCACTCCTAAACTCGACCACTTTCGCCTTCTCTCTGATTTCCATGCCTTTGCGCGGAATATTCGACTAAAATTGCACTTCTCTCATGGTACAGACTCTCCCTTCAATTCTACGGAGGATCATATCCTACCACCGCAGAATCCTCTCTCGAAATTTAAAGAACCCTCCAGTTACTATTCACCCGCCCTCCCTGCCAACCATCCACTTGAACTCTACCTCAATCATATTTCCTCCCAACTATCTTCCCAAGATTTCGTGGATTCCCTGCCGTCCTCTAAGAACATTTCGCGGGACGAGTTACATGCCCTTGCCTCATTAAGGCGAAATGAGAAAATTATAATTCTTACCGCTGACAAAGGTTCTACTACGGTAGTCATGGACCGCCAGAGATATGAGGAGGAAGCCAATCGGCAACTCAGTGACACCTCCTTTTATAAACCCCTTACTTCCGACCGTACCGCTAAGCATATCACCTCCACTTCTAAGCTGCTACGGTCTGAGGGCCCCAAGGAGAGCCTCTCTAAAATAGAGCTCGCCCTCTTAATTCCCCGTAATCCCCGCACCCCCACCTTCTACTTACTACCTAAAATACATAAAACTGGTGCTCCCGGCCACCCCATTGTCTCCAGTTATGATTTGCCCTCTGAGAGAATTTCTGCTCTCGTAAATTTCCACCTCCAACCATTTGTCTGGCGCCTCACGCCTTTCGTTCAAGACACGCAGCATTTCCTGAGTCGTCTAAAATCCCTCCCCTCTCCACTTCCACCTGATACTATTCTCCTCACTGTTGACGTATGCTCCCTTTACACTAATATACCCCATAATGAAGGTCTGGAAGCTGCAAAGGAACTTCTCAACAGTAGACCCAATGGGTCGCGCCCCTCCACCAGATTTCTTCTGAAACTCATGAGGATGGTTCTCACCAAAAACAGCTTTGTTTTAGGAGGGCGTCATTTCCTCCAAGTAAGGGGCATGGCTATGGGCACGAGAATGGCCCCTCCTTACGCCTCTAGCTTCCTCGGGCGATGGGAGAAAAATCTTTTATCTTCTTCCCCCCAGAAGCCCCTCATTTGGCTCCGTTATATTGATGATATATTCATCATTTGGACCCATGGAAGCTCAGCTCTTGAAGATTTTATTCAAAGGATTCACTCCCATCCAACTCTTTCTTTCACTCACCGCTCCTCCACTTCTTCAATCACTTTCCTCAATGTAGATATTCATTTGAAGAATAGAAAACTCAGCACATCCGTCCACAAAAAACCCACCAACCTTCAGCAGTACTTGCATTGGGACAGCTGTCATCCCGAACACTGCAAACGCTCCCTCCCATTCTCTTTGGCACGTCGAGGTCGCAGAATCTGTTCTGCGACCTCTTACTTATTTCGATACGTGGAAGACCTGGAAAAAGCTTTCGTGAGTCGGGTTATCCCCCCTCCTTGGTGAGAGAACAACTAATTAAGGTGACCGAACCCACTCCGAGACCGCGCATCGTACCTCATCCTGAGGAAAATATATCAATTGACTATATCAATATATTATATTCAATTGATATATTCAATTGACTATTGAATATATCAATTCTATTATCTTTGCGACTATCTTTCATCCAGGTCTTGATGCTTCACTGAAAAGCCTTCTGAAATCAGCACACTCCATTTTCTCCTCTTCCCCCTCAACTTCCTCCCTTATTCAAAGATCTCCCGTGCTCTCCTTCCGTCGCCCTCCCAATCCACAAAATAGTCTCTGGATCCGTGAAACTTCATGTGCAAGTAGTGTTGCCAATCTCTCTTCTATTGGTTCTCACCCTTGCAACAAGCCCCGTTGCCTCACTTGCCCAATCAACACCTCTTCCCGTTTCTTCACTACTCCGGTGACGAATTTCACATATCAAATACTTACTCGGGGAAACTGCTCCTCGAGTAATGTAATATATCTTATAACCTGCAAGCACTGCCAGGCTTTCTACGGGTATATAATCACAGGAGCAGCGTGATGCAACAGTTGCCTGTAGCCAAGCACGCCAACTCACATAACCTCCCTTTCAACAATTGCTTTCATATAAAAATAATTCGCGCCCTCCCACCTGACACACCAATATAAGAGCTCCGCCACTGGGAGCTGTCTTATATTTCCATTTTAAAGTCAACCTGCCCGCCCGGACTCAATCTTCGCTAGCTCCCTCCCCTCCCACTCCACCCCCCTGCACTTCCTTCCAACCAATCCCCTTTCCCCAACAACCAACCCCGTACCAAGACATACCCTAAACTCTCAACGCCAGTGTGACACTCCGTAGTAGTGAATCTCCTCCAGCTGAAGAAGGGTCCTTAGCCCGAAAGCTACCCCTAAGCAGTGGACACCGGTGTCGTCATGGATCATCTGCCAGTGAGTGTCCACTGATTTACTTTCCTATCCTTCCCCAACCTCAAAGCCTTGTTGCTAGCTTATACATATATATATATATATACTCTATTGAAATCTTCGCCAATTGGCCACAAATATATAAATTAAAACTTACAGGAGGGAGGAGAAAGAGATAAAGAATTTGTTCTTACGGGAACATTTGGTCCATCGTCAGCTTTAGAAGTCCAACTTCTAAAGCTGATGAAGGACCAACCGGTCCGAAACGTTCCCATAAGAACAAATTCTTTATATTTATCTCTTTCTCCTACCTCCTGTAAGTTTTAATTTAAATATATATATGAAGGGAGATACGGTCGACTAGAATATTGTCGCTACCCAGAAAGTGGTCCCATAGACCCGTGTCCGGTTTCGCCTCTCTCCAGCCCTCGGAAGAGCAAAGGAGAAGACGCCGCTGCACAATTAGGAGACGGAGAAGCCACTGTGCCAGCCTGCTGCCATCATTCCCATCGATCCCCCCCTTCGTCATCGTCTTCTACGAATCAATAGATAAGTACTGCCTACATCCTGTCCGCTTGACGCCCGGACCCCCAATCCTGAGAAGATTTGCCCCAAATGTGTTAGTGTAGCCGGTGAAGCCTCACAATTACCGCGGTCGTATCATTTTGCCTTTATCCCGTTTTTCCCATTACCCCCCCCCCTTTTTCCTGTGTGTGTCTATTTTTGGTATTCATTGAGTATTAATTGTTTATAAAAAGTGCCCTGCGTGTGCAAATGACGACGGGTGGAGTACAGACTCAGGAAGCTGCACTCAATTCATTGCTCCAAGCAAGTGATAAAAGTCCCTATGACATTTGTATGTGCTTTATTTGCTGTCGTTGATTATATGTTTGAATTTGTTTGCCATTGCTAAGGGTGGTGAATAATCTCTTGCCTAGTTATTTTGTTTTTTCATGTGTAGTGTATCATTAGGATTTTGTTTCATGACATGTGCCAATCAGTTTGAAATGCCAGTGCCGTCTTGGCAGAAATAAATTCACCGAACTGTAGAACGATCTCTTTTTTCCTAGTCGTTAAAAAACCCCAACCCAGTGTATCTCACTGCGAGAGTTGAGCCGGCGCACCTTTCTACCCCCCTCCCCCCCCTTCCCATCCAGTCTTGGAACGTGGGCACCATTCAATTCTTTGCCGTGTCGACCACCTTGGTGGACAGCTCGGCTGGCGCCCAACTCGCCCCGTCCGACTGAAAAAATCTCATCCCTCCCCAATTGCCCTCCACGTCACCCCCACCCCCCCCTTTCGTAGACCGACTGCGAGAGGAAGGTTACAATATATATATATATATATTAGTGAATCTCCTCCAGCTGAAGAAGGGTCCTTAGCCCGAAAGCTACCCCTAAGCAGTGGACACCGGTGTCGTCATGGATCATCTGCCTGTGAGTGTCCACTGATTTACTTTCCTATCCTTCCCCAACCTCAACGCCTTGTTGCTAGCTTATACTTTTATATTTATTTCCTTTTCTTTCATATATATATATAAATGTTACAATTTAAATGAATGAAAATATGTGGTTCTTCAAAATTGCTTTTATTTACAGCTATAAAATATAATTAAAGGTAATATTTACATTGATTTATACAAAATTAAGAATGGAAATCGTTGTACCTGTTCACATACACTTCATTTCATGAGTACACACTGAGTGGTAACGTGCAATTTGCACTAAAAATTACACAATCGTAGAGCACATAGCACTCTCACACAAACATACACATCCATAAATTTGATGAATCAGATTACATATTTTCAATTATTCCATTCAAGAATGGAATTTATCGTGATAAGAATATAAAAAGTCTACTCATTCAATTTCTAATGTTCCAAGTCAGCCAGCTATATTATTGTTGACTTACACGTTAATATGTACATACAAAAAATGGACTGCATGCTTTCAGCAATATGTAACCCTAATTTTGTGCCGGAGGAAGTATTCAAATTCACAGCCATTCTTGTCAAGTGAAATATATTCACAGCCCCCTTGAGCCACGCTAATAAAATGCAACATAAACGTCAATTTTTTTACTTGCTGAAAAACATGCCCTGGGCTTTTTACTCTCGAGTCATTGAACCAAGCAGTGTTGATCTGTCAAAAATACAGGGTAAGAGAATCCACAGCAGAGATTTAAAATACACACGAATTTCAAAATATGCTTGAACTAAAGGTGCAATCGTTAAACATCCTCCTCATGCATACACGTGTTATTTTCAAAGACAATCTGTGTGCACCAACCAGGAACATCAGTTGAAGAAAGTAATTACACAGTTTAACAACCCAAAAACAGATTATTTATGATTTTTGGACACGGAAACACAGCAGCACCATCATGTATGGCACAATGAGCAGTGACGTGTATCCCACCGTCTACGGAGAATCCCATTTCATGTGACTGATGAAGTGCATTTGATATATACACCAGAATAGAGGTAATGAAAGGTGAAAAGATTTAAACAACGTGAAAACATTTAAGCCAATGCATTGCCGATGAATTACGCATGCTATCAATCAATGCTGCTCCAGCACAGGTGAAACTAGAGATGGGCACCCCTTGACAAATACCATGGTATTTTTCGTAATTTATCGCACCCCTTGAAAATTACCATAATTTTCTAGATAATTCACCTATGTTTGAGAAAAGTTTTCATACAGATTAATTCCCAACATGTTCTTCTAAGCCAAGTCCACATTTCCTACGTGTTTAATTATAAGTTGAGGCATGTACAACTCATTTTTCGAATATTTTACTTAGATTATAAAATTATAAGAGTAATGCATTAAAATATTATTCTTGAAAATTTCTCATACTTTGACAAAAGAAAGCCAGATTGCGTGTTGCTGCCATACAGTTCTTTTACATTTAAAAAAAATTCTAATAGATTTATTTTGTAGTAGGTATGGTTTAAACATTGTTATTCCCTTCCTATTGCTATTGGCTTTCTTCTTTAACCATACATTTTCTTTTGAATGCTTAAAACTAAAAAATACTGGAAAATAATGGTAATTTTTTAAAATTACCGTGGTAATTTACCACGTGGTGGTGGTAATTTACCTCTCAGATGAAAATTACGGTGATTATCCCAACCACCTCTACTGGTGAGAGACGTTTTAAAAAAAAACAGGATTTTGAGACGAATTTGAGAAGTAGACAGCTTCAGACAAGAGATATCAACTAGCATATCATGATTTCAAGTTCCAAAAATGGAAAATACAGGCAGCTACCTAAATGCTTACGTCATCTATGAAAATAGCTGCACTCGTTAAAACTACCAAATAGGTGTATATTTTTCATCTGGATTCCACGGTGCTTAATAATATCTGCTTGGAGGTAAGAGGGTGGATTCCTTCAATACCGTATTTAAGTGCATAATTATTCATACAAATGGAAGCATTTAAAAGGAAAGTCAAAGGGAGGTTCCAGTTCACACAAATTGGTATCTAAGTCATGTGGGTATAGCACCATAAAAAAGTATTTATTTATTTGGTAAAAAAAACACCCAATATTAATAATGTAAATTTCACAACCATTTATGTACTTGAAATATGTTGGGAGGGAGTGTATATATATATATAGGCATTAGGAAACTACTCTTATTGCCCATGACGGTGTACAGGCCAACTCTCAGGTGTAGAGAGTGATTACCAATTGAAAAGCATTTGTACAAGGTGCTAGAACATAATCAGTAATCATAAATAGTCCTATGTTTCACCCTGTCCTCTTTAACCTAAGACAGAACAACATGACAAGAAAAAAACTTAAAAAATTAACCAAAGCCTCTAAAACGTTTTAGGCTTAAAAATATAATGGCACACATCATATATACATTTGAAATATCTTACATACACACTGATAGTGAAATGACTTGGACATTATATCAGATTATTATTCCACGATTGCAAGGTGCTGCATGCAGATCTCTCAATGGACTCGATTTCGTGCACTCAAATCGCACGTGTCTCATTCACTCTCCAATTACTCTCACCAAATAAAAGTTTTCGCCCGCACCAGCATTCATTCACTCGCAGAGAGGAACTCACGGCTTCACGGCATAATTGTACAGGACCTCACTGTCACCACGAGAGAGAGATGTGGATCGACATGTGTTCACGTGGCGATAGTGGTAAGAGGGTGCTTTGACAGTAGTCATCTGTAACTACACTACTTTCAAAGTAAACCGTACTCAATCATTTAATTCATAGCCAACAAATTTATTTGTAATTTTAAATATTTCTGATTACCTCTTAAGCTCAAAGCGTATTAAATTTCCAATTGCCACTAATGAAGCCGAATTAGGGTATACTCCAGATCTTGGAGGTGTATATTGAATCAGACTGATAGCAAAGTGGAATTTTCTCAACTCTTGACTACTTGCTTTTACTGACCACTGAAGTAGACATTTCCAGGTTCCAGCCACACACTACCGCAGACTACATTCACTGGCTCTAATATTAGCAAAATATTTTCAACAAACGGAAGCTTGTAGCAGGTCACAAGATATGGGGACATGTTAGACATTAGACACTTGGAAATAAAGATGTCCCATTTATACATTACATTTAAATGCACCAAAACAATCACCATGGCCAATGCTTTGAGAGGGATGTTCAATGTCGTTCCTAGAGGAGATGATGATGGCTAATAGGTGTGGCGGCAAGTGAAGATTGCTACTGACAATGCATCATAATGAAATGACATATGCCTTACACCATAACCCTTTCTCTGTCAGTTATGAGAATGCTTCGTTATTGGTTCCCCATAATACTCAAACAACTGTCTCATTATTGTCTTAATTTGTGTTGATAATCTCTTCTACCTTCTTATTAGACGACTCGGGAGTAGATATCATTTTTCAACGGGTGGATGGATGTTTACTTTTTTTCATTGGTAGAATTTCTGAAACCTCGTTGCTTATGGGAAAGAATAAAAGACCACAGAATCAAAGGGGTGAAATCGGTAAAACAACTCCAGAAATCTTCTGCTTGCAAAAATAATATTATTCCTGACAGGCAATTAAAGTTATGATTAAGTTCAAAATTTACTTATTGTCCTAGGACTCCTGATGGCAAGAGAAAATAAATTGGAGAATATCACACGATAATGAATAAACTGATTTACAATCTCTACGGAATGGCATTAAACATTCACATCTTTCTCTCGTAATTTTCTGCCCACATGAAAAAATCTCTTAATATGGAACTTAAAATCAATACCACCAGATCATTGAGATCATTCAAATTGATAGAATATAAAATTAATAGCTGTAGGACTACAAGTACAAAACATTTTATATTTTCATAAGCTCTGAGGGTAAAATGGATAATTATAAAAAAATGAAACTTTGATGAATGAATCACTCACTACTCGATCAAACTTTGCAAGTTACACATACATTGGACACACATTGGACTACCCCATACATATACGCCTTTCCAAAATTCAAACTTTCAACAAGAAAAAAATGAAACTAAAGCCTCTGTGAATAATACATGGAAAGATTAAATTTTACTCATATTCTTGGGTTTAGCCTAAATTTTTTCTGAATTATTTATGTCTTCACTAAGAGAAAAGTCAATAATGATACCATGCAAAATACTCTATCCTAATGGAATAAGTACAAAACTAAGCTAGCGCAATCAGTAATTTGAATCAAATGATGTTCCTTTAATTTTCTGTGAAAAGCACCTTTAATTTTCTGCTAATTTAAAAAAAATAAAAATGCACTTCAGCACCTTAGCGCCATCATCAGGCACTGAGCCTGTAGACTTGCACTCAATAAGGGCACGCACACAAAGTTGATTTCCTGCTTTCAGGCTTCAATTAGAGCAATCAGACAAAGCTGCTGGTAATGCACACATAGGAAGCAGGTTGCAACCTCAAGAATAGCAGATGAAGCCTCATAATACCGCCACCAAAGCCAGTGACTCGGAGCCAGTTTGCCCACACTTCCCAACACATAGTACTTACTTACAATGTCTCTAAAATGTAACGTGAAAACCAAATGGAAAATTAAAAACTGACTTTGACTTCAATTTGCTGAAGAATATTTCCACTTCATTTTCCCACCTAACAACATTGAAATTACGAGCAAAAATAGTAATTCAAACAACTAGGTTGACTGCATTCACGGTCTAGCCAACAATTCGCAATTTCATGGTGTTTACTTGAGGTACGCTAAGAATGTAAGATCCATATATATCCATGAATGCACCTACAAAAGTAATAAAACATCCATAATTGAACAATTTCATGGATGCTAGTCCATAAAATAGGCCTCGTCAATTTCTTGAGCATTCACTCCTGCATCTACTCGTGTGTTTACTGCGATGGAATTGCAAGTCCGACAAAATGAGATCGAAGCAGCAGATCATCTGCCACATACCACAGTGTATGTGTTTGAAACTATTTGTGATGATCGCAAATATCTATCGAAATAATAGCTCGCCACAAACAAATGGTTTGACAAATTGGTCGGCTAGAACAACTAGCAACACTCCAACACCACCTTCTGAAACTGAGTCTCCTTTGACCAAGAGATGATGCAAATCAAGTTGTCCATAGGGAGAGATTTTCAACAACCCCCCCCCCCCCCCCAAGTGACTGAGCTAGTCATTTGGATTGCCATGGTGAACATTTTGATTCTTGAATGCATGAATTAGTCAAAAATAATTTACTTGGCACTGGCAAGGGCACAACATTTACTGGAATGTTTACCTGGGAGTTGAAAATTTATATTCTAATTTGCACATGGCACTCTACATACCCCACACCTCAAGCTGATAAACTTCAATAGCCTGAAACTGAGAGTAAAATTCAATCCCCGCACTTCAATGAGTTCTGGGACCCATCACCTTTGTCGTTTTTTAAACAACCCCAGAATTAGAAATCCTTTCATCCTTTGAGTTGGTCACTGAAGCTGTCAGCCCTCTTGAATCAAATGAAAAGCAAGATGCCAGCATTTCAATACAAGACAATTTTCCACAAGAGTGTGTAGCTGTTTTACCACGAAGAGCTCGAAAAAGTGATTACTTGGAAACAGCAAATCGTACAAAATGACCTGCCCATACATAAAAATAAATATTCAGACCATTATACGCACTGCATTGGAATTGTACGCAAGGGAAATAAGTCATTTCACTATGGACACACACACAGCCAGAAAATACAATCCTTAAACATATACCTCAACATGAAAGGTTACCTTCGTAGGGCTAATGGCACATACATAAATGCTATGCTTTTTATAGTATATCATTCTGGTTGGGTGCACGAATCAATAAAAATTATGCACCAATCTACTCAATGCAGACTTACTCACAAGGACTAAAAAAGGTACTTAATGGAATCAGATATGGAGATCAACACAACAGTCCGGTCACCTGTTTCCAAACAGTTGACACACAATATCAGAAAAGGAGCATTAATTTCATCACAGAAGTTAACAGTTTACTATGGCCTCATGAAGGTATCTTAACATAAGGAAGAGCTGTTGCATCTGACAAAATTTATCAATGAATAGACTGACTAGTTCAAACTGTTAGGTCATAAATAGTTGGAAATATTCAAATAGGAAAGCCTAGACGATCACAAACATATATGAGACGCTTCATTTCACAAAACCAATAACAACATGCAACGAAAAATAAAAACGGGGGAGTAAAACAATGACTAGAAAAGAAATAGTAAATTCGGTTGCCATAAAAATATAATAAATACATTAAGCAGCATCAGATTGAAACGGTAGGCCCCTGACTTCCCAGTTAAAAGCTTGAAGCATGTGAAGCTCCTAGTTAAATAATGGGAGATGATAAAAATCATACCCTCTCCTCCCTTTAACAGCTAAATATATGTACACTACATGATACGCTCCGGGAATGAAGCAGATGAAACCAGCTATGAAGAACACAAATCCTTGAATCCCAGTAAGCGGCAAGCAAACCACCACAACACCGGTCACAAGGAGTCCTGCAGAGAAAAATACTCTCTCAGAAACAGGGACCACTACAGTACAACTAAAGAAATGTCTTTACAAGGACATACCAATTCCAATTATGAGCAAAACGAATGCTGCCAGAACCATTTTCCAGTTCTCACGAATTTTGGGATGATGCCAGCAAGATTTGGATGGGTCAAACATTCCTGTGTAGTAACTTCCATCCTGTATCAAGGAATCACTATCCCTCGAGGCAGTCTGTCACAGGTAATGATTTCAATATTATTGAAGCAGTGAGTACATTCAAACAAAGCAATTACATGGACAGTTATTTCTTTTTCAATAAAACCATACTTACGTCTTCCGGAAGTTTCATTTTAGTTGCAGTACTTGTGACAGTACGAGAACATTTGTTGGGGTCTTCTATTCTAACAACTATGCTGTCTTCAGGAACAACATGCCTATTCTTTGGTTTAAGCGGAGACCGCTCTGTGGTGGACCCGTAAACGCGTATAGCGTCGTCATTTTCCTCCTCAAAGGCATCATCAATCGAAAACCTATCCTTCTGGTTGCCCATTAGCCCTGCCATTTCTAAGTCGTATATTTAAAGCAGACAACATTCGTACACTTAACAAAATAAACTTCCCCCACACCCTCAGCAGACACACGCATTACTCGGAAAATGAGTCAACTAACTTCTAAGAAAACATACTCCAATGAGACAACTCAACGCAACTAGCCAGCCATTAGCGACATTAATGACATCTACCAGCGAAGAGATGAAGTTTTGGCTCACGCCTTTTTTTTCGTGTTGAGTCGTTCATGAAGAACTGATCTTTTTCATGTATGAACCGGTCAAAGATAACGCTCGCGTTACAAACTCCCTTGAAAGGGGACCATCGTGGGGATGGTCTGTATGGTTTGAAACAGGCTCCATAATGGAGGCCTAGTGGAATGTGAGATCGTTTTGACACTTTTTATGAAGTCTTTGTTTTGAACGTTCTCTCTGCGATGATTGGTTATATTCATTCATTGAAACTCCAGCAATTGTTAATCTACTCATTTATGTAGATGATATTATTTCAGCTGGAAATAATGTTAACACTCTTAATCATGTCAAGAAGTATCTCCTAAATGAATTTAAAATTTCAGCTCTTATATGACCCCTCTCCTTCTTTCTGGGAGTAAACATTGAAAGATCTAGGGAACTAGGCATGTTCCTGAGTCAAGATGGAATATATCATTAAATTATTACAACTGTTTGGCATGGAGGATTTTTCTATCCCGTGTCTATGTATCCTTAGGGTACCTAATCCAAATTTTAATGTCAGTGATCAGGAGTGTATTATTGATAGCAACCCATATAAACAACTGGTGGGGGATGATGTCTTATGTATAATTACCTCAATGCCTGATCTCAGTGCTGCTGTTAATTGTCACAGTCGCTTTCAAGGTCTCATCAATGGGCTGGTCTTGTCCAAATGTTACGCTTTTTTAAAAGGGACTCTAAATGTAAGACTATATTCTATCCCAAGTCTGTCTCAGATGTGTCAGTATAGGATATGCTGTTGATGATGCTAATTAGGCTAACGATGAAGATCGTTAGTCTAAGACAGGTTTCCTTTTCGGATTGCATGGTTCTTTAATATATTCATGGAATACCAAGAGACAAACTATAATAGTCAGGTCAACTCTGGAATCTGAGTTAATATCCTTGGGTGAGGCTTGCAGTGGACTTTTAAGGATATGTTCTCTGTTAGAGGATTTTCACATTTATGTTCCCTATCCTGTAAATATATGTGAAGATAATCAACCTTACATAAAACCTGTAACTCGATGGAAGCAGAAGCATTCTAAGTGTATTGATGTGAAGTATCACTTTGTAAGAGATTTGGAATTGAGGGAAATTGTTAGAATTTGTCAAGTTCCCAGTAAGGATCAGAAGGCTGATATATATTCTGACTTAAAGGAACTCCAAAACCAGCCTTTGTGAAGATTAGGCATCTGCTCAATGTGTCTTAATTTACTTTCTTTTGTCTAAATATAACTAAAATTAAAATAAGGCGGAGTGTTGTTAATGTGCATTTCGTCACTCATTTGATTTTCTATGTGCTTATATATGTGCGCCTGTACCCAAAGTTTTAGTCGTGAAATAAAACCATGGTTAAAGAACAGACCTGGCAGTTATTTCAGTTCGAAATATTTTCCCAACCCCTCTCTCTTCATCCCATCCAGAGAATCCATTTTGAATTGCATACTTTTTACTTTTCCGCACTTTATTTACAAACTTCGACCGGGTTAACCTTGATAAGGCATTGTAAATTAAATGTATAACTAAGTTATTCCACTTCAAAATTGATAATAATAAATTTATTTAGAGATGGTTTTATTTTTGGGGGGGGATGTGATCGGTGAAGATAGGGCTTTGGGACGCACGTTCAATATTAATAAACAACAGCGTGGTCATGGCGACGAGAGGGGAGGGTTATATCGAGACATAAATGCAAACAGGTTTCAAGGATCGCTGAGACAACTGGAGACAGGAACGTTAAAACTACCAATTTATATATATACGAGTAAATGGGTGCTTGCAGTTTGCAAGCGGAAGGGGTAAAGTGCATGAAAGAACATTGTAAATCATTAACAACGAATGCAATAAGTTCTTACTTCTTATGGAAATGATTTTACCTGGGTCCAATTCTGACTTAAGAATATAATAATGAGAAAGTAGCATAAAACGAATGGCTCCATGACATATGTACTTTGTTCTTCTTAGTAATTGCTATATATTTCCTTTTATTTTCATGCCGTTGATCAATTTTTAAGTAAAATATTTGTATATATACTCATTATGATTATAAACATGATTATAATTATTTGGAAATTTGAAATTCAATCAATATCAGCCTAACTAAATACAATGGATTTTCACATTTCATTTTAATTTTTGCTGATCTCAATTATGATCATAATTTACATATTAAACACATGGTGTAGTACTTGAATTCATAATTACAAAATCCAAGAGATAATGCAGCAGAGAACATTATCATTTTACATGGTTTTGACTTGTAGAATGGCATTTCGAGGTGCATTTCAGAAAGGAGGTGCAAGGATTAATGTTTCCTTGAAAAACAGATAGAGGGAAACCCGGAATAAGGTGTAAAGATTGTGTCAGAAGTAAAATGGAGGAATCTGGTGCGATCCCAACGGATTCCGTAGGCATGAGCAAATGGAGAAGTGTCAAAGCTACGAAACAGTTTATATATATCATTATAAAACATTGTAAATCGCATAGGTTGAAGGCATAATATCGTTAAAAGCTATTGAAACACGCTCCGAGAAGGTTGACTTCTCTAAATTCAGCCTTTATAGCCAGTATAAGGTACTGGAAGTCTCGGGAACAATGGAAAAATTGCTTAGCAACGAAAGTGAAAAAAGATCGAAATTTGCATGAATTTTGCGTTTAAACTTGAAATATTTCAGTTTATCGATCGATAGGCAAAAATCGGTTGCAAGAATTAAATTCTTTGATGTATTGGCCTCATTTCAGTCAAAGAATGAAACTTTTATCTCAATTATTTCATATTTTAATGAATGAAAGAAAATTACTCCACGCGGAATTTATTCGTTTTTCCCATTTAAACCCATTAAAAAACAAAATCCTATCTGGACTCGAAACCAATGAAAAAGTTTGGGATTTTCGATTTTTTCCTGACTCGACACCTAATTCAAACCCTTCCCTGAAAATTTCAAACTTTTAGCTCGATTAGAAATACCCAGGAATTCGTATCAATGAGTGAGTCAGTCAGTGAGTCAGTTTTGTAGCTTTATATATTACTAATAATATATAAAAGTACGCAAAAGGTTAAGAAATTTAAAATAAAAAATACTGATCGAGTCCGCAATTTAGATCAGAAGAAAGACGACGATAAGGAAAGCGGAGAAGGAATTAATTCCTATAATTATATCGGGAGTCACCGTTTGAACTATAGGAGTAGTAGATCCGTAGATGGGTATCTTTTATGCCTTTAAGTGGTTTCTGATCAATCTTATGATGCTCTCCATTAACTCTATAGTGATCTGCTCAACTCCAAAAACACGTCAATGACAGTTGTTAGTTTCTATTAGTTTCGGACCCAAGGCACCGAACTTCAAAAGAGATCCGCGGCTTAGTTGATTCGAATCGGAGAAGAAAAGAACGTCGATAATCGCATCCACTATTGTTGCTTATGTGTTGATTGTCATTCAAGGTACGAAACATGAGTAAAGTTTTTAACTACTTCGGGTGCTTTCCATTCGCTTAATAGTGAACGCTAATCACTTCGTAACAAAACAACAGTGCACTTGCTTTCCATTCGTGTTACAGATTCAGACACACTAGGCAGCGCACTTCAAAACCGATCGGGAGCAAAGTTGATGTGCGCTAAACAACAAAAGAACGTCGATAATGGCATCCGTGATTGTTGTCGAGTTTGTTGATTTTCAGTCAAGGCGCCAAACATGCATATTGTTAAGTTTATGATTGCTCAGTGACAAAAAGCTAACGTTTTTAAACACTTATTTTGAACGAATTTAATAAATTTACACAATACATTCGGCCGCGATGGCTGTTGTTCACCTGTAAGAATGCCTACCGGTAGGCTACAAAACATTTAGGCAGCGCAAATCGTTCCATTCAAAGTCGTTCGTGTGTTCCGATGTGCACTAACTTCCAACACCTTGAATGGAAAGCCCGCCCCCGATTGTAAGAAACAGTTCCCATGAACACTATGTAATCTCCTCGAGGAGTTCTTTATTCCGTTCGAAATATTCCGTCCCCCCCTCTCTCTTTTAAACCCATCCAGAGAATCCATTTTGAATGACAAACTTTTTACCATTCTGCACTTTATATAAGAACTGCGACCGGTTTCACTTAGTGGTTCTTAACCACTCTTCCCCCTTGCACCCCTCTTAGAGAAAACAGAAGACCGTGTAGCTCCGTGACCTTCCTCTCCTCCCACTCTCCCAATTCACTTTCCTCTCCACCAACCCACCTCTCCACATTCTGTACGTATATGTGGTCGGTGTATAGGTATAGCGAAACTTGGTGGCATTCGAAAGCGGAGTGTCTAATGTCAGTGAAGGGGAGCGATGTGTCGATTGAGCTAGGCAGAGGTACCACAGGGCACCTTGTTTGGACCTCTTGATGGACTTATTTCCGCCTCTTTATCCCACCTCACTTACATGATTTCCTCTCTCAGACATCATGCTTTTCATAAGCGAGTGCCACCAAGTTTCGCTACACCTATACTTCAAATCTTTGCCCACACTCCAAATAGTTCTCGGCCTCAGCATTTCTATGCGTGCATTAAAAAAAATAAATACTCTTCCTTCCCTCTGTTTTGTCCTCACTCTGCCATTACCCATAACCACCGCCCTCTGCTCCTCTTATATATATATATATATATATATATATATATATATATATATACACTTGACAGGGGGTGGGGAAAGAAAAGTAAAAAGAGAGAGAGGAATACCAACTCTTCCTAAGCGCCAACCTCAACCAGATCCGCCCCCATCCTCCCCGTCACATGAAGTAATTAACCTTTCTTCTTCCGTCCTAAACCGAGACCAAATAGCTTTGCTGTCTAAAGGTCTTTCTTTTTCACCAACCCCTAAATTCAATCCTGTGTCCTTCCTGGCCGATTCGCTCAATTTTTGCAGGAACTTAAGATGGCGCGCTTTCTGGAAAACCCACGGTCCTTCCCAATCCTCCATTCATCCTGCCCTTCATAAATTCCGACCACCTTCTGGTTACGAACCCAAATCCCTCCACAAAAACAACCCTGTTGAAATCTTTATCAAACAATTCCTTCACAAAATTTCCGACCACCATTTCCTAAACTCCATTAAACCCAAAATTAACCTATCCTGATCTGAACTCGCCGCCCTTCGGTCACTCCGGTCAGATCCCAGCCTTATAATTTCCCCTGCTGACAAAGGCTCATGCGTGGTGGTCATGGACCTGGATGACTACAATGCGGAAGCCTACCGTCAACTCCTTGACAGCAACTTCTATAAACCTCTCCTCCACGACCCAAACCCCAAGTTTCAGAAAATTATTTCCTCCTTCCTTAAATCCCATGGCCCCAAGGAAGGACTATCCCAATCTGACATTGCCATTCTTTCTCCCCCCAACCCCACCACGCCCAGATTTTATCTCCTCCCCAAAGTTCATAAAAACAACAACCCCGGCCGCCCCATAGTCAGCAATGTCAAGTCCCCCACCGAAAGAATATCCGCTTTCATCGACTTCTTCCTCCAACCTATTGTGTCTTCTCTCCCCTCTTTCATCCGCGATACCTACCACTTCCTAGAGCGTCTTCGCAGCCTCCAAATCTCCCCCCATTGCAACATATTAATGGCCACAATTGACGTAACCTCCCTTTATACCTCCATTCCCCACAGCGAAGGCCTCAATGCACTGAAACACTTTCTTTCCCTCCGCCCCACCCCCCACGTCCCTTCCTCTGACTTCCTCCTAAATCTTTCCCAACATGTCCTAGAAAAAAATGCCTTCTCCTTCAGAGACCAAATCTTCCTGCAAACGAAGGGCACAGCAATGGGTACGAGAATGGCTCCTTCGTACGCTAATCTTTTTATGGGTCTGCTGGAGGACAATTTTCTATCTTCCCGGTCCCTCAAACCCCTATTTTGGGTTCGTTTTATCGATGACATTTTTCTCATCTGGACGCACGGTCCTCAAACCTTGTCCACCTTCCTTTCCGATCTCAATTCCTCTTTTTCTGTCTCATTCACCTTTACCACTTCCAGCACCCACATTACCTTCCTAGATACCGATATTTCTCTATGTGATAACAAATTCCTAACCTCCCTACATATCAAACCCACTAACCGTCAACAATATCTTCATTTTGACAGCTGCCACCCTTACCATACCAAACGTTCCATTCCTTTCTCCCTTTCTATTCGCGCGCACCGTATCTGCAACTCTCAAATTGCTCTCGACCACCACCTTAGCAACTTAAAAACCGCTCTCCTTAAACGCGGCTACCCCTCCCCTCTCCTTGATCGCCGCATCCTACCCTCCACCACCCCTTATACTCCTCGCCCTAGATCATCCACCACCAAACCTCCCTTGAACCTTTGCACCACATTCATTCCGGGGCTTCACCACGTTAACCTCATCCTCAAGTCACTTTTCCCCATTTTGAGCGACAGCCCACTCACCTCCGACTTAATCCCCAAATGTCCTACCATTACTTACAAAAGACCGGCCAACCTCAACAATATTCTACGCCCCCACCAATCCCGTCCCACTTTGATCCCTCCTGAAATCCCCGGTACCTTTCCCTGCCATAGACCTCGTTGCAAAACCTGCCCTTTAATATGTAATCTCTCTTCTTTCCACAGTCCCAACAACCCCACCCCATTTCCTATATCTTTCCACGGCAGCTGCACTACCTTTAACGTGGTATACCTTCTGCAGTGTAAGGTCTGCCCTTCCTTTTACATCGGCGAGACCTGCAATCCCCTGTCCATCAGAATAAACGGACACCGAGCCGCCCCGCCCAACTTCCCAGTCCCAAAACACGCCTCCACTCATAACCTCAAATTCGACTCTTGCTTCCGTCTCACCATCCTCCACGCCCTCCCCGCCGACGCTTCGAACACACAACTTAGGAACACTGAGCTTTCTATTATTTGGTTTTGTCGCGCCTTTTCCCCTCCCGGTCTTAACATTATGCACTGAATTTTTGTCCATTTACTTTCTCCCTCCTCCTCCGACGCCTTTTATTCTCCTCCCCCACCCCCTCCCAACTTAGCAACTTTGTTGCACTCCTCTAAACAGCCAGGCGCAATTCCCTACTTTGTTGCATCATCATCCCCCCCTCTAAACATCCAGGTGCGACACCACGTGACCTTTCCCGTCCCTCTTACACTCCCCCACCCCCTCCCAACTTAGCAACTTTGTTGCAGTCTTTTAGACAGCCAGGTTCAATTCTCAACTCATCCCAGTTCACCCACACCCCTCCCTACTTTGTTGCACTCCCCCCTAGACATATAGGTGCGACACCAGTGCCCATCCCCGTCCCCCCCTCCCCTATACCACAACTTCCCCTCACTTCCCTTCTTTCCCCGCTTCCCTTCCCCTACCTTGGATCGGTACTTCTCAATTTTCTACAGCTGAAGAAGGGCCTACGTGCCCGAAACGTCCCAGTAAGTCCTCTCTCTCTTTTTACTTTTCTTTCCCCACCCCCTGTCAAGTGTTTTTATTATATTGTGGCCTATTGGCGAAATTTTCGTTTCGTGTATATATATATATATATATATATATATAACCATTCATTCATTCACTCAAACCGCTCACAGGCGTAAATAATAAATATTTCGTTCAAACAGGTGGTGAAAGAAAGAGGATAGGAAACACATAAAATGTGATAACACAATGGTGATGTGAAGATGGAATGATGGCAGATTACAAGTGAAAAAAATTCGTCTAGACCGGGAATGGTTCAATTCCCGGTCTAGACGAATTTTTTTCAGGTGCACATTTGGAACGAACAGTTTCCTTCTTTATTATTTGCCAAGCAGCCTTGTTGTGATTAGTAGCATTGCTTATCAAATTTAAATTTACATTGCGTTTTGACTGAATTAAGAAATTATTGTAAACCCTCTTGAGTTGCCGCCAGGTACTTTTATCCTCCTCACTTTTGGAGGCAACATACCTATGGCGTAGTTGGACCACCTGGGATCTCAAACTAGAAAGTTCTGGGGTAAACCATTTCTGAGATTGTTTAGTGGATGCCTCATAAGTTTCTTGGGAAAGCAGTTATGAAAGAAAAGTAAAACATTTTCAAAAAAAACATGAAAAGTTATCATTACCATCTGAGAATGTAAGTATGGAGTACCAGGGAGTATTAAACAATAGGGATTGCAATTCCCAAACCCCTTCTGGGGTGATAGGTCGACTAAAACTATGAATGTTCTTAATCTTATTTTTGCCATTGCCTTTATCAATTATGAAGTGAAATTCGAGGGCGAAGTGGTCTGATATGCCGAGATCAATGACTTTTATTTTGTACATATATGTACTAAGGCCTGTCATGACATTGTCCAGGCATGAGTCAAATCTGGTTGGTTCAATTCTGGTTCGGTACCCCAGTAAACACACATGGCTGCAGCAGCGCTTCACAAGGATGTCAGCGCTGCAAGTGCAGCACATGTCAACTGAAGCGCGTCAGCAGCGTCTCAGCAGCGCTCTCATAGAGCGAATTATCGAGAAATGCATCTAATGCGCATTCGCTGCTCGTGTTTGAAGTGCAGCAGCCGCAAGTTGCGGACGCACTGCCACAGCGCTGCAGGTAGTCTTTTGAATAAGGGGAGATGTTGAAAGTCTCAATCGAAAGAGGAAGATATGAATACTCATTCTTTAAACATTTACTATGTGTATCCTTTGTTTTTTTATTTAATGAAATATATTCTTGATGTATAGTAACATGTTTAGCCTGTGGTTCATTCTTAGACCGAAAATTTGGCATAAATGGGAAAGCTTTGACACGAATCGGAGAGACTTGGGTTCTGTCAGTAACAACACTTCATTGATAGCTTTGTGTACTTAATTTCCGCTGTACACTAAATTATTGTTATGCTTTTATTGGTACATTCATCAGTTTTCTCATTTCCACATTCGTGACATTGAGTATGGGTCAATCCATATTATGTGGTCCAGAAAAAGTTAAATTTGTTACTTGGTGATTTTTAATATTTTTACCATACAATTGTATGGTTTTCATTATAAAGTAAAAATTTGGTATATAGTTATGGAATGACCAATTTTAATATGTAGGTAAGTTTCTTTGAATTCCCAAATATTCTTTGTATTCTAAGGCCTGCATTTACATTTTAGCTTAAGTTTACTATACCAAATGTTTACTTTATAATGAATAACTTGTAAAATGAGGTGAAAAACTGATAAATGAGTTATGATAATGATTTTAAAAGCATCAAGCATTACTTAAGAGGGTACTAAATGGTGCCGTGATGATGTCGACTTCGTCGATGTTTTGGTAATTTTCAATGTTTAATATCTTTATAAATAGTTGAGTCCACAAAACAAAATTTTTACTGGTTATTTCTCATTTAAAGGACTGTAAATGGGCCAAATTTCAAATTTTTATGCCCAACAAAGATAATGGGCATTAAACTTTGGAAAATTTGTAAAATCAAGAACTTTAAAAAAATTTAATAAAAAAACCACTGAAGTCCACAGCTTAAAATTCTGCAAACTTAAAGCATGGCTTTATGCCTTTCAAATAAAAAAATTACAAACATTAAGTATCTTGCCTTCCTACGTAAAAAAATTGTAAAAATTTATTTTTTTAGTTAAGTGATGAAAACTTTGAAGCAATATTTGGACCCTAGACTTAATTTTAGGTCGTTACATCACCATCCCTGTATTTAAGTTCATTATTTACTGAATCGATTGGTTTTTGTTTGATTGTTCTAGGATACACAGAATCGGAGATATTTGCTTTAACTGCAGAATACTGAAATCGCCTAAAATCGGTGTTTCGTTAGCATAAAAATGGCCACTATCAGGAAAATAAAATTAAAAAAATAAAATAATGACATATGTATTTGTATTCACAATAAATGGTAGTTTGTATGGTAAAAATATTAAAAAATATTAAAAATTATCTAGCAACCACCTCTGGACCACTATTAATAGATTGACCCGTATACATGCATATTCACGTTCGTAACATTTGCGCGAGTAAGTTACGTCTTCATTGAAATGTAAACAAACGTGTGCATTTGGAAAACATCTTGATTATTCTTATTAATATTGGCTTTATTTTCATTTAATGTGGGAACATAGGTTTCAATTAATTAATGCCTGAAAACTGATATCGTGATTGGATGGTACGTTTCCATAAACTATCACGGCATTGATATTTAAAAGTTAGTTCTCGCAAACACATTTACGCATGGGAATGGCCGTATATATACAACTTTCAAGAAACACATCTATCAGTTGAGAGTTGGAAATGGCGTAGGTAGTTGCGTGATAGGCTTAACGTAGAGAGATGTGATGTTGACCGTAGGTAGCTGCGAAAATGAAATTGAGTCTATGCAGTCGGGAGACACCATCTACCTTCAGTCCTTGAGTAAACTATTTTTTGCAGGTTGAAGCGATCGTGACACGATTGTGCAGCGCTCTTGACGCGCTTGTGCAGCGCTCCTGACACCCGTTAGCAGCGCATTCGACATTCAAAAAAGGGAAGTTTAGGAGTGCTAGGCGCGCTGCAGAAGCGCCTTCGTGATAGCTGCAGCGCTACCGAGCAGCGCATCAGATGCGCATGTACAGCATTTGGTGTTTACTGGGACGTTCTGCAACAAAAATTAGATACACACGGTACAAAAGATCATATCACAGTTCGTTCTGTAGCAAATATTATATGGTACATTCTTCATAAAAGATTATACGTTCGGCAGCAAATATAAACACATCCGGCATGTTCTTCACATGCGCTCACAACTCAGACCATTTAAGTATATATGGTCTAAGGCTCACAAAGATGACAGTAGAAAGGCGTGAAGCGCGATAACCGGGAGAGGCAGTTCACGACGAGGCAATTACTTCATTTTAGCTCATGCTTCTTCGTACATCCTTGTAGTCCTTTAAATTTTAATTAATATTTTTACTATGCAAAATTACTTTGTAGTTCACTTTTTGATGAGTATTATTCCGCTTACGGATTTTGTGTTGTTTCGTCCCTCGCACAGAGCTAGGCTATGCAGCTGATCATCCTCTTACTACGTTACGCATAATTTGACTAAGTTAATAACGGTTATCGTTGGTTGTTATTTCCCACGCCTCTCTTCAATTAACCCCGCGAATAATATATAATATTGGTTTAGATAGGAAATACATGTTAATAATTCTTTTTGATATTACAATTTCACATAAAAGACGTTTTGTATTCTTACATCACTCAAGTTGAGATAAGTTGGCTCTAATGATCGAGCATTGGAGATATCGTCTATACCCGCTTTAGAGCCACCCTAGATCAACCGAAGGATTCAGGTTGAATGTCGGCGCTCCAGGAAGAACAGTCGGCTATTTTCTAAACAGAATAAACTATCGCTGTGAATATGCCGAGTATTCTAAAGGATAAAGTATATAACTTGATGCGAAACCGAGAAATAATATGAATAGCACAGTAACAAACAATATCTCCTTAACATAAATATATTGTATAATGTTTGCTTATTTCGCCAAATCGGCGACACGTTGGCATTTATTGTAAACGCATGCCAGCATTTTTTGTCTAAAAAAGCAGCTTTTTATTTTTTCAAAGTGACATTTTTTGTTGCTCATGGTGTTGCCCTAAGTGATAGTTTCGAACCCGCGAAATTTGCGTTCTTATAAAACGACGCGTAGTAATCTTGGTTTCTTACCTTGGCTAACCAATTAAACTGCTGATAATTATGGCGAGGTTTCAAATGTCTAAGGCCAAAATTACGGTAATTTCTGAATTTATTCCGGACAATCAAGATAAGTACGTGAAAAATCAGGTAATGTCCAAGAAATTACGAAGGTTAAGGCAGCCCTTAGATATAGGTGTTACCACATTTACGGAATTATACCCAGTGGATATC
Organism: Pyrrhosoma nymphula; assembly: GCA_963573305.1. NCBI lineage: Eukaryota > Metazoa > Arthropoda > Insecta > Odonata > Coenagrionidae > Pyrrhosoma > Pyrrhosoma nymphula. Next base: position 1,587,554 of record OY754330.1, read on the forward strand.
CACAGGTAAAGAAATATCTTCCTTAAATTTGAGTGTAGTTTTGCTGTGGAGTTTTAAATACTAGCTTTCCATCCTGGGGTTCCAAGTTCGAATCTTCGAAGTGACGAGGATTTTGTGGTGGATCTCCAATTGGTTGCTATGTGAGAGGGAGAGCGCTCAAATCAAAGTGCTTCTCGCGTCGGATAGAATGATTAACTGCGGTCCCTTTAGCGTCTTTCGTTATGAACAGACACCAGCAGCTCGATTCTGTAAATGTCATAGGCGTCATAACACGTGAATTATGGCGGATTCGCCTCAGCTGTGACGGATCCGTCAGAGGAGCGATTCTGTAAATGTCATCCCAGCCAGCACACTATATCATGTTTATGTAAAATGCGTGAAAACCTAAGGTATGCATGCATACGTAAACAAAATCTCTCTGTAGGATTTAATATTTACGTAAACCCTACGTAAGATTTTCGTAAGGGGAACATGTAAACGCACATACTTGACACTTACATAAACAACTCGTAAGCTGGCTTTCACTTTGCACATGTAAACGAATTTACGTGATTCTTACTTCGCGCTTACGAGCGAGGACCAATGAGAAGCAAGTTCACAACATAAAAAGTTGAAACTGTCCTTTTGTATTGAAAATATGTCGCTTAAAATGCACAATTGAGAAATGGAAAATATGTAATAATATTAATCAAGGAGGCCTTGATCTGTAAATGTAAAATTTTTGGATCCTTTCACGCAAATTCTTATGCGTATATTTTTCATTGCGTTGTCTGCTATGTTTTGACGTGACATGGCCAATTTCTTTGATATATCTTCAATCAAGCTACTTTCAAAGCCTCATGCAAAGTTTACTAAGGTCATAGGACGTCACACGCTCTTCTATCATTTAAAAGAACCAAGCCGATCACAAGTATTCCTCCAATATTTTTCCTTGACACGCCAAATATTTTTGTTACTCATTTGTTCCCTTCTACATCTGCGTCAAAGTACACAAATGCCGTAGCGGCCATAATCGACTGAAGACTATTGTTTTGGTGTTTTATTTGAATAATATTCATAGAGGAATCGCAGTACGATATATTTTGCGAACAGCAAATCATTTACAATTTACTATTATTGGATTTCAAATGTGAACAGTGGTATAGAACGGTGTGCAACGTTATATTGGAAGATAGTTTCGATCGCACGTCTTGTTATGCATTTTAGCTGCGATTTAAAGAAAATTATCCCAGTGGAGCATTTAATTTCAAGTTTAAAATAAAGTAGGTATCATTAGGTTTCAATGTGCAAGAAACAGCAGTGTCATTTTTGGTGAAAATATATAAACGAAGGTTTTGCTTGTGTTTTGGCTGTGTATGTTACATTATGACATGCCAGTGATTACAAGCGTTATTTGTGTGCTACGATGGATTGCGTGTCAAAGTGGATATATTTTTACGTAAATTAGTTGGACTTGATATCTGTAAGTTTTGGGTTATGACATGAATGGCATTAAAATTGTAGCGAATACGTAGTAAGTGTTGAAGAAGACGTAGCAGCAATCAATTCATTGTTTCTACTAATGGCTAAATTAAAATAAGGTACCTATTTTAATTGAAGTGAAGTTGGTGACTAGGTGGATAGCTCTTGTCTTGTAAGTGTGGTTGTTTACGTGAAGGGATAAACAGTGTAATGTTTTACTATTTTTCATTCGGTGAATTTTGTCACCCCAGTGTCATCTTTTTATTTCATTGCATTGTTGTTTCAAATGTGATTTTGTTGAAATAATTAATCCGTCTGCGTTCAAGGCAGGGGTAAAGGTGAGCTTTCGTCTCGCACTTGTTTTCGCGATTTTCACCCACTTTAAACAGAGATATCAGAACCAATTTCACCTCACTTATTATGCAAGCTTTGCAAATTTGTTTAACACTTTCAACACAACAATGCATTTACTACTTTAGAAATGAGAAACTTTCAAACCTGAGAAGTGCGTTTTTTCCTCTCCGCCATATTGTGAAAAAATGCCGTTTCCTCTTTTCCACTGTACGTAGCGCAGCGATCGAGCAGTTACTTCTCTAGCATATATACACCTTTTCTACACAGTTTCTTCCCTCCTTCCACTCAAACTCGCCCCGCAACAGCCATTTACTACAATGCAATTTCATTCATTCCACCGCAGTAAACATTGCACATTTCACTTCAAATGAAGGATTTACACTTCCTTTTCACTCACATTCATTCCACTGTACTAATAACATTTCACGTATCACTTTAAATGGAGGATTTACACTTCCTAATTGAGCGTACACGATTGGCAAATCATGGCGACCATACACCACACACGCAAGTCAGAAAATGATTAATGCCAACTACTCTCAACAATTAACTTCCAACTGTTGACAGTTAATTTCCCCCTTCCACACTACCCGAGAGAACTCCGTCAACAATACTATTTCATTAGCCTCTAACAAAAGCCCATTTATATTAACGTTGTGACCTGAGGGATTCTATTCTTAAAATAATACGCGAAATATCATTTTAGCCTTCTACCAATTCCCACCAATAATCACCAATGAGCGTGAGGGATTCTATTCTTAAAATAATACGCGAAATAACATTTTAGCCTTCTACCAATTCCCACCTACAATCACTAATGAGCGTGAGGGATTCTATTCTTAAAATAATACGCATAATAACATTTTAGCCTTCAACCAATGCTCACCAATGAGCGTGAGGGATTCTATTCTTAAAATAATACGCGAAATAACATTTTAGCCTTCCACCAATAATCACTAATGAGCGTGAGGGATTCGAATAGATCTATTCTTAAAATAATACACAGAATAACATTTTGAAACTTCAACCATTCCCAGAAATGCCCATTTCCTCGTTATCGATCGCGCTAAAAATGCGTTTTCCGCTATTCAAACTCACGAAAATGAGTTTTTCACTTGTGATTATTATCAATTCGTGTTTAACTCCATTGGCCCGCAAACCTCTTTGTGGGGTGGGTTCAGGGCAAGTTACGGAAGGGGAAATCGTTTTCCGCTTTTCCAACTCACGGAAACGCAGTGAAAATCATCATTTTGAAACGTCCACGACTCCCAGAAATGCCCATTTCCACTTTACCATTTCCACAAGAAATGCGTTTTTCACTTTTGAAAATGGCCAAATCGGGCCCGCGTACCGTCCCACCCTAGCACCCCTGTTTCACTCCATAGGCCCGTAAGCTTGTTGGGGGGGTGGGGTAAAGGCATATTGTAGAGGTGAAATTAGTGTTATCCCTCTAACGGTTGTTCGTGAAAACCTCCAAATATGGCGTCGAAAACGGCCGAAAAAATCGAAAAATTGGTCATTTTCAAACGTCTATATCTCAAAAACTACTAGTCACACTGATATGATTATTACATTTTTACAAATCCTCATTCTTCCTCTACTCCCAGGTATCACATTCAATTTCGTCAGTTTCCTACGTTTTTCAAAAAAAAAATTGAAAGTGCGAGACGAAAGCTCACCTTTACCAAGGCAGGTAATGACTAATTAGCAATAGGCAATTGGATTTGTCCTTAGCAGAGGTTATTGTGTTATTTTAGAGTATCTTAAATTGAAAATGTGGTTGTTTACGTCCAAGTGAAAGGGTGATGAATTTTTTATCTACTTATGCAATGTATGTTGTTTCAATATGCTTCATTCAGTAAATTTTACCATCTCAAAAGTTATCTTTTCATTTACTCGACTTGAAGGGGAAAATGTGGGAAATTATATTAAAAAATTACAAATAATATTATTGGTTAAAAATATATACTATGTAAGCATGATGGCTGATGTTTACGTAAAATGCTTCCGTGTTGTTTACTTAATAATGGGGACATGTGGCCATGATTTTTACCATCTGTTTACTTGAAGTTTACGTAAATAAATCGTAATCAAGTAAACCGTTTACGACGCATTTACGTACATTTCAGGTAAATTTTAGGTAAACTGTTTTTGTGTGCTGGCTGGGATAGCCGTCTTAAGTGCTTTTTTTCCGTCATAACTTTACACGTACGGGAGACCCCGTGTTAGCCGTCATTAGGGCATTGAATAGGAGTATTTTTGTTCATTACTTAAGATATTTATATGTTACCACCTTCAATTCTCCATTTATTGTATATAAAAAAATCATATTTTACTCGGACAAAAGTAAAAGAGGCTAAAACGGTATTCATAATACAAAACTAATTTTAACTATAAGCGGTAAATTTTGCTTAAATAAATGTTTAACTATGTACAATGTTCTAGAAATCCATAACTTTAAACATAAAACATTTACGTAGGCAAAATTTACCGCGTATATTTAAAATTAGTTTCGTATTATTAATACCTTTTTACGGCATCTTTCACTTTTGTCCTAGTAAATAATACCATGAAATATATTAATTAATTATCAGTAGGCAGATGGTCGAGTAGAGGTTCCAAATTTCAGGTGATCAGCTTTTCAAGGTGTCAAATACGTGAGTGAAACATATGTTCACGAGTGAAACATATACGTGATAAACAAAAGACTCGCGAATTCCGAGCGATTTTTACCGCTAAATTGCATGGAAAATTGTGCGTTTGCACTCATCGTGTAAAACGACATTTAGTCTGATTCAGTCGTTCATACAATATTTTCTTGTACACTTGACTGTACATGCGTTCGCACGATAGATTGTACAAAAAAATGTACCGTGTAAAACGGCCTTTATAATGATACTATATGCATAAATGTACCTATATATTACAATATTAGTGCCCATCAGTTGAGTTCATCAGTCGACATTTGGGCTGTGGGCCAACGTAACGGAACTCAATTTCGTTTGTATTTACAGAGAGTGCAGCTTCAATAAATGGTACAATTTACATATCGTATTACTTTCATTATACTCAAATGGAATAAAGGATGATCGTTTGTATTTGCGCTAACTTGCTCGGTGGCATGTTTACATATGTTCATTCTCGGAAGTATCACCAAATTACGTCGTGTATGCAAATAGTTTTTAAACGCAATAATTCTGACAGTATTGCTATTATTAAGTGCATACCTATTTCGCTACGATAACTAGTTTGGTAATGATATACGAGGGATTTCTCATTTCGCTGAATATAGAATGGTATTCACTTTATTTCATATCTGTTCCTCGCATATCGGTAATTATGTGAGGGATTTCTTACTTCGTTGAAGAGTATGGAATTCACTTTATTTCATCGATGTTCCTAGCATATCGGTAATTATGTGAGGGATTTCTTACTTCGTTGAAGAGTATGGAATTCACTTTATTTCATTGCAGTTCCTCGCATATTGGTAATTTGAGGGATTTCTCACTTCTTTGATTATTGAATTCACTTTATTTCATCGATGTTCCTCGCGTATTGGTGTATGCGGTTCAGTTTCACGTAATACTTAGCACGTCTCACATGGACGATTATTTAAAAAACTTGTGAACGACAACTCAATAGGTATGTAAATGAGCACGGGTTATTACTACTCCCACGAACTATATTCGTTCTATCACATTATTTGACACTTAACACTTTCCATGAAGGCACAATTTTCAAATAAACAACTTCATGCACAAACACAGTTTACTCGTCTACTTTTGTTCAAAATAGTACCGCAAATATTGACCTACTATTCATCACGAGACCTCTCCGGGATTCTTCAGCGCATTAAGATCATGAATGATGGACAAATTTGCCCTTATTATTGATATTGCTCAAAATATGGGCACTTTATCATTATTACTGATAAGATAGTATATTATTTTGCATATGTTATAACATAAGATTAAATAAACTCTACGAACTTCGTTTTCACGCTTGAAACACACGCTCGTATGATTTCCGCAAGTCAGTTTTTTGAATTGGGAGCGTTTTTCATTGGTTCTTCTCGTTCACGAACGGCTCGCACGGCGTGAACGAGTCCTCCGACTAAAAGCTTATGACGGGGGCTTACAGAATCGCTTTTGATTGATGACACGCCGTACCCGTCATAACTTCCCCGCCTTAACTAAGACACTTTTGGCGCCTATGACATTTAGAGAATCGAGCTGCAGCCGACGTCGAGATTCTATATCCACCCTAGATACTATATACCTCCTGCATACCCCCATGCCGTCATATCGCACAATCTAATTCCGTGGTGATTTCGATCACGAGACCTTTTTTTTTATAAAATACAGGATATTGTTAAGAATTTCAAAAATAACCACCACCATAACTCACGGACCACTAGCTAAATAAATGCTATTATAAGGGGTGAGGTCGGAAACTATAACGGCAGCGGCAAAAAACATTTATTAAACCCAAATCCAATAAGCGAGTATTCAATTCGGTTACATTACCTACCCTTCATAAGAAATCACATTTTAAATGGTGATATTTTATATTCTGACAACTAGTAAGATAGATCTACAAAGTATCTACACTATAAGTATTCTTCTTCCAGCTCATTCCTCATTCTTCAACCAGCTCTCGAAGGGTGAGGTTGTGTCTACTGAGCGCTCCTGAAACCGGTTTCCTCTCTGACCGGCGGCGATTACCTATTTGACTCCTTCTCTGACCGGCAGTGGCACCGTACACCTAGATTTGTGCAGCAGTGAATTTAGTGTTTTATTTTTGAAATCGTATTTTGCGAAGTAGTGCTGTGAAGTGAAGTAGTGTTATTTTTGAAATCGCATTTTGTGAAGTAGTGCTGTGTAGTGAAGTAGTGTTGTGAAGCAGCCTGGTCCTGTAGCCGACGGTGTAACGGATAAGTAGTCGCTGACCATCTTATTTTCTTAAATTCTTTTTTCCTTTATTCAAGTGTATTACTAATTTGTAGTGCTTGCTTAGTTATAATTTGTCTTGCTTCAGTGGTTAATTAGTGTTATAGAACTTAAAATTATTAGTAGTTCTAAAGTATTAGTATTGACTCTTAATAATTATTTGATCCTATACGTGCGTGCGTGTTCTAGCAACTGATCCATTGCATTTTTGCTCTTTATCCGTCTAACTACTTTGCTAGAAAGTACTTCTTACGCAACCTTGCGTATCGTACTTGATTCGCTTATACCCGCCTTATATATTTAGAGGACTTAGTGTAAATTTAAATCGTTTTAAGTGCTAAAGCCTGTAGAATAGTATGGCTGGCCCTAGTTCCTCTGTAGCGAGCCTCAAGAGCAAGGTGAAGAGCGACCTCCTCGAGGCACGTGTCGCCGAACTGGAGAGGTTAGTTACGGAGATACTCGCCCGGGTTACGGGTTGTGGGAGGGTTTCGGGCCCCGGTGGTTATAGCGTTTCTTCCAGGACCTTGCACAGCACCAAGGTGGTGTCCCGGGCATGCTCGGGTGCGAAAGCAAGTGCGGCGGCCTTGGGGAAGACGGTGCAATCTTCGGGTCTGGGGATGACTCACAGCCTGAGGCCCGAGTGGGTGGTTGTGCCCCAAGGGCGGGGGGCGGTGGCTCGACCGAGACGGGGAGTGGGGGATGCGGAGGCTAATCCCATCCCCGTTCGCAACAGCTTCGCGGTTTTGTCGGAGGACAATTCTGGGGAGCCAGTTAGCGAGGTCGTGAACGAACCCCCCGTTGCAAGGGACTCAACTTCGAACGGCAGCCGGGCTGGGAGGGCAGGAATAGTATTGTTAGGGAGTTCGAACGTCCGGCGGATTTTCCCCCAGTTGGAGAAGAGGGCAAGGAGAGACGGAGCGGACCAACGGGTCACCTCCTGGTGTACACCAGGGGGAATCGTACCCAATTCTACGGCGGTGGTAAAAGCGGCGGTGAAGTACACGGGCTGCTCTAGACTGCGGGTGGTGGCCCATGTTGGCACCAATGATGCTTCCGAGCGTAGAGCCGATGAGATCTTGGATTCCTTTAGGGATCTAAACTCGGAGGTGGAACGCGTTCGGAGGGGCACTGGTGTCGATCTGCGACTATCCATCTGCAGCATTGTTCCACGGACTGACTGCGGCCCTCGAGTTTGGGACAGGATTGCCTGGATCAACAAGAGGCTGTGGAAATTCTGTGCGAGCATTGGGGCAGAGTTCGTGGATCTTCGGCCGGTGCTTAGATCATGCCGGGCTCCCCTCAACTCGTCTGGGGTGCATTATTCCAAAGAGGCGTCTGAACGGGTGGCTCGTAGGATTTTTGAGCACTGTAGATATTTTTTAGACTAGAGGATAGGTCATATAGTGCGATTTTTAAATATTTAACCAAACGCAGCCTCCGAGGAAATCCGCATTGCGATAATGTTCACACCCAAGTAAACTTAGGAGCGCTAAAGCCGGTAAATAGTGGCAATTTTCCCAAAACTCGTACTCCAGTGAAAGAAATTATATCAAATGTAATAAGCACTTCCAGTGAAATTCGCCCACCTAATACCCATAAGCGTGGAAAAGAACCAACCGACACTCAATCGACAAAATATGACATTAACTTTATAGTAGTTAATTGCCGTAGCGTTAAAAACAAGCGCGCTGAAATCGAGCATATATTTCAGGACGCAGACGTGGTCATAGGAACGGAGAGCTGGCTTACTGAGGATTTAAGCGGCAGTGAAGTTTTTCCTCCAGGATATAAAATCTACAGATGCGATCGAAGCGATAGGGCAGGTGGCGGAGTATTTCTAGCAGTTAAATCACATTTACACAGCACCGCCCACGAAATAACTGACAATGAAATAGAAAGTGTGTGGTGTACAATTAAACAACGAAACAAAAGGAGTATACATGTTTGCTCTTTCTATAGACCTCCAAACTCCAAAATTGATGTTATTTACCAATTAGATAATCAAATATCCGCATTTACTGTGAGAGACAGTAAAAGTGTAATAATTATTGGGGGAGATTTTAATCTGCCATCTATAAATTGGGATTCATACACTGTGAAACCGAATTCTAGGAATAGGGAAATCAGCGAGGTCTTACTCAACACACTTGCTAATCACTCACTTTCCCAAGTAGTTGACAAGCCTACGAGAGGAAATAAAATATTAGACCTTTTTGCAGTAAGCCATCCTAAGTTGATAAAACAGCTCGATATTATTGACGGCATAAGTGATCACAGAGTAATTTTTGCAACCTTAAAAATTGAAGTAGAGTCAGCTGTAAAACCGAAACGCAATATTTATTTATTTGATAAATGCAACTTCATCAAATTTGGCGAGATGCTTAATGATTCGTACACGGATTTCGTAGCTAAAACTGAGGATAAAAGCACTGATGAATCATGGAAATATTTCTTAAAAATTCTACGACGGGGAATCAACGAATATATTCCGCAAAAATTGAAATGCGACAGTAAAGAACCTCGCTGGTATAACAACGATGTTAGGAGGGACCTTAAGAGACAGAGAAAATTGTACAACTTGGTTAAAAAGTTCACTACGGTAGGTGACAAATCGAAGGAACTTGAAGCAAAAGAAAGTTACGCTGCGCAACGCTCAAAAACTAAGAAATCAATGCGTTCCGCATTGCTAAATTTCAAGAAAAAAGTACTTGGTGAATTACTCGAAGAAAATCCGAAATCTTTTTGGTCATATGCGAGAGAGCTTCAGGGAAAATCTTCAACCGTAGATTCGTTATTTGATAATGATGGCAAACTTGTCACCGAAAATATTGACAAAGCTAACACGTTAAATTCCCACTTCAAAAGTGTATTCACCACAGACGATACTGCATGTAATTTTGAAATACAATTCACTGAGGAACCGATGAAAGAAATCACTATTCAACGTGATGGGATAACTAAACAGCTACAGTCGATAAAAAATAGTAAATCTCCGGGTCCGGAGGGAATACCCGCGCGTGTCCTCAAGGAGTTAGCGCCACAGATCGCACCGTTCTTAGACATAATATTCAAGAAGTCATTGTCTGAAGGAAAGATACCATTAGACTGGAAAATTGCAAACGTTACACCGATATTCAAAAAGGGAAACAGACACGACCCAGGGAACTATCGACCAATTTCATTAACGTCGATTATAGGCAAGATACTCGAACATATCGTCGTTAGCAATATCATGACGTTCCTGGACAGTCGTAACGTCCTCCATGGCTGTCAGCACGGCTTCCGGAAAGGTAGATCATGTGAAACACAACTCGCGCTCTTTCTTCATGACGTTCTCAAATCTGGCGAATCGAAAAGACAAGTTGACGCATTATTTCTAGATTTTAAGAAAGCTTTCGACACGGTACCTCATAACAAACTTTTATACAAATTACAGTCATGCGGCCTAAACGAAACAGTAGTAAACTGGATACGCGACTTTCTGAGTGATCGTAAGCAAAAGGTAGTTCTTGACGGAATTAGCTCTGATGTCGTTAAAGTGACATCAGGTGTCCCGCAAGGAAGCGTGATCGGACCCCTTTTGTTCATTATATACATAAATGATCTATGCTCTCGAATTAGCAGTAAAATACGTCTATTCGCCGACGACGCTGTCATCTATCGTGAAATTAGTGATCACTCTGACTTTGAAACTCTATCATCGGATTTAAACAACGTTCATGTGTGGAGCCAAGAGTGGGGACTCGAACTTAATCTGAGCAAATGCACGGCGGTACATTTCTTGCGGAAGTCGTCCAACTATTCCCATGTATATGCTGTGGATGGTGTTAACATAAAGGCGACAGATGAAGTGAAGTATCTAGGAGTTACGATAACTTCGGACCTATCGTGGGGAGCACATATAAGAAATATTTGTGGCAGAGCTCTGAAGAAGCTAGGATTCGTCAAGCGTATTGTGGGAAGATTTTCGGATGAAAAAGTAAAAGAGAGGTGCTACTTCGCACTCGTCCGGCCACACCTTGAATATGCAGCGAGCATATGGGATCCGGTGCAGAAAGACTTAGTCCGGGAACTTAATAAAATACAAAGGAAAGCTGCGCGATTCGTCAAAAACAGCTACGGGCGTACTGACAGCGTTACACAGATGTTAAACGAATTAGGCTGGGAGCCGCTAGAGACTCGGAGGCTGCGCGCTAGGCTTAGATTGCTTGAACAATTGAGAATAGATATCTTTCAGAGCGACACGGAGAACATCATATTAGAACCCCACTATATTTCCAGGTCCGACAGAAACGATAAATTAAGAGAGATATTTTGCCGAACGGATAGGTATGGGAATTCGTTTTTCCCCCGAACAATAAGGGACTTCAATAAATGCTAGGCGTAATTTCATTAGAGCGTTTCCTTTTTATCTTTAAGCGGCTGGTGTCCTAACACCCCCCGCCACACGCCTATTGAGGCGGCTTGCGGGGTAATATGTAGATGTAGATGTAGATGTATAAGTATAGGCAATATCTCAAGTTAAATATAAAATGCCACTTTGGTTCATGGTGCAAGAAGATATATATACGGATAAAATGCCTTTGAATGCTCATAAATATACACATGTGACAATGAAAGACAATACTACAATTTCGACATGGCATTACCCCTCTAAGAATGTGGGAGAGAAGAGTATTAGCGGAACCATGGTTACCTACTAAAATAAGTGAAACATATCGTCGTGAACTTATACCAATGATTCCAAAAGACTAGAGGAAAAATTACGGAAGAAATGGAAAATGAAAAAAGAAGACCCACGATCCCCACGATACAGACTCTTATGAATTATACGCACATATGGAAATTCAATATTAGATCCAATAGGAGGATCCATATATAGATACCTTCTGATATTTCACCATGCAAGAACGCATTTCTTACATCAAATTGTTCAGCATACACATCTTTAGCATTTTATTGTCATTTAAACTAACAGGCTTAAAGTTATTTAATGCTATGACAGTTCATCAAAAACTACATCTCTACCTAATACAATCTTATGCAACTTAGGATTCCATAACCTATACCCTCCGTTACAGCAACCCGCCATTAACACTTTTTCTGCCTTTCCTGCAAATTTTTCTGAAATTAATTCTGAAGGTAATTTGAGGCTGGCTTCACAACCAAAAAATTCTCTTATTACTAAAATTAGGTTTATTTCCATGCCATTTTTCTGCAGGTACTTGGGAGCTGAGAGCTGTTGCAGGACATCTGTTTAGAACATAATAGGCAGCTGCCTTCATGGCTTCACTCCAAAAACCTTTTGGAAGATTTGAACTCGGCGACATACATCGTGCCCACCAGACTACGGTTCATGTGTTCAGCCAGCCCAATTGAGTTGTGGACCTTTTATTGTTAAGAGTTCGTACTGCGTACCCTTTCGCTCAAGGTACCGATCCATCTCCTTGGACAAATATTCCCTTCCATTGTCACACCTGAAACGGCTAATGATACATGATACATTAAAATGTGCGCTTCGTATTTCTTAAAACAATAAAAAACCTGTGACTTATGAGAAATCACAAAAATTATTACAAAATGAGTGAAGTCGTCAATGAATGAACATCAACAAATATTTTCTGGTAATATACGACACAGGAGGAGAAAAAAGGCCATCAATATGAACTAATTCAATGTGGTTGTAGGTCTGTTGACCATTGAATGGTTTTGCAGCCTGTTTATATACACCTTCGTTGCACGTCTGAAAAACTCCTTCCAATTTTTCAACCTTATTTACACCTTCAACTAAATTTGTAATTCTTTCAAGATTACAATTTCCTCTACGCCACAACCTGAAGTGCCACAATTCAGCATTTTTGCGGAGTGCAAGGATTGCTATTTTCTGATCACTAAAAAGCTTCATTTTATAAAGAACATTTTCTCGAATTGCATCATAGCCCACACCATTCTTCCATTATAGTATCCTTACCATCACGAAAGAGAATAGTGAAACCAACTTCATCTCTAATTCACTGACAGAAAGAAGATTAAACGCAGCATCCTGCAGCATATGAAGCATCTGTGACAATGATATCATTCACACTTGAACCTACAAAGGTCTTTAGTTATCACGTCACCACGTTTTTGAGAATGCATAAGTACCACCCCACTACCCTATTCGCCACTTTTATTTTTACTGCCCTCCTTCTGCATTGTAGATATAACTCATTAACGTTATTATTCAACCAAGTGATCAGAGGCGGCACCAGGATCTAAATACCAGACTGATTTCACCTCGCACTCTTCGCCAGATCCAGCTGTACTACTTATTGCATCAAACACACACACACTGCTGCTTCCGTATCTCGCTCGTCCGACAGATCAGAGCATCCTTATTCTTATCTGGGCACTCTAACCTCTGTGCCCATGCTGACCACAGTTGAAACACCGGTGCAGTTGTCCCTGAGTCGTACTGGAATCGGTCCTAAACCGGTCCGTTTACACCTCTTTATGTATTCCTGCACCACCCATAGAAAACCTTCCTCTGCTACTGCCTCTCATGCTTTAGGAATGCGGATCGATCGCTATTCACACCTCTACTGTTTCAGCAATTATCTACTTGCTCGGTGGCCTCATCTGCAAGTCTACTCTTTAACTAGCGCGAGAGTGAGTTGATCACTCCACAAGAGTCTCAATTGCAGTGATCAATCACCATATTGAAGGATGATGGCATGGTCCGCAGCAAATATCCGATGACATCAATGTCGTCGTCATGAGAGGCATTCTTTCACTCGTGTACCTATTTGTCAAAAATGGCTAAGTGCGTCTCAATGGTGTGTCATTGTGTTGGATCATGGATGGCAGTTCTCGGTGCAGCTTAATTATTAATGAAGCACGTCCACGCTGAAAGGTGTCCTCTAGGTTTATCCAGATTTCATATGTACTTATTTGACCGTACTCGAGCATACTCCAGGTGATACTTCGAACTATGATACAAGTTGCTTGCTTGTCTCGTCGAACTTTGACAGCGTTTGTCTTCTCAATTTCTTCCTTCTTTGCCTCCTTTTCCCCAGCAGGAACAATTTCTAGTACGAGCGGACTTTCTACGCATTCGCGTAAGACGTACTAATCTAGAAGAGTCGAAAGACCCGAAACTTCCACGAATCGTTATTCGTGCCATCGAACAAAAGTATTTTTACTGAATTATCGCCTTCCTCCATTTCGGATTCGTCACGGATAATAGGGACACTACGATTCATCTGGGCCCATAACCTGGTAGGTAGGGGGCTTATTCTCTATCTCGAAGCTACCGATGCCGTAGCCTCGAATAAGCTACCAGAATTGGCTTCCAACCGTATTCGTTAACTCGTGGGAGCTTTCTCAAGAACGTAATAGGAAGTGGAGAGAAGAAGTTGGACGAAAGGCGGGTATGAGAGCATTTTTAAACCAAATCCGCGGAAACTTCAAATTCGTGTGACGTCATTCTTAGAACCAATGGGAAAGCTCGTCTCGATGTTTTTCCGTGGATAAAACTGGTGAAACCTGTTTTAAGGCCATTTTAGACGGTGAAGATGTTCGTGCATCGTGTTTGGCGAAAAATTCCACGCATTAAAAATCATGCGAGCAGAAATCTAAAATGTTTTATTTTTGCTCACATAATCTCGTGAACAATCTCGTGAATACGAACGCACGGCGTCCATCTTGGCTGTTTTGATCAATTGAAATAAGATTGTTCGTAAATATATTCGGGAATTAGAGTTCATGTCGATGATATGATTCAATATGATTCGTGCTATTTGCTTTCGTCAATTACTAGTTGCTTCAAATTATTTAAATAATATACGAAGATGAAACTTTCAAAAGAAATGCGAAGGTGATACTCGCTACCACGGCCCAATAATTATCCCATTATGGGCTGGAATCACATTACTCACCGAAGGTAAACATGGCTTTCCGTCACTCCAGTTAATATCTTTTCTGTGAAAAATCCCGCAAATGGCGAAAATGACAAAGTAACCCAGTGAAAGTGCAAGGAATGCGCATTTAATAAATATAAGAAACATACCCGTGAGTTGGATAATTATAGATAGATACGCGTAATAATATGACCAATATTTAAGCAGGGTATTCGGAGGCCGCGCTTCGTGAGGCTACCGTGGGAGCTTATTGGGGCTACGGAAGTAGATCCGTGGCATTTACAGAATACGGGTGGGAGCCTAATAAGCTACCGGTAGCTTCTGCTTGCACTTTCTCCGGTAGCTTCCATGATAGAGAATACCGATGCGAGCAAGTAGCTTCTTGAAGCATCTTTCCGCCAGGAAGCTCCGATGCTTCGAGTTAGAGAATAAGTCCCCAGATGCACATAATTGGTACAAAGGAACTGAATGCACTTTATGAAAATGAAACTTGGGCTGTAACTGAATTACCACATAACAAGAAACCATTGCAGAGTAAGTGGGTTTTAAGCTTAAGATGGATAAGGATGAAAATATTAATTTTAAAGCTAGACTCGTAATTAAAGAGTGTCAGCAGACCAGAGGTGTAGATTATGAGGAGACATGTGCCATGCAGTTGCCCATCCGGTCACAATTAGAGCTATACAACACGAACTGAATAAAGAACTCCTCGAGGAGATTACATAGTGTTCATGGGAACTGTTTCTTACAATCGGGGGCGGGCTTTCCATTCAAGGTGTTGGAAGTTAGTGCACATCGGAACACACGAACGACTTTGAATGGAACGATTTGCGCTGCCTAAATGTTTTGTAGCCTACCGGTAGGCATTCTTACAGGTGAACAACAGCCATCGCGGCTGAATGTATTGTGTAAATTTATTAAATTCGTTCAAAATAAGTGTTTAAAAACGTTAGCTTTTTGTCACTGAGCAATCATAAACTTAACAATATGCATGTTTGGCGCCTTGACTGAAAATCAACAAACTCGACAACAATCACGGATGCCATTATCGACGTTCTTTTGTTGTTTAGCGCACATCAACTTTGCTCCCGATCGGTTTTGAAGTGCGCTGCCTAGTGTGTCTGAATCTGTAACACGAATGGAAAGCAAGTGCACTGTTGTTTTGTTACGAAGTGATTAGCGTTCACTATTAAGCGAATGGAAAGCACCCGAAGTAGTTAAAAACTTTACTCATGTTTCGTACCTTGAATGACAATCAACACATAAGCAACAATAGTGGATGCGATTATCGACGTTCTTTTCTTCTCCGATTCGAATCAACTAAGCCGCGGATCTCTTTTGAAGTTCGGTGCCTTGGGTCCGAAACTAATAGAAACTAACAACTGTCATTGACGTGTTTTTGGAGTTGAGCAGATCACTATAGAGTTAATGGAGAGCATCATAAGATTGATCAGAAACCACTTAAAGGCATAAAAGATACCCATCTACGGATCTACTACTCCTATAGTTCAAACGGTGACTCCCGATATAATTATAGGAATTAATTCCTTCTCCGCTTTCCTTATCGTCGTCTTTCTTCTGATCTAAATTGCGGACTCGATCAGTATTTTTTATTTTAAATTTCTTAACCTTTTGCGTACTTTTATATGTATATATATAAATTGGTAGTTTTAACGTTCCTGTCTCCAGCGATCCTTGAAACCTGTTTGCATTAATGTCTCGATATAACTCTCCCCTCTCGTCGCCATGACCACGCTGTTGTTTATTTATATTGAACGTGCGTCCCAAAGCCCTATCTTCACCGATCACAAAATCTCTGCTACCCGCAAATAAATTTACATTTCGTGGAGTTTGCAACTAGCAGAAGTTGTCGGAGTGGGAAAATAAATATCCTCTCTGGGAATCTTGGCTCCTGCTAAATGCCCCAAAATGGCTGCCAACTGTTTCATTAATTCATGACAAGTCTCCCTTAAGGCACTCCCATTTAATTACGGTGGTAATGAGCGAGATATTTCTCACTGTCTTTATGGAGACCACATTCTATTTTTTATATTTTTATCTCAGCGTCTGCTAGACGCATGAAGTACATATTGTAATAATAATGAGGCCTCTTAAGTATATGGTTGTGTATGAACAAAATTCTCAGTAATTAAATAATTATTCATACATAAGTCTCTAACTTGAATCATTTATTCCACGCCGTTTGGCGAAAAACCCTTCAAAACAGAAGATTTTTTAGCAATTCTGTAGAACTTACCGCGGTGAGTAATAGACAAGTTTTTATAAATAGTTGAGAAAACATGCAAACTACACACCGTTAGTATTTTTTGACGAAATCTAGGAGTTAAAAAGTTTTACTTTTTTTCAATATTCTATCCCTCTGGAGCGCACAGCCGTAATCTATCCCAGATGTAAAACAGATTGCGTATTTACAGTCAAATTGCTCGAAAAGCAGTAATCAAATAAGGGGTTAACACGTTGAGTGCGGATGTCACTCATGAGTGACGCAACGGGCGCAAGAGACTGGCGTGTGTCTCACATGAGTGACGGCCGTCCACTTTCGCTTCACGGGCGCTAAGAGCGACCAGGAGCTTGCCTGCGCCTTTCCCCTACTTCACCATCTTTGCCAGCCTCTCACCTACGTTTCATATTATTACCCAGCATCGTCCGTTTTTAAAAACTTTTTTTTGTTTCTTTGACTTTATTAACAATATTGACGGGTTGTGAATCCCATTATTTCCTTTGTAGGTGTCTTCTTGTCCATTTCTTTTTCTTTTTGTACTGCATTAGGTACATATTATGTGCTTTGTACGGATTTAAACTTGTTTTTAGTTCATTATTTAAAACAAATCACATTTTTTGTTAAATTGTTGGTTATACACCTTCAGGTTTTCATGCTTTTTATTTATCACTGAAATTTCCTTTATTCCTTTCGACGTCATTATTCATTTCAGGGTTAATATTTCCTGATATGAGAGGCCGCCGTCTTTCGGCCTTGCCCGACGAAGGCACAGTGCCACTTTGCCCCTACTGTATGAATGTAAACCCCTACCTGAGACTGCGCTCGTCCACGCGGCAGGGTTCTTGCTCACGAGGCCGCTTTCTTAGGGGCTCGAGGGTAACCCCAGCGCGGGCGGCCGCTCTTTTCCACCACACTTGGGATTCCTTTGGACGTACAATCATCCACTTTTCATGGAATATCATGTGTGTAGCCCTATAGTCATAAAAGGGTTCAACGTCCCTGGGTTTTTCCACCTGGTATTCCCCCTAACTTGACGAGCTGTCCGCTATGCATCACACTGGGTGACAAGTGCAAGGAGAGGAACGCAGTTGTTGTTGGCCAAGCTTGGAGTTCAGACGTGACTTCATCCGCTGCAGACTTCGTGCATAAATCTAAGATAGATTTTGCTCTCGACTTGTCGTTTGTTCGACTTGCGTCGCTGCCGCACGTTCGAGTCTCATCACTTGGTACACAAGAGTAAACCAGTCATATCTTCGTGTGTTTTTCTTTCATTCGGGCGTTACATTTGGATAAAATGTTTTTACCATTTTCTCCTGAATGGAAGAGAGTACATATTTTTAAGGTGAGTTAAATTTTTATCTTGTGACTATTTTAATAGTTGAAGTTTGATGCTAATTAAAAAGTAATCTTCAGTTCTTATGGGAAATATCACTTTAAATTTTTTCTCATAATACCTCTATATTTTCTCTACAAGATTATTTCTGGTATCATCATGGCATCAAGGCGTGCTAAGAAACAAGGAGTAAAGAGGAAGCCAGCGGATAGCATCTCCCGAGAGGATTTAGAAGAAGCTTCCACTTCCACTGCACCGTTGAAGCAACCAATGCAGCGAAGCCGCCCCGTGACCGATGATGAGATGTTGGATCTTCTTCTGAGAGAATCAGATGAAGAGTACGTACAACCCTACTGATGATTCAGATGCCGAGGTGGAATATAGTGGCAGCAGTGATGAAGAGGATGGTGAGCCAACTGCTTCTACTCGCGTTCCTTCCGTGTCAAGTGCACCTAATATTGATAGGGATAGTGACCGTCGTAATTGGCTTCCTGATAGGCCGAATGTGACGAATACTAATTTTATGGGCAGATCTGGTTTACTCATTGATTGTCCTGGGCATAATCCTAGGGATTTTTTCAATTTATTTTTCAGCGAACAATTTTATTCGCTTGTGCTACGAGAAACAAATCGTAATGCCGAAAACATATTTTTGCAAACATCATCTCCGAGGGCCAGGATTTCAGAATGGAAAGAATTAGACAGAGACGATTTAAATCTTTTCCTTGGCTTACTCACATTCCACATGGGGAATATTCAAGTTTCTAGAATTCCTGATTATTGGAAAAAATCAAATTTATATAGCATTCCGTTTTTTCCGCAACAAATGGGAAGGGATCGGTTTATGCTAATTATGAGAGCATTGCACTTTGTTGAAAATCCCGCGGAGAATGAACCAAACTCAACCGATAGGTTGTACAAAATCCGACCTCTACTGAATTTATTTCATCACGCAATGAAAATGATATACTATCCGGAGCAAAATTTGAGCCTGGATGAGTCTATGGTTTTGTGGAGAGGCAGATTGATATTTAGACAGTACATAAAGGGCAAAAAGCAGATACGGTATAAAATTGTACATGCTAATGGAGCCAAGTGGGTTGACTCTAAAATTTTTGATTTATACCGGTGCAAATGACCCAGAAACGGGTGGTCGAGGACATACTGATAAGGTGGTAGAAAAATTGCTAGAAGATTATTTGGGAGTAGGATACTCGGTATACATGGATAGCTTCTACAACAGTGTACCCCTTTCTGAGAAACTTTTGCAGAGAAATACTCATTCAACGGGCACTATTAGGCCTAATAGAAAGGGAAATCCTGGTGAAGTTGTGGCAAAAAAGCTGAAAAGAGGAGAATGCATTGTTAGATATACCAACGACGGAATTTGCGTGATGAAGAGATAGGAGGGACGTGTTGATGACTAGTACGGAGCATGATGCGAACTTAATAAAAACTACATCTAATAGGGGCGAACAGAAAGACAAACCATCATGTGTGGTGGAATATAATAAGTATATGGGTGGGGTGGATCGTTGTGATCAGCTCCTTTCCAACTATGTACTTGAGCGAAAATCTTTCCGTTGGTATTTGAAATTAGCTCTTCACATTTTGCAAATTCAAATAGTGAATAGCCACATACTATTTAATAAGTACAGTGGTCGCAAAATGAGTATGTATGATTATCGGCATGAAGTGATTGAGTCCCTTGTGTCATGTCGAGCTAAAATATATTCCTCACCAAATGTACCAAGCAAATCCCATTTTCCTGAAAACATTATGGAGAAAGATGAAAAAACCGGGAGAGTAAAACGACTAAGATGTAGAATGTGCTCATCTAAAAATATAAGAAAAAACTCTGTTTTGTATTGTCCGGCTTGCCCAGAGAAACCAGCGTTATGTCTCAGACCATGTTTTATTGAGTTTCATGATAAAAAATGAACTTTTCAAATAATACTGATGACTATTGTAATAATGCATTTCTTTTGGTCTCTTCTAATATTCCATTATAAATGATTTGATTCAAATTGTCAATGATATTTTTAGAGGAAGAAATACATTTAAATATCACATTTTTACATTTATAGAAATGACTGAAAATTGTACTGTATTATATAATGCTATTCTTATATCTATGAATTTATGGAATGTAAATAAACACATATGCATATGTATTTAAAATTCATATTTTTTTCTCTCCATGGTAAATAAAACTTCGAGTACCTCTCGACAATAAACGAAGTAAGTTCTTTTAGAGGATCTGGCAGCAATGAATTTACCATCCACCCCCTGATATTTGTAAGGACAAGGAATGGGTCACGCGCAGGCAGAGGGGAACGGGAGGCAGAGAGGAGGGTCGTCCTCTTGTCTTGTCTTGAGTTGCACGTGTCTATTATAGTGCTCTGCTGCTATCCGCTTCTCATGTTTCTTCCATAATCCAAGGCATATGGTATTTAGTTTTCCATACAGTCCCACTACTATTCAAAACATACCTCTTCCTAAAGCTTTCTTTTCTGCAAACTGGTCAACGAGAGGGAAAGGAAATGGATACAGCTTTGAGAACCTGACCTGCAGCCGAGTATACAATAATGATGCCATCACCCGATGCGAAAGGGGTACGCATTTGGTCAGGGACTGTATAAAGGAAGTAATGGCTTTGAGGAGAACAAGTCGGTGAATTTTTTGAGACGACTTCACCATCTATGAAGAGGATAATTATAGCAGGAGCATTCCATTCAGTCAGTTCAATGACAGAAAATGAATGAATCCAATAAGGTATGTGCTCTGAAAGAAAAACGAACCACATATTAGCGGAATATATATTTTCAGAAGATAGGGCCTAGATGTGAGACGGAAAATACTTCTCTCGGGGAAGCCTTGAAGAATTTAATTTAACGTGGGTAAAAATATGTTGTGCGGGTTGCTTCCACGTTGGCATAACGCAGTGGCGTGTGACTCTCATGAGTGACGCAAAAAAAATATACTGTAAACATTAAACAATAGTTGTATTTTTATTTTTTCAACAATATTTTAATATAATAACTCTATTCAAGACTGAAAATCGGATAAATAGATATCAGGAACTGGGAAGGTACATCTATGTTTCAATACGCACTCAACGTGTTAATACTTTGATATCCTAAAAAAGATGCGAGTTTTTTCTTTAAAATGAGGCCAAATTGATCAAGTTCTAGGAGAAGTATTATTATTCGCTCAAACTGCCGTGAGGTAAAAATGTCATATTTTTGAGTTCAGACAACAAAAGTCACACAACTTTCACCACGCTGTCTTCTCACGCGAGAATTGAAGTGGACATAACACAGTGTAAAATCCGTGTCACAATTTAGAATTTTCCTATCTAAAATTTAAAAAAAATGTAATTTTCACCAAAAACTGTTCATAAGAAGCGAGCGAATGGTTATTAAAATTGGTCACCAGCTCTTTTTTTTAGTAAGTGGTGCACCGGCACCACCTTATATGTCGAGAAACAATTAAATAAATTAGTGAAAATTCGTTAAAATGATACAATGGATGTTTATAATTTTGACAGTGAATTAGACGAACCATAAATTAATCAAATACTTGAGTGTTTTTTCCTCTAACTAGCGTTTGTAATTCACTGTAACTGGCTGACTGGCAGTGCAAATACAGTTTCACATTTCGCACATTGTATGTATGTGCCAAGCGTGCAACAAGAAGTAAACAACTGAGGAGTGCGTTTGCGGTGGCGTGTTAAACAGTTAATAATTATGTAATAAACATTTATGCAGGCTATACAATGACGAAGCAGAATAAGTTCATTCCTCGCTTTCATTTTTATGCGCTATACAAGAACCGCTTTAAATAAGTGCTTGGAGTGGTTACTCCTTGACACAACGGATCAGAATCGTTCATTGAGTTCCAATGTGCTTTGAAAAATGCTCTCAATAATACCTGTATACATACATATATATATATATATATATATATATATATATATATATATATATATATATATATATATATATATATATATATATATATTCTTTTGAAGTTTTCGCCAATTGGCCACAAATATATAAATTCAAACTTACAGGAGGTAGGAGAAAGAGAAAAAAAAAGATAAAGAATTCGTTCTTACGGGAACGTTTCGAACCAGTTGGTCCTTCGTCAGCTCTAGAAGTTCGAGACGTTCCCGTAAGAACGAATTCTTTATCTTTTTTTTCTCTTTCTCCTACCTCCTGTAAGTTTGAATTTATATATATACGACCAGTGCCAGATGTGAAAGGCGATTTTCCAAACTATCAATTGTCAAGAGCAAACTAAGAACGACAATGTCTCAAGATCGCCTGGAGTGGCTAATTTCACCATTCGTAGAACAAGGAACTTCAATAAATGATAACCATATGGATTAGGGTGGAGTGAAAAAACTGATTTTCGTCGGACGAAGTTCATACCGGTGGCAAAAGTTGTATTATTGGCCACATATTAGCTGTGTACAATTTTATCGATTTCAATTAATATCTTCATTCCGCGCAACGGCCTTGAAGTTTCGGCATTTTCGCGAAAATAATCGTGTATGGCGGGTTGCATTCTTCCATTCCCCAACACGTATTCGGGAGATAATGGTGGTTATTGAAGGCTATAGTATTGTTTAACTTCAATGAGATAGAGAAACCAGATAGGTTTTAGTTAAATAAGTCGGCGGCGAGAAAGATACTGCATCATCTGAATATGTATCTGCGTTATCTGAATGCAGCTGCGTAGGATATCTTTTGTGAATCTGTTCGTAACTAGTAGCTTTCGTCTTTTGAGTCAACAAATTCATCATGATGTCAAAGAATGGGCTGATTTTTATAATTAAGATTTCATCGCATTCTTCTTATTGGAGCAGCATCTGACAACGGTTACCTTGAAGCTACGATATATTTACCGCACTTTCCTCTTTTAAAGTGGTTCTACCGCGGCCGTGTGAGTCAAAACAAACACTAAATTCTGTCTTTTGTTTAATTGGATTTTTAAAAAATCCTACTTTCGCGGATGACATGCGTTATCTATTGAAAACCAACATTTAAGTACAAAATATGCAGATTATTATTTCACGAATACATTTTTTAGTAACACCTTTGTATAGCAATTGACGACGACTGCAGCACAATTTCTATGGAATTCACACGTTTTGACTTCAATTATCGCAGTAATTAGTTAATAAATTAAACAATTATGTGGTAAAATGCATATATTTTGTTTTTTAAATCAATTTCCCGAGAGTTTTCGCTTCAAATTAGGTTTTTCGTTTTTCGGAAAACGGCATTTATATAACAAAAGCCACTCTCTCATTGACTCTGGATAGCTGTAAGAGGGAGCCACACTCACTAAAATTTTAAAATTCCGTTACTAGATGGAGCCACAGTCACTTAAATTTTTAGATGCCGTTATTCAATTGTTTGCAAGTAATTTCACGAAAGCGAGTATCATTTCTGATTCGGCTCCGACTAAGAGACATCGCTCCCTTTCATCTTGCGACGGCGACAATTTCCAATGATTCCGGAATACTCTGCGATCACAATCGCAACAACTCGCAATGGTCAGTCATTTTACCACGTTGGACTCCAAACAGCAGTATTCCTAAAAAAAGCAGTATTCTCAACAAGGACAACTGTTTGTTGCTCTCTCTCGCATATAAACGGAAAGAATGTATTTTTTTACTATTGGCAATAAACTCAAGGTATCAAGTGTCATTTAATTTCAATATCTTCCTTTTATACTGAGTGGTGGCCATAAAAAGCCTAGTTTATATTATAGATATAAAATTACTATTTCTCTCCGTTTTTCTCCTTTGCTGTCACATTTAACGTCGTGTAATTTCAAGGTAAATTTTGCGAGAAATATACCTATTGCGAGGAAAAGCAACGTTTTGTTGTTCGTATCAGATATAGGACATGTTTTTTCCATAAGTATAATGATATGAATAAAATAGAATTACAGTCCTTTTATGGTGGGACCACTTTAATGATGGTGGGTGATGTAATTATTTCCTTTAATATTTTAGTCAGTATGTAAAAGAGGAATCGCAAAACCATTTTCAAAAAAGAAATACTTGTCGCAAATTTTCTGAGTTTCACCGGTGCAATTCCCAATTACTCCCAAGACAAGAGAACAGCGGTTGCACCGCCCATATATATATATATCTGTGGGAATATATATATTCACCGCCCATATATCTGTGGCACCGCCAGAACATGATAAATAAATATGTATTGATTGATGTATCCAGGATACGTAATAATTTTCTGACCCATCAAGAATCATCTTTTTTATCTTCGTGATGTAAGTACCATTAATACTTTAATAACTTGCTTTAGAGCAACGATCTCCTCTCACCAGGAATAAGAACTTGAATTTCTTCAATGACATCCATATTAGGGTGGAGTGAAAAAACTGATTTTCGTCGGACGAAGTTCATACCGGTGGCAAAAGTTGTATTATTGGCCACATATTAGCTGTGTACAATTTTATCGATTTCAATTAATATCTTCATTCCGCGCAACGGCCTTGAAGTTTCGGCATTTTCGCGAAAATAATCGTGTATGGCGGGTTGCATTCTTCCATTCCCCAACACGTATTCGGGAGATAATGGTGGTTATTGAAGGCTATAGTATTGTTTAACTTCACATTTATTCGTATATGCCATTTGAGATGGAATTTGTAGCGACTAATAGCATATAGAAATGATTGAAATAGTGCAAGTTTGAGCTTGAAAGACGATGTAATCTGGCATGTTGGGCTTTTGCGAATACGTGCAGCTCTTTGCTAGTTCCCCGCCGAAACTACCCAGAACTCACCACGAGGAGGGGGCTGCACTACGAGTTCCACCCGTGCCCACCCAACCATTTAAAAACAGTAATATTTACATTGGAATTATCTTGCCTGTACTGGCATTCGTGTCAAATTTCGGTTGTAGTTTACTGTCCATGATCCTTGATCTCAAAAGTCCATATCTTGCCTCAGGGCCACAAACTCAAATGGATACTTCTGTCACCATTTTAATATGCCTCTATGCTGCCTGAGTATGGCAAGGTATGCTTAA
This sequence comes from Pyrrhosoma nymphula, assembly GCA_963573305.1. Taxonomy (NCBI): domain Eukaryota; kingdom Metazoa; phylum Arthropoda; class Insecta; order Odonata; family Coenagrionidae; genus Pyrrhosoma; species Pyrrhosoma nymphula. Next base: position 1,612,860 of record OY754330.1, read on the forward strand.
CAGCTCTTTTCGTGCAGCTTTTAGCCACACTGTTTGTTCTTTAACATTGGTGCCTTTTTTCTCTTAGCTTTTGCTTTGGGCCTATTCCATCAGTGCGTAATAAAATTCACAATTCTGGCCAAAATGTGTCCTTTTTAAGAATCCGCAGCGGACACTTGAACGGCGTCGATAGACATTCCATCCGTTTCTCCTGATGGCGTGCAGTTGGACCTCCTGCGGAATTGGAATGAATGCGGACAGTTTACGGACATCCGTTGTGAACTCAGTCACTGGCTGTTTAGCGGATGTCCGTGTCCTGTGTTGGTAGTGGTATCTGCAGAAGAAGCGATATTAACCCTTAAGCTGGTGTAGCTAGAGCGCATGTCGTCCACCCTGTGCGGGAAATATCTATTCGGATGGAGCCTCTGTCCCTCCTTCCCACGGGCCGAGGTCGGGCAGTTAGTTATATATGACCCTTGTAATAATCCCCTCCCGACCCTTTTCTAAGGATCCCAGGGGGTGCAGGCACCGGGACTTGTTGAGGGATCAGTGGGACTTTTATAGGCGTAATTGTTAAAAACAAATATGACAATATTTTTTTCTAGCTATTTTCTCGCAGTTGCCGGTACACACGTGCATGTACGTTTCCCGCAGTCTAAGGGTTAAACGTACCCAACAATAGTCGGGAGGTCGCGGACATGGCTCTGAGGTTAGACGGAGGAAATAATGAGAGGTTTTTAGAGAGAGTCTTGTCAGATTTAGTCAATAGCACAGAACAGGAATAGCTTGACGAGCGAGATAATGGAAAGATATTAACAGAATTAACAGGATGCGAGAATAGCAATGGACGAACACGACCGGAAGAGGGCGGGAAGAGGAGAAGACCAATAAGAACTCTTGGCAATAAGAACAATCCCCGGAGTCTTAGAAGTAAGAAAGTAAAATAAGTGTAACACCCGAAAAAAACTCAACGTATTCCACGTTAATAATAATAATTAATGTCGTATACACCGAATCAGAGCATATTTTTAGGAATTTTCACTGGGCGACTGCTTGAACCACTGTTTCCTCTTCACCACCAAAAACCCCATTGAAATTACCATTTATATTAAACTTTCGCTTTTTTCTCCATCTCTTTTGGGTTTGGAATTACTCGGCGTTCAACGCTTCCTGACACTTCAGTAAAAACAAGCGTAGAATTTGAGTTTTTCCGTTTCACTTTTTCCGCCATTGTCACTGGGCGATAAAATCTTGGCGACTAGGCGACATTCGTGTCGCCTAATTTGTATGTTGTTTTATGCACTGCCTAATACTTAACCTCTTGCGAAACCGTGGGTCCACAATTTCAGGAAGTGTTGTTGGAAATGGAGTAAACGTTCTCTTCCATTTCGTTTTCCCAGAAATCGTCTTCTTTTTTTTTAATTTTCCGGAAGAGCATTCTTCATTGGGTCTCCATAGCAAAAATACACCGTATTATTTTCCAGTTGAATGAAACTGCCCTTGAACCTGGAAGAAGCAATCGCTACCTACTGCGTTTCAGAGTCAGCTAGCTCTATGCCCTTCATCTCGCAATATTTCAAATGTTTGGCTTCAATAGAGATGTTCTCGTGTCTTTGAACTTCTGAATATAAGGGTCCAGAAAAACTATCAAGTTACATAAAGCATTTAACTTCTGCACCTGTCTCACAACTGCGAAACTCTGCTCACAGTACAAACAGTTTCAAGCGCACCGAAATCGCCAAGATTTCTTTGTTGTGCCACGTGACTACTTGGTTACGCGATCAAAATAATTTCGAGCGCTTCGAACGCAACTCCTTCCCAGAGTTGTGGATGGCAATCGATGGCTCTCTGTCGCCGTATGTGTATGTATGTAGTACAAGAGCCCCAAGATCCACGACGGATTGAGACGGAAGGAGGAGCAGCAGTAACAAGAGAGAGAGAGAGAGTAATTAAACACACTCCCAAAGTATGTCTCTCTCACAGGGGCTTGGAGTATAAGCGGTGGTGGACATCGGAGCTCTCCACGTCCGCCATCGTCGTCTGGCTGATAACTGGATCTCCAGGGGTAGAGGGGGATGAAGGAGTGAAGGGAGGAGAGGTAAAACTTCTCCTTCGTGGCTCTCTCCTCCAAGAGCCATTGAGACATGCCCTCCGACACACACTTCCCACCTGCAACAACAACTCGATCGCTGCTCTCGAAAAGGAAGGAAAGGGGCAAGAAGCCGGTTCGGCGACACCACGTGCCACATCCTATTCCTTCACACACACGAGACGTTGTCGAGAGCGGACGTGTTTTTCGCAGTGCTCCTCGTCGTTGCTGTTTCTGTGTATTTCTAAGGAGTTCTTACGCCGATTTCCTGGGTGAGACCATTCCTTACTTTACCCTTTACCTTATTGTCATTATTTGAGTTGCTCCATTATTGTTTATTCCTATTTTATTGTTATTTTTGTTTCTTTTCCTTTTTTGGTTGAATACCGCTATTCTTTTGTTTTCACGTGTAGCCTACCTCCCCTTTTGAGTTTTTGGTCACTTACACCCCATCCCCAGGCCATCGCCCGAGTGTGGCGATGGCCTTGGAGGCGGGCATGGGAGGGAAATCGCCTCCCCATCGCCCCCCTCCACAAACTCCCTTCTCCCGGGACAATGGGGGAATGGGAAATACCTTGACTTCACGTACATCGTCCATTGAACTTCTAAACAGACCCGAAAATACTGAATCATCATCATCATCAGTCACATCCGAGCAGACTACCATATTAAGAAGAGTCGCTGGCGCATTTCAAATGGCGCCTGTTGCTCAACCAAGCCACCTTACTACTAGTCGTACTCATATGGTTACTTCACGTGATTCTCTCCGTAAACCAAGCTATTCTTCTGTAACTAACGGTAATGCCTCAATGGCATTGATGTCTTCAAATTTCCCACTAGAGCCGAATCCTCTAGTGAAATCCAAATTTCTGAGACATACTCAGTCAAGCTATACGTTACCACCGCGAAAAGTCACACCACAGGTTAATAGCCCATCGAAAAAGACCGGAATCCTGCTATCATGCATTGAAAACAGCACCCTACATGATTATGTGTATTCAGTGGGCGACATGATTGGCGGAGGAACTAATATTACGCACGCTTCGAAAGTATCCAATGAACGTGTTGCTATATACTTCAAAAGTGAAGATGTCCTTAATCGATTTATGGATGAATTTGGCGGAATAACACTCCGTGATCAGTTTATTGAGGCACGAACGATGACTGCTCGAGTTGAGAAACTAATTATCTCCAATGTCCCACCGGAAGTTCCTAACTCTGAACTAATTGATATTATTCAGCAAGCTGTCACTGTGTGTGGACAATTTAAAATATTCACTATCGGCGCGAAGAAAGAAGGATATGACCACATCCTCTCCTGTAGAAGAGCGGTACCTGTCATGAGACGACCAAATACCGTTCTACCGGATTCAGTTCTGTTAGATATTGATAACTCCTTGCATAGAATATTCCTCTCATTCGAAGAACCAAAATGCTATAAGTGCAAGGCAGAAGGACATGTGGCGAGGCAATGCCCAGAAGTACAAAATACGCAATCCCAGGCTATCGTAGAGACCATTGAAAATCACATCGATGGTGATTTGAACACAGAGAAGATTCATAAAACCCCTGAGTCAAATAGTGAAAACAAAACCTCTACGCCTGCACTCCCACCTTCGGACATCCCCTCAAAAACGCAACCTTCCGAAGACCTTCAACCCGTGCTTACTGGTATGCCGCCTGTTTCTAATCCTGACATTGAATCAACCGCATGTGCAAACCACACTGAGCCTCACCCCTCAACCTCCTCAACTGTTGACTCACACCCTTCGACCTCTGCTTCAGCGCCCTCCCCGCCCCTCTCCTCCTCCTCTACCCCTACTCCCCCCACCGCTACCCCTACTCCCCCCTCCGCGTTGGATTACACACAGGCTTCGGCCGCCAACTCGGGCCCTCCCCCTCCTAATGCTCCTTCCCTCCCTCTAGTCCCTACCTTGACTAGTACCTCCTCCCACTCGCAGCTCTCACTGGACTCACTGTGCGATTTTGAGAGCGACATGTTTGCCGATGATAACACCTCAGCAATCCATCGCTCATCGTCAGTCAAGCGCCAGCAGCCTAATGAAGGATCCCCAAGAGACATCCCAGCTCAGAAAAAGAAAATGTCAAAAGATGAAAGATCTGGAAAAACATCTACGCATAGACTTGATTCCACAGACAAAGAGCGTATAAATGCCATAATGTCTCCCGCTGCCGAAGACACATCGTTGACGGCTGAAGACGTGATTACGTTTCTGGAAGACACGCATAATAGAAACGCTAACACCCAGATTATGTTTGCCAAGTGCTTAACACGTGATCTGGATGCACTAGGTGACATATTAGAAAGTCTTAAACCGCACGTCTCAGAAAGACTAAAAATGCGAATTACTCGCATAATTAGTCACATAAATACTGATTTACAGTCAAACTCGCCAAAATAACTATTACCTCCTGTTAGTTATATCATGTTATTGCAGCCTTGAAACTTCTCTGATGTCCACAATATCCATAGTGACGCTGAATGTGCGGTCTATTAGAAGCCAAGATAAATGGGCTCAAATGCTGGCCTTCATTAATGATCAAAAGCCAGACATTTTTCTAATGCAAGAAACTAATATTGACTCGCTACCTTGCCTTGGTTTACCAGGATATCAAATGTTTTTAAACCCACCAAATACTCCACATACGGGGACAGCCATCGCCATACGATCTGGTCTAACTGATTTTATAACTTCTAATAGTGTAATTTTTCTAGGGCATGCTCAAGAAGTGACTCTACTCCTCAATAACAATGTTCTTCGCATAATATGTTTTTATGGCCCTTGTGACGCAGAAGCAGCGTTAAATGTTACTAAGGCTGTCAATCATTATCTCACTTCTCTTTCTCTTCAACAATCACCATCCAACGCAACTTTAATTATTGCAGGTGATTTCAACACAACCCTAAACCCAACCGTGGATAGATCTGGTCGGGTAGAGAGGCACACCCGTTTTGCAGATGAGCTAAGGCAACTGATTGAAGCATGTAGATCAGCTGACGTGTGGACTAAAATCAGACCGGACAGTACAGGCCATACTTTCTATGCTACAAGATCTTCGTCCAGACTCGACAGGTTTTACATATCCAATGACTCAATAAGGAATGTTCACAGTATTAATTTGCTTAACTCATTCTCCGATCATAAAGCACTCACTATGCGCATGAAGATCCCAGCAAGACGGATGACACCCCCATATTGGCGCTTTCCTAACCATCTCCTGGAAGATGAGAACTTCGTAAAAAACATGAAAATAATTTTGTCAACCCTGACCACAGAAGCCATTTCAGAAAATAATCCCAGTTCAGAATGGGAAAAAATTAAAAGAGAAATAAAATATTATACTATTCTCTTTCAGAAATCGCTTCGTGATAAATGCACCCTTGCCGGAAGTAATGAATACAAAATTCAGGGAGAAAAGATAATAGCCACAATGGGTTGGAATTTACTCATTGAAAATGATGCACCTTCTTTCAATCATCTTGCAAGATGGGCCACCTGGTGCAAGCCAAAACCTCTTAATGAGCTAAAGGTAGATGGGCGTATCATTACGGAGACAGAAGAATTATGCAAAGTAATTCGTGATTATTTTGCAGATCAGCACGAGAATAATATACAAGCTGAACCCATTCATACTGAGATGTTGGATACTCTATCATCACTAAGTTCTAATGAAAAAAACCTTTTAAACACAGAATTTAATGAGGTAGACTTTACAATAGCACTCAAGAGTCTAAATAAGCGCAAAGCTCCAGGATTTGATGGACTCACTGTTGAGTTTTACCAGAACTTCTGGCTCGAATTGTCCACAATATTCACCTCGATGGCCCAGGACTCTTTCGCTAAAGGGCATTTGCCACGCACCACGGCCACCTCGATCATCTCCCTCATGAAAAAAACAGGTGACCCGCTTGAATTAAAAAACTGGAGACCGTTGTCAATAACCAACGTTGACTATAAAATTATTGCTAAAGCCTTAGCATCTAGACTATCACTAGTTATCAAATCTATTATCACTCCAGAACATAGTTATTGCGTGCCAGGAAGATCCATATTCGACACCATCTCACTGATTAGGGATGTAATTTGGTGGTGTAATGATTTAAACAAACCACTAGCAATACTGTCACTGGACCAAGCCAAGGCCTTCGACCGGGTGAATCATCCATACATATTTGACATCATGGAGAAAATGTCTCTAGGATCCAAATTTATAGGATACGTTAAAACAATTTACAGTAATGCCATGTGCATGGTTCGAGTGCAGAACACTCTTACAGCCCCTTTTTTCTTTCGGAAAGGAATTCGCCAAGGCTGTCCATTATCCGGAATGTTGTACGCTATCTCCATTGAACCTTTTTTAAGACTAGCCATTAACACGCTCTCAGGACTCACCTTACCAGGATCACCCGAGAAGAAAATTGTGCTAGCTGCCTATGCTGATGATGTCAACATCTTCATTTCGAATGAAGACGATTTTAATTTAGTCATTCCAGCCTTCCAGAAGTATGCAAAATCTTCAGGTGCAGAGCTAAATACAGTTAAAAGCAAAGGCCTTTGGGTTGGTGCCTGGAAAAATAAAATTGATAAACCACTATCTTTCAACTGGACCTCTCACGGTTTGAAATTCCTGGGTGTGTGGCTATCTAACGACCCCCAAGAGGAAAATAGGGCCATAAGTGAGCAGCTACATCAAAAGCTTGACAGCGCCTTGCACAACTGGATACCAAGAGCAGCATCCTTGTCTTTGAGAGGGAGATCTCTTGCTATCAATCAGTTTATTGCTCCACGTTTGTGGCACATCCTGCAATGCCATACGCCTTCATTACAATGCATCAGACGACTTCAATCAAAAATAGTTGATTTTATTTGGCTCAACAGACGGCACTGGGTGAAAAGCTCCACTTTATCTACCCCATTAGCTGACGGCGGAATTGGTCTAATAGATATCGAAGATAAAGTGCTTGCTTTCAGGATCCTATTCATTCAAAGGCTTTTAAATGGAACACCATCAGACCCTTGGAAGACTATAGCAGCCTGCAGACTAAACAAATATAGGAATATGGGACAATCTTTCGGCCTATTCATATACACGCCAGCCTATCAAATATGTGGCCAAAGTGGCGCTTTTTATAACAGCTTAGTGAAATCTTGGTCAATTTTAAATCCAACCATTAGCGACACGCTAAATGACGGTGATTGCCGACCCTACCCTACTGGATGGCCACCACCCATACCCATGCCACGTTTAGTTTTCCGGAGTAAAAGAACTTCCACCACAGTACGATTACCATTATCAAAGAGCCTTGTCTACAAAGAAATAAGGTATTTACGCTCAGGACATCAATGGCCTTTAAATGGATACTACAGTGATGAGAAAATTAATTGGAAATCCATCCGAGCATGGCCCACATTTGGACTGGATGCAGACATCTCATGGCGTCTAGTGCTGGGAAGATGGGCGGATGCACGCTTTCTACATGCCATCCATATACTTCCAAACTCTGATTGTCCGTGGTGCCCCGATACTGAGGCTGACGCATGGCACCTGGCTTTCACATGTAGTCAAGCAAGAGATCTCTGGAGGAAACTGCGACAGCCACTCAAAATTCTAACAGGCGAAAATAATATTTATCTATACCAAATATACGGAGGCATACGCCTAAATCGTAGCGATAATCATGGCATAAAATTGGCAAACTATTTAATCACACTAGCTAAAAGCGTGATATATAAAAGAATCACTTTGTTTTTTCAAGGAAAAATCAATCATGTAGAATATTGGCACACGTTTTTAAAAGTTTTAAAATCCAGAATCTACCGCGAAATGAGAGTCAATGAAATAAAAGGCTCCCTCGACTCTTTTTTAGACTTTTGGGGATACAAGAGTGTTATCTGTTCAGTCCAAGGAAAACATAATGAAGACCCCAACATATCCTCCCCGAGCTTCCAAGGGCCATAATAATCAAGTCATGATTTTATCATCTATTCAATGATATTCGTTTACTATGCTAAAACTAAAAAAATATTTTTATCCATCTTTTTACATTTTCATCATACTTCATTATTTATTTATTTATTTATTTACTTTATTTTATTTATTTCATTTATGACCCCAAACCACCTATTCCATTGGAAACCCTTAATATACCTTGTGGCATGCACCAAAACCACCGACTCAAATTCTGTACTGTCAAACCTAATCTCTTTGACAATTTCATTTCTCACCCAAACATCTATTAAGATTTCTACACTTCTTATAAATGGCGGAGAACCTCATATCGACGAAGTGGTGATCCTCTATGCCTCAATGGATTTCCTATTCAACTTTGGATTCCTTCCTGCCGGGCTGCTTCATGCAGTACGTCCTTCCATCATTCAACTTCAACGCGTATGGACGTATTGGAATAGCTTGGGGTCGCGGGGAGAGAAGATTGCAAGCAGGGGTCTCAACCCCCTGGGCGCAAACTATCCCCGGCGCAGCAGCCCCGCAGTCCTTTGAATCAAAATGTTCATGTACTAGCTTTCTTTGTAAAATTTGATTTTTCAACCGAACAATAAATAATAATAATAATAATAATAATAAAAACACACACACACATATATATATAAATAAACTATGCCACAGGTGGGGCGGAATTAAATATAAACACATAAAAAAGAACACTCACACTATAAGTTGATATTTCGGTTGCTCTAGAACCTTTCTCAAAGATAGATGGATACAAAATCTTTGTATCCATCTATCTTTGATTTTGTATCCGTCTATCTTTGAGAAAGGTTCTAGAGCAACCGAAATATCAACTTATAGTGTGAGTGTTCTTTTTTATGTGTTTATATTTAATTCCGCCCCACCTGTGGCATAGTTTATTTATATTATCGCGTGTGTGATTTTCCACGAACTCATATATATATATATATATATATATATATATATATATATATATATAATCATTGGAAGCTTTCACGAGCGTGAACACAAATATATAAAAACTTTGTCACAAGTGTGACTAAAATGAGAACACATAAAAAAGACACTCACACGGGTTGTAAATTTTTCGGTGGATCGCCGCCACCTTCTTCAGCGAAAGGTATAGGAAGAATGAAGAGGAAATGTTTGGGATGGTGAGGGGAAGAGAGCAGTGAGGAGGGGAAAGGTGAAAAGTAAAGGAGGGGTGGAATGGAGGTAAGGGAAATGGAAAAGACGAAATGGTGAAGTTGCCATGAACAAGTTAAGAGACAGAAAGATACAAAGTTGAAGGTTGGGAGGGGAGAAGATGTTACAAAATTACAATGTTGAAGGTTGGGGGAGGGGAGGATGTTTACAAATTAATGGGACCGGTTGAGGCCAGGTGGCTGGAGAGCGTTAAAATAAAATATACAAGCTTGCTCTAATGTTCTCAAAGTAATTGGAGTGGCTGCGGGGGGTAGAGAGGCCAGAACAGCTACATTGTAGCAATTATCAAATTTAGTGGTATGGGAAGCGGCATGAGTAGGGACAGCGTGAGAGAAGTTTTGGGAGGATGGGTTGCATGAGGCACGGTGATTATTTATCCTGATATTAAGTGGTGTACTACAAAGTCCAATATAAAAGGCCGGGCATAGCTTACAAAGAAGTATATACACAATGTTAGAGGTGGTACAGGAGGATGAGGAAACGGAAGGAAGATGAGAATTTATGAATTTATTCGGGAGTCGGTTCGTGGTAAATAATAAGCATGTTTTGCATCTAGGACGGTTACAAGGGGTGGCTGGAGTTTTGGATTGAATAACTGATTTTTTGAGAGGTTTCGTGGCCTTAAATAAGTTTGATAGGTTGGGGGGACGCTTATAAGTAACGGATGGCCATTTAGGGACATTAGATTTCTGCAATCAGCTCACAAAACTCTAGTCTTCCGACGTCAAAAATCCTATAAAAAATTGTCATCTCTTTACGCCTCTTATTTCCGCCTAGGTCTTCCCCTGCCATTGCATTTAGAGAACCCAACCACAACTCCACCACCACTTTTCCTATTCAAACCAGATTTAGCGACCCTTTTACGTCTCTCACCCCCACCTCCACCTACGACCCGGATGTATCCAGTGCGCACCCCGCAAATCAAAGACCCTTCCCCCCTCCCTTCCCAAAATGCTGAAAGTCAATCTGCCCCACCGCAACAAGAGGTAGCAAACCTCTCCTCCACGCCTCTAAGCCTGGCCGAACTATCCTTGTTGAGCAAAGGACTCTCCTTTTCTCCTACGCCCAAAGTCAATCCCATTAATATTCTTACTGATGCCCTTAATTTTTGTCGAAACTTAAAATGGAAAGTATTCTGGAACTCCCAACCTTTACCCCAAATCAGTGCAAACTCCCTTCACCCCGCACTTACCAATTTCAAACCTCCCTCATCCTTTGAACCCAAGCCTCTTCCTTCAAATCACCCTGTCGAAATTTTCACCAAACAATTACTTTCTAAAATTTCCAATCGATCCTATATTAACTCTCTAAAACCCAAACCCAATCTTTCCACAGAAGAAATTTCGGCCCTTAAGCAACTCATCCGAAATCCCGAAATAGTCATTACCCAGGCAGATAAAGGTTCCACGGTGGTCGTGCTTAACACAAGTGACTATATTAATGAAGTCAATAGACAACTTTCGGATTCCTCCTCCTACATTCCTGTCCCCTCCGATCCCACCCTTGATTTTTCAGATAAGCTAGCCTCGCTCCTCCTTAGCAAAGGTCAGTCAGAAGGCCTAACAAAAAAAGACATTTCCATCCTCTCCATTCCTCACCCCAAAACCCCTCATTTCTACATCCTTCTCAAAATCCACAAACCTAACATCCCTGGCCGTCCTATTGTTTCTTCGTGCTTTTCTCCAACAGAACGCATATCGGCTTTTGTGGACCATTACCTGCAGCCCCACGTGCACACCCTACCCTCGTACATTAAAGATACGTACCATTTTTTGAACCTCCTCAATTCCATTTCACTTCCCCATAACACACCACTTCTCATGGCCACAATAGACGTAACTTCACTTTATACTTCCAATCCCCACTCAGAAGGTCTAAAATCAGTCCGCCATTTTCTAAGTCAACGTCCCACTCCTCACGTACCTAGTACTGATTTCCTGGTAGAACTCTCCAACTTTATTCTTACCCATAATGCCTTCTCTTTCAATGATCTTCATTACCTCCAAACCAAGGGCTGTGCCATGGGCAGTAGATTCAGTCCCTCTTACGCCAACCTTTTCCTCGGTCTTCTCGAACAGAACTTCCTCTCTCAAAACCTTTTAAAACCTCTCCTCTGGCTCCGAAACATAGATGATATTTTCCTACTTTGGCCACATGGCATTGACTCTCTAAATTCTTTCATTTCCTCTCTCAATGCATCATCCTCTGTATCTTTCACCTCTAATATCTCCTCCACCCAAATAACTTTCCTAGATGTCGACATCTCTTTATCCAACTGTAAATTTAGTACCTCTGTCCATATTAAACCCACAAATAAACAGCAATACCTTCACTTTAGTAGCTGTCATCCCTCTCATACAAAGCGTTCTCTCCCATATTCTCTTTCCATCAGAGGTCATCGAATTTGTAATAATCCGGAGTCCCTTGACCATTTCCTATCCAACCTACACCAGTCTCTTCTCCGCAGAGGATATCCTGATACCCTTTTGTATAAAAAAATACTCAGAAAGTCTTACCAACCTAAACTAACATCAGATTCAAACCCTAAAAATCTTTCCATCTGCACCACATTCTTCCCAGGCATACAGTCCCTAAAGCACCTCCTTAAAGAATTATTTCCCATCCTGTCGAATAACCCAACAACTACTAATTTATTCCCTAAATGTCCATCCGTTACTTATAAGCGTCCCCCCAACCTATCAAACTTATTTAAGGCCACGAAACCTCTCAAAAAATCAGTTATTCAATCCAAAACTCCAGCCACCCCTTGTAACCGTCCTAGATGCAAAACATGCTTATTATTTACCACGAACCGACTCCCGAATAAATTCATAAATTCTCATCTTCCTTCCGTTTCCTCATCCTCCTGTACCACCTCTAACATTGTGTATATACTTCTTTGTAAGCTATGCCCGGCCTTTTATATTGGACTTTGTAGTACACCACTTAATATCAGGATAAATAATCACCGTGCCTCATGCAACCCATCCTCCCAAAACTTCTCTCACGCTGTCCCTACTCATGCCGCTTCCCATACCACTAAATTTGATAATTGCTACAATGTAGCTGTTCTGGCCTCTCTACCCCCCACAGCCACTCCAATTACTTTGAGAACATTAGAGCAAGCTTGTATATTTTATTTTAACGCTCTCCAGCCACCTGGCCTCAACCGGTCCCATTAATTTGTAAACATCCTCCCCTCCCCCAACCTTCAACATTGTAATTTTGTAACATCTTCTCCCCTCCCAACCTTCAACTTTGTATCTTTCTGTCTCTTAACTTGTTCATGGCAACTTCACCATTTCGTCTTTTCCATTTCCCTTACCTCCATTCCACCCCTCCTTTACTTTTCACCTTTCCCCTCCTCACTGCTCTCTTCCCCTCACCATCCCAAACATTTCCTCTTCATTCTTCCTATACCTTCCGCTGAAGAAGGTGGCGGCGATCCACCGAAAAATTTACTACCCGTGTGAGTGTCTTTTTTATGTGTTCTCATTTTAGTCACACTTGTGACAAAGTTTATATATATATATATATATATATATATATATATATATATATATATATATGCATAAATAAAACAGTGATACACTAAACAAACACAGAAACACGCAAAAAGGACACTCACAAAAGAAAACTTGTACGTTTCGACGTCAGGACGCCATCGTCAGCGGTAGAGGAATGATGAGTCCGCTCTGTTCCCTTGGGAAGGAAAGGGCAGAGAGGAAGGAAGGGGGTAAGTGCGAATGGATAGTGGTGGGGAGAGAGAGGTGGCTATTGGGCTTTTAATTCAATGGGCTAGGTTTAGCCCGGGCTTTTCGAATGCTCTTGTCACCCAAATATGGGCGTATTCACGAATTTTCACGTCAACATTACCGGCGGATTCAGGAAGGGCTTCTATGATCTCTAGGGAGAAACAATCGTCAAAATTTTGAGAGTGGGAGGCGGTATGTTTGGGAATGGGATCAAGAAAAGGTGGAGTTTTGGTGGCATGGCGGTGATTGTTCATACGGATATTGAGAGGGGTGGTACATTTTCCCACATAGAAGGCAGGGCAGAAATTGCAGGAAAGGCGGTAGATGATGTTGCTGGTGGTACAATTGGCCGTAGAGGAAGATCTTTTGAGGGAGGGGGTGGCGGAGGGGCGGAGGAGAGAGCAGCATTTGCACCTCGGGCGTCCGCATGTTGAGGAAAGTGGCGGAGGGGGGGCGGTGGGTTGCAGGGAGGGTCTAGTGGATTTTAAAATGTCCCGCAGATTTGAGGGACGCTTATAGGAAACTTTGGGACATGAAGGTAGGAGGAGGGAAGTAGAGGTATTGTTTTTTAAGATTGGATACAGGTCTTTCAATATGTTTTTGATCCTGTGTGCACCAGGGAAGAATGTGGTGACAAGGTTAAGTTGGTCAGGTTGGTGGGTCTTGGTCCGAGGGGTATATTTTGCAGTAGGAGACAGGATTTTATTTAAAAGCAACTTCTCTGGGTACTCTCGTTCTCTGAGGGAGTGATGGAGAGTTTCGATATATTCTTTTAGAGAGGGGGCATTGCTGCAGATCCGGTGGCCGCGGATAGAAAGGGAATAAGGGATTGAGCGTTTGGTGTGAGAAGGATGACAGCTGTTAAAATGGAGGTATTGGTCGTGGTTAGTGGGTTTTTTGTGGACGGAGGTGATGAATTTACTGTCCTTAATTTGGATATTAATATCCAGGAACGTAATTAAGGAGTCAGAAATGGAAGATGTGAAGGAAACTGAGAATGAAGAGTTCAGTGTGGAAATGAAAGAAGATAAAGAATCACGGCCGTGAGGCCAGAGGACGAATATGTCGTCAATGTAGCGGGCCCAGAACAGAACCTCTCTTCTGGGCCCGCTACATTGACGACATATTCGTCCTCTGGCCTCACGGCCGTGATTCTTTATCTTCTTTCATTTCCACACTGAACTCTTCATTCTCAGTTTCCTTCACATCTTCCATTTCTGACTCCTTAATTACGTTCCTGGATATTAATATCCAAATTAAGGACAGTAAATTCATCACCTCCGTCCACAAAAAACCCACTAACCACGACCAATACCTCCATTTTAACAGCTGTCATCCTTCTCACACCAAACGCTCAATCCCTTATTCCCTTTCTATCCGCGGCCACCGGATCTGCAGCAATGCCCCCTCTCTAAAAGAATATATCGAAACTCTCCATCACTCCCTCAGAGAACGAGAGTACCCAGAGAAGTTGCTTTTAAATAAAATCCTGTCTCCTACTGCAAAATATACCCCTCGGACCAAGACCCACCAACCTGACCAACTTAACCTTGTCACCACATTCTTCCCTGGTGCACACAGGATCAAAAACATATTGAAAGACCTGTATCCAATCTTAAAAAACAATACCTCTACTTCCCTCCTCCTACCTTCATGTCCCAAAGTTTCCTATAAGCGTCCCTCAAATCTGCGGGACATTTTAAAATCCACTAGACCCTCCCTGCATCCCACCGCCCCCCCTCCGCCACTTTCCTCAACATGCGGACGCCCGAGGTGCAAATGCTGCTCTCTCCTCCGCCCCTCCGCCACCCCCTCCCTCAAAAGATCTTCCTCTACGGCCAATTGTACCACCAGCAACATCATCTACCGCCTTTCCTGCAATTTCTGCCCTGCCTTCTATGTGGGAAAATGTACCACCCCTCTCAATATCCGTATGAACAATCACCGCCATGCCACCAAAACTCCACCTTTTCTTGATCCCATTCCCAAACATACCGCCTCCCACTCTCAAAATTTTGACGATTGTTTCTCCCTAGAGATCATAGAAGCCCTTCCTGAATCCGCCGGTAATGTTGACGTGAAAATTCGTGAATACGCCCATATTTGGGTGACAAGAGCATTCGAAAAGCCCGGGCTAAACCTAGCCCATTGAATTAAAAGCCCAATAGCCACCTCTCTCTCCCCACCACTATCCATTCGCACTTACCCCCTTCCTTCCTCTCTGCCCTTTCCTTCCCAAGGGAACAGAGCGGACTCATCATTCCTCTACCGCTGACGATGGCGTCCTGACGTCGAAACGTACAAGTTTTCCTTTGTGAGTGTCCTTTTTGCGGGTTTCTGTGTTTGTTTAGTGTATCACTGTTTTATTTATGCATGTGCATCGTCGCCGAGAGCGATTTTCTACCAAGACATTATATATATATATATATATATATATAAAAACGATACATATATATATATATATACGAAACATATATATATATACGATATATATATATATATATATATATCGTATATATATATACACACTGGGCGTATAATCCGAGATATATACTGGCCGTAACACTACCCTCCACTTGAAATTGAGTAGGCCTACTGAAAGCGCGGGAAATGCGTTTTCTTGTGTCCTTCTTATGGCAAGGTTCAACAAAGTTAGGCAATTATTTCTCGTCAAATGTCGCATTTCAAGGGCCACGCTAGTTTCATAAAAGGAACTTATGCTCTTTGGGAAAGCATTCGTCTTATTTTAAGCGGGACTCTTTTTAAGACAATTATTAGTATTCGAAAACGAAAAGAAAAATGGTCGACGCGAATATTAATTCTACTGGGAATGCGGTAAATGTATTTCCCTCGGATTCAATTGATCGACAAACACAAGGCCTGAAACCAGATTGGGTCGATTGAAGGAGACGATTTGATTCAATGCTATGCAGATAATAAAAACGCAAACGGATTAAATGATGACTTACATTTGATTCTGAGTGTCCCATACGATGCAAATTCTCAATGGAGGATGAATGTACTATCGTTTCCAAAAGTCTGAGTGCATCCACTTTGCCCTATTCTACAAACCGTAGAATGGGACATGTCCGGAAAAGTATTGAAAATTGGCATCACCTGCGGACTGCGTTTTTTGCTGGGCTAGCTTCACTTGTCGTGAGACGACGGTGGAGTATGAGTTACTGAACGAAAGAATCGACGGGGACGGAGTAAAACACGGGAGAGGAAAACCCCATCGGAATGCACCGAAGGTTATTCGCGCTCATGCGGTTGCGACGCGACGATGAGGCCTCCGACTTGGGTGATTTTCGCTCTCGAAATTCACATTTGTGCTCACGAGTGACCCACTCTGTAAAAGCGGCGCGGTAGCCGCGTGGTTAAGACTGCATCGAAAGGCGTATTTAAAACATTCCCAGGATCGAAGCTTAGTGTCTGTCTTTTTTTGCTCTCAAGTAATTTCAATATGACTGTGATAATGAACCTCGAGTACAGCCTCTTTATATCAACGGACCCGGTACAGTTTATTAAATTACAGGCATTCAATAATGATGGAGGACTACCTAATACCAAATTAGAATCCTTGAATCCTTATCTCTCCGTAAGCCAATCTATTCACAGTGAATAAATACTTACACGTCTCACTAGCTGAATATTTTTGGTCTAACATTGAGTATGGCAAAATCTCCCGAGAGGTAAAATCCCTATGCTCGAAACAAATCTCTCGTTTTACCACCAGGATATCAAGTCACATCCCAGGTATGATATTTTGGTGATCCGCGAGTGATACGTATCATCGAAATATCTTAGATAGGCCTCTTATTCAAACTCCTAGGGCTCAAAGAAATAATATGCTGTGAAAAACAGTATTGATGCTATAGAAAGAGGGTTTCTCAGCAAGTGGGTGTACGAGCGAAAGTAAATCATACGGCTTGGGCCGAAAAAGTATCCAGTTATTTATTTACCGTGGTCTTCTGACGATTTTTGTGTTCTGAACATATATTGAGAAGCGTAGCCAGGGGGGAGCAGTGGGGGCGAATGCCCCACCCGGCCCCTATGTTCTGCAAGGCTGCATTTTGCTAACGCTTACATGAATTTGCCTCAAGCTTTCTGGGACCTCACCATATTTTCTGACCAGGAAACATTCAGGAGTTATTGTAGCGGCCGTATACACTTATGGCGTCCGCGAAATACACGATAAGTTTTCCGTTTGCATATGCTTCATCTTGAATTTATTCAGGCCTTAATCTTAATTACCTTTTAATCAACGCCTTCCTCTGTTTCTGTTGATATTTCCCTCAATCACAAAGTGCTTAAGTGTTAGACGAATAAAGTTAGTTATTAGTGATAAATGCATAGATTTTTAGCACTTAGAAGTGCGTCGGTAAACTGCCACGAAGAGAGGTCAAACTGATTATTGATTTTTAAAGCCAGTCATTGACGTAGAAAATTATCCGATCTCATTTACAATTAGACTAATTTAACGCAGCAGAAGACAATAGCTTAGTTTATAACTGCCAAATTTAAGAAATGAATTACATTTTACACACCTAATTAAAATGTAAAATATGATGTTTTTTAATGTATCTTCGAATAATTTTGTCTTTAACTCTTTCGCGCCGGACGTCGGCCATAGCCGACGAGCATTTTCATACGCAAACGACCGAACGTCGGCTATAGCTGGCGTGGGTTTTTCAGCGCAAACGAACGGACGTCGGCTATAGCTGTCGCGGGGGATGGGAAGTGACCGCTGACGTAGCAATGGTCGGAGGTATTCAGGCCCTGCCTGAGACCCAGCTTAGCGAGACCTTAGAGCTAATCCTCGGCCATTTGGCCTGACCCTCCTACTCATTTACGATCCTCATAATAGCAGGAATCCGTGTTGAAGTGGTTGAATTGTCAATGATTTTTGCAAAGAAAAATTTATTGCAAACTCCAATTTTTTATACCTTGAAATGAATTCTTCGTTTTTTTCTGTGAATAAGCAATTTTTAAACGAAATTTTAGTGCTATTATTAACGGACTTCTTGTGTGAAAGCCTTGTGTGTTCATATGCGATGAAACATACCCAAAAAGAGAAATGTTGTCGTTTTATTTTCTATATCGTACGTGTTTGTTACAATCTAAATGCCTATTTACACTATACGTCCTCTATTTTACGATTCCTTCGTTGATCCCCTAAGCAATTACTCATATTCCGGTATTTTTAGGTAATGTATATTGTAAAACCATACTTTTAACTTCGCCTACGTCGGTCCAAAGCCCGAACGAAAAAGAAGGATGGGAAGTATTATTTGGAGGTTTATTCAAAGAAAATTTCGAGACATCCTAACTAGCTGTAAAAATGGAAAAGTCCTAACTTTGTTATTATTAATGCTAGAAATACGTTTAAAATTCTACAATGCTTTAAAAAATGTAAGTTATTCTTATATGAGTGTAAATTGTTAAAAATCATAGACATTATTTAATTTTAAAAAACACTGCTAATATAATGAGTTGACCGTGGACTCCCGCTAAGAAAGGGTTGGAGGGTCGAGTCCAGTGGCCGGGGTAATAGCCGCGCGCCCGTTAAGTAGGGTCCTAAACCGGAGGGACGAGAGTACCTGGGCCACTCCACCCCAAAAAAGTGCTTCGCAGAGCGAGGTCTAAAATTTTCGCAAGCTACCCGTAGCACGGAAAACATTTTCCTTTCGTAGTCGCCGGCAGGAAAGGGTTAAAGATACGAATCCAGCCATATTTTGAGAAAAAAACATCTGGGCGTGTTACTGCAATCTCTTGGGGGGAAATGACCGCTTCTGTTCCTGGACTATTAGTGAGGACTTCGACTCGAATGAACGCGCTGGAGTACGTTAACGTATTAGAAGATAATCTGATACCGTTCTCAAAAGAGGTTGCCCCGGACGGGGATCGAATTTTGGACAGGACTACTGTCCTATACATACGGCCAGAATTGTGGAGGACTTTTTTTCTAAATAAACAATTAGTGGTGTTACCTTGGCCGGCATGTTCACCAGATTTAAATCCCATCGAAAACCTGTGGGGACTTATCAGCGTCGAAGGGTTAGGGGTCATGATCGCCCCTGGCAAGATTTGAATTTTGCGCCCCCCAAGACTTTTTTTCTAGGAAGAGAAACAACACTATAACTTTGAAAGTGTAATTTAAGTTTTATATACATTTAAGCATAAAATTAGTTCTTACTATTATGTAGGAAGGGAAATAATCACATACGAGTTCATTCATTTAGACATAAAATCTCTTAAAAGTTTACTTTTCTGGCTTTTCTGTGACCAATTTGACAATAATATCGTCTATATTAATGGTTTTTTTCAGTGTCATACTCAATCGATAGTATAGCGAGATTACTCAGACGATCTTGTACAATCTACGATCGTAAATATTTTTTTATTAATTTTTATTTGCTGAAAGATCTTTCAGAGCTGGCAGAAGTCACAGGTAACGTCAATGCTAGGCAAAGTGCAATCCTTATATTGGGATAACTTGTCACTAAGCCATATTCTTCATGGCAATTAAGACGTGCAATGTAATCTGCATTTTTTAAATCGGGTAAAAATGCAAACAGGCAATTTTGTTTGGTATTTGTACCTTTCAATTTCTAAACACAACTCGCTGGCATTTAAATCATCATTGAATTTTAATGCGAGATCCGCTACGGATTTCTTTAGATCTTCAGTGGAGGTTTCATGCAGCAAAAGTCCTGTTAGGTGACCAAAATCAGAAGCTACGGCAGCTAAACTATGAAATCTCCATCCCATTTACTGAATAAGTGGGTCTAGTGCACAGTAAAGCTGAATTTAATACTTTTGAAGAGGATTCTTTATAGCCGCATTCTTGGCCCTTTCATCGAACATTGTATTAACCTTTCGTTTACTCTATTTAGAAAGTTATGGCTATATCGACAGCTCTTTTGGTAGATTATTTGCTGAATCAATACACAGCTATCTATTTAGCCCTTTCTGAAATAATTCAAAAATCCACAAGGCCCTGCAAGTGTTTTGATGCTGCCTCAATGGAAACAGTTTTTTCCTTTAAAATTATAATAACGTTCTCAATACTTCAATGAGGATATTCCCATACGACCACAATACATATAAATACGAATTTTATCATTTTTAAAATAATTTTAGCTAAAGATACAGAATCAGCTGTATATGTCCTCCTTTCATCAGTTACTTCTGCAATGGTATGTAATGTTTTCATTATTTGCGGTAGTTGAGTATGCAATGCGTGAATTTAATTATAATTTGATGACCATCTCGTATCAGAATGACCCTTCAAAGTAAATTTTAAATTTGATAAAGCTTGCCAAAGTTCAATCGATCCGGGAAGATAATTAAAAATATTTTGCACTCTGTCGAAAAACGTAGTCATTTCTAATGTTGCACAAAACGTATGCACTTCAACTAACTTTAGTTAGTAAGCTCTACTAGTTTAAAATCTGGCAGGTTCATTCAGTTGTAAGATTCGCGCTTGAACACCTTGATATTTACCCGCCATGTTTTACCCCTTATATTTAGGGTCTGGTACAAATTTTGTGAGTTAAGTTAGGGGCGCCACGCCGTTTCTAATCTGTGTTTTTCCCCCCGCAGTCGATTAGAAACGGCCTGTTGTCATCAAGTGTAAGTTTTTTTATGTGAGGTAAAATCATGTAAGTACTAATTTTTTGTGCGTGTGCCCCAGCGGCCCGCAGGCTGTGGACCTGCAAAGTGCGCCCCCTTTAGGGTTGCGCCCTTGGCAGCCGCCCGCCTGGCCTGCCCCTAGCTACAACGCTGGGACTTGTGGTTCAGGAGTGGAAATTGGTTGAAACAAAATCTGTGGAGGCATTTGAAGCCCATGTCCGGAAGTTATGGGATTCCTTTCGCAGACGGCCTAAAATATGCGAAAACTTAGTCGCATCAGAGAATCGCCGGTTACAGGAAGTGGTGGATTCAGGGGGTTGACGAAACAAAACATAAAAAATGTAAAGAATTTCATGTGTTTATTTTTTCACCCCATTCCTCGATGCTGCATACAGAGACAATGATGAATCACAGTCCGTTGCAGCTAATAAACAATTGGTAGAATTATGTCAGCGCAAATATTATCACTGACATATTCTGCAGATCATATTAATTTCACTAATAACATCCACTCATTTCCGAAGAAATGAAGAAAATATGAACTTTAAAAGTTAGTCTGGTGGTCTGACTATTGAATAAATAGTGTAAAATACAGAAAAGAAGAAAGGATTAACAACTCCCTTTTTAAATTCTCTTATCCTTTCCCATCCCAGAAATGCATACCCGCTGAAATTACCCGAGAAAGGGTTAACAGAGAAAGGTGACTTCGGTTTACGCAAAACTATGCCACATCCAATGACATTTTAAAATAATATATACAGTGGCGTAGCCAGGTTTCGGGTCTAGGGTGCACCGGGGAGAGGGGGGGGGGTGGTTTAGGGGGCTCCGACTCATATATTCAGCAGTTTATTAAACAAACTGTTACATACTAGTTTTTCTCGTAATTTACTATCCAAACTTCTAGACTTTGTAGAATTTATTGTTGATAATGAAGTTATGAAATTGATTCACGCTCGTATTTGGGACTTTAGGGCGGAAACATTCACATACACAGGGTAGCCAGAACATAGGGAACGGGGGGGGCATTCAGAACACAAATATATGTTCAGAACACAAAAATCGTCAGAAGACCACGGTAAATAAATAATTGGATACTTTTTTCGGCCCAAGCCGTATGATTTACTTTCGCTCGTACACCCACTTGCTGAGAAACCCTCTTTCTATAGCATCAATACTGTTTTTCACAGCATATTATTTCTTTGAGCCCTAGGAGTTTGAATAAGAGGCCTATCTAAGATATTTCGATGATACGTATCACTCGCGGATCACCAAAATATCATACCTGGGATGTGACTTGATATCCTGGTGGTAAAACGAGAGATTTGTTTCGAGCATAGGGATTTTACCTCTCGGGAGATTTTGCCATACTCAATGTTAGACCAAAAATATTCAGCTAGTGAGACGTGTAAGTATTTATTCACTGTGAATAGATTGGCTTACGGAGAGATAAGGATTCAAGGATTCTAATTTGGTATTAGGTAGTCCTCCATCATTATTGAATGCCTGTAATTTAATAAACTGTACCGGGTCCGTTGATATAAAGAGGCTGTACTCGAGGTTCATTATCACAGTCATATTGAAATTACTTGAGAGCAAAAAAAGACAGACACTAAGCTTCGATCCTGGGAATGTTTTAAATACGCCTTTCGATGCAGTCTTAACCACGCGGCTACCGCGCCGCTTTTACAGAGTGGGTCACTCGTGAGCACAAATGTGAATTTCGAGAGCGAAAATCACCCAAGTCGGAGGCCTCATCGTCGCGTCGCAACCGCATGAGCGCGAATAACCTTCGGTGCATTCCGATGGGGTTTTCCTCTCCCGTGTTTTACTCCGTCCCCGTCGATTCTTTCGTTCAGTAACTCATACTCCACCGTCGTCTCACGACAAGTGAAGCTAGCCCAGCAAAAAACGCAGTCCGCAGGTGATGCCAATTTTCAATACTTTTCCGGACATGTCCCATTCTACGGTTTGTAGAATAGGGCAAAGTGGATGCACTCAGACTTTTGAAAACGATAGTACTTACTACGTCATATACTTCAAATAGTATTTTTTTACGCTCCCCTTAGTTACATAACTAACTTCTGTTCTCATGATATGCTAAGTACTATTTGTTAGATGGGCATAAAATCCAATAAATGGCAAATAAATATCTGCTCACTTTATATAGGCCTCCTTAAATTTCGTGTACTTACATTGTGATAAATCACATCGCAACGATTTATGAATTTTTGCAGCTATCTGTTATGATGCATTGTCCCATTTAACAACAATTTACGGTACTAACCAAGTGTTATAATAACTAACCATAATAAACTTTCATTAGAATTTTTGGTTAGTGGCGTCTGAGCGGGGCCACATCTCAGGTACTCGGACTTTGGGTCGCAGGTAGCCGGAGTGAGGGTCGACCCTCGCTCGCGAAGGGTGAGACCTCGCTCGGCCTAGGGTCTCCTCCTCCTCGCTGCCCCGACCCTCGCAGCGGGAGGGGAGCCGCACAAAACTGACCGTGTGCAGTACATTTAAATGTTTATAAACTTTGACAGTTTCCTTAAATTTATCCTTTTCATCGTGTCAATCGTCCGAAGACGTTTGCGAGCGTCTTTTGATCGACTTTCTACGGTGAAAATTAAGGTTTTCCATGCTGCCTGAGGAAATATGACGATGAGACGTGGCAACGCTGCTTGCATGTGGCAGAACTTTGCGGGATTTCCAACAGTTTTCGAGAGTTATTGCTAGCGGTTATGGCAGGGAAACGCAAGGAAATGATGCAGAAGAGTGTTATGCATGTAATAAAATACGGTGTACAATATTTTCCATTTTATACTGAGCATTAGAGAAGCAAATTAGCTTGAGTATCTTTTTCCACGTGTAAGAAAAGGTCTTCTATGCGGGAAGGGTTGTTTTCAGGTTCATTTATGAAAGTATTACATCTAATACTTCATTTTTGGACTGATTAGAGTGGTAATAATACTATCACACGCCTAGGATACTTCCTGATAGAACTGTCTTCAAAATCCCATCACCCGTTTTTACTTCTTCCATCCACCTGTTCTATTCCCTCCCAATATCCTTCAGCAACTTTATTTCCTCACTAACCATCTCGTAGTTCACTCACTCTCTCTCTCTCTCTCTCTCTCTCTCTGTCCATTGCAGGGTCCAAGTCTCCGCTCCACGCTGTGTGATTGTTATAGTTATAACTAAGCTGAGGACATTTAGGCACTAAAAATGAAGAAATAGGCAGCCTAAACAGGCACTATAAATTTCAAAATAGGCACATAAAATAGGCGCATAAAATATTTTTTGCATTTCGGACGATTCTGTCAGTTCTGGAATCCCAAAAGGCTAAGCCTGTAATCATGTTTTCCAGGGACCAGACAAACAGAACTTGACGTACATCTATGCGTATCCTTAATATTCATGACCGTGCGGTGTGCATGTGGCGGTCCGCTTGCATGCTGCATTTTGGTGACTTGTCACCCCCTGCCAAATACCCTAGAGGTGGCTCGTAGGGTAATATGTAGATGTAGATGTATGCCTTGGGTGGTGAAATACACACCCAGACGGGACTCGAACCCGTAATCCCAAGATTAGCAGGCGAAGACTTTACCCCGCCGCCACCGTGGCCGGCTAGAAACTTTATGCGACTTATTGACGCGAATAAGAATCTGAAATTTAATGCTTGGGCTGAAATACACGATTACTTTTTGATGAAACTGATGGAGAGGATAGAGGATAAAACTACAAATAAAATTAGCGTATAAATTGAAGAAACATAAAATACAAAAGGTTTACTTATTTCAAGCTACATTACAATTTACAATAACATATTTCTCTATATGTTCTCCTGTAACTTATGCCGAGAGTCAGTCAGGATATTTCTATAGCATGAAAATGACCTCTCAACCTCACGCGAGGTGATAGGGCAATACTTACATGATGCAAGCTCTTCTGCTGTCATCTTTGGTCCTGGAGCAACTGAAGTCCCTGATAAAATGTCTGCAATTTTCTGGACATATTTCCAACCAGGGTTCCTTTGCATAACTTTCTTGAATTTTCGAATCAAGGCTTCTCCCACATCAGTTGGTATATTAATAAGTTTACTTTCCACCATTAGAATTTTTCCACAACTGCCGCAAGGAGTAGTTCTCTTGCCTCCAGCGATGGCATGATTGACGGTAGTTAACCAAAATTGCATCTGATAAACGTAGGATCTGCGTCGACATCGAGATTCAACTCCGCAGCTTTGGATTCGAGAATGCAGTTTGCTTCTTCTTCATCCAGATATTCTGTTGCCTAAAGAAAACCTACTCATGCGCCATGATGGCTTAATTTTCTTATAGACAGAATTGACACATAGTGTAAAAGATGAGCGAAATCGGTTACAATAGTGAACCTTTATTTGGGTGAAAAAGACGTGCCAACTCATGTATCGGAGGCGCACATTATTCCTGTCACATACCTCACGTATTTCAATAGCTTTATCTGCAGAGTGCAATGCAGTATTTTGCCATGTTATGTGAAGTATGCATCTACATCTTCAGAATACCCTGCAAGCCACCTCAAGAGTGTGTGGCAGGGGGTGAGTAGTCACCAACATGCAGTACTCTATACCCTAAAGACCCAGACACCCTGTAATAATTTTTCTCAGTCAAAAAAGTTTTCATTTGCCTTTTAGACCTAGTTGTGTCTTTTATATATTTGTATTTCCGAGACAATTTATTGTATGGATTTGTTCCGACAGACTTTGGTCCTAGGCTCTGGTTTGATTGTAATTGATAATATGCAAGTTTGACTATGTCATGGTGACTGTGGTATTGAGAATTTGCGACGAAGTCTGACAAGTGTTGTTTCATAAAAGTTAATAGAAAAAAGAATGTATATATTTGTACATGGCCAAAATGGTGAAGAGGCCAAAATCTTGAAAGATTGTTTAAGGAATGTGAAGTTGGAGGCTTTTAGATGCAACGATGCGAAAACTGTCTTCTTTTGCAGTTTGAATATCAGAATGAACAGAACATCATCAGCGCTCACAGTTTTCTTCATTGATCTTAAAGAGGAAACGCACAAGAGCTTAATTTACTTGAAAGGCAGAGTTTATATGAGTCTACCATGTCATATTTGAATCCAAATGGATGCCAAGAAATTTTGCGGTTGTGACTAATTGCATGTACAGACATGTACTTCTATTATTGAGGGGCTGGGTTTTGATGGATTAAATGCATGCATAGGGTTCCTCTGCTTCTATTTACAATCTATCATTTAACTGGAATAGATTGCCTAGAATATGCAGATGACATAGTAGCTCTGATAGAAAGAAGTGTGAAGGACCTTAAAGAAATGTTTGATATCATTGAAGACATTGGGATAAGAATGGGCCTCAATGTGAATGAAGATAAGACCAAATACTTGAAAATGTCTTCTTCACAGAACAAACGAGATATACAAAACCTAATTATTGGGAATCACGATTTTGAGGGCGTCAGAAAATTTACCCACCTTGGAGTAAATAGTGAAAATAAAGATCTCAGAGGAGATAAATCATAAAGGGTGCAATGCAACAAGGTAACGTGTTTTGCAAATCTACTCCCCCTTCCTCAAGTCAAATCTTCTGTCTCTCAGGAAAACCACATTGAAAATTTATAAAACATTGATGAGACCAGTATAATTGCATATGGAGCTGAGACATGGGTCCTATCCAAACAAGATGAAGAAACATTAAGAAGATTTGAATGGAAAATAATAAGGAGAATCTATTGTCCAGTTAAAGAAGGAAGGAGAATAAGAATGATCTTTGAAATAAATGAAATATTGGAAGAGAAGAAGGATATAGTTAGGTTGTCATAAGTCTCATTGTGACTGTCATGGTTGGGTCATGTTTTAAAGGATGGAAGAGAGTGTATACAGAATGCCCAAATTGTTATTAATTGATAGCAAGATGGAAAATGGGAGGAGAGGAAGACCACGCGCGCAAAAGATGGAGCTGGAAGATGTCGACCTGGAAGACAATTGGAAGATTGAGAGAAAGTAAAAAGGGAAGAGCCGAATGGAGGCATAAGTATAACTATATAAGAATAAAGAAGCCAAGGCCACACACCGAAGAAAGGAGAATAGGAGAGGTCTAGAACCACTTTGCATAAAGTTTCATACATTACTCCCTTTAAGCCTTTTCTTGCATCACGGCAAATCATATTTCTTACCATCGAGTCGTCGTCCCTCGAGTACCAGACCCAGGAAAGACGCCTTCGACGCCATCAGCCAAGAGGGTTTGAAGTGAGTGGTCTTCTCACTCCGTCGAAGCTCCTTGAGCATCTGGACGACCGAATTCTGAGATATCGCGATCTAATCTTGGCTGGGTAAAGGTGAGCTTTCGTCTCGCACTTTCAAATTTTTTTTTTAAAAACGTAGGAAACTGACGAAATTGAATGTGATACCTGAGAGTAGAGGAAGAATGCGGATTTGTAAAAATGTAACAATCATACCGGTGTGACTAGTTGTTTTTGAGATATAGACGTTTGAAAATGACCAATTTTTCGATTTTTTCGGCCGTTTTCGACGCCATATTTGGAGGTTTTCACGAACAACCGTTAGAGGGATAACACTAATTTCACCTCTACAATATGCCTTTACCCCACCCCCCCAACAAGCTTACGGGCCTATGGAGTGAAACAGGGGTGCTAAGGTGGGACGGTACGCGGGCCCGATTTGGCCATTTTCAAAAGTGAAAAACGCATTTCTTGTGGAAATGGTAAAGTGGAAATGGGCATATCTGGGAGTCGTGGACGTTTCAAAATGATGATTTTCACTGCGTTTCCGTGAGTTGGAAAAGCGGAAAACGATTTCCCCTTCCGTAACTTGCCCTGAACCCACCCCACAAAGAGGTTTGCGGGCCAATGGAGTTAAACACGAATTGGTTATAATAAAAAGTGAAAAACTCATTTTCGTGAGTTTGAATAGCGGAAAACGCATTTTTAGCGCGATCGATAACGAGGAAATGGGCATTTCTGGGAATGGTTGAAGTTTCAAAATGTTATTCTGTGTATTATTTTAAGAATAGAATCCCTCACGCTCATTAGTGATTATTGGTGGGAATTGGTGGAAGGCTAAAATGATATTTCGCGTATTATTTTAAGAATAGAATCCCTCACGCTTATTGGTGATTATTGGTGAGCATTGGTAGAAGGCTAAAATGTTATTTCGCGTATTATTTTAAGAATAGAATCCCTCAGGTCACAACGTTAATATAAGTGGGCTTTTGTTAGAGGCTAATGAAATAGTATTGTTGACGGAGTTCTCTCGGGTAGTGTGGAAGGGGGAAATTAACTGTCAACAGTTGGAAGTTAATTGTTGAGAGTAGTTGGCATTAATCATTTTCTGACTTGCGTGTGTGGTGTATGGTCGCCATGATTTGCCAATCGTGTACGCTCAATTAGGAAGTGTAAATCCTCCATTTAAAGTGATACGTGAAATGTTATTAGTACAGTGGAATGAATGTGAGTGAAAAGGAAGTGTAAATCCTTCATTTGAAGTGAAATGTGCAATGTTTACTGCGGTGGAATGAATGGAATTGCATTGTAGTAAATGGCTGTTGCGGGGCGAGTTTGAGTGGAAGGAGGGAATAAACTGTGTAGAAAAGGTGTTTATATGCTAGAGAACCAACTGCTTGATCGCTGCGCTACGTACAGTGGAAAAGAGGAAACGGAATTTTTTCATAATATGGCGGAGAGGAAAAAACGCACTTCTCAGGTTTGAAAGTTTCTCATTTCTAAAGTAGTTGGTGCATTGTTGTGTTGAAAGTGTCAAACAATTTTGCAAAGCTTGCATAATAAGTGAGGTGAAATTGGTTCTGATATCTCTGTTTAAAGTGGGTGAAAATCGCGAAAACAAGTGCGAGACGAAAGCTCACCTTTACCCTTGGCTGTTTTGCAGTGAAGTCCACTGCACGAAAGTCCGAAAGGCCCACTGTTTCTCTGAGTATCTAAGAGAGAGAGAGAGAGAGGCAGTACTAATGCATATATAGAGACGGAAAATATCACGATTTGTAGGTTTTTATGACTCATTCGCGAAAGCATACGAACCTCGTCAGAGACAGTCTTAAATTGCTGGAAGCCAAACGACAACACACCCGGAGATTTGATGAACGGAGTCGTTGTCAAGTGGAATAACAAGGGCTGTATTGCGTGAATGGGTATTTTAGTGTTATTGTACAAGTTGATCTTCCAAGTTTAATATTTTTTCCCCCAGTGAGATATCCATTACGAGAATTGAACATTTCGGTTCGGAAGTTTCATCCATCGCAAGGCATTGAAAGTTTGTTTTATTTTTACACACCAACGAAATTTACATAGTTACTGTTTGTTTTGAACTGAAAAAACTGCAGTTGAAAACACAATTTGTATGTGTAAATGCCGTTTAAACCTGTCTATTTCAACCATAGCAGCTTCGCAGGCAACGTTAATAGTAGGGAAAACAAGGTCGCTGCAATTTTAATTTTCATTAATCTGTAATTTACATTCTTGTGATTGTTCACGCGTGTCAGAGTGAGTCCAATGAAATGATATGCTATGCTTATCATATATATGATTTGTGTGTACTTTTTTGAAACGTAATAGAAAGAGACTTGAGAGTCGACAGTTGAAATGCTAGCGGCCATTGGCATTGGCACTGGTAGGAAACGCCAGTCTAGTAGGTGACAGGATTAGCGAATGATTCTTTGGATAAGGAAAGAAGAGGGGAGAGAGAGAAACCTGGATGTCGGCATTGACCGACTACTCTCAACGTCCGAAGTTTAACGTCCCATCTGACGGACGGAGTGCTGCACTCGTGACCTCTCCACGCACTACCTTAGCGGGTATCGAGATTCCACTGAAAAATCTCAGCTTCTGCCGAGATTGGAACCCGGCACCTCGTGACGGGACGCCATTGGGGGCTTTGTTTGTAACGCTCGAGATGATTTCGATCACGTAACTAAGGAGTCACGTGATAAAATAACGAATTTTTCAAGATATTGGTTTGTTTTGGAAGTTTTGAACCACTCGTAAAAATATCACGTGGCCTTTTAGATTGGGCTCTTTCACCGAGATATCGTCGATGGAGTCGAATATCTCGATTAGAATGTCAATAATCAACATATCATACGCTCAATGTATCCATACAGATGTTTCAAACGCACAAAAATGGCGAACCTTTCGTTATTTTTCACGAACGAACCAGGAACAGTTGAAGGTTTGAACCAGTCACAAAATTCTCACGCAGACTTCTCGATAGAGTTAAAAATCCTGAGACGCAATGAACGACATATCAGACGCTAATATAAGTTATCCTTCCGAATGTTTCAAACACACCAAAAACTCGAACCGTTCGTCATTGTAGTACCACGTGACTCCTTAGTTACGCGATCCGAATTATCTCGAGCTGTTCAAACACAACAATCCAACTCGCGCCTCGACGACCGTGAGTGCTTTCCGTTTGCTTCAGTGTGCTTCTCACTTCGTAAACACAACAGCGCGCAACTATTCGTATTCCTATATCTGACCCTCCGCACTTGACAGCGCACTTCCGAACAGATCTGAAGCTGAGTTTATGGGCGCTATAACATTTTTTAGAAAAACTTCTAAAATGGCCTCCGCGATTGTTGTTTTTTGCGTCAATATTCAGTGAAGGAGTCAAACATGGATTATGTAAAGTTCTTAATTACCTAAGGTGGTTCCACCGTAAAATGACATAAAATACAAATGCCATTTGCGTGGAAAACTGTCTCTAAGAAGGAAGTAATCCAGAGAAATTGAATTGAAATAAAATACAGGCATCTTACCACACCTTATGTTTCTAGTTATTGAAGAATTACTGCCGTAATTGAAGTCAAAATGCGGTAATTCGTGGGAAATGGTGCTGCAGTCGGCTCCTATGGCTGGAAAAAAGTGATCATTTAAAATACATTCGTGGAATAATAATCTGCATTTTTTCTACTTTACTTTTGGGTTTCTATTTAGGTTACGCATGTCATCAGCGAAAGCAGGATTTTTTGGACAAAATATAAAAAAATGTGGAATTTATTATTTGTTTTGACTCACACAGTCGTAATAAGGAACCTCCATAATATCGGTAAAAAAAGCTTGCGTTTTTAAACACTTGTGTTGAACGAATTCGATAACTATGCACAATATATATTCTTCCGTGGCTATTTAGAGCCTACAGAATACCACATAGGTAGGTAGGTATAACTGACAGATTACCGATTGCGTTTCGTCACAGATCTGGAGCATTGTTTATCTCCGTTGGATCGCGAAAGGGAAGAAAATAACTTTCGCTAATAGCAAATTCGTGGTATGCCAATATTCAGTAAAGGCGTAAAACATGGACAATGTGTAGTTTAATTAATTTGTAGTTAAAATCCTTAAGAGGTTCCGCCGCCGCCGCGACTGTGTGAGTCAAAACAAATACTAAATTCCACATTTTTTTATATTTTGTCCAAAAAATCCTGCTTTCGCTGATGACATGCGTTACCCAAATAAAAACCCGAAAGTAAAGTATAAAAAATGCAGATTATTATTCCACGAATGTATTTTGAATGAGCACTTTTTTCCAGCCATAGGAGCCGACTGCAGCGCCATTTCCTACGAATTACCGCATTTTGACTTCAATTACGGCAGTAATCCCCCAATAAATAGAAAAATAAGGTGGTAAGATGTCTATATTTCATTTTTATTCAATTTCTCTGGATTATTTCCTTCTTATAGACAGTTTTCCACGAAAATTATATTTGTATTTTATGGAAAAATACTATTTCATTCCCCGTGTTTCTCTCACATTCCCCCCATTGAACATACAATGTAATTTCAAGTTCAATTATAGAATAAAATAGCGTGGAAAGGTATTATTTTGTTGTTCGTATCAGATAAGAGGACAAGTTATTTTCTACAAGTAGACAGAATATGAATAAAATGACATTTAAGTCATTTTAAGGATGGAACCATCCCTTAAAGCATTTCGTGTCCGAATGAATTAGTCGACTGTTCGTTCGCAGGTTTCCGCGGTTGCGTTGATCAGATATGACATCGACATATTTCTTCCGCGTGTGTTGTTTTAGGATCACACGACAGTTTCTCCAACTACTATGCTCCGGCGTCCTCGGGCGAAGGATAGCAAGGAGGCTTTTTTGTTTTTTGTTCAATTCTAATAGAGGCCATGTTGGATAGATTTGGCGCCAAATTCGACCTATTCCCCACTCGTAGTCATGGAGAGCAGCATCGTGATTGAGCGGGAGACTAATTACTCTTTTCCACGCCCTCTATATACCTACAGAATACCCTGCAAGCCACACCTCAGGGGAGTGTGGCAGGGGATGAATATTCACCAACATGCACTGCACTATAATACCCTATTAAAGTTAGTGTAACTACGACTAATTATGCATTAGCATAAATCGCTAATGCTTGTCACGAGACGAAGCCTCACAAGCATGCACCACTACACTACAGATATTATTACAATGGACCATTAATATATGTATGTATTTTGCAACTACACAAATGGACAGAGACTCAAGACTTATGTAGAAAACATGCACGGCGTGCTGTTAGTACTAGGTAACAGAAAAAGATTCAATTATTACGGAGTACTACTACTACTAAGGCCCCGTCTCCACTACTAACATTCTACCACGGTTATTTCAGCCGTCATAACCTACATGCGTTCCAATTTAGCTACTTCTAACCGTGGTAAAGCATCGTGTTGTGACGTAGCTATACCAGTGTAAAGGACAATTGACGAACGAAATTTAAAAGCGTACGACTTCTCGCCTAAACCAGAAACATATTTTATCATTATTATCATCACAATTATGTTTTTCAACGCTTAATCTCGTTCTATACACGCACCTGTAATGTATCAACCTTAAGATTTATTGGTAAACTTAAATAATTGTAGTACTAGCTAAATAATATAAGGATTTATAAGAATATGAATTCATCTTTTGAACACTTGCTTTGCTAGACGCGTTAATCTTCTGCTCTTCTTCATCAGATTTGCAGCCCATATTAAATTTTAGCGTATTGATAATTAGTCTACCACATTCGAGAAGAAAAACATTAGCGAAATATACATTGTTTTCAGACTGCGGTACCCCATTGACCATATGAAATGAAGGAATTCCTTTGAATATTTCACAAAAATTTTCATTTTACCTGCCGACTAAGGTTTCGACTTGTTATTAAGTCATTTTCAAGGGCTTGGTATTGAGTTCATAATTTGAAATCTCGGTCGACAAGCGAAATAAAACTATAAATAATAGTATGTAAATAAGAAATAAAGGCCATGATAATGACTTCATAAATCGAAACCTAGTTCGGCATGTGAAAGAATTAATTCTAGACTGGAATACTCAACATTTCCCTAATTTCATATTATTATTGATCAAGTATAGATACTTGATTAAAGGGTCCACATCCAAAATATTAAAAAATCCTCCCGTTGAAAAATGAAGGAGATGTCTATAACCATTAACGATAGGTCGTAGTTAAATATATATAGGTTATAAATGTTGAATACTGACATTGAAATATAATGGTGATCCCCCAACGCGTTATCATTTTCAAGGCATTGACTTCATTAGTTGAAACATTGGTTGACAAGCGAAATTAGAAATAAAATTAATACTTATGTAAAATAAAAATTAAGGACTTGATAATGTCTTCGTAGGCCGAAGTCTTGGACAGGCAGTGAAACAAAGTATGTATTGTAGACAAGACAAAATTTCTTCATTTCATATTATTAGCGATATACTTGAATAGTGTAACCTACCCTTAATAAAATCTATCCTCTCTTTAACTACGCATGGCAACGTCTAATCACTTTTAACCATATCGGTCGTATATAAATATTTATTCTTTTTAATATTGTCTGCAGACGGTGAAACCGTGATCCCTCCAAGCTTTCCGTGATTCAACTGTTTTCCCATGATTCTTACTAGGATTTTTACTATCATTGCGTTCCCATTACAAAAAGACACGACGGTAACCACTATTCCCTGATCTTACGAGGGTAACTCAATGCTAGTAGGACTATCTATCATGGTAGGCGTTTTCGAGCGTTTCCATTACTAGCATTGCGCGGGTAGAGAGTTACGGTCGTAGGAATGTCAGTAGTGGAAACGGGGCCTAAGGGCCAGTTTCACCAACACGGATAATACCAAGGAGTCTATTATTCATGGATAATACAATTAACTCGGATAATTTTCCGAAAAACCGAGATAATACAATGTTCCTGTTTCACCAGTAGCATTATCTCGGTTTTGGAGAATTATCTCGGTTAAAAATTTTACTGGCGATTTTCCTCGGTTAAAAGCTTATTATCCGAGATAATACACACCCGATAATAATAGTACACCCGAGCACTTCGTAAGTTATGATATTATTTAATAAATATATAATTGTTTATTGTTGAAACTTAACCTCTCAGGGTATTAGTACCATTTTGCTTTAAATTGAGAAATGCGTCGTAGGCTGTACGAGGCATATTATGGTCGAAATTAACTATAAAATATTTCTAGCGACGAAAGGTAAACAAGGGAAATCCCTCACTTCGTACATTATGAATAACTTTCAATAGTGTATTTTAGCGTACATTGATAATAAAAGCATTCTATTAAATCATTGATACCATGCTTGATATTTACCTAACGTCATTTATTCGCGTAGTAAGAACTTAATGTACAAATTTCCCTCACAAACGTCCCAGGCGAAGAGGACACTGAATCACGTTACAAATATGTATCATAATTTACGATTTTTGTGCCAGTTTCCCCCAAAATTATTAAGTGCGACTTGATATATGTAAACAGCGATAATTTTTGTGTGTAAATAAGACCCTTTGGAACATTATGAAGAACCACATGCGCTTAAAATAACTCAAATCGGAGGCAAACATGTAATGCCATGCCGTAATGACGCATTCTTGAGGATATAAAATGGCATATTTCTCGATTGTTTACATGTAGCGTCGTGGGCTAGTGGTTAGTGTTCTCGACTCCGTGTAGGAAGTATACCAGTTCGCGCCCGACAGAAGTCATTTTTTTTCAAGACATTTTTTTTACGCTCTGAGCTTTCAGTTGGAATACATTCAGCTGGAATTTCTGAATTTTCAAAAACAGTGTTGGAGAGTAGGGCCAAAACATTAATTATATCTGTTGCTTAGAATGTTTTTACGGTGAAAATTGTCTCGGCGATTCTAAGCGAATGATACGGGATCCCTCGTCTCCAGCTCGAGAAATGAAATTTATGTTCCTGATGCACGCCTTCGTCATTGCCATTTCCCGTTTCAAATCCTGATAAGATTTATTTGGAAGCTTTAGAATGCAATTCCACCGCTTCAGTTACAATGAAAATGCAACTATAGCAATGTGCGATTCATCAATACCTTTTTTTATTCAAAACAAGAATGTCAAGGACAAGTATTCGCTTTCTTATTTACCTCCTTCATTTTAGTGAATATTCTATTCCCACGTCTCAAATTGTCATTAAACGCAGCTACTTCACAATCAATTCAAAGGCAGCGAGGGAATCATCACAGACCACGGTCCCGCCAAAGTTCAACTATCTGAAGATGACCCATAATCCTCGGGAAAAAATCAAGTGATCAACAAATGACAGGCGGCACGTTCTCATCGAACGTAACTTGGAATTTTACTGTTCACTCACAAGGGGTGTAATACTATCTAAACTGATGGTGATAGCACAGTGGTTAAGGCGCTAGGCTGGAACAGGCAATCGATCACAGGCAGGAGATCCATCCCCGCGGTCGCTAGCATTTTTACTCTCTTTTTCATTGCTTTAATTTTTATGTATTGTGTTAATATCATCGTTACTTCAATAAAAAATATTTGTAGGTATTTTTTTTAAATTATTGAATCGTTAACAGGGTAGGGATTGGAGCCAGGGCTGAAGAAGCCTTTTCAAAGGCGGTTCCATATTTATTTTTCATATTAAAATATATATTAGGATATTGCAATGGTAATTTATCATTTATAGGGGGGCAGAATAATGTCATTTTAATACGTAATTGGGGGTTTAATCCACCCTAAAGACTGCTTATGCTTTCATTGGGAATTGGGAATGGATCAGCTAGGGATTGGGGACAGAAGATAAACTGTGGATAGCAACTCGGCGTCGGCATTAGCCTACGCTTAACGAATGGCGCCAAGAGGACCACAGTTTTCCATCACATGGATGGAAAACTGTGCGGTCTGGTCTGCACCATTGGTGTAATCCACATTACACCCAAGGATCAGATTGAATTTTGGAATGCTCTGAAATTCGTACCCGAGAATAGGATGTGGAAGAACAGTACACTACCTAATCACTCCGAACGCGTTCTTTATTATTTCGTGTAGCCGGCATTCATTCTGCTTTGCCTGCTTCTACGATTTTTAAATGCTTTATTCTAAAAAAGATTACAGGAGGTTCGTCGTCTCGCTTCAGCATATTGAATTATTAATCATGAACTACCGAATCATAAAATAATAGCTCGATTGGACACCCGACGGTCGTATACCCCCCTTGTCAGACAGGTAAGGCATGCTCATGTTATCATCAGTGCATTACGTGTTATTTGCAAAATGTTACATTGATGGTAAAGCATTATAATAATCATATTATTTTGGCCATTTACAAGTGTAGGTTATAAAATAATATACTGTTTATATTGGTTTCTATGAAGCTCAAGTAGAAGAAAGTTTGGTTTTCCCCGGAAAAAGTCTAGTGCAGGTCTGGTGTGTTTTTATTTCAAACATCAGAGTATGATCCGAGCATTTGTTGCACTTGCTGTGCCATCATTTGTGATTTAAGCTCCATCATAGAACAGAAACGTAATCCAGGGTCGCTCCAGTGAGTATAGGTAAATCTGTAATATTGCCAGAGATATGGAAAGAATTATCATCTGCCTGTTTCAAAACGATAATAATGAAATATTTGCTAAGAATTTCCTGGGGATATTACAGTAAGGTGTAATTGGGTAAATGCAAGATAGACTGTAGCATATACACCATATATTCCTCACCTCATTAATATCAATTGATTTCCCATGAAATTGCAAAAACTATCGTTGTGATTAAAGCAACCATACGCGATGAATGCCGGAAATTATACAAAACTTACACAATCTAGCGTAATTAATTGTAAAGTAATCTACAGATGAGAGAATACCCTTCCCTTTAAACCACGCTCTTGTCAGTAACTATGCGGATGGATACCGTCTTTTCTATTCCTGACGTAGAAGTATGAAAAATTTACAATCCAAAGGGTTTCTTTCAATAATCTCGGTTTTCGAAAACTCGGATAATAATTACGACAATGACGTTGGTGAAACAGATTACTGGGATAATTATTTTATCCGAGTTTTCGTTAACTCCGATAACAGTGAATATTATCCGAGTTGGTGAAACTGGCCCTAAGAGCTACACTACCTAACGACAAACCTAGATAAAAGTCTCATTGGCAGCTGTTATGGTCCCTTATCGTTCGTGGGAAAAATGACATCTTAAATCTATCCGTTCTGCAGTCTAGTTGTCTAATTTTATTCTCATGATCTGATCTACCGTAGTATGTCGGATTTCGTAAAATATTATCAACGTCGTCAGAGAATAGACCGGTTTTGAACTTACAATAATAGATTGAGTCTAAATTTTAAATCGACGCGGTCTGAAACCGTTTCCCATCCCACCCTGTAGTGGGCGTCATCTCCATTATAGTCCATAGGCGTTTCAATTATTATCGATGGCTTCTATAATTATTCTCGGTAAGCACTTATTCTCTTTGGCTATTATTATTTTGGCGACTTCAAGTTTAACGGTATCGTCAACTGTTTACGAAACATTCGACCTTGTGACAGTTGCGTAATTGCAGAATGCTCCCTGCCGGCAGAACACCGAAATGTTTCGCCAGTTTTTCATCGTTCCATTCATTTCCGCAGACGCGTGCAGTGGTTAGTTCCCCTCGATCTGCGATTGAAGGGGGAAAAGTAACAATTGCCCCGTCACGACGCGCTGGGTATCCTTGGAAACGCAGAGGAGTGAAGGAGGGGGGGGGTAAAGTTGGAAGAGTGCCGTGTTGCCATGGTCACGGCCGCTTAGGAGGAGACTGCAACCGCGAGAGATGGCATGAAGGACGCAGTCCGTATATGCACCCGCGACTTCGGGACTCGCAAAACGAATACTAAATTCCACTCTCTGTGGTTTCCACGACAACAAACAACGGTCAATAAACTAAGCAAACTAAACATGGCGTTTGAATTATATACACTTACAGGAAAACTCTATTTTCCCCATTTATTACCCATTCTCGCATTTGACTCCGCGATACTTCCAAGTTCAGTTACCTAGTGTTGAACTGAGCAATTTCTCATATTCTCCACAGTTTAAATATTGTGATGTGATCGGTGTTCTTTTGTTTGTTTATTCCTGTCGCGTTTTACTACTCCTCTATTGTTGTGTTGTTGATATATGTCTTCCTAAAAGTAAATACTTGTTTCTTAATAAAAGGTCGTCCTGTGTGTATCTGCTCCCATCCTCATAACCCCTAAGAAAGTGACGACAGTTGGCGATCGGAATGGCGGAGTGTCGAGAAAGAACGTATTATGTCCAAATGATTCAATGCCTCCTCCTTGCTCTCGAGAGTTTTCATTGGACATCATTTTCCCTCCCAACTCTTCGAACGATTTCAGAAGAAATTGAAAATGTTTAAGAATAACGACACATGGTAATCGCAGGGCGATTGGAGGCTTATTTATCGTTGGAGAAGGCGGGGGAGTATACATACAAACCCAACCGGAAAATAACACAAATCAGGATCACAGTGTTAAAAATGTAAAGGGATGCTGGCTCAAAAAAAACTTACGAGGGTTGCTCACAAATCGCAGTTATTATTATTATTCACTGGAGAAGGGATCTTTCCCGTTGAAAAATATCAACGGGAAAGGGAAAATAAATCAACACTTTAATATACATAATATTGTAAATAAACCATTCGCATCTTATTTTAATAAGCGTAAAGAAAGATTGAGTCAATGGATATATATATATATATTCACGGAATATCGACTAATGAGTGTAATGGTCGTCATGGAGACGATGACTCAAAAACGCTAAAATATATTGCGAAGAATCGCAACGTTTTAGCAAATATTTCGGAATTTTGACCGGAATACAAAATTCAATTGAAAGAATAAGAATCTTTATTCTATTTTTCTTTCTATCGTTCCCTCTCCCAATAACAGAAAACCACTATAAATAATTTAATTTAACAAATAAAAAAAGGTCTGCAGCTTCAAATGAAGATTCAGCTGAACACGTGTATTTATTCTTGTGTGAAAGTTACTCTGTATATATATATATATATATATATATATATATATATATACAGAGGGTGTTTCAGGAGGAAAGTGCATTAACTTCTGGAGGAGGTTGGGGACGTGATTTTAAGTATTTTTTGTCCTATAAACATGGGTTCGCAACTCCTTAGTTACAGAGCTATGGCAACGCAAACATTTTGTCACAAGCATTCTGCAGTCACCATGAAAACCCCCAAAAGCAGTGGTATCCAGCAATACTTACGAAGTAAAGTTTGTATATTTCTTTTTCTGCCAAAATTTAAGCATATTGCTCACATTTTATAAAATGGTAACTGACATTGTCAAAATTATTCTTCTTCAAAATTTTATTTTTTTAGAATAACCTTTTTATTTTGAGATATACAAAAAAGTTAATGGAGTCGTAAAAATTTACAAATTTAATTTAATCTCCAAAATTGGTAAAATTATTTTCATATCTTAATTTTTAGCGAAGATATGGCATATCTTAAACGGTACCGTTACATGAGCACATTTTTCGACGCCTCTCTTCCATACATGATGGAACTGGTATTTATTTACCGATAAAGACAATTACCATCACCGATCTAAGCATAGATACTTATTTTTAAAAGTATTGAAAAGAATATACAACCAATGAAACCAAAATGGAGGCGTTTTTGTGAACCAAATTTTTTTGTAAACAATCGTCAAGCGGCAACAAAGATCTCAAGTGGAGATAATCTCCATGGATTAGGTGTAATTGTCGTTCACTGGCGTTGTGAGTGACCTTGCCGTATTTATCGCATTCCGTCCTCAGGGGCATCGTGTCCTGCTCCTTTTTGCCCTTCGTTGGCAAATGCCACAGGCAAAAAAAAAGCCTTCCCCGCACATTTTCCAGTGACACTTTTTTATTCCTTCCCTGTGAAAAGTCGAATGCTTACACCAGGGTCCACATTTGAGTCGATATTTCTTATTTTGTTATATTTTTAATGTCAAATTAATAAAACAACGTGTGATTAACACTGACATGCAGCTGAATTAAACGAACAGGTATTTTAACCTCCACGGCAAGAGGTCTTTGGCATTACATAGTCCCTGTGTTGTTAAATGCATTTGCTATGCCAATGCATGATATCAAATGTTAATCTGCTCTTAAGAAATCACTAAAAGCAATATCGCTGCTTAGTGAATATTGTTCAAAAGCTACACAAAATTAAAAAAAAATTTTAAACAAAAGGCATCAGCTGACAAGCCGCTTTTTTGGCTTGGCAGGACATGAAGTGTGTACAATCATTTTTTCTCTCTCTCCCTTTTTCATTCATTATTGTTCACTGAATTATGGCTCTATCATTGTATCTATATGTGATTCTTTCATCCAGTTTCTATTTTTTTACCATCGCG
Source organism: Pyrrhosoma nymphula (assembly GCA_963573305.1). NCBI lineage: Eukaryota > Metazoa > Arthropoda > Insecta > Odonata > Coenagrionidae > Pyrrhosoma > Pyrrhosoma nymphula. The sequence continues at coordinate 1,653,252 of OY754330.1, forward strand.
ATGAACAGATACTTAAACCAATTTATACGCGATGAAAGACTTTTCCAATACTATTATTTTGTATATGATGATGTATGTTATACCTTGTTTAAATTCTTGAGTCACGGATTATTTAAAAAATACTGTTATCATTACTATTTTTTATATGATGTCGATGTATACCTTGATTAATTTTTGTGTCATAGATTATAATAAATAACCTATTCTATCTCAGCAAAATTAAATGTTATGTTACGTCATACCTACTTATTTCTGTTTCCTGTACCGTGCAAATGTTGGAATAAAACAGTTTTGAACTTGAACTTGAAAAAAAAACCGTCGAATTACCTCTTGCTCTTACATAAAATGTTTCATTTGTTTTGAGGTTGGAGGCGTAAATAGCATCTCTCGTTTATCGCGATCGGCCAAACGTAAAACTTCCTTCATCTCGGAGTTTCATGAAGATTCGTTAGGGGAGGGAGGGAGGGGGGGAGGGAGGGGGGGTTACGAGAGAGATAGAGAGAGACGCATGGCCGAAGGAGAATGACTTAAGGAGGAGAGAGGAATATTTGAAGGAGACCGCGAAGAGGTTGCAGTGATGATAGTAGTAATACCATATTTCTCCGAATATAAGCCGCACTCGAATATAAGGCGCACCCCGTTTTTTTGGAGTCTGGAAGAGGGAAAAATGTTAATACGCGAAAATTTAATCCGCACCCTTTTTTAGTGCATCACGTGATACCTACAGTGTTAGGAATTAGAATTTTACATTTGTTTTTACATTACCTATTTAAATGTGACACTATGTTACGTAATTTTATCATCATACTAATATATAAAAATTGAATGGTGTCTGTCTGTCTGTCTGTTGCTCAATTACGCAAACACTACTGAACCGATTGAGCGGAAATTTTGCATGTAGAGTACAATATATATGGGTTGAACATAGGCTATATTTAAAATCCCTCAGGGCCCCCAAAGGCCCCCCCTGGGTCCATGCTAAGCATTGGGTTCGGTGCAGTTATTTCATTTTTTGCTTTTTAAAAGTACTTACACTCAAGATGGAGGGCTGGGATTTTTTTATCGGATGGCTGAATAAATGAAGTTTCTAATTCTTTCAATCGATTTTCTTTTACGCTTCGTATTTCTCTGAAAATCTTGTTTATAGCTGAAAAATCTCACATTTTCTCTGAAATCAACAATAGCATATTTCCTTGACAACCAGAGATTTGAATTTCAAAGGATATTCACGCATCTGGCATTTAAGTTTTTGCTGCCGGCCCATGATAGCACGTAGAAAGAAAATTTGTATACGAAGGGCCCAGAGTCCCAAGGGCCCCATGATAGATTGCTTCGGGGGGTAATCGATAAATTCAATGCATATTTACAGGTATAATCTTCAATGTCTATTCTCAAAGTAGTTCTCATAAAAGGGAACTGCATACAAGAGAACACTTATGTATAAAACGATACACATAAAGGAATTAAACGTGGAAGAATATTTACGTAGAGCGAATAGTAATGGTAATAATGCCTCTGTTGCTACAACAAACACGGCGTCGTTTATTATAGTGTTATACTCAGATGTAGTGGAACCGTCTGCCTCTCATTACGATTGCGAACTGTTTTTTAGACCAATTCCCACATAAACTTTACGAGTTATTTATATGTACTTAAACGTGTTAAAATGCAGTTTACTTACATTCACTCAATCATCTAGTTGCCTATTCGAGTCTCTCACTTGCTTCTGTGTTTCCCCTCCTTGGACTTAAAAATATATCCATATACATGCCTTATAGAATAAAGGGAATACCTTTTGAAACAATCTTCTGAAGCATGAGGAATGTCTCCTTTGCGAGAAAATGAGTCCTTACATGAAAAACGACAAAGGTTAGCCTTGGATGCTCAAAGACATGCCTACCAGCAATCTCATGATAATCTCCCCGTGGTGTTTCTCGGATTACGCTAAGAACCGCACAAATTTCATCCTAACCAAACCTACTGACGAGTAACCGGCTAAAAATCTGGTTAAAATATTGAACCATCTGTTTCGAAACTTCAATCTGTTTTAAGATGGCGGAAATTATAATTGCGTCGCTACATGCTTCTTACCCGTAAGAATAACGGATATTATGCGCAATGGACGTCATCGGTGCATGAAAATTGGCAAGTGCACTAAGACTGATCACCATAGATTTTTAATTTTGTAACCAATGATTATGATTTAGGAAACAATGAATATAGCCACCCTTTATGCCAAAGGCATTGTGCGGGTATTGAAGGATTCGTAGGACAAATAAACATGGCTGATATTGAAAATGCTCCTTTTGACGTTGTCAACCGCTGGATTATACTCTACTCTCCTATCCTGATTAAGATACTCAACGCACATATCAACGTTGAATGGCGGAACTCCATTAAGTCATTGAATGCAAATATATTTATGTACACAAGGGAAGTGATCAAGCTGTTATTCACTCAGAAGACGACTCAAGAGAACTTGAGGGACGAGGTGACTATCTATCAACCTAGGTGCTATTTATTAAATAATAATGAGTCTTCGTGGCCCATTATTGGGTTTCCCATGTACACAGAGGACAAACAATCACTCAACTCTCCGTGCACGAAATGGAAAACGAACGAAATACAACGATCACAACAAACAAGATATGATACGAACACCTCAAATGATCACGCTGACAGTATTCTTCTGGTTTTGTGGTTTTCTTCTAAAATAAGTTCAATGTTTTTCACATCCGTTGAAGTTCAACGGGTACCTTCAGCTAGTACTAATTTATTAATAAATTGTGCATCAATTTGACCTTTTTCAGCGTTGTTCCTCACTTTCCCCGTGGCTTAGGCTTACTTAGTTTAGCTGTTTAGGCGTCCGCGTGAATCCAAATGGCTGGTTTGCTCAAATCGGCCATTTTTACGAATTTTTATGAAAGTTCTCGAATATAAGCCGCACCCCGATTTTGAGGCTCCAAAATCGGGAAAAAAGTGCGGCTTATATTCGGATAAATACGGTAAGTTCACTCGAGTCGGTATCCTCGAAATTTGTCAAAAAGAGCGAACACTTCTGTTCCATGTATGGCTTCATCCACTAGGACTGTGGCGCTAAGCGCACCCCTTGGACTGTGACATCATATGTCCATCAGTTCAGAACAACTCGTTCCAATAACAGAAGTCCACATTGGAGGAAGACACCACGGTAGCTTATCTGGCGCGAAATCGAGGGGTCCGGGTTCGAATCCCAGTCAAGGCGTTTGTTTTTTCCTAGGTGGAATATCGCAGTTTCTCTGATTGGGAGAGGGTTTTTTTTTAAAGCGACGTTCATTACCAACTATTGCGTCATGCGACATGGACATAATGGAGCGACATCATAGGAAACGCACGCGACTACAGAGCATGATTTCAGGGTCCGTTCCACTTCTTCGAGAGAGAGTTTTTCTTTCCACGTGACTGCCAATCATAAAATGAGGAAGGAGACCCAGTTCCAACCGTCTTCGGAGGAGGAAATCAAATAAAGAAACAGTGTCATATTTATTTTTGTCGAAAATCGCCCTTTTCTTTGTTTTTTCACAAATATTTCCAGCGTCTCGTCTTTTGAGCGGTTAAGTCTTCCTCATTTCGCGATCAGCAGTGTTATGGTAACGGTTACTACGCTTGCGTAAACAATGTGGAGCGTGGAAGTAACAATGCGCTGTTATTTGAACAAGCGCCATTTTTTTAAGATCGTGACAATTTCCTCCCAGAATTCCCGGCACAGTGGGGACAGGCACGCGGGAGTTAAATACTTCTCGTGCGATGTACTATCACTTTCAGAAGTCGGTCCACGCGGTGAGCACGGCCAACTTCGCATTTCGCTGAATTCGAACTTCGGGTATTGCCTATGCATTCAGCGACTACTAAGGGCCAACTTGACTCATTTCCACTCAACTATGGAGACCCTCGTATGACCTTCTCCCGCTATCGCTCACCAGCCAACTCCCCCGACTCCAAGTGGTAGGCAACGGTAGGCGGAGAATGCAAAAGGGAAAGGCGTTAGGTGTTTTTCACTCTTACGAGTAGCGGTGATAAATCGAGGAAATAGATCGGCGAACCGACCACCACAAAGCAATTTTTTGAGGATAATTCTCATCTTTGCGTTTTACCCTGGACAGATATCTACCCGGACCTTTCTCCTATTGAGAATGCGTAGGGTAACATTGTGAATGAGTGGCATTACGACGGAGAAAGAACCGAGTAAAACTTTATAAGTCTACATACGGGATGTTTGGAATTCTTTAAGCCAACGTCCCCGTGTAATAGAAAATGTGGTTGTGTCTATGCAGTCACGATTACGATCTGCCACTGAAAATAATGGCGATATTACAAAATATTAAAGTTGTTCTCTGATGAATGAATATTTTGTTTTATATTTCTGTTACCATGGGTAATATACTGAAAATGACTATCCCAAATTATCTAGTACACTTTTCTTCCTAACCTTAACAAATCTTGACTCATTCCCATTAATTTTCCCAGCAAAATGAACGCCAACTTTAAGTTTAAACCACAACTTCTATTTCGTTCGAATCTATTCTAAATAACGAGAACATTATTCATGTAGCTTATTTGAAAATCTTACCTTTTTTATATGAGAAGTTTTTCATCGTAGGCATTTTTAGATGGAATGCATGTCTTCTCTGAGAGCGAGAAATCAATTAAGTTATATCTCCACCGAAGGAAAACTCATTCAAAAATGATCGCATTCATTTCTAATAAATTACAATCCACTTTTTGTAGCTTCATTCACCATAGTTTTGCATTTATTTTATCCTACTTAGGGTTTTATCCTTTTTTAGGTAATATCGTAAAGTATAATTTTCAGTAATGATATGTGTTGGATGAAATAGGTATGACTTCGCTTTGCGTATTTAGAAATCAGCTTCGAGCGGCGTTACACCGAAGGCATGTTCCAATGTTAATTTTGCTCTATAGTCTGTAATTCGTCTTACATTGTTTTTATTGGTCTGTTAAATTCACTGCGACTGTGTATAGGAAGCTCTCCGTTCCTGAACGAATCTATAATTTCTAGAAGCTATGTTTACTATGGTGGCAATATATTCTGGAGATGTCGTAAAACTCCACTGACCTCTCTGACTATGGAGTCTATCAGTCACGCAATGGGGGATGCTAGCTAAAGAAATTTTTGTGAAATCCAAGGTATCAAACGCACGACGTAATTTTAATTAGGTAGCTATTTTTATGCTCCTTTGGACGAGATTGTTTCACTGCACAGCGCAAAACCTACACTTTCACGCGCACTGGCGAAAAATGAGCTGCTGAGAAGATATCAGGGACCCTAAACTGTTTAAATCTGTCAATCCTTTAGCATAAATAGATTGGTTTGATAAATAAATATATCCAATCGCAAGGCAATCAATTAATAAATTCAGTTTGAATACATTCTCGGAAAAGTAATGCCATACTGAGAAAAACATTGTGTGCCTCATTGTGAGAGTACTTCAAAGCTCTATGCCAAATTCAGTGCACTTGACTTCGGTCACAAAAAAGTTGTGATATTTTCGTGGCACAAATAATAGGCTTAGAGTTAACGTTTCCAGGCTTGGATTGTTTCCTTGCATTATGCCCAGATTATTTTCAAAAATTAATTAAGTGGTGACCGATCACTAGTCATTACCTTAAGGGAAATTCGGAGTGAATATTGAATAAATCTCAACTCCCGATTGCTAGAGCATGATCGGACTCCCATCAGTTACTCATCCAAGTTGAATACTCGGCGTTAATTTTTCCCTTATTGGTGTTTATGAAATTCTCAACGGTCTGTGTATCCTAGCAATATATTTTGCTACAGTTCAAAAATATAAAATCGTTGCATCAGTAATTAATGTGTGTGCTGGAGGCTTTCCAGAACCTCCAAATTTTCGTTCCGATACACAAATTAATGATATAAGTTTGAAGGCTATATCAGTTGTTTTGTTCTTAAACTTTACTCAAAGGTGTCTTTTTAATTTACTGTGCAATATCGTTTTAATTTTACTTTGCAATTATCGAGATAGAGTTGCACATTTATCATCACCACGTGTGTTTCACTTATTTGCCGTGCTTATCTTTGCCGTAATATCCCCTTTCCCGTCGCTGAGTTATATCCCATCTATAGCACCTTAGGCAACACCACGTTTTATTTATGCTCTCTCTAGTATATCTCCTATCGACTTTTCGTTTATTTTTCTCTCCATTCTACTTGAAAACAGCGAAATTCCTATTCAAATACAATTCTTTAAATCCTCTGTAACACCAATCTCCATACATTAATTTATCCTTTACTGAATTACGTATTTATACTTCCCGGAAAGGTAACCCGTTTCCCCAGCTCAGAATTTTCCTCATTTTCCTTCATTTTGGACTATTACTACTTTATAAACGTCATTACCTGCGCTTTATATGATTAATTCACATTCCACATATCACGCACCTTTTCACCTGCGAAATAGACATCGAGTCCCGTGGCTGACTGGCTAAATAAATCTTGGCCATCTGCAAATCTACCAAAATTAACAGTTACCTGCTACTTCGCAATTTTATCCCTTTCCATACATTTATTACCAAATTGTCAGCGAACAATCGAAAATCAATGGTAATAAGAAATTGCCCGGCCTGAATCCTCTTCCAACATATAGGTACCCATTCCGATTCGTCATTCATTACCCGTATACCGCTTCATCCCTGAGAGGTTTTATAATTATGCGCCTAAACTTCCAGTGTACTCCCTATTTCTGCAGTAATATTTATTATTCTCGTCCAATGTACTCTGTAAAAAGTCTTCCAGGCAGTCTAAGAAACAAATAGAGACGCAGTGGCTATTATCTATAAATAAATGTTTGAATACTCATCACCAGAAATGCGTCCCGCTCTCTTTCCTTAACCCATACTGGTCTTCACCGAGGAAGTCTTCCGCCCTTTCCCCGATTTCATTTTAACAGCTATCTCTGCTATTTTTATTACGCGCGAAATAAAAATTCTGATCTCTTAACATTATCTTTATTTTCTCATTGTCGGGAAAGGTTTCCGAGCTGATTTTGCCACAGTAGATTTTGGCAACGTATTTACTATAACTTTATAAATTACTAGTTTTCCTGCTTGCAAACGAGGCTACTATCTGTCCCCTTTGCGCAGGACTAATGATTCTTGCCATGACAACCCATGTCATAAGGAGAGTACGGGAAAATATCGCCTTCTTTCTCCCACAAGAAATACCGGCCGAAGTCCTCCCACAAGAAGTCCCACCCGAAAACACTTCACGGGTTCTTAAGCTGGCGAATTCTTATGGGAGTGGGGGTTGGGATTGTTTTGGCTATTCGTTGTCGGAGGGAGAAGGGCACGCGAGGTCTCTAAGCGAGTAAAAAACAAACTCAAGTTGTGCCTGTCGTAGCAGTAAAATTGGCCCCCAGAAGTCATGGAACGCGTATGCCATACGTGAAGCTCGATTTCAACAGAACACGGAGATGGTCGCGCTCACCGTGTGGACCGACTTTTGAAAGTGATAGTACATTGTTGCCGAGAAATTCCCGAGCGGGGAAACTTGTTCGTGGGCATGTTGGGGTTGAATTGGAAGGGCAGTTGCTCGGGAATGAAGTTAACGGAGATTGCTTGCGCGGGGGGGGAGGATTATGGGCAGCGTTGGGGGGGGGGGGGGGTGGCAAGTCGCAGCGAGGGAGAAGGGGGAGGCTCTAAAGGTGCGTTATATAACGACGTCCGAAGGTCCTATTAGGGGGGGGGGGGGGGCGGAGGAAAAGAAGTCTGGTTCGCGATGCTCGCCCCGTCCGCACCTCAGTCGGGCCAGAGTCCAGCGAGATGGGACGACTACCACCAGTGGTAGTAACAGCAGCATCATCGTCTTCAGACGGCGCGTGAGTACCCACCTACATCTTACTCTTAGATACTACCACCGGTTCTCGTCTTTTATAAAACTTCATTCTCGCATTCCTTGGGCTGTGTGATGTCAAACGGAGATGAAGGGAGGGTGCCCCCCTTCCATTCGTTTAACAGACCCTTGCGCACTACTGGATTGCGCACCACTTCAAAACGTATATCGGGAGCAAAGTTAATGTGCGCGTAACAACAAAAGAACGTCGATTGTGGCATCCGTGATTGTTGTCAAGCTTGTTGATTTTCAGTAAAGGCGTCAAACATGCACATTGTTAAGTTTGTGATTACTCTGCGATATAATAGCTTACGACTTTAAACACTTATTTTGAACGAATTCGACAAATTTGCACAAAACATTCGGCCGTGATGGCTGTTGTGCACCTGTAAGAATGCTACCTACCGGCAGGTTACAAAACATTTCGCCAGCGCATATATCGTTCCATTCAACGTCATTTGTTTGATTCGCTCAAGTGCGCTGATACAATGTGTGTTCCGATGTGCGCAGTAACTTCCAACACCTTGAATGGAAAGCCCCCGGAACGTTTCTTACTGTGCGCTGCGCGTTTGTCAACACAGCAGGGCAGTTGACTTTCTTTTGTTTTCGACCCGGCGCACTTCAACAACAGACAAGGGTGATCGAAAGAGAAGAAGTTCGACTATCGCAGCCGTGATTGTTGTTGTTTATTCGATGATTTTCCGTGAAATATGGGCAATGTACAGTTTTTAATTACTTTACGATAAAAAGATTACCTTTTCGAGTGTGTTGAATTCGTCAATTGTTTATAAAACATTCGGCCGTGACGTGTGCCTGCACAGACAGACACTTACAGACAAGTCCGAAAGTGTCTCTCTCCACCACATTGTTCGATCGTGTGTTCCTCCTTCGTCCGATCTCTTCAACTCCGATCTTAAGGGGTTCCCCGGAGATTTCTTTAAGGCCATCGAGTTGTCTCCGCCATCGCATTGCGCCCTCTAGGCGCTGCTTCTGCTTCTGTTTCTCTCTATCTCCTTTAAAAACGCAACTTCTCCCGATTCGCGTATAACCCCAAAACTCATCCGTTTCCAAAATACAATTTTAACCCTTGTTTAAATAATAATTATATTTGAAAAAAAAATATTTTATTAAACTTCTCTTGTATTCAAGTGCACTAAAAAGTAAAAAAAAAATATTTTTTATCACTCTCGCTAATATAATAGGTGAGCGCTTATATGGAATAGATATGTATTGATAGAATAATATAAATGATGAAGAGGTTGGATGGATATGGTGATTTATGACAAAAAAAGCACGCACGATTTTATTTCCCGAGTGATGAAAAAATTAAGTATTTTTTTACTTTTGAGTACACTTGAATATCTGCGTGGTTTTTTTAAAAGTATTTTTTTACACGTTTTTAATTTCTACTTTTTACTCTTTAAAATAATTGGGAAACGGTTCCTTGAAATTTAAATTATTAACATTTATTCTCGCTATAAATTCTAACTTCTACTGGCGCCATCTATTGGAAAAAGACTTTTTTCCATATAAAATGCAAAAACCTTTTAATTTTAGTAGAATAACTTTGTAATTATTATTCGTGAATTTAATGAATGAATTCGTGCATTATTGTCACCGAGATGATTAAGTAAGTGCGTTCCAAATTTCATCTCGGTCGAACAACATTGGGAAGTGGGTTTATATTTTTCTATTACAAGATTATTCCATCCAGACAAAACAACAAACAAGTGATGTTAGCGTGGTAGTAGAAAAAGGTTCATTTATTTTTTATTTATATTCGCAGTGCTCCTACCAGTTTTACTTCCGTTATTATTCAATTTATTTCGCGTGTTACCCTTTGGCCCTAAGGGGCAGTTCGCACCCCTTAGGGTACGCGTACCAAAAGGGCTGGAAACCCGCTGGTCCAGAGTCAATGGGATCTTTCCATTCACGTCGCTCACTTCGTGCACAACAAAGAGTGCACTCTTGTTGCTTTCCATTCGTGTTACAGACCCTGAGCAACAACAGGCGCTTAAAAAATAGATCGGGAGCAATGTTGCAGATAAAAAAGACAACAAAAGAACGTCGATAATCGTATCTGCGATTTTTGTAAATGTGTTGATTTTCATTTAAGAGCGAAATATCACTTCACCTAGAATTGAAGATGGATTTGACGTCATTTTAAAGAGAAAAAAAACTCTCATCTTTCCAATGATATCAAAATACTAAACCGTTGCCGAATTTAACAATAGCAATTTGTCTAAAAATACAAGCTGTTTTACATCTAGGATAGATAACGTCTACTACACCCTCCAGAGGGAGAATATTGAAAAAATTAGAAACTTCTAACTCCTAGATTTTGTCAAAAAAAAGTGTGTAGATCGCATGTTTTCTCAACTGTTTATAAATATTAATTTAATACTCACCGCAGAAATTTTTACGGAATCGCTAAAAAAAAATTTGTTTTGAAGGCGTTTTATCATCCATACGATGTGAAAAAATGATAGACTTATCTAGATATATTTATTTAATTACTGAGAATTTAAGTAATATATAACTATAATATATTTGCGCCATTAATGTTACAATATTTATTTCGTACTTCTTACTGGACGCTAAAACCAATATATAAAATACAAATATGGTCTCCATTATGACTCAATGGGAATTATATCTCGTCCAAACCACCTAAAGGCGTCAAATATTGACAATGTTAATTTTTTTTATCATTGTGACGTAAGAAGCTTATCCTTAAAGGAATGTGAAGGAATTCCGAGACTGTTTATTTAACATTTGGGCCGTGACAGGATTTTACTCTCAGTGAGTATTGCGAGGGCACGCCGCGCTTCCATTCTTCGTGTGCGCTCTTTCTGCGCAGATGTTTTCATAGATACGCGAAGACATGGACACTTTTGGAATGGAAAGATATTGGGCGAGGTTTTTAGTGGCGCCCGGAATTCCTCGCTTGTCGAAATATCAGTCTCTGCGACGACGAATCCTCGTCTCTCAAACTTAAAGGCGTCCTCCTCTCCATGGCCAGCGGAGAACACCACCACCAAACACCAATTGCCTAGCGTTGAGGACGGAGGAACCTAAAAACCTAGAAGGAAACAGGTACACCAACCTACCAGAGATCAAAGAAGGGGGGTTGTGGGGTTAGCACATTGACGAACGATTGTGAAGCCTTTATTTCTCGAAAAGTCACCATGGAAACTGCGACAATTCCTCGAATAATGCTTTCGGCGTATTAACTGCTCAGCCGATCCGTTCAACATATATTCGACTGCTCAACATATATATATATATATATATATATATATATATATATGTTGAGCAGTCGAATATATATATATATATATATATATATAAACTTTGCCACAGGTGGGGGGGAATTAAATATAGAAACACAAAAAAGAAGAACACTCACAATATACGTTCTGATATTTCGACAGCCGAGCTGCCTTTCTCACAGAAGGAAGGATAGATTCTGTATCCTTCCTTCTGTGAGAAAGGCAGCTCGGCTGTCGAAATATCAGAACGTATATTGTGTTGTGAGTGTTCTTCCTTTTTGTGTTTCTATATTTAATTCCCCCCCACCTGTGGCAAAGTTTATTTAAATTATCGCGTGTGTGATTTTCCACGAACTCGTATATATATATATATATATATATATATATATATATATATATATATATATATATATATATATAATGTCTTGGTAGAAAATCGCTCTCGGCGACGATGCACATGCATAAATAAAACAGTGATACACTAAACAAACACAGAAACACGCAAAAAGGACACTCACAAAAGAAAACTTGTACGTTTCGACGTCAGGACGCCATCGTCAGCGCTGATTCTTCTACCGCTGACGATGGCGTCCTGACGTCGAAACGTACAAGTTTTCTTTTGTGAGTGTCCTTTTTGCGTGTTTCTGTGTTTGTTTAGTGTATCACTGTTTTATATATATGTATGTATGTGTATATATATATATATATCTCTCTCTCAAATATATATTATATATATATATATATATATATATATATATATATATATATATATTCTTCTTAGATGTATATGTGTTCTTATATATTCTTATCTATAATTCTAAGAAGAATATATATATTCTTCTTAGATGTATATATATATATGTGTTCTTTCTTTGTGTTTTATTTTATTTAGTGCGTCACAGCTAGTGACACTGGTGTATTATTATATATTCCTTGTGTAGGCTTCCGCGGGTTGATGAGTATGAAGATACATTTCTTCCGGGTATTACACCGCGTAGGTCCATTGTTCAGGGACGACAGTTTCGCCGGCGTTGCATTCGGCTTCTTCAGGTCAGTGAAGTGTGGATGCAGCATGTTGGCCGCCTTATACTATATCTTATCCGTAGGGGTTAGGTCACTCGTGATTGGCTGTTGCTGTTTTTCTTTTTCTCGCGCAAAACGCGTTTCCAGGCATTCGCGAGGGAATAGCATAAGATTCGCGAGGGAATAGAATAAGCAAGAATGAAGACAATTTCAATAGGGAAGATGGCTATTCCCTCGCGAATGCCTGGAAACGCGTTTTGCGCGGGAAAAAGAAAAACAGCAACAGCCAATCACGAGTGACCTAACCCCTACGGATAAGATATATAAGGCGGCCAACATGCTGCATCCACACTTCACTGACCTGAAGAAGCCGACTGCAACGCCGGCGAAACTGTCGTCCCTGAACAATGGACCTACGCGGTGTAATACCCGGAAGAAATGTATCTTCGTATTATATATATATATATATATATATATATATATATATATATATATATATATATATATATATATATATATATATATATATATATATATATATATATTTATTTATTTATTTATTAGAGAGGCTTTGGTGTTCCCTAAGTGCCCTCTCGTACCGAAAGATTTCATAGTATTATCACAAATTCCTATCTCGTATAATATCTACAATATTATCTTCATGGGAAATACGAACTAGCGGTATGCTGTCGGAGACAACTTTCTCCCTTCATTTCATCGAATAAATGGACTAGACAGCGTCATTTGTCGTTTTCACGAATATTATGAAGGTAGTATAGAGCTAGCGAAACATGGTGGCACTCGCACGTGAGGAGCATGACGTCAGTGAAAAAACGTTTGTGTTGGGACGAAGAAGCTTGCGGTAGTCCTTCGGTTCCTCTGTCAGTTTATCCACGATTCATTAACCCTCAAAACTCTCCGCTGGATAATGCAACCAAGTTCTGCGATGCATGCAGTTAGTATTATGTGAGAATAAATTCGTTTATCAACTATTTGGAAATATTTATATTGTAGTTAATTCAGATCGTTGAATGGAATTGTGTATTTAGTCTTTCAGTTTCCAACAGATAGCAATCGCTGACATCTGCACCTGTTACTCATCCGCTGCGCGTGAAAAAGATTTATGAAAGATGTGTAAGAAAAAATATTTTCAATCGAATGGGAATGAACATCTTATCTCAGAGTCATGTAAGGTTTTGCCGCGACCAATATTTGTGTACTTTACATTTGGGCCTCGTGTGCAAAAACTGTAAGGATTACGGAATATCTAAAACTATGAATGGATAGCCCGTTTCGTCGACTAGCGGAAATGGTTGGTCGCATGGCGGAGGGGGGGGGGGGGTTGCGAGGTGACGTCACGGCGCTGCGCGTGGATGGTCTAAATTTGGGCTTGATGTGTAATCCAACTCAGTTCAGTTGTGTCTCCGAAACGAATAAGTGGATTTTATAGCGATCGAGGTGTCTACGGAGAGCTGAGAACGTGAGTTAGACGTTAATAACACGATAAATATAAAATTAACATTGGAAATCAGAAAATATTATTTACCATCGACCGATTGTTCAAAGGTTAGCCATTTGTAATAATGGTTTTGATGAATTAATGTTAAATATGTATTGCGTAATTTTCTTTCTTTCATTTCAACTTTCTTTCTGACAAACAAATCAAAACAGTCTCCCAATAACGAGAGTAACTTGTATGTAATTTCGCATTCACGGAATAAAGATCAGAAGGGGGAGTATCAATTGGATAGGTATGTATGTATTTTTTCGGTCGCGGTAAAGCAATCAATATTCCAGAACCTTTTAACAGCCGCCCGACCAACCAAAGGCGAGATGGTTCCGCGCTACTTCCGTCGCGGAGGAACGAGGTTGCATCCTCGTGATGAAAGACCGTTGCATCGGACCCCGGTTGCTAAGATGACGTTCGTTTTTTTAAATAATTGAGTGTGGTTGGAGAGAAATCACGCGAAAGCAGCATCTGCGATATCTCTCGCGATTTCGACGACACAAATGGGAAGAATGTTTGGAATTTCGAAACGTGCGCTTTTTGCACTGTGCTTCCGGCCACGGTTTTCCATAAAATACTTTTGCTCGATCATGAAGACAAAAACACCGCGGTGAGCGTAACGCATGAGACATACGGGGCGAAATTCAAAGGTTTTACTTGAAAATACATAAAGGTTTTCGCTGCTCCTTCCATCAAAAACCCAAATTGGATTTTCGGTGTTTTTTTTCGTTTATAATAATAATATTTTCTCTCGACGATATATAATTAGGTTCTCTGGGGCCCTGATTCCTCCTTGTCCTATGTATTTGCCTAGTAGAAAAGCATTTTGTCTATTCGTCAAATTGAAATGCAAAGCTTATTAACATCCATGCGGATTTCATTTTGACTCCCGTTATATATTAGCTCAAACTGTCTGTCTGTGAACGTACGTACAAACCCATTTGTATGAAAATTAAAGAGCATTTAGCGCCAATAATACCTGCCTATACTTGCAAGCAACCGGTAGCCTAGGGGTAAGGTAGTTGGCCGTGGAGCGGAAGTTGTGGTGTTCGATTCCCTGCTGGGGAAATTATGTTTTTTTTCAAGAGCCGTTGTCACTTAAATATTTAGAAATGTTGTTTTCATTATCGCATTACCCTCTAAACTTCTTCTTCTTGTTTTGCGATATTTTACTCGCTAATTATTCATTAATGACGGCGATCAAAGCGGCGATCACTTAGCCCTTGGATGGACCGTGGACAACTGTGACTATCATCGCTATATTGAATGTTCAACAAGGGTTATAAATGTCACATCGAATATTACTAATTTTCCTAATGGTTGTCGAATGTCTGAATAATTTGACACATCAGTGAAGATAGAATTAGTTCCTTTCACAAATAAAATTTATTAGCAATGTGATAATACAATATTTAATGGCAAAGATACCAAAACAACAATGATAAAAATATATAATAAAATGCAATGAGAATATGAGACATAAAAACGTGACGTAATGCATATGAAAAATAAAGGGTAAAATCATTGTTTTTTTATGAGGTTATTTTTATTTTATTTTGACACGTTGAATCATTCTAATAAATCCGATGTTTTCCTTCGCTCGGGGAAGAGCATGGAAATCCCAAATTCCGCATCTGATGATTTTATTTATTATTTGAACCGATTTAATAACATGTGGTCACTCGCTTGGGATTTCGGATGACTTCGATGAGCGATTTCGAGCGATAGTTTCTCCGATATGATTGGTAGGCCACGATATGGTGTTCAATTACTATAATCGAGAGTTGCTTTCGGATGCCGCTGTCTTCATTCTGAACCTGCCGTGCACCTTTTAACGTTCTGACTAGATCTCATAGAGAAGAGAAGGGAATCACAATATTCGCTTTTCAGAGAATCCAATAAACAACACTACGCAGAGCTATATCACGGTGAGGATCCTTGTGGTGATATAGTATGTCTTAAAGGATGAGTACCACCTTAAAATGACTAAAAAATGTCATTTTATTCATATTCTGTCTACTCGTAGAAAAAAATTGTCCTCTATCTGATATGAACGACAAAATAATACCACGCTATTTTATTCTACAATTGAACTTGAAATTACATTGTGTTCAATGAGAGAAACACGGGGAATGAAATAGTATTTATCCATAAAATACAAATGCCATTTTCGTGGAAAACTGTCTCAAAGAAGGAAATAATCCAGAGAAATTGAATAAAAATGTAATACAGGCATCTTATCACCTTATCTTACCAATCTTATGTTTCTAGTTATTGAAGAATTAATGCCGTAATTGAAGTCAAAATGCGGTAATTCGTGGGAAATGGCGCTGCAGTCGTCTCCTATGGCTGGAATAAAGTGCTAATTTAAATTACGTTCGTGGAATAATAATCTGCATTTTTTCTACTTTACTTTTGGGTTTCTATACTTAGGCAACGCATTTCTTCAGCGAAAGCAGGATTTTTGGGACAAAATCTAAAAAATGTGTAATTTAGTATTTGTTTTGAGTCACACAGTCGCGGCGGCGGCGGAACCTCCTTAAATGTGTCTGTCAACATTCATATTCTGGCTACGAATAGAAAAATATTATGTCCTTCGTTGGATATGAACCAGACATGAACGATAAATGTTACGATGCTGCTTTCTTCACATATTGAACTTGAAAAAAAACTGAAATTTAACGAATGAGAATGCGTGAAGAATGTGGAAGAAAAATATTTACGTTCAACTTTTGATTTTGAAAAAAGTGTTTATATAAAGCTGAGTAACCAAGGGAACTCTTGAGGGGCTATTATTAAAATGTAGGTTCCTATCGACGTGATGTTATAGTCATCAGCGTATTACGTGAAGCGACGGACCTACTGCACGATTTAAGACACGGATACCAATCCCTGGAAGTGACCCTTGTTGTTGGCACGTGCGAAGCTTGAAACAAAATGAATGCGTAAAAAGTCCTTGAGCCAACAATCGCTCAAAACGACCCCATTTGTAGTTTGAGAGCGAAAACACACTTCACCGAGAATTTGATGAATTTGACATCATTTTAAAGAAAAAAAGCTCATCTTTCCAATGATATCAAAACATTAACCCTTTTCTGAACTACTTTTCGAGCAATTTTCCTCAAAATATACAAGCTGTAAGATACATCTAGGATAGATTACGGCTGTGCGCTCCAGAGGAATAGAATATTGAAGAAAAACAGGAACTCCTAACACTTAAGATTTCGTCAAAAAAAACTAACGGTGTGTTATTTTGTATGTTTTATCAAATATTTATAAAAATTGATTTATTGCTTAATGCAGTAATTTTTTACAGAATAGCAAAATAACCTTATGTCGTGAAGATGTTTTCACGGTACGGCGTGAAAAAATGAGTCAAGTTGGATACTTATGTAGATATATTTATTTAATTACCTAGAAGTGTCATGTATAACTATATTTTGTACACCATCAATATCACAATATTTACTTCACACTTCTTACAGATGCTGAAATAAAAAAAATAAAATTTAGATATGGTCTCCATTATGACTGTATGGGAAATATATCTCGCTCTCAAACTGCCTTCAAACGACTTAACCACAAGCCACCCACAGACCCCCGTCAGTGTAAAAATAAAACCCTTTCCTCCCCCCTCGCTCCAACGATAGAACTTGATCAGGGCAATGGAATATGACGATTGGAGGACTATAGCAGAGGAGTACCGCAAGGTCCAAACGGCTACTGGCACCTGTTCGATTCTCGTGGACGGGCTTTGACCAGATTTCGCTTTTAACATTCCAATTCTAATAATATCGGGATGCACAATTCTTATGCCTGTTGCTCACGGTCAAATTTTCGCTAAAACGTCCTATAAAATCGACTAATTTTATAAAAATGAGCTTGCTAACGATAAAACCGTTTTATAAAACCTAGTTTTATAAAACGTTTTACGGAATAGGACAGTTTCTATTTCCATAAAACCGTTTTATGCAACAACCAATGAGACGTTCCGCTCACCGCGTTGATAATAATCTCGTATCCATGTGAAGCCAAACAAGGAAAACGTAAACAAACATGGCTGGAAGTTCATTTGAAAGTAGAGACAGTATCCTTCTTGTTGTTAGAAGAATGCGTTAGCACCGTTGGGTATGTGATCAGAAAGTAAGTAAATAAACAATACATATAGTTTTTAACTTAACAGTCATCCAAAAGAGAGTGCATTTATCACTTCACGTGTTCGCAAAGCGTCTCATAGATGGCAGGACATTGAGGTTTTATGAATAGATTTACCGTGAGAAAGCAAGTACGTTTTACGTACGATTCGTAAAACTTTCAATAAAATTTTTTATAAAACTCTTTTATGGAAAATTTTACCGTGAGCAACAGCTAAGGATATCAAACCGTTCATTGAGTAGGACGATCACATGACCGATTCATAAGAACTCCTCCAAGATTTCTAGGAGCAATTGTAGCGGAAAGCAATTGAAAAAAATAATGTCGCATTCTTCTTATTCATTGCAAATTTTATTCCAGCTTCGGCTCTCCGGACACGGCAGGTGAGCCTCTGGGACAACATAACCGGTTTACGAGATCACCATTGATACGAGAGTCTTCCCGTTTTATTCCAACAAATTTCCTTCGAGGCAAAACACAGGACAAGTGAAAATTCACTTAAGGTGGTTCCATCCTTAAAATGACTCAAATGTCATTTTATTCATATTCTGTCTACTTGTAGAAAATAACTTGTCCTCTTATCTGATACGAACAACAAAATAATACCTTTCCACGCTATTTTATTCTATAATTGAACTTGAAATTACATTGTATGTTCAATGGGGGGAATGTGAGAAACAGGAGGAAAAATAGTATTTTTCCATAAAATAAAAATGCCATTTTCGTGGAAAACTATTTATATGAAGGAAATAATCCAGATAAATTTAATAAAAATAAAATACAGGCATCTTACCACCTTATTTATCTAGTTATTAGGGAATTACTGCCGTGATTGAAGTCAAAATGCGGTAATTCGTAGGAAATGGCGCTGCAGTCGGCTCCTATGGCTGGAAAAAAGTGCTCATTCAAAATACATTCGTGGAATAATAATCTGCATTTTTTATACTTTACTTTTGGGTTTCTATACTTAGGCAACGCATTTCATCAGTGAAAGCAGGATTTTTTTGGACAAAATATAAAAAATGTGAAATTTAATATTTGTTTTGAGTCACACAGTCGCGGCGGCGGCGGAACCTCCTTAACTTATAGGAAGTGCCGTGCACGCCAACTGCAAGGTGTGTGGCACGGGGTGGTACCATGCCAGATATTCGAC
Organism: Pyrrhosoma nymphula; assembly: GCA_963573305.1. Taxonomy (NCBI): domain Eukaryota; kingdom Metazoa; phylum Arthropoda; class Insecta; order Odonata; family Coenagrionidae; genus Pyrrhosoma; species Pyrrhosoma nymphula. Next base: position 1,672,271 of record OY754330.1, read on the forward strand.
CAAGTTCAAGGCCAACCTCTCTCACTGACCACTAAACGCTGGCTAAAACGCTGTCTGCATAACAATACACAATTAAACCAGAAACTAAGATTGTTCTGAGTTGTCCAATATGCTTACAAGCAACTGACGGGATAAGATAATAAAGCTGATTAGAAAGACTGGAAAGATGGATTAATAATCCATATTTATACTTGGAGGTAATATTTAATGTAGAGAACCAAATCATGGGAGATATTAAAAAAAAAGTTTCATTGGTATTTCGGACGATTCTGGTATGCCCGTGAGATAAGCCATTGACTTGTCAACAGGTTTGTCAAGAGGCCGAACCACCAGAACTTGACAGAAACACCCATGGAACCAGACACCAATGGAAACACCAATAGAAAGAGATAGTGTGGGTCGAATGATAAGTAGCAAGTGTGTCGCATTCCACCTAGCAAAGGATGAGAATTTCATAGGAAAGATCTATCACAACTATTATCTAAGGCCCCTCATTCTTCGCGGGAAAATAATTCTAAATCTATCCGTAATGCAGTCTATTTCCTTCGTCCATATGCTCGTGATAGTTTCAAGTGCAATTCGTTTGCTTTGGAAAAATATGCTGAGAGTCTTCCGAGAAAAATAGTCACCTTCGAACTTAGGCAAATGATTCGACATCTAATTTATTCCCTTCGATCCGTTAAAGAGATACGAAAATCTTACTCACTCAGCTCTTAAGGAGGATCGCGAGCTGCTAAGTTCATCGCAACAATGGGGGATTGTCATTCATTTATGCTTTTTCGATATTACCGTTGAAATCAAATTTGTAATCGTTTTCATATGGGTAGAGTTGCTTTGAGACATTATTAAGGTCTAATAATAAAATAAATAATCATAGAAAGTTGATTATTTTCTGTTTCCGCGCAAAACGACCTCTGACGTCATTTGATCCATCGATGATCAAAGCCCCTTGGTTCGATTCCCGGTGAAGACGGATGTTTTTGCGAAATATTTTATGAATCTTTATACTACTGTTGTAATTTTGGCAGAAGTGGACATCTTCACAAAAGCCTTTTTAAGGCATCTTTTTAGAGTATGTCTCGGGAATAAGCGATGGATATGAAATGACGTCACGGCCGTTATGGGAAGGTCCATTCAACTTTAGACTCTCATATCTCCCTGGTAATTTTTGGAATCTTTATAAGAGATTATTTTCAAATGATCATTAATGTCGTGGTCCCCTATCCAAAGTAAAAAAGCCAAAATTCGTGATAATCCCCCATTTTAAGATTCGCCTCGCCAAGCTGCAGCGGTCACTTGGATGACTATGGGTCCTATAAGATCTAAATCACCTCATCTAAAGTGGCAGGATTATGCTGTTCGTTAGACATAGAGGATATGAGAACGAGAAAGGAACTTACATGGGGTAAAATGTGCTAGGAACGTACCTACGGCCGTGTGATTAATTAATTAATGGAATCATGAAGTCTCCCGAAGACCTTAATCGTAATGGAAGTTGAGGAAGGCAAGTTAATTTAAAACAGGTGCAGAAATAGGAAATACTTGAATGGTACTTGTGAATGAGAAAAATTAAGAAAAGCGGAATCACTTAAGTTTAAAAAAAAGAAGCTCAGTCAATCAAAGAAAACAAAAAAGGTGAACAATGAAATATGTTCTTTTTTTCACGTTACTCAATCACTAGGTATGGGTGTGTCGTGAAACAACGACCCTTGTGAATTACCCCCGCACTCAGGGTTTTAGAAAAGGATATATCAATCTCCTCGTATGCCAGGGTCCTGTCGCTGATGCACAGAAAAAGGTCCCAGGGAGAAGGAGAAGAAGTTGGGTGGTGCGAGAGAGAAAGTGGCATTCGTAAGGGTGTTAACAACACCCTTACGAAGTGTTTGCCAAGCAGACATCTTCAAGAGAAGAAGAGTGATTCACGAAGGTCACTGTTTCACGACAAACCCGAGAGCAATTGCGAGAGCACATTTCATCGCTCACCTTTTTTGTCTTGTGTAATTGACGGGTCATATTGAATTTACTCCTTTTTCTACAAAATCAATACAAACTTTGTAAATTTCCCAATGAGTTTTATTTAATACTTACTTATGGTTTCATCGCATAGGCGACATCTTCATTGAAGGGAAAGTCCCAAGAGAAAAAAAAGACCAAGAGACAAGTTATGTTGGGGCAAGTGAAGAGGGACACGGGGAAGAAGGGAAGTGAAGGAACTTAGCATGGGATAAGGGCAAAATGGAGGGCTGCAGCATCATCCTAGGATTGTAATACTACTTCTACTATTGTCTACGGCTAGAATTACTTTGGGCGGTTGAACGCGCGAATCAATTCCCGTTTTTTCTCTCTGCAATTGACCGACGGAGAAGTAAACGACCATGTTCCGACGGAACAACACCACGATTGGGCCAACAATATTTATTATATTCAGGGCCAAATGGTTATATATATATATATATATATATAACCATTTGGCCCTGAATATAATATATATATATAATATATAATATAATAATATATATATATATAATATATATATAATATATATATATATAATATATATATATATAATATATATATATATATATATATACATGCATAAATAAAACAGTGATACACTAAACAAACACAGAAACACGCAAAAAGGACACTCACAAAAGAAAACTTGTACGTTTCGGCGTCAGGACGCCATCGTCAGCGGTAGAGGAATCATGATTCCTCTTCCGCTGACGATGGCGTCCTGACGCCGAAACGTACACGTTTTCTTTTGTGAGTGTCCTTTTTGCGTGTTTCTGTGTTTGTTTAGTGTATCACTGTTTTATTTATGCATGTGCATCGTCGCCGAGAGCGATTTTCTACCAAGACATTATATATATATATATGCCTCGGTTTATATAAGTTGCTTCAACCTTCTATTGGTTTAAACCTTTGCAAATAACAGTCGAACAAACTTGATTCTATCAGCTGTCGTTCAGAGAAGTGGAATTGAAAGCTATACGCGTCGTGTTTGGATTTAAAATGCTGCCAATATTTTACCTTCAATATGAGACGGAGACAATAATCGTATACAGCGCGTTGCTAGGTGGTGAATTTCCTATTCATTGTTTCGTCACACAACTTCCATATTTAAAGCATGCAGGACTTTGAATTCTCTTTTAACATGCTAAAACTTCCTCAACTCGCAAAAATATCTTGGGCTACCACATTCGCGAATTCCAATGCACGCAACCGTGATATAAAAATCCTTTATATTCACCCTTAACGAACTATAATCAATGTCAACGCAACTTATATAATTCGTTTTATGTCAATTCATATTTTCCACGTTTATGATTTACGATGTCTTCCTGTGAATTTGCATAATTTATGAGAATGCATAACCGGTTTTGCGGGGGACGCTAATAAACTATCTGACGATAACGTGGTATCTGGTGAAACCGGTTCCCGTACCACATAAAGTCTGAGCTTAATACAAGGAAGTCAACAATGTAATACCTAGGAGGTAGTTGTGGCTGTTGTCTTTGGGAATAGTTCACTGTCTTCCCTCTGGTCAAACTGAAAGGAGTCTTGCGCAAGACTCGCGACCAATGCATCATTGCATCATACTTACATCACATTACATACTACACAACGACATAGAACAATATGCTCGCCTGATTTCGAAGTTTCGGGAATGCTTTACTTATGGAAGTGAAATAATGGACCCTCAATACTTGTATACCATCCGAAAATATTTTCCGTGAATCTACGTATTCTTACATATGCCTTGCATTAATTTCATTAAAAATACTTCCAGGAGAGGACGCGAGAATAGACCACAGCGTTCTCACTTGCTGGTACCTGTTCACCCGATTTTTTCAATAGGCAGCACTGTCTGATAGTGAAACACATTCCACACTATGTTGCACCAAACATGCGAGCAAAATAAGAAAACCATTCGCGGATGTATTTTGGGGATGACCAAACAAGATCGCTATAAACATTGGACTTATTGAGCGAAAGTAGTAACATCTATAGTTATTTTTTAGCAGTTTAGGAGGTTGTTTACATATACTCGTAGAAGACTCTTGAGAATAAAATAGTTTTTTAAATTTATTATAAAGAATTGTACATTGCTAAACATTTTAAACACTATATCGAGATAGGTGATGATGTCCACATGTTGAGGCAGGGCCAATAAAATCAAACACACGACTCCTTAGGGTAACTTGGGGAAGTGAATCACGTGATATAATCCAGCGTCATCGTATATTACCAAACATCTCGAACACAAGTCAGATAACATTTCGTCTCATTCCTTAATATATGACAATATTTTTTAAAACTCGGTTCGTTGTGAAATTATTGAACTTTCCTGAGAGATTAATTTCGCCGCACATTTAGTTTCAAGGAACACTTCATAGGAACACTGTTATCTATATATCTACTATACGCAAAATAACGTTTATCCGATGAATGATAATCATGTTATTGACGAAACTTTGGTAAAAATGTTTGATTTTCAATGTTTGCAAAAAAGAAGAACCACTTGTGATCTATCTTATTCATATAATTTTCTTTATACTGGAGAAAATAGTGAATTAATTAGCAAAAAATAATTTCGTAGTGCATAGCAATAGTGAAACGTTAAAAAGAAAGTTCAATTGAAGCAAAGTGGTAAAAATCAAACTAATGTGAAAACTGAATCAATGGACAGAATGTGCAGAACTTTTAACAACAAGAAGGACAGCGATAAAATTGATTTATGTCAACAGACATGTCTCTCTTTTGCAAATTGATAAATGCTGCTATAGTTTCTTCATGTGTTTCGAGATTTCTGTATAATTCAATTGATTGCACTGTGTTTTGTTTTTGGTTAGCCCTGTTAGGGCGAACGTTAAACTCTATAAATAAACAAGTTACCGATAGATACCACCGCCTGGATTTCGAAATCCATGATCCGTTAATTTCTCAAACGTTAACTCTCAAAGGTTGCGTGAGTTTTTGACTTCCAGGCATTGGTTCTGTGCGTGTTGATCGACTGATCGAATCGGAATTATATCGATTCGGATGCGATATGCGGTCTGAGACCATTTTCCACATCGCTTGCTCGTGCGGGCGACAGGATAGTCCGGTCTTAAAACCTGTGGGGCTATTCTGTACGTTCTCGGAATTTCCGTGCCTAGAAAATGTGACAGAATTTTGACGTCACAGCCTCTGAAATTGAAAAATATGGCCATTCAAAAGTTTAGATTTATCGAGGGCAGTGACGTCACATCCACGGATTTTCCGATGTTCGACCGTTCGAATTTTGAAGGCTTTTTAACGATGCGGGGTGAAAAAACGAGTCAAGTTAGAGACTTATGTGGATATATATTTATTTAACTACTGAGAATTTATGTCATATATAACTATATATTTGCGTTTTGAATGAAAAATTAGCGCTTTGTTTTTCCTCATAAATTTAATTCGATATAGTACGACCTTGGTTTTGACTTTGCGTCATCTTCAGGAGGGACGCCACCTGAAGACGACGCTAAGTAAGTGTAAAACCATGGCCGTACTATGTTCAATTTACGTGGAAAAACAAAGCACTACTTTTTCTCATTCACAATGATCAGTAAATTCCACAAAGTCACGCCGGAAAACAACAAACTTCATATTTTTGCGAAATTAATATTTAAATAATTTACTTCATACTTCTTACAGACGCTGTAATTAAAATATGAAATTCGATCATGGTCTCAATATTATGACAATGAGAGCTATTATCTCGCTAAAAACTACCTTTTTTAAAATACCAACGACTGACCAAGCGCAGTCAATCCTTCTCTCTCTGGTCTGGCAAAGCACCACTCTCTGTTGCGAGTATTATGTAACGACGAGTGTTATGTCTCGCTTGCTACCATCTTCCCCTCCTCCTCCGACATCTCTCCTCGCAGCCTCCGACGTGTGGGGAGGAGGAAGTGCATCCTTCCCCCTTCCTATTCTTCAGACTACTGCACGATCTTTCTCTTCCCCTACTTCTCGTAAGTATGCGCGAGGGCAATGATTTCAATGAGTGACCTCCACTGTTCCCGAGAACTCCGTGACGGCAGACAAGACGCCCCCCTGGGAAAGACCGGTGGTCCTTGAGATGCTGCGAATCCTATTTTATGAGATGATGATCCGTGTCCGTCCCGTGCACCTCGTTCACAACAACTACTTAACTCGGCGTAACTTGTCTTGAATCGGTGCAACGCCAGAGATGAGACCTTCGTCGAGAAAAGCGTCTGCCAGTCCACAACGACTTGAAGTGACGTAACTTGACTTGGCGTAGCAATGGAGTTGAGTCCAGATCAACTTTCTCTTAATTCCAGCCTATAGCATGGCATGCTCTACTATCGATAGTCGGGCAGCAATCGATTGCTACTCTCGAGGTCTCCTGGAGCAGCCATACTGTACACGCGATTTTGCTGTGAAATCGAATGTGGATACGTTTCAGCGAAAATGGATGCGGATAAGTTGATCGAAAGACAGTGCGAAATAACCCTTCACATGTTCAACAAACCACTTTCCATTTTAATACTTCTATATATTTCAACTCACAATTTACAATTAATACTTCACATATCAACTGAGCTGCTTCGGGGGACCTTAACGTGGGTTTACACGTAGCAGTCGACTGCCATAACAGTCGACTGTTAAGCCCGACTCGTACGTGTGAACGCGAACTGCGTTGCGAGTAAGAGTCGATAGAGGACCAGGTCGAACGTGATCGACCCTGGATTTGAGCTATCACCAAAGTAGACGGACTTCTACTTTCCATCACATTGAAGTGCAATTTATCGCAACACTCGCTAGCGGTTGAGGACGCGCTATGGAAAGCGACCGGGAATTTTAAGAAGTTGGCGAGGATTTCTCTGCCAGGAGGTCATCTCTTCAGATTAATCGAAGGATATAGGGAACATGAATGCTTATGGAATGCAAGGAAGGGGGATTATAAAAATAATTATGCCAAAAATGCGACTTTAAGACTGATGGGAATCCCCAGTGGCCAAAAAACTTAGACATATGGCCAGCCGCACCTTTGAAGATATTTTATCGTTCCATTGGTGATTCTTTCCAGTTTTGGACCAGTCTGTTAAGTAGGGTACCTATACACATTTATTTCAATACATGACATTTTTAACCGATTCTCATTATTGTTACTGTACCTAATATCCATTAGAAAACTTTGAAAACCAACCATAGTATGCAATAGAAGGAATATGTCTTGGTCAATACGTAAGAATTCCAACATTCCTCGCCGTCACAAAGGAGTACCTAGATCTTTGAGGAGAGTTTATTCTAAACTTAGGTCAAACCTCTACTATTTTCCTTTCCTGCTTCTGCCGCTCTCTAACAAGCAGGATTGTGAGAAGAGCTCGTCACCTTTCTGGCAAAATAGAAGCCATTTTGAAGTGCCTACTGCTGGCGATACGCTGCGATAGTTGTAGAAGTTGGTATGGACACTTCGCCTCGGTAGCAGTAGCGATGTATCGCGTATCGAACGACTGCTATAGCAGTCGACTGCTACGTGTAAACCCAGCTTTAATACAACTCTCGAAACTCACGCTATCGATAGGGCTCATGAATCGATTGTAAGATCGAGTTTAACAGTGATGCGCTGTGATTGGTTAGAAATGTCGCGCACTTGTTCGCCGTCGAAGAGAGAATATGTCAAGTTACGCCAAGTTAAGTGGTTTTGAACGAGTTTTAACGCCTTAAGGTAGTTATGAGTTGCGCTATGGTCAGTCGTTGGTATTTTAAATGGTAGTCTGAGCGACATATTTCTCATAGTCATACTAATAGTTAATGCCTCGTGTGATGCCTCGTATGTATAGTGGACTCCCGAGCGATTTATAGGCACCCGTCACGAATCCAGCACCGGCCTGAGGTCCAAGAACTCCGCTCCCTCGCTCCCACAGACTTCACTGAGTCTCTGGTTTATGCCTTCCACTCGGCTCCAAACCATCGAACCCCGATCCGTCCTAGGTACCAAGCTGCATATGGTAAGCCTCAAGTTGGTACCAAATTCTCCGCGAATACGGCGGAACTCGGAGCATAGGTCTCTCACAGAGCCTAAAATCCCCTCGGATCCCATAAACACGGCATCATTGGTCCCAACATGGGCAACCACATGCAACTTAGAGCAGTTCGCGCCCCTGACCGCCGACTTCATCGCCTTCGTCACCTGTGGCACCTTTCCTCCCGGTATACACAAGGAGGTGACCCGTGGTTCTCCTCCTTCCCGTCGGGCCTTTCCACGCATTGGGGACACTATACGCCGGACATTGGAGCTACCTATCACTAAAATTCCCTCCCTTCCCTATCCACTCCCACTCGGCGACCCACCTCCCAGCTCTAGCTCCGATGGCTCAGCCTCCGCCAGCACATCGAACCTATTGCTGACGGGGATTGACTCAGCCTCCGCCCCTGCCAATCCTCGTTTTTGGAGGGTGACCCCGTGGCTACGCCTCGAGACCACTTTCCATGTCCCCGAAGCAACGGCAAGGTGTTAAAAGGAAAGGTGGTCTCAGGCTCTTGCGACGAAGCCCCGTGACGTCACGGCAGACACCAGCCATACTCGCTACCCTCGCTACGATTACAACGTAGAGATTGTAGTGTTTTTTTAACACGTGTTGTGTTGGAACTTTATTTCCTTAGGTTTTGTTATTGCTCTCGACTAAGTGCAACACTATAAAATGCGTTGCACGGTGGCTACTTGCGCAAATAGCGCTAAAAAAGCGAAAATGGATGGAGCTCAAATATCCTTCCACAGGTAAGTGTTTTTATTTTTTGTGGTTATCTATAACGAGGCATGGTTCCTAATAATGACGAATTTCACTCGTAAATTAACTTTAAGTAACAGAAATGTGATTATCTTGAACAGTTTTCCGAAGGACCCGAAAATTAGAAAGCATTGGGTAGTGCGAAGTGCAAGAGAGAAGGTAAATGGAATCCCGATTCTTGCCATATTTGCTCCGAACACTTCGCTCCAGAAGACTTTAAAAGGGATTTTACAAGCTGAACTTTTGGGTTATCGCCCGATTCGGAGGTTGCATAGTAATGCAGTCCCTACTCTCAACTTGCCCATGCAGTCTTGTAAACCTCTTCCTCCATCTGTTGTCAAACGGAGGGCTAAATACGAGGCTATGGCTTTAGAAGAAGTAAGTTCTGTATTTATTATTTGTATTACTTGTGAAATTCATTCGTCGTACTGTGCATTGTACGCACAAATTGAATTTCTTAATGATAACATCAAGTATTTGTGGGGATGAATGAAATTTTTAGTCAATGATTATGAACAAACGAGTGCTTTATGTTTGCTACATTTCGTCCACACCCAGTAAACACGCATGGCTGTAGCAGCGCTCCACAAGGATGTCAGCGCTGCAAGTGCAGCACATGTCAACTGAAGCGCGTCAGCAGCGTCTCAGCAGCGCTCTCATAGAGCGAATTATCGAGAAACGCATCTAATGCGCATTCGCTGCTCGTGTTTGAAGTGCAGCAGCCGCAAGTTGCGGACGCACTGCCACAGCGCTGCAGGTAGTCTTATGAATAAGGGGAGATGTTGAAATTCTCAATCGAAAGAGGAAGATACCCACATAGCATGCAAGGTTGCGGCAAGCTTGCTTGAGTTTTGCCTACGGCTTGCCAAGATTGGCAATATTGATGCAAGCCTGCTGCAAACTTGCCAATATTGTCACGCTCAGTGCAAGCAGAAGGCTAGTTGCACTCAACTTGCATGGAGTGTGCCAACCTTGCCAACTTTGCAGCAGGACTCTGGCAACTTTGCAGTATTTGATTTTGACGATAGAGGGATACAGCCGGGTGCATTTAGATGCTCATTTTTTTGTTGTTAGCGAAGTTAGTAGGAGTCGTAGGTGTGTTTTGTGTCGTTTGTTTATTTGTGATATTTACAACTAATTAGTAGTTGTATTGCGGTATATTACGTAAATTTGTTTGCATTGTCTGCAAGAAGAATGAATGGAAGGAAAGAAATTCACAGGTATGATTTAACAATCGTGGTTCATTAAGAATCTAAGTTTTAAAAACATCCTTTGTATCACATTAAATATTTCGTATCACCTTTCTGTCCATGGACTTTGTGATACTCCATTGAAGTTCTGGAATACTTTTAGGAGCCAAAGGTCGATGTTTTTCCATCTTAAAATGACCTGTTTCAATCGGAAATTTCATGGGAAGCCTACCGTGTAATCAGTGGAACAAGGGTGTAACCTACGAAAAGTGTGAGCGAAGTCTTGAAAGACGGACGTCACCGATTTCTGGTAAGACAAAACATCAATCCTCTCCTGTTCTTTTAAGCATCGTTAATTTAACTTAAAAAGTTGTAAATATTTAATTAAAGTTTACAATTATTTTAAGTCCAACAATGCAGTCTCTGTATTCTCAAGGTTAGGCAATGCCTCAGCACCAGTACCGATTTTGCTTTTTGATACATCGGAAAATATGGCGGCCGACTGGAAATATTGTCAAGTTTGTTAATTGTAGTAATAGCTGACTTCCACGTCAACTTTTGTTGGTGTTAGTGATACCTACTTTTGCTGGTGTTAGTGAAACGCGTGCTTCAATTAAACATTAATTGGCCCAGGTTTGTCTTGCATGAAGCTTGCACAGGCCTTGCATGCAACTTGCAGTTCAAAATAGCAGCAGGCTTGCTGCAAGGTTGCAGTAGTCTGATTGCAGCAAGCTTGCTGCAGGGTTGCAGCAAGCTTGCAGCAGGTGTAGTTGTCAGATTGCTGCAAGGTTGCAGTAGTCTGATTGCAGCAAGCTTGCTGCAACCCTGCAGCAAGCTTGCAGCAGGTGTAGTTGTCGGATTGCAGCAAGCTTGCCATTGAGAGATTGCTGCAATTTTGCTACAAGCTTGCTGCAGGCTTGCAGCAAGCTTGCGTGCAACCTTGCAGCAAGCTTGAGGCAAGTGCAGTAGTCGGATTGCAGCAAGCTTGCTGCAAGCTTTCATTTTGCCAATGCAAGCTTGCTGCAAGCTTGCTATCTTGCAATGACAAGCTTGCTGCAAGGTTGCAGCAAGCTTGCTTTGCTATGTGGGAAGTGGTCCAGAAAAAGTTAAATTTGTTGCTTGGTGATTTTTAATATTTTTACCATACAATTGTATGGTATTCATTAAAAAGTAAACATTTGGTATATTTATGGAATGACCAATTTTAATATATGGGTAAGTTTCTTTGAATTCCCAAATATTCTTTGTATCCTAAGGCCTGCATTTACATTTTAGCTTAAGTTTACTATACCAAATGTTTACTTTATAATGAATAACTTGTAAAATGAGGTGAAAAACTGAAAAATGAGTTATGATAATGATTTTAAAGGCATCAAGCATTACTTAAGAGCAGGGGCGGATTAAGGTCGTTGTTTTGGGGGGGGGGGGGGCGGTTCACTACTTCCCGCGGCGCCTGGGGGGTATGCAATACATCTCAACAAAATAGAGGTCCGGGTGGACTTCCCTCGGAAAATTAAAAGAAATGTAGCGCTCGGAACGTAGTTTTGATGTGGCTATATTATATACAAGAGATGTGATAAATTATTGAGTAAATCTATCTGATCAAATTTGAAAAACGTAAAAAAACGATGTAAAGAATGCCTGTGTAAAAGTGAAGTGTCTTCCGGGTTTTACACCGTGTTTCCTCGGACGACAGTTTCGGCGGCGTTTCAGTCGGCTTCTTCAGGTCGGTGGAGTGAAGGTGCAGTCATTTGTCCTCTTATATATCTCATCCGTTGGAGTCAGGTCTAACGCTTGAGATATATAAGACGACAAATAGCTGCACCTTCATTTCACCGACCAGAAGAAGCCGACGAAACTGTTGTCGAAGGAAACATAGACCAACGCGGTGCAAAAGGCGGAAGACCTTCATCTTCCTATACATCAACCCGCGGTAGCCTACACAAGGATTTCGAACTCCTTGAAATAAATCTTCTTTAATGCCGTACAAAATGAAAATTAGTTGGAATGAAATAAAAATATAAGTACATATTCAGAAAATACTATTTTCTTTAATATTTTTATAATACCTAGCAACGAAAACGCAGTAATGCTCGGAAGTTACCGTCATTCGTCAAGGGCTCTTCCAATGATAATGCGCCGTCGCGTCGTCCCGATGACCTCTGAATGGTATGTTCTGACGGCCAAGAAAAATCACATTTTTAAGTATCAGCTTCAGATTTTCTCCATTTTCCTTGATTTTCTCCCTTCTGTAGTCGTCCAGTTGACTTGTGTTTTGATTTTCAGGTTTTTTGTATTTTCCAGAAAATTCAGGGCAAACTGGGCACTGCATCTTTGTGATAGACTGTGTGTTGGTGGTTTTCCAGATCATATAGTTTCCCTAGCAGTTTTGAAAACTTTAACGGCTCTGTATCGAGGGATTTTAACTGCAAATTTGTACCGCAAGCTGCCGTTGATTGGGAAAAAAGGGCAATACCTACAAAAAAGTCCATTCATTGAGGGAGAAACCACAAGCCAAGGGTACTTTTCAAGATGTTCTATCCTCACGTAACGACGCTCTTCCGCGGTTCCCTTCTTAAGGGTTGAAAAGGGATATTTGTAGTCGCTTGTGGATGTCCAAGGGCCTTCCAAAAGTTCTGCTTTTTTCCTATCATCAGGTCTTTCCTTTCCTGGTAAAATGAACATTCCTACATCAGAGTTGAAATTTTCAGCCAAAGGAAGTGAAGAAATTGAAGCTTCAGTCGATGTTTCGTGGCTACGTGGAGGGGATTGTAAAATGACCATGGACTCAGCCTGAGTCTCATTGTCAGTTGTGCAGCATGAAGGCATGGTGTTAAAAAATTGTCTATTTCCTCCTGCTGCTTCTGGCGTCTTTTGTTTTTGGAAATTTTTTTATTTTTCGTTTGGTTGGTTGGAGACACGAGACCGAAGGAATTTTGTATTTGCATATATGCTGTGCTGTTACGAACCATTTGCGATAGTTAATGACTTAAAGTCATAATACTACTCTACTTGTAAAACACCCCATTAAAATAAATATATTATTATATTTACTGAGAACGAGGTGACACACGTCAATTCTTAAATACGAGTCGAAAAATGAATTGTTGGCTCGGTGAGTCAATAGTCAAGAAATGGGCGAATATTCGGAAAATTCATGGTATTATGAGATATAAACATCACGGCGTAATATTAGCATATTAAAATATGATCTTCATTGGTCCAAATCCTTCATAACACGCTGCTTTCTGCATTGATAGGGGTTAAGAATGTTTTACGCACAGCTTATAAAAGCGTTTCTTGTCATCACCATTATTGCTAGCTAATAGTTATTATAAACCTTTCTATTGAGTGACAATTAATTCCTTCAACCTTTGGCAATTGCTACTGTCATCTTTTTCACATATTCAGCTCCAATGGATAGTATATTACTTGATAAAATGGTTAATATTCTGGCGAACCGTATCATCTCTGGCCGACAGCTACGCTAGGTGTCTGCCGTGACGTCATCACCGAAACGTAAACATTGAAATGAGACCACCTTAGTATTCTATCACCTTGAAGCAACGGAGGGAGACGACACCGGAGACACGGAAGTCCGAGAAAGGTCCTCCACTCTCCATCCCGCGACAGAGCCTGGGCTTCCCCTGGCCTTGACGCGTTCGGAGCGCTTAGGGCCCTCCTCATTCCGCCGCGACCATCCAGGACCTTCCACCAACCGTTCCACCAGAGCACGGAGCTCGTCCACCGTCTTCTCAAGCCCAGCGATCCGGGCCACTAAGGACTCGCGATCGGGTGAGCCCCTGAAGAGGTTAAGAGCAGTCCTAATGGGAGTCATTCTATTCTCAAAAACCCTTTCACGAGTGCAGAAGGCCTTACGACTTTATTCCCTTAAGAGGATGGGCTAATGGGCTGACGGCGGGTGGTAATGGACGATAAAGTTAGGGAAATCAGCTACTTCTCCCTCGTTAGACCCCACTTAGAATATGCCGCCAGTATCTGGGATCCTTATGAGATAGGCTTGGAAACTGAGTTAGAACGCGCGCAGCGAAGATCGGCAAGATATGTTAAAGGCCGTTATGATAATCTCGTTAGTGTTACTGATCTTTTGCAGCAACTGGGATGGGAAACGCTTTCAGACCGTCGATTAAAATTTAGACTAAATCTATTATGTAAGTTCCAAACCGGTCTATTCTCTGACGACGTTGATAATATTTTACGAAATCCGACATACTACGGTAGATCAGATTATGAGAGTAAAATTAGGGAACTAGACTGCAGAACGGATAGATTTAAGATGTCATTTTTCCCACGAACGATAAAGGACCATAATAGCTGCCATGAGACTTTTATCTAGGTTTGTCGTTAGGTAGTGTAGCTCTTAGTAGTAGTAGTACTCCTAATACTTGAATCCTTATCTGTTACCTAGTACAACAGCACGCCTAGCATGTTTTCTACATGGGTCTTGAGTCCCTGTCCATCTGTGTAGTTGTAGAATGCATGTATATTGACGGTCACTCTCCATTTTGATGACATCTGTAGTGTAGTGTTGCATGCTTGTGAGGCTTCGCCTCGTGACAAGCATTAGCGATTTATGCTAATGCATAATTAGTCGTAGTTACACTAACTCTAGGGTATAGTGTAATGCATGTTGGTGATTACTCACCCCCTGCCACACACCCCTGAGGTGGCTTGCAGGGTATTTTGTAGATGTAGATGTAATAAAGACAATATTCGAATTTCATATTTTAATCTCAACGTCTGTAATAAGTGTGAAGCGAATATTGTTATATTAATGGCGCAAACATAAAAATTAGAATTATAAATTATTAGAACATTCTCAGTAAATAAATAAATATAATACTACATAATTCTCTAACTTGACTCATTTTTTCCCGCCGTACGGCTAAAAAGCCCTCAAAACAGAAGGATTTTTTTACGATTCTGTAAAAATTACTGCGGTGAGTAATAGAATAAATGGTTATAAATAGTTGAGGAAACACACACACTACACACCATTGGTTTTTTTTACGTAATCTAGGTCTTATAAATTCCTGTTTTTTATTCAATATTCTATCCCTCTGGAGCGCACAGCCGTAATCTATATCCCAGATGTAAAACAGCTTATCTTCTTCAGGCAAATTGCTCGAAAAGTATTTAGGCAAGGGGTTCATATATTTTGATATAATTGGAAAGATGAGTTTTTTTTTCTTTAAAATGACGTCAAATCCATATTCAATTCTAGGTGAAGTGAAATTTCGCTCTCAAATTGAATGAACTCCGCCGTCTATCGAACTAGGAAAGGGACACGAGTAGAAAATGAGAGAGGGTTCATTTTGAAGCTTTTCACATTAGAATCGCAAAATGGAGTCGGTTGCAAACGGACAGGATTTCTTAAATTTTGGCGGAGGCTCTGATAAATTAATTGGTAGAAATTTACAAGCACTGTTGGGACATTACGCTCTACCTTAATGTATATCTCTTTCTGTTTACTTGGAAGCGATCTGCATGAAAGTTTAAAAAAAATAGATAACCCCGCCGCCGGTCGCCAAGGAAGACCGTTATTTTGCAAGGCCAACAGAACTTTTAGTTTTCCCCTAGATTGAGTTTTTCAGCCAACGTCCCCAACCGGTAAAATTGGAAATATATCAATATGGAATAGGTCAGGTGTCTTTAATGTATTTAATAAAATATATTGATATGGAAAATGTCAGGTGCCATTAATGTATTTAATAAAATTTTATTATACGAAATGCCAACTGTGAGGAGAAATATTACGCTATTATATCGTTTGATACCACATGGAAACGGAGAGAGACATCATGCTTTGTTTGTTTGGAAGCAATAGGAAGCAGTATAGGAATAATATACTTGACTGTCGCAGGCTTCACTTCGTAGAAGTTCCTAATGTCAGTACTCATGTCTATTAATCATTTACCGCAGTAATGTTTTCCTAATTAAAAAAAACATTCTATTTTGAAGAATTTTAAGCCATATGAGTCAAGTTAGAGACTTATGTAGATACATATTTATTTAATTACTGAGAATTTTTGATGCATATAATTATATTTTTGCGCCGTTAACGTTGCAATATTTACTTCATACTTCTTACGGACGCTGAGATTAAATAAAAAATAAAATTGGAATATGTGGTCTCCATTGTGACTCAATAGGAGTTATATCGAGACGGCGATATATATATTAGGCGACGAGAAAGTTAAAGAGCGATGTTATTTTTCACTCGTGAGACCTCACTTGGAGTACGCCGCTAGCATTTGGGACCCTTACGAAGTAGGACTAATCTCTGAAATAGATAGAATACGGCGGAGAGCAGCAAGATTTGTGAAAGGTTGTTACGATCAACTTAGCAGTGTTACCGAATTGTTGAAGGAATTAGGGTGGGAATCTCTTACTGATCGAAGGGAGAAATACAGATTAAATCTTTTGCGCAAACTCGGAGCAGACAGTTTTTTGCCGGACGTTCAACACATACTGCTAGAGCCAACGTACTACGGTAGAAGCGATCACAAGAATAAAATAAAGGAAATTGACTGCAGAACCGATAGATTTAAAATGTCATTTTTCCCACGTACAATAAGGGATCATAATAGTTGCGATAGATCAATCACTTGAAACTCCCACCCTCAATAGGTAGAGTAGAATTTTCACTTGTGCTTAATAACACCACATAATTACTAACTCTTCACACCGGTCGATTAGTCCGGCATTATTTTATTTTGTTCTTTGCATGAGGTAGCATCTCGTAGTTTTAATAATTAACAGTATCAGTAATATTAACCACTAGATGTGTCTATAGCATTTTTCTGCATGTTTGTATGTTCTTTTACGTATCACTCTCCCAGTTTCCGGTTGGACTGCGCACTGTTCTCCTGACTACCTTTGGCCTGCGCCTAGAGCCAGGGGGAGCGTGCGAGGTTCGGATTTGTTCTGGGACGAGTGCTGCATGCCTGGTGTGGAATCACCCCGTGCCACACACCCTAGTGGTGGCTTGCACGGTACATCGTAGATGTAGATGTAGATATCTCGCTATCCAACTCCAATTAAAGGGGCCAACATAACTGACCAATCTCAGCAATACTCGAGGAAGCGTTGTCTGCTCCGTGGGATATTCGCAAATCGTGCACTGGAGGGAGGGGGTGTTAAACACACTTGGATCACGTCCTTGCCCCCACCCCCCTCTCCCAGCATGCCATGCCTCTCAAAAGGAAACAGGAGGAGCCGTCGACGAAACCGGCATATTGACGTCACCTCGTTCCTTATTGATGCGGAGACCTATTAGAAACACGAATCTCTGAACAATCCAAGAAGATACAGTCCGTGGTCCAAGGCGGAGAACTCGCAACAAAAACCAACCACTTACTTAGACTGGTTTCGCACTCACACAGAGAAAACTTTTAAGAAGATATTAAATTTATGACCTCGCGATCGTAAAAATTTCGTATACGGCTTGGTATTGATTGCTATGCGATTCCCACGTTATAGGTGGCAAACAGGGCTTGCATGCGTTGAGAAGAGGGTTATGCTTGTACTTGAAAATACATAAAGGAAGCTGAAATACACACATATATGTATATAAAACTACTTGGAGAATCACTCGGTATATATATATATATATATATATATATATATATATATAACCATTCATTCATTCACTCAAACCGCTCACAGGCGTAAATAATAAATATTTCGTTCAAACAGGTGGTGAAAGAAAGAGTATAGGAAACACATAAAATGTGATGACACAATGGTGATGTGAAGATGGATGATGTGATCACATTTTATGTGTTTCCTATACTCTTTCTTTCACCACCTGTTTGAACGAAATATTTATTATTTACGCCTGTGAGCGGTTTGAGTGAATGAATGAATGATTGTATGGCCGGAAGGTCTCATTTCTACTTCTTGGGCTCTGCGTGCCCCGAAACGCCTGTTCTGTATCTTTACCACTGTCTGTGTGCCTGATTCAAACTTTGCTTTCCTCTTCTGTGTACGTAATTTCTTCTCTGCCGGTGAGTGAAAATGTCCAGCGCCATCTCTCGGCGACTTTTAAGGACTAATCTTGGGGGTGTTTGTTCATATAAACCCCCCGCCGATTCCAGTGTTTCCTTAGTAGTCTAGATAGCTTAGTGGTCAGAGCATCCGGCGCGAAATCGGAAGGTATCGATTTCATCATTTCATCGATTGACTATATATATATATATATATATATAGTCAATCGATGAAAAATCACCCGTGGTGAAAATAAAAATCAACTGAGGTGTGTCAGGCGTGACAAGATAAAAAAGATATAGGCACACAAAAAATAGATAACTCACACTTTTTTTGTATTTCGACAGCTAGACTGTCATCTTCCGAAGTCTTTAGAGTAATGGAATGAAATAGTCGATCATGCATAATGAGGGATGAATGTGTTTTTCAATCTCGCAAGGTAGCAAGGTGGAAGCAGTCCACTTAAATCGCTCGGAGTCGACCGTTATCTTATAGGAATGCGACGGGAAATACAGGAATGCGAGACAGGAACTGCCGGTGGAATGGCGTTATTAATAGATATATCGACTCTCTCTCTCTCTAAAATAAAATCGCGCCCTTATAATCGCAAGTGGTCAAAATAACTGGGCGCGCGTTTCCAGTCGTTTCTAAAACGACATTCGATTGGTTTTATTTCGAGACCGGGTATCCATATATTTGGGCCGACTTTTTCTTCCTCCAGCACATTTCATTCGAGGACAGTCTCTTTTAGTAATCATAAATAATTATTTGTAAAAAAATAATTTTTTAAAAAACAACGCACATAACCAACTTTACTAAAAAGTAAAAAAAAATTATTTTTTCATCACTCTCCTAATATAATAGGTGAGCGCTTATATGGAATAGATATGTATTGATAGAATAATATAAATGATGAAGAAGTTGGATGGATATGGTGATTTATGACAAAAAAGCACCCACGATTTTTATTTTCCGAGTGATGAAAAATTTATTTTTTTATTTTTAGCACACTTTTATATAAGCGTTGTTTTTTCAAGTATTTTTTTAACATATTATCAATTTCTACTTTTTAGTCTCTATATTAATTGTGCGACGCTTCTTTGAAATTTAAATTATCAGCCTTTATTCTCACTATAAATTGTAACTTCTACAAGCGCCATCTATCGGCAATATACTTTTTTCATATAAAATGTAAAAACCAATTGCTTTTAGTAGATTAACTTGATAATTATTCGTGAATTTAATGACTTTTTTAATGAATGAATTCGTGCATTGTAACTATCGAGGGTACTGAGTAAGTGTGTTCCAAATTTCAGCTCGGACGAACAACATTGGGAAGTGGGTTTAAATTATTCTATTACAAGATTATTCCATCCAGACAAAACAACAACCAACAAACAAGTGAAGCTAGAAATAAGCGCGGTAAAAAATACTTTTCAAAATAGGCCGTTCGCTTTTCCAATTGCAAGCTTCAAGTACAGACAGACCCTCAACAACTGCCGTGGTCATTGTTCAAGCTCCCATTGTTTACGCCTTCTAGTTCAGAGTCCGAGCATATTTCGTTCCCTATTCTGAGTGAACTTTTGTCCTCATTCTCATTATGACGTCGACTAATTTATTCTTTGGACGCTGAATTTTTAAGCACTGGAGTCAATAATAATCTTCTGTCATTTGTTCTTCATTTCATTCGTTCATTTTTCACTATTCCAGAGATTTCGTATACGTCCCAAGTACGAGCGCCAGTTTTAAGGGCCAACAAACCTTTCACTATTATTTACTGTGAAATTTTTGAAGTTCACACTATCCAGTTCTGGAACACTGGCCTTCCACATACGTATCTGAAATTATCTTGGTACCAGGTTTAATGCAAACTTTAACTGACTCAATCAACTTTTCTTTTTTCCTGTCTGATACCGCGTGTATTAAATCTACATCTACGAAGTACCGTGCAAGCCACCACCACTAGGGTGTGTGGCACGGGGTGATTACCCACACCCAGGCATGCAGCACTCGTCCACACAGTTCAAATCAGAACCTCGCACGCTCCCCCTGGCCGCTATAGACGCAGACACCAAAAAACAGTCAGAAGAGAACAGTGCGCAAGACAAACTAGAAACTAGGAGAGTGCTACATGTAAATGAACATACTAACATGCATAACAATGTCATAGACACATATAATGGTTATTATTACTAATACTATTAATTTATGAATGCTACGAGATACTACTTCATGCAGACAACAAAATAATCCCGGATATATCAAGCTGTGTGAAGGGCTAGTAATGATGTTGTGTTATTAAGCACAAGTGAAGAATTCTCCTCTACCTATTGAGGGTGGGAGTTTCATATGATTGCTCTATCACAAATATTATGATCCCTTATTGTACGTGGAAAAAATGACATTTTAAATCTATGGTTGTATTTTCTTCATCTTATTCCTGTGATCGTTTCCACCGTAGTATATTGCCTCTAGCAAAATAGGTTGAAAATTGTCTCCTTCGAACTTGCGTTAAAGATTTAATCTGTATTTCTCCCTTCGATCAGTTAGAGATTCCCACCCTAATTCCTTCAACAGTTTATCAATTCAAGTTTATCGTAATAACTTTTTACAAATCTACATCTACATGCTCAAATATCCTTCGTCTCACGACAAATGCCGATACAAACCCATTTCCGAAGCAAAGGTTGTCCACGGTTGTATTTTCTCTTTGAAAATAAAGATTCGTCCATTACGACGGGCATTCCTTTGTTTGGATTCTTAAAAAGATCTGTAGCACACAATTCTCTTAAATAATTTTTCCAATACATTATGGCTTCATATACCAGAAACTGTTGGCGATGTTATAAATTACTTGTCATTTCAAAGGGAATTTAATTAAATAAACTGATAGCACAAGTAAAATATGTGATATATTTGAGACTAATATCAAATACAATAAACAACTCAACTATAACAATAAGTCACAAAGCGACGGATACTCGGTAAAGAAAAAAAAGAACTACGTATTGACAAAACGTAATGGACTGTAGAGATTAGATATTTCCAACAGAAACAAATGCGTTTCTTCGTGAAAATTCTGATTTGTACGTAAATGCTATGCTAAAACAATACGAATTTGCAGAAGAATGCAATGGTTGTGGGCTGCATATACCGACTAAAGTCCCTGAATATTTGCAAATTGGAGACTTTGATGATTCATCGGAAGATTCCAGAGGAAAGAGCGTCTTCGTTTACACCCGCGGACCGCAAGATATCGGCGAGAGGCTTTTGTTTTGAGCTGAACTCACCAGCAGCAGTCAACAACAGTAACCATGGCACTCAACGCGAAACTTATGCTTCGTAAAATTCGATGAACTCGTTGGATCCATGAGCGATTTGATGCACGTTCAGATCCATGGACGTCGAAACCAATTACTATTGCTTCTCCGTGATTTGATCAAAACATTCCTTTTTTACGAGAGATTTTATGCGATAACATTTTCCTCGGGGAAAAGCATCATTGTAAGTGCCTAAAATCCATTATGTTTCGTGAGACAGCCGTACGTGTTTAAATTGAAGTCATAGGTTTTACTGTGAGATGTATCCTTGGCATTTGAAACACCTAAAAACTCAATTATGATCTATGATGATGATAACGCTCTGATCTATGATGATGATACGCTTGTGCAAGGGTCTGACACTCGTATTAGTCCAATGGTTATAATACATTTCACCCAGAACACTCTAGCAGTCAGGCGCCAACTATCAGTGCAACAGGTATACTCTTTAATTGAATATCTGGCAGATTTAAGTAGGAAATAATAACTTATTTATTTCTCAGGGGAAACTTAATAAGGTAATTGTATAATCAATCCTGCATCCTGAAAAATTCTGGAACCAGATTGCAGCGATAATAATGCCGTCCAGCCCTTCTCTTGGCGTTTTTGCAGTGCACTATCTCGGCCATCTTCTTTGTTTACTTACAGTTGCGATGGCGATGTTTACAGTTGAGCCAGTGAGAGTTGTCCGATGACAGGCAGAAGGGTCTAGTTAGGGGTAGGGGGCAAGGTTGCCAGGTCAAAAAGGGAAACGCCCCCACCATAGGTAAACAAAAGGCTTCCGTGAGGAAAGGCGACGGGAGGTAAGGGTGAACGGAAGGAACGCGGTCACCATTACCTTTTTAAGCTATTCTTTCCTGCATCTCTGTCCTCTCTGAAAAAATTGTGAACAGGCAAAAATTTCGAATTGCAATCCAACGAACCGGTTATTAAAGCAAATATACAAATATGCTGCAAATTTAAATCCCAGAGGAGGAAGAAAAACATTAGGAAAATCATAGAAATGACTCTGGTTAACCAATTGCTGTTTCTTATTTGATATTTATTATTTCGAACAATTTTACTTCTAGCTATTCTATTTCTTTTTTCAAAACAACATAAGGGTAATTCCTTCCTTCTGGTTTATAAAATTTTCTTGGGATATTTTCCTTGACTCCTTGATTTATTAACTCTGGCGCAAGCAAAATACACATCACAATGATGGAAATACGCCGACGAATTCCGTTGGTGTGAACTCTCGCGCTGATCTGAAGTTTCTAAAAGGAGAGCGATATGGAGATCGCGCAGTTTTCTGACTTCTCCTGGGCCTTTTCCTACCGGGTGTCCTTAAAACAGCAGCTTGTGTTTTCTCATCATTGCGGTCACCATATTCTTCTTTCAGGATTCTCTCAACTGATTTAGAACTTATTCCGCAAGCCTCAGCAGCTCTTTACATCACCCTCGTCAATGGAATTATGGGACTGCCGCGGAGCTTTTCCTTCTCAAAGTATTCGTAGACACGATCAATTCACGAGTTTGTGAATGCAATGTCACACCGTGACCATGCTTCTTCCCACTCATCCTAACAGACGAAGCGAACAGAGAAAAATACTTCGATAAACGAAGAAACAGCAGCAGAACAGCATAAAACAGTCTCGGAAGCTTTCTATAAGCACTTTAGTAAAATACTCCCGTTGAAAGCGCCCTGAAGTTTTACTGAAAGCGTAGGAAAAGGCACCAGAAAGTTTCAAAACACCACTGCAGCTGAACGAACTCACGCAAGAGAACTAAAAGAGATGAATGAAAAGGGTTGTTTTGGTGGTGCATATGCATGTGACAACGTTGTATGACAAGGCGAGGGTGTGGGGTGCATTTGGGGGACAGCTATTGGCTGCGCGGCAGGGTTTTCCGCCCCTACCAACTTTCCCTTTCTCGCTGTCATCGGACAACTCTCGACGGCTCAACGTACGCTGATAAACGTCTTACAACAAAAGGAAGTATTACAGCATTTTTTCACAAAAAATAAAATATTTATGGTAAAAACATACAATCTTTATCTTTTTCACGCATACTTATTTTTCCATTTGAATTCCGTCAGACCCTTGTGCTTGTGTTTCATCTTTGCGTCATCAATGATAGCTTTGTAGAAACTGATAAATTCTTGAACATATTTCCTTCGAATCGACTATTGTTTGACTGAATCGTTACAGAGAGCGATGCAGATGTAGGATGACGTAACATGGTCTTGTTTGTAGCTCGTCGGATACCTTTGAGTATAGATACATATATATATATGGTTCCAATGCCTTTGTCTACGTGTCTCTTGGGCCCCTTTCTGTTTTCAGCCCACTGGCTTCCTTTTGACGAATTTTTCCACACTGTATTACGTAACAAACCTTTCGGTCCACTTCCGGTCACCCCTCCCCACCACACCCCCCTCCCCTTCCACCTCCTCGTCCTTCCCTCTCAACACGTGCTTCAGCATTCCTTTGTTTTCCCATCGCACCCAACTTCACCCCCTCCCTCGGAGCTTCGAGCTTCCTTGACAATTTTTTTCGAAGTGCGTCCCGGTAGAAAAAAATTGAAGTCCGTCAGTGTAATGCTGATCAATACCCGGTTCCATCAACAGTGATCAACGCTTGATTGTCGACAATTTGTTGATTTGTACAATGCGTACATTATGTAAACGAGAAGTAAGTGCAATCAGTTTCTTTCTCGTAAGTTGTCATTAAACTTAAAATAAATGAGCACCGTAGCTTATAATGGACATTATTATCAAAAAGTATTGATAGATACTATAATGTTTGAAAATTACTTTTATATTTGTTTTAATTTGGTGTAATTTTTGATTAAATGTTTTAATTTATTTTAGTGTGGAAATGTTTTATTGATTGTTGAAATGTTTTGGTTGTCAAGGGGTTGTTGACGAACAGTGGTGGGTTTGATTTGGGGAATGAAAGAGAATGGAAGCTGGAAGAGCTTTTCTGTAACTGTAATAGAAGCATTAACTAATAAAAAAAACTGAAAATAAGTATTTTCTTACGTGCAGGCACAGTTCGACGCTACAATACAAATGAATGGCGATTGGGAATCGTTGAAATGTTAATGAAACCGGGCCTACAAATTGTAAAGTCCGTGGAAAAGGAAGAGTGGATACGATCTTTCATTCTAGATCTCAATTTAACGTTTGATGTAGTTCTCAAAACGGTCCGCAAAGTTAAAACGAGTCATCTTGAAGCAAAAACAAAATGCCTCATTTCGTCGACGAAAGCAATCTGGATTCGCGGGAGGGTAGGGATTCGGGAAGACCATTTAATGTCATTCGCCCAAAGGAACCAAAAAACGAGTTGGCAATCGGTGGACTAACACTCGAGACATCGCTCTTTCCACGTGGAGTATGACGTAACGCCACCATCGACACCAAACCGGTCATTCTATCTCATTCTAACGAAACAAAACCGACTTCGACACCCATCATCTCATCTAAACAAAACAGACTGTCTTCCACCTCGTTACTGTCGCGTAATTTATGGGATATCGAATAGAAATGATTCATTCATGACTCACATTAACCGTAAAACATTAGAATACGTTTATCGCCTGGGATAAAAAATAATTTTCAGCGCTAATTTTTTTTCTTTTTGCCGTTCTTGAGGAGTACAGGGAATGTTTTGGACGGTCCGGTGCAGATCTCTGCTGCCCGACCCTCCAGACTCGTCGAAACTTCGAACCTCGCGAACATGTCTAAGGACCTCGAGGCAATACAAGAGTGGTGCGATGCGTGGCAGCTAGAATTAAACCTGAAAAAATGCGTTGTTGTGAATTTTTGGAAACGGAAAAACGCTCCTTGTAACAGCTATTGCATTAACAACATAAAACTAGACACCGTAGAATCGGTTAAGTACCTCGGAGTTAAACTGACTAATGATCTATCGTGGAGTAAACATATTCGAGAAATTACCGGTCAAGCTAATCGTAAATTGCGATTTGTTAAAAGAGTACTTGGCAAGTGCGACGATAAAGTTAGGGAAATCAGCTACTTCTCCCTCATTAGACCCCACTTAGAATATGCCGCCAGTATTTGGGATCCTTATGATGTAGGCTTGGAAACTGAGTTAGAACGCGTGCAGCGAATATCGGCAAGATATGTTAAAGGCCGTTATGATAATCTCGTTAGTGTTACTGACCTTTTGCAGCAACTGGGATGGGAAACGCTTTCAGACCGTCGATTAAAATTTAGACTAAATCTATTATGTAAGTTCCAAACCGGTCTATTCTCTGACGACGTTGATAATATTTTACGAAATCCGACATACTACAGTAGATCAGATCATGAGAGTAAAACTAGGGAACTAGACTGCAGAACGGATAGATTTAAGATGTCATTTTTCCCACGAACGATAAGGGACCATAATAGCTGCCATGAGACTTTTATCTAGGTTTGTCGTTAGGTAGTGTAGCTCTTAGTAGTGGTAGTACTCCTAATACTTGAATCCTTTACTGTTACCTAGTACATACTAACAGCACGCCTAGCATGTTTTCTACATGGGTCTTGAGTCCCTGTCCATCTGTGTAGTTGTAGAATGCATGTATATAGAGGTCACTCTCCATTTTGATGACATCTGTAGTGTAGTGTTGCATGCTTGTGTGGCTTCGCCTCATGACAAGCATTAGCGATTTATGGTAATGCATAATTAGTCGTAGTTACACTAACTTTAGGGTATAGTCTAATGCATGTTGGTGATTACTCACCCCCTGCCACACACCCCTGAGGTGGCTTGCAGGGTATTTTGTAGATGTAGATGTAGATGTCTTTAGAAATATGACGGACAGTCTGGGTCAGGAACGGTGATGATGTAGCGTTTGGTTAAACATATTCCGAAACATTAAATCCGTGACACGATTTAAACGAGTGTAGCCTCGTTGGAAAATCAATCATCACGTCCACAATACTGAAGATAGCCGAATTCAAAATTGATTGTACGTACCTATGTGCTTCCAATCAAACGATCAATTTGGAAATGGAAGTGGGAGAGGAACACGTGAAGTAATTCTCAGCATTCATCAAGGAAGTAGCGAGTAAAAGAGAGAGAGAGAAAACAAAGAAAGACAGCCTTCGTAGATCTATAAGATGGCTTTTGGATAAAATCCGATATGGGCACAAGTGTTCCAAATTTCGAAAGACGCGTGGATGAAACACAAGTACAGTGAGAGGGAGGTAATGTTGGTAATCCTGCACGAAGAGGAGGAAGTAGCGAGCGATTGGTTCGCTGTTTAAGAGAGAGCAGGAGTTGAAGGAAGCTAACGTCAGACAGGGAGTAAATTGTCTGCTTCTTCTGATGTTGTTGTCTGATGAATCTTGACTGTATGATTCCTTTTGATGTGCTTCCCGTAAGTTGTTGTTTTTTCCATAGAAATGGTTATTTTGTTTCTCCCACTCCATTCAGCTCAGTATCATTGTTGCAGGTCCTTGCTTTTTCTCTCCTAACGCTTTCTCTTCAAGGGATGGTACTTGCGGTGTCATCAGCGCCGCATGCCGTGAAATTGAAGTCCTGCGCGGGTAGTTATTTTCCGAGTTCATAATTAGATTACAGATCATTGGGCCGAGGATTGATCCCTGTGTTGCGCCCTTTGTTATTCCTTTTTCCTGTTTTGATTAGTTTAGGGATATCTTTGTGGCTCTGTTATTGAAGTACTCTTTCATTACTCCGATTTTGTTTGGTGGAAGTCCTAGCAATTTCATCTCGATGATGATGCAGCTGGACCACACCAAACTAAGTCGGAAGGCTGCTTCGAAATCAATAAATATGTGCTTAGGATATACTTGGGATTTTTTTTGGAGAGAGTACTTTTCCTACAGTAATTGAGCTGGCCTTGAGTGGAATCCGTATTGACTTTGGTGGTACAAGTTATCCCATTATCTATTTTCCTATTTTATTACTCGTTCAAAATCCTTCCCTAGTTTCGAGAGTAATGCTTTTCCAGCTGAAATGTCTTGGAAGGATCTTTTCTACTTTCATTATTGCGCAGAGTGGTCCGTTTTTACAGTCACTTGGAATGTATAATGGAGTCTCATAGTCCTGGGGTATTATTTTTTTTTCTTTTGGGGGGTTTACGGTTCTGATGCGACAAATACTGCTCCATTTATTCGTTCGTGGTCTTTTCTTTTTCTTGATTTGAGAAATTGCCAACTCGACATATGCTTCAGTAATCTCGCCATTGGGTGTCCTTATCATCCAATCATCTCTCGACTCTTCCATTCAGACCTCTCTCTTTCTGATCTTACGTCTCTCTGTATTGTCACTTGGTATTGTGCATAATTACACCTCAATTCTGCTCTTTCAATTTCGATGGCATCCATTGGGCGGATTGCTATCATCCGTGGTTTTCTGCGAGGGGAGGATTTAGGAATTGACTAATCTTGAGATATTATATACGAAGTCCAATGGGTTGGACTGTAGATTTTCATTTACAAATCTACTCCAAGACTTCTTCTTTACATTTAATTGTTTCTTGGTGATACAGTTCTAAATATTGAAAGTATATTTCTTTAAATGCACTGCCCTGTCTTCATGGTTTCTACTTTTTTGTAGGATTCTTATTTTTTCCTTGTATTCCATTTTAAGGTGATCAAGTTTTCCATTCCACCAGTTGACCCTTTTCTTATTTGTTTTTGTGAATTGGGATTGAGACGTTTGCTTAGTTCTTTAAGGATTTTTTTGAGGCCTTGATTAGATTATTTAAATTTTTATACAGTAGGCTTCCCATAATAATTTTCTCACAATGAGACAAAGTAGGCACTGTTCTTCATTTCTTCACTGAATTTCCTCCAGTTTGCAGTTCCAATTCCTTCTGATTTTGTTGGGGAGTTATCTTCTTTTTTTGTTGGATCTGGAACACGTTTATCGAGCGACGTTCGCTCTGGTGATCGCGTTTCATTTCTCTTCCCAGCAAGTAATACTTCCCAGCATGTAAACTACAATTGCACAATGTTGCATCGTTACTTCATTCCCCTATGAAGCAGATGAGAGTTGGATTTCACCGGGTTCGTCGTTGACCGCTTCTTTCATGAGAAATTATTCCAGTTCTTTCCCTCCGATGTGAGCTTCACCATTAGTTCATTTTTACTATTGGACGTCTCCAGCGGCAACTTGCGGTCATTTTGAATGCTGCGAAGAAATCTCCGCGTAATATAAGGCATGGGAATAATAAAATTAGCGTATTTTATAGCATATATCTCGCGGCTCAAAAGGTGCTACCTCGCCAATCTTAATCTGCCAAACGTAAGATCTCGCGCAGATATCTCTGTAAGTAAATAAAAACTGACATAGTAAAGCAATTAATTGTTTGTGACAAATAAAAAGTAAGAAATTATTTTTTTTCGTTTTTTTGACTGTTACTAAAAAAGTATAGTTTAATCGCAGAAATCCAAAAGAAACCAAAAGTAATTAATTACTGAAATCCACGGCTTCAGGCTGTACTTTGTAGAAACGTTTATTATTCAATTATAATAAAGTTTTGTACTTTTCTACACTTTTTATTATTAAAAAAAAACACTACGGGTTTCACCAATTTTATGAAATCGTCAGGTGTAGATTAATAAATGACTGTTCAATTTTTTTTTAATTTTAAGTCCATGCTGATCGAAAAACTCAAAAGTAAATATTAAAAAGGGAACGCATTTCCCCACAACGGGTGTCCATGGATACCTAACATTCCGAGCGATGTCGTCATAAGCATGTTATTTGAAACTGGATTCCTATGGCAGTGGCGGATATTGGCGGCATCGGGTATTGACATCTGCCCGACAGGCGACACGTTCTTATATATTTTGACGTGTGGTGGCGGCAGCAGCAATCTCTCTCTCTTTTTAATGTCTCACGCCCCCACGTGTGCGTATTGTGAAAGTGACCTGAATCTTAACTGCGTCGACTGCGTCCTCATTTGTCCTCACCCCGAAACACGTATTAACTTGAAAGACAACGGAAAACTTCGGACGCGGTAGACGTCGTATAAATTACCCGTCCTCCCCCACGGCTGGTTCATCCATTCATATATAATGAGCAGAAAAAGAAACAGTTTCAATAACAAATACAACGATGCTTCTACAATTACAACGTTGGTTTCCTGAGTAAATTGTTACATCACGAGTTCTTTCGATTGTTGTTCCGATGACCAATGGCCAACCCTTTTGCCTCTCAATGCCAGCAACGTGCTGGGTCAATAGGACTTATCCTTTAGGACTGGGATTATCTCCAACTAAAAAACCCACATCCTGGAGAGAAATCCTAAAACCCATTGTCGCAGGATTCTGTGCAAGACCTTTCAAGCCTCTAGGATGCCGATGTTGGGGTCATTCAATTATCACGTAAGACGTTTTTGGGGTTCAGAGGGGTAGGGGGGTTGAGTTTACATTGCGTTGTCTTTCGTAAGGGATGTGAGGAGGTCCCAAGACAATCTTAAGTTAAAATCTTAGTCCAAGCTCTTGCACAGGTTAACTCAGGGGATCTCTCATTAATCAATTATGTTTTCATTAATTAAACCGTTTCTTCAGATTCGCAACGCATTTATTCTTCCCTTTCTCTACGGAAGATCGCATTTGTTTAAAAAAACAAAACAATCGCATAGGCTCGGGCTCTTTGAGTGCGAGCTCAACGCAACTACGCCATCGCATATTTCCATTTGAGTCTCGTGGCCTTGGATGTTATCCACGATTATTTCCCATCCAATACACTCTCGCGTGCCTATATCTCCCCTTCCTTCCCGAAGGGCAACTTGCCCCCGCCCCCCGTCCATCCACCGCCCTCGGCTTCTCGGATCCCACAAAACTGCGCCGCTCACCTTTCAACTGTCTGTCTCTTCGCATTCCCGAGCTGATCTCACGGCTCTTTTGCTCTCTAACAAGTTCGTCCCCCTGCGCTCTCTCTCTTCTCCGCTATGCCTCATTTTGCCTCACCTCCGCTATGCCTCACCTCTCAGGGGTGTGTGGCAGGGGGTGAGTATAGTCACCAACATGCATTACACTGCAAAGTTAGTGTAAATACGACTAATTATGCATTAGCATAAATCGCTAATGCTTGTCACGAGGCGAACCCTCACAAGCATACACTACTACACTACAGATATGTTACCAAAGTTAAAGAGACCGTTAATATATATGTATGTATGTGGTGTAGTGCATGCTTGTGAGGCTTCGCCTCGTGACAAGCATTAGCGATTTATGCAAATGCATAATTAGTCGTAGTTACACTAACTTTAATAGGGTATAGTGTAATGCATGTCGGTGACTACTCACCCCCTGCCACACACCATTGAGGGGGCTTGCAGGGTATTCTGTAGATGTAGATGTAAATGAAGAAGTACCAATTTCATTGCTGAAAAATTTCCATCCGTGAAATCGGTTCCGAATGGTATACGTGCCGAAGTACAAACAAGGCTCCGAGGTGCCAGCCGCCGATGCCAGCCGTCCAGCATTCCCTATACCAACGCCGCCGGTCTAATTGTGCTGCTCTTAAAACCGTCTCTTATGGCCTCATTTGTTTTCTTTTTATCTTGGTGCCGAAGAGGAGAAGCAAAATGCACACACAGACACGCGCAGCGAGGATACCTTCTCAAATATATATATAATGCCTTAAAATGGCCCACACCGCCATAGCATACCACTATGATGGTACTCGCAGCTCTCTCCTCTGAGCTATTAGGTGCACAAATGCACAACTACCGGCACAACTGCATCGATGCGCTTTTGTTGTAATTACAACTAGTGATTATTCTCTTTTATTGACATTTGTAAAAAAAATCGGTATAAACCTGTGATGGAGGTAGGAGATGTTGTCGTCGTCCATATATTGAGAATAAAAAAGGAATTAAATCTGGGGAATAAATGTAGCTTTTGAAAATCAAGAGTAAAATGTTATGCTTTTAGCAATTTCATGGTCGTTCTATTTCTGAAAGGATACCCATGACATGAATGACTCGCGGTCTTTTTTTTAATGATTGAATTCAACATACATGTTAAATTAACAAAAATTACAAAATAATGCGAAATCAGCATATCATTTGTTGAAAATCATTATACAGCTTTTTCCTTCTGTGACTTATTTTTTTAAAAATGAACGGAAAAATTTCTGTTAAGAGGGAGAAGGAGGGGATCCCACCTCGTGACTACCTGACGTCACTGAAGAAATAGCCAATCCAGCGTATTGTAGGCCACATTTTGGAGACAATCTTCGCATGATTTGTGAGCTTCTATTGAATCCTCTTAAATGCTTTGCTGTAACTTTCGTCGTTCAATTTACACACGCATTACCAGAGCTTTAAGTCTGATAGGACAATAAATTAATCTAATTAAAGGTCTGTTTTTCAATTACGTCATTTCACATGGAGGAAGAATATTGGAGGAGAATCAAACACATCATCATCGTCAGGCAGTGCCTGATGTCAATCCACTTCGAAACCCGGGACGAGTTTTAATAAAATTCAGTGGTATTATTAAAAGCTGCCTTTTTATTCCCCTAATGATGGAATACCACCAAGAGAACCAATTGCAAAAGTGATTCCTCATATCACACTGTCGTATCAAGACGTGAAAACACAGTTTGGTCTCCGTCTTTTTGTTTCCCTCTCTTGTCCTCGAATTTTAAGTGGTGTCTGTTTAGTTAAGGAAGGTTCCACCGTAAAATGACTAAAAAATGTCATTTTATTCATATTCTGTCTACTTGTAGAAAAAGTTGTCCTCTATCTGATATGATCAACAAAATAAAACCTTTCCTCGCTATTTTATTCTATAATTGAACTTGAAATAACATGGGGTTCAATGGGGGAATGAGAGAAACACGGGGAAAATAGTATTTTTCCATGAAATATGAATGCCATTTGCGTGGAAAACTGTCTCTAAGAAGGAAATAATCCAGAGAAATTGAATTGAAATAAAATCTAGGCATCTTACCACCTTATTTTTCTAGTTATTGAAGAATTAATGCCGTAATTGAAGTCAAAATGCGGTAATTCGTAGGAAATGGCGCTGCAGTCGGCTCCTATGGCTGGAAAAAAGTTCTTATTTAAAATACATTCGTGGAATAATAATCTGCATTTTTTATACTTTACTTTTGGGTTTCTATTTGGGTAACGCATGTCATCAGCGAAAGCAGGATTTTTTGGACAAAATATCAAAAATGTGGAATTTAGTATTTGTTTTTTTCTTGACTCACACAGTCGCGGCGGAACCTCCATAACGAACGCCTCCACATATGAGTTCGTTGCAAACTATCTTTCTTTGACTTGAAACCAGAAATTCTGGAAATGTTCATGTTCAGAGAGAGAGGAAAGGGGCGTGACGGAGTTGGAGGAATAATAATAATCACATGCCCTGCGATTGTGATATATGCCCATGTATGGGTTTTTTGACGAGAAGATTTTCAAGAAAGTTAAGAAAAAAACAGGAGCAACTAAACCTTCCGATACTTTCATTCAAATGAAGTTTAAAAATATCCCCGGGGGAGGGCGACCACTGCTGTGACAGGGGTTTTTTGAAGGACACATTACAGCGGCTGACGGCGAGTAGAGCCGTCCCGAGGGTCGAACCAGGACACCCTAGGGGAGGGGATTCCACCATCTGCTAAACTTTTAATATTTTCGAAGACAAATCAAAACGGGTGTTTTTTTTGTTGGAATGTTGGTCATGTTTGAGCCTCGGTATCTAAGTAACGGGTGTGACCTTAGAAGAACTGACTGATGACTTGGAAATTTTCTACGCATACTTATTTGTTTACTGAGTTGGTTAGTATGTACATGCAAAAAACGCATTCATAATGCAAGAGCATCAAGGCGATATTATTTTATAATTCACACTAAGGACGAGCAATAATTTAATTCTAAGATATTGGATCATTTTCTCGTCTATGTACCTCGCAATGTTCAAGGTTGTTCTATTTAAATGATAAGTGATCATATATTGGAATACATAACAGCTACTCGTGACATTGGAGTACTTATGAAACTCTTCCTCGACGATCTAGAATCAACTTTCGTGCTATTAAATGTACTCTCGTCTTGAGCGCGTGTCACTAAAAGCAAATGTAGGTATATAACGATTTTGACCTGTTTCGTGTTTAACTTTCGGCCACAGAAAATGATAAAGATGTTAAGTATTACGGCGTATTCTGCTATTACATTACCTAGATGCCAAAAAAAGGCAGCGTCTTCCATTGAGAACCGATATCTTAATACGAAATCTTATTTCTTATCGAAAACAACCACTTGATTTTTCAATACATCTCTATCCATGCCATAATTTCAAAGATAAGCGGTCTGAGTTTTACGGTATTCGCAACTATCTTTTTTTCCAAGGTCTTCGATACCTATGTCTGTAGTGATCTATCCCTATTATAGGGTCCAGTCAAAATCTCTATCGTAGGTTATTGTCGTGATACTATTCGCAAATCATTCATTCGGCGAGTTTAAACGGTCTCCCGCCTTTCCGAATGGAGTCCACAAACTTTCAGAGCTGCAAAATAACCTCCTCCGATGAAGTTAGCCTCTTAAAGAAGAATTTACAAGAGTATCGTAAACATAATAAGGGTTTTAGGGTACCTTCCATTCGCTCTAATACAGTAGCACAACAGCTCACTTGCTTTCCATTCGTGCTACAGACCCTGCGCACTAGGCACTGCGCACTTCAAAACATATCGGAAGCAAAGTCGATGTGCGCGTGGATGTGCGCTAAACAACAACAGAACGTCGATAATGGCATCCGTGATTGTTGTCAAGCTTGTTGATTTTCAGTGAAAGCGTCAAACATGCATATTGTAAAGTTTGTGATTACTCAGTGATAAAAAGCTAACGTATTTAAATACTTATTTTGAACGAAGTCAACATTTCTCAACTACATATATGCAACCGTGACTGCTGTTCAGCCACAGAATGCTATCTATCGGTAGGTTAAAACAACATTTCGCCATAGCGCACATTCAACTACGTTCGTGTGTTTCGCATAAGCTCGCTTCATGTGTTTTCCGATGTGCGCAGTACTTCCAGCACCTTGAATGTAAAGTCCCCCCTTAGTTAATAACGGCTGATTGAGTCATGATTAACTAGTTATAGTTGTAATTCACCTAAGGTGCCCGCTGAACGATGATGAATACATAGCAAACACGTCGATTTAATGTACACGAAATATTTATTTAAAAATCAATTTCTTAAAATCTTGAACAAATGAGAATTATTTATTGTATACATGGAATTGTATGCATGAAATGATGCAAAAGATATCTGACAAAAATTTCTTGACGCCTTGATTGGAAAACTACCGAGACCTCTCCCACACAACACTTCTACATCTGCATCTACGAAGTACCGTGCAAGCCACCACCACTAGGGTGTGTGGCACGGGGTGATTATCCACACCCAGGCATGCAGCACTCGTCCACACAGTTCAAATCGGGACCTCTGCACGCTCCCCCTGGCCACTATCGGCGCAGACACCAAAAGCAGTCAGAAGAGAACAGTGCGCAAGACAAACTAGAAACTGGGAGAGTGCTACGTAAATAATCATACTAACATGCAGAACAATGCCATAGACACATCTAGTGACTAATGTTACTCATACTGCTAATTTATGAATGCTACGAGATATTAATTCATGCAGAGAACAAAATAATGCCGAATGACATATCAAGCGGTGTGAAGTGTTAGTAATGATGCTATGTTATTAAACACAAGTGAAAATTCTACTCTACCTATTGAGGGTGGGAGTTTCATATGAATGATCTAACCCTATTATTATAATCTATTATGATCCCTTATTGTACGTGGGAAAAATTACATTTTAAATCCATCGGTTCAGCAATCAGTTTCCGAACACGCCGCAGTTTCGTCCTCTCGCGCCACCCGCGGAGGATGATGGCAATATAAATGAATGCACGACAATCGCCACGCGCACGAACGCGCCTCCGCACTCGGACGGAATGTGAGCACGTGCGCCGAGGATCCTTCATGCGCTCTCACATCCTCCTTCCCTTCCTATTCCTTTCATTCATTCATTCGTACGAGAGGCTCGCCGTGACGGTCGGAAAAGCGACCTCCGTCTAACGCAATGCGCGCACTCTCGTGGTGCGGCGCGTCTCCCTCTTGGTGCACAGTGACTCTCTCTATTCGTGTGGTGTGTGCACGGTCGCCGGGAGGGGGCACCGAGGCCGCCACCCTTGTTGCCAAAGGTGTCGCACTTACGTAAAAGGGTCCTAAAGGAAGGTAAACACCCACTGCACTGCACCCTCCCAATTGGCAGGGAGGGCAGGGAGTTTATTGTGTTTCATAATCAACAGATGGTCTTTCTATCGCGGATAGATCTGATTCCCGTCGCCGTGCTCTCACGGACTGAATTAGTTATTGAGCAGCGCACAAATAACTTGTGAGCCTTCGCCTCCTGACATTAGCATCAGCGATTTATGCCAATGTATCAACAGTCGTAGTTACACTAACTTCGATAGGGTATTATAGTGCAATGCATGTTGGTGACTACTACTCACCCCCTGCCACACACCCCTGAGAGGTGGCTTGCAAGGTATTTTGTAGATGCAGAGATGTATATGAATAATACACGGAGGGGTCTAAAATCACGTGAACGATGTGAATGTTGGATTCAATCCTTTAAGGCGTAACCCTGTGGAAGTCCGTTTATGAATAATGACAATAAAATCTGTTCCAATCCACATTTCACAGTAGGTACACCTTGACGTATGTCTAAATGATAAAGAAAACCCATTATACGCGCCCGTGATGTCCCCAGACAAGTAATGAATCCCACAAGGATAAAATAAAAAGAATGGAGGCTGGCCTTAAACGGGACACAAAATAATAAACTGAAGAAATACTGATAATAGGTGAAACAGAAAATTAATAATAAAGAAGGGATGGAAATGCCGGGCGTAAGCTTCGCGTACCTTGTATCGCCGACGTCTCCGGAGGTCTTCAATTCTCATTCACACTCGCACACCAATCACACACACACACGTCATGCCTGCAGGCCACTTATACTGTTGTCCTGTCTGAACTCCACACACTGGTTCTGTCTTTCTCCCAATCAGAAGTCCCGTCTGTCTCTCTCCGGCCAGCGCCCTCAGTGGGCAAAATCATCATTACAAGACAAACAAAAAGGTACACGAAACTCGCCATGGCCAGAGGGAGGGAAATTTAAAGAAACAAAAAAGGTGGCCAGTCCTCGTGCGAACACCCTCAATACCTTTTAGTCTCGAAGTTGCCATGGAGAAAACAAAAGAGATTTTGTTGTTGTGGATTTGGATTGTTGAATAAAAAAGGAGAGAGAAGTTCTCGATCTATT
This sequence comes from Pyrrhosoma nymphula, assembly GCA_963573305.1. Taxonomy (NCBI): domain Eukaryota; kingdom Metazoa; phylum Arthropoda; class Insecta; order Odonata; family Coenagrionidae; genus Pyrrhosoma; species Pyrrhosoma nymphula. The sequence continues at coordinate 1,708,896 of OY754330.1, forward strand.
TTATGTTCAGCTTAAAAAGAAAATAAAGTTAAGAAATACAATAAATTGTAAGTAGTGGTCTGAAAATTAATTCAACCGCTGCTATACGACAACCTTTGTAGATTGAAAAATAGTTGCTATTGTCATTATTCGATGTGATTGTTGTTTACATTTTGGTCAATAGTGTCAATAGTGTTGACGGCTGACTCGGCACAACACTGCTACTCGCAACCTTACCGGTAATAAGTGAATTTTAGTTAGTTTCCTAGTTACATTTCATGAATTTCTCATGGGTGGATATTTTATGAATTGATACTGGGCCATTCAAGCATTACGTATTGCGATTTTAGCCACTTTTTTATTCTCCCCCCCCCCCCCCATGTAAGACAACGTAAGGTGTCATGAGCCCCTCCCCCCCCCCCACCCCCACCCCCTCCAAATCTTACGTAAGTTGTCTTGCATTTTTGGAACCATGAACATAAATGAATAATGCATGAGCGATACCATATCCAGAGTGCGTAAAAACTCCCGTTGTTTTAATTTCTTGTCATAATCAAAGGCCTTTTAAGAGAAACACAGATATATATATATATATATATATATATATATATGAATTTTCCGATGCCGGATACCGGATCTTTGGCGGTTTTCGAGATTCCGCGATTTAAAATAGATAGTGGATCGCGGAAAAGGTGATTTTTTTAAAATCTTCAAACTAATGAACTGAAAGAAGAATTGATTGTACGTTTTTATATAGTTAAATATGAATGCAACAATCTTTTGAAAGTTTTTCTTAGCATGTTTACATCCTTTCATTCTTACTTGCATGGAAAAAATATTAGCCTGTCGTACAATGTCTGTTCTAAAAGTTACAGTACTGATTTCTCATGAATTTATTTTTAAAAAACATTACGACTTATTAACCCCAATACCCCCCATCAAATTACACCCATGCCTAGCCACCAGTTATCTACTCTTCCGCTTCTGGAATTACGAGAATTACGGCACCTAATGCAACAAAGTAAGATTTTTCGTCAAACGATAATTTTGAAAATGGTGATAATAATGTGACATCAGAATTAGGTGACTAAAATCGTACGTGAGATTATTTCTGACTCCCTCAACTCCCTTCGTAATACAACGTAAGAAAAGCTCTACCCCCAAAAAAACACCACGTAATACTTGAATATGGCTCCTACTGCCTATTTCACAAGGGGATTAAAAATTAGTATAAAAACTGTTGTGGAACATGGGTATAGCCAAACTACGGCGAACCCTATTGGTGAGATTGGGGGTCAAGTACTTCAATTGTTCATACACGTGAACCACTGAGTTTAACTCCTAAAAAAAACTGGAAAACAATTATTGTCATTCGCCCACGGCATGCAGGCCAAAAAAATAACACTCTGGCCAATTGGGGGGTATTGTTGTTCAGTTCCCTGTACGCCCCTGACAGGGTATAATACTAAAACTTGTAGAGTTATTTGTTTAATGAAAAAATTTTTGTTGTTGATTAATGTCAAGTACATACTATACTACTTTCATGCTCAGTTGAAGTTGTTCATATAATTGATGAACAAAATTCACTAGTTCATAATTAACTTTGTGGTATTCCATTATGTTTGTCGATGAATATCTGTTACTAATAGCACTTTTATTTAAATTAAGCGACCCGGGTTTCAGCGAATAATCACCATCATCAGACATTAATTGAGATCTGGTTATCCTATTGTTTCCGTAGTGTAACAATAGGATAAACAGATCTCAATTAATGCCTGACGATGGTGATTATATTCACTGAAACCCGGGTCGCTTCATTTAAATAAAAGTGCTATTAGTAACAGATATTCATCGACAAACAATTGATTGTCAAAAAAACCCAGTCTTAACTGAAATTTATAAAAATTGACTGATGAATAATTCGTTTATTCAACCAACTCGTAAACGAAATTATGACGTGCTCCTTTCATTTCTCTGGGATGGAAGCAAACTTTGACGTCGTAACGTTGAAAGTTGACTTCTCTTGAATTCGAAAGACTCCTTGCGGTAATTTCAGGTTTGTTGACGAGTGACGGAGGTTTAGAGGTTTAAGGGCTTCTGAGAATAATAAATGTCTTCCCTCTTCGATGGTACATACACACATGGATTTCCGCATTCGTAAGGAGCGACGAGAAGACAAGACTGACGCCGATATGAATACCTACTACTAGCCACACAATGTTTATTACGGGTATCTACGAACGATAGTTGTCGTGTGACATTTCATTTGATGTTGTGCCTTATTTGTACCGTAACCATTGACAATTGCTCCTCGGGACGAGGTCGGGGAAGTGAGAAATGTGGCAACGCTGCGATCTCGTATCGCCCGATACCAAACGATTGAAAAGTTCCGTAATTTATTTGTACATTGTTGCGAACTTTCATCCAACATTAAACTGAGTGAATAATAAACAAAGTGAACACAATTACAAATATAATATACAAGATTCGACGAAGTGGCGTGACTTTCTATCAGGAGATGGCGCATCACACTACCTTCAATCACGCCGTTGTTTATGCATTAAAGTTTCGTGCATTTACATTTCATGCAGTTTTACGAGTGAATTACAACCTTTGTTCATTCAATTATTTTTCCAGATAATATTAATGACAGGAGAACATTGCATTTTTCAATTAGCTGACATAATGGTCCGACCTTGTTTCGTTTTTTATTGCTTTTTACATCAAATATGAATTTCATTCGGATTTTACTCTGGCGCTGATTTATTTTTTGTTGTCAACGGTGCAAATTGAATCGTAGATTGTCGTGCTGATTGAAATTCGAATAATGCTTTTTATAAAAAAAACTATATTCTCCGGCACGCTGACTAGTCATCATTATTTTAATAATTTACAACGCTTCCAACGCAGACTTAAAAAGTATGAATCAAGAGTTCACATTTCTTGTTTTTTTCAATCGCTTTATTAGGAGAAAGCTTGCTTCCCAGGGGCCGTAACTACCGTTTGTTGTTGTTTGTAACACACGGATGTTTTTTTAATATTTTTTAATTGTGTGTAAACACGGCTTACTCTAATTCCCGCTAAACAGCCAGCTTAGTAATAACAAAAATAAAAATGCAAGAGCCCGCGCACTGGACGATCAGCTGATAGTACAGCTGATAATAGCTCAATCGTCTGCATTTCTCTCCATCTAAGGTCTCCATCTTGTACTAATAAAGGGACCTCGCCATCAGGTTTTGTCCCGGGACCCCAAAGTTTATAAGTTGCGGCCCTTTATGTTTTGCTTCCATATTCGACAAAGAGTTTTTCGTCTCATCTTTGACCGATTTCTGTTCTTCCGCAGTATATTAATGCGACAAGGAGCATGTTTTCTTTTTGTTTTTCTACTAAATGATCGTACGGAGAGATGGATTTGATTGGAAGTCTGAATTTAGAAAAGTGTTATTTTTTTTAAAGTCATCCGCCATCCTTCACTACTTATCGATCGATATTTTTCAAAACTTGAAGAAAGCCATTAAATAATTTCTCGCTTTGTACATACATACCACACTTTTTTTATTTTCACCGACATTGGTTTCGACATATAATGCAATTTTCGAGGTGTGTACAATAATAAACAATTCCATTTTCAAATAAAAAAGTGTGAAAAGTACAATGCGAGAAAGTATTTCTTGTGTCGCGATTCCATAAAAAGAGTTAAGCCTAAAAAGTGTATTTCTTGTATTTGAAGAAAGCCTTGTTTGTATTTGAGGGCACGAGGGGGGGGGGAGGGCGGGTATGTATGCAGTACGTACACCATTTACTATTTGGGGGAGTATGGGAGGGGGGGGGTGGAAAGGGGATAATCGGTGGAAAAGGGCTGATAGCTGAAGCCCCCCTCTTTGTTAAGCTCCCCTACAGAGGATCCTTTAGGTCCCCTACACTGGCCAGCGCCACTGCTCGGTGGAAAGGCAGAGAGATTAACATCGAAATGCGCAAGGATCGAATAGCCGATCAGTCTTTAAAAAAAACTTATTTCTTTGAAATCAATTCGTAGAATATTGGCATACGCCTGTCCGTATTCATGACCTTCAATTCGATCAACAGTGATCGCCATTATTATCACTTCGAACAACACAACAACAGCGCAATTGCTTTCCATTCGTGATTCAGACCTTGCTCACTAAGTAGCACACTTCGAAACAGACGAGGAGTAAAATTGATGTGCGCTAAACAACAAAAGAACGTCGACAATGTCATACGTGACTGTTGTCGAGTTTGTTGATTTTCAGCAAAAGCGGTTAACATGCATAGGTCAAAATCAAAAGTTTTTAAATACCTACTAATTTTGAACGAAATAAACAAATTTACCCAACACACTCGGCCGTGACTGTTTTTTCAACAATACAGAATGCTACCTTTCGTCAGTTTACAAAAAGTTTCACCAGCGTACGATCGTTCCATTCAAATTTCGTTCGTGTGTTTCGATGATGAGTTCCGATGTGCGCTAACTTCAACGCCTTGAATGGGAAGTCTGTTTAACTTTCTCCGATTGCGGAAGTGGTTTTATAGTTTCTTTTGAACTTGAAAGCAGTTTTGGTTACCTGAGGCACGACAGTGCTTAGTTGACGAAAGAAGGAAGGATATGATATGTGTACATACATCCGCTAGGGATATCTTGAGATCGTCTCGATAGTTGTTGATTTAATAATGTTCCTTTTTATGGATCTTCTGGAGATAATGAAAGAACACAATTTTAAAGGAGGAACACACACTTAATAATCTTCTCTTAATTAACTTCCTTCACGAAACCATATTGTATCAATCAACAAACTGTTATTTTTAGACGTTGTCCTAACAACCATTTCAAAATCATGTTTCCAATCAACACAAAATTTACTGCTAATTTCACAACAGTATCAAACTGCAAATTCGAGGTATCACTGCTTCGGATAAAACCTTCCTACATGTCTGCAGCGAGCGGGATTATGATATCAATGTTCCGTCATCGTGGAAGCTCAATATATGTTTTAGTCAAACGTTATATAAACTACATTTCTCGTGTCAAGAAATATCGTCGTTAGACGTCATGAAACAGTGTCTTCAAGCTCGTAATCAGTTAAATTCGAAACACCCCAAGGTACATACATCGATCCGCCTCGCGTTTATCGCGGAGTATCTCTAAAAGGGCGCAATATCGATTAATGATCGGAAGTGTTTCGTGTCTCGCCCCGGTGTCGGCAGGCACTGTGGCGACACCCCACTCTGCGGCGGAGGGGAGAGGAAGGAACGGGAGGAGGGAGGGGGAAACGAAAAGCACGAACCACCAACATCATCCGGTGTTCGAAATTGGGAGAATTCCATCGATTACAAATCCCACACGGACTTCATGACTCGGAAATCTCATTGTTCTTCATTACGAAATTGATATCCATTCCGTAGGTGAGTCATTTAAAAAAAACATTGAACTACCAAAAATTCAAAATTATACTAAACTATTAAATGCGTTTTTGAAATAATCTTGACAGTCCACTATCTTTTTTAACAACGTACTCCTTCTGTTTCTTCAACGCGTATCTGTTGCCGTGTAACTGATGTATATTGTTGTTCTGTTATGTATTAATATGTGTTTAAAATATATTCAATCTTCCTCTGTGCTATCGGTTTCTTTAACTATTGGTATATCCCTCTTGTAAAGACTGAATTTACAACAAAATGCCCGAGAAAAATACGTCACTCGAATGGATACAATTCCATCGGGAAGGCAAGATGTGCTGAGACATCCATGAAAATATTGCTTCATCCGGAGTTCGAACCAGGGCCCTCGGAGTCAAAAGTCACAGCTCCTAGCTAGTACCACACAGACCCGATTCCCACGCTTTGGCAAGCCAAAGATTATTCCTCAACTCTCGGTCAGATTCCGAATCGAAGGACAGGTTGTGAATTCCAATCCAAAAGAACGACTTGTTGTCAGTCACTGTAGACACACGTTGGCATGGATATATACGAATGCTCTCCACATCAAAGACGTGCTGACTGAATCGTGGAGACATTTCAGCCCTCATTGGGCCACTCAGTTTAACTGCTTTCGAACCAAGGAATGTTGCTGTGGCTGTGCCTGTCCGGAAATTTTGTCGAAAAATCACGGAAGTGGAGGACAATAAAAACGAAGGCGAAGAAATAAGTCGTAAAAAATCATAAGGTGCTACGTGTGTCCTCGCTGACATCTCGGAGGAATCTTCGAGGGCATTCATTCTTTAAGGAACCGTATTCAGGATGACCGTGGGAATAGGGGTGGGGGTGGGGAGGAGGGGGTGGAGAAAGAATTGAAGAAAGAAGGAAAAGTCAAAGACACACATTTCGGTGGACATCCTGCTCTGTGCCCATGAATACAAACCACACCGCCTAGATGGCGCTAGAGACTGCCAAGGTCAATGAAGTGATTAAGATGGGACTACACGGCACCAAGTACCAAATGCCCATGGGCGTAGCTAGGGGGGTCCCAGGGGGGGCCCGGCCCCCCCAGAAAGCTCGTGGCCCCCCCCAGAAAAATTTGACAAATCGAAATTGTGGCGGCCACGCTTCACACAGCGCTGGCAACCGTGCGCCTGCTGACGAGCCACAGCACGGTGGTGCGGTCCTTTTGGTCCCGTTCACACATTTCCGGGGAAAAAACACCCCCTCTTGCAGTGGGGGGGACCCCCCGGAGGGTGGGAGGTCCACCCCCCCAGCCAAATTCCCTGGCTTCGCCCATGCGAAATGCCACAGCTACGAAAGTCGCAATCGACCTTATGGAATTGATCAGTTGCGTAACAATTACACCGAAAGGAGAGGTATAAGCGGGATTAGAGCGGGATTATTCTTCGGTACCGTGTTTATTTATTCAAAATGATTTTCAAGAAAAAGTGCAAAACTTTACGTGACATTGCTGCACTAATTTCGCGTGATGGCCATGTTGGGAGGATCACTTCTAACAAACATGTGTGAGTCGAGACGCCATCTTGACGACTCTTCCCTGATATTTAGCATCAGACGAAAAGACAGGCAGGGAGCAATGAGCGGCACTCGTATGTATAGGTGTAGTGAAACTTGGCGGCACTCGCTTGCGAAAAGCACGACGTTCGGGAATAGTAAGGCATGCAAGAGAGGTGGGATAAAGAGGCCTATGGTTCATCATAGAGGTCCTAACAAGAGCCCTTGTGGTACCTCTGCCTGATCATCGCTCACCTTCACTGACATCGTAAACTCCGCTTTCGAATGCCACCAAGTTTGGCTACGCCTATACAAATTGTAGTATGCATTCATTCATTCATGGCATTCCATTCAACGCGTTGACGTTCGTTTTGGGCGAAGACGGCGGAAGGACATTACCATTCCACACCCACAATTAACTCATGTTTCATCACCACCGCCTCCACCAATCAGCATTCCGTGACTGATTTTGTGGTGATTGGAGGAATATTCACGAGGAACAAGGCATTCTTTAAGATAAGCGGCGCCGCCCAGATGGAAAACGGAAGATGAAGTTTCGTCCTTGAACGCATTCCCCTTTTCTTCCGTTATCCTTTCCTCATGTATCAATTTGAGACCCCTTTGACGAATCGAACGGGTTACTACGCTTTGACGCATCCGAGCTAATATTCATGGGCTTCCTTTGTTTTTACATGAACACGTGTCGATGACGGGTTACCTATCCTCGAGGTCTCCATAACTAATTTTATACCATGGTAGTATTATCTCTCCTACCCTATCGGCGTTCCAAACTACACACGTCCTACCATGGTATAACTCACTCTTGTCCGGGACATTGAAATAAACAAAATTCCACGCATTCCAGTTCAAAAGAAAATCGACGAATTATACTTAGGTAGTTTGAGAGCGAAAAATCACTTCACCTAAAATTTGATGAATTTGGCCTCATTTTAAAGAAAACATTCTCATCTTTCCAATGATGACATTAACCCTTTTCTGAACTACTTTTCGAGCAATTTGCCTGTAAATATTAACTGTTTTACATTTAGGATAGATTATGGCTGAGCGCTCCAGAGGGAGAATATTGAAGGAAATAGGAATTTATAACACCTAGATTTCGTCAAAAAAACTAACGGTGTGTAGATTGCATGTTTTCTCAACTATTTATAAAAGTAATCTATTAATCACCACAGTAATGTTTACAGAATCGCAAATAAACCTGCCGGTTTGAAGGGTTATCAGCCGTACGGCGGCCAAAAATGAGTCAATTTAGAGACCAATGTAGCTTTATTTATTTAACTACTGCGAATTTTGGTCATATATAACTATATCTTTGCGCCATTAATATTACAATATTTATTTCATACTTCTTACAGTCGCTGAAATAAAAAAATAAAATTTGAATATGGTCTCCATTATGACTATGAGAAATATGTCGCTCAAACCACCCATGGACTGGAAAATTGCAAATGTCACTCCCATATTCAAAAGCGGTGATAAGGAACAGCCATCGAATTACAGACCGATATCTCTCACATCTATCTCTTGCAAAGTCCTTGAACATATAATTGTTAGTTCAGTTATAAGACACCTCGATATAGAAAACTTGTTAACAAAAACACAACACGGATTCAGAAAGGGAAGATCTTGCGAAACTCAATTAGCACTTTTTGCTCACGATATTTTAGTCTCGGGTGAACATAACGCTCCAGTTGATGCAATTTTTCTTGACTTTAAAAAGGCATTTGATAAAGTTTCCCACAGTAAGCTACTCATGAAATTAAAATCCTACGGTTTAGACGACGACGTAATTTCCTGGATTAGAGAATTCTTAAATAATCGCGTGCAAAGGGTTGTATTAGATGGTACTATCTCTAATGAAGTAAACGTCACATCAGGTGTCCCACAGGGAAGTGTCATAGGCCCGCTTCTGTTCCTTTTGTACATAAACGACATCGGTGACAAAGTTGACAGTAAGCTTAGATTATTTGCTGACGACGCAGTGGTGTATAGAGAAATTCGTAGCTTTAATGACAAGGAAGCGCTAACTAAGGACCTCGAGGCAATACAAGAGTGGTGCGATGCGTGGCAGCTAGAATTAAACCTGAAAAAATGCGTTGTTGTGAATTTTTGGAAACGGAAAAACGCTCCTTGTAACAGCTATTGCATTAACAACATAAAACTAGACACCGTAGAATCGGTTAAGTACCTCGGAGTTAAACTGACTAATGATCTATCGTGGAGTAAACATATTCGAGAAATTACCGGTCAAGCTAATCGTAAATTGCGATTTGTTAAAAGAGTACTTGGCAAGTGCGACGATAAAGTTAGGGAAATCAGCTACTTCTCCCTCATTAGACCCCACTTAGAATATGCCGCCAGTATTTGGGATCCTTATGATGTAGGCTTGGAAACTGAGTTAGAACGCGTGCAGCGAATATCGGCAAGATATGTTAAAGGCCGTTATGATAATCTCGTTAGTGTTACTGACCTTTTGCAGCAACTGGGATGGGAAACGCTTTCAGACCGTCGATTAAAATTTAGACTAAATCTATTATGTAAGTTCCAAACCGGTCTATTCTCTGACGACGTTGATAATATTTTACGAAATCCGACATACTACAGTAGATCAGATCATGAGAGTAAAACTAGGGAACTAGACTGCAGAACGGATAGATTTAAGATGTCATTTTTCCCACGAACGATAAGGGACCATAATAGCTGCCATGAGACTTTTATCTAGGTTTGTCGTTAGGTAGTGTAGCTCTTAGTAGTGGTAGTACTCCTAATACTTGAATCCTTTACTGTTACCTAGTACATACTAACAGCACGCCTAGCATGTTTTCTACATGGGTCTTGAGTCCCTGTCCATCTGTGTAGTTGTAGAATGCATGTATATAGAGGTCACTCTCCATTTTGATGACATCTGTAGTGTAGTGTTGCATGCTTGTGAGGCTTCGCCTCATGACAAGCATTAGCGATTTATGGTAATGCATAATTAGTCGTAGTTACACTAACTCTAGGGTATAGTGTAATGCATGTTGGTGATTACTCACCCCCTGCCACACACCCCTGAGGTGGCTTGCAGGGTATTTTGTAGATGTAGATGTAAATGCGCATGGCTTCCAACCAATTACTGAAGTATAGGCATGTTGAATCGTTATTGAGGGCTATTACATTCAGTGTGTTAAAGTACTGCGCATATCGAAACACACAATATCAGCGCACTTTAGCGAATCACACAAATGACGTTGGATGGAACGATATATGCGCTATGGCGAAATGTTTCGTAACCTACCGGTAGGTAGCATTCCGTATGGTTGAAAAAACAATCACGGTCCAATGCTTTGTGTAAGTTTGTCGAATTCGTTCAAAATAAGTGTTTAAAAAACGTTTGCTTTTTCTCGCTGAGTAATTATAAAGTCGACAATATGCATGTTTGGCGCCTTTACCGAAAATCAACAAACTTTACAACAATCACGGATTCCATAATCGACGTTCTTTTGTTATTTTTAGCGCACATCAACTTTGCTCCCGATCTGTTTTGAAGTGCGCAGTGCCTAGTGCGCAGGGTCTGTATCACGAATGGAAGGCAAGTGCTCTGTTGTGTGTTGAGCGAAGTGATAATAATAGCGTTTACTATTAAGCGAATGGAAGGCACTCATATAGAGTGGTTTAGTATAAACTATATTGCGATACCTTTGGAACGGTGTCGCACTCTTTATACGTCCTCAAGCTTTTGATCTTGACGACCACTTTTTGGCGTCTCATAACTCGTGACGGATAAAGAGGTTTACCATGGAGATGATGGAGATGCAATGAAATTGTGAATGCCAAGCATTTGATTAAAACTCGGAAAGTATCTTAGAAATCCGAACAGCCCATAAGCCATTTTAAAAAATAAAGAAAGATTGAAGAGTAAAAAATAAACATTTATTTTGGTATTTGGAACACCATAACGTCAAAGGAGATGGCCGCCCAAAGCATTATATCGTGTGTCGCCGAAAGAGTGAATTTGGAGCAGATTGACTGAAATCGCGCTATGATTTCGCGATACGGGGGTTTATTTGAAAACGCTTAAATCGTTCCAAGGGTGAAAATCATCGACATAAGCTAATTCCACAATGGTATTTTTTTTATAAATTCGAGACATTAAAACCGTCAAATGAAGATAAATTGGCGCATACAAGGGAAGATTTCTAACTACAGGCATCTTTTCAAAATGAGAAGGTGAACAGCTGTGATAAGGCCATGTCAAATTCCGAAACAAATAATCCCAGAATGCCACTCGCGCGGTACGTTCCAGAAAATGTCACGAGCGCGACATGGGAATAAAAGCCTCGAGGCAGCGCCATCTCATTTTGAAATCACTCAGCCTCCTTGGTTCCAATAAGAACTATACAAACGAAGAGGACATTAAGACGTTCACTTCATCTTTATGTTTCATTCCACCAATTCACTTCAAATCAAGCGCATTCCCGAGTCACAAGAAGACGTTTCATTCTATGAAAAACGTATAGGGTAGCGTCGCCGACTCTAGTAGTGTTTTTTGGTTGACCCAGATCTGGCGCCGAGGACGTCCAGGGGGGAGGTAAGTATAAGATATGAAGAAGAAGGGTCACCGGCCAAATACATATTAGGAAGGGATAGTCTCGTCGCGTCGACTAAAATGAACATATAACATAGAACTCAGCCAGTCGTTTCGGGAAACTTAACTTAAGGGAAATGCTCTTTAAAATGGTTATCTATTCTCGACCTCTTTCAATATTCAATTTTATATATATATATATATATATATATATATATATATTTATTTATTAGTTGAACTAAACACGTGATATTTGCTCTTTGCGACCATGGGACCATAACTGCCGTGGCGATATCGTAAGATTAAGAGGTCTATACACAGACGGAGTCGAAAAATCCTCCATAATTAAGCACCACGGTCGGACGAACACAACAATTGACGATCGCATATCACTCCGCTCGACATCACACATGGAACTCCACTCAACTCCAAATGACACGCGAATGTTAGGGGCCAATGTTCAAAGTACATTATTTTATTTTGTTCTCTGCATGAAGCACATCTCGTAGCATTTATAAATTAACAGTATTATTAATATTAACCACTAGATGTGTCTATAGCATTGTTCTGCATGTTCATTTACATGTAGCACTCTTCCAGTTTCTAGTTTGTCTTGCGCACTGTTCTCTTCTGACTGCTTTTTGGTGTCTGCGCCGACAGTGGCCAGGGGGAGCGTGCGAGGACCCGATTTGAACTGTGTGGACGAGTGCTGCATGCCTGGGTGTGGATAATCACCCCGTGCCACACACCCTAGTGGTGGTGGCTTGCACGGTATTTCGTAGATGTTTTGATGAAAAAGTATCACGTAAGACGATTTCTGCCATTTTTGACCCCCCTCCTCCTATGTAAGACAATGTAAGATTTACCCCTCCTTCTCAGTCTTACGTGAGACGTTCGATATTTGTATCTACTCTTGCGTTAAATGCTCGCTTTCTGCAGTTTCATCTCTCCATAGAAGCCATCGTACAGCTTTGAGCAATAATGGATATCATATAATTATGCTGTAATGGAGTACCACATTCGTTGAGCATGGAGGTGTAATGTAGCAACTAGCCAGTCAGGCGACAGAATAGGAGCATTGGTTTTAACGGTGATATTACGGAAAATACGCCATTAACGAGCGGATGCTCCATTCCACTACTAAATTTAATTCGGAAACGATACATACAACGTTTCAAGACGGACAAAAATCTTACGTAAATTGGTTCCAGACCCCCAGTCCCCCCCCTCCTAGATAAGACAATGTCAGATGATCCCAACCCCTCCCCCCACCCCCAAAAACGTCTTACGTAATCCTTGAATGGTCCCTAATTAGGATCGCTGACGGATGACAATTAATGGAATATATTAGCACGAAAGTTGATAATACTTCTTTTTTGGGTAAAACAAAAAATTCACTCATCCAAAATGGCTGCATCGCGAAATTTACATATAAAAATTGATACGACATTTTATTTATTATTATTATTTGTTCACGCTAGTTTGGACACATTATTAGTATGGCATCGCTGTATTCTTCTCATGTCACTATTTTTTGCCATCTGTATAATTTATTAATCCAAGATGGTCGTTAGCATAATTTTCAATTTTCCTATCGTGACGTATGTTTATATCTCTCCTTTCTTCATCCAATGTTCAACGGTAATCTTCAATTCATAGTTCGGAATAAATCGTGAATATATAGAAATAAAACCGCAATGCAGGCGATAACGATTTGTTCGTCACCAACCTTGCGCGGTTAGCAGCGAGTCGTACGTCGTGGAGATAGATATGAATTCGCAACGGCGTGGTGGATTCAACGCTACTGACTGAGTGACAAAACACGAGTGATATAACAATCGCCTGCGGTCAGAGCGCGCATCTCTCTCGTCAGAAGACGGTGTAATATGAAGACGGAAGACGGCGGAGTCCCGTTGATCAATGGCTAAGGTGGTGGCTATGGTGATCATTGGGAGTTACTACAATCGCAGTGACTACTTCCATATGAGTGGCACTTCAATGAGTGGGACTTCAACGAGTGGCACTTCAATGAGTAAGACTTCAAGTATCGATACAAACCGAGACATCGATGCACTCTCGCCACTTCCATACAAGTAAACGCATCCATCTTTGTGTAAAAAGTCGAACTTGAGTGTTTGCAAAAATCCTTTGAAATCGATGTTGTGGACATCGCCGCTTCTCGGGGTTTCTTTTTTTTAACGGTGGCATTATCGACGTTCGGCGAAACGTCGTCGCCATCTCCAAAATGCGGAAAGTAGCACTCCACCAGCGATGCGAAAGGTTGTGCCAGAAACAATCGACATCGGTTTTAGAGGTTGATAATAATCGATGCCTCGCACTAATCGAGAGAAGAAATAACAGTGATAATGTGTGCTTTCCATTCGCTCTGATGCGCTAATCGCTTCGTAACAAAACAGTGCACTTGCTTTCCAGACAGACCCTGCGCACTAGGCATCGCGCACTTCAAAACAGATCGGGAGCAAAGTTGATGTGCGCTCTTCGACCATTAATGTAAGTGTGACCATTACATTAATGGTCGAAGTGTGCGTTAAACAACAAAAGATCGTCGATAACCGCATCCGTGATTGTTGTCGAGTTTGTTGATTTTCAGTAAGGGCGTCAAAAAGGGATGTGGGGAGAACAGCCAGGAACATTCCCGAGGTGACTCGCTTCCAGATAAGTTGCGGAGGGTCAATGGCTGTTAAGATTCATGTGTGTGACATCGACAGTGATTATACCATTGTCCTACCAGGGTGATTAGTGCTTTCTTTATGGTGATTAACTGTGTAATTGCAAACATTATCATTTTCTGTCTCTACCTGGCTATCTAATTTCTGTAGTCAGGTTATGTATGTTGAATATTGGGTTGTTAGGTCATGTATCTGGCGTAGGGGGTGCGATCCCATCGCCCGGCAATTATAATGATTGTCGCAAACAGCACCCAGCTCTAGTATCATGCTTAGCTGGTCTGGGGTTCCAACCCCCAACAAATTTTGAATTGAATAATCCATGACGGTGGCCACTAAATTATTTTTCTATTTATTAGCTTTTTCTAACACGTTTGACTTAACCTGGCCCGAGAACTGATTGAATCTCTCATCTTACCCAAATTAATTTTCCATTTTTTGCTGTTTTTTCATGGAAAACAATTTCTTACATATGGGTAGTGACATTGGAGAGATATCAATCTAATTTGTCCTTAAAAATGACTCCAATCTTATCCTGAGTCATTTCTATCAACCCAAATTCCTTCATTGAGTTATCAATGCTTAACAGTACAACCCAATTGGTTGTGCGAAAACATTTAATTAGTTTTAAGGTCCATGAAATTGATTGTCCTCTCATTCTGAGTCGTTCTATCAACCCAACTTCTTCAATGACTGTGTTTATGCTTAACAGTGCAACCCAAGTGGTTGCATAAAACCATGTAATTAGTTTTTAAGGTTCATGAATATGGGGGATCCACTCGAAAATTTTGTATAATCATTAATATTAGTAATACTAGGGTGAACTTGGAATAGAAACCACATAACCCCAGAAATCTCGCTACTTCCTTCAAACTCTTTGGAGCAGGGAATTTTTCGATTGGCTTAACTCTATCAGGATCAACTTGAAGTTTTCCATGGGATATCAAGTGGCCCAGGAAGGTGAGAGACGTAGTGCCAAGTTTAAACTTCTCCTCACATACAGTAAGTCCAGCCAAACGAAGTCTCTTAAGGACAGCATCGACGTGATTAATATGATCCCTGGAATTTTTTGAATAGATACACAAATCATCGATATAAGGATACACACAAGAATACTTTAGATCTCCCAGTACCTCGTTAATTAAGCGAGTGAATACTTGGGGAGAATTGGCAAACCCGAATGGCAGACGAGTATATTGATATATCCCGAACGGTGTGACAAAAGCAGTATATTTCTTCTAATTTTCAGACAAAGGAATTTGGTGAAAAGCAGAATTAAGATCAAGTATGGTAAAGTATTTTGCGTCAGCTAAATATTGAAATGCATGTTCGACCGACGGAGTGGGATAACCGTCTATTTGAACCTGCTTATTAAGCTTACGATAATCCACAACTAACCTCTCCGTACCATCCTTCTTGGGAATTAAAAAGGCTGGAGAAGACCAATTTGAGTTAGAATTCTCAATAATTCCCTTGTCGAGCAGCGACTGCACATGTTTTTTCATGATCTGTGCCTTAACGGGAGATAAAGAGAACGGATGACTCCGAATTGGGTTACAGTCAGTTAATTCTATTTCGTAAGTCATAAGCGATGTGGTCCCCAAATCGTGGGTCATGACATCGGGATATTGCGACAACAAATATTTTAACTCACTTATCAAATTATCCGAAGAATTAGATCCATTTTCAATGAGAAAAGGATAGCTGCAAGAATCTGTCGACCGACTGCTGCTTGGCACTTCGGGATACGCACTCGATGCGCAATTGTCAACTGAATAAGCGATAAAATTTAACTTAGTAGCGGGAGACGTTTCAAAAGAGACAGCTTTCGGATGAACAATCATATTGGATTTCCGAATAAAATCAAGGCCTAGAAGAATTGGAAATGGAATATTGGCTACATAAAATGTATGCTGCCAGGAAAATTTGTCGATTTGCACCTTAAGTTGGATCGACATCCTTAATTGAAACGGTTGACCAGAAACTGTCAATAGCTCGATAGAGTCGGAAGACTAGTGAGATTTGCCACCGCGAATTTTAAGAGTTTTAAAGAACTTTTCGTCGCAAATAGAAACTGAACAACCAGTATCAATGAGGGCATTGCAAGAAACAGACTGAAGTTTTATCGGAAGAAGGGGCAAATTACTGGTACAATTTTGACGTACGCTCATGAAACTCACGGCTGGTTGGCGTGTTTCACGGGCTTTCTTCCGACATTCCCTTGCATGATGCCCAATTTTACGACAATACGAACAAATTATTTGCCTTGCGGCAACTGGGGAGACATTAGGAGAAATACTATGAAATGTATTGGCGTACTCGGCACAATCTATCAATTGCTTTGACGCCTGGGTTATGACAGAGTCTAGCTCCTCAAAGGTCGTGGGCTGGCGAGCAAACATTACAGCGGATTTCGTGAGAGGATTTAACCCTTGAATAATTAACCGAACGGTTTGGCACTCGGTGAACTCTAACGCCAACACTTGAATCGCGTTACGAACAGAACATACGAAATCATTAGGAGTTTCACGGGGGAACTGAAATCTCTTTACTTTAGTGGTAACAAGACGGTCAAACTCTCGATCACTTACAATTCTTCCCCAAACTCGTTTGGTAATTTCGGCCCACGAAAGATTCTGATTTAACATAGAGAGCCACAACTGATGAGAACTAGCTGGCAGCTTGGTAATGACTAAATACAACAACGTAGACAAAGGAACTAGCGAAAGAGAGACAATTTCTTTCAGTTTCAACATAAAATTATACCAATTTTCTGTATTGGAAACCTCGAATGGTGGAAAATCAGCGATCAGCTGCTTCACTATGACCAGACCTTCAGACAGCGGCAGAACAGGTTGCATTGGGACTGGCGGTGCGACATGGGTTGGATTCTGCTCGTTCACCTGGCCTCGGGGAACCACGTTGGGTGTGGATTCCGCCGGAACACCAGAAGTTTCAAGTGTAAGCCCAGATCCCCCATTAGATCTAGCACGCCTGTCCTCGGCCGTGGTCAAGTAAGCCCTTGCGTACTGATCGACTGAATCACCAGGCATACTGACGAAACTCCACTCAAATTGCCGGAAGATAAGACGAAAATACTTCGTCACACAAGAATTTACACACTAAACTCCGCCAGGAATTTACAATGACCTATTCTAGGGCCTCGAACTGGAAACCAGGAACACGAAATAAATTACGAAAAAGAAAACCCTTGCCGATTTAGATTGCCGTTAGCGGCAGAGACAAAACTTCCGTGAAGGAAGAAAATGAAATACCAGAAATAATTACGATCACAGATCCTCATACAACACTCACCAACTGCGTTGGAAAGACAGGAAAAGAACAACCACGCTCTGCTACCAGTTTGTAGCGCTATCGGGAGAAGGAGCAGATTTTCTCGCCGATAACACTCTTGAAAACACAAACTCTTTCCAAGCTCGGGTGAGAAAAATGAGGAAAACGAACGAAACACAAGTATTATCAATCATAAACTTAACTTAATATATTTTACAAATCACAAATTAGAACCAAACCAATTACAATAATTTACCCATAGGTCGAGTGCCAGGCGACCGTAATGAAAGTTACCAGTCGGAAAAATAGTTTAAGTTTAACAAGTACGAGAGGTTGAACTTCTCTCTTAAGTACAAAAGTGACTTAGTCAGCAGGCTCACACAACGGTGGTAGCCTTGGAGGGGAGGAAATAATGGGATGGGTGATAGATAGGGTGGCAGTTTTTAATTGGAGCGCCAGGAACTGTTTTCTGGCGTCGGCCGCAGAATACAGGATCACAGCCTTTGTGCCTTGGTCAGGATGACCGCCTTTTTGGTATCCTTCCTCACTTTACTGGCTATAAAAACGGTGCAGGACCTGGCGAGGGAACGGCGCGGCTGAACGGCGCGGCTGAACGGCGCGGCTGAACGGCGCGGCTGAACGGCGCGGCTGAACGGCGCGGCTGAACGTCGTGGCAGAAGTCGCTGGCAGTAGTCGCTGCATTTTGTAGTCGTAGGCATTTTGGCCGTCGTTGGCGCACATGCCCGAACGACATGCGCGCTAAGTCCTTCGGCTAAGTCCGGAGGATAAACAGTCCGCAGAGGAGAAACTGTCCAAAGAGGAGAATTGCCCAAAAAAACGGGGGGGAAAATGCCACAACATGCACATTGTTGAGTTTATGATTACTCTGCGATATAAAATCTAACGTTTCTAAACACTTATTTTGAACGAATTCGACAAATTTAACCAAAATATTCACCCGTGACTGTTCTCCTCCAACGTAATGCTTGCTACTCACCCATAGGTTACAAAACATTTCGCCAAAGCGCATATATCGTTCCATTCAACGTCGTTCGTTTGTTTGATTCGCTCAAGTGCGCTGATATAATGTGTGTTCCGATGCGCGCAGTACTTCCAACACCTTGTATTGAAAGCCCCCCAACTTTTAGCTGATTAGCCGGAAGTAATGAGTAGGCAGAGCGATGCCCTTCTAGTACTGATATACATCGAGTTTATATGTTTTATCAACTATTTATAAAAAATAATCTATTACTCACCACAGTTTTTTTACAGAATCGCAAAAAAAACTTCTATTGTGAAGGCGATTTCTCCGTACTTCGTGAAAAATTGAGTCAAGTTAGAGACTTAATTAGATATATTTATTTAATTACTGTGAGATTTTCTCATTCATTCATATGAGTAATCTATACCGGTTAGAGGTAGGTTGTGATCAAAGTCAGAGAATATCCAACAAACTCTTACACGTGCCGTGCCCTATCTACCTCTGATAGTATTTCATTCTTCATCTCAGCATAAGTCCTACCTTTCTTCATCCCGTCCATAAAACCGATTCTCTTCCTTCCCCTTCCTCGCTTACCCAACATCCTTCCCTCTATCACGGCCTTCAGCAAACCACCGTCCCTCATTACCCCTTCCAGCCACTTACCCTGCCTTCCCCTTTATCTCATCCACAAGATTCCTCTCCTCGCCCACCATGTCAAGCACTTCCTCGTTTGATTTCAACATTTCTCGGGTTGCATCCGCGTCCGTTGTCATTCAGCACAACAGTTTCGCCAGCTATCCTGCTGGCGTCCTCAGGTGAAGGATGGTGAGAAGGTTTTGGTCCGTCCTTATATAGGCCAAGTTAGGCGCTAAAAAGCGATCAATGCTCCGGCCAATCATGGAGCAGCGTCGCGTTTGCGCGGGAAGCTTACTACTCTCTTCCAAGCACTGTGCAATGGGTATCCATCTTCTCTGTTAAAATTCTTAGGTGTTTTTATGATTTCTATAGCCTCTCTAATTATTCTCGGGAAGTACCTGTTTTCCTTGGCTATTATTTTTGCATCTTCGAATTGTACGGTGTGTCCCGGTTTCCTTCCATGCGTGCTCTGAGATAGCAGATGCTTTGAATTGTCTATTTTTTGTCGCTCTCCGGTGTTCCTTTAGTCGAGTGCCCAAGGCTCTGCAGGTTTCGCCTATGTATGACTTCCCACAGGAGCACGGCACTTGGTAAACGGAGCACGGCTTGGCTTGGCACTCATTTTTCGTCAGTGCGCGTGAAAGTGTAGGCTGTGCGCTGTGCAGTGAAACAATCTCGTCCAAAGGAGCATATAAGTAGCTACCTAATTAAAATTACGTCGTGCGTTTGATACCTTGGATTTCACAAAAATTTCTTTAGCTAGCATCCCCCATTGCGTGACTGATAGATTCCATAGTCAGAGAGGTCAGTGGAGTTTTACGAAATCTCCAGAATATGTTGCCACCATAGTGAACATAGCTTCTAGAAATTAGAGGTTCGTTCAGGAACGGAGAGCTGAGTGATGGATATACTTGCAGTGAATGAATCTTTTTGTTTTGTATTAACTTCTTAAACACAGTCGCAGTGCATTTAACAGACCAATAAAAACAATGTAAGACGAATTACAGACTATAGAGCAAAATTAACATTGGAACATGCCTTCGGTGTAACGCCGCTCGAAGCTGATTTCTAAATACGCAAAGCGAAGTCATACCTATTTCATCCAACACATATCATTACTGAAAATTATACTTTACGATATTACCTAAAAAGGGATAAAACCCTAAGTAGGATAAAATAAATGCAAAACTATGGTGAATGAAGCTACAAAAAGTGGATTGTAATTTATTAGAAATGAATGCGATCATTTTTGAATGAGTTTTCCTTCGGTGGAGATATAACTTAATTGATTTCTCGCTCTCAGAGAAGACATGCATTCCATCTAAAAATGCCTACGATGAAAAACTTCTCATATAAAAAAGGTAAGATTTTCAAATAAGCTACATGAATAATGTTCTCGTTATTTAGAATAGATTCGAACGAAATAGAAGTTGTGGTTTAAACTTAAAGTTGGCATTCATTTTGCAGCGAAAATTAATGGGAATGAGTCAAGATTTGTTAAGGTTAGGAAGAAAAGTGTACTAGATAATTTGGGATAGTCATTTTCAGTATATTACCCATGGTAACAGAAATATAAAACAAAATGTTCATTCTTCAGAGAACAACTTTAATATTTCGTAATATCGCCATTATTTTCAGTTGCAGATCGTAATCGTGACTGCATAGACACAACCAAATTTTCTATTACACGGGGACGTTGGCTTAAAGAATTCCAAACATCCCGTATGTAGACTTATAAAGTTTTACTCGGTTCTTTCTCCGTCGTAATGCCACTCATTCACAATGTTACCCTACGCATTCTCAATAGGAGAAAGGTCCGGGTAGATATCTGTCCAGGGTAAAACGCAAAGATGAGAATTATCCTCAAAAAATTGCTTTGTGGTGGTCGGTTCGCCGATCTATTTCCTCGATTTATCACCGCTACTCGTAAGAGTGAAAAACACCTAACGCCTTTCCCTTTTGCATTCTCCGCCTACCGTTGCCTACCACTTGGAGTCGGGGGAGTTGGCTGGTGAGCGATAGCGGGAGAAGGTCATACGAGGGTCTCCATAGTTGAGTGGAAATGAGTCAAGTTGGCCCTTAGTAGTCGCTGAATGCATAGGCAATACCCGAAGTTCGAATTCAGCGAAATGCGAAGTTGGCCGCGCTCACCGCGTGGACCGACTTCTGAAAGTGATAGTACATGCGTTTTACCAACTAGTATTACTTACAATTGGTGTGAATCAGTAGGCGGAGTCTTGGGAACGGAACTGACCTCGTCTCATTTTAAACATAGGCATTGGGCCTCAGTAAGTATCTATTAGAGCTGAATTTCACCCCTAAACAGTTATTGAAGACTAACTAGCCTTCAGAATCACAGAAATTTCATCTCGGTTTCTACACAGGGTCTTTCCAGGCTCTTCATACTTACTGGCCGAATCGACGTTGCGATCCTCGACTCGAGAACCCCTACAGGGTATAACTAACTAAGCCTCACATTTTAATTTCTTGTGACATTTAAAAGAAATGCTAAAAAGCACACAATAGATTAGTAGTACAAGCGGTGATTTTTCCTCCAATTGATTTTCATAGACATAGATAATGGTGGCCGTAATTTTAATATCTCGTTGTGAATGGAGTTTGAGGCTTATTAAACTTGTTTTTCTTCTCTAAATGCATCAAATATAAAATCGTCCCCTTTTTTTCTTAAATTAATGGACACGGAAAGGCAATGCAGAGACAAGAAGCTCGTCCATAATTTATGTGCGTTGGTGAGTTACATAAGGGCGCTAATTATAATACAATACCTAGTGTGTGTTTTGATTTAAATAAGGGCTAAGCGAATAGCTTCAGGCTTGACTCTGTGGAACTCTTTCATAATTACAGAAAGAATAAATTTCTTGGAAAAGTAAGATTTTAAATTTCTTCTTTCTGTTATTAAATAAAGGCATTTTAATGACTTTTTTCTGAAAACTGCACAGGAAAAAAGTGAAATTGAGTCATGGTAATTTAGTCGACGCTCTAAGATCGTAGTTAGATTTTATCGTATTTTAAAGATGAAAATTAAACTGTCCTAAGAGAGTGGAAAGCTTGGCTACGTGTGAGCTTACCTGATAAGTTCATCAGTAAAAGTTTCTTGGACAGAGCGCAAGCAATACAAATAATTTATGCCATGGACTCAACACCCTGAAGATCGCCACCATGTTGGTATACAAGGGGCGGCTAATCCACGATTTCGTTTTATCGAATTTATGACCTGAAATGAACTGAAATCTTCCCATGACTGCTGATAAGGTTTGTGCAGTAGATGTAACGTCGATATGTAAACCGCCTTCATGCATCAATTCGATTCGATCGAAACATCGACGTTTCGTCACATATCCCCACCTGGCTTCTTGGTATAACTGTTTTTCATCACTAACATTGAGGACCTTTGAGGGAATTGGGTAAAAAATGGAAGTCGGGAATGTGGTAGCCATATTGCATTGCATTCTAGATCCTCAGGCTAGATTAATATAGGGTCACCAAATCAATACCCGGTTTTTAATGTCCTTTTTCAGCCCCCGATTAAAAGTCCAGAAAACAGGGAAATACCCCCAGGGTTTTTATGATCCTCTGCCCAGCCCCAGTAGTGGAACGGTAGAATTTTTTCTTCCATCGCGTAATATTTTTAAAAGATGAGGATCTTTTTGCACCAAAATATGATAAAATAAAAGATTGATTTCTATTTAACTCGAAACTTTGGGTTATTTTATGTGACTTATTTGTAAAATTAACTCCACATTCAGTTTACATTAAACCACCCTTCTCAATACAATCAGAAATATTACATCAATATTATTGCTGTTATGCCGAACTATCTCTCATGCCCTGAACGTCTGCTTCATTCGATCACTTCCAAATATTATTATTTTTTTATCACACTCCGCTCCCATTAAACAATGCTCAATAACTCGCTTCAAACATGCGGACTAGTTGTCAGGTTATTGTTTGGGATATACACCACGTGCTCCCACAGGAATGCAACTTAAAGTCGTCATGGTAATAATAAACACCAAAACACGTGTTCTACCATGGCCCCCTCTAAAGCCGTGTTCACACGATGCATTTACCCGCGCGGGTAGATGCGTGAACAAAATCACCATCAAAATTTCACCGTGTAAACACTCAAAATTGCGCAAATGCGTGGACATAAAATAGCCCGTTCTAATTTGGTGAATGTGTTCACGCATCTGTCCAGCCACGTACTTGCGCGGGTAAATGCATCGTGTAAACACGGCTTAATACAGGCCGGAACATGCAATTTGTCAACAGCGCTTTGCATGACGTAGGTGGTCCTACTGCATCGACCGTGGTCCTGTTGTTATTCTGCCAGCTGTCATCGTTGCGAGTAGGGATAGAACTGATGTGACTACCACGACGGACATCAGTTATGCTAATGTATAACATAGGGTTGCATCATTTGAGTAATTCTAGTACCTATTTCGTATTTTTATACCATTTTGTTGTAGGCATATGTGAGAATTGGTAATGGCAAGTGAGACGAGTGATGAACTTGGGCGATTTAATCTCACAGCATTTTCGATTATAAACACGTTTTGCAGTCCAGGAAGGAATATTAGGTTAGTTAAGTAACAAAAGTTAATCAAATTAATGGCTGTCCAGAAGTATTAATTTAGAAATATATAGTCGCGACAGCTGACAGGGCTTCTCCAAGGTACGTTGTTGTTGAAATATGCATTAGGCTTTAACTTCAAAGGGGAAGATAAACTTAAATATTGCAATCATCACAAAGATATCTCATTAAACGGCTGTGAAAAGACAGGACCGTGTTAACACCTCCCCGGATGCAAATCCGTCCCGGATAGTGAGAAAGCGAACAAAATATTTTTAAGGTTTTCGGTTATCTTATTGCAGCTATCACCAGGATTATTTCAGGAATGAAACAATTCAACATTTCAAAACTTTACAACATTTATTTCTAAGGAAAATGGCATAAAATACATTATCTCACGTAATCAATCAATCTTGAGTAAATAAACTTACAAGAAGCAACTTCGTAGATCAAATAACATCACTCTCAAATTTCACAGTGCAAACGACCATCAAAAGCGTAAATTAAACTTCTGAATATGGAATAACTAAAAGCTGCTGTGAGTAATACACTTGAATTCCAATCAGAAACTTGAATCACAATAAGAACTAAGACGATGCAATTTTCCACAGATATAAATTTTTAATCGACACGGGTTTCGATGCACCGCATCATCATCAGGATCGCAAAGAAACAGTCACGACACATCCTTGAGCAATTAAATTCACTGATGAATGATTTCCAGAAATCGTTTTCAACGAGTTTTACAAGACTACCAAAGGAAAAAATATCTGTGGGGTAGCGTTCTCCATTTTGACACAAATCAAGTGTAAAAGGAACATATATTCAAATGTAAGCCTATAAGTAAATTGTTTTGAAATAATAAAGTTTAACACTAAGATATGTAGGGGAAGTAGAAAGTAGTATTGGAACAGGTACAGTCTAAACAATTGTATACTGTGAAATAAGTATCAGCTGTACAGCGTTCACCGGTTTCAAAACAATGAACGTTTTACAAGGAACTTATAGAATGTGCAGTTATCTGTGAGAATCAGGGGGTGTGATGGCTAATAACTTTTGAGGACATTACACGCAGGCCGATAAAATTTCTCAGTTAAGTGGAAAATGCAGTGTTACACGTTTGTGTGTAATTTGAAAGCCATACGTCAAACGATTGAAATTCCATAGCTTTAAAAGTGTGGGTGGGAGAGTTAAAAATGAGTCTTTTTTTGTAAATAATAAACTGCTAAGGATGTAAAATATTTCACGTTGAGGGTGTGAATCTGAGGTACAGAGAAGTAACAGCACAGATACCTGTGGTGTAGTGTTCACCATTTTGAAAAAATCAAGTTTTAGAGGAAAATGTGAATATGTAAGCTCAAAAAAATTTGTTTTTCGCATTAAAAACTAACAGAATGTGTAGACGAAGTAGAAAGCAACATTGGAATAGGAATCAGCTAAGCAGTGTTCACCGGTTTGAAAATAATGTATGTAAGTAATACAAGAAAACGAGAATGTGGAATTTTTTGTGATTTTCAGGAGGAATTATTGCAAATAACCACAAGAATATTACATACAGGCCAATGAAATTTCTCAGTGTAGTGGATAATGCGGTGTCACGCGTTTGTGGGCTATACATATGTAACGGTAGAAATTCGCTGTGGGTGGGAGAGTTGAAAAAAAGGATTTTTTTTGGAAAATGATAAACTTCTAAAAATGCAAACATTTACGTTGCGAGTGTTTTCTTGAGGTAGATAGTTGTAATCGCATGGATATTCAGCCGTGAAAATGGTGTAAGCTGAAAAGGATTGTTAGCTGTAAGACTAATGTATCAGTGTTGTTTGTAATGTCTGTGAGGTTGGACAATTAAAAATACACAATGAAACTATTTGACCAATTCACTGTCATTCACTATCACAGCCTTAGAAGCTACTCACAACTTACATTGCATGTTGCACTTCACAAAGCAAAGAACAGCACTTCACTATATTTCACTTCATTTTCACAAGCATGGGATATGGGGCCATGTGTACTGAGGGAGGTGAACACGGAGTAGTAACATTGAACAAAGTAAGATCAGCACCAGGGGGGCTATTCTCTATCTCGAAGCTACCGATGCGGTTGCTTTAAATAAGCTACCAGAATTGGCTACCAACCGTATTCTCTAACTCGCGGGAGCTTTCTCAAGAACGTAAAAGGAAGTGGAGAGAAGTTTGACGAAAGGTGGTTATGAGAATCTTTTTAAACCAAATCTGCGGAAACTTAATTTCTGGTGACGTCATTCTTAGAACCAATGGGAAAGCTCGTCTCAATGTTTTTCCGTGGATAAAACTGGTGAAACATGCTTTAAGGCCATTTTAGACGGTGAAGATGTTCTTGTATCGTGTTTGGCGAAAAATTCCACGCATTAAAAATCATGCGAGCAAAA
Source organism: Pyrrhosoma nymphula (assembly GCA_963573305.1). Lineage (NCBI taxonomy): Eukaryota > Metazoa > Arthropoda > Insecta > Odonata > Coenagrionidae > Pyrrhosoma > Pyrrhosoma nymphula. Next base: position 1,735,014 of record OY754330.1, read on the forward strand.
TTCTAAAAATGTTCTATTTTTGCTCACATAATCTCGTGAACAATGTCGTGAATAGGAACGCACAACGTCCATCTTGGATGTTTTGATCACTTGGAATAAGATTGTTCGTAAATATATTCAGGAATTAGAGTTCATGTCGATGATATGATTCAATATGATTCGTGCTATTTGCTTTCGTCAATTACTAGTTGCTTCAAATTATTTAAATAATAAACGAAGATGAAGCTTTCAAAAGAAATGCGAAGGTGATACTCGCTACCACGGCCCAATAATTATCCCATTATGGGCTGGAATCACATTACTCACCGAAGGTAAACATGGCTTTCCGTCATTCCAGTTAATATCTTTTCTGTGAAAAATCCCGCAAATGGCGAAAATGACAAAGTAACCCAGTGAAAGTGCAAGGAATGTGCATTTAATAAATGTAAGAATAATACCCGTGAGTTGGATAATTATAGATAGATAAGCGTATTAATATGACCAATATTTAAGCAGGGTATTCGGAGGCCGCGCTTCGTGAGGCTACCGTGGGAGCTTATTGGGGCTACGGAAGTATATTACAGAATATGGGTGGGAGCTTAATATTCTACCGGTAGCTTCTGCTCTTTCTCCGGTAGCTTCCATGATAGAGAATACTGATGGGAGCAAGTAGCTTCCTGAAGCATCATTTCGCCAGAAAGCTCCGATGCTTCAAGTTACAGAATAAGCCCCCAGGGGACAACTTTGGGCGATCTAACTGGTAACTTTGCACTTCACCGCTCTTATCCGTGAAAGTTGAACAGTGGAGGATATCCCGCTCAGCAAAATGCTTGATGCGAACTACTGCGTTTGAAGAAGGATTCCAGTCCTTCCTAGGATTATTCTTCAGCCACTGCTTTCCACTGCGTTCGTCTTTGGGGATTCGGAACACAGTCACATACCCCTCATTCTTGGTGGAGAGGTAGTTGCTTTTGTAACCTGGCACACAACAACGCCGGGGCATCTTTAATTTAAAAAAAAGAGAAGTTGTAGGAATAAACATCGTTTTGCTAATCACATCGAATTGTAGTACATTTATGATTGTTTCTAGAAAACCTGAGTAACATCAATTCTTAGACACATCAATAGACTCATGAAGTAGCCGTTGTTTCTTCAATAATAAACGACATTCATGTAGACACAACTACACTATGGTAATTCATAAGACCCACCAAAAATAACAATCACTTTTAACCCAATAATAATAATATTAGCATAAAAACAGAATAGCTGCTAAATTCCCTACGTATACTGATGTACGTTGCATTTGTGTAATCTCAATTTCCCTCCGTAATGGCCGGCCGGCAAGTGATCGCAAAATGCTTTTGAAGAAATAATCGCGATTTTCCTCCTTAAACTCACAGAAAATATCTTAAAACGAATTTACGTACCTTTAGCCAACACAATATACAAAAAATTAGTCCAGTTCGGCCTTTTTAACTAGTGAATTCATACGTTTTTAATCACACGGACCGTATCGTAAGACGCCATGCTTCCAAACAGCAACGATAGGGTTAACACACAGCGTTGCCAAAATTCCATGTTCCGGCCTGTATTAGAGGGGGCCATGGTTCTACGCCAAAATACCAATTAAAGGAAATGGATTAAAACTTTTCGTGATAATGCCCCGGTTTATCATTTTAAAAATGGTAATCCCGCCGTATTTTTCATTTTAGATTATGGCAACCATACGTAGATACGAATTGGCCACTTCAAAAAAAACCCGCGATAGTTTTAAATAGTAGTTTAAAATAATTCAATCTAGAAATGATTACAATGCGTCGGCCTAATGAAAGCCAATGGGGAGATCACGTTCATGCCACCATAAGCGGTTCAATCAGTCCCAGAAATACCTATGTCAATCCTAGTCTATCTCCATCCATTATGCCTGATCCATCATTTCCTAAAATGACGCAGGCCTAGAATCTGCCGAGTCCTTGGCACCAATGTCCGTGTGTGTGTATACATGTGTGCTTTTATAGGTCGGCGAAATATATCAAATGAATAAAAGTAGACTTGTGTCTTCTTTATACGTACCTATATATCACGTGCACTCCCCTAACTACGTGGCCCTCGCGGTTTTGTTTACGTAATGCATGCATTTCATCAATCCATGACGTAATAATTCGTTTGAGTGTGGAACACTTTCACTTCCCCAAGAGCACACACATTACATATATATATATATATAATTTCCTCCTGTTTCTTTAGAGTCCACTGCGGTCGGATGATCATAGGTTTGAATGGCGTCGGAAGTGCGTGTGCACCATTCCCCTTCGAAAATCATTAAGAATTAAAACTAAATTCTAGTATCCATGATTAAAACCTTGACTCACGTCTAAATCTGTATCCCAACTAACGGGTTATAGGGTTAAGAGGGAATGTGAACGTACTCGTTAAAAATAAATTAGAAATGGTTGCACTTGGCGCCGGCGCTTAAAAATGCTTCCTTCAAACGCAACTCTTCATTTTGCACAATCCTTCTAAATTTACCCCGTGTGCTGTGTTTGAGCATTCTCCACCATTTTGGTGATCCACTGCAATTATTCCCGTTCGTTCCCACTTCCATTGAGAGAGGAGGCAGTGGCTGTTCATGGCCGCTCCACCCTTCACAACGTAGAGAGATAAACAACACTTCTACTCCTCGCTGTGTGAAGTGACGGCTAAACGACCTCCGGCCTTTGTCTCGAGACTCGTCTGACCTTGATTGAGAGGGTCCATCGAGTGATTTAAAAATTCCAGCACTTGGAGCGGTTGTTGAACGTCTATTGAGAGAGGAGGATTTCCACCCCTTTTTACAACCTCGCTATTGGTCAAGCGAAATACAACGCACATACCCTTATAGATACTAGATGAAATAATATATCTGCAATTTCCCATAGGATAATAAACGCATTAAAAGCTGACAACTTAACGCGAGGTCATATTGTAGTGAAATAGGTGAATTACACTATTCCGCCATTTTACCACCGCGTTTCAGTTTTATAGTTTCTAGTCAATGGCTTTCTAGTCGTAAAATGGAGGCACTTTGCACATTGACGAGATATTTTACAGTAAATTTAAAAAAAAGAACGTTTTATTGCTCCCTGCGAGTTTGATACGGAATCGTATTCATGAGAATGTGCTCTGTTGCCACACATATATATATATATATATATATATATATATATATATATATATATATATATATATATATATTGAATAGAATGAAAGGGAAATCGCACCGCCACGTGGAAAACTGGCTCCACTAAAACTACTCCATGAGTCAGCACAGCCTGAGATTATGAAGTTGTCATGGGCTACCTTTGGACCGCCTCGTTTTCAAAGGTATAGTTTGTGAGCGAAAAATCACTTCACCTAGAATTTGATGAATTTGGACTCATTTTAGAGAAAAAATATCATCTTTACAATGATATAAAAATATAAATCCCTTGCCGAACTACTCTTCGAACAATTTTACTCAAAATATAAACTGTTTTACATCTAGGATAGATTACGGCTGTGCGCTCCAGAGGGAGAATATTTAAAAAATTAGGAACTTCTAGCACCTAGATTACGTTTAAAAACTAACGGTGTGTAGTTTGCATGTTTTCTCAACTATTTATAAAAAATAATCTATTACTCACAACAGTAACTTTTACAGAATCGCAATTAAACCTTCTGTTTTGAAGGGTTTTCAGCCGTACGGCGGGAAAAAAAATGAGTCAAGTTATAGACGTATGTAGCTTTATTTATTTCATTACTGCGAATTTGGATCATATATAACTATATCGTAAATAAATAAATTTTATGTGGTAATATTTATTTAATTACTGATATTTTTGGGCATATATATATCTACATATTTGCGCCATTAATACTACAATATTTATTTCATCCTTCTTACAGACGATGAATTTAAAAAAATAAATTTTGAATATGGCCTCCATTATGACTCAATGGGAACTATATCTCGCTCATTCCATTTTAAATGTGCCTAAACGAAGCCAAAAGCTGGAATTTCTGCAATCATTTTTGGTGAACTGAAGGTACAATACAATTTCATTAACTTTATTTAGAACCTGGGATCTCATGTCTCCAAGGCTCAAGCGGACAATACAAAAACGAGTGAACAAATTACTAATAACATTAGATTGATTAAAATGCAATGGTTTATAGGGCTCGAGGGGAACCTTAATAAATAATATCACCAACAAGAAAAAAAGGAAAAAATACAGAGCTGGATTAACTAAACATTTCCTTTCTCTAAAATTTTATTACATCTCAACCAAACATAATTTAACATGAAATATAATGCATGTAACAATATCAGAGCTTGAATACAATGCGTATAGGTTTACATATTATATGCTAAAATCCTAAACTGCAATAGGACCAGATATTATCAATTTCGAGCATATGGAGTTGAGATATTGAAATAATTTGGACAGGAACGAATTTATGAACGATGCCTAGACGAATACGTATTCCATAGGGGGAGGATATTCCAACAGTTCCAACCGAGAAGGAGTTGTAATGGAGTGTTATAATAGTATAGTAGTTGGGTGAATTAGGAATTTAAAGTATGTCGGGTAGTGCGCAGAGTTTTATTTGTCGGACGTAAGTATGTTGTGAATAAAAAAAGAACTCCGTTAAGGTCGCAAGTAAGCAATGAAACTTCAAGTAAAATTTCAGCACTCGCTGAAAAGCCCAAAGAAAGAAATCTAACTACCGATCATTCAGTCAATGAGTTGCAACTCATACAACCTACTTACGTGTGAGGATCAATAGAAGACGTGAGGAATAGCATTTGTCTTTTTTAAACAATGCTGTGCAAGTATCTCTTGTTTCGCCATGTATTCTTGACTTCTTGAATGATCTTTTTATACGTGTTGATGACTACAAAGGGTCAAATCGGATACAATTTGATTATATGCATCTTACTTAGATTAGACTTTGACCGCAAACAAAATATTTTGAGTGACTCTTAAGAGTATTTAATTTGACGCGATTTACTTTTTGAGAATAACGAAAGGGGTTTGGGGTGTGGAGGGGGGTGGGGGAGGAATTTTAATTAATAAATTCCAAGTTGGATGCCGATACGGATAGCATCCGGCGACAGCTTTGGATATTGTATTAAGGTAGTTTGAGAGCGAAAAATCACTTCACCTAGAATTTGGTCTCATTTTAAAGAAAAAACTCCCATCTTTCCAATGATATCAGAATATCAACCCCTTGCCGAACTACTTTTCGAGCAATTTGCCTCAAAATATACTAGCTGTTTTACATCTAGGATAGATTATGGCTGTGCGCCCCACAGGGAGAATATTGAAAAAAAATTAGGAATTTCTAGCACCTACATTTCGTCAAAAAACTAACGGTGTTTAGACTGCATGTTTTATTCAAATATTTATAAAAAATAATCTATTACAACAGTAATTTTAACGGAATCGCGAAAAAAATCTGCTGTTTTGAAGGGTTTTCGGCCGTACGGCGGGAAATAATGAGTCAAGTTAGAGACTTGTGTAGCTTTATATATTTAATAATACTGATAATTTTTATAAAATATAATTATATATTTGCGCCATTAATATTACAACATTTATTTCACTCTTCTTACAGACGCTGAAGTCAATAATTAAAGTTATAATATGGTCTCTATTATGACTCAATGGGAACTATCTCGTTCAAACCACCTTAATGTGTATGTGCTGCTCACTGGATGGAAAGTGGAGATTGTGTGGATATCTTAATTGAAGAGAGATTGCGGATTCAGTCGCTGCGAAGGGAGCATGTCACAGCGGCGCGATTTGTCCTTCGGTTGGTGGGGAAACGGTGACGACCTCCTCTCACCATGACAACGCATAGCTTACGTAATTCCCTCAGCTGACCCGTTATGCAACGAGAGGAAATAGACTTATTGACGGTCTTAACTCTACCACTTAGAAAGCATTTCAATTGTTAAAAAAATTGAAGAGTTTTATTACTTTTTTGGATTGAATTAATTATTTTTGTCGTTGGAATCAAATTGAGTATCTTCATGCGGCATTTCGTAACAAAACGGCGGAATTAACCAAAGCCGATGAATACTCATAAACCAGCATACTAAAAAGCAGTAATCTGAAGAATATTCGAATCCGAAATAAGAGCTCAACCGAAATAATGTACATTTTCCCTCAAGTGTCTATCAAAGGCAAAAATTCCGGCAATTTAATCCTGCAATCATCGTGAACTTTGATTAAAGTCTACTGCGAGATGAACGTAAAATGATGAATGTAAACCCATGAAAATTCTCCTCGAGAAATTTCATTTTATAGTCATTCAGGTAATGAATGCTACAGCATAATTTTTTTCCGGAAACAGAAATATTTAATCGTCGTGGAACCCAACATAGACGTCCAAAACTATCAAATGAAAATTTCCACCTAGTGGAGACTCGCTGAAGGTGGAGTTGATCAAGTTGAAAAGGGATTCCACTTCAACTGTCAGAGTCAAAACAAATATGTAGATACTGAAGTTCACTTTTTTATTAGTATTGTTTAAAAACGCTTATTTCACTTATTTCATGTCATAGCTATTAGAATACAAATTTATACTACACAATTTAATAAACCGATCGACGAAAATATTTTCAACCAACTGCAAGGCCATTTCCAATTAATTAACTAATTCATTTTTACTTTATTTTCTGTAGTTCTTGGCAATAAAGCAATTCCCATTGGGGATAGACCATGCAGAAGACATTAATGAACTAATTCAAAAGTAAAGTCCACCACTGAATTATCCTGAGCATACAACCATAGAACGTTCATTGAATGTTCAAGTGTGAACTATTCATTTGATACTGTTCATAGATCGTTCATTGAATGTTCAAGTGTGAACTATTCATTTGATACTGTTCATAGATCGTTCATTGAATGTTCAAGTGTGAACCATTCATTTGAGACTGTTCATAGATCGTTCATTGAATGTTCAAGTGTGAACTATTCATTTGATACTGTTCATAGATCGTTCATTGAATGTTCAAGTGTGAACTATTCATTTGAGACTGTCCATAGATCGTTCATTGAATGTTCAAGTGTGAACCATTCATTTGAGACTGTTCATAGATCGTTCATTGAATGTTCAAGTGTGAACTATTCATTTGAGACTGTTCATAGATCGTTCACTGAATGTTCAAGTGTGAACTATTCATTAGAGACTGTTCATAGATCGTTCATTTCCAGTCCACGAAGAATTATTCAATAATGCTCCCTGGTTGGACATTTAAAGAACATCTTTAAACCATGCATATTTGAATTGTCATAAACGACAATATATTAATTACATATTCTAGGGAATATTCTATCATAGTACCATATGTACGATATTATTCCTAAAATTAATGCCTGCATGTGATATCGCATTTTGTACGTAATATACGTAACGTACGTATTATAATGAGTTAAACTGTAAATTTTAACGGATGAACACTGAACTGTACGCATATATGAGTACAGCTCAAAATATTGTTAATTCACAGTAATATTGCACTTACATTCGTATGATGTGACAATATAAGTTTCAATTGATTTAAGACACTGTCTCCGGCGTTACTCTGGGGAACTCCTTCATTTTAATAATAAAAAAGCACTTGGTTGTTATTCCACACTTAATTTTAAGGAAACAAACCCGGGTTTCAGCATCTCATGCCACCTTCAGGTGATCCATCAGGCGATTTCAGCATCTCATGCCATCTTCAGGTGATCCATCAGGCGATTTCAGCATCTCATGCCATCTTCAGGTGATCCATCAGGCGATTTCAGCATCTCATGCCATCTTCAGGTGATCCATCAGGCGATTTCAGCATCTCATACCATCTTCAGGTGATCCATCAGGCGATTTCAGCATCTCATACCATTATCCTGAAGATGGCATGATTTGCTGAAACCCGGGTTTGTTTCCTTAAAATTAAGTGTGGAATAACAACCAAGTGCTTTTTTATTATTAAAATGAAGGAGTTCCCCAGAGTAACTGTAAATAACTGTTATATGTAATACGATATGAATCGAGAATCATTTCACGAGAACTATTTTTAAATATTCCTTCATGGTTCATATGTTATTAATTCAAAAACAGTTCAGCCGAAATTCATCTACGGTGAACATTCTATGAAGTATATCCCAATGAATGTTCTTTGCACTATCTGTGAGTGCCATTTGAACGTTCATTCAATTTCCTTCTTGAATGATCTTTGAACGTTCAAATAGTCTTCACTGAACGTTCTCTGAACATCTTTTGGACAATTAATTCCCCACTGGATTAAAATCGGAGATAGATTGGTGCCTTATTTATGCTACCTTTATGTTTCCTACGAAAGTTCACTTCTTACATTCTTCTGATTTTCGAGGAAATGAAATGCATATTGGACGGCAGAAATAATACTATTTCACTACGTTCATTTCACTTCACTCAATACGTGTAGTTTCCGGTTCAATTTGCGAATTAATGTAGTTTGAGAGCGATGTATCACTTCGCCTAGAATTTGATGAATCGGACCTCATTTTAAAGAGAAAAAACTCATCTTTCCAATGATATATCAAAATATATCAACCCCTTTGCCGAACTACTTATCGAGCAATTTTCCTAAAAAAGAAAAGCTGTAATGACATGGGATAGATTACGGCTGTGCGCTCCAGAGGGATGGAATATTATTTATAAAAAAAAGGATTTTATAACACCTAAACCGTCAAAAAAACTAATGAGGTGTAGTTTTTAAGTTTTATCAACTATTTATAAGAATTAATCTATTACTCACCGCAGTAATTTGCACAGAATCACCAAAAAAAACCTGCCGTATTGAAGGATTTTAAGCCGTGCGGCGTGAAAAAATTAGTCAAGTAAGAGACTTATGTAGACATATATTTATTTGCTGATAAATTTTTTGTCTAATATAACTATATTTTTGCGCCATTAATATTACAACATTTACTTCGCACTTCTAATAGATGCTGAAATTAAAATATATAAAATTCGAATATGGTCTCCATTTTGAATAAGTGGAATATCTCACACGAACTACCTAAATAGCGTGGAAAGGAAAGGGATTTTGTTGATCGTATCAAACAAGGATTAATAAGTTATCAGCATTTGAATGAAATTACATAATTAAATCTTTTTTTTACGATGGAAATACGAAGTTCCTCCGTGGACGAGATAACTCTTTCCCTCCCTTGGACTCTCAACCCCATTGACTCCTTCCTTGGCGCATGAACACGAATGTACATATTCTCCCCCGCAATAGTATTAGTGCCGCCTCTTCCCCAATGGCACTAATACTATGATACTAATAGAGAGAGAGAGAAAGACAGAGATAGAATACATTTTATTTCGTCATCACAATGCATAATGGAAAATACTCGGAGGCTACTCAGCCTCAAATGAGAATTCTATAAATTTACAATTGTCCGTGTTGCGCAGATATTCCACTGTTTATTGGACCTTTTGTTTTACGTAATACAAACAAAACGAGAAAAAATAAAGTGTTATAGGCAACTCAACAAGACAATGCATTAACTAATACAGAAACAAAATATTGTAGAAATATGTCATTTGAACATTACATTAAATTACATTTATTAATAGTAAGGCCAGATCAGAGCGTGAACTTTGTTTTAGAAACCGGTACCTAGTTAAAAGAGTCTTTGTCTAAATATTCGGCTATTTTTGGAACTATGTACGTATTTCACTAGATAAGGCATTCCATAATTTGCTATCATCATTTACAGCGAAGGACCTATTTGAAGGCACAAGTCCGGTGGATTTGTAGTTTACCGTTTCGCCATCTAGTGACCCGTTCTTGAAAACTCTCCTTGAAAATAAATCGAGAGTGTATATAAGTAAACTGGTTCCCTACTGTTGAAAATATCGCACAAAAGACTACCCAGGAAATATCTTCTTCGATTTTTAAGCCACCGTAGTGTATTTATGCAAGGTGTGATGTGATCGTACTTTCGTGAATCACAAATAAATGTAATACAGGCATTTAATGCTCTCTGAAGTTTTGCATCCAGTTCTTTTGTTGAATCACCATGTGCTACTAATGAGCAGTAATCAATCTGAGATATATAAATACTGATATTTGCATTTATAGGCACTTCCTTTCGCTTGATAAGACGAGGCCTTTCGTGATCGAGGCATATAGCGCCCAAAAAAAAAGAGAGAAAAGTGGATATGAACGGCGAAACTCAAATAACGCTCCTTCCCTTGTTTGCAGCGGGCGGCGGGTTCCCAAGGAGGGCGAGGGAGCCAATGGAATCAACGGGGACGCTGGGAAGGAGGTGCGGAACGGCGCCGGGTGCGGCACCGGGAGCAGCACTAAGGGTGAGTTTTAGTGAGCCACACATTCCCCTGCACTCTTTGAGCACACGTGCTTTTAAAAATGGTTCCACCGTGAAAATGGCTTAAATGTCATTTTATTCATATTTCTGTCTACTTGTAGAAAATAACCTGTCCTCTTATCTGATACGAACAACAAAATAACACCTTTCCACGCTATTTTATTATATAATTGAACTTGAAATTTATTACATGGTGTTCAATGGGGGAATGAGAGAAACACGGGGAAAAATAGTATTTTTCCATAAAATACAAATGCCATATTCGTGGAAAACTATTTATGAGAAGGAAATGATCCAGAGAAATTGAATAAAAATGTAATATAGGCATCTTACCACACCTTATTTTTTTAGTTATTGGGGAATTAATTCCGTAATTGAAGTCAAAATGCGGTAATTCGTGGGAAATGGCGCTGCAGTCGGCTCCTATGGCTGGATTAAAAGTGCTCATTTAAAATACATTCGTGGAATAATAATCTGCATTTTTTTTCTGCTTTACTTTTGGTTTTTCTGTGAGTAACGCATTTCATCAGTGAAAGCAGGATTTTTAGGACGAAATATCAAAAATGTGGAATTAAGTATTTGTTTTTTTGACTCGCACAGTCGCGGCGGCGGCGGCGGAACCTCCTTAAGTTAGTTTGAACGACATATCACTTACACATACAATTCAATGAATTTGGCCTCTTTCATCAATAAGGCATGTTGAATAGTTCTTGTGGAATTAACCCACGTGGCTTTTGCCTTTTTCTCTCCATTTTTGCTACTTTTCTTCATATTCCTCTCACGCTTGATGTGCTAGCCGAAGAGAAATGGCATTCCTTCGAAGTTTCGTCACTCTAGCACATAAATTCCTGCATATTTATTTTGTTAATAATAATAATAGCAGTAGAAAACTACGATTGCAATCGTGCTTATATTAATTTCTCTTCTCCAGATCTTGTGATGACTCGAGATAAAATGCCCAAGAGTTGTTTGTTGTAAAATGGTTTGATGTCAAATATGATGATCAACTCAAAAATGATTAAAATTGAAATTATATCAGGATACGCTCGAATTCATGAGTTGAACACCCACTTTTCTGATTCGTACCAACATTCTGCTCTCACGAATGAAATTTACAGCGTAAAGTGTTTAATTTTCCGCTAATTGGTAATACGTCTGCGCATGAACGCCATATTTCGTGAACAAAGAATTTCGCTAGTATATTAAATAAATGGCCAACATTAGCCCGACCCCTAATTAAATATATCCTCCCTTCAACTACGAAGGCAACTTCTAATTACACATCGTTTACCGTAGGTCTTTCTAATTATAAATATAGTGTGCAGAAGAGGCATTAAATCGTGCAAATACCTTTAACGCTTTTCGTGATTCAATTGCTCCCATAATTCCATGCTACCATGATTTTGCCTTCTCACTTGCGTATTTCCACTACAAAACTTTTACCACGGTAGACAAATTACCTGGTTTGTTCAATCCTAGTAAGATGATCTACTGCGGTAGGCGTTTTTCAAACGTTTCCAGTACTAGCATCACGCGGGTAGAGAGTCACCATGGTAATAATGTTAGTAATTGGAAACGAGGGAGTATGTACATAGCAACGGCCCTTCTTCCGACCGTATGGTGTCGAGAGACCGCAGAGTCTGATGGGTAGGTATTCTGGTTTTGTGGTTTTAACGACCGCAGCGAAAGCCATCGCGGAAAAGCGGCAAACCCCAAAGGCAGACAGTTATGTACATGCTAATTTCACCTCTCGTGGGCAGACAATTTAAATATGTAAAAAAAACCAGTAACTACGTCTAAGTTTCCTCTTCGTCGTAATGGAGGATGGGAGGCCTTCTTTATTTTCTGGCGGCGGTCGCGGCCACGCGGTCGTATCGCGGCAAATAAAATTCAAATGGCATTTATTCTCGACCTCTTTTTATATATATGGTGCAAATCTCATGAGTATAGGTCAAATTACACACACACACACACACACACACACACATATATATATATATATATATATATATTAAAAACACTTGACAGGGGGTGGGGAAAGAAAAGTAAAAAGAGAGAAGACTTACTGTACGTTTCGGGCATGTAGGCCCTTCTTCAGCTGTAGGAAAAGTTATATATATATTTAATAAATGACACATAACTTTAAAACAAAGAAATGGATCCAAGCAACCAAATGAAATTTGTAAATAAAAACAGCAACAAACTTTAAAGGTAACAATCTTGAATATGTCTATGTATTTTTATATTTAATGTCTGTAAATTAACCATTATGTAATCGAAAACAGAACTGTCAATCATTTAACATCATGCTTCATTGTTTATAGCCCAGAAGATGGACCAATAAAGGTCCGAAACGTCGGCAAAAGTTTAATATATATATATATATATATATATATATATCAAAACGAAAATTTCATTTGACTTCTCAATTTTCTACAGCTGGAGAAGGGCCTACATGCCCGAAACGTCCCAGTAAGTCCTCTCTCTCTTTTTACTTTTCTTTCCCCACCCCCTGTCAAGTGTTTTTATTATATATATATATATATATATATATATATATATATATATATATATATATATATATATATATATATATATTTTTTTTTCGGTTTCTTTCACCTCTTCCGTCTCTGACTCTTCCATCACATTTCTGGATGTTAATATCCTACTAAAAAACAACAAATTCATCACCTCCGTCCATAAAAAAACCCACTAACCATAACCTTTACCTTCATTTCAATAGCTGCCATCCACCACATACCAAACGCTCCATTCCATATTCCCTCTCTGTCCGCGGCCACAGAATTTGTAACGACGCCCACTCCCTTCAACAATACACCGATAACCTATATCACTCCCTCAGAGAACGTGAGTACCCCAAAAAGCTTCTTACCAATCAAATCCTGCCCCCCTCTGCCAATTACACCCCTCGGGCCAAAACCCACCATCCTGACAGACTCAGCCTCATCACCACATTCTTCCCTGGCTCCCATAAAATCAGAAACATCCTCCGCGATCTATACCCAATTTTAAAGAATAATAATTCCACTGCCCTCCTATTACCTTCATGTCCCACAGTATTTTTTAAGCGTCCCGCAAACCTGCGAGATATCTTAAAATCTACTAAACCCTCCCTTCAACCGACCGCCCCCTCTCCACCACTCTCCACAACTTGCAACCGTCCTCGGTGCAAATGTTGCTCCCTCCTACGCTCTTCTGCTACGCCCTCTTCCAATAAATCTTCCTCAGCAGCCAACTGTACTTCCACGAATATCGCTTACCGTCTCTCGTGCAATTTCTGCCCGGCATTTTATGTTGGCGAATGTACTACCCCGCTTTCAATACGAATGAATGGGCACCGCCACTCCACCACATGTCCTCCCTTCATTGATCCCATTCCTAAACATACCGCTTCCCATCGTAAGACCTTCAATAAATGTTTCTCTCTCTCTATATTAGAAGCTCTCCCCGAATCAGCAACTAATATTGAACTGAGGACTCGCGAGATGGCTTTCATCTGGTGCTTAAGAGCATTTGAATCGCCCGGGCTTAACTTGGCCCACTGACCAATAGCAACCCCTTGCTCCCTCCCCACCAGTCCCCTTCCCTTCTCCTGTTCCGCTTCCCCCCCCCCCACCCGAGGTAACAGACCACTAGTTAGTCTCTTGTCGTTGACGACATATATATATATATATAATTTGTCCTATACTCATGGCAAATAAAATAAGAGATGCGTGCACGGCGAAGACGCGTTCCAGAATCACACCGTCATCTACGAGTACCTAATAGTTAAGTTTATATTCAAGCACGGCCTGTAGCTAACTGTGGTTGTTTATAAGATGCGTCTATTGCAACGAGAGAAGTCGTAGAGAGGTCGTCGTTAAATATGCGTAGGAGTTACGGCCGGCTAGTTGGATTATTCCCCTTCTACACTGACAATGAGAGTAGACATGGGAGTACCCAGCGAGGGGCAGGGGGCGGGGGGGCAGGGCAGCTGCCCCTTCCCATAGAGGCTCAAAAAAATAGAACCATGAAAGAAAACGAAGCGATTCTATTTTTTAAAAATTGCGTCGAATCGTGTTTCTTGTCGCTGCAGGTAGGAAGACAACGTATCTCATTTATGTACTTACTTAGAAACACTAACAAGAAGCAGACCATAATGGCACATTCTATAGCATAAAGTTCCTCTACGTAATCGAATTCATCTGAAATATGTTTCGTTGGTTCTGTCGTCCTGACGTAATGGCTGCATATAAGTATTAACCGGGGATTTCTTACACTGTGGATTCTGAAGAACAAGAGAATGAATGAAGCAATGCGTGAAGGAGACTGTTGCGTGTTTTGTGCTTAGTCGGAGGAGTGCGGAGGGATATACCATTTTATTAATAATGATAACTTTTATATGAACCTCATGAGGATGCACCGGCAATCGACTTTAGCGGGCAGCATTACATTAAGAAAAATTAGATGTTGTACTTACTTACTATAAGCATTATCTCTTTTTATCTGGACCTATGGTATAACTTGTGGAAGAAGAAAAATTTTCCCGAGGATTATGAAGTCGTTGATCTTTTAAACGATACCAATGTTTATTCCCCTCTCCTTGATGAAGCAGGGCTTCCCTCTCTTCTCTCCAAAAATTCTCAATTTTAATCTTAATCCACCACGGCGACTGTAGAACGGTCCTTTAGTACTCTACGAAGAGTGTAGACATGGCTTATAAGAGCACTATTATGGGAGAGGAGCTATGAATGACTGGATTATGTCTGATGAGCGGGCGTCGAAATGTTGTCAAAGAAAATCTTGAAATGGTCGAGAAGAAAGTTAGAGAAATATTTTCACCAAATTCAAGAAAATAATTATTAGCCTAAAACTAAAAATTGGAGTGGCTTAGTTGATAAAAAGATGGAAGTAATGAATTGTTAAGATATTTGTAATGCTTCTGAAAACATTTTAATTTGCTTTTAACCCCCCCAACCGACCGAACATGAACATAACATTTCAAATACTGAGTAATACGCCCCATATGAGAGTAGGTATACTACGATATTTTCGTGTCCTTTCGTGCTTTTCTCGCCCCCCCTCCTTCTCCTTGAGGGGTGACGACAGCAGAGAGAGAGAGAGAGAGCTATTACGGAGCCCGTCTATCGCGGAATCTCTTGGAACCGGAGTGCACAATACCTACACACACACACATATCGTATACGTATATTAGGTGTTTTGTCTTTCAAGAGAATAACATAATTTTTAATTATATACTACGAAAATAATCCGAATTTTGTGAATGAAGATTTCTCGGGTTTCACAACCAGAGACAGGTTGGATTCCTTGAAGACGATGCGCGCGAGTCACTCGTTGAAACCTAATTAAACTTTTTTAAATCTGAAAAATATTTAAACTACTTTATTAAAGCGAAAATTATCTCTTATTGCGATTATTTTCTTAAACCTTCTGTGGATTTCTCTGCAGTAAATTTGTGTCTACATTCCCTTTTTAGACATTTTTTGTTTTATGTTACTAGTTTATTCATTGAGTATCAATGAAATCAATGATTTTACTAGCAGTTTGATGTAATTGGTGTCCAGATCAATATATATTTAAAATTTATATTAATGGCTTTCCAATTTCGAGTGTACCGATTCAGTGATTAAGTACGCAAAGGAAACGGATTTTTATGGTGCTAAATTTATTTTGGGGGGAACGAGACGAGACGAGAGTCTCGTCCGAGACGAGACTGGGGTTCACGAGACGAGACGATACCCGAGTTCAGAAAACGAGACTGAGACGAGACTGGCTCAAGTCTCGTATCGTCGGAAACAATTCGGATTCACGTCACTCGCGAAGAAAGTCACTCTGCTGCTGCAGTCACAAATCCGAATTTCACTTGTTTTCCTATATTTCGCATAAGATGCAAACTTCT
Organism: Pyrrhosoma nymphula; assembly: GCA_963573305.1. Taxonomy (NCBI): domain Eukaryota; kingdom Metazoa; phylum Arthropoda; class Insecta; order Odonata; family Coenagrionidae; genus Pyrrhosoma; species Pyrrhosoma nymphula. Next base: position 1,751,310 of record OY754330.1, read on the forward strand.
AAATTTGTCAACTGACTCATTTAATGAGTTCAACAAATAGGCCATTTACCTTTTTTTATTCGTACCCGTGCCAGCCAATTATTATACTTTAATGTTCCTTTACATCTCCAGCCATTTTTGCGCTCCATGCTTGAGATGATTTTTTTCCCTTCTTTAAGTGGAATTTCGCTCAACGCATTGGCTCCTCTCGAGTCCATGGATTCAATTCCGTTTCCGCGTTGGACAGTTTCCCTCGAACACGAGGAAATATTAATTTATTGAAACCACCATATTGCCTGAACCAAAATTGTTTCCAGATAAGACGGATTACCGTTTAGATCAGGTTCCGTCAGTGACAGGTACATACCATCGGCAAAACGTCTTCCTCTCCTAAAGACAGAAGCCAATTGGCTCCACGCTGAACTAGGGTTGCTAATAACTTCGTTTCGGAACGTTATAAGTTATATAACCAGAAGTTGTTCAAATATTTTCATCCCTGACGCATTTTAAATATTTCTACAAAAGAACTATTCCTCCTTCGAAGTCTAGGAACTAGTCAGTAGTTCAACGACGCGTGTAATGTACTACGTCGAAGGAAATGATACTTCTTGTGAGTATCCGAAATTTCAAATATCTTTTTCTGCGTCGACCTACCACCCAGATCCAGTCGACATTGCAGCGTATAATGGCAAGAAGGAATTCAGCCGGAGGACTCATGTGTATATAGACCGGAATCCAGCTGGATGAATCCATTGTGCAAGCTCGAATCTAGTTTAAAATAAACCTGCTATTTTTACATGATTCCATTTGGACTCCAGGAATGGCTGAATCAAATTGAAGTAAATGATGTACTGAAACAATCTGACTGGATAACAAGCTTAATAAAACCTGCCGAAATCAATCCAAGCCCGAAATTCAGCTGCGACGTTAAAGCTTGCAATCCCGTAAGTCTTCCACGTTCTCCGTAATCACGACTAATTTAATTCGTTCTTTAATATATATATATATATATTTAGAGTAAAAAAATAAGACTTGACACTGCCGAGGTTTCGTTGAGGCACGACATCAAAACGTGAATACGAATTTTAAAATTCGCCACGAGACATATCGCTACCACGGATACTATCTACTTCCTTGTCTTTATATCTGAGTCACCTTCTGAATTCAAATTTTACAAGAGCGTAGGCGTAGCCAGCCACCAGCAATAGGTGTGGCACTGAGGCAATAGGCACTGTGGCATCATCAGTATGGTAATGGACGCAAACTTTCACGAAATGTTCGCAGCGAGGTCAAAATTGAGACTAATTCGATTGAAGACAGGAAGAAAATCGGTTTCCGTGTTTTCAGAGAAGAGGTGGAGGCTTTTGTACAATTTTGACCAATCATGATTAGGGTTTAACTTTGAAAAAATGAGAAAGAGGGGTTTTATTTTTGGAGTTAATTCACAAATTTTGTATACGCCCACTGCAGTTCTATATTTTCAAAACTTCAAAAAACGTTTACCCGATAATCGTTGTCTAGACAATAGAATCGTTGTCATGAAATTCGCGCCTTTGTAAACCTGTCAATCCAAATTATTTAAGGGAGTTTTAATGAACAATGTAAGTTTTGAAAAAAAAAGTTTACCCGATAATCTTTGTCTTCCCACTAGACACGTCGAGAGGCTCACGCCTTCATAAACCTAATTCAATTCGGGTTATTTAAAAGGGCTCTTGCGGGAAAAACGGAGACATCATTTTATTGCGGGAGGGAAATTTTGAGAAAAAAAATGTTGGGTTTCAGGACAATAGGTGTGGCACGTGCCACAGGTGCCACACCCGTGGCTACGCCTATGTACAAGAGAGATGTCAGATCGCACGCCGATGTAAAAACAACTTTTTTTTAAACAACAACAACCAATAACAACCAACAAAGTTAATTTCTCCCTTGAAATATCGCAAAACTTCAACAATGCATACATAAGGTTTATAGTTACAAAAATGCTTTAAAAAATGGGCAAAATCGAAGGGGCACGTATTTTGAGAAAAACGCATTTGAAGTTTAAAAAAATCAAAATGTACGCATTAATAAACTCGACTGCAGTTTCAGTCTTAAGTTCGTGAGAGTGCTTTGCATCCATTCTAAGAATAAATCTAGTGCTTTTTCCACATAAATGTATTTCCACCATAGGCACATACATACAACACGTTTCGCCGACTGGCATGCATCATCATAGCAACTTCCAGTACAGGTACATATACGGGTAATTCTAATATAAAAAATCGATCTAAGAAGGCACTCGACAGACCCTTATTAACACGACCCTTTGTAATGAGCAGTTGTTCCCTCATCCCTACCAACTCCTTTCAGAGAAATTAACCTTAAGGTAGAAGGACCTCTACTACAAGGACCTTCGATAACATACCCTGATATTTTCATATATATTGCAGAGAAATTATACCTTAGTCGATCTGTGAAAAAGTAATTGGTGGTAATCGGCCATTTAGCGCTAATAACAGGATTTGAAAATCGTTATTTTCAACCTCAAATTACATTGCTCTTATGGCCGAATGTTGTCGTCCCTCACTTCAACATTTTATTTCTCGAGATTTTCCTCGACAAGGCTAACTCAAAAACGACCATGTGGTGATTAAATAACCAACGGATACAATTAATTTTTTTCAGGTTACCTTATCGGCCATTCAATCCAGATATTTATGATTGAAAAGCGATGAAGAGTCTTACTTTTGTTCCGTAGCCGCCATATTGAAACAGACTTGGCAACTATGTTCGAGGAGTAAACATAAACATTGGAGTGAAACTATGCAAACAAACAAAGGTGCCGGACCGGAGTGAAACTGTGATATGTTGACAGCTATACAGTGTTGTCGAGTTAATCGTCAGCAATTATATAAAATACATTTGTTTTAATTACGTTTACATTAAAAGAGCAAAAGCACTCTTATAGTTCTGTTGTTTTAATTCATCCCTATTTTTTTAATTATGCAGCTCTACTGCAGTTCCAGAGAAAGTTTTTAAATTCCTCTGAGACATGGCCTCAATATAAAAGCCATTCTTCGTATGACAGGATTACTTCATCTTGAAGAAGACTCATGTACTGTACAGCCATGTTGATTGATTGAAAGATATTTTCAATTATTATTAATAACATTTTGAGCCATTTTATCTTTTTGCTGTCGAGTTTATCTATGTAATGAAAGCGCAGGTTCTTCGAAGCGCAGGTTCTACCTTAAGAAAAACTAACCATTCAAGCCACCCCTGATCTTCCCTTTGTCCCTTCACCTAAACACCCCCTGCCACATCATGAGCCACTGCATAACCCCTTACCCTCCATTACCACCACCACCCTTTAACTCCCACATCCACCCTGAATATAGTGTACAGGAACTGCACAAGAAGTTATAATTATACCAAATGATGCCGCAATGTCGGTGAAACGCATTGTATATACCAAGTGAAAAAAAGTTTTATTGGAAAAGTGCTATTACTTATTCTCAGAATGGATGTATGCGCTGCAACGCTTTGAATATTTATTTTGATTTCGATTTAATTTGGTGTAATTTTTGTTTAAATGTTTTAATTTATTTTAGTGTGGAAGTTATGGAATGATTGTTGAAATCTTTTGGTTGTTAGGGGGTTGTTGACGTAAAGAGGGGTTGGATTTGTGAAATGAAAAAAAACTGGAAGCTAGAAGAGCTGCTCTGTAACATATAGAAGCATTAACTATTGTAAAGTGGAGAATGAGTGTTGTTTTGATGAGTAGAGACAGTCCGACGCTACAATGCACTGATTGCAGAAACGCTTAAAAACTGACGTCACATTAGTATGAGGCGCCGCTACCATTTTCATAGAATCATTTTTTTCCCTTTACAATACGCATCACATGTCCGGATATATCAGCCGACAAATCAAACGCAAATTCACGAGAAGCTCAATGTTGCACACTCCCGTAACTAAGCGACGGATGCATGTTTGGCGAAACAATAAGACACGGCCAACAATGTAGTGAAATGGGACGCGTCCAGCAAATTTAGTCGAAATCGGCGAAAGTCGAGGGCTATTTCGATCTTTATTGGTCGATTTGGCACCTTACTAACACTTTTTGTTCCTCCCGTAGCTGTTTTGAACAAACATGATGCGGATCGCGTTTGGCATTTATTGTTCATCTCGCGAATGAAATCATTCCGTGATGAGTACCTACCGCAAGGTGTATGAATTATGACGTCCTCGGGATGAAACCTATTTCGTCATTCGACTTTTCCATTTGACTGCAGATCGCAATTTTCTTTCTATTTGATCTACCACGAATAATACCCTTTCCGAAGGCTTCGCCCAAGGAGAGTAGAGTCCTCTACTCTCCTTGGCTTCGCTTCAAACGCGAAATACCTTCGCGCTTCCCGTACTGGAATACAGAGAGGCTATAGGGATGGAGTTCAGCTTTGGACAAGTGTGCATCCATCCTCATGGCGAGAGGAAGATTTTCAAAGAACAGGAAAAAGACGTGCATTGACGGAGGAAGCATACATCATTCGTCACCTCGTTACAGCTATGATGAGTACCTCGGCGTCGGGGGCGCCGCGTCGGGAAATTACTCGGAATATTCGAGACTCGACAATGACGACGTCACAACCTCTAAAAATCCCATGCGTTTGAGCTTCGCTATCTTTGATCATAACTAACATCACGTAATCAAGAAAATCCTATTTTTAGCTCTTTTAGTCAAAATATGGTCCAAGTCTCAAGATAGTAGAGGGATGTTATCATACGTAGACGAGATGTAAAATGTCTAGAAATGATTACCTTACTTTCCTTAAATGAGATCGAAAATGTTTTCTGAAATTTCAACAATCTCTTAGAAGTTGCGGGACACAAACATTCTACCAACCAATAGGAAGACCGTACAAACTTGTACAAAATGTTTCAAATGCGAGACAATGTATACATATGAATACGACCAAACTAGTGAGGAACACAAGCAGAAAACGGCTTTGGAACTGGGTTGTGACGTCACCGCGCGTCACCAGTGGGAAGGGTGGGGGGGGGGGGTATTGTTTAGAAACACGACTGAATATTTGAGCTCATTTTCCAGAGTTGAAAGGCAATGAACATTTCGCACTAGAAAAAATTATCGGACAACTCCTGCATGTCTACTGAAGGGATATTATAGTATTGTTCCCAGATAAGGTTGTATTTGATGCTATCCAAATAGAATCATACTGCACTAACGATTGCTGTGAATGCGTAACCATTGTTTGGTTACGAGATACTCAAAACTTTAATATTTGTCTATACTATTCGGGAATGCTACGTAATATGTTTTCTTCGCGTACCTATATCTATAATAGTCGTATTCTCGCCGCTATTTTTTAGGTGGAAATGCCACATGCATCATAGTAATCAAAAGCCGTCGGCAACGAAAAATTCTCTTAAAAAATCCATAAATAGCCCACTTTACAATATCCAATAGCCCACTTTCTTCATCTTTCTTCGTCGTCATCTCATCAGTTCCGGTTCTGCCGTGGTGACACAAGCTAAGTGTTCTGTTTCCTTTCCTTACCACTGTTCTCTTTCTTTCCTTTTCCACTTATTTTACCTGTTACTATGGATCATCCTAATATCCTTCATTATTGGTTACGGTAAGCACGTAGACATGCTCACAAAGTTGCTCAATATGGCTGTCACTCCGAGTTCCTCTCTTCATGCCTTTCTTTAGGAATCATTCCCAAAAGTCTTATCATTAAACTTCCTCTTTCTGGCACCCAACCTAGTTCTCATCCTAAACTTCACACCTTCATCTATCGTAAATCATTGGAATGCACTCGCATCATCCTTTCCGAATATCAGAGTCTCTACAGGAAGCACCTTTGCGACCTCCTCTCGCTCGTTAAAATTATATCCCTTCATCCCCCGAATCAGTTACTCTCCTTAATGATATATTCTCTTCTGCACTGCGAAACCAATGTCGTAGACGTGCTACCCACTTAAAGAAACTTTCCACCATTTGCGTTGCTTTTTTTAATAACGGCATTTCTTTGCCATTCACTGAACTGACGCCCCCTCCCCCTCCCAAGCCCCCTCCACTCTTTCTCCTTTCCACCCTCTACAATCTTCCACCCCCCCCCCCCACGTGGCCCTCCGGTTTTCCCAAAACGCTGCCCCCAGCCGCATGGGGCCCTCCCACCTTCCGCCCCCACCGCTGACCGCGTAGTGTTAAACCTTTCCTCCTTCTCCCTCGATGCAAACGAGCTTTCGGTGCTCCAAAAGGGATTGTCTTTTTCCCCCACCCCAAGAGTTAACCCAGTGAATATTCTCACTGACGCCCTTAAATTCTGCCGAAACTTGAGATGGCGTGCTTTCTGGAAAGCCCACCCTAATATCCCGTCCACTCCCTCGTCTATTCGACAGCCCCTCTCCAAATTTCTCCCGCCGTCTCAACGGGAACCTAAAGCACTCCATACTAACCATCCTGTTGAAATCTTCATTAAACTCTTCCTAACTAAATTATCCGAAAAGTCTTTTCTCCAATCACTAACTCCACCAAGTAATCTCACCCGTCTAGAAAAACTCGCTTTAAAAAAATATCCAACAATAATGAGATCATCATCTCTAAGGCAGACAAAGGATCAACTGTTGTCGTACTGGATAAAAATGCCTACATATCCGAAGGGCTTCGGCAACTAAATGATCCCTCTTCTTATACTCCCCTCCCCCAAGACCCAAACGCTGAATTCCAGAAAGAAATAACTTTATTCCTGGAGGAATTCGGACCAGCCGAAGGCCTCACTCCCTCCGAAATCGCCATCCTCTCACCCTCTATCTTCAAAACGCCCCATTTCTACATGCTTCCTAAAATTCACAAAACCAACAATCCCGGTCGCCCTATTGTCTCTAGCATCAACTCCCCCACTGAACGGATCTCAGCACTGATTGATCATTACCTGCAACCATTAGGTATGTCTCTCCCCTCCTTCATCAAAGATACCTACCACTTCCTCGACCTCCTGCACGCCATCCCTATCCCTACTAACACTGACCTTCTTATTGCCACAATAGATGTCACTTCCCTCTATACGAGTATACCCCATCATGAAGGAATTGAAGCTCTCCGTTTTTATCTCTCCCAACGCCCTAAACCACATCTTCCCTCCGAGAACTTTATTGTTAAATTAACAGAATTAGTATTAACTAAAAACGCCTTTTCCTTCAACAATCAAGTTTTCCTTCAGATCAGAGGGACCGCCATGGGTACTCGCATGGCACCTTCTTGTGCAAATCTATTCATGTGCCATCTTGAAAGCACTTTCCTCAAAAACCAACCCCTCAAACCTCTCTTCTGGGCCCGCTATATTGATGATATCTTTGTCCTTTGGCCTCATGGCCGTGAATCTCTATCTTCCTTCATTTCTGCGCTAAACTCTTCCTTTTCGGTTTCTTTCACCTCTTCCGTCTCTGACTCTTCCATCACATTTCTGGATGTTAATATCCTACTAAAAAGCAACAAATTCATCACCTCCGTCCATAAAAAAACCCACTAACCATAACCTTTACCTTCATTTCAATAGCTGCCATCCACCACATACCAAACGCTCCATTCCATATTCCCTCTCTGTCCGCGGCCACAGAATTTGTAACGACGCCCACTCCCTTCAACAATACACTGATAACCTATATCACTCCCTCAGAGAACGTGAGTACCCCAAAAAGCTTCTTACCAATCAAATCCTGCCCCCCTCTGCCAATTACACCCCTCGGGCCAAAACCCACCACCCTGACAGACTCAGCCTCATCACCACATTCTTCCCTGGCTCCCATAAAATCAGAAACATCCTCCGCGATCTATACCCAATTTTAAAGAACAATAATTCCACTGCCGTCCTATTACCTTCATGTCCCACAGTATTTTTTAAGCGTCCCGCAAACCTGCGAGATATCTTAAAATCTACGAAACCCACCCTTCAACCGACCGCCCCCTCTCCACCACTCTCCTCAACTTGCAACCGGCCTAGATTCAAATGTTGCTCCCTCCTACGCTCTTCTGCTACGCCCTCTTCCAATAAATCTTCCTCAGCAGCCAACTGTACTTCCACAAATATCGTTTACCGTCTCTCGTGCAATTTCTGCCCGGCATTTTATGTTGGCGAATGTACTACCCCGCTTTCAATACGAATGAATGGGCACCGCCACTCCACCACATGTCCTCCCTTCATTGATCCCATTCCTAAACATACCACTTCCCATCGTAAGACCTTCAATAAATGTTTCTCTCTCTCTATATTGGAAGCCCTCCCCGAATCAGCAACTAATATTGAATTGAGGACTCGTGAGATGGCATTCATCTGGTTCTTAAGAGAATTTGAATCGCCCGGGCTTAACTTGGCCCACTGACCAATAGCAACCCCTTGCTCCCGCTCCCCACCAGTCCCCTTCCCTTCTCCTGTTCCGCTCCCCCCCCCCCCCCCCCCGAGGTAACAGACCACTAGTTAGTCTCTTGTCGCCGACGAAACGTCCCGTAAATTATTCTGTGAGTGTCCTTTTGTTTTCGTGTGCCTGTGTTTTCAAAGTATATTTATATTTGTGTTTTTATTCGCCGAGTGCGTTTTCTCAGAAGATATTATATATATATATATATATATATATATATATATATATATATATATATATATATATATATATATATATATATATAATGTCTTCTGAGAAAACGCACTCGGCGAATAAAAACACAAATATAAATATACTTTTAAAACACAGGCACACGAGAATTAAAAGGACACTCACAGAATAATTTGCGGACGTTTCGACGGGCAAGCCGCCATCGTCAACGGCAAGAGACTAACTCACTTCTCTCGTCGTCTCTCTCTCTCGTCGTTCTCTCGTTAGTCTCTTGTCGTTGACGATGGCGGCTTGCCCGTCGAAACGTCCGCAAATTATTCTGTGAGTGTCCTTTTAATTTTCGTGTGCCTGTGTTTTAAAAGTATATTTATATTTGTGTATATATATATATATATAAATAAACTATGCCACAGGTGGGGCGGAATTAAATATAAACACATAAAAAAGAACACTCACACTATAAGTTGATATTTCGGTTGCTCTAGAACCTTTCTCAAAGATAGATGGATACAAAAACAAAGATAGATGGATACAAAGATTTTGTATCCATCTATCTTTGAGAAAGGTTCTAGAGCAACCGAAATATCAACTTATAGTGTGAGTGTTCTTTTTTATGTGTTTATATTTCATTCCGCCCCACCTGTGGCATAGTTTATTTATATTATCGCGTGTGTGATTTTCCACGAACTCGTATATATATATATATATATATATATATATAATACGACCTTGAGCAATTAGGAAATTTTTAGGCCTGCATGTATGAGAAAATTGTAAATGTTTAAATATTTATAAAAAAAATATACATTTATGAATTGCCACTAAATTTAATTTTTGGAAAAGTTAGCTGGGTATGTTTAGATTACGGGAAAAAAGTTTCAGCCGATTCTGAGATGGAGTATTTGAGAAAAGTTTATTAACAATTTTTTAAACATTAGTAATTAACAACAATAGGGTATAGAATAAAATAATTTTTATTGATACATTTGCATTTAATAAAAATTTAGCTTTAACAAGAGCTATTAATCATAGCTGTATGAAAATTACAAGCGGAGAAAAAAGTGATAATATGATTTAAGCCTCGGATTTTTGCTAAAAAAGCGAAAAAATTAAAATATGCATAATTCGCTCAAATTTTTTTTCTAAAAAACGGTTTGAGGGTATTCAGTTTGAGTTGATATTGTACCCATACACAAATTTTTGTCAAAATCTGAGACCCTAATGGACAAATGTTTGTTGAATTGAGGTGGAATGACCCATATATATGTTTTTTTTGTTTAAATCACAAAATTTTGTCTGTTACCCATATTAATTTTTGTAGTAAGACCAGAGTTAATCAGTTCGCTAAATAAAAACATGGGCAAGTGATCATTTTACAACCCAGATAATGTTAAAACGTAGCATGAAGATGATTAATTATTATCTATTGCTCAAGGTGTTAGTGATGCTGTCTTTTGGGTTCAATAAAGATACGCTGGCATCTCCCTTCTCTCTCTCTCTCTCTCTATTTCACACAGGCAAGAGAAGAGTGAGATGTCCGTACATTCCAGCGAGGGTTGTCCTGGCCATTGTCTCCTTCTTCGGCTTCTTCACCAACCAAATGCTACGAGTCAACATCAACATTGCAATTGTGGCTATGGTCAACGGAACTGGTCTCAATTCTGCCGTCAGCAACCTCACCGCAAACAATCGATCGACAGATTCAAACCTGTTGGAGGGTACATGCATCTCCAGTCTGAATTCACAGTTGAATGGCGCGATAGCCAATGGCTTCAACGAGATGAACTCAAGTGAAGGGAATAAGGTATTAGCGTATGCGCTCTCGTCAAAATTTCCTAAATAAAATATCATTAAGATGCTCTATGTTGAGATTCATACATTGTTACCACCAGAATATTTTATTTGGTCATTAGTACATCATGTTTTATGTAGATACAGTTTTCATGCAGTTCACAGCATAAATTATGATAATTTACTTGATTATTGTTTGTGATGACTAACATGTTCATTATATTTGGACATCGTCTGAATCTAATAACACCAGCAAGGTGCAGAGGAGCTAGAAGTGTTCCCATGGGATAGCATTGAGCAAGGAATGGTGCTTGGTGCATTTTACTGGACATACGTGATCAGTTTAGTGCCTGGTGCCATGTTGGCCAATGTAATTGGGCCAAAATTAGTTTTTGGTGGTGCTAACCTCCTGACTGCCCTGCTAGGCCTCCTGACACCACTGGCAGCCAGAAATGGGTTCGCCCTGCTCTTACTAGTCCGTATTCTCCAAGGATTGGCTTCAGTAAGTACATATTACTCTTCGATCCAAAATCATCAATTCCGACAGAGTATAGTAAAATGTAACTTTCACTCTCGATTGCTAGAAGCATTAAAGTAAACTTCTGGACAAGTTCCATCAAATTACAATTTGCAGGCCTGTCTACTCTTAATAGGTACTTAAAGGCCACTCTTAAAATCTAACGTACATATTATTAGCGATAAAATATGGTATAAATGGGGGAGCTATGGGACCATTTTTGTCCAGATTTATGCAAATAACATAACTTTTACTGCTTTGAATATTACTAATTGATATGATGCTCCAATGATGCTGAACTAACACTTAATCAAGAAGAATTATAATAAAGTATTAAAATAAGATTAAATTGAAATTTTCCATAAATGGCAATATACAGTGATAAACTATCAGGTGGCAAAAAAATCTAAGCCACGCGCATCTCATAGTAAGCATGAGGTTGTGTGAAAACCATAAGTTTATGAACTTGAACATAATTATTGAAATTTATTTCCCAAACAAATACTATGGCCAAGTGCTAAAGCTCACCCATAAATATGACTGAACTATGTTGAAATCATTGACTACATCTGAGTGGAGAAAAGGAACTATGAGCATATTTTTCTTTGAAGAGAATTATTTTATGAAATAAAGAGTGATGCATTTTCTGAGGTTTTGAGGATTCAGGAAAAAGTAGTAGCCATTCAAGTATTGCATAGTACGCTTTGTGGGAGGGTTTGGCTTTAAGTTGGTTCGAGGGTGGGGGGATCTGAGGTCATCTCAGGCAGGGTTTTAATTAATCCAGTGACTTAATTGTTTTGTTTTTTTTCACTTTTGGAAGTTGAGTGAAGTTTGTATCACTGGAAACTGCACCACAATCATTCCTGTTTCACATCAACAAATGAGAAAAGTTGGTCATCAACTAAAATAATAGGGAAAAGGATGGTTTCATGATATCTTACATTGCTTTGCTTGGGAGAGGGGATATCAAAAATGGTCATGAAAACCAAATGCAATAACTGAAGAAGACCATACCAGCCTTATATATGCTTACATTGCATTGTATTTTCTTACAATGCAATGAGACTCATCCATCATTATTCATTACCGAAAGACAATTGAATCATAGAATTATTCAACAATTGAATGACTTACTTTGAGATTGGGTACCCATTCCTCCAACACAATGAGTTCGAATTGTTGAGATTGCGAGTGAAAAACCAATGAGCAAATCTGTTCCATATATACCAAATTCAAGTCTTAAGCTGCTCACACGAATGTATGACACCCGTCCTTACTTCCTGGCCTTTAAAATAAGGAAATGGGGATCTAGCATGTCAGTGATGTCTTTGAATGAATTCCACCAGTGGACAAGTTATTCTTAAATGAAAATATTCATTAAAGATAATCCAGATGAGTGCAAATTAAAAATAAACGCTCATAAGGATGAAGCTACTCGGAGACAAAATCTTAAGCGTAAAATAAAAATATAGTGAGAGCACTTAACTATCTGAAAGGACATTGAGATTTTACTGTACCTTTACTTTCCAAAAAAATTACCAGTGTTTGCCCAAGAGTGACTACACAGCGTGTTTTAACGCCTGGGCACACGTGTATAGCCATCTCCTCCTCAGTGTAAACAGCGATTAAAAATGCTCTGAGAATTCTGAATTTCCTTCATAATTTGTACCAATACAAATTTCAGTTCATAAGTGCTGCTGGTACTATTTATTGTTATTGTAATGAATTATAAGGCTCATCTTTTATCACAATACCAACAGGGAGTAATCTGGCCAACAATGAACACGATGGCAAGCCGCTGGATCCCCCCTCACGAAAGAAGCAAGTTCATTTCAACGTACTTAGGTATGTAGCGGGCATTAAATATTTCATCTTAACATTAATGTTAACAATAAATAATAAATTTAAATAATTTTAAAATGATTGGTAAATAACATACAAGCAATTTTATTTTCTAATGTTCAACATATTTTCTTCATTGCTACAAAGGCAATGAATCAAACCCTCCAGTCACATTGTCTTCAGTTATATGAAGATTCCTCCGGCCTCCAACTGGATGGAGAAGTCTGACGTCAACGTTCCAATGGGTGGAAACTGTCGCATCATCTTCAGAGTCAGTGAGTCATGTTCTTCACCCTGAAGATGATGGTGTTGTCAGCCATTGAAACACTGAAGTTTGAATGCTCATCCCGGTTGGAGACCAAAAGAACGCTTTCCTTAAGGAATGTGCCGGATATAGTTCAGTTTATGGTAGATTTGCAAAACTTGGTGGCGTTTGCCAGTGACTTAATGTGAGAGAATTGATGGGCAGGAACCTCTGGAGGGATGATGAAACCCTGTTTCTCACTCCTAACATATGAATCCCTCACCCTGATGTTGTATGTGGGCTAGTGCCATTAAGTTCTGTTATGCATTGATAATCCTAGTATATTTTTGTTGCATCTCATATTCATCTCTTAGTTGCTTGTGAATTAAAAATCGGGAATCTCTTGAACTTTCCGACTGATCGGTTTATTAGGCATGTGCAGTATGGTTTTTTCCATGGTGAATCTGTACGATGGATTCCCTGCCAATGAAAGGTAGGCTTGGGCAGGGATGAAAGTATTTCTTATAATGCACCATCTCACCTTCAAACACATTTTCTCTCACAATATTACATTCTTCATCTCAGCATACTTCCCAGCTCCATACGAACAGCTAATCCTATTCCTCCAGCTTCCCCACACACATAAATCATAAAGTGATGCAAACATTGTAATCATTAAGAATGTACATACCCACAAAGACTCAATAACAACAATCAGCAAATGCCAACCAGCAGAAAGTGGAGAAGATAATGGAGATATTCCTTACTTCCAAGCATTCAAAGAGGCGTGAAAAATAAGTTATTTTTATGTAGACCAAGGTTGGTTTCTCTTTGTGTCATCCTCTGGTGGAACATTGGGGGAATGAGACATCTTCCCCTAACCACGACCACAACATTAGTAGCCTTGCCTCAAAGTAGCTAAACTGTGCAGTTACATAGTTTACTTCAGGAGTGACTACTGACTGGCCACCAACATAGCAAGGCAAGCTGGATTCATGCTGAAGTCTACCTTGCGAAATCCAGTGTGCAAGCCAAAATCCAGCTGGATCAATCCAGTGGGAAAGCTGGAATCCAGCCTAAATCCAGCTGGTCTCTTTACATGATTTCAACTGGATTCCAGCAGTTTGAACGCCTGGAATCTAGGCAGGAATCAAGCTGGATTCCAGCACCAGAATCCAGGAATATAAGATTAAAAAATTAGAAAAAAAATATGGCATGAATGGGATTTGAACCTGTATCACATGACCACCTCAAGTTCACAACCCAACACGTTGCCCCTAAGCCAACAGCTCTCCTTATAAATTGGTATTGGCTATTTCTTCTGAAAATCAGAGTTAATACACGCAATGACTGACAGTAATTAGCACTGATAACACTTATATGATGCTAACACCCCTGCACTATAATAACATATACTTCACATATCTTGCTATGCTACATATGCACTCTTATATTAACCTTTCATTTTCTTCATTAGCCATTTTCCTTTCCAATACCATTCGCTAAAACCTGTGAGTGCATTTCTTTCTCGACGCCATGACCCTTCGATAGGTTTACCCAGCTGGAATCTAGCTTGCCAATACCAGCTGGAATCAAACCTAGTATGCAAGCCAAAATCTAGCTGGCTAATTCCAGCTGGAATCAAGACCCTGAATCAAGCCGAAATCCAGCTGGAATCTAGCTTGCCAATTCCAGCTGGATGCATCCAGCCAAAATCCAGGCTGGAATCCAGCTTGCATATGCTATGTGGCGAAAGTATGTGAAAGTTAGCAAAAGAGGTCTCATAGACTTGATACTTGAAAATGAGTGGTAAAATGAAGCTCAAAAGAGTAGCTAATTGAAAGTGAATGACAAGAGTCCAAATACATTTAGTCCCACTAAATGTATATATAGATATATACAGTTAGTGCAATATAGATATAGTTAGAGCGATTGACTGTATGTGCTGTGAATGCTTCTATGTGATTGCCTAAAGATCATATAACTAAACACTAATCAACATGAACTGGAAGTGTGTTAAAACAAGCTCACAATGTGCTGACTCTTAGAATATGTAACTCCTATCACACTGTCAGTTTCACATTCACTATTTTTTTCTGGGGAAATGTGTTAATCGTTTAGCTATGACAACTCCTCATTATGAACACTAATGCCTCCACTGTTTGTGTAGTTCTGACACCTATTTATATTTTTTTGAGCATGATGTTGCCATCCATAGCATTCTACACCTTAATACTATCACATGAGCTGCAGCTGCAAGGGAGTGTGGCAGGGGACGTTAAGACACCAGCCGTGGAGAAGAACGGAGGGAATAAACAAGAGAAACTGGGATTAAAATCGAAACATATCTTGATGGATTAGTGCAGTGATCTGATTTTGATAAAGTCATTATTGGTGCATGTGGAGAAGAAATTCTAGCTACTGTAATCCGTTTGGCAGCACCTCATTCTGTCACTTCTGCATGTTCCACAGTCTGGTTGACATAATATCCTCCGCATCACCCCAGTTCTCCTAATATATTAATATTTCAAGTGATTTTAGTCTTACTACATATATTTTTTTTCTCTGTCAATTCTGGTGGTCCATATGCCCCTACACGATCCCGATAAGCCATTGGCTTGTCATCAGGTTTCTCAGAGGCCGAACCACCAGAACTTGACAGAAACACCCATGCCCTGAGACTGCGAAAAACAGACCCAGGTGGGACTCGAACCCATGACCCTCAGGTTAGCAGGCGAGGACTTGACCCCGCCGCCACTGGGGCTGGCGGCAGGGTAATCTTCTTAAGCCATAGAGGGAAAAACATAGATCTGAGAGTCACCTTCATCACTCTTCTAACTTCATTCCAATTTTTCAGCCCATTCTTCTATGAAAAAAGTTTGAATGTTCACACTTCTTCATTGTTCCAGAGTGGAGTCCTCCACTCCAAGGTAATTAAGTAAGGGCACGTTTTTCAGACATGGTCTGTGCTTTCATAGTCTTCCAACTTCAACATTAGATATTGTGGCTACAAATCAAGGAATTTACATAGCTTTGTATCAAAGTATTCAGAAAATAGCAAGTAAAGTACATGTGGAGTTGAAATGAAATGAACTTTCCATATAAAATAAATCAAGTGTTAGCTTATGAAATCTCTACTTGTGCTCAACAATGACCATTACCCCTTGGAAAAAAGTTCAGGCTGGAGGTTATAAAGGTCCACTAGCTGCTACTCCCTCGCCAGCCCCAGTAAGGGAGAAAACTCTCCCTTACTGGGGCTGAAACACTCCCTTGACACAGTGGTAGTGAGAAAACAAGGCAACCGCAGCTGAAGGGTTATGAACACTCACAGTATAACGATTTGATCCCTTCTGCAACCACTAAAAATTTTATCAAATGCAGATATATCCCTGTTGGAAAACTATGGAAAAATGCTTTGAAACATCAAAAACAAACATAGAAACTGCATCTCTTTAAAGACAAATATCTCAAAAAGATAAGCGTCCGATAGAAACTATTTAGGTACATAAATGGTTGCCTAGGTTTAAGAAAATAATGGCGCATAAATTTTGCATGTGACATGTAAACCGATGCCACTAGAGTAAAAAGTCTACGTGGAATTAAAATGCAGTTTTACCCAGTCGCGTAATTTGAGGGTGGCACCTCAGAATTGTCCAACCCAGTATTTTTCGACCCTATAATTTTTAAGTCAAAATCTCAATAAGGTACAAGCAATTGGAAAATACAATTCTACATGCACGGCCCGGCCTTCTTGCAATTTCTTGATTCTTCATTAATCGCATGCCTAATTTAGGAGTACCCCTGGACCCCTATTCCACCTGTGGGGGTACCCCCCTTCCATACTAACTATGAGAACCTGAGGTAGGTCTAACCACCCCAGTTGAAAAGCTGGAATTACGCCCATGGCTTTACCAATCCAACATTTACCCTATGCTTCAAAATAAATTTTTAAATAACACTATAATGTATTATTCTTCATGTTTACATCAACAAACTACACATTTTTTTTGTAAAATCTGATTATGGACAAGTGTTCTTTTCAAAACAGGGAGTTCAGTTGGATCTGCGATTGCTTACCCACTGTGTGGAGCACTAATTGATCACTATGGGTGGGCATCAGCCTTTTACGTACCCGGTGTCATCTCTTGTGCCTGGTGTGCGTTTTGGTGGCTGCTGGCTTTCGACACACCCAATGTCCATCCCCGTATATCAAGGAGTGAACAAGTGTACATTGAAACTGCAGTTTCACCATCATTAAACAAAGGAAAGGTGATTAACAGTACTGTTAAAAATATTCAGTACTATTATTTTCACGCCGTGAATAATACATCTTCCCATGAGAAGACATCCAACAATGAGAAAAAGCTTGACAATCATCATCTTCACGTTTCTCTTTCACAGTTGCCAACCCCTTGGAAAAAAATTCTTCAATCTATTCCATTCTGGGCACTTGTGGTCGCAAATCTGGGGTCTCTCTGGGGATTCATGACGATCCTCACCTATGGACCAACTTATCTGAATAACATCCATGGCGTCAGCATGAAAGAAGTAAGTGATTATGTTTATACTCCATCCCTGTCTCTGGATTCTGCGGTTTAGCTTTTTCTTAAAGTTATACATGTGGCATGTACATTGAAGTTAGAGTAGAGTCTGTCTGTCGACATATTTTAGCCAATTTTCGTTCATTTTTTCCCCAGGAGGCAAAGGGCGGGAGGAGCTTAGAGCAACCCTCTATTCCATTATCGCCCATTAAGAACTCGAATGCTGCGTATTCAGAAGCAATAGCTTCATACCACGAGGAGATAGGCGCAAAAATAACCAGAGAAAATAGTCTATGATCTCCTGTGCGTTATGCAATTAGCGAGCCTGTTGGGATGTGAGGGTTGCATAGTCTCATAGGATGTAGAGTTTAAACTTGGGCGATAGGCCAATGTAGTAGACCTTGCACTGCAAATGAGACAAGTAAAACATTTCTAAATGAAGCGTGCAAATAACTCAAAAGCCATGGACATGCTATTCAGAGCGCCTGCATAGCATTAAACATCACCAGGTAATATTTTACCTTAATTAACCATAAACATTTGTTTTTCTGACAATAGTGAAAAATAATGAAAATCCTCTGGATATTGAAAGCAGTTTGTAGGGTTTGGAAATATGCGATCGTATCACGCAGGACCTGGAACAATGTTGAGGAACTTACTGACTATGAAAATGACTGAAAAATGTTGACCTCATCCCTACAGGAAGTAGCAACGCCAGTGCCTTCCTTCGATGTATCCTAGTGACTAAATTGGTTTATGTGTAACCAAATGAGAGTAATTCATTTTCACTCAAATGTAACGTAAGGAGAAAAATTTTTTGTCAAGAGATTATTTGGAAAGAAAATCAGAGCCTCCTATAACTGAAGAAAGGCATAGAATTTTGCATAAAGTTCACCTTTCGAAGTAATTCATAAATAAAATGCGCACAGAAAGTGTTGAGGACAAATGAAAGAGAACTTGTGAACTAACCAATTAGAATCCAGGAAGAACAATGAAAGGCTGTTGGCAGGACCATCCTCATTGGCGGTAACCAATCCAAATATTAGTTTACTTCAGATTTCTATTCAACTCGCTCCTCTCAGCCAACCGTTTAATTCCTTTGTGGTTATTTGATTCAACACCCCTCACAATTTGCCCAACAAGAACAACCAACAAGGTGGTGGTGACGATAATAATATTCCAAACGCGTGTGTCTCTCTAATCAGTTTTATATCTACTCAGATTTTCATCTTTCCCCTCCAACTCTTTATAAAAAAAAGTATAAAAATGTATTTATAGTTTACACCAAGTTTAAAAAATTCATATTCTCTTCCAATCAGTTATTACTATAAAACTATAGCCTAATAGTTTGAAATATTTGCATATGCATAGACCATAAATTAAATAGATTTGTGCAAAATATTGTAATAATGGCAGGCTAAATGTAAAAAAGTTATATTTTCCACCTCATGAAAGTAGTTATTGTGGCAACTTAAAATAAATGAAAGCGGCTTTTCATCCTTCTGCTTCATAACCAGGACTTTTTCACAAGCTTTCAGTATGTGATCTCCGTTCCTCAACCTTGCTCGTTTAACTTCTTTTGGAACAATCTAGATTAATTCCATGTCCTGGAAGCATTTGCACCATTATTTCATTAAAATTTGCCAAAACAAGGGAATTATAATATGTAATTTTACCCATTCATGAAAAATGGCTTTTCTCAACCAAGGTTCCATCGACTTAATTATAATTATTGCTGATCCTTTGAGTCCATTTGGAGTCTCAGTTCCTGACATTGTCGAATCAACCCCTATAGGTAATACTAGGGTTGCCATATTTTAAAATGAAAATAACAATGCCATATTTTACAATGAAAACATTTTTACTAGGGTTGCCATATTTTACAATGAAAAATCGGGGGATTATCACTAAAAGTTTTAGTCTATTTTCTTTAGTTGGCATTTTGATGTAGAGCACGTGTTTTGGTGTTTATTATTAGCATATCGACTTTAAGTTGCATTGTTGTGGGAGCACTTGGTGTTGGTATATCCCAAACAATAAAGGCCACCTGACAACTAGTCTGCGAGTTTGAAGCGAGTTATTGAGCATTGTTTTTGAAAGCGAAGTGATAAAAAATATATTATTTGAAAGTGATTGAATGAAGCAGAGGTTAAGGGTGTGAGAGATAGTTTGGCGAACAGCATTAATACTGATGTAATATTTATGATTGTATTGAGAAGGGTGGTTTAATGTAAACTGAATGCAGGGTAAAATTTACAAATACGTCAGATAAAACAACCCAAAGTTTCGAGTTCAACCTAAATCAATCTTTTATTTTATCATATTTTGGTGCAAAAAGATAAGGGGTGTCATCAATTTTTTTTAAATATTACACGATGGAAGAAAAGCTTCAACCATTCTACTAGCGGGGCTGGGCAGCGATCATAAAAACCCTGTTTTCTGGACAATTAATCGGGGGCTGAAAAAATACATTAAAAAATGGGTGATACCCGGCTAAACTGGGTGAAATGGTAACCCTACTAGGTAAGCAATAAAACTCTAAAAGTTGCCAGTTTCAGATTAACTAGGTCAAATTATTTATGCCTACATTTTGAGGACATCAATGGAAGACTTTTGAGGATATTGCCTGAGTGACAGAAACACTTTCCATACATTAAGAATCAATGTCATCAGCAACAACGTTTTCCTTCAAAAAGTAATGATTTTCTAATTTATTTTTCAATGAATAAATTATTGGTTGAATTTTGAAAAGATGCATCACTTTCAGCGTGGGTTTCCTGCACTGTGATGCAGACTTGCAATGGATATTTGTGTCCTCCCTTTTATTCTGGTAGATTTCGACAGCAAGGACGATTAGGTGACTTTGTCCGAGGCCTTTCCTCTCCTCATTCTTCCTCACACCGAAGCATGCGTGTTCCCTAACCCAAACCCTCGGAAATAATCCCTTCGCAGGTAAACATTTTTCTTCGAGGGTGGTTCCCTCTTACTCTGAAGGTTCCTTCTCACCAAGTGAGTTCGGAAGAAGGGTCCTTTTCTGTTCCGTGCATTTATTGCTTTCCTCCGTGTGGTTCAGCCACGTTTTCACATCACCATCAACTTGGGACTTAGAAATTATTTGGCTTTGAGGTGGTAAGATTTTTTTAAAACAGGACTGTACCTTCACAGTGAACCATTATGTTGCTTTATGTGGTAAATTGGTTCACTAATGACACGGTTGTATGCACTGGGCTAGGTACATCCTTTTTTTTTAATAAATTTTCAAAGAAACTTGAAGGTGCTTGCTTAGTCAACACTGCTAGTAGCAACTGTGCTATTGTTGTCTACAGTTGGGAACTGTTCCAAGCAGCTTCCTAGAATAGGACCAATATTTGCTTTCAGGTAGGTGTAACCAGGGAAAGTTCTTGGGGGGGGGGGGGGGGGGAGGGGGGAGATTAGTGTCTGTGCCCCTCCCCTCGGCGACTCTTACCAGTGATATCGCCACAGTTTTTCCTTGGAAAACATACCTTTAATAAGGACTTTACCTACCACACATCAAAACCGATTACGTGTACTTGATTTGCATTTATCAAAATTTGAATGTAGGATATTAAAAATCGAGCTTTTTCTCTATTGTTGGATCGCCCCTATGCCCCCCCCCTGTTGTTATGCCATTGTAGTTGGCTGGCAGTTTTCCTTCTTTGGTGACTACTTCTCTCTTCTAAGTTGCACAAAGCTGAATGCATAATTTCCTTCGCTTTAGATCCTTCAGCAATGTTAGTTTCTCTAGCCTTTAACTCAATTAATTTACATTCTGATTTTGAGGTAATTTTTAATAATCATTGTTAAGTTCTTTGCCTCCTTAATCATATTCTGATGTAGTTGTTGTTACAGAAAGGTTTATTACTCTCTCTCACTTGAACTTACTGGGAATATAGTCCTTGATTCCCACTTGCAGACTTTCGAAGAGAGACCTCCATGCATCCTTGGTTTTGCATAATATCAAGTATGGATATGAATGCTTTACCTTGTTCAAATGATGCCTTAAAACAAATGAATGTCTAAAGCTAAACCATCCGTAAGAGTTGAAACTTATATTACAGTTTACATTTTAGTGCAGTGGATGTTTTTGGTTGAATTAATATGCTAGACACCCATTTACATTTATCTGTGAGCAATTTTGTGATTTATAACTTTACATAATTTGTATTTACTTCAGAATAGTACAGCTGAGATGCTTCCCAGCGTAAATGTAACCATGAATATAAATAAGTGTATCTTGAATGTTGAAGACATTATCTCTTAATTCAGTGTTGTTATTGTTTTCTTCTGTTGCTAGAATGGCCTTTTCTCAGGACTACCCAACATCATGAGGTTCATTGTCAGCATCATATATTCATCAATCACTGATCACCTGATACGGATGAAAGTATTTTCAGTCACCGTCATCCGGAAAGTATCTACTTGCGTAGGTAAGTCTTATGACATTAGCACTTGATCTGAAAAGGCATGGTTATGACATGTAAATGAATGTGTACTTGTTATTTCCTTAACTTTTGTGGTGCCTAGACACCACAACTTGCAGTGGAGTGATTAAATTTGTCACTTACAATGAACCTTTTCTGGAGCTCCATGACTTTCAATGAACAAGGAAAAGGACAAGCAGAGGATAAGTAAAAATAAAAAGACTAAATCCAATTTTTTGTTAATGGAAATTACCTTCCTAGAAGTAGGGGTTTAGTATTTAGTAGTATTATCATTGTAGTACCTTCAAATTTTAAAGTAAAAATATTTTACTTGCAGTTCCTTTTTTGGTATTTATTCATTTTGACATTGGAGGAATAAAACTAACAATTACGAAAGTTTACACGAGATTTGAGGAAAAAAAATTGTCTTTGTGTATTTTGAGTACAGTCACAGAGTACTAGTTAGAAATGCCAATTATTTATCCTTTTATACCAATTCCAATTTCTCCCTCTAAATTAATAGGTAGGTAGGTACATATCTGAAATGGTATGAAAAGAACCTAGCATGGAAAAAGTAGAAAAAAATCACAATATTTTCTCATTATTTTCCAGCCAGCAGAGTAGATTGTTTTCTACCCACCCGTGGGTATTCTAGCCTCTGCATAGAAATGGACCACGATATAATAGAGGGAGGATGGCATTCCCCTTTAAAATGAAATGTTGTGAAAAAGTTCTCAAAAGGGATGTTTCATTGCAAATAGATTTTCCTCACTCCAGTAACTTGTCTTTGCTCTGTAAATACCTTCTATACCTTCCTGGCTCCCGTATAAATATCATGATGTTGTAAGATGAGAGCTTCAAATGGATGGCTAGAGAAGTTCAAAATGAGGAGGAACCTAAGCTCTTTGAACATATGTGGAAGTGAAGCATCAGTACACCTCTTGATGTTCAAGACAGGTGGAAGGAAAACCTTGTTGAACTCATTAATGGTTATGACAAAAAAGACACATTTAATGCAGATGAAGCAAGCTTTTTTATTACCAACTTCCTGATAGGACTTTGCATTTTTGCATTGGAATGATCATTATGTAGAAATGTTTGTATTAAACATAACCAGCTAATAACAGAACTTTAAAGCCACATAATGTTTTCATACTAGTGTTCCTCTGCATTATTGTTGTTATTTGAGTACTTAGCAATTATTAAGTTAATTTTTTAAATGCTCAACAACATTTACAAATGCATTCAGATGACTTATTTTTTTGTTGAAAAGTATTGTGCCCAGTATTGCTAGGTTATGACTCTTTTGTTTTGCCAAACTTATTCAAATTTCCATTAAAAAATGCCAGTCCGTGTAACCTCTTCAATGTGACCCTCTCCGCATGGAAGTGCCAAAATTTTGGTCCCGTCAGTTTTGATTTACAGAGGTTTTACTGCAATAAACTTCCAGGTCATGTTACTAATTTGCTCAGCATTAGACAATTTAAGCGTAAGGTCGAGGCTTTTCTTCTTTCTAAATTATATTATTCTATTAACGATTTCCTATATGATAAGTTTTGGTTGGATTGTGGTTTACTTTCTTGAAAGATCTATAGATGCCTATTATTGACTTTTATTTTATGTTGCTTTTATGCATGTATTTTCTTTTTGTATTTTTCTTTGACGTGCCTTATATCTAAGACAATTTGTTCAGTGAACTTTGGGCAAATAAATGTATTATTATTATTTTCGACTTGTCACACTTTCTCAGCTAGTATTACACCAACTGGAAAATTTTCACCTATCCTAAAGGTGGATTAGGATTAGGTTCGGAAGTTAAGGAAGAGAATTCACCCTATCCTACTGTGTCCGAATTTTCTTGGCTTAGGAATCTCCTCACGATTTGGCAAGTTTGGAGTAGCACAGCTTTTTGCCCGAGGTTAGTTATTAGTTTTTTTATTCCCAGCTTCTCAGTTTGTTTTTTAAACATCTGGGACATCACTCCTTCCGCAGAGATTACTATCGGGTGGATGCTGACATCATTTAATTTCCAGATATATTTTATTTCGTCGACTAAATTTCTGTATTTTGAGATTTTCTCTCTCTCGGTGGACCTTACGTTGTGGCTTAGTGTTACTGCTATATCGATTATATTACCCTTTTTTTCTAATTTATTGATTAATAGGATATCCGGTCTATTGTAATCTATGGTTTTGTCAGTGAGTATCGGTCTGTTCCAGTACAAAACATGGGTTTTTGTTTCAATTACAGCAGGTGGCTGATACTTGTAGTATGGTGGGATATTTTTCTTTAAGAGCCCGTAAGTTAGTCCCAGGTGTTGGTGGATTATTTTTGCCAGTTGGTTATGTCTATTCAGGTATACATTCCCTGCAAGAGCTGAGCATTCTACCATTATGTGCTCAATTGACTCACCAGTGCAGCCACATTTTCTACATCTATCGGATATTTCTAGTTTAAGAATATGTTTTTCATAATTATGGGTGCGTATAACTCTGTCTTGAATAGCAATAATAAAACCTTCGGTCTCGGGGTAAAGATAGCCATCCTGGAGCTATTTTAAAGATGCAGTTTTGTCAACCCAATCCTCCTGGATAACTGTTGGAAATTTTCCGTGCAGTACTTTGGATCTCCATTCTTGTTTCTGTTGGGCAATGTCTGGCAATTCCTTCTGATTATCCTCATCTCTCAGGTTCAGAGGTGTGTACCCCATGTCAGCTTCAACGATCTGTTTCATTATAACATCATTTGATGCTTTTAAAGTCAATTTAATAGACTCTTCCTGAGATCTGCACAGTGGCAATATATTTAAAGGGCCTCGCCCTCCTTCCTTACTCGGAATATACAGCCTAATGACAGAGGCTTTACTGTGTAAACATCGGAACTTGTTTATTAGTCGCCTAGTTAGTCTGTCCAGTTCATTTAGATCCGTGTCTGACCATTTTAAAATTCCGAAGGAGTAGGTCAGGGCCGGCACTGCCCAGGTATTTATGGCCATTATTAGGTTCCTCCCGGATAGTTTTGTATTCAGGATCTTCGTCACACGTCTTTTATATGTGTCTGTTAGTGTTTTCTTTAATGAGGTGTGGTCCATCCGATGGTTTTGATGAAAGCCTAGGTACATACTTGTATGTACTGTACACAGGAAGTGTCTCTATGTCCTCTATACGTTCCTCGGATAGTTGGGGTTCTCCCTTACGTAAGTGCATTACAGCACATTTCTCCAGCCCAAATTTCATACCAATGTCCTCACTGTACATTTTAGTGGCTTTGGTGAGTTCTTGCAGTTTTTCCTTGCACTCTGCATAGAGTTTCAGATCGTCCATGAACATTAAATGATTGATTCTTGTATCATTTCTACGATTTAATTTATACCCAATTTTATATTTTTTAAGCAGCGTTGACACTGGGTTTATTGCTAAACAAAACCATAGTGTTATTATTATTTAAAGAACACGAGCATGTATGTATCAGTATATTTTTATGAAGCAATGACCAACCGTTGAGCCTTTAACCAATCAGTGGAATGACAACTGTTAATTAAAATTGAACACGCTTGATTAATTTCCAGTGGAATTACTGCCTGGACTGCTTTTCCTATTGATGACCAATGTTGGATGTGATGCAGCAGCTGAGATAGCCCTCATAACATTAGCTGCTTCTTTCAGTGGAGCTACATCAGCTGGGCCACTGGCTAACAGCATGGATCTGGCCCCTAACTTTGCAGGTAAAAATGCATCCTGTTATTTTTTCCTGTTTTTTTTCACATCTTACATATATCACTTGAATGGGCACTTAATCAGACCGCTCTCAAAGTAAACCTAGTCAAGGTCACGATCGCCTTATTCTCAAACATTTGATGCTACCGAGGCTACTAACCTCCTGTCTTCACAACAATGTCTTAAAAAATGAATTCATTAAAACTGATTATCTGAGACCTGACCTCGTGGAAATTATGGAGATATCCATGATATGAGAAAACCACCTTTGTTATTCCCACAAAACTTGTTTTCCACAAAACTTTGTTATTTATACAAAACAAGTTGTGTGGAAATAACAAAGGTGGTTTTCTCATCATGAATTCATTGTTTTTTGCATTGTTTTTTTACATGGCTTTTGAAGTACACCCATGGAATACCATTTTGATGCATAGTCTTTTTTTTATTATTAATTTGCACACTGTAGTGATGCCTCTGCTGGAGTCTGCCGTAAAATGAGCCGCTGACTCTCCCTTCGATGCACTTTCAATAGTCCTCAACTTCTTGGAAATATCTAACAAAATGCACTTCCTCTTTCCGAGGAATAGACATTTTGAATAAATAATTTCACTGAAGGAAACTTAATAAATATAGCATGGCCCATGGAAGTAATATAAGGTCGCTTGCCTGGGTTGCACCCATGCTTAGCAGTGACTCATTAGGGGACTCAGCATAATTCTAAACTGTCTCATGCCTATGTGAGTAACCAGCTGCAGGAAAACCATCACTAAGGGTGAAATGCAGCAATTTTGTAGACTTTAACACGGCCGCTGGCTGCAAGCAGAAGCGATAATAGGTGGGAAAGGGGGGGAGGGGACGGAAAGGAAGACAATGGGAGGAGGTGCCGCTTGTTGGAGGACAGATCGTCAGATAATTCAACAATCGAATGATCAAATGTTGGATAATTGGCACTCCACCGTACTTGAATGTCACAATGAATGTGATAAAATATGTATTCACACTTAGACGAAACAAACCTGACAGATGCAGATTCTTCCTGTGTTAACCATCCCTCTTCCATAAGCTAGCCACACTGGATTGCTCTTGTTGACCATAATTTGGGGCTAGCTCACACCTTACAGGATTCACAACAGATGAATCATTTGGCAAAACTGTGAAACCTGCCTTAGGCAGAACTTGAGCTCAACAGACACTTGTTCTAAACGGAAGCATAAAGTTTTGATCTCGGTTGAGGTTATATGGCTTTCATGCATTATTACCTCATGTCAATTGGAAACTGTCCGATGTGGAAACAGAGTTAATACCTGGATTTGCAAATCTGAGTTGATCAGAGTTCCATTTACTATTTACATATATGGAAAAATTTCATCTAAAGCATGTGACCCAAAAAATCATATTGAGAAATGCATATTTTCAAAGGTTTGGCCGACTGCAGTCTGAATAAGCCTACTAATGATTTTATCAGCTTATTGCATGTTGATGATGTAGAAGTTTGTTAGTATTACAAAAATGTACGCACACAATATGACAATGCTCCTTTGTTATTACTTATAAATTCCATCTATCTATGGACCTTCAGTCACACAAATAAAATCATGGCTTACGGACAAGGGGGGCCAGGGAGGCGATGGAGATAATAGGGGCGATGGAGAAAAAGCTCAATTTTAATATCCTACATTCAAATTTTGATAAATGCAAATGTAATTACCATAGGTTTTCAATTTTTAGTTGCATTAACTATAATTAAGTGTAATAGTTGTATATAATTATAAGGCTTGAAAGATCTAAGGCTTTCCCGGCGTGTAGCAATGTTGGTGGTTCTTCGGGTTTCTTGTCCTGAGGATAATGAATGACTCGTTCATCAAAACGTCAGCAGAAATGGAGCAGAGTTTGACCCTATTGTAAACCCGAAGAACCAACAACATTATAAGGCTTGTTTTGAATAAAACTGATAAACTGTGTAAATCTTTTTGTTATTTTACATGCCCATACGTGCACAAATACTAATAACCCCCCCCCCCTCACCCCCAATAGCTTTCCCTGGTTATGCCCAGGACTTGTGTATGATGGACTTCGATATCTTTTTCCTTATATTTTTCCAACCCCCAATTAAGCAGAAAATCTGCCCCAGGCAGAAAAATATCATGGCCCCAAGAGATTCTACTACGGACAGGTTTTACTGAACATTTATTTTCCTTACCAATAAATAATTTATTGTTTTTTTCAGAAATGACAGTTAAATGTAAGTTACATCTCCTCTTAAATCAGCAGGTACAATCAGGATTCTGTGTAAAATTTTAAAATTGTTCTCACTTGAACTGCTTAGTAATGGCATGATTATCACTATTCATTTTCTTGGATATTACAGGTTTGACCCTTGCAATGATTAGTGTGGTGTCAATGTCAACGGGATTCTTGATACCATCCATTACTGGAGCAATAATCAACAACAACGTGAGTCTGAAAAGAAGTTGATAAAAGTATTGTAAAATTAACTTCATAACCCTTAGAACATGAAATAAAAATTAAGAAATTCCAATAAATATCCTTAAAAATATATCAAAGTCTAAGAAATTTAGTCATTACACTAGTCTCCACTAGTTGAAGTTCAATAATGTCGGACCAATTTAGTGGAGACAATTACAGTAAGCTGACAAATTGTTGATAATGCACATGAATACAAAAATAGTTGTATGGATGTTGATACATACAAGAAAGTTGTGCGTTTTTGAAAAGCTAATAACAACTATGCATTTCTTCCAGAACACGAGGGAAGGATGGAGGTGGGTTTTCGTAATAGGAGCAATCGTTAGCATATTTTGCTCTTTCGTGTTCTCCATTTTTGGTAGCGGTGAAGTTCAGGACTGGAATTGGCCCTCAGGACAGACAAGAGCAGATGGAGAGGAGAAAGGAGACAAGGAAGACGACCACGGCACTCAAGAACACATTCCGGCGCTAAGAGAGGATGCCCGAGACGATGGGAAGTGATTCATGGGAGACATGGCTGAGGATCGAGTGCGGAATGCAAATTTGAAAGTGGTCATGAGACGAATATGATCCGATGAGTGGATTAAGCAAGTGAATGTTTTGTGAGATGATTAGATGGAAGTCCAGCAATGGCATTATGCATAGATAAGCCAACCAACTGCTAAGCAGAGTCGGTTGCGCTACATCCAACTCAATTGACTGATAAATTTAACTGTTTCAGGCTTGACTTCGTGGAAGTGATATAGATATCCATTTCGAATAAAAAACTTTGTACTTTTCCACACTTTATTAAAAAAACTGCGACTAGTTTCACCTTAATAAGGCTTCTTCTGGCACAAATACAAAGTTTTTTATTCAAAATGGATATCAATGTTTGGATTCTGTGATGTTAGCTAATGTTGTGATTCCTCGTGTGACATAAATCTTGTTTGGATTCTGTGACTAAGGCTTAAACAATGAGGCATGTCCCCAGGCATTTAGCCAAAGTTGAAAAAGAGTATAACACTGTTTGGTTTGTAGCTCATGAATGACGTGGTGGTGAAATGTTGGTGAGGACAGTACACAAGTGAAAGGAAGTGATGGTGAAGGCAGGAATGATTGAAAAAAAAAGCAAGTTGGGTGAATCCATCGACTTAGCCTTCTCAGGGAAAAGCAATTAAAAATACAGACTTAACTACCATAACAACAGCAGTGCAACAAACCTATGAACATAAAACGAAAACAGCACTGCCAACAGCTAATTCATTAAATTAAAAAAAACTCACAGTATTTCATTTGTTTGTTCACATTCCTATGTTAACGTCACTGCCAATTCTCGGTGCATTTAACAGTCAACATGTTTACTTTTAATAAGGTACTATTTTCACAAGCATATTAGTACCTACAAATTGAAATCACTAACCTGATATGTCTGTGATATCAGATTAATAATGGTGCATGTGTACTATGAGTAGATAATAAATGCAAACTTTCTCGTCGCACATCCTTTCATTGGGTCCATTGAAAAAATATGGAAAAATAATTATATTTAAATAATAAAACAGTGACAAGGTGAATGGATGTCTCCAACGTGAGTACACAAATTTCCAAGAAGAGTAACACTTACAAAATTACCTGTAGTAAATTGGCATCATAGCTATGACTTATGATAGTGGGTCTAACAGTCAAGATATGGGCTGGATCCTCTATGACGTACCGTACAAAGTGGAGGCATAAGTCGAGAAATTATGTACTTCCTTTTTTTGGCCAAAGAAAACCTACCTTCGACTTTTAGTCAAGTTACTCTAATTAAGGTGACTTTTTCGGGGTCAATATTTCTACGTATCAGCAGCTCTATCACTCATAAGCTACAGAGAGTATTTGCCAAGTAATGCTTTAGATTAAGGATGAGTCGATTCAAAATGTCGATTCTCAATTCCACCGAGATTCTCAGGCTTAGAATCGGTATCGATAATCGATCGCCTAAAATTGATTCCGATTTCATTGATTCCAGATAGATAAATACAGTAAAACTTTGATTTTGTGCACTTTGATTTTACGTCATTCTTATTTTTACGTAGCGATATGCAAGTCCGGCCGGGAGTATAGGGAATTTCAATGGTAAAAACTTGATTTTACGTAGTTTCTTGGTTATATGCAGTTTTTTTGATTTTACACAGTATAACTTCAGTCCCTAAGAGCAAAATAATCTTGATTTTACGTAGCATTTTCGGCATTTCAACTAGGGATGGTCGGATCGGATATGTCGGATCCAAAGATCCACGGATATTACGTTTTACCGGATACTGAAATTGGATCCTAATTCATTAAAAAAATTGGATGTAGATCCGAAGTATTAAAATTCACACTTACGTGAATGTGTCCTAAAAAAGGAAGTAAAAAGGGTTCCGATTCTCTCTTGGATTGGAATGTAAAAAAAAACAGTGGCATACCCTGACATTTAAATACGAATAAGTTGTAACTTCTGGAGTTCACTCATTTAGGGTCGAAATTTACACCAGAAGAACACACGTAAAAATGGGTTTGAATTTTGGACTTATCCCTTCGACCTTATATTTCGACCAAGGGTACACCAGTATATTTCGCCTCCCTTGCCGTATGGCTAAGTGTACGGTATTCCTTCGTATTTTTTGTGCTTTCTACGCAGGGTCCCAAATGCACAAGGCATAGTCATGAGAAGTTGTAAATACATAGAGTGAAGAAACACATCTCGCTTTCAATTCTTCAACCTTTCTGCAGTTGAATTGATAAAACCTAGTCTCTTTTACTCAGTGCAATCGAAATGTATGGAGTTCACTCAAAGCATCTCCCCTTTTACCATTAGTGCATGACACCAACAATGGATACGTACAGTGAAACCTCGTATTTGCATTATCGGAATTTCCCCACAATTTACACCACATTTGCAAAGTCCCATTCAATTTCCTATGTTTCCAACGTATGCAGAACCCCGAATTTAGATTATATACAAATTTTTTTAGTTTTCCCGCAATTAATACCACAAAGCACACTTTCAAAAAATACTTCTTAAGTCCATTACTCATGCATCCTTTGTATAACACTTTTTGATTTTGTCTTATACATATATGCGGAAAAAATAAGAAAGAGAGCAGCAATAGGACCTGCTTTAAGGAAGAATTTGAATGTGGCAGAGATAGTATACAGCGCCACTAGTAACAGAAATTTGAACTACATCAACTCGTAATCTTACCAGATATGATTCAAGCTATGAAATGAATACATTAATGTGAGGCTAGGAGCTAACTATGTAATTTATACAATGTACAGTTGAGCATCTTTAATCCGGCACCGCCAGGACCTAGGCGATGCTGGATTACAGATTTTCCGGGTAAAAGGTGTTTCTCTTTTTTTATGCAAGGCATTTAACGATACTTTTATAAGATCGTTCTTTTACTGTTTCTATACACACGAATGTGAATAAAAATGAGAATAAACGTCTGGTTTTAACTTCGTAAATCGTTGAAAGATAGTACATTTCCAGCGAATATGTTGACGCCCCTGACGACTAGGGCCTAGTCAGACATTGAAACGCTGGAAAAATGGAATCTTTCGCCCGTTTGGACACCCCAAAAGCTTTATTTCGCAAATAATTATTTTTAGAAAAATTGAGCATACCGAAATAAAAATGAAAACTAAGAAACATTTTCATGACGTGCCAACACTCTCCTTGCCATCACGGCCAATTGATTATTAATGCGATAGACGATCAGATGTTTCATCGTTTTTGATGTTATCGTCACGTCAGGAATTAAGAAATTAAGGTTTATTTCAATGGAGCAGTTTAGTCTGCTTCATCCACATTGCTGTTTTAGGAGGCTGGTGAGGATGAACTTCAACTTTTTCTGCGACTGATAGTTTTGTGCCGGTGCCTCATGCCACTGGCATCGCTCCGCCCGCTCAGATCAGACATGGTAATAATATCTGTGCGTACGTAGTAAAGAATTTTAATTAAGTTACTTGCACCTTACAGCCAGAGAATAAGCAATAAAGCATTATATTTAAGCATGGCTAAATGTGTGCGCCATGAAGTAGCGTAGCCACACCAAATCACTAAAACTTTTAAGTAGCAGTTTCTCAGCCAAGAGTGAGGAATTCAAACTGCAATGTGCGTAACTTAATCGTATAATTCGTTAAGATTGCGTATACATTTATTTTTACTGAAATTACCACAAAATACTCATAAGTTACCTACATTATATTCCAGCAATTAAAGGTAATATTTTAATAAAGTGCAGAGTCAAAATCTCTTAAAACAACGTTAATGATTGTGATTTTTTGATTTCTCGGAATATGTATGAGGTTGTTTTCGCAACACTGCGGGACTATAGCGTGCTGATGGATTACCAGATTATGGGTGCTCGACTGTAATTAAACCTGCTAAAAAATTAAAATGGATTCTTATCCAGATATGATGAAAAATGAAAGAACTGGTGGTGGAAAACTGAGATCATTTGCACTGCTTCAATTCCCGAGTTATAACTATGATAGGCAAGACACAGTGTCTGTGAGCAGTTCAAACTCTAAGAAATTACTTAGTTATAGGTAGTGATTGCTGTGAGCAAATGCTTGAGAAACTGAAGAAAATTGAAAAGTGGTCCAATGCAAAGGCCATAAAATAAATAAATAAATATATTAAATAATCATGCTATATTCATTAGATAGTTTCAATGGTCGCTAATAACATGTGTGTGTAAATCGCCCTGCCGTCTTCATCCTTTCTTAATTTTAACATTTCTATTCGACTAAGATGTTTAATGTCTTTTTTCATCATACATAAATTAATAAGAAGTGCTAGTTCAAGGAATAAATTATGACACTGCTCTTTTTTAGTTCATCAGTCCGTGTCTTATTTTTACCTTCACTCCAGTAAAAGAACATGGATGTATAAGTGAAAATTCTACTTTTCCCACAATTTGCATTTTCCCACAATTTACAATTTTTTCTACGGTCCCTGGAGAAGTGTTTTTTAGGGGTTTTACTGTACTTACATTCACCCACCCCATCTGTCAGCTATTCCTGGACATAGCAGGATTTTTGGGGTGAAAGGAAGGTTCCTCCAATCGCTTCCTTTGGGCACAGCTGCTCCTAACCCAGTCCAGTGTCACCAAGTGGAATTTTTTCTCCCTCTTGGAATTAACTTCCATCAATCGGCAGATGTTGGGTGAGAAGCTAGGGGAGGCAAAGCAATTGGCATGATGCATAAGTTGAACTTTTCCATGAATTTTGGATAATTCTAGCTTAACCTGCTCCCCCCTCAAACAACCCCGCAACTATTATCTAAATTGACACAGAAAACAGCAAGAACCCAATACAGGCAGTCCCCGAGCTACTTAATAAATGTGTTCCCACACTAGCGGCGTAAGTCGAAAAAAAAGGAGTCGAAAATTACTCCGTAACTGAGTCCGTGCTCTCAAGATTACGGTCGATTCAGAGGAACATGGGGAAGGCCAGCTCTTACTAACATTACGGCACATGCGCTCCTTGAAAGTAGCCAACCACCCTTCCAAATCTGTAACTTTCGTAATTCTTGTCTTTTTTTGGGTAAGGTAGCCACTTACCTAAGTACGGATTTACATAAGTTACTGCCTCACTTTCTTGACGGTGTGGTTTGGTGTTCCAGTGGTTTACGAAGGTTTATAGCGGTTCCTTTTTGCGAAAGTCTTTAATTTCAGGAATACTAAGATGGATGTTGCAGAAATTTAGGCAAATACAATCATGGTACAATGTTTCAGAATTTTTGGATCAGTTTTAAAACAACTAATTAACATTATATTTAGGGCTATTTGACCTTAGAAAGACTCTATGACTTGGCAAAACATCTCTTTTTATCAATGAATCATCTGGGAAAGCTATGTTACGTAGTTATCATTCAGTTTGTATCTGCTTGGCAAATTAGTGCTTATTTTGTTAATTTTAAGCTTGAAAATAGTTAATGAAGGCGTGAATATTAGAACTTACGCAAGTATAGGTAATTATTTTGACTTCTCTTCCGATTGGAATTTCCTGAATTACAATATTTACTTTCCTGGTTAGCACGTTTTCCGGGTTTGTACGTTCATTTTTTGTCCCCCCTTCAAAAATGTCCTAGCCAGGTTCCACTGTATATATATATGTACTATTTTTCATCATTCATTTCCAAAACCTTGAAATCTAACCATTGGAAAATTAAACTAGCAGAGTATAAAATTCACTGATTTTTATTTTCAATTTAATTAAATGTAAATTTAAAAACAACAACATTAAATTTAAAAAAATGGCTGGGTAGGTACACTCGGCACCTCCCATGGAATTTGCTGGCATTGAAAGGGATCGAAAAATAAATTATGTACCTACATAACGTAGTTATGAAATGTGTGGAATTAAAAATTGAATATTCCTGATATAATTTAGTCTTAAAATGAGATACAACATTTTTACTCTCCACTCTGATCGAAAGCAATGAAAGTTCAATACGGGTGAAAACAGTGATTTGCAAAAATGGCCATTATTTACCTTTATTCTTGGTTCTTACAGAATGCCATGAATGGTATCAATTCTTTGGTTGAGAAAAATGTTTTTCATTGATTTTCATCAAAATTTAAGAGATCAAGAGTCAACTCCGGTCCCATTGCGTGGACCAGCAGCAGTGCTCAAGATGGTAATCATGAGTAAACATTCAATTCGTAAAAACACAAAAGAGTAAGAAATATTTCACAAGAGTGGCTCTAGCCTCATACCTAATGACATAGAGGGGGGCTATCATTATGAGATTAGTTTTTTTAGAAGAAGACCAAGAAGCACGTACCTGGATTCCACAATGACGTGTGAAACCAAATCATCCAAATCATCAGAGACAATTCCAGAGTGTATTCTGAAGTTTGATTTTTCAATGAAGAATGACAAATCAGTCGAGTTTGATACTGGTGCCTCCTCCGAATCCTATGCAAACGAGACAAAAATACATCCAAGAGTAGGTATAGAGAGATTTGTACCATGGCATATAAGGGGCTTGGTTCAGTTCTTGGTCCCACTGGCTGGTTCTAATTAACGTGGCATCACTCACAGGAGGTGTGAGGGTGTCGTTACCCACCGTTGGCATATTTCGTACACCCCAATGATAATTTCTGAAATGTGACAGACTCATCCTACTATTTTTGAAAAAATTAATACTGGCACTAAACCATGAGTAGTGTGCCTGAATGATATTCGCCATTCCAGCCTAGGAAGACGCCAACTATCGGGGAAAGTACGAAACATTGGAACGATGGTAGCAACGGCTCGTATAGCCCACTTCTGGCTTTGATTCCCGTCTCGCGGTTGAAATGTGTCAAACTTAGATTTGTGCTCAAAGTGTGCTCTCTCTCTCTTCATCCTTTATCAGTTATTTCCATATGACTAATCATATCATTGTTTCATTTCATCCATCACATCCACGTCTTCAACCTTTCCTTTTTATTTGTTTTTCCCATCACCTTGGCCTTATCATCACTAACGCTCACCCGTCCTTCTTCTTGACTCTCCTGCTGCCTTTTCGCCCATCATTTTCATATCACACTGCTCCTGTATTTCATTTAATTTCACATATTATTTCATTAATTGTGTCACCCATTGCTGTGTGTGGTCTGCCTCGTGTGGGTTTTGCTCACGTTGACGTTGCGAGACGACATGGAGAGTGAACATGTGTAGTGTTTTCCCCGAGAAAGACTACTTCGAAACGTAACTGCTCTGTACTCCAGAGCTCGTCCGTGGAAAATCGTAACTCCACTTTGTTTCGTTCCATGCCTTTCCTTTGTAAGGGGAGTTTGTTTACGCAACAAACAAGTTAAACATTAGAGAGACATTTGACCGTAGAAGAGCTTGGATTTAAGCCCTTATGCGCAATGCGTAAAGTGTTTATGCGCAATTTGGTTGGCCGAGTGATAAGTTAGGAAAGTTTAGACTTTGTTGGTACTATTCTTGCTTTTATTAATTAGTAACGGAAACTTAATAAATAACGGAAACTTGATAAAAAATCACGTCATTTAGTGTCATACACCAAATTGAAAACCAAATGCATTTTCAGGAAAGGAATTATTTATGGTGATGATAGCTGAAATGTCGAGCGCAAGTTGCTTTACCATATTTGGACGAATCCAGATTTTGTGGGAATGGGGAACATAATTTCCAACTGAGGATGGCATTAAGTTTTACTTTTAGTACAACTGTCATCAACATCTTGCAAGTACTTACTGTTTACGCGTTAGAATCCCCATTCTTACTACTGTTCGATGATTCAAGGACTTACAGCAAGCTACCATCAACAATACAATTGCTAGTACTGTTAACGACGTGGATATAGCTACAGCGGTAGAACAACCCCTGGGTTCGGGTTGTCCTAGACTGCACTGAAATCCGAATGGCTAAAATTAAGTGCTTAAAGTGCAAGACCCTTAGACATTCCTACTGCAAAGGAGGCCATACTATTAAATTTATGGTTGGGTTTACCCCTGGTGGGCTAATAAGAATTATTAGTGACGCCTATGGTGGTAGAGCCCCTGATAAGATTATAATTGAAAGAAGTGGGCTGATGGTAAAATTGAATCACATGCTGATGACATAATGATAGATATGGGCTTCCTAATTTAAACTCTTATATCAGACTTAATCATCCTTCATTTTTAACGAAATCATCACAATTTTGTAAGGCAGATGCTGTGGCAACGTCCAATGTAGGTAAAGCCAGAGCAAATGTCGAGCGTGTGATTGAAAGACTGAAAAAAACAAAGAGCCTTTGTGCTTGCCTAGATGGTAAAGCACTTCTATTTCATGCAAATATATAGAATTACAACTGATATGCCTGCTTTCAAAGATTTAATCACTTGCTCTTCCTCTTACTCATCCAATGTGGGATATTTGTGAATGTTTTCTTTTCCATATGCACAATTGGCATCAAATTTGTCATCAAAATCATTAGATCAGGCGTAGGTCTTGTACTCGACAGTAGTAGGTACTGCCTTCTTGTCACCGGACCACAGGCACTTTACGTCCGTTGAAGGAAGTTCTTCTAGCTCATTTATGTCATTTATGACGAGAGGTTAGACCAAAGAAATAAATAACTTAGACATGAAAACATTTCAGGTAAGAGAATTTGAACGAAAATACTCAAGGAAACCTACAACACTAAGTGATCCCTCACCTATTTAAGTACCACAGTATGGCGCCGATGTGCTTACACCGTCCAGATAACCTCATTCTACATGTACAAGTGAATACTTTTTACATTCATGGAGTCTCCAAATCGCAACTCACCACTGATTTTTGTGAGTCCACTGGATTGAAGGACTATGGAAAATATTGAAATTCATTTTTCCTCTTTTGCCCTGGATCCGACAACAACAACGAGTCCTGCATTTAACCCATTGGCTTACCATTTGTCTTGCAAGCTACTCCCTCAGAAATACCATTCATTTTGATAAAATATTCTATTGATAAATATGCTATAGATTGTAAAGTTTATTATTTGATTTATTGAAATTTTATGTATATATATAGGTTAATATTTTTCCAATTATAATTTGTAGTTGTTAGTCCCTAATTTTAATTTATTGAACAGTATTATTAACATTTATAAAAAGTTTGCAAAATTATAAACAATTTTTTTGTGTGCATATTTTTAAAAAATTTTATTGTATTATTATTGTTTTCTATTTCTTCTTTCATTCTTGAAAGTTTCATTGAAATTCACCGAAGGATTCTGTAGATATGTTCTAATGTATCTGGAAAAATTCTGAAAAAAAAGTTTTACTGTCATTGGCATTTTATCCCAAACTTGAAAAGCTTCTTTCACCATTTTTTTATATTTCTTAAATTTCACTTGACCTGAATTATTATTATTGGAAACTATATGACAATGTAATATAATTGCAAATTATTTATGAACAAATCGTAAGTTTTACCTTTAGGATGATTTCGTATGATGGAGTTTGAAGCAATCTGGTAGGTGAAGTGTGACACGGCATTCTTCGCACTCCCACCTGGTTTTGCTCTTCTTTCCTCTTATTTTGCACACCACACATTTACATGATGGATTTTTCTTCACTGGATTAGGCGAGATATGAATTGGGAAATGCCCCCAATTTGCCGCCTGGAATCTCATGGGTGAGGGGCCTGATACTGGTCGCCCGCGTCTTTTATAGTCCAGCATATTCACATTTTCTAGAATTTTCTCGGCTAAATTTTCTCTGAAGAGATCAAATTGAATCTTCTTGCCTGTTGTCTTCTTGTATAATACATAAGTATTGAATAAAACCATATCCTTGACATCAAAAAATATTTTTTTATAACCTTTCGCATATCGACGCATAACTGGAAACGATGCTAATTGCTGATCCTGCCTGTCAACGGCATTCATTTGTACGTTGTAATCAAGAATGACTTTTGGTTTTATGAAGGATTCTTTAGTTTTTACTGTTTTCTTTCCAGTATCAGTCATTTCCAAGGTCTTGTGGTATGTTGTTAGTGCATGCACGTCTTTTTATCCCTCCATTTTACAGCAGGGATTCCATTGCTACAGTAGAATCTCGATTTTACATAACCTGATTTTACGTAAAATTAGATTTTACGCAAGTGAACGAGCGGTCCCGGCCGACGCCTGCAGAATTCTTATGGAAGCATTATTTGATTTTACGTAAATTCGATGTAACGATTTTACGTAAGGCTATTTTGGTCCCCAGAGGAGATATCAATTCGATTTTACGTAATGAAACAACAGAACTTAAAGAAACTTCAACAAAATCCGGCAGATTCTTGGCCATCTTTGAAGGAAATCTTCTATTTAATGCCGTACCACTGTGAAATTAACTGTAACGAATCAATACATTGCATTTTAATGGTTTATAGATATTATTATTTTATTTATCCATCTTTCAGCTTGAAAAGTTATGGGTTAAAGGTGTTTACTTGTTTACGATATGATAGTAGCACCAGAATCCCGGAATGCTCACGCAAAAATGGTTTATGACCTTGAGATAGCAACCTTGTCAGCTGTTCCGAGTGACGAGATGAAGCTCGATTTGGGGTCGCCTGTAAGCACGCGTGTCTTGACACTTGCGCACGTTGCTGAGTGGAATAAAGTACGGACAATTTTTGTCCGTACTGTATTCCACGGACAACGCCAACAACAGAGGAAATTGGGAAGATAGGTGACATCGTAGTATTTTATAAAACATCACATTAACTGATGGCATCAGATGGCTAAAAGTCGCTTAAATGCTTGGCAACAAATTTTTCGGGAAAAAACATGTTCACCTTCCCCAAGTCTAGGTAGATAGGTCTGTTTTGGTTGCGTTGTCTGTACTTTTCCAATCTAGAGCTTTAGCGGAATTAGATACACGGTTTGGGTTAGCCAAAGTTTTAAATAAATTGAATAGAAGGACCAAGGAATATGAAAGTGATAGCAAACACAGTGTAATTCAAGACAAAGAAATTACGATTTTTAATAAATGATAGTTACAATTGATGTTATCGTAGATGCTACCTGCGCTGTTTTTAAGTACCCGTTTGCGCCAGAGCCTTGCATTGAAAAATGCTTCTCTTGTCATTAGTACCGTGAGCATATCCTTGTATTCCTCCGTACGGAACTCACTTTTGGCAAGGAATCCCACAGATATACTCCTTGTCTATCTTGTATCACAAATCAGGGAAGCCAGACCCTTTCCTCGATCACTGGACAGAGGTGTGATAACGACCCTCTTCTCAGTACCATCCCCACTCACGGCTAACTATTCGTTTACTCATTGCATTTACTAAAAATATTTGCCGCCTACTATAAAAATACAGGCCTTCTATCGTTATTATTAACAATCTTCTGGTAAAATGAACTCTCGACAATTATGTTTATAATACAGTTCCGTTTAAAAAGTGGAAATGCACAGGAAAAAACTTCATAAATGTAACTCTGAGCTTATATTTTCCCAGCATGCTACAAATATTGTGATACTTATTGCTATCGTTATATATCCACCGACTATGCAAACAAATGCTTGACCACGGACACTCAGTGAAGGCATCTACCATGCTTAGACAAAATTTTGGAGATTACCCCTGCCCGCAGGCCACTGAAGGGTCCAGCGAATGGCGGGGTGGGGAAAAGATAAAGATGTCATTTTTACGGTCGATCCCTCAGTCTGGTCTAAACAATTGACGTATCTAAACAGGTTTTCCCCAAAAGACCCCCCTCACCCAAGAAGAAGTCTTCGTCTCTTATTCCTGGGCAAGACGAAATTCATCTGGGCGTGGCTCATTCAGGGAGAAGGAGAAGGGAGTAACCAGAGAAGATCACTCCGCCTTATCTGTAATTGTCTACCCCCGCCCAGCTTCGCTTTGACCCAGGTGGCCTCCACTAGTGGGGGAGGAGTTGGACCACCTTTTGGGGGCTTCCGCAGCCAACACTTTTTTTGCTTGCTTGCATCTCGCATAGCCGTGTTGAAATGCCTTTCGTTCTCTTGCGTGAAAATATCTACGCCGGTTATTAATGACATTCATATGCCTCAATTGAAAAATCTACGTGTGAGCACGGTTAAGTTCACTGTGAAAGGGCGGAATAGGAAATTTTACCATTCACAATGTCGCTTGGATTTATTAGTTGTGCCTTTGTAGAATTCTCACAGACAAAATTTAATATGAGAATAATGAATCTTCCTCATCGAAACGGATGAACTGACAGCTTTCTAAGAAGTGCGAAAAAGTGTTACAATGTTACAACATTTCTATGCATTGGTGCGACTCGTAGCGATTTTGCAGATATATTTCAGTGGGCGCAAGCAACACTTTTTAGCGACGAAAGCATAGGTGCTGGATCATAAAATGTGACATTGCCATTCCGACAAGCCCGGGCAGGGAGTTTTGCCAGATCATAACAAAGCGCTGATAACATTTTGTCGATTCAGAGTCAGGTATTGCCCTGCCGATGGCACGTGGTAATATTTAGATGCTGCTGCCTGAGGTGAAGGTTGACACATTTCGCACACAGTTCCTCCATATACAGTGGTGTGCGACAGTCAAGGCTACCGCATCTAGGGGTCATTCTTACATAGAGGCGGAAGAGCATAAAAAGGAGAAATTTTCTCCATTATATATTTGCATTCAATTCTCCTGATTAGTATAAAATAAAAAAGGTTCATGGATCTAGCACCACCAAAAAATGGAGAAGGGTGATTTCCCTTGCAAAATAATTACAACATAAAATGTAATTATCTCTCCACCAAAATTAAAATAGTTTTATTTTCTACAGTGTAATATGTATGTAATAATGATCTCTTTGTAGTGAAAATAGTTTAAACATCATTGTCTTCGCATACATTGTGAAATCTTAGCATATTTTTCAAAATCCGCTAATATCTTGATTTTACATAATTTAATTTTATATAACACCCCATTTTTGGGTCCCAAGGAGTTACGTAAAATCAAGACTCTACTGTATAAACTATTTTTGCCTCCCCTTTCTTCAACTGTATACATATTTTTGAATTCTGGCGCCGAAATGGTGGCTTATCATAAGCCCACGACTTCATTCAGTGATTCTATCTTCTTTGTTGATGTAGCAGCGAATAGGAAAAGATGAAAGGCTAATTTTGTGTGGCAACAGAAAAGATTGTATTATCTTTTGCATAGTAGCAAGTTCACTGAAGACGAAGATATTAGGTATCTTTCGTTTACGTTCAGCAGATGGCACTCATCAAGTAAACAAAGTGAAATATTGCTTCCTTTATCTTATGTTGGCTATGAATAGGTACCTCAACAATACTTCATCAAATAGAAGGAAGATGGAAGAGAAAGGAGACAAAGAAAGCCAGTGCTGATGGTGCATTGGGTTCACGATAAACGAAGACGGCGCGATGAAAATGCTTTGAAACCATTGAGTATATACATGAATAAAATATGAACTGCAATATACAGTAAAACCCCCTTACAACGAACACCCATACAGCGAAATTTTAAGGAAAACTCCCTATTTCGAAGTCATTGGCCCGGTCCCGGACCCTTCCAATGGACAATGCACACAAAAAAACCTCCCGTAACGAACCTCTCTAACTACGAAAACTCCGTACATCGAAGTCTGCGCTTGGGCCCAAAACATGAAAAGTGCCCCTCTAGAACGAATTATTGAGAAAAAAACGTAGCATTCTTCATTTAAAGGTAATTTTTCCGTAGACATTTACGTAATAAGCAGGAAGTAGAACCGCAGCGGGGAGTACCGCGTCTTAACCCTTACGCTTCGGGCTTCGAAAATGTTCCCATCCGAGACCTACAGAGCAGAAGGCATGAAGGAAACTTGACGCTCTGGCTCCGTGAAGGCTCGTTTACACGTTTCTTATGGTGGGAACCGTCAATTTTGACGGTTCCCACAATAAGAAACGTGCAAGGGAAGCCAAAGCTCAGCTCCGCGTTACCTGAGCCAGGTGATAGTTGGGTGGATGAGTAATGCACCAAGAGGGGAGGGGGGAATATCAGTGCCAGCTGGCGAGCCGTAACCCAATACAGAAAGGTAATCTGAGATTTCTGAGGGCCTATTCTCTAACTCGAAGTATCGGAGCTTTCTGGCGGAAAGATGCTTCAATAAGCTACTTGCTCCCATCGGTATT
The DNA here is from genome assembly GCA_963573305.1 of Pyrrhosoma nymphula. Classification (NCBI taxonomy): domain Eukaryota; kingdom Metazoa; phylum Arthropoda; class Insecta; order Odonata; family Coenagrionidae; genus Pyrrhosoma; species Pyrrhosoma nymphula. The sequence continues at coordinate 1,794,103 of OY754330.1, forward strand.
CTCTATCATGGAAGCTACCGGAGAAAGTGCAAGCTTATTAGGCTCCCACCTGTATTCTGTAAATGTCACGAAGCTACTTCCGTAGCCCCAATAAGCTCCCACGGTAACCTCACGAAGCGCCGCCTCCGAATACCCTGCTTAAATATTGGTCATTTTATAACGCTTATCTATCTATAATTATCCAACGCACGGGTATGTTTCTTACATTTACTAAATGCGGATTCCTTGCACTTTCACTGGGTTATTTTGTCATTTTCTCCATTTGCAGGATTTTTCACAAAAAGATATTAACTGGAGTGACGGAAAGCCATATTTACCTTCGGTAAGTAACGTGATTCCAGCCCAGAATGGGATACTTATTGGGCCGTGGTAGCGTGTATCACCTTCGCATTTCTTTTGAAAGCTTCATCTTCGTATATTATTTAAATGATTTGAAGCAACTAGTAATTGACGAAAGCAAATAGCACGAATAATATTGAATCATATCATCGACATGAACCCTAATTGCCGAATATATTAACGAACAATCTTATTTCAATTGATCAAAACAGCCAAGATGGACGTTGTGTTTACGTATTCACGAGATTGTTCACGAGATTATGTGAGCAAAAATAAAACACTTTACGAATTTTCACAAAACGAATTTTCATCTAGATCTGCGACCCGTTTATCGGACACTCCCCTTGTTAGGAGGACGAAGTATTCAAAACTTCATTGGTTGGTGTTCAACCAATGAGAGCGAATTTTTATCTACTCTGTCCCCATCCCAAAGGAAAATCTGGAGTAACCTCTCTACTCGATCCAAATATTACTATTGCCGTCTTAACCTTGATGGATGTGGTTTGTTAACCGGCAAGTGGTGCGTTTCCTCGAGATCGCCCTAATATTTGCTCGATTGCTTGAGGATACCTTTTTTCCCAGAAATCGCAGCCGAAAATGAGGGTGCGCCTCTTACACGAATTTTTTATCTGCCAGCCTTCGACCCTCGGTCACGATATGAGCGGCAGGCGGCGGGCGGCAGAGCAGTATCGCGGCAGGGCGGTAGTGGCCACGAAACGAGCAGTGATTCAACCTAAGATAAGTTTATTATATTCGACCTAAGATAAGTTTGTATGTTCATTTACGTATCACTCTACCAGTTTCCGGTTGGACTGCGCACTGTTCTCCTGACTGCTTTTGGCCTGCACCTAGCGCCAGGGGGAGCGTGCGAGGTCCTGATTTGTTCTGGGATGAGTGCTACATGCCTGGTGTGGAATCACCCCATGCCTCACACCCTAGTGGTGGCTTACACGGTACATCGTAGATGTAGATGAAGTTCAGAATCAGAAATGGCAGTACATACTGTTAGAAGACAACGTTCTCGGCCGACATTTTGCCACCGAATGAGTAGAACGGCACAAGAAAAATTTAATAACTGGGATTGGCGGCGAGCGGCACCCATGCTGCTCACGTCTATCATGGCTGGGTTCAAGTGTGTTCCATGTCATACATTAGGAACATAAAACTCAGCGTTGCCACTCTTTCACTCGCCTACCGCCACGCCGCTCGTATCGTGGCCGAAGCAAGTCCCTGGAGAGCTGAGTGACCTTGGTCCTTAGCGTGAGTGATCAAGGGGAGGGTATCATTCGCTCGCTTGTTTACGGGGGACGCAGTTGCCTAATAACTTTAAAAACTTGTTGTATGACAAGGCAAGGGTGTGGGGTGCAATTGGGGGACAGCGATTGGCCACGCGACAAGTGCAAGCACTGGAATTTTCCACCCCCCTAACTTTCTCATTTTCTGTCACCAGACAACTTTGAGTGACTCAACTGTATGCACCTGCCTTAAGCTCAACTGAGAGAATTCTGTGAATATTAACATTTGTGCATGCGTCAACATAGGTCAGTGTTGTTCCAAAATGAACAAGGGCAAAAAGTTGTGGTCTTTCACGGTAGTTGAAAAAATTAAAGTGTTTTAAGTCATCAAAGACGCTGAGGATGTAGGAAACCGCGCTGCCGGACTAAGGCATGGTGTGCCGGAATCGTGCATTAGAAGATGGAGGAAGGATAAGGTTGCACTATTCCATACCAATAGGGACAGAAGGTCTTTTCGGGGAAAATCTACGAGCTGTGACAGGACATGCGCGTGCGTGCCGCTGTACTGCGACGCCCATCTCACTAGTAAGTCAGCCGTTTTTATGTAAAACATGAAATTTTTTTATTTTGTCATTCATTGAAGATTTTTGTTGGACCATATTGAAAAAATAAATGCTTTAAATTCCATAGACAGTTATGATTTCTTTCAAAGTTTGATTTTTTTCAAGTTTTGATGTCATATCTACGCCTTATCGTTCGTTTTTTACGCGGATGACGCTTGGGTATTTTGCATTTAATGTGTTTGCATTCCCACTCGTCATCGTTTACAGCAAAACATAATTTGTAAAAGTTAACCACGTTTTAAAAGGTGACTTACAGCGACTATGACTTGTGCATTAGGAAAACAGTGGGGGGATCCGGATTTATAAATCAGAGCTCGGTGCGACTGTCCACACTTACCAACTAAACACGAATTGTAGCGAGGTCGGATTTGTTTTATTTTAATGAATATCAATTACTCCACTCATTCCAAAGGACAATAAACATTGCAAGCATTGTAGGGCTAAGGCTACAAGTGAATACTTGCCTCCGACGTCCAAACATGCTTATGAAAAAGGCCACGTAAATTATAAGAGAATATCGCAAGCGGCTTTGATAATGGCCGAAAATTCGAAGTTAGGCCCGCAACACCTCGCAATAGGAGAAAAAAAGCCCCAAATTTTTTCTTCAACTTCGACGCATAAAAAGAGGGGTGCACCTCTTACACGCGTTAACGGCATCGTCAATGCATTATCATCTGAGATTGCCATTGTGACCTCAGTGCATTGCTGACTGCCACGTTTTTACTAGTGGTAACTAACTCGCCCCACCTGAATTCCATCGTCGTTTATCGATATCTAGTATATTCTGGTCACGAACATAGATATTTACCGGTATTTCAATGGGATTCCAACAGTGCGTTTTATTTCGGAAGTCTAAATGGCAATATGTGCTCTTTCAAGCAACATTGCTGCATAAAACTGCCAATTGATATTGACTTAAATTATTGCACTCTAAGAATAATATCGACTAGATACTCAGAAAAATTATGAAGCACTTTAAAATACGTAATCCTTAGGCATTAATTTTGGCGCTCCTTACCGTAACTAAAGTAAGCGATGATTTTAGACAAGAATCGACGAAAATAACAATAATTTCAATTAGAAATACGCAGATTGAAAATAACGCAGTGATAGCCACGGTATTTGATGGTAAACAATAAAAATTGTTTATCATCACTTTTGGTGAATGGTGAGTTGGTTTTAATAGTGAATAAAGCAATATTGTGATATTTACTCGACTTGCATCGTAAAGCACGCGGAACACTTGGATGCCCCTGCGGAGACGCAACCCGCACACCACCTCCATACATCGAAAAACCCCTACATCGAAGTCATGATTTCGGTCCCAACAAATTCGTTGTATGGGGGTTTTACTGTAATGTGTGTATCAGAATATGTATTAGAACAACATAAAAGCAATTAATAACATAAACTATGAATCTATCAGAAATTTATGCTCCAAAAAAAGAAGCCTGGAAAAAAATATACGAGACGGGCGAATCGCCGTCTTTGTCTTCGCCGATTTATGCGCATTCCCCTTAGAGAACGCATCTCGAGTGACTATGACCACCCGGTGTACCTCAATATTTCGCCGTATGAAAGGTGTAAAATGGTACTCATGATGTTTAACTTCCTGAAACTCGTTTGGAAATGAAATATAGGTATGCACCAGCGTTACGCAAATCCCAACGATACCATCGGTCTAGCGGCCATCTTGGATGTGACATCAGCGCCACCATCGGTGATTTGAGTCTCGAATACGATTAGCGAGGTGGGATTTGGGGGTAAGCCGGGTAGCGGGAAATTAAAGTTAGGTATGCCTATTTAGGTATTATTCTCAGGCTCTGTACCCCTTGATAATTGGCTTTATATTGGTCGACGTTTCGGAAAACGACTTTTTTTCCATTAACAAGGCGTGTTACTCTCTCTATGTAGGATTTTACACTGAACTGAATTGACCGTTTGACGAGTCCAACAATTAAGCTCAGGTGTCGTCTGATTGGCTGATGTTCCTTTGAAATCATTTCTGTTCTTTCCTTATGTTTATCATGCAATTTATTATAGGTGCCCAAGTATTGCTCAGATGAAAGCCAGTATCCCGATTGAAATTTGATTTTGGATTAACCCTTTGACTGCCAGCCCATATCGGGTGGGATGTGCGAAGACTGCCAAGGCTTTTTTCAGGTTTTTTAAGCTAGGCCATTGAATTCAGGTATTTAAAGTTTGGCCGATAAATCGGCCTGTGGCATTTTTACGCACATCCAACGTGGGACGATATATCGGCCCACTGGCAGTAAAAGGGTTAAGGCGGATTTCGATGGCTTCCTTGATTATGCAGTCCCAGTAGCATTGTGAGCGGCAAAGAATTTTTGCATCTCCCCATCGAATTAAGCCAATTACCTGGTGCAGAGCCCGAGAGCAATACCTAAATATTATTCACCGGGAAAAACTTAAATCGTATAGGTATTCCTACATTAGAGAGTTTATTCTTAAGATTACTTCATAATTTGGCATAAATGCATTTAGCAACTACATATTAAACTCCACAGCATGCTCCAGTGTATCTTTCACCAATTTGTGCAGGCAAGAGTCTCATGGCCTCTTCCTACTTGGAGAGAGAGATACAATTTATGCACAAAATGGGTCTCGGATTTCAACACTACGACTCAAATATCAATGTAACTTGTCCATAATTGACTGAAAACTGAAACTTTTGAACAAAGAGGATAAAAATATATTGAGTTTCAGCTGCTGAAGACGAGAGGTTGGGGAAAACAAACAAACAAAATTCTGCCATTAGCCCTTAAGCTGCTGCAGCTAGAGCGCATGTTGTCCACCCTGTGCGGGAAACATCTATTCGGACGGAGCCTGTCCCTCCATCCCAAGGGCCGAGACTGGGCAGTTATATATGACCCATGTAATCCCCTCCCACCACTTTTCTCGGGATCCCAGGGGGTGGGCACCGGAACTTGTTGAGGGATCAGTGGGACTTTTATAGGCATAATTGTTAAAAACAAATATGACAATATTTTTTTCTAGTAATTTTCTGTTTAGTTTGATACCGAACACCAAAGAAATCCGTTGATAATTGAGCCGGGTGCGACCATAAGGCAATTAACTTTTGAGACAACCTTAACTCATTGAGCGAGCAATTGGAAGAAAGGGTCATACCTACTTCATTGCTGTGGTATGCGATCCCTAAAGAGCGTGGGAAGGGAGTGGTTTGGGTAATTAAGGGTTCTACTCCCAAATGTCCACCGCTGGAAAGAAAGAGTTCGGGTCATAAAAATATGAAAGGGCTGAGGGAGCAAGCAGGTAGACGGAGAGGGATATCAAACGTACAAGAACGTTTTTCCCGCAGTTGCCGGTACACACGTACATGTACGTTTCCCGCAGTCTAAGGGTTAAATATAAGCTGGGGTGTATACCCCTCGCGAGTAATGCCAGATTAAGCTTTGAACCAGAACTGAAACAAAAGAGCATCAGCACTGAGATCCTCAGCAATAAAACCACTTTGATAAAATAGTACACCCTGAAAGTGATGTTGCAACAAAACCAGGTGAAATATCATACTTCAGTATATTAAAGTTCCCGCTAAGTAACCAGATTCTAATAGTAAAAGGAGTATATGATTGCTTTTAATTATTTTCAACTCTAGTATGTGGTGAAAGACTACCTTATTTAGAGTTTACTTTTTGACATCAATTGCATATTAGATACCTATATCTTGAGTGGAAGTGGGTCTCTATGTATTGTTCTCGAAAATTATGCCACACTACAAGTCACCCCCACTGGTAGTTTGTGTTAAAATTTCAGTGTCCTTTATAATTAATTGACACTCAATGTCCAATTATTTCAAGATCACTTCTTCAATCATTATTTCTCACATCTGTATTTTTGGCCATACAATGCCGTTTCCCATGAAAAAACACACATAAACTAAAAAACTGTCCAGAATCGTTTCTAACAACAACATCATAAAACAAACAAAGAGGAAGAAAACAAATGGTCATTGGCCGACACTTTGAAGTGATATGTGATTGCCAATATTCTTCCCCTGTCGTTCCTGATTTTTAAAGTTTAGAATTCGAATGATGACAAACGGAGTGGCAAAATACCAAGTACATGTCTAAATATTTTACTAGTTACTATACAGCCTCTTTCTAAACTCAAGCCAATTTAAACATTATAGTTTCATAATTGATGATGATTATAAGTTGATGTATAAGATAAATAGACATCAATTAATCTACTCATCAAACTCAGCCTCGTCTAGGACATATTAAAATTTCCCCCGTGGAAAAATTATACCAAGTCTTAGAAAGGATCAGAGAGAGAGAGAGATCAGACACACTTGGGTGCCAGTGGTGGTAATTGGGAGAGACGTTTGCGAATATTTATATCATTACTGCCTTAATAATGACATCCATTAATGGCAGAAACACTCATAAAATAAGAGATAATTCTTTGCAGAAACACACATATCATTAGATGGTTTCCCTGAAATATTTACACCCTATTCGGCTCTCAGTCAGCCATATAATGATAATTCCTGATCTTGATCATCAAGATTCAATATCATTGATTCAATTTCAAAGCCATGTAAGTTGGGAAAACAATTAAAATATTATTTATAAGAAACTATAGAGTGACAAAGGCAAAATTAAAACTATAAAGAGAGATTATAATTACCTCATTTTTACAGTCAAAGTATCCACGACAAAGACGGAAGATGGAAAATGGAGAAGGCCCAGAATACAATTCCAGATCCATATCAGCCATTTCTTCTTGGGTGATTTTTACATCTCCAATCTAGAATGAAATATTAGGGAATACTGGTCTCAGTTTGTAATCAATGCAGCATGATGAGAAGTCATAGCAGGCACTGAGACATGTAATCATGCATAGGGGCTCAATTAGAGTAGTAATACATGCGTAGTTTATTTATTCACAGAAAGCAAAGAATTGCATAGTAACAAAAAATATTAAATAAATACATAAATATAGATATAGTCATTGAGAAAGTGAATTAATTCCTGCTGTGGCTTATGTTATGGCTTTGATAGGGTGTGGCAGTGGTGTTCCAGGTTGTTCATTGTTAATCAGTCCAGAATAAGTTTTGGAAATTATTGAAGCCCTCACACATTACCTACTAAAGGGTAGAGTTAGGATATTATGTTTCCAATTGTCATTGATGAAATCTACGAAAAGTGGGGTTCGGCCAGCAAATAATTATAATAATAATTTCTTTATAGGTAATAGCTTTTGCCAATAACTACCTATTTATTATAATTAGACAACACACACAACCCTGGATGGGGAAAACCACCCAGGCGGGACTCGAACTCGCGACCTTCGAGTTGGTAGGCGAGAACGTTACTCCACAAGGTACCACCCAGGCCGACATACATAATTCTTATACTGACATTAACATTAAAAGTCAGATAAGCAGATATGCACGGTCACAAGATCTTGGGTAACATGACATTGAAGTACTCTATCTAAAGAATTCCATTTCATTATGTACCATAGGTACCTAATTTCCATTACGGATGGAAATGGGAAGCAATTGTTTGAATAATATCTAACAGTCTAAGTGCAAGGGGAAATACCATAAATGTAATTTCCTTTTCCATTCATCTGCTTCCATTTTTTAATTAATAATTGCATAATGTGGCTAAGGCAGCTAAAGGGCATACAATTCAGACCACAATCTAAGACTAAGTTCCTCCTGTGCAAAACATTGCTACAATCCATCCTGGACTACTGTCTCCTCCCTCGTTGTGACCTTACGGGACAGGACCTCAATCGCTTACAAGTAGTGCAGAATGCCTGCTTAAGGTACGCCTTCCGCCCAAGGCTGAGAGAACATTTAAATATGGTAGGGAACAGTTCCTAAAAGTTAAAGAGAGAAGGCTCTACTACACTCTCCTGATGGGCCTTGCAGTGTGCCGATATAAGATCCCTAGGTACCTAAACGACAAACTGTTGACTATGGTTGAAGTGCATGGGAGAGATACACGATTGGGGACACCTTCATTCCTACTTCCGGTGCAATGCACGAAGAGGAATGAGTGGCTCCTGCAACATTTACGAGGGCATATAACGCCCTACCCCCAGGGCTTAAACAGAATTGTTCAAAGATCAATTTGAAAAAGTTTTTGGCCAAGGGGTACATAGAAGACATGCCTTAAATACTCACATTACCTTTACATTTCTACCACATATGTATCCCTACTCTATTGCTATTCATTTACTAATTCTTTTTTACCCCTTTTTAGATTTTGTTCACTTCTATTACCTTTTTTGACTTTTTGTCTGCTGATTTTACTGATTTTAATCTCTTACATTATATGCATATTTTCTTCATTTTATCACTATACCCCTTGTTATTTTGTTTTCTTTTGTCATTATATACGTATTCATATTCTTTTACTGTTTTATACTTTGTCAAACAATTTTATGCCTGTTTTGTATTTTTTACTTGTGATTTTATTTTTACGCAAAGTTTTATATGTAACAATTTGGGTAAGTTATCCTTTTACTTAATTTTTAAATGGTCGGCTTTGTGAGCAAAGATCAGCAGAAGTGGACCTGTATAAGCCTATAATCTGCCCGGGACACCTATATGCCACTCCTTCACTGCTTGAAAAGGAAATCATTCCTTAAAAAAAATATCGACCTACGGCTTATTGTATAAATTCACAAAGTGACGGTTTCTGTAGACTATTGAACAAATGTAACTCTGTACCAGTGAGTGAGCGCTGGGTTGGGGGGAACAGGTCATCTGGCCCAGTTTAAACAAATCCAAGTCAATGTGGAATTATGTGACTTTTGATTACCCCATCATCCAATGGTCCCTCAGCCAACAAGAAGCTCTCCCTTCCACCTGTTTCCCTACCCAACTCTCTCACCAGGAACTCCCATCAGCATATTGAAGTCCACTTATTGTGTCGTTAAAGCTGCACAGTAGGAACTAAAATTTATGAACGCAACGGGACCAGAAAAATCATCACTTCGTAATAACAAATTTCATATTAACACTTTAGTAGCATTGTGATTAAGCTATTTTTTTGTTTCCTCTAATGATGAAGAAGATTACAAAGTTATAATTCATCATGGAAGCATCTTTAAATGTGCATTCATACCAACAGGTTTCATAAAGCTATATACATTTAGGTAACTTGTCTTTCTTTTTTCCAATGAGTTAAGAGATATGAGGCGGTCAACATTTTTGCGCAGCTTGGAGTTAGACCATGAAGCAAAATTAGAGCATTTTTCAGTATCAATAAAATTTTTACTGTAGAACTCATAACTTTAGCATGAGTGATGTATTTCATGGCCCATTAGATGCAGTTTTTCTTCTCGAAAATGTATTCTGAACTGGGCCTGCTTCTTATGGGCCAAGGGTGAAACAACCTTATCAAGCATTCGATTTAGCATTGTCGTTGGAGGTGCCCATCTCTATATTGAACTGCAGTCCACATGGCGGCAGAAAGATGAAGCCATGCTCTCCATCATTCATTTGCCGATGCCGCACCTGGTGCATGCGGGCCGCAGTCAGCTGATACCCCGTCCTGCGCCCCCTCGCACCTTCCCGAGCTATGGTCAAGGCTCCCTTTACTTCCCGTGCAGTACAATTTTACAGGCTGCTGGTGATATACCTACATACAGTTACTATCCTAACAGGACCAACTTATAGATCTGATTCACACATAGCCCCCCACATTCATTCTCATTTTACTTGATTTCCTCTGTGGCACATCTGTGTCCTTTTAGACCTTGAGTTATGTCGGGAAGAGAGCGTAAAAATAGTCCAGTTTCATGGAAACCATTTTTGGGGCAACATATGTATATGTATTCATGTATCAGGCAATCATTGTCCAAATGCTATTTACTCAACACGTTGGTGTCAAACAGGTCTTCTTCTCCACATATCTTCAGCAAGGCAAACTCCACGGTATGTCAGAAAAAGCTGAATTCCCACTGTGGTTCAAAATTTATCCGAACTCCGAAGCCTACTTTTGAGTTTGAGAGCATGCACCATTGCTGATGATCCTGATTACTTTGACTCTTAGGATTCCTCTATTTTAGATCCCCCTAGCCCAATGACTTTCTCATAATCTATTTCACCAGTCTCATCAACGGCTCTTAAGAGTTCTGAAAGGTGTGATCACATACGCTAACTACTTAAACGACATTGTCTTCTAGCATACATTTAAAAACACACTAGGATCCAAAAATATCAGATGGATCCAAGATCTGAAATCAAGGATCCGGTCTAGATCCAGACCCGAAAAAAAATCCTGGATCTGTCCTTCCCTCTACTATTTATACCTATGCTATAGAGATCAAATACATTTTTCGGGGTAACAGACGGGATACCATGGTCCCATCTTTCATTGAATTAAAGCACAGGTAATTTATTACCTAGAGATATAAAAACGTACACATGTATGATCACAAACTATTACTTGTACGTAAATTGGTACGTGGAAATTATTTCCTACCTTGGTGTCCATTTGTTTCATCATTTGAATGAAACTTTCTCGGGTCATGCGCTCCGTGTAACTATCTCCAAAGGCATCGAAGTACGATGCCATTAAATGAGATGCTTCTTTGGTCAGAACTAACACCTCTTCTGGTCTCCATCGGAAGTCCTCTGGAGAAGCTGATTCACTGCACACTTTCAATAACCAAGATGCACGCACCACATTGTGAGTGCCTGCCTTAATTATGTTTCTCACTCTGATGGGCATTTCATTGCCAACGACAGCGCAGTATGTGTTCAGACCTACAAAATGAAAGAAAAGAATGATTACAGCTGAAATATAGGCAAATGACAAACTACTATGTACTAGATACTCCTAGAGTCTATAAGAAACGTCCATTAATTATGTTAACAATATTTTGTCAATTTTTACCTCCCCCCTCCCCACTTGTCAACAATTTTCAAACTTTGATCCCTGATAAAATTATGTCAAACAATTTTCACCCCCCCCCCCCTAATAATAGACTAAAAATATTTCATTTAGGCTTTAGATACTATTTAATAGAAATCCATAGATAGCTATACTATTAGATGACAATGGTTTAGTGCAGTCTTTAAATTTACTAACAGCTTCCCTTAAAAATCTGTCAAATGAATTGTATTAATCTTCAGATGAATACATTATGTATCTACAGTCTACTGTCTAGTATGTACTATCGTTTTCAAAAGTCTGAGTGCATCCACTTTGCCCTATTCTACAAACCGTAGAATGGGGCATGTCCGGAAAAGTTTTGAATATTGGCACCACCTGCGGACTGCGTTTTTTGCTGGGCTAGCTTCACTTGTCGTGAGATGACCGTGGGGTATGAGCTACTGAACGAAAGAATCGACGGGGACGGAGTAAAACACGGGAGAGGAAAACCCAATCGGAATGCACCGAAGGTTATTCGCGCTCATGCGGTAGCGGCGCGACGATGAGGCCTCCGACTTGGGTGATTTTCGTTCTCGAAATTCACATTTGTGCTCACGAGTGAACCACTGTAAAAGCGGAGCGTTAGCCGCGTGGTTAAGACTGCCTCGAAAGGCGTATTTAAAACATTCCCAGGCTCGAAGCTTAGTGTCTGTCTTTTTTTGCTCTCAAGTAATTTCAATATGACTGTGATAATGAACCTCGAGTACAGCCTCTTTATATCAACGGACCCGGTACAGTTTATTAAATTACAGGCATTCAATAATGATGGAGGACTACCTAATACCAAATTAGAATCCTTGAATCCTTATCTCTCCGTAAGCCAATCTATTCACAGTGAATAAATACTTACACGTCTCACTAGCTGAATATTTTTGGTCTAACACTGAGTATGGCAAAATCTCCCGAGAGTTAAAATCCCTTTGCTCGAAACAAATCTCTCGTTTTACCACCAGGATATCAAGTCACATTCTAGGAATGATATTTTGGTGATCTGCGAGTGATACGTATCATCGAAATGTCTTAGATAGGCCTCTTATTCAAACTCCTAGGGCTCAAAGAAATAATATGCTGTGAAAAACGGTATTTATGCTATCGAAAGAGGATTTCTCAGCAAGTGGGTGTACGAGCGGAAGTAAATCATACGGCTCGGGCCGAAAAAAGTATCCAGTTATTTATTTACCGTAGTATTCTGACGATTATTGTGTTCTGGACATATATTGAGAAGCGTAGCCAGGGGGGAGCAGTGGGGGTGAATGCCCCCCCCCGGACCCTATGTTCTGCAAGGATGCATTTTGCTAACGCTTGCATGAATTTGCCTCAAGCTTTCTGGGACCTCACCATATTTTCTGACCAGAAAACATTCAGGAGTTATTGCAGCGGCCGAATACACTTATGGCGTCCGCGAAATACACGATAAGTTTTCCGTTTGCATATGCTTCATCTTGAACTTATTCAGGCCTTAATCTGAATTACCTTTTAATCAACGCCTTCCTCTGTTTCTGTTGATATTTCCCTCAATCACAAAGTGCTTAAGTGTTAGACGAATAAAGTTAGTTATTAGTGATAAATGCATAGATTTTTAGCACATAGCAGTGCGTTGGTAAACTGCCACTAAGAGAGGTCAAACTGATTATTGATATTTAAAGCCAATCATTGACGTTTAAAATTATCCGATCTCATTTACAAATAGACTAATGAAACGCAGCAAAAGACAATAGCTTAGTTTATAACTGCCAAATTTAAGAAATGAATTACATTTTACACACCTAATTAAAATGTAAAATATGATGTTTCTTAATGTATCTTCGAATAATTTTGTCTTTATAGATACGAATCCAGCCATATTTTGAGGACAAAAACATCTGGGCGTGTTAATGAAATCTTTCGGGGGGAAATGACCGCTTCTGGTCCTATACTATTAGTGAGGACTTCGACTCGAACGAACGCGCTGGAGTACGTTAACGTATTAGAAGATAATCTGATACCGTTCTCAAAAGAGGTTGCCCCGGACAGGGAATCGAATTTTGGACAGGACAACTGTCCTATACATACGGCCAGAACTGTGGAGGACTTTTTTTCGAAATAAACAATTAGTGGTGTTACCTTGGCCGGCATGTTCACCAGATTTAAATCCCATCGAAAACCTGTGGGGACTTATCAGCATCGTAGGGCTAGGGGTCATGATCGCCCCTGGCAAGATTTGAATTTTGCGCCCCCCAAGACTTATTTTCGTGGAAGAGAAACAACACTATAACTTTGAAAGTGTAATTTAAGTTTTGTATACATTTAAGCATAGATTAGTTCTTTTAGTTAGCCTTTAGCAGATTATATTACGGGAATCTGCACGATAATGAATCGCCTATACCCCATTCCCACCCCGGCGAATCAATTAGCTCGGGTTTACCGAAATATGAAGCCGGATTATCGCCTTTATATCCGTCCCGGGGATTTCCATTCACTTGAGGATCTGATCCAATTAGGCAAGGAATATGAATATATCGGACAGTTGAAAAGCGGGTGCCGACCACCCCCAAATCCAGCACAAGCGTTAGTTCCCGAGGCAGCCTGTAATACTCGTATGAGTAATAAAAATCCACTGCGTGACCGGATGACGGAAAGAAGGACGGACGGTAGGGCATTTTCCGCCCCGGTGCATTCGGGGCTTTCGACTTTTCGTCGCGAGACCCCACTAGAACCAGTTCACGTTATCACGCGTTCGGGATCTGTAGAGGCGACACCTCCAATGCTTAGCCGAAGTAATTTGCACAGTAGGGTTTGGAAGGCTCCGGTGGGCGAGCCGGTGCCCTCGTTGGCGTGTTGGAATTGTGGAGAAAGGGGCCATAGGTTTACGCGATGTCGCGAGAAAGGGGCCATAGGTCGCTTCTTGCCCGAATTGCAGTCCGGGAAACGACGGGGGAGTTTTGACTTCAAGGGAGAGTTAAACTCCAAGGTATCGTTCAATCCCTTACGTAAAATGGCGGGTGGCCAGAAGGCTTTTCCTTCTTGCTTTTCCTGTGCGGCGAGGGAATTTCGGATTGAAGGAGACGGACGTTGGTATGTGCCTTTGACCGTTTGCGGTGATAGGGTGAATGCCTTGGTGGATTCAGGCTCCTGTAAAAACTATTTAGGATTAGATGGATTGATGTTACTTAAGATTTTGGGGGTTTCAATAGAATTAGAACATGATATGTTAGTGAGAATGGCGAATGGATCGCGGGAGCGTGTGTTAGGAGCAGTTTGCATCCCCGTTACTCTCGAAGGGAAGACCCTAAAGGTGTTAGTTTATGTCTTACCCTCCTTGTCTGTTCCGTTTATTATAGGAAAGGATTTTCTAAAAGCTTTCGGTTTAAATTTATTCGCTGATCAGGATCAGTGGTGCTTTTCGTCGGACCCAGTCCACCGTTTTAATTTTCTGTCTTGTAAGGAAGACATTAACTCCGTGGCGGGTGTACTTGCCTTGACTCCGCGTCAAAGTGAGGAGTTGAGACAATTCTTAGAGAAGGAGATTTCGTTATTTGACGCAAGTCCGGGATGCACGGATTTAGTAAAACACCGTATTGATGTCGGGGACTCTGCGCCCATTAAGCAGCGTTATTATCCCGTTAATCCCAAAATGCAGGAAATTATTAATCACGAGGTTGATAAAATGCTATCGTCTGGTATTATTGAACCCTCCAAAAGTGCTTGGTCAAGTCCAATTGTTTTAGTACGGCAGTCTAACGGAAAAATTAGATTTTGTTTGGATTTTAGGAAAGTTAATGCCATAACTAAGAAGGACGCGTACCCGATACCCTATATAATAATAATAATTGTTTTTATTCCAGATTAGATAAATACAATTATTATTTATACAATGATTTGTCTGGAATATAGGTGCCCCATTGGACAGTATCTCCGTTTTGGGGTCACCGACTCGACCATCACAGATGAAATACAAAGACAAAAACATAGAATAAGTGTGTTGCAACTACAATCACATAGATGCTATCATTGGTGCTGGATAATTTAGTAAATAACCCATGGTTTGACATGTGAAGTAAAAACAAAGCATTAAGATACAATCGATTAAAGGCTTGTTTGAGCTGACAGAGAATTTTGAGCTTTTTATAACATAAACACCTTTGGCCGTAGTCTGCAGTAGTTATTTTTTTACACTTCTATGTTAGTTAACACTGCGAAAAGAATACAATTTAATATAAAAGGAACAGTGAAAACATGTATTAATCATTATAGCTTTATGAATTTAATTATTAAACATTCTTCAAAAATAAGTACTTTACAACACTAACAACAATTAAACTGTTATTTACATAGTCATTTTAAAAAGGTGCAACAAAAAATGTATAAGACATTTGCTTTTGTTGTTATTGACATACACTCATATTGAATTACATACAAGAAAAATTATATAATCGATTAATAAACACATCTAGGGATGTATTCTGCACCAGTTTCTTATAATTTTTATGTTTGTTAACTAATTGTACAAATAGAATAAATTTTAATCGACAGAAAAGTAGAAATCTTTTTTAATTTTGCACATAAACATTTAAAATAATAATTCTTAGATAACTTTTGCAAGTAAGTGCTTAATATCTTTAAATCCAAATAACCATTTCCTTAAGCGTAGTGCAAACCCCTTTTCATTTTTAATTTTAACTATTTCTTCAGGCAGAGATGAAAAAATTTTAGGCCCTAGATATAGATAACTCTGTCTAAACAGTTCATTTTTAGGTCTTGGTACATGTACACCAGGGTTTCCTCTTAAGTCATAACCTCTCGGTTTTTCTCTTTCACCTCCTCAATTATAAAAAATTCTTAAGACCTTAAAAATAAAAAGATGTCTAAGAGGTAGGATGTTCATCCTTATAAACAGTGGATAGGAGTGTGCGGTTCCTGGTGCTCGTACCATTGCCCGTATTATCTTTTTTTGACCTACCAAAAGAGGATGCAAATTAGTTAAATATGCTCCTCCCCAACACACAATACCATATTCCAATCTTGAATTCACTAATGCATAATATACCATTCTAAGAACAGAAGCTGGGCAGATAAATTGTAACAGGTAAAATTTTCTTATCACGTAAAGTAACTCCGATTTTAGTTTGTTAATGTGTTGTTTCCAGTTGCAATGTTCGTCGATACAAATTCCCAGATATTTAATGTAACTCACTCTGTCAATCAATATACACTGATTACAAAACAAGGCATTATCCTTAATACAATTCATACATCTATAATATAACACACTGTTGACTGGTGTAGTTACATTTTTTAGATTAAATAATATATATTTTGTTTTACTACTTAGTACCATCGAGTTAATGGAAAACCAATACTTAAGTTTGTCTAAATCACTTTGCATATGCATTTGTAATTCATGCATACAGCTGTCGGAGTAGCAAAGAGCAGTGTCATCGGCAAATGAAGTAAGTTTACCATGAAACTTTCCGTTACACAAATTATTTACAAAAACTAGAAAGAGTATTGGTCCCAAAATTGAGCCTTGTGGGACCCCACGTGTAATATGTATCTTATTACTACTACAGTTTTTAATATGCACATATTGACATCTATCGCTAAGATAACTCCGGAACCAATTAAGTGCGATACCCCTGACACCAGCTTGTTGTAGTCTTTCCAGTAAAATTTTATGATCGACAGTATCAAAAGATTCGCTTCGATCGATTCGCTTATGCCCGCCTTATACATTTAGAGAACTTAGTGTAAATTCACATCGTTTAAGTGCTAAAGCCTGTAGAATAGTATGGCCGGCCCTAGTTCCTCTGTAGCGAACCTCAAGAGCAAGGTGAAGAGCGACCTCCTCGAGGCACGTGTCGCCGAACTTGAGAGGTTGGTTGCGGAGATGCACGCCCGGGTTGCAGGTTGTGGGGGGTTCTCGGGATCCGGTGGTCGTAGTGTTTCTCCCGGGACCTTGCACAGCACCAAGGTGGTGTCCCGGGCATGCTCGGGGGCGAAAGCAAGTGCGATTGCCCTGGGGAAGACGGTGCGGTCTTCGGGTCGGGGGATGACTCACAGCCTGGGGTCCGGGTGGGTGGTTGTGCCCCAAGGGCGGGGGGCGGTGGCTCGGCCGAGTCGGGGAGTGGGGGAAGCGGAGGCTAATCCCATCCCCGTTCGCTACAGCTTCGCAGTTTTGTCG
The DNA here is from genome assembly GCA_963573305.1 of Pyrrhosoma nymphula. Lineage (NCBI taxonomy): Eukaryota > Metazoa > Arthropoda > Insecta > Odonata > Coenagrionidae > Pyrrhosoma > Pyrrhosoma nymphula. The sequence continues at coordinate 1,811,402 of OY754330.1, forward strand.
GAGGACAATTCTGGGGGGCCAGTTAGCGAGGTCAGGAACGTTGCAAGGGACTCAACTTCGAACGGCAGCCGGGCTGGGAGGGCAGGGATAGTATTGTTAGGGAGTTCAAACGTCCGGCGGATTTTCCCCCAGTTAGAGAAGAGGGCAAGGAGAGACGGAGCGGACCAACGGGTCACCTCCTGGTGTATACCAGGGGGAATCGTACCCAATTCTACGGCGGTGGTAAAAGCAGCGGTGAAGGACACGGGCTGCTCTAGACTGCGGGTGGTGGCCCATGTCGGCACCAATGATGCTTCCGAGCGTAGAGCCGATGAGATCTTGGATTCCTTTAGGGATCTAAACTCGGAGGTGGAACGCGTTCGGAGGGGCACTGGTGTCGATCTGCGACTATCCATCTGCAGCATTGTTCCACGGACTGACTGCGGCCCTCGAGTTTGGGACAGGATTGCCTGGATCAACAAGAGGCTGTGGAAATTCTGTGTGAGCATTGGGGCAGAGTTCGTGGATCTTCGGCCGGTGCTTAGATCGTGCCGGGCTCCCCTCAACTCGTCTGGGGTGCATTATTCCAACGAGGCGTCTGAACGGGTGGCTCGTAGGATTTTTGAGCACTGTAGATATTTTTTAGACTAGAGGGTAGGTCATCTAGTGGGATTTGTAAAGATTTAACCGAACGTAGCCTCCGAGGAAGTCCGCATTGCGAAAATGTTCACATCCAAGTAAACTTAGAAGGACTAAAGCCGGAAAATAGCGACAATATTCCCAAAACGCGTACTCCAGCGAAAGAAATTATATCAAATGTAATAAGCACTTCCAGTGAAATTCACCCACCTAATACCCATAAGCGTGGAAAAGAACCAACCGACACTCAATCGACAAAATATGACATTAACTTTGTAGTAGTTAATTGCCGTAGCGTTAAAAACAAGCGCGCTGAAATCGAGCATATATTTCAGGACGCAGACGTGGTCATAGGAACGGAGAGCTGGCTTACAGAGGATATAAGTGACAGAGAAGTTTTTCCTCCAGGATATAAAATCTACAGATGCGATCGAAGCGATAGGACAGGAGGCGGAGTTTTTATAGCAGTTAAATCACATTTACACAGCACCGCCCATGAAATAACTGATAATGAAATAGAAAGCGTATGGTGTACAATAAAACAACGAAACAAAAGGAGTATACATGTTTGCTCTTTTTATAGACCTCCAAACTCCGAAGCTGATATTATTTACCAATTAGAAAATCAAATATCCGCATTTACTTTGAGAGACAGTAAAAGTGTAATCATTATTGGGGGAGATTTTAATCTGCCATCTATAAATTGGGATTCTTACACTGTAAAGCCAAATTCAAGGAATAGGGAAATCAGCGAGATCTTACTCAACACACTTACTAAGCACTCACTCGCCCAAGTAGTTGACAAGCCTACGAGAGGAAATAAAATATTAGACCTTTTTGCAGTAAGCCATCCTAGGTTGATAAAACAACTCGATATTATTGATGGCATAAGTGATCACAGAGTAATTTTTGCAGCCTTAAAACTTGAAGTAGAGTCAGCTGTAAAACCGAAACGCAATATTTATTTATTTGATAAATGCAACTTCATAAAATTTGGCGAGATGATTAATGATTCGTACACTGACTTCGTAGCTAAAACAGAGGACAAAAGCACTGATGCATCATGGAAATATTTCTTAGAAATTCTACGCCAGGGAATCAACGAATATATTCCGCGAAAATTGAAATGTGATAGTAAAGAACCTCGCTGGTATAACAATGATGTTAGGAGGGACCTTAAGAGACAGAGAAAACTGTACAACTTATTCAAAAAGTCCATCACGTTAGGTGACAAATCGAAGGAACTTGTAGCAAAAGAAAGTTACGCTGCACAACGCTCAAAAACCAAGAAATCAATGCGTACTGCATTGCGAAATTTCAAGAAAAAAGTACTTGGTGAATTACTCGAAGAAAATCCAAAATCTTTTTGGTCATATGCGAGAGAGCTTCAGGGAAAATCTTCAACCGTAGATTCGTTATTTGATAAAGATGGCAAACTTGTCACCGATAATATTGACAAAGCTAACACGTTAAATTCCCACTTCGAAAGTGTATACACTACAGACGATACTCCATGTTATTTCGACATTTCATTCACTGAGGAACCGATGAAAGAAATCACTATTCAATGTGATGGGATAACTAAACAGCTACAGTCGATCAAAAATAGTAAATCTCCGGGTCCGGAGGGAATACCCGCGCGTGTCCTCAAGGAATTAGCGCCACAGATCGCACCGTTCTTAGACATAATATTCAAGAAGTCATTGTCTGAAGGAAAGATACCAATAGACTGGAAAATTGCAAACGTTACACCGATATTCAAAAAGGGAAACAGACATGACCCAGGGAACTATCGACCAATTTCATTAACGTCTATTATAGGCAAGATACTCGAACATATCGTCGTTAGCAATATCATGACGTTCCTGGACAGTCGTAACTTCCTTCATGGCTGTCAGCACGGCTTTCGGAAAGGTAGATCATGTGAAACACAGCTCGCGCTCTTTCTTCATGACGTTCTCAAATCTGGTGAATCGAAAATACAAGTGGACGCATTATTCCTAGATTTTAAGAAAGCTTTCGACACGGTACCTCACAACAAACTTTTATACAAATTACATTCATGCGGCCTAAACGAAACAGTAGTAAACTGGATACGCGACTTTCTGAGTGATCGTAAGCAAAAAGTAGTTCTTGACGGAATTAGCTCTGATGCAGTTAAAGTGACATCAGGTGTCCCACAAGGAAGCGTAATCGGCCCCCTTTTGTTCATTATATACATAAATGACCTATGCTCTCGAATTAGCAGTAAAATACGTTTATTTGCTGATGACGCTGTCATCTATCGCGAAATTAATGATCACTCTGACTTTGAAATTCTATCATCGGATTTAAACAACGTTCATGTGTGGAGCCAAGAGTGGGGACTCGAACTTAATCTGAGCAAATGTGCGGCGGTACATTTCTTGCGGAGGTCGTCCAACTATCCCCGTGTATATGCTGTGGATGGCGTTAAGATAAAGGCGACAGATGAAGTTAAGTATCTGGGAGTTACGATAACCTCAAACCTATCGTAGGGAACACATATAAGAAATATTTGTGGCAGAGCTCTGAAGAAGCTAGGATTCGTCAAGCGTATTGTGGGCAGATTCTCAGATGAAAAAGTAAAAGAGAGGTGCTATTTCGCACTCGTCCGGCCACACCTTGAATATGCAGCAAGCATATGGGATCCGGTGCAGAAAGAATTAATTCGGGAACTTAATAAAATACAAAGGAAAGCTGCGCGATTCGTCAAAAACTTTTACGGGCGTACAGACAGCGTTACACAGATGTTAAACGAATTAGGCTGGGAGCCGCTAGAGACTCGGAGGCTGCGCGCTAGGCTTAGATTACTTGAGCAATTGAGAATAGATATCTTTCAGAGCGACACGGAGAACATCATATTAGAACCCCACTATATTTCCAGGTCCGACAGAAACGATAAATTAAGAGAGATATTTTGCCGAACGGATAGGTATGGGAATTCGTTTTTCCCCCGAACAATAAGGGACTTTAATAAATGCAAGGCGTAATTTCATAGAGCGTTTCCTTTTTATATGTAAACGGCTGGTGTCCTAACACCCCCCCGCCACACGCCTATTGAGGCGGCTTGCGGGGTAGTATGTAGATGTAGATGTAGAAAAGCTTTTGTTATATCAATAAAAAGTCCTGCTACTTTATTGCCTTTGTTAAGTCCCTCATAAAGATTTGAGCAAAAATTAAGTAGGGCATCTTCCGATCATTTTCCTTTTAAAAAACCAAATTGATGGTTACTGAAGAACCCATGGCTATTTAAAAAACTTAACAACCTGGTTTTGACAATCTTTTCCAAAATTTTTGAGAATACAGGTAGTAGGGATATTGGTCTGTAGTTATTTAAGTCTAGTTTGTCTCCTTTCTTGTGAATAGGTACTACAATAGCCGTTTTGAACTGTTCCGGAAAAATTCCTGTTTCCATACTTAAATTTGCTATATATGCAAATACGGGAGAAACTTCCTCTCCGACTTTTTTAACTGTAATAGCGGCTACTTCATCTATCCCTTTAGACCTCTTAGGTTGAAGACCTTTTATTATGCTATTTACTTCTCTCTTATCCACAGGAGATAGAAAGAAAGACTCTCTAGTATTAATCTTAGGAAATCAATCTTCCTGCTCAGCTGGATCATAATTAAAGTTGGTGGAATTCCTAGGAGAATCAGTTACCCTACCAAAGTGTGAATTGAATTCATTGACAATTGATTGCATTTCCGTCAAGACTGTTCCATCATGAGATCTTATTTTTTCAACACTCCCCCCTGTTTGTTTCCCTCCTGTGATGGTGTCTAAAATGCGCCACTTTTTAGCCGTGTTATTATCATTACTATTGAATTCTTGTAAGTAGTAATTTTCTTTACGCTCTCGGATCATGTTATCTAGCCGTTCTTGATAAGATTTATAATATCGTGCTAATTTATCATTGTTTGGTTGTTTTCTCATTTTTTTGTACAGTATGTTTCGCTTAGAGATTTTGTATGATAATGATTTGGTCATCCATGGCTTAATTAGGCGATTTTTTTGGCTATTTCTTCCGAGAAAACTTGCCTGACTAATGCAGGATTTTAATTTTCCGAGGAAAATACCATATGCTTTAGTGACATTACTCTCGGAATAGACATCTTCCCATTCACAGTGCGCTAGAAGGTCCTTCAAATGGCCGAAATCAACCTTATAAATGGAACTTACTGGTCTGGGGATTTTTTCTATAAGGTTAGATTTGACAATACATAAAACCATATGATGATCAGTCAAGCCAAGATCATAAGACATACCCTCATAGTTTAAGTTGTCCCTACTTCTACAAAAGACGTGATCAATACAAGTTCTGCTGTATTTTGTAATTCTGGTGGGAGAACGTATGTACTCTTCAAACCCTTGGCTTGCCATAATGGTTTTGTACACGTAAGAAATATCATTGTCTTGTAAGGTGCACACATTTATATCTCCTATTAATATTAAATTCCTCTCTCGTGAACTATCAAGAATTCTTTCAAGCTCGCGAAAAAATAGTTCAGTCGGTAGGAAATGGTACCTGTACGCTCCAATGACCGAAATTGATACAGAGGCATGGAGGTCAATAGTCACCTTAATCATATCGGCAGATTGTAAGTCATAAGTATCATCAAATGTACATGAATACATGTTTGAGACATACATAATTACACCTCCCGCTCTTTTTAAATTATTGCATTTGGCGTAACAGTTGTATCCGTCAATTTGATAAGCAATCACTTCGAAGTCGCTTATCCAAATTTCGGACAGTACTATTAGTTGAGGTTTTTCGTGTATTTCATTTAAGTGTAAGACAAATTGATCGAAGTTTGAACGCAAGCTTCTTATGTTTTGATGCATTATATTAAAATCATTAGAATTGAATTTTAGTTCGTTAAAACTAGGGAAAATAAGTTGAAGTATATTCTATATTATAGTTTGCTTATATCACACAAATGCCTTAAAACAATTACAGGTTTCTTTTCGGCTTTTCGCATCAAAATTTTCCCACCTCGTATCCATAAGTACTCGTAGTGTTTTGTTTTCTTTGCCTCCCGAGCTGCGTTGAGGACCTTCCGCCTTCCGGAAGTCAAGGCCTCGTTGATGTAGATGGGGGTGTCCGGGGATTGAGCTCCTTCCAGGGACAAATGCCGCGTGCTGAAATCTCTCTTCACTCGGCGCTTAGTCAAAAATTCTTCCTTGACTTTTTGACTTCGGAATCGTACTTGGATCCCACCAGACTCACCACTGGGCTTAGGCTTTGACCTAAAGCAGTAATCGATGCTGTTTTCATTTAACTGAACACCGAGGGCTGCACCTATGTTACATATTACCAAGGGTAGGTTTTCATTGGCACTCGAAGGTAATCCATGAATTTCCACGTTGTTTTCTAGCATACGCTGCTCTATATCGTCCGAATGGTTTTCACACTCAGAGAGTTTGTTTTTAAGACACTGATTTTCTTTTTTAAGATCGTTGATTTCTTCAAAACACTGATTTAGTTTTGCTCCCTGCACTTCAATTACTTTGATACTTTCATCTAATCTATCGTACAATTTGTTAATAGTATCACCAAGGTTTTTCTCAACGTTCTTAAATTCCCCCTTTAAATCTGCAATGAGGCGATAGATATCATCAAACGACTTCGTTACACCGTTATCAGCTTTATTATTAGGCTTGGCCGATTCACCAATAGAATTTAAGCTCTGCCGACGTGAAGCCTGACAATCTAAACACCTCCACTGTTGTTTGCTCGCCGCAATTCCATCTATGTCATCCTTAGATAGAGGACTATCAGCACATTGCCCGTGGAAGTTTTTGTGGCACACGGAACAGGCGATGAAGGCGGTGTTTCTGGTGGATTTTCGGCACACGAAACAGAGGGACATGTTGAGATAAATTGATGTAGCACTATTTACACTGTCCAGCTGAAACACTATAATGTTTAAACAGGCATTCAAGCACTCAGTGAATGTTAAAATCACATCTGTTATGCACACACTTTTCGTTTCACTGTAGTGAACAACACACAACCTTGAACTTGGCGCAGAGAGCGAAAGCGCGTCCACACTCTACGAACGCTGACTGAAGAGATATGTCTGCTATATTAGATAAATTACGCAATGCCAAGTACATATCTAAAATTGATCTTAAGCAAGCTTATTTTCAAATCCCGTTAGACGCTTCCAGTAAAGAAATTACAGCGTTTACCGTTCCAGGAAAAGGATTATTCCACTTCGTTCGTATGCCATTTGGGCTCACGGGAGCTCCGGCTTGTTTTCAGTGCCTATTGGACCGGATAATTGGCCCCGAGATGGAACCACATTGTTTCCCCTATCTCGACGACATAGTAGTCGTAACGGAGGACTTTCGACATCATCTCGATCTATTGCGGGAGGTGTTCGAAAGACTTCGGTGTGCCGGACTAACTCTCAACCTTGAGAAATGCCAATGGTGTTGTCGGAAAATGAGTTATTTGGGATTTGTCGTTGACGAGCATGGTTTATCCATAGATCCCGAGAAGGTCCGACCGGTTTTACAGTATCCTGTTCCCCGCAATATTCGCCAGTTACGTAGGTTTCTCGGAATGACTTCGTGGTACCGGCGTTTTGTTCCTGACTATTCAAAGAAGGCTGCTCCCCTTACTAGGTTATTGAGGAAAAACGTGCGTTGGTTTTGGGGCGACGAGCAACACACCTCCTTTGAAAGTTTGAAGGCTAGTTTATTGTCGGCTCCCATATTGTCGTGTCCGAATTTCAATCACCGATTTATTCTCCAAACGGACGCTAGCTCGATAGGTTTGGGGGCGGTGTTGTCTCAAAAGATTGATGGGGAGGAACGGGTGATTGCTTACGCGAGTAGATCCCTTTCCACTGCGGAGCAAAAATACTCAGTGACTGAAAAGGAATGTTTGGCAGTACTGTGGGCTGTCCTAAAATTCCACCCGTATTTGGAGGGATATTCCTTTGATGTGGTTAGCGATCATCGTAGTTTAGTATGGTTGCGAACATTGCAGAATGCCTCTGGCCGATTGACACGTTGGTCGTTATTATTGCAAGGCTATGACCTTAATATAATTCATAGGAAAGGATCGGAACATGCTGTCCCCGATGCCTTATCTCGCATTCCGGAATGCGCTTATGTTTCCTGTGCCGCCGTGAAAGATTCAGCGGAGATTGATCGTTGGTATCATACCCAGTTTCAGCGTGTAGAACGCCACCCAGACAAGTACCCGGATTGGAAAATCGACGGAGGAGAGTTGTTTGTGCACAGGGGTCAACCTATCGATATCCTCCTCGAAGGGAGTAGCAACCCCTGGAAGTTGTGTATTCCGAAGGAAAGTATCGGATCCGTTTTAGCCGAGAATCATGATCAACCGAATGTAGGACACCAAGGAATTCAGAAAACTTACGCACGAATCAGGCATCAGTATTATTGGCCAGGTATGATGCAAGACATTTCGCGGTATGTGCGGAAGTGTGACGTTTGTCAGAAATTTAAAGTCGAGCAAGCACGTCCGGTTGGTTTTATGGGAACCAGAGAGATTCAAGAGCATTGGCTCGTCGTGGCAACCGATTTAATAGGACCTTTTATACGTTCTAGTAAAGGTTTCACTTATGTAGTTATGTTCCAAGATTTATTTACGAAATGGATAGAATGTAGAGCGTTGCGGCGTGCTACCGCCGAGACGGTCAGTCTCGCCTTAAAAGAGTTGGTGATACTGCGTTGGGGGGCTCCGAAATTTTTGGTATCTGATAATGGCTCGCAATATGTGAATCACGTAACAAAGCAGGTGAGTGTAGACCATGTGATCGTGTGGACCTCCCCTTACCACCCACAGGCTAACCCCGTTGAGCGAGCAAACCACCTAATTAAAACTATGATCGCTTCTTTCGTCACGGATAATCATAAAAAATGGGATGAGTATCTTCCTGAATTTTGTTTTGCAATGAATTCGGCGGTTCACACTTCCACAGGATTTTCCCCTGCGTTACTAAATTTTGGGAGAGAATTACAACTATGTAATACCACACGTCGGGCTAAACAACCTACCGATAAAGTAATCCCACGCGATCATCAACCTTGGGGTAAACGCCTGACACGACTTAAGGAATTGTATGATACAGTTCAGCGTAATCTATCGGAAGCTTATTTGAAACAAAGTCATTACTATAATTTACGCCGTAGAGAACGTGTTTTTGGGATTGGAGATCAGGTGTTACGACGTAATTTTGTCCTTTCTTCTGCGGCACAAAATTTTACTGCTAAATGGGCACCCAAATTTGTTGGGCCGTATCGGGTTGTGAGACAACAGTCTAAGGGGATATATGAACTGGAGACAGAAGGAAAGCAACCAGCTGGTCGCTGGCACGTATCTGACCTCAAGCCATATGTAACATAATTTTTTTTTTGTAAAGGAGGGGGAGTTGTAACGGTGTAAAGTGCGATTGGCACGTAAATAAATAGAAAGTTCGGAGTCCAAGGGCAGCTAGAGATATTTGTTTAATAATTTGTGTAAGCTGTGTTTGCTTATGTTGTTTTTTTCTGTCATTGAAATGTTATTTCTTATTTCTATATTTCCATATATGTATGTATTTACTGTTGTTCTGTCATTACTGAAATATAGGCTAACTGCCTGTTTATTTTATTTTCACAAATATGTATTTTGGGGGACGGATATGGATTTTGGAGAAACTATGATGAATGTATTTTTTTGTTTGTATGGATACTTTGCAATTTAAAAGTGGGGGAAACCAAGCCACGTATCTTCCTCCTTCCTGTTACCTTTAAGAGAGAGAGAGCAAAAGAGTGGGCGAGAGAGAGATAGAGCGAGAGAGAGAGACGGTGATCTAATATGCTGAGAGGCTGCCTGGCGAAGGAGACGTGAAACTGCCCAGTTCTAGTCTCCCGCTATATCCGCCGGCTTGTTTGGCAGGGCCCGCTAAATGAGTGGCGCGTCGGAAGCAGTCCATCAGTAGCAGACGACAAAGGCGTAGCTTCGCGCCTGCGCAGAGGGAACGAAGCCCCGGACGGCGGTCACGGAGAACACGCCGCGAGAAGATCGCTCTCTTGGAACTCGGACTTTCGACGGGAATGGTTCTCTGCCAAAATTCTCCGCTGTGGTGGAAAGGCACTGAGGGATTGCTCAGGTGCTCCCCACTAGTAATTGCCTCTAACTTTTGTATTATCTTGGTCCTGTTAAATAAGGTATGTGGCTTGAGGTTTTAAAGATTTGTGTATCAGATTGGGGAAATTGCTTTCTGCGTGTGTGTCTCATCAGAATTCAGTTTATTTAATTAATTAGTTGTTTTCGTGGTTCCGTTCATCATAGTTTTGTTCGAAGTGGTTTGGGTTGTGTTGAATGGGTGGGCGCGCAAGGCCACCAAATGTAATCATTTAAGCCAGAATATACGGCAGTTATTTTGTTTTCTTGTATTATTCTTTTTTTTTCTTATATACGGCAGTTATTTCTTGACTACCCAGTCATTTATACCAATGTAATACATCGGTGCCAATTCAGTATGTTTTCTGTTTTTTTTCGAAAGGGATTGAGTCCCATTTAATTTATGTATTCAATGCTATTGTGTTATGCCATTTGGTTAGTCGAATAAACACAGTTATTAAATTTGATGTAAGAGTCCAATTAATTGCCCTGTGCCACCTTAGTTGAATCCTGGCATTCGTCTCCACTGGAGCCTATCTGGGTGGGTTAAGGCCAGAGGCGGCCCTAATCCAAAATTCCGGTGGTCGTAGAGACCTGGCGCCCGAGTTATTGGAGTGATAAGTAAACGGCGTCGCACACTGTATGTGACATGTTTTCCATGCATACCATATTAAATTATCCACAGTTTGCAAACTAGGCTCCCTCTGCTATCGAGGTATCAAAGGAGTTAACAATCATCACAAATGGAAGAAATTCCATGAGATTTGGAATGCTGTTCCAAGTTCAAACTTTATAGCAACCTCAAATTTTTGCACCGGTTGCATGAGAATTCTGGTTACTTGAGTACCGGATAACTGAGAGACCTGCCCTTACGGCACTGGCAAATTTGGTCATGTGATTCGCCATACCTCTCATGGACCCAGGTTGATAGGGAATTGTGCTGGAGTGAGGGTGGGATCAAGGAAAGCGACAAGTTTTGTGCGATTAGAGTGGAAAAGAAGATGACACAACAAGTGAATGTGTGGTACCTGTGAATTATGCAACATTGCATCATGGTGACATCTCAGCTGAGGCAAGCTGAGGAATATACATCCAGCTAAATAAGTAATATTCCTGAGACAGGCAAACCCAACAGGAAGATTTATTATGATTGGACACATTACTAGTGAAAGGACTTTGCCTAAGGAGTAATTGTCGTGAGGCAATTATTGGAAAAAAGTCATAGAGGACGAAAATGTTTTGGGAGATTGAAGAGCTGAGCCACCAGATTATGAAGAGCATCGGAGAGGTTGACTGTGCCAGGGAAATATGCTGGATAACTGTGAGACTTGCCACCAAGGTAAAATGAAATGGAATAAATTTCCATCAGGCCATTTGGATGAGAATAAAGATGTCTTGGACAGAATCCATTCTGATGTAGAATGGCCAATAAGACCACTGACTAAATATAGTGAGAGATATTTTTCCACCTTCATCAACAATTATTCAAGATTTGCAGCAATGCATTCGATGAATACTATGGATGAAGTGCATATAAGGCAAGTTTCTAAAATTCTAACGTAGAGTGGAATGTCTGCATGACAGAAGAATCAAAGAGTTCCCGAGTGACAATGGAGGGGAATGCATCAATCACCAGCTTTCAACTCACCAGGAAGAATGTGGTATAGTGCACCGAAGAACGTTAGCTGGGACTCCCAAACAGAATGGACTCGCTGAATGGTATAACCAAACCATACTTAACCCTTTCGAGACGGTGGAATTCTCTCCTCTGCATGTCTATACTGATCTGAGTACCAAGAGAAGACTCTTCCTTCGTCTCTGTTCGGACCATTTTTGTACGGCATCCGTGGAGAAAGTTCTCACAGGTATCAACACTCATCTCCTACCTTTTTCGGGTTAGCTCTTAGTTAGCGAGGACCTCGCCATTATCTCGGACTCCGGGGGCAGTTAAGCTCAACCCGTCGCAGATTTACAACCTTCCCAGCGGCATGGATTCGGGGTCAATTAATTGTTTATTTATTGGTTTTACTACGTGTGTATTTGTTGCTTGCTCTCAAATTGTAGACTTTGAAATGAATTATTCGTTTTTTACTGTGCATTTACAAATTTTAAACAAAACTACCATCAATATTAATGGATTTAATGCACAAACCAATTCCAATGCAAAAATATGTTGACTGATATCTTGAAATCAAAATATCAATTAATATAGATGGTAGAATTTCGCTAAACAATTGTAAACGCTTACCAAAATACAAGGAGTTAAATTCTGATTTTATATCTTTTGAGAAAGCAACAAATATTTATTTATCAAAATCACTGAATAAACAATCATATGACTGCAGACCCTTGCCGAAAAGAGGGTGCTAATACGATGAAGGGTTCAGGTACCTGCTCCTGGATTCCAAAGGGAAGGCCTGACCCCTGCTGCGGGTCCCGAAACGTATAAGCTGTGTATCTGTGAGTGCCAGAAAGGGGGAAAGCATAGCGACGAAAATATGCGACGTTCGTTTGCTTGCGTAGGAAAATCTTCATCTCAAATTTTCAACATTCGTCTTCCTGGTCAGGAAACCTACTGTTGCATATTTCCAACATTTGTAGCGAAAGGGTTAATTTAATGAGGTGCCTACCAATAAAGTCAGTTATTCCTCATTTTTTAAAGGGTGAAGCTCTGAAGGTGGCATGTCACATCAAGAATTTATGGAATTCAGCAGCTACTAGTGGAAAATTCCCAATCGATATTTGGAAGAAGAGGGGCCTGAGCATCAGAGACCGTGAACATGTGCGTACATTTGGTTGTCAAGCATGGGTATGGCACTGCGAGGGGAAATTGAGCCCAAGAGGAGAGGATTGTGCTCTGGCTGGATACAAGGAAGGAGTACAAGGTCTGTGTCATCTGAGAGAGAGAGGCGTCATTGTGAGCAGAGATGTCACCTATTTGGAAGACGTGTTTCCATTCCAGAAGAAAGTGGAGAGGCAGTGTGAGAGAACCAACATCCAATTGATGATCCCAATCCTAGAGAGGAAGAAGATTGGGAGCTAGTGGAGGTTCAAGGTTATGTTCCAGATGCAATGCCAGGGGCCAATCCAGACGGCTCAATTCCAGGAGCCAATTCAGATAGCCCAATGCCAGAGGTCAATCCAGATGGCCCAATTCCAGGGCCCAATCCAGTCCCTGATCAGTGGGCTATATCCCAGGGGGCCCAGATCCAGAGGGTGCAATCCTAAGGAGATCAGAACGCAACCCAACCCTCTCGTGCTGCAATAGTGCACAAGCATTCCAGGATGGAGAAGTTGCTGTTCCCAGATCTGTTGCAGAGGCCATTGGGTGTCAGAGGTCAAATGCCTTTGATGTCAATAACTCGGAATCGGATTTTCTGAACTTAATGCCTCAACCAACATACTTACTTTACCAGATGTCAATGCATCTTAGCAAACCAGAAAATATGGAGCAGTCAACAAAAATCTCTAACTGTATTTCAGAGACACTCACCTGTATTTTGGGTAATGGTGCTACCAAACTGCACAGCCAACGTTTCAAGTTGTTGCTTGGAAATTTTCTCATTCCCATTCAGAACACAGATTTCCTTTCCCACAAGAGTATCTGAAATCTAAAATTATACATTAACATTCAACCACTTGCCAACAGAATATGCATGGTGTTATGTTTTAGTGATCTGATGAAATAGGAAAAAGTGTAACCCGTACCTTTTCAACATCGGATGTGTTAATCCCTTGATATTGCTCTGGCAGAGTAGCCGTCCTAGGAGACGATGTCTTCATCCTTTTTCTTGGGGAAGTATCATCTTCTCCTATATGCCTTGAATACAACTTTCCCGAGGCCAACTGCAATGATAGTATTTTTAGCCGGTGTTTTCAGAGAGACTGAATTCCTTCAGTCAGAGAGTCTAAGTCACTCAACAATGCACTATAAATAGTCAACTAAAACACCCAATGGAAATAACTTTTTTAAGGGGCATTTTTCTGTACAAAGCAAAAAGGCCTTGTGAATGGAGTGAGCTTAGGTTAAGGTTTTAGGGCCACCCATAAACCTGCACGTTTACAAATTTATGAGCCATTGAATATTTATGTTAAATAACTAATGATTTTATTAATAATGGTAAACAACCTTTAAAAATGCAGCTTCCACTGCACCAGTAGCAGCAAAACTTAGTGAATGCACATTGGTATATTTGTCAAAGTTAATCCAAAAAATATCAAACCTCAGAGCAACAAATAGCAAGGATGTGTGAGGTGTGATAAAAAAATAATGGGAATTTTTAAATTTCGCGGGCTTTATAATTCCAATTTTTTCATATCATGAATTCCTGCCATATGGTCATACGGTCAATAAGTAATACTACCTGGAAGTTATGTTTAATAATACAGTTTGCGGGAAGCAATCCATCGAAAACGCCCAGACTAATTGTGGAAAAACAACTCGTGGAAATTGCACCACGATAATGCTCCTGCTCACACCTCACTGCTTATTCGTGATTTTTCGGTAAAAAAAACGAAGCGTTATTTTGCCTCAGCCACCGTATTCACCGGACATGCCCCCCTGTGACTTCTTTCTATTCCCGAAGCTGAATAGAACTATGAAAGGACGACGTTTTGCCACCATCGATGAGATAAAAACAGAATCGCTGAAGGAGCCGAACTCTATACCGAAAAGAGAGTTCCAGAAGTGCTTCCAAGATTGGAAAAACCACTGGCACAAGTGTATTATATCTAAGGGGGATACTTACTTCTAGTGTATTACTTTGAAGGGGACAAAATTGATATTGATTAATAAATAAATATTCTTTAAGAAAAATGAAAATTCCCATTATTTTTTAAACACACCTCATATATTGCAACTTTCCTTGTGAGAATGTTTTTTTCCACGGAGGGAAGAAAGTATGAAAATCTGAAACTACATTTCTACCCAATGAAATTCAATTCCATTCATATTCTACATAACTCCATCCTCATCCTCTCCAAAAACAGCAGTTTATAAAAATATATACCTATGAAGCAATGCAAAAGATCTGCAGATCAGATGACATGAATATATTTATCTTTAATTAGACACCACACATTTTTAAAAATTGAGCTATCATCTAGGGCAGAACTAGGAGTTAAACATCTTTCAAAGCTTTCAGGTGAAACTTGCAGCCTTGGAGAAATATTCTCACCTCTCTCAGTCGATGGAATTCAACAGTAGTCATACAGTCGGACCAGCATTTGTCATATCTCACACATTCCACTCGAGGAAAGCGTAACGTGTAACCAGTCTTGAAGGCATCACTCCTCGCTACTTCAGTTGCCTTCACCTGAGTTAAGCCAGAAGTTGAACACTGTATGTAGTTAGTTAGCAAATCACACATATATTTACAGATATGCAAGAATGAAAACAAAATATTCATGTCATCAAATATGAGAGGTCTAATCCTGTTATGTAACATTCAAAACCTATGTAAGCAGAATTTTGGTATCTATACGGGGAAGTTTCTTTTTTTAGCCAGTGGACCAGTGAGCCAATAAACAACAGGTATGTATTTACCATGACTACAACACTGTTCTAAAGTCATCACTGACAAGCAAGTTGCATTTAGTTTTAGGTCGCTAGTGGTTCTGCATTAGAAATGCCAAGTGCTCCAGTCACGTTTGAATCATTAAGTGCCTCACTGATTTACAAGTCACAAAATTTCATTTCACAAGTCGAAACTCAAGTTCCGAATTCATACGTAGACAAGTTTCCCTGTTTCTTTTGCTCCTATATCATGCATCAGCAATTAGTTACTAGGGATGGGCAAAAGCGTGTATTGCAGTAAACGTGTACACGCTTGTTATTCAGGCGTGTACACGTCTTACCTGTCCTGATGCATACAATAGTTAGTCTCTGGCCCCACATTCCGTTCTGCGGTGGGCCTACATGTATGTACTACGCCTAGAGTGTTGGAGTCCCGCACCGATGCTTGCAGAACGGCAGCCTGCTAAGGTCAAACTGTGCCAAAGGGAGTAAGATGTGACTGCAGGTGGAGACAGTAGTCACCGACTGCGATACAGATTCCAGGCAGTACCGTACACACACGCTCATTCATAACGATTCACTTTGACTCTTAAGTCATATTAAGTGACTAGGGTAGGGGAGGGAGTCAATTCGTGATCAAAGGCAGAAGATGCTAACGTGTATTGTTTTGCAAGAAAAAGGAAACGTGTACATGCCTCCAGACGTGTACACGTTTACACGTCCCATCCATATTATGTAGTTTCGCCTCAGAACGCCTCAGTTTATAAAATCCAGTGTGATTACCCAGTTCTGAATCAGTCCTCTCGGGAGAATAATGACACTATGTAGAACAATTTTTGAATGAGAATCTTTGGTCTATTACCCATTTAGGTGACTTCAGTACACAGAATGCCGCATATATTTACAGTCTAAAAGCAAAATTTTCACCCCCCTTAAAAAAAGTATTACGATAATGAATATTTCAGCAGACATTTGGAATGGAGATCCAATGTTGTCACAGATCAAAAGGTACCATCATCAATATCACATCATTTATCCAGTGATTACGTCATTGGGTGTGACCTTTCTCAAAGTGGACAGTTTTCAAACAACTCAATTTAATACAATTTTAATAATACAGTGAAACCTGCCTTGATGACCACCTCCAGTACGTGGTCATCTCTCTAAGCGGCCAATTTTTTCGGGAACCGAATGAATTTCCCATATACGCAATGTAAATTTCCCCTCCCTTCAGCGATCACCTCCTTCAGAGGCCAACTCTATTTCAGGCTAGTGGCCACTCGGTGCTTTCCAATCATGTACCTGTGCTAAACTGTTTTAATCTATTTAGCACAGAGCGCGTTGGCATTGGCATTTGTGACGTCGTCTGCACTAAGCAGATTGAAACACATCTTCACCATAGTTAGTGTGTGTGTGCTAGCAGGGGAAACTTGTGATGAGGGGGAAATATGTACATAACTACAGAAACAGGAATATCTCAATGTCTAAGCTAACTGTGATAATAACTTGAAAAGAATAAATATTAATTCTGAGTTAAATTTTTCAAGTGATGAGTTTGACCACTTCTTTATAGAAGTTGAAAATCATAACACCATTTTGTAAACACTTCAGCGTAGATCGTTCCGATCGTCGAATTGAATGTGCGCTCGCATGTTCCCATCTGCTACTATGTGCACTAATCTGCATTAGGTGACTGGAAAGCACCCACTACTTCTGTGGCCAGCAAAGACTCTTGCTGTTGGGGATTTCCGTTTCAAAAATAAATAAGAGGATCCAGCTTAAAGCAGTTTTGGAGACCCCTTTGTCCTTTTTTAGAATTCGCTAGAGAAATTTTTCACTCAATGCCAGAATTTGGCAGGCCATAAACTTCCCATCCTGCTTTGGGGTTGAGCGCCCACCTTGGCCATCACCCATTAGTGGGGTAATCTTCCGGTGCATAGCATGAGGTCCTCATCCACGGGCCAGCCTTAATTGCTTCGTTAAGCACTAAAGGAGACCTTCTTGGTAACCCAGCATGGGTGCTAAGCTTTATCCATTACACAATTCTTACGGGAGACCTTTGTCATTCTTTTGGCTCTCACTGTTGAAGTTGTTGAGGAGAATTCTGGATGTCCAATGCGTGCTAATTATTACACTCCAGGCAATCAGGCAATGGGAGTAGGGAACATGTCACTTCTTCCCCAAGTTAGTTTCTCTAAGTACTTCGTGTCGAGCCGACAACCGAGGTGCTTCAGCAATTATTTTAGTGTAACGAGTAAAAATGAGTGAGGGCAAAATCAAAGTTGCCTTGGCTCTGGAAATAAGATGGAAAGTGATCTTAGAAAGTGAAAAAGGAATTGAAGCAAGGAGATTGGCAGATGTTTTTAAGTGCGGAAGGACTCGAATTAATGACACACTCTGCAAATCAAGTGTGGCATTTCAAAGGACTGGAAGGAAAATAAGGACCGCAGAATGAAGAGGAAGTGAGAGACGAGTGCTGACAAAGTGAACGTGTATTATGTAAGAGTGATTGACAATGCACTCAAGTGAAGAGATTGCCAATTACTGGACTGATGATAGAAAAGAGGAATCGTCAGATAGCGAAGAAATTGGTGGTGGATAGCTTTGTTGCCAGATGTGGGTGGCTGGATTGTTTGGGAAAATGCCACAGTATTGCATTCCGAGCAGTATGTGAAGAATGCAGAGCAATGTAGACCCAAAATATGATGATTCGAGGAAGAGATAACCATCTCTCTTGGAGTACTATGTCCCTCATGACATATTTTACGTCGACGCGAATGGTCTTTTTTGACGTTCAACTCCCAATAAATCACTCACTCTCAGATATGATATCTGCAAAGATGAGAAGACCTCGAAGGATAGGGTAACAATAAAGCTTTGCTGTAATACAGTCGGAGAAAAAGAGGCACCCTTGATAATAGGGAAATCCTTGAAGCCTCACTGTTTTTAAAGAGTAGATGTCAAAAAGTGTGGTGTGAAATGGAATTAAAATTTTATTTTTTTATTTACAGTAATTGTTCACCCAAAACATGAATATAATTATAAAAAATTACAAAATTATAAAACATATAAATAAAAGAGCATTGATGACATTGGCAGTTTTTTAACCTGGCTTACAAGAATTTAATACTAAAATGGTCTGTGAAAAGTTGAAGGTGATTCTTCTACTTGACACAATGCCAACAAAAAATTTAGCTTTTAAAAAGTGAAGTTTATGTTTCTTCCAACGAACACTAAGGCTAAATTACAGCCCCTCAACTAGGGAATTATACCGTCATTTAAGCTCCAGCATCGGAAGCAAATTCTGCTGTTAACATTAGAGATGCATTGCCATGGATACTTTCATCATGGCATGCAATAAGAGAGTGAATTAGAAAAATTAGCACAGTTGAAAAGTGATTAGAAAATTGTGACATCATGGCTATGAAAAGCAATTTATGAAGAAACATCCAAAATGCAATTGAAAGAGCGCGAAAAAGATGTGGTCTGTCTGTGATGGGTTGGATCAGGAGTTTCAGGATAATACGAGGGCACACTTGGAAAATATAATAATAGATTCTCTCGAACTTTGTGCTGAAAAAAATGTATAAATTTAAACTAATATGGATAAAGATTTTTTCGTTGATAAAACATTAGTCTTTTTGCGTTGTGGCACTGAATAATTCATAAAAATTATATACCCCAAGGATATTAGTTCAAAACAATCAATTTTGTAGATTCATTCAGGCAGAAAAAAATTTACCTCCATCCTCTAGAGGTCACCTCCTTTAGTGGCCATTATTTCATGGGTCCACTGGGAGCCACGTAATGCAAGTTTCACTCTACATATATCCTTCACAGTAAATCTAATATAGTCTCAAATGGAGCTACCCAGAGGGTGCAGACCAGGCTTAAATTAATACTGGTGCAATTTATTATTTTAATCATGTATTACATGGTAGGTAATTCATAAAGCTACAATATGAAAGTTATTCCTCACGCTAGCCTTAGTTTTTTTCAGATCTCCTTTCTAATTCACACGTATAGAGCTTATTTGATGGTGCTTTGTGACATAAATTGCGTAATGAATTTCAATTCTCTATTACAGGAAAAAATATGCAAGACTAGTCAATCAACATCTAGAGAGAGAGAAAACAATTTCAGTCAAAAATGCAAACTAAAACTGAAAAGCAACAAACAAACTCACAGCATCCATTTTCACCAACTGAGACTAGAGATGGCCGCCACTCTGAAAATTACCTCGGTAATTTTCGTAAATTACCACGGTATTTTACGAAATTTACCGCATCTCTTGTAAATTACTGTAATTTTCTATACAATTCACCTATGTTTGAGGTAATTTTTCATTCAGATAAATTCCCAACATGTTCTTTTAACCCTTTCGCGCCGAAGCCTTGTGGAGGGAAATTCTTCCACGTTACGAGCCCCTTGAAAAATTTCTGCACTCCCCTGTACGAAGCTCTCTCGCGTCGATGGAAGGCAGGGGTCCGATCCCTTACCGTTTTGTGACCCAACTCAGCGGGACGCCCATCCCTTTTCTCGGCCGCTGTCCCAGACCCAAGGACGATTAAAGACACCTTCACAGCGCGATTCCACGGTCATCTGACTGAAAATGCAGTGTTTTATATAAACATATATTTGTTGCTTGCATCGATATTTTTAGATTAAAAATAAATTCCTTGTTTTTTTCTGAGCGTGCAGAAACTTTAAACGGAGTTCTAATGTTCATGTTGACGGATTGCCGACGGTCGATTGCCGTTCTGTAACTCCGTTGATATTAACGCTAGAATTTCGTTTAAAATTTCCATGTGGTAAGCAAAAAAAGAAGAATTCATTTCTAACTTTAGATTTCGAAAGTAAGCAACAAATATTTTTTTAGAAAAAACACTGCAAAAAGCTATAGTTGACCGCGTGAGAGGATAGGAAAGGGTCGATCCGAGCGGCCGAGGAAGGCCCTGGGCTCGAGCTAAGTTGGGACCCGAGGGGCGACCACTTACCTGGGTCTATTGTTTCCGCGGCGGTCACTTTCCTCCACCCCGCACCGCATATACGCGGCATTCGTTCATTTGCGTCGGAAAATTGACGCCGCATATATGAGGCTTTCATTCGTTTGCGAAGAAAATCCTCGCCGCATATGCGCGGCATTCGGCGCGAAAGGGTTAAGCCAAGTTCACATTTCCTACGTGTTTAATAATAAGTTGAGGCATGTACTACTCATTTTTGGAATATTTTCCTTAAATTTTACATTATAAGATTAAAGTTGTAGAATATTCTTCTTGAAAATTTCTCATACTTTGACAAAAGAAAGCCAGATTGCGTGTTGCTGCCGTAGTTCTTTTTACAATTTTAAAAATTTCTAATTCATTAATGTTGTATTAGGTATGGTTTAAACATCATTATTCCCTTCCTATTGCTATTGGCTTTCTTATTTAACCATACATTTGCTGTACTTAATACTTAAAAATAAAAAATACAGGAAAATTACGGTGATTTTCGAAAATGACCGTAGTTTACCACGTGGTGGTGGTAATTTACCTCTCGGATGAAAATTACGGCAATATTCCCATCTCTAACGGAGAAAGAGCAATTGTTTCATGGTTATCATCTAAAAAATAGTTGTGCCCAGAGCAAAACAGAAATTAAGCTGTCACTGTTATCAAGTAATGATGAAGCTACAGGCCTAGAGATGGTTTGAAAATTGCCGTAATTTCCATCTGAGAGGTAAATTACCACCACCACGTGGTAAATTACGGTAATTTTTGAAAATTACCATAATTTTCCTGTATTTTTTAGTTTTAAGTATTAAACAGCTAATGTATGGTTAAATGCGAAATCCAATAGCAATGAGAGGGAATAATGATGTTTAAACCGTACCTAATACAACATTAATCTATTAGAAATTTTATGAATTGTATAAAGAACTACGGCAGCAACACGCAATCTGGCTTTCTTTTATCAAAGTATGAGAAATTTTCAAGAAGAATAGTCTAATACATTATTCTACAATGTCATAATTTAAGTAAAATATTCCAAAAATGAGTTGTACGGATAGCTCAATTTATAATTAAACATGTAGGAAATGTGAACTTGGCTGAAAAGAGCATGTTGGGAATTTATCTGTATGAAAAATTATCTCAAACATGGGTGAATTATCTGGAAAATTACGGTAATTTACAAGAGACGCAGTAAATTATGAAAAATACCTCGGTAATTTACGAAAATTACCGAGGTAATTTTCAGAGTGGCGCACATCTCTATCCAGGCCACTTTCATTTATAAGGTAGGATGGGCATAGAAGCTTATTTTTAAGTCTGTGCAACATGAGCCAACTAACAAAGATAATAAACATTCAAAACTAGAGTGAACATCCAGGCCTCAATTACACACACACACAGGTCTATGGGTACGAGATAGTAATATTGAATGAGTTTAATAAGTTTTGAGGGCCAGGGCTCACACCTTGAGGATGCATGACTTGTGAGGGGGGATCCAGACGTCAGGCCGCTCCTTGGTCCAAAATATACCAAACTGCTCGTGCACCGGATCATTCAGTTTCACCTCCTGCCAGAAGGCAGCGATTTTACTCAACAACTCATCGAGTTCATCAAAGGAATAACCAGATCCGACGCGACCCACTGAGTGGAACTCCTTGGGCTTTCCTCCTGAAAATAAAAATATGCAATTCATGAACCTTTCATTTAAACATTGCACATTTTACACTTTAGCTGTGGGAAACTTATTCCTATGTTTTCTCTGGCAAATGTAGGGAAAATGTACGTGTAAATATGACCATCACATCCTTCCCTCTTTCAGCCCTTCAAAGGGCACCTACCGACTCTTTTCTGGAAATTAGGAGATTTGTGTCATAAAAGGACTTTTTAGGATACCTTTCCCTAAGGTACATACTTCAGCAATGCCATTCAAATTAATGCTACCTCGTGATTTTGGATATTTTAGCAGATTCATTTCAAGGTAGCATTACATTTCAGTATTATAAGTGTTCCAACTCTTACGGCTATTGAACCATCCATTCCTATAATGTTAAGACAAAGCAACATCTATGCCCCAGGCAGGTTTCAAACTAATGACAAATGGATTGATAGATTGGCATGCAACCTTCCATCTGTCACAGTCTAACCTTTTTACCATTCATCTATCTACTGCAGCCAGCACGGATTTCCTATTTAGTCAGTGATTAGAACAGAGAGATTTCAATTGTTTAGGGCCTAAATTTAGCATATTTATAAAGTCCTCCTGGACAGCCAATAAAAAATGACAACATGTCTGAGTAAACGAGGGAGATTGGCAGCACCTAGTCCCTCTATAAGTTTTACAGCCACACCTCCACAAGAGAAGTTCAATTGCGAACACTTTCTTATTATTCTGTTGTTGGGTCTTCCATAATTAGAGAAGGAATCTTGGATAATTTTTATGACCGCTTTACGTACTTGCTTACACATTTAGATAATACGACTAAAAATCAAAGAATTTAAATACTGAGTAGCATCAGATTAAACACAAAACAGCAAGGAAAGTAAATGTGGAGTGCATTTTTTAAGTTCCATGCAAAACAAATCAATTCCCAGCTATTGCATCTTTTCTTTCATGCTCCACCATGACCGCTTCCCTCAGCCCACGGCCAATGATCAACCTGGATCAGAGGGGGCATCACCTGCTATTCCCTCGGCTGTGCCATACAATGGGAGAACTTTCTCCGCAATCTCTCCCACACAAACTGTTGGCAAAATAAAAAGGTTGCCATAGCTGAAGGATAAGGTATGGGAAGTGTTAACTAAAATAAAAATAATACATACATATCTATTACGCCGTTTCCTTTTGGGGTAGGTAAAATCAAAAGAGCTTGATTCTAGGTGTCAGACCTGTGAAACTGGCTCTGTTTTAATAATTTTCTCTTATTTGTTCTATCCTTGTTCACCTCTTCTGCTTCAGTTATATAATTATACTTTGCTTCATACGCACCCTCCTGTTCTTTAAGAGTCCTTTATGTTCCTTCTACAGGGTGTCTACAGCTTTCGAAATTTCGGATTGCAGGACTTTTCAAGGAGTATTTCAGTGCAAATTTACAAAAAATTCAACGAGCTTTTATCATTTTATTCAGCTCTAGATTTTAAAAAATATTTTATTTTTTTATAAAAATTCCTATTTGTTGTTACATACATTTAAAATATTCAGTATCATGCATGAATAAGAAACTTTCTAATTTATTTCCGTGCTAGGATCTTATCGATCTAAACGATCCTATGCACCGTCACATGAACAGTCAAGTTCCGCATTTCCATGCGTATAACAACCGTTTTCGTTTATGCCCATGTTGTGCGCCGACATAAGCACTTCTATGCCATATGACATTTAGCGTGGAGGAGCCTTACTGTCTCCATTACTTGTAAGTATTGCCTATTCGTGGAGATGGTTTGAAAATTGCCGTAATTTCCATCCGAGGTAAATTACCACGTGGTAAACTACGGTAATTTTCAAAAATTACCGTAATTTTCCAGTATTTTTTAGTTTTAAGCATTGAACAGAAAATGTATGGTTAAATAAGAAAGCCAATAGCAATAGGGAGGGAATAACAATGTTCAAACCATACCTAATGAAACATTAATCTATTATAAATTTTCAAAATTGTAAAAAGAAATACGGCAGCAACACGCAATCTGGCTTTCTTTTGTCAAAGTATGAGAAATTTTCAAGAAGAATATTCTACAACTTTAATCTTATAATGTTATAATTTAAGTAAAATATTCCAAAAATGAGTTGTACATGCCTCAATTTATTATTAAACACGTAGGAAATGTGGACTTGGCTTAAAAGAACATGTTGGGAATTTATCTGCATGAAAAATTATCTCAAATATAGGTGAATTATCTAGAAAATTACCAAAAATTACGGTAATTTACAAGGGCGCGGTAAATTACGAAAAATACCATGGTAATTTACGAAAATTACCATGGTAATTTTCAAAGTGGCGGCCATCTCTACCTATTCACTATGCGTGGGTGCCTGGATTTGCAGAACGATCACAGCCCCCGGCCGATTTAACACGTACGCTTATGGGAACGAGGGAACAAACTAATGTAGTACTGGGGGGACAAATGTATACTACATATATAGATATAGAAAATGCATAGGAAGTTACCTTCCTTCCCCTATCACGCATAGCAAATTACATTTAATCATAAAGTATACTGATTGCAATAGGAATAAGAATGCGTTCACTGGAAAAACATGAATTTTCAGAATAACAGAATATATAGAGTACATTTTTCCAGGACTATAAAAGAAATTCAAGGATATTTCAAGGAGTGTATTTGTATTAAAGGATAATTCCAGTATTTAAGGACATTCCAGGAGTTGTAGACACCCTGTTCTATTAAGTGAGTATCTACTAAGAGTACGTATAATACTTTTTGATTTTTGAAGGATTGAGAATGTTGGGCGTCACCTCAAAACTTAACTTTCAAATAAACTTATATGGTACCAAATAACCTATTTAAGAACTTTTGGAGAATTTTTGTTGGCACAAAACTTCTTCCAAAAGTGAACTTTAAAAGAGATTGCAACTGCTAACTATCGTAAAAAAATATTACATCACTAAAATTTACACTTGATCAAGCTGTATCTTAAATTTGATATTGGATTGCAGCAGGTACTACCAGGAGAAGACGGAGGTACTGCAACACCAAGAAAGAAATGGCTGATGATCCCTTTTCCTCTTCCTTCGCCATAAAATCCACCAATGATGAGCAGATCCAATGTGTCTGATACTTCACCAATGTACTAAAACAAAACAATGGAACATACAATACATACATTTTAATTTGAAGCAGATTACCTATCACTTTAACATTTTCTATGTGACCAAAATACATAAAAATATTAAAATCACCAACTGACCCCCAAAGAAGGAAAATATTTACTATTTCAGAGCATATATTGATATCGACAGTAATTTTAGAGTATTAAAGGATTTGGTAAATTAATTCAACCACTCAATTCACCTCCGGCTTTATTTTGTACCATCCACCCTTGCGATCATGAGGTTTGTACACAGAAGTTGGCTCCTTCAAAATGATTCCTTCCTCTCTTGCATCAATAGCTTTGTTCAGCGCATCAACTATCTCTTCCCTGTTGAGAGAGAGAATTCAACCAGTAGAGGAAAAATTATAATATGCAAAAATCAATCCCTTCATTGATTATAAAACTGTAACAGTACGTCAACATGGTATTTCCAAGGAGAAACAATACTATATCCTTCGCACAGAGCTAGGCTATACAGCTGATAGATGTCGCTCATCCTTTTACTACGTTACGCATAATTTGACTAAGTTAATAAATGTTATCGTTGGTTGTTATTTGCCACATCTCTCTTCAATTAACCCTGCGAATATTATATAATAGTCCCGCTACATCTGCGTGACGATCTCCTAAAAAGTGAGAATTGGCCCTCCCATGTGTATGTGGGTAAATTTTTCCCTGCAAAAAAGCATGATTTTGGCGATGTTGCCGATGCTGGGAAGCAATCAGTCATAAATCACCCCTCTTTTGGTATCACCACCAATGAAACGTGTGAGCAATGGAGTAACAGCAGTGAGACACAATCATCTCCTCCTCAATCAGTGAGTGATCTAACGACTCCCCTCATTGTTCCTGAGTTGAAGCCTGAGTCAAGTCTACAGTTGGGTGTTGTGGAAAAGAACATCAGTAGTAACATGGCTTCCACTGTAAGTGAAATCAGTCAACCTCCATCTTCTGATAGGGTAACCAGAACAGCTTCAGGTTCTCTCAAACCTAGGCAAATATGACTAGGGGCTGTGCCTAGTTCTAACATAAATGCAATTCCATCCCACGACCAATGCACACCTTTAAACATTCTTTATTGTAATGCTCAATTGATTAGAAACAAAACTTTTCAAATAGAATGTGCTGTACAAGAACTTCAATCAGATATAGTGGTTATTGTCGAACATTGGCTTAGGAGGAACGAAATCTCTGCTCTTGCCCTTAAATGCCTCAACTTAATCTCCTACTACTGTCGCAGTCAGTTTAAAGGTGGTGTGTCTATCTATGCCAGCCCCAATTTGTGTGTTACCAGTTTGAATAAAATACTTAGTATTGATAAAACTTTCGAATGATGTGGTGCCATTCTAAAAGTTGATAATAACAAATATGTCATACTTGCTGTGTATCGATCAACCAGGCAGTTGTGTTTTTGAATTTTTTGATGCCCTCAACGACGCTCTTATGTTGGCTACTTCTTTAAATCTACAGGGTGTCTTATTATGCGGTGATGTTAATGTTGATCTGTTAACCGCCTCCCATGAAAAATGTGACTTGATAAATCTATTTCAAAGCTTTGGGCTTTCAGTGCTAAATTGTGATCCCACTAGAGTGACAACTCAATCTGCCACCCTTATTGATGTTCTTGCAACTACTCTACTCCCCTCTAGCTTGTCAACTAAAACTTTTAATGCTGGCTTTTCTGACCATTTGGCATTAACTTGCTCGATCAGTTTTCCCTTTGTTGTTTCCAAAAATAAGCCTAATTATGTTAAAAAAAGAATCTTCAGTACTGCTCCTAGATACACCTTTTCACAACTAATATCCAACGAATCTTGGTTGAATATTTATAAAGCTTCTGGTGTTAATGAAAAGTACAATCTCTTCTCGAATATCTTTGTCACCCATTTTAATGCCGCTTTTCCAGTTAAACTTATCAAGCAATGCAATGGCCCTCTTAACTTTAATTTCTACTCTAAAGAGCTAATGGTAGAAAGCAAATCCCTGCGGAACATTTACTACCGCTGCAAATTGACTGATCCTGACTGGAAGGAATCATATAATAAGGCACTGAAAAGATTAAAATTTAAGGTTATTGAGCACAAGAGAGCAATCAATGATAACTTCATCTCTATCTCTAAAAATCGTTCCAAAGCAGCTTGGGATGTTATTAAGAATAATACTAAGTCTGCTTCTCATAGTGTCAGCAACACATCTATCAATTTAAATCATCAATCTACCTCTGATCCCCATGTTATTGCTAATTGTTTCAATGAGCACTTTTGTAACTTTCCTCAAAGCCCCATCATAAATTCTGCCACCTTCATATCAAACACTCCTTCTTCCTGCTCAATGTATTTGCTGCCCACTGACACACATGAAGTCATTAAGCTTGTTAACTCCTTCCGCAATAACTGGTCCTCTGGGATCGACGACATCCCCATGTCTATCATTAAAACTGTCATTCATTACATTGCCAGCCCGCTGGTTGATATCATTAATACATCTTTCCTCAATGGTGAATTTCCCTCTCGCATGAAACTAGCTGTAGTACTACCTGTTCCAAAAAAAGGCTCACTTTCAGACCCCAACAATTACAGGCCTATCTCGGTCCTAACTGCTTTCTCCAAAATCTTTGAAAAGGTGTTCTATTCCCGTGTCATTTCTTATCTTGAATCTTAAGATATCTTACATGACTCACAGCATGGCTTCAGAAAAGCAAGATCAACAATCACTGCTGCATTCCAATTGTTGAACTCGATCTATAGTGCCCGTGATCAAAGTTTACACTCCCTAGGAGTGTTTTATGACTTGTCAAAAGCTTTTGATAGAGTTAATCATGGTATTCTCTTACTTAAGCTTGCCAACTTTGGAATAAGAGGAAAGGCTTTGGATTGGATAAGGTCGTATCTAACTGGTAGACACCAAATTGTGAAATACATGAGCCGGACACAGTATGGTAAAGATATCTCATTCTCTTCCCCTCTGGACGTCACAACTGGGGTCCCCCAGGGTTCCATCCTTGGCCCCCTTCTGTTTATTATTTTTGTGAATGACCTGCCAAACCTGTTTCCTCAAGGTGATGCTGTGCTATATGCCGATGACACTTCTTGCCTATCACATTCCAGTAATATTCCTGATCAGCTAAACTCTGTCAATACCTCTATTTCTAGGATGGCTGAGTGGTGCAATAACAACCATCTATCAATTAACACTAATAAACCTGTTTTCCTGGATTTCCACCCCATGACTGGCACATTTTTGGCTAATCATCAACTTAAACTGTTGAATGAGCCTATTTCCCACAGTAATTGTGTTAAATTCTTGGGTCTTCTTGTTTCGAATGACCTCAAATGGACACCTCATATCGAGGCCATCATGAACCGGGTTAGCACTGGTATTTTTATGCTCAGAAGGCTGGCACCTTTTCTGTCTCCTGCTACCCTCAAACTTATTTACCATGCTAATGTTCATGCTTACATATCTTATGGCATTATGTTCTGGGGAATCTCAAACCATGCTAAAAAACTATTTTCTCTACAGAAGCAGGCAATCAAAGCTATGGTTCAAGTCCCAATAAGGACTCCTGGTAAACCTATTTTTTTGGCTCTAAAAATATTAACACTTCCTTCCACATTTATCTTGAACTGTGCCACTTTTGTTAAACTGCATCCTCAGCATTTTCCAAGGAATGATGAATGGCACGACCATTACACTCGCACAAAAGGTGATGTTCACCTCAAAAGTCACCATCTATCTCTAGCTCTCAAGGGACCTCATCATACTCCAGCCATTATTTTCAATAAACTACCGGTTGAGTTAAAAAATTGACCCCTTCCTTATTCAAGGTCAAATTACGAAACTTTTTGGCATGTAAAGCCTATTATGATATTAGTGAATATTTAAATGAATGTATGTAAACCCATTTTACTGTACTTTATTCTATGACTTGTTGTATATTTTCATGTGACCCTTGACGGAACCATGCAATGTACGTTGCCAATTCGGTGTGTAATTAAAAAAAAAATTGAAATTGAATATTTAGAGGATTCACTGACTGTTCTAATCTGATACTCATATTGTGTTATAATTATGTGTTTATTTATTTTTTCTTCGGAATTACTTTTCGTGCATATGCACTATGTATTGTCTATGATGTAGCCTATGCATGTATTTGCCAATGGTGAACAAAATAAAAAATAAAAATATTGGTTAAGATAGGAAATACATGTTAATAATTCTTTTTGAGTATTACAATTTCACATAGAAGACGTTTATTTGTATTCTTACATCACTCAAGTTGAGATAAGTTGGCTCTAAGGAGTATTGGAGATATCGCCTGCACCCGCTTTAGAGCCACCCTATCTCAGATAGTATAGCCCTTGTGGTAATTTACAACCACAGTATGTTTAACCACTTCCCTGACAAGCCCGCATATATTCGGGCACCGAGGTTGTGCAAAATCTGACAAGCCCGCATATATTCGGGCAAGTCCGCGATGTCCGTATATTTTTCTTTACGCCCGCATATAGTCGGCCGATGCTAGTAGTTTGCGTTCCTGCCGCCTCCCATGCTGTTGAAGGTCCAGAGCCACCGATGCGGCAAGCGGAGCTCTTTTCAAATAGTGATTTCTAATGTTAAAACAATGGTCATTTTTGGTAATATTTCTAGCAATTCGAGGGTTATAATTTTTTACGCACTGAAAAGTTATCCCCATACGAAATTTCAATCACCTACATTGTCATTCGTAACTATCCGTCTATTTACGTCATTCATGGAGTTTCTTTTGCGAACTTATTACGAAATTTACAACTTCAATTTTTGTTATTTATAGATAATTATTGCAAATTTATGATGTAAAACTTCCGTTTTACATGACAAAAAACTTTCTAAATAAGTAAATAATTTTTAAATTAGTTATTTTCATTTATTTCGTCATTTACTTCATGAGCATTCAGTTACATTTTTCTTCAACATTTTAGCGGTCGTTATAAAAATTGCAATTTCAATTTTGCGCTAATTTTCACTGCTACGATGAGTTCCACAGTAATTGGAATACAATATTTCTCTAGCAACAGAACATGAATCTTTCCTTGCCTTATTTTTTACTATAGATATATATTTGTTACCATATATGTTTGTTACTATATATATTTGTTACAATATATATTTGTTACAATATATATTTGTTACTATATATATATTAAGTAATTCTATATTATTCGTCCGCAAATTTTTCTTCCAGTAATTTTTATATATGCAGGAAATGTCTATTGTACCGTTCTCTTTAGATAAAATGGCGTGAGCGTAAATGTTTAGATATGTTGCGAATGTTATTTCATCAGCCCCTTTCATTTTTCTACTTTGAATACTGGCGGAAGTGGTGAAAAATATTTATGGAAACAGCTTTACGATGAAGACGTCTGAAGGTCGTACATTCTCAATAGAAATCAACACAAGTGCCCTGTGTATGTGCTACCCTAACCCACATGAGTACGAGAAAATAGGAAAGATAGAGATAAATCCCAAACATGTGTAATGCCTTCTATTGTCATGCTTGACACTTTCCTGAGGTCAGAAAACACCCGCTCGAGAGCCGATGGCCCGCTAAGCAACCTGGCGCTCGGTATCATGTCATGCTAATATGCCACCCTTTGCTCCCCGGGCTACTTTCCCACCAGCCAACCCTTTACTAATGGGCTTTTCTCGATATAAATTTACCGTTAGTTGGAAAATTCATGCTGTTGCAGTACGCACACGTGTGTTTATTTTCCAGGAAATGGTAGGAACGGAAAAGAAAAATTTTATAATGAGCATGGGATGGGCTTTTCACACTTAGGGGCGAGATCCTTTGCATATTGTGATTGTTTCCACGAGTACTTTGTCGGAAGGACGATAGTGACAGTCTTTCGTTGAGTTTCAGAGAATATGCATCCTTGATTTTCAGAGCGCATGCACTTTTTCGCTGAAATTCCACCGATACTAACTTTCCATTTTTAGTTCTAACATTTTCGTTCTAATATGAGCGGTGTAGTAGGAGTGAACTCTACGGAAAATTATTTGTTTTCGCACGGTAACATTTAGTAATCAGAAATGGATTCCGGAGAGGAATCAGTGTTGACCAGCTGTGATTCGGAGGTTATCGACATTGAAGTTCCTGGCTCCTAGTCGACTCTCTCCGGAGAAACAAGCTCCGAATCAGAAGGCGCAGCGGAACATTCGTGGGAAGCGGAGTGGGAGGAAATGCTTACAACGAATCCTCCTTCGGCACCACCTAGGTTTCTTTTTGAAGGTAATTCTTTGATGAACTTCGACCTGGTTCCCGAATGATTTTCCCTAAAAAACTTTTTTCAACGATGAAAATGTTGACTTTATAACTTGGGAAACTAACTTGGGAAGCGAGCTGTGACAAGCTCAGAAATTCGTGTTTTTTGCCCTTGTAATGATACAGAGCAGAGTGTGGAAGCCAGATACTGAGTTTTATTGATCAACGAGACCAATACTCTCCTCTCTTTTTTTTGGACACACAATGTCTTACCGATGATTCGTAAAAATAAGGCAATATTTACATTTTGCCTATAATAACGATTTTGAACCCCAAACACACCCCAACGCCAAACTAAATAAAATATGGCCGATTTGCCAGAGGCTGGAGGAAAAGTTCAAGGCACTCCATACACCAGAGACGGATGTTACCATCGAAAAGAGCCTACGGCAGTTCATGCCTAAGCCGCCACGGCAGTTCATGCCTATGAAAAGAGCTTCATTTGGCAAGTATTTTTTCTTTGTGAATCGAGAACTGGATACGTGTGATCAACGACAATTTACACGGGAAAGGAGACTGTGTTGGATAAAGACTTTGCCCATTTATCCATGACCTCAAAAGTGATGATGACTCTAATGAAGCCATTATTTGGCCTATGATATTTCCTGACGATGGATAACTTTTATACTCCAGATCTAGCCGACTTCACACTCCACTGACTCGTATGGAACACTGAGGAAAGGGATTCCAGCACACTTCAAAGATAATCAAATAAAAGAAATGAATTTTCTTGTTTTTGTCATAGAATGAATTCTGTTATAACATTTTCAGAGCGAAAGTCGTCGTCATGCGGGTTGCCTAACTTCCATGAATGTTTGTGCGATGTTTCTTGATGTACTATGGACTAAAATTAATAGTTAACATTAACGTTGTCGGCAAAGATATGCTTTTGCAATATAAACTAAATGTATTCATCATTAGATGACTAACTAAGGTTTACGGGAAGGAAAGTTATACTGATATGCAGGTTGCCTAATTCTCTTAAGTTAATGGGCAACATTCAGAAATTATTGAATAAATCATTAGTTATTTGGAATAAAAAAGAAAGGAAAACATTTTCAGATTTGCCTCCCTTTAATGCTTCTGAATCTGAAATAAAAAAATATGACTTTTTTTGACCGGTTTTGTAAAAAAAATCCGTCAGGGAAGTGGTTAAGGTGGTTCCACCGTAAAATTACTTAAATGACTTAAATGTTATTTTATTCATATTCTGTCTACTTGTACAAAAATTTGTCCTCTATCTGATATGAACAACAAAATAATACCTTTCCACACTATATTACTCTCTAATTGAACTAGAAATTACATGGTGTTAAATGGGGGAATGAGAGAAACACAGGGAAAAATAGTATTTTCCCACGAAATATAAATGCCATTTTTGTGGAAAACTATTTATAAGAAGGAAATAATCCAGAGAAATAGAATAAAAATGATATATGCGCATCTTACCACCTTATTTTTTTAGTTATTAAGGAATTACTGCCGTGATTGAAGTCAAAATGCGGTAATTCGTAGGAAATGGCACTGCAGTCAGCTCCTATGGCTGGAAAAAAGTGCTCATTTAAAATACATTCCTGGAATAATAATCTGCAAATTTTGTTCCTTACTTTTAGGTTTCTATAGGTAACGCATTTCATCAGTGAAAGCAGGATTTTTTGGACAAAATATAAAAAATGTGGAATTTAGTATTTGTTTTGACTCACAAGGTCGTGGCGGCGGAACCTCCTTAACCCATACATCAGAGAGGAATCTTTAGTTTTTTTTGGATGCAGGATCATAGTCGTCACAGTGCCAAAACGGACTCACATCCAAATCCTTGTAATCTGCATGTACATACTACCCTGCTAGCCACCGCAGAGGAGTGTGGCAGGGGGTGTTAGGTCAACAGCCATTAAATGGGAGGGAATTGAGAAAAGGAGAGGGGAGAGGACAGATGTGAATAGTGCGTAAACAATGTGAGTTGTGCTGTTTTAGTAATAATCGCCATTGGTGCGAGGAAAGAAGGAATTTTTGTGCCTGCCTATTCAGCACAGTGCGTATCTCTCTCTTATTTTGTCATCACTCACATCAGTTCTATAGAGATATATACGGGGCGGGCTCAAAATGATCTCCTCCGTGTACACACTGAAACTCACCTGATCGGAATTTTTCAAGTAATCTTTGCACAGGGTTACCCCACATTTTGAAACCATGAAATGCGGACACCCTCAAGGGAATCGATCAACCACGCTCATAGGACTGCCAAATGAAACATTATTCGTTCAATTATATACTGTCAAATAGCTATATATTCCACGGTGCACCCCTCCCCCCCTCTCCAGCCACCATCGACCCAACCCCTGGCCCAACCCCAACCACCGCCGTCTATAGCCCTAAATCAAAAGCACCCTAACAGATCACTGACAATATAATTCAATAATCGATATAAAAATGTATATAACTATTTGGTGATACGAGATGAAACCAAAAATAAAAAAATCTTACTTCCCAAAAATGGAAAATGCGGACATTAGCAGAAGTCGTAATAATGTACGTGGACGCTACATTAGAAGTCGAAAGTACGGACATGTCCGCATAAATGAGTATAGTATGGTAACCTTATCTTTGTATAGCATGTAGCCTCCCAACTTCCTAATGGCTCCCAGCCTAATCCTTCCATCAGCTGTGTAACACTTTTTGTTCACTTGTAGCAGTTCTTAACAAAAAGTGCTTCTTTGTGTTTTATTTACTTCATGAATTAAATCTTTCTGCGCAGGGTCGCTAATGCTCGCTGTGTATCCGAGATGTGGACTAACCAGAGCAAAGTAGCATCTCTCTCTCTCTCTTTTTCATCGGAGAACCTTCCTTCTATTCCCTTGATAAATCCTATAGTTTCTTTAATACACCATCGCAAATGTTTTGCATGCGTTTCCCCTACACCAGATCTGAAGTAAAGGTGATTTCCAGGCGTTTGAATTCATCTGACTACTTAATATTTACCCCTTCCACTTCATAGGTATAGCACAGGTGTTATTCCTTTAGTAAGAAGTTTACTGCACTGCATTTGATACAGTGAAGTTGGAGCCGCCACTCTAGACACCAGTAGTTAACCTCATTGATGTTCGATGAGAGAACATATAAGTCAGCATTTGTGGAAATTTCACTGCATATGATGGCATCGTCTGCAAACACTCTCATTTGCTACTCACTCCAGAGTTAGTGTCGTTTCTGAGGAATAACAGATGGCCCATCACGCTTCTTTGAGGGATGCTAGATGTCTTTCAAACCATGTTGGACCTAATGCCATTGATAAGTACTCTTTGTTTGCAGTTGGTTAGAAAATCATGTATATCTAATTCACTATTTTTTATGTATCCCACATGATTGTAGTTTGTATTTAAGTTTTTTTATTAGGTACCTTGCCAAGTGCTTTCTTGAAATACAGGAACAATGCATCCACTTGCTTTTTTGCTTCACTTCCATCAGCTCATCATTTTCATTCATAATCCTTGATCCATGGTACACAAAACTATCCACATTTTCAGCACCGTGGTCTCCCATGTGAATGATTTGCTTCTTCTGTTTCTTTCTGGATTGTATCATGGCTTCTGTTTCGATGTAATTGATCACTAGTCCCATTTCTTTTGCTTTTTCCTCCAGTTTTTTGTATGTTTCCCTCACAGCTCCGAAGTGAAGAGAAGAGTAATACTGGCAAACCAGACATATTATTCACTTATACACTTGCTAAAATCAAGAGACATACACAGACAAACAAAAACAAAGCTATACAAAACGCTAATCCGCACAGTGGCTACATATGGCACAGAAGCACTGACACTGACGCAGAGTTCAGAAAATATGTTCGATGTATTTGAAAGGATATACAGCCCAGTGGAAGAGAATGGACACTGGAGGCAACGATGTAATAATAAGCTGTACCAATTATTTGGTGAAGTAAGCCCATCAAAATATATAAGAATTAAGAGACTGCTGCGTTGAGCTGGGCACGTACAGAGGATTATTGATGATAACAAGACAGTGAAGAAAATATTCAAGGGGGAAGATTGAAGGAGAGAGAGCCGAGTGGGGAAACTCTGGAAAAGATGTGCAGACAAAGTGGAGAGTGACGCAAAGGAAATACTTGGAACCAAGAACTGGAAGGAGGATACCCTGAATAGGAAAGGAATGGGAGCGAGTTCTGGAGGCAGGAAATTTAATGCCCTAAAATACGACATTCCACCAGGTTTTAATGCACAGACACTAATTTCAGGGTCCATTATTTCATTAATGAGGTTTTCACACCAAGGATTTTGATACAGATTCTTTTTTTGTTTCGGTTCCAAGCTCAAGAACCGGTGGAACCGTGAAGAACCGACGAACTGAACTGACTCATGCCTATATTTGCTCATTATTGTATATAGAAAGCATGCATTATTTATTTTACCAGAAATACCTAGGTAATTTGAACACTTATGGAAAAAGGCAGCACCTGATATGATTAGTTTTTATAAAGGTAAAAAAATAAAATATACTCTTCAGAATTCTGAAAAAATCTTTTCCTCTTTTTTATTATGATTGTTATAAAAAATTATGATTGTGGAATACCAGCGCACACCATACCAAAGTTTTAACAAATTTCTTAAGGGGAATAGGGGATTAACCTTTCACAAGAAGGTTGGATGCAACAGATTCCTCATGTTCCAATTTCAATAGAGCTACTTGAAAGAGTAAAAGCTCAGCAAATGCCTTCAGCACCAAAGAGATTTCACTGATTGTGAGAGAATTTTCATGGTAACATTTTACTTTTCTCTATACATACTTGGCATTTACCTTGTTGTTACTTCCTTGGTGACTGGAGAATGAGCAATGGCTCCCTCTTGACATTTGAAAATTGATTTTAAAATCGGAATCCTTTCATTCAAAGGTTTACCGGTAAGAACTTGCCCATTGTAGAATAGAATATCAAATGCACAAAAACATGGCTGGTAACGCTGGTTCTTGACTTTGCCATCATCACTCACTTTGGAGCATTTTAATTTTTTCACATCAAAGCAATGCCCTGAGAATAAAAAATATATTCAGAGAACATCTTAATACACATTAATTTAACAAAGTAACACAAAATTTGAAACATGTACAGTCACAGTAGTTTCCCACATCACATGCACAGTTTAAAAGGCAGAACTATAGGGCCTAATTACTTATTTGCGGACGGATCGTCGGATGTTCGGTGCTCCCCTGTACTTCAATGCAAAAAAAAATCATTTCGACACACCCCCAGTTCAAGTTTCGTTGTTTCCGATTGTGTTTAATTATGCGTGCTTCTTTCACTGCCTTTCTTGACCGATTGCGATTGGCAACAGCTGTAATCAATACCAAACGATTTTGTTGCATCTATTTGCTACCTTCAATTACTTGGCCCCTTTTCTTGCTCATTCTATAATATAAACGCAACTTGAAACATTTCGTTCATTTGGTTTTATCAGAAATTTATTACAATCAACATTTTATTGAATATGCTACGTAAAATTCTTAATAAAAGTATATCCATTCACAAAACATGTACCAAATTATAATAAAACACCTAGAAATGTGCAAAAAATTGTTAAATTATAATAACACCACCAAGATTTCTATAACACCAAAGTCGCATAGTTTTAAAACGAAGTTTAGCAAAAAATAAAACCACTTTCACGGATCTCTACTCATTAGAGAATCAATACAACCACAGGAAATACATGTACATATATGTATATACATACAGTGAAACTATGCCTAATGCAGGGGTTACGTTCTGCTATTATGCACATGTGATTCCACATAGGAGGAATCATTATCCTTATAAGGGTTCCATTGAAATATGGATGAAAAAATACTACATTAGGGTGGTTTTTTGAAAATTATGATATACTAGCTGAATGTACCCGTTGAACTTCAACGGATGTGAAAAACATTGAACTTATTTTATAAGAAAACCACAAAACCTGAAGAATACTGTCAGCGTGATCATTTGAGGTGTTCGTATCTTATCTTGTTTGTTGTGATCGTTGTAATTCATTCGTTTTCCATTTCATGCACGGAGAGTTGAGTGATTGTTTGTCCGCTTTAATACACGGGAAAACTCAATAATGGGCCACGAAGATTCATTACTACTTAATAAATAGCACCTAGGTTGATAGATGGTCACATCGTCCCTCAAGTTCTCTTGAGCCGTCTTCTGGTTGAATAACAGCTTGAGCACTTACCTTGTGTACATAAATATATTTGCATTCAATGACTTAATTGAGTTCCGCCATTCACCATTGATATATGCGTTGAGTATCTTAATCAGGATAGGAGAGTAGAGTATAACCCAGACAGCACAGAGTTCTCTGTACATAATGTATTTTAGCTGTATAATATACATTATGTAGGCTTTCCCTGTATTACCGCGGAAATACAGTGACTCGTGACTAGATCTATACAGGGAGCATACATACACTGTATTCCATAATGTAATACGGCATATTTCCATCTATATTACATCATGGAACATCGATGTATTATGCCCGTATTCCATTATGTAATACGGCTATTAAATAAATGTATTACAACTGTGGAGACATTCGAAATACTGCTTATTTCCAACTGTATTACATCATGGAAAACCGAAGCATTTTGCTTGGATTCTATTACGTAATATGGCTGTGATATGAGTGTAATACCAATGTAGAGAATACTAGTGTGTATCATATGCATGCATATTGGAAAATTTTATAAAAATATGTTATTTCTCATAGCAGTGTAAGGTCAGAATCATTTCTTCCATATTCATAATAAACTTTTTCATAACGGAATGGATTTGAGAATTTTTTTCTCAATGCAGTGAGAATTACTTGTATGCATCGGCGACATTATCTCAATATCACCGGAAAACTGTTATTAACCTACTTATTATAACCGTGGCGTAACAAAATCGATCGTATTTTTCGATCGTGTGAAATCTAAATCGATCTCAATCAAATTAATGACCACCACTTCTTCTGCCACGCGTTCCGAAAATAATTTTATATAACCTATACATGTAAGTGTTGCGTTAACATGCCATGTGGCTCGTGTGCTTTGAGATATCGGCACAGTCTAGACTGTGATATCGGTATAACTTTCGCGGTTGTTCGCGGTGTTCAAGCAGTAAAAACAAAATACTGCGGCGCGGAAACTTTGAAAGTCATTATGTATCTTTCATTGTTAAGTGCCATTGTCACGGTACTTGGAGGTGTGGTTATGCATGAAATCCAACGTCACTAAGGTGCAAGAAGACCATTTAACGACGGATAACCCAGATATGGCAAGGTAAGTGTAATCTCTTTTCGATCTGCTCTACATTTTCCTAACATTTCATCCGGCGATGACTTTTTGTTGAAATATACCAAATTGATCAGAAAAATAGGTACGACTGCAACTCGCAGTGTGTGAATACAGCATCTGGATTTATACTTGGTAAGTTTAGCCTACTAATGGGTTACAAACATTGCGATGATCGTTTCGATTTTTTTTTTTAATTTATCAATATTACCTGTCGTAAAATTTCCGTATTTGTTTTGTAAGTGTAAGCCCGTGTTATATTACAGATATTAGCACTGGCCATACTGTTAATTCTTTCCTTCCTCAGCGGACTGAACACAGGCATTGAATACTGAGGGCCATTAACCCTTTCGCGCCGGTGAACTTTTCTCGGAAATATCTTTAGTATCGGGCTTTATGGGAGACTCAGCTCATCTCTGTTAGGAGGCATTATGAAGGGAATATCTTCACCGGCATACCGACCGCACTCTTCCTTCTCTTCGGTCGGCAACTAGTCTCGACCCTCCCGTCTCATGAGCACACCCTCTCACATCATGGGGTTGCGGTCAGTTTTTGTATGCGCAGTGGTTTTTTTAAACAATCATTCATTGCAAATGTGAGAGAATGGATGTCTGAAATGAATTCTCCGTGTTTATTTGATCATTTTAAAATTTTAAATGAATTTATAGATGTTATATTAACGATTTTAGGATATTAATCGGAAAATAATGGTTAAAAGAAATCTGAAGACAACTCCGTTAATATAAGAGCTAGAATTTCGCTTAAAATTTGAGAGCACATTGCAAAACACAAGTAGTTCATTTCAATGGTTAATTTTTTCGTATAGCCAACGAACATTTAATTAGAAAATCCACTGCGCATACAATTAGTAACGGCTGACACATGCTGAGAGAATGACCGCTAAAGGGATCGAGGGTCGAGCGAACTCCGTTGTACCCTAGGGTTGCTTAGGACGCACCGGACGCAACCGCCCTTCCGGAGGGAATAGAATAGAATAGAAATGAAATTTATTATTCCGGGACAAAATGTCCCTTAGGAACATAAAATGTTTACATAATTTGGAGTCAGACCCTCAATTTCAAGGAATATATCATTGAATACATAGGTGATTAACAAAATTAATAATACACATTTGGCATTATTGCCATAGAATACTAAATACAAGAAAATGAAAAAGCAATGGAAAAAAAACCTCATAGGTGTTGCAGAAAACAATATTCAATTGAATTGGGACTGAGTTTTGTTACAATATTACAATACTATTGGAATGCAATAAGCAGAAACATCAAGAAAGAAAAAAAAACACTATAAATAATATAATGTAGGTGTTACACGAAGTAGCACATCCATTAACGCATATTCAACAACATTTTATAATAATCATTTTTAAACCTGTTAGCATTCTTACATTTTTTAATATATTCGGGTAAGTGGTTCCATATATCACAAGAGGTGACATAGAAAGAATTTTCATAAATAGATGAACGGTACATATTGGGGTACATAGAGTTCTTCCATGTGGCGCGTTGGGCGTTTATTTGTCGCAGCATTGTACAATACATTCTGATACAAGTATGTGGGGAATTTTGTTGTTATTATTTTGTATATAAAAGTTGTCTTATTGAGTAAGCGCCTGTTATGTATTTTTAACCACCCAAGTTTTTCAAAATATGGTGTCACGTGTTCATAATATTTGATGTCAAAGACATACCTCACGCAGGAGTTCTGAATCCTCTGAAGTTTTAAATTCAGTTCTTTTGTTAGGTCGGAGTATACCACACAGCAGTAATCGATATGCGGGAAAACAAGACTGTCTACTAATTTCTGGCGAAGGGAAATCGGAATAAGGTGTCTAAATTGTTTTAACTGATATACAGTCTTGAATACCTTATGTGAAATGGCTTTTATATGTTCGTTCCATGATAGGGTTTTATTTATAGTAATTCCTAGATTCCTTACACTCTCAGAAAATTCAATTTGGACACCTTTTACAGTTATTTTTGGCAAATTATCAAATATAATTCTATTAACATAAATATTACTGCCAATAATAATACTTTTCGTCTTGTTAGGATTGAGCCGCAGACAATTTTCCATTGACCATTTACATATGTTTTCAATGTCATCATTAACCTTGGAAATGGTATCAA
This sequence comes from Pyrrhosoma nymphula, assembly GCA_963573305.1. Lineage (NCBI taxonomy): Eukaryota > Metazoa > Arthropoda > Insecta > Odonata > Coenagrionidae > Pyrrhosoma > Pyrrhosoma nymphula. The sequence goes on from OY754330.1 coordinate 1,852,301, forward strand.
TAACTTCTGTGGGTTTACAGTCGATATAGATCTGAAGATCATCTGCATACATGTGGTATTTGCAGTTAGAGATGACTTTAGAAAGGTCATTAATATATATTGAAAACAGGAGCGGCCCAAGAATCGACCCCTGTGGTACTCCTTTGTTAACTTCAGAGTAATCTGATAGTTCACCTTTAGGTCCTCTAACTGCCTGTTTTCTATCTGAAAGGTATGACTTGAACCAGAGCATGGCTGAAGTAGATAGTCCGAGGTCATTCAAACGCTTTAGTAGGATCTTATGATTCACCGAATCGAAAGCTTTGCTAAAGTCTAATAGAACCAACAAAGTTAACTTCTTTTGCTCAATTGAATATCTAATATCGTCTGTGACTTTTAAAAGGGCAGACTGGGTACTATATCCTTTTCTGAATCCTGACTGATATTGGTCTAAAAGATTATTTTTTGAGAGGTATTCCAAGGTGGCATCGTGAACAAATCGTTCAAGTGGTTTTGACAGCGTACTAAGAAGGGAAATAGGTCGGAAATCAGACATTTCTTTAGGATGGGCTACTTTTGAAATAGGCTGTATGTGTGCAGTCTTCCAGAGAGTTGGAAAAGTGGAATTATTTAATGAACAGTTGAAGATATCTAGTATCACAGGCAAAGCAACTGGGAGTAAAATTTGAAGAACTTTGTTATTAATCCCATCAGCACCAGTGGAATTCGTTTTGTTTCTTTTAAAATTTCGAAGCAGTGCTTCTGGCGTATAATGCGGCAAGTAAAATCTATCGCAGTTGAAATCATTTAATGATGTGTATTCTAGTTTATTATTATAGGAACTAGTATCTTCTAGCGTTATGGCATTTTCTACATCCTGATCTTCTACGACGGGAGAAATGTTCAAGAAAAATGTATTGAGCTCGTCAAGGTGCAAATTCACACTGCAAATATTTCCGATTTTTCCCAAGACCCAGGCGTCTTAGTTCTTGCCAGGTTGACCGAGCATCCCATTTATCTTTAAAACATTCATAATAATATTTTTGTTTTGCATTTCGTAGCAGCTGTTTTACCCTATTTCTAAGTGATTTGTACTGTGCGTGAAGGTCAGGAAGATGGGTTCTATGGAATTTTCGCCGTAAGCTATCTCTTTGCGTCATCAAGAGTCTAATATTTTCAGTTATCCAGGGAGCCGGGGGTCTTTTATATTTCCGCTTACGCAGTGGGGCATGAAGATCGAGTATTTGTTTCACGTTATCATTAAAAATTTCAACTTTGGTATCAACATGATTGGAATTAAAAAATTCAGCCCAGTTCAACTTTAAGAAATCTTCTTTGAATTTACAGTGATCAATATGCATGATATCACGAGAAAACAACTCGATAGGAATATAAGAATTCAGCTTGAACTGGTACTTAATGTATATCAAGTCATGTTCGGAAAGAAAGGACACTGGATATTGACCATATTCTAATACATTATGAATACCATCCACAATAAACAGATCAATAAATGTACTGCTATTTGATAAATTATGAGTAGGTTTAAAAGGAACCAGCAACAGATTACAGGAAAAAATCAAATCATTCATATAAGCACTGTCATAAGATTTTTTTGCATATCACAGTTAAAATCTCCGCACACTATGACATGTGTGTAAATTGGTAAGAAGGTCAGCAGAGCTACCTCAAAGCCTTCACTTAGATGACCACACTTTGGAGGGCGATAGACTACCCCGAGCAGAACCTTTCCATAATCACTCACAATCTCAGCAAACATGTATTCGGGTTTGAGTGGAACACTTTCGGGGGCATTTAGTATTCGACAGGTAAGGGAGTTCAGGACGTAAGCACAAACACCACCACCTACTCTTCCAGTTCGATCATTGCGTATCAATGAATATCCACCCAATTCTACTGCGACAGAGGGTATTTTATCACTCAGCCAAGTTTCGGAGACGGCAATTACATGGTATTGCTTATTTGATAAATGCTCTCTAAATTCATCAATGTGGCAGAATAACGATTGAGCGTTCACGTGACAGACCTTTAACAATGTACTTTGATTAGAGCTCATTTCGAGAATGTAGAGAGATCTTCTGGACAAGTAATTGTTAAGCGTTCTTCTCCATCGCCTTTTCGGATATATATTCTGCCACCTCTTATCCAAAGATATTTAAATTTGTTTACCCTCTTTAGTTCCCTTGCCTGAGCATAAAGTTTTCTGTAGAATTGAGTGAGAGACTCGTTGACGTAAATTGGACGATGAATTTCATTAGATAGTCCCAGGTTCCTTGTTGTAAAGTTGTCCCGCTTTACTCTTCTGCCATTCACGATGTCTTTTGCAACGCATTGTCTTACGAAGCGTACAATTATCGTGGGAGTCTGCGAGGTGTCGCTACGCGAGAGAATAGCATAAACATAATCAATGTCTGCACAGTTCACCGTGACACCAAACGCCACACCGATTTGACAGATAAGGGCAGTGAGTGATTCACTATTTGTTCGAGGAGCACCGTGGATCTCCACTACGTTTCTTAGTGAGTCTTGCTCAATCTGGTGTAGATGTGATTCTAGCTGACTCACCCGAGAATTAACGCGGACAACATCACCCGTTAGACTATCTATACGCTCATTTATGATTTGAATGGCAGCTTGCAGTTCCTTAACTGCCTTGGTGTTTTCCTCGACCGATTCTTTGCACCACAACAAGGTTTTTTTTACCTCGCCCTGCTCATCCTGGATTTCTTTCACTCGTGCTAACAGCTCCCTCAGCAGCGAATCAGTGCCCTCCTTTTGGGCCTCCGGGTTGTAGAACGAAGGTCTCACTGGGGTGTCATCCCGTCTGGAAGACCTCGCATCGACAGCACAGGAAGCACAAGACCAGGATCGCTGCTGTTCCTCAAGGACACTCAGCTCAACCTCGGTGCAAGCCAGATGATACACCTCCCGGCACTTGCCACAAGATACAACTTTTAAATGCCGTTTGATGGCCACACCACATTTAGCACAGGCAGTCGGCATTCCGCAGCAGGAGCGACTGACAAATACGTGCGTTCACAACGAGAGCTGACTCTAGACTGTGGGAGGGAGAGGGGATTTCGGGAAGGGTGGGAAGGAAGGCGCTCCAATGATTTCCAGATGTTGACAACAAAGCGAGAAGAACTCACGCGAGGGTTTCGAGGAAAAACCTTTCTCGAAATTTTCCAAAGCTTTCCTTGCTAAAGGGATGCGAGTTCATGTGGTTAGTTGCGTTTGGAGAACCATAAAACGAACATCTATTTGCTTTTCTGGAGCCTCTGCGACATTCTATTAGAAGTAATTATAGTAGTTGATCCCAAAACATCGTATTCACAAGATAAGCTCTGTGCGGGACAGACAGTGCGAGCACGTTGAGACCATCGAGAAATTGAAGAATAGCAGAAGTCAATCGTAAGTATTCTATAAAATTTTATACTCTCTTAAGCCGTGTTCACCGAATTCGAACCCGAATCCCTCATTTGCCTTTTTTGGAGATCATGGTCCGAATCCTGGTCAAGTCAAATGACTTATTCATGGCGATTTTCATCCTTCGGTGTTTAAAAATAACATACTTTTTCAGTTTCGCGAGGTAAATGACTCCTGTATGGTAGGTGAATTTCATACATCACATTAAAAGGATATTTTAAATCCTATGTATTATTGTTGATTTTTTTCTTCCCGTCGATATTCAACAGGCAATTTCTCTAGTGTTTATTTAAGTATTATTAAAAAAGAGGTAAAATTATAGACCATATTCAAAGACATATGTAAGCTATGGCCTATGTAGAATAATTAATAATAACACAGATATGTTGAAATTTAACCCTTTTGATTGAGGAATAATACAACTGGAATTTTTATTCTTTTAATGCAATCTATGTGCACTTATTTTTTCTCTTTCTTTCAGGGTGGGTGTTGGCCTAAATACATTATTGAAGCTGTATTTTAATCCTCCAGAAATGTAAGTTTATTTCATTTCATTTGCGAACAATGAAATTTATTTTGTAACTATACGTCATGTTGAGTGAATTTTAACTACCATGTACTATGTCCAACAATACCAAGCATATATCAGGGAAATATAAAAAAGGTGTAGCCATTGCCCTAGATATATAGCAACTTTCAAATTTAAATTTGTGGGATGATAAGCACTTAAACTGAATTTCTGTTGCATATATTTCAGTAATTGTGGCCAGTGGTGGAGGTTATACCAGACAGCAAAGAATACACTCCTCCTCTAGCAATACCAGTTACCAGCTCAGTCGAAGAATTGGAGAAGTTTTGTGGCATTTTCCCCCCTGTTTTTTTTGGGCAATTCTCCTCTTTGGACAGTTTCTCCTCTGCGGACTGTTTATCCTCCGGACTTAGCCGAAGGACTTGCCCGAACGACATGCGCGCTAACGACATGTGCGCCAACGACGGCCAAAATGCCTACGACTACAAAATGCAGCGACTACTGCCAGCGACTTCTGCCACGACTTCTGCCACACCTTTCGCCGCACCATTCGCCGCACCGTTCGCCGCACCGTTCGCCGCACCGTTCCCTCACCAGGTCCTGCACCGTTTTTATAGTCAGTAAAGTGAGGAAGGATACCAAAAATGCGGTCATCCTGACCAAGGCACAAAGGCTGTGATCCTGTATTCTGCGGCCGACGCCAGAAAACAGTTCCTGGCGCTCCAATTAAAAACTGCCACCCTATCTATCACCCATCCCATTATTTCCTCCCCTCCAAGGCTACCAATCGCCAACCTCCTGACCTTACCCATTCCACCTTCGTCCTTGTCGACAGACCCCCTCCTCAGCTGACTCATGTCTAAGCTCGCCCTCTATTGCTTCCGAGACGCCGACCGGGTAACACCGTTGTGTGAGCCTGCTGACTAAGTCACTTTTTTGTACTTAAGAGAGAATTCTCGGAAAATAGTTAAAGTTTAACAAGTACGAGAGGTTGAACTTAAGTTCAACCTCTCGTACTTGTTAAACTTTAACTATTTTCCGACTGGAAACTTTCATTACGGTCGCCTGGCACTCGACCTATGGGTCAATTCTTGTAATTGGTTTGGTTTTATTTGTGATTTGTAAAATATATTGATAAGTTAAGTTTATGATTGATAATACTCGTGTTTTCCTCATTTTTCTCACCCGAGCTTGGAAAGAGTTTGTGTTTTCAAGAGCGTTATCGGCGAGAAAATCTGCTCCTTCTCCCGATAGCGCTACAAACTGGTAGCAGAGCGTGGTTGTTCTTTTCCTGTCTTTCCAACGCAGTTGGTGAGTGTTGTATGAGGATCTGTGATCGTCATTATTTCTGGTATTTCATTTTCTTCCTTCACGGAAGTTTTGTCTCTGCCGCTAACGGCAATCTAAATAGGCAAGGGTTTTCTTTTTCATAATTTATTTTGTGTTCCTAGTTTCCAGTTCAAGGCCCTAGAATAGGTCATTGTAAATTCCTGTCGGAGTTTAGTGTGTAAATTCTTGTGTGACGAAGTATTTTCGTCTTATCTTCCGGCAATTTGAGTGGAGTTTCGTCAGTATGCCTGGTGATTCAGTCGATCAGTACGCAAGGGCTTACTTGACCACGGCCGAGGACAGGCGTGCTAGATCTAATGTGGGCTTACACTTGAAACTTCTGGTATTCCGGCGGAATCCACACCCAACGTGGTTCCCCGAGGCCAGGTGAACGAGCAGAATCCAACCCATGTCGCACCGCCAGTCCCAATGCAACCTGTTCTGCCGCTGTATGAAGGTCTGGTCATAGTGAAGCAGCTGATCGCTGATTTTCCACCATTCGAGGTTTCCAATACAGAAAATTGGTATAATTTTATGTTGAAACTGAAAGAAATTGTCTCTCTTTCGCTAGTTCCTTTGTCTACGTTGTTGTATTTAGTCATTACCAAGCTGCCAGCTAGTTCTCATCAGTTGTGGCTCTCTATGTTAAATCAGAATCTTTCGTGGGCCGAAATTACCAAACGAGTTTGGGGAAGAATTGTAAGTGATCGAGAGTTTGACCGTCTTGTTACCACTAAAGTAAAGAGATTTCAGTTCCCCCGTGAAACTCCTAATGATTTCGTATGTTCTGTTCGTAACGCGATTCAAGTGTTGGCGTTAGAGTTCACCGAGTGCCAAACCGTTCGGTTAATTATTCAAGGGTTAAATCCTCTCACTAAATCCGCCATAATGTTTGCTCGCCAGCCCACGACCTTTGAGGAGCTAGACTCTGTCATAACCCAGTTTGATTCCCAATAACCCAATAACTTTGCGCTATCGCAGTGGAAGCGTGCTGGGCCCATAACCCAGAGGTCCGTGGATCGAAACCATGCTCTGCTACCAGTTTGTAGCACTATCGGGAGAAGGAGCAGATTTTCTCGCCGATAACACTATTGAAAACACAAACTCTTCCCAAGCTCGGGTGAGAAAAATGAGGAAAACGAACGAAACACAAGTATTATCAATCATAAACTTAACTTATCAATATATTTTACAAATCACAAAATAGAACCAAACCAATAACAATAATTTACCCATAGGTCGAGTGCCAGGCGACCGTAATGAAAATTTCCAGTCGGAAAATAGTTTAAGTTTAACAAGTACGAGAGGTTGAGCTTCTCTCTTAAGTACAAAAGTGACTTAGTCAGCAGGCTCACACAACGGTGTTACCCGGTCGGCGTCTCTGAAGCAATAGAGGGCGAGCTTAGACATGAGTCAGCTGAGGAGGGGGGTCTGTCGACAAGGACGAAGGTGGAATGGGTAAGGTCAGGAGGTTGGCGATTGGTAGCCTTGGAGGGGAGGAAATAATGGGATGGGTGATAGATAGGGTGGCAGTTTTTAATTGGAGCGCCAGGAACTGTTTTCTGGCGTCGGCCGCAGAATACAGGATCACAGCCTTTGTGCCTTGGTCAGGATGACTGCATTTTTGGTATCCTTCCTCACTTTACTGACTATAAAAACGGTGCAGGACCTGGTGAGGGAACGGTGCGGCGAACGGTGCGGCGAATGGTGCGGCGAAAGGTGTGGCAGAAGTCGCTGGCAGTAGTCGCTGCATTTTGTAGTCGTAGGCATTTTGGCCGTCGTTGGCGCACATGTCGTTAGCGCGCATGTCGTTCGGGCAAGTCCTTCGGCTAAGTCCGGAGGATAAACAGTCCGCAGAGGAGAAACTGTCCAAAGAGGAGAATTGCCCAAAAAAAACAGGGGGGAAAGCAGGGAGGGCGAGCTTCATGTCTAAGCTCGCCCTCTATTGCTTCCGAGACGCCGACCGGGTAACACCGTTGTGTGAGCCTGCTGACTAAGTCACTTTTTTGTACTTAAGAGAGAAGTTCAACCTCTCGTACTTGTTAAACTATAACTATTTTCCGACTGGAAACTTTCATTACGGTCGCCTGGCACTCGACCTATGGGTCAATTCTTGTAATTGGTTTGGTTTTATTTGTGATTTGTAAAATATATTGATAAGTTAAGTTTATGATTGATAATACTTGTGTTTTCCTCATTTTTCTCACCCGAGCTTGGAAAGAGTTTGTGTTTTCAAGAGCGTTATCGGCGAGAAAATCTGCTCCTTCTCCCGATAGCGCTACAGTTTGAGGGTCTATTGGGTAGAGATTCTCAGCTTCAGAAGCATATGGTGTGTATTTTCACTTTTTTTTATTCCTTTTATTATTGTTACGGTATATAAGGAACTTAAATGAAAACATAAAATCTCTGGTAATTAGTTTTTTAGGATAGCACTATTAATATAATCCTCTGAATTATATTCATTCCCTATTTCAGATAAAATTGTTTAGTGGACTGCTCACCAAGAACTTTGGTGAGTACGTAAGGGTGAACCTGGCCAAAATAATGACAAGCAGAGTAGCAGAGACGTTGAACTGGTCTGGTAAAAATAAGAAACCCTTCAAAAGCCTCAAAAATCTACTCAGAATATTGACAGGTTGGTAATTATTGCGGAAGAGCTATTGTTATCAAGATGTTAAGGTAGTAGGCAAAATTTACGATTCCTTGGTGAAGTTGCTTTAAATATAGCATCTAGTAATGGTGGAAACCCATCATATTGATTAACATTATGTATTTACTCTTTCAGATTCAGCATTCCTTATTCCTGGAAGATATGAAGAAAAGTCCTTCAAAATTGAGGTATCAAATTGGCTCTGTCAAGCCAGCAGGAGGAAAAATTAATCATCTGTCTTGATACCTGTTACCATAAATTTAATGGTTAAATTTCAATATTATTCATTAAGAAAATTCTTGATTTTAAATATAATTGTATTTTTTTAAATAATGTCCATTATGGGTAAAGTTTTTCCTGAATTCTGTTAAAAAAATTATATTATAGAATTTCCCTTCTAGAACATTTTCCTGGAAAATGCATTCTAAAATCAGCTTGTGTCATAAGGGCTAAGGGTAAAGCTAAATATTTTTATGCCTATCCTCCAGAATTAAAAAATATAAATTATTTCACTGTCAAACTTTATCCAATTGGAACTAAGTTAACGAAGTGTTGAATGTTGTTGTCTGAGTTCTTTTTAAAAATTTTGTATTATTTTTTAAGTAACTTTAACTAGTAAAGTAAAGTTAACTTGTGAAGATTTAAAATAATGTAAAATAATTTACAAATTTGTATTATTTTTTAAATTCATTGTTTGAGATTAAAAACTATTGTATTGTTATATTTAATTCTAGCTCTGTGCCGAACTTATGCTCTCTGAACAACATACTGAACATTCCTGGGTTACTATTGAAATTGTTTCTGTATTCAAACCAAATTATTTTCCTAATGGTAAAAATTATTGTATTCTAAAAATTAATTCCTACTAGGTATGCATATCCAATAATTACTCTTTGTATTTAATATTTAAAATGTATATATTTCATTGTTATAGTAATCAAAATTACCAATTGTCTATGTAAGAAACAATTTTCGCTTGATTTTGAAAAACATATGTACTTTCGTTTTGATTATAACTTATGCCTGTCTCCATGCATTTTTTTGTGTAATTGATATGGAATAATAATAAAATGAAAAAAATATCTTATGCTTTATTTTTGATGAATTCCTTCATATTTGAATTTCGTGTAATTTAATTATAAGGCAATATGCCCCTGTGATGCATAGACCACTGTAAATAGCATGAATTATACATAATGTAATACAGCTGCATTACGCAATGCTTCCAGAAGTATTTATGGGATAATACCACTGTATAACAGACTAAATACAAGCTATTTACATTATGTATACATGAGACTCCCCATACGTCTGAAATACTGATGCTATATGACTGAATTACATCTATAATACGGCTGTTTTACATTGTGTATTCTATACATTAAACGTACAGTTAGTTTACATCATGTATACAGCCTGTATAACAGCTGGATCATAGATGCAATACATTTTGTAATACAGCTATAATATGTATGCCCTAGAGGACTTTTGAAGCAAAAATACATCGAAATTATGGCTGTATTACGGCCATATTACATTCCCATACATTATGTATTATTGAGGTAATTCAGTTGAATTTCATTTGTATTACATAGTGTGTGCTGTCTGGGAATCCAGCGGTTGACAACGTCTAATGGAGCATTTTCAATAGCAGCGATGTTTATTTGTCCTACGAATCCTTCAATACCCGGACAATGCCTTTGGCATAAATGGTGGCTATATTCATTGTTTCCTAAATCATAATCATTGGATACAAAATTAAAAATCTATGGTGATCAGTCTTAGTGCACTTGCGAATTTTCATGCACCGATGACGTCCATTGCGCAAAATATATCCGTTCTTCTTATGGCTAAGAAGTATGTAGTGACGCAACTATAATTTCCGCCATCTTAAAAAGATTGAAGTTTCGAAACAAATGGCTCAATATTTGAACCAGATTTTTAGCTGATTACCCTTCAGTAGGTTTGGTTAGGATGAAATTTGTGCAGTTCTTAGCGTAATCTGAGAAACACCACGGGGAGATTGCTAACCTTTGTCGTTTTTCATGCAAGGACTCATTTTCTCGCAAAGAAGACATTCCTCATGCTTGAGAAGATTTTTTCGAAAGGTTATACCCTTTAATCCATTAGGCATGTTTATGGATATATTTTTAAGTCCAAGGAGGGGAAACACAGAGGCAAGTGAGAGACTCGAGTAGGCAACTCGATGATTGAGTCAATGTAAGTAAACTTCATTTTAACACATTTAAGTATATAAAAAAAACTCGTTAAGTTTATGTGGGAATTGGTCTAAAAAACGGTTCGCAATCGTAATGAGAGGCAGACGGTTCCACTACGTGTAATTCATCTGAGTATTAAACTATGATAAACAACGCCGTATTTGTTGTAGCAACAGAGGAATTATTAACATTATTATTCGCTGCACGTAAATATTCTTCCACGTTTAATTCCTTTATGTGTATCGTTTTATACATAAGTGTTCTCTCGTATGCAGTTCCCTTATGAGAGCTACTTTAAGAATAGACATTGAAGAGTACACCTGTAAATATGCATTGAATTTATCGATTACCCCCGAAGCAATCTATCATGGGGCCCTTGAGACTCAGGGCCCTTCTTATACAAATTTTCTTTCTACGTGCTATCATGGACCGACAGGAAAACTTAAATGCCAGATGCGTGAATATCCTTTGAAATTCAAATCTCTGGTTGTCAAGGAAATATGCTATTGTTGATTAAAGAGAAAAATGTAAGATTTGTCAGCAAAAAATATGATATTCAGACAATTACGAAGCGTAAAAGAAAATCGATTGAAAGAATTAGGAACTTCATTTATTTAGCTATCCGATAAAAAAATTCCAGCCCTCTATCTTGAGTTAAAGTAATTTTTAAAAGCAAAAAATAAAACCACTGCACCAAACCCAATTCTTAGCATGGACCACAAGGGACCCCCAGGGGGGGCCTTTGGGGGCCCTGACGGATTTTTAATATAGCCTATGTTACATCCCGATACATTTTCTAACTACATACATACCAAATTTCAGCTCAATCGGTTCAATAGTGTTTGCGTGATTGAGCAACAGACAGACAGACAGACACCATTCAATTTTTATATATTAGTATGATATATTAGGGATGAATGGATCCAGGATTTTTTTACAGAACCAAATTTGAACCGGAGAGGAATTCAACATTTTCTGACATACCGTGAAGTTTGCCTCGCTTTCCGTCGCTTTCTCGTGGTAGTTGTATGGACGAAAGTTATGCCCACAGATGCTTAACCCGGGAGTGGTCGCTGCGGGTCGCACCGACCGGCACGCAACTATTTACATCTGTCCTGACTGTACAATATATTGATCGGTCTCCACTTTCCGTGTAGCTTCTTATCTTAACCTCCCCTACTACACCCTGTTGAGTTTCATCAATTTCCACTCGTTCGTTGACCTAGGCGTACATGTGCGTGTCACCCTGACCCGCAGCGACCATTAGCATTGTCAAAAAATGTGCAAGTCTTTTTTATAACTGTGAGCGTAAGTTAGTTTATATTAGTGTAATGTTGTGTGTTTTATGTGTGTATATACGTTTTATTGGTCAGGGCTTAATTTAAGTGTTTTTTTTATAAAACAGAATTATAAAAATGGCAAGCGAACCTAAACCTGGCTCCAGTAGGCAAGGAAATTTACTCTTACAAGTTACAAGGGAACTAAGAATCGAGAAGTACACTCGTCAATGTTTGGTTTTGCCAAAAACTTGACATCGCTTCTATGGACCTCCACCATGTATCACAGTAAAAGTATTGACAATGCCACAGGAGAACAAAAGAAACCAGAGAAAATAACATTTTATAACGTCACAAAAGGAGGAGTTGATGTGGCTGATGAAATGTATGGCAACTACTCTGTTGCCAGAAATACAAATCGTTGGCCCCTGACAGCATTTTACCATATTTTAGACATCATAGGACTAAATTCTCTCATCATTTGCTCCTGGAATGACAAAGAAAGAAAACTTGTACGAAGGAATTGGCTCAAAGAGTTGGCTACAGAACTAGTTACACCTCATCTGAGAACTCGTCTTCAAGGACCTCTGTCAAAGGCAACCCGTATCAATATTTTGGACATAATAAAAGAAGACATTGTCTCCAGTAGAAGAAAAAGTCCCAAACAAGAGAAAGCGGAGTGGACTTTGCGACCGTCAAGGCAACAAGTCGGCTCACAACTGTGCGTCATGCAACATCCCTGTCTGTGGCAAACACTCTAAGCCCACTTGTCTCAACTGTCTCGACATTTAATAAAGGGTGAGTTTGTTTTATATTATACACATAGGGCTTATACAATCGTTTTACATCTGAAAGTTTTGATATGCTTTTATAAAAAATAAATTTGTATATCTAATCAAGTTGTGGGTTTTGTAGGTTCACTCGTGGCCAACATACCTCAACTACACTGACTTTGGGTTGCAACTAAACCAAGAACTGGACATTTATAGTGATATAAAATTGTGGGAATAAAAGTGTTCTTATTAGAAAAAATGTTATGAAGTAATAGTTGAAGTTTTTTTAATCTTTGTAATAAAACATGGCTCATTGTTATTAGGTTTTTTTTAAATTGTGTACATTTTCATGCTTCAATAACTTGAAAATTTTTCCTTATAATAATAAGCCAAATGTTGGGGCAAGGGCCTAGCCACGTTGAAACACCGGTTCCCATCAGAACACCGAAGTTAAGCAACGTTGGGCCCGGACGGTGGTTGGATGGGTGACCCTCCTCCGTACCTCGACCAGGCATGGATGGAGAGATGATACTCCCTCCATACCTATACCGGGAGGCCAGACCGGGCCGGTTGGATGGAGGACATCCTCTATACCTGGTACTGGGGTGAGGCAGGGGGAGGCCAATCCTCCATACCTCTACCGAGGTGCTCTTGTCCCCTGTCTGCAAGTGGCAGACAGGTAAGTGGTTGGCACAATGGACCAAGAAAGGTCTAAGTGCCCGGGCTCCTGACGAAGGCCCCCCCAACAACAATCTAATCTAATCTAAGCCAAATGTTAATTTTTTAATTTTTTATAACCTATCTTCAATATTAAATAGTGAAAAGTTATTGTGAGTAAGCTAATTAGACGTAAAATTACTAAAATCTTGTACTTTAACAAAAATCTCATTTTTTGTGATACTTTTTTTTTAATTCTGAAAAAAATACAATGGTAATAAAATATTTTTTTTAAACACATGGTTTGAGTTTATATACCTTGGAACTGAAATGTGTAAAGTTATAAAAAAACAAAAATGTAAATTAAGCTATAAAACAATTTTTTTTATTGCGGGTCAGGGTGACCCGCGGTGACCACATTAGGCTACATGTTAGGTGCGACTACTCCCGGGTTAAGGGAGCAGGATACCTTGCAAAAAATGTCAGCTTTGAGATACGTTTGATAAAAGATAGGGCTATGCCGGGAGTTAATTCAAACATAATACGTGATTTTAACCATATTGAAGAGACAAATGCGTACATTAAGCCTAAATCAACCATTTTTGCCAGTACTTTGTTTGGTGATGAGATGGACTATATGAGCCAAAAACTTCTATAACCTGAAATGAACCTCTCTCTTAGAATTCTGACCTTTCTCAAAAGAATATTTTCGATACAATTGAAGCAATCACGTAAAGCCTGAAGGATGCCGCATTTCTTCATTGGTGCTTTGCTGCAATGGTAGCACCAAGGCTAACCTGGGCCTCCGATTCACCCGACTTCATCTTCCCCGAGTAGCTCACTCTCCCCCCACCCCTTCGACACTGGATACTTATTTCGGGTTTGCTTTGCGTGACTGATGGTGCTAAGTCATTCCGTTATGCGCAGAGGCTGACAGCTTCTTCCCCTCTTGGCTCGTATTTTGGCTTGGGTGATTCCTTGACACCACCCGGTATCATCCGGGGGTCCCATCCTGCTGCTCCGAGGCTCGCTGACTCAGAAATCATTGACGTCTAATTCCCCAGCGTGCCCCTCTCCCTACGCTGTAACACCCTCTCGCTCAAGATGAGAAAACATCAATGCAAATTTTTTGACAGCACAAAATTTATGAGTGCGGGACACATTCTGCGAGAACGATATAGGAGTCAACCGAGAAGATCGCTCCTTCACCTTAAGTAAACAATGGACATAGCCATTATAAATTTGCAGTGTTCATTGTTTACTTGCATCATAACTTTTACGGACAAATCAGAAGTAAGGCGAAAGCCAAAAGATGCCCAGCAAGTAGTGATACTTTTGAAGATATTGCTACTCTTGAGATTTCAATGGATATCGAATTCCATGCATCAAGCTGCCTTCGCGTCAAATAGTGGCACTATTCCATTCACTCATTCGTTTTGTGATGACAAATGACTATTACCGGCAACACGAGGCTTGATTCATCTTATCGTGATGAATGGTTAAATATCCTTTCCAGGATATCTGGAAATCGCCTAACAGCTAGTCCTGCCATCCAGCTATCACACAGCCAGAAACAATAAAGCTGTCAGGATTCAGGTTGATCCCTTAGTCGGGTCTGAACAATTGACATGCCTAAACTGGTTTTACCAGAAGACCCCTCAAGAAAAAAGTTCTTCGTTTCTTATTCCTGGGCGCGACGAAATCCATCTGAGCAGGATTCATTCAGCAAGAAAGAGAAGTGAGTAACCCAAGAGGATCACTCCTTCGCCTTATTCGTAATTATGTATCTACCCTCACCCAGCTTCTTTTACCCACGTGGCTTCCTCTAGTGGGGAAGGGGGTGGGCCTATGCTGTCAACGTTGGGTTGACACGGCCAATGCTCGAACAAAATGAGGGGAGACGTTATTTTGGTCGATTTAAATTGTAACCTTACCCCGGTGGTAGAGGTGAGGTAGATTTCGCACTTCATCGTTATTTTTCCACATCCTGGAATAATGTTGCGTAGTGCCCGAAAGAGCTTTAAAACACATCGTCACATCAATAGGACAAGTAACGTAGTGCATTGGTGCATGCAAAGAGAGAATCCAAACTTCCAGCTGTTTTTACTTCCTTTTATAGCACGCATCATTCACTAAAGCGTGAATTTTAATATTTTGGATCCAGACCCGATCTTTTGGAAAGAATTAGGATCCCATTTCAGTATCCGGTGAAACGTAATATCCACGGATGTTTACGCCCGACAGATCCGATCCAACAATCCCTAGTATCCATGTATTTGCAAATATTTCTTTCAAAAAATATCATCTAACATTTATTGGAGCACCTTAAAAACAAAAAAATATGAAATTATCCACTGCATTCGAACTTTCATAACTTGAAGAATTTCTTTTGTGCGGGTTTCTCCTGCGGTAATTCATTTTATGGACAACTGTTTAGTATTTGTTTTTTTTTAATACATCAGTGATTCCACTTTTTGCTACCACCAAAACCAGAGTTCACTTGCATTCCAGCTAGCGTCGTCAGGTCCATAAACTTGAATTTTGAAGTTAATCGTGTCCAGCAAGATGTGGTGGGACAGCATTGCCATAAATGAAAAGCAATCAACATGGTGTACTGTCCACTTAATTTTAAATTGACTACATGTGTTTCGGCAAAATATTTGCGTATTTATAGTTAAAATTTTTATCCAAGCCTGGTGTTTTGCCCCATTAGCCACATTAGCTCCTAAAAATGAGTTTTTTAAACAACAGCGAGAGCATGAGTGCCACCGTCGCCAAAGTTGGGCATAAAAAGAAATTCCGCGAGTACCTACTTCAGGCACCCGAGTGAGGAATTGGTGGGTCCACCCGTTTTCGATACCGGCCTACCCGATGAAGAAAGAAAACTCATGGAAAAGTCCCTTGAGGCAAATGAGGAATACTACAGAAAGAGTGAAGTAGGTGTATTTTATTAATTAAATTAGTCTTGCCTAGATATGGCCGCCACTTTGAAAATTACCACGGTATTTTTCGTAATTTCTTCCACGCCCTTTGAAAATTACCCTAATTTCCTAGATAATTCAAATCAATGTTTGAGATAATTTTTCGTACAGATAAATTCTCAACATGTTCTTTTAAGCCTACATGTTTAATTATAAATTTCCTACATGTTTAATTATAAATTGAGGCATGTACAACTCATTTTTGGAATATTTTACTTAAATTATGACATTGTAGAATAATGTATTAGACTATTCTTCTTGAAAATTTCTCATACTTGGACAAAAGAAAGCCAGATTGCGTGTTGCTGCCGTAGTTCTTTATACAATTCATAAAATTTCTAATAGATTAATGTTGTATTAGGTATGGTTTAAACATCATTATTCCCTCCCTATTGCTATTGGCATTCTTATTTAACCATACATTAGCTGTTTAATGCTTAAAACTAAAAAATACTGGAAAATTACGGTAATTTTAGAAAATTAACGTAGTTTACCACGTGGTGGTGGTAATTTACCTCTCAGATGGAAATTACGGCAATTTTCAAACCATCTCTAGTATTGCCAGTCTAGCAACAAAGAATACCTACTGCTAGATTTTTTTCAAGTTCTGGGGATTCATTGTGACAACAATGACAGATTATTTAAAGTCGTAAAATTCAGTGACTGCAATAAAAACACATTCAATGCATAAAGCACATTTACCTTTTTGCAAATTTACAATTTGTTTTTTTTTTAATACATCAGTGATTCCACTTTTCGGTAACACCAAAACCAGAGTTTTTCCTGAGCTTTGTGAAACTTTTTGGTCTCATTAACAGTAGGCAAGATTGTATTTTAACAATAATACATATTTCTTGGTTAAAACTTTCAAAACGGAACATTCAGCCTCGGGACACGCGATTGACCTCAGACAAACAAATATAATCGCCAAAGTGAAAAACTTCAAGTCCCGGCTGATCCGAGAAGCTTTGGAGATAAGAAAATGCCATCTAAATTTCAATAGGGACTGTGGCCTCCAACTCAGCCACACGTGGGACCCTGCTTTGAAGCGGAATAAAGATGCAATGACTACTCCTTCCACTCCTCCCCTTCCTATCCTTTGCCCTCCTTGAAACCCCTATATAAACTCCACCAACTCATCAGATACCTCATTCCCTTTGATAAAGTGGCCAGCAACGGCCACGAAACGTCAGGTTTCACACCTGGTCATAGTACGCAGGGAACACCCGAAAAAACAAACATACAGTAATAATACATATGTATAATCTTATAAGCAATACATATTTATATGTAATACACTATCAAGAATTCATAATAAAAGTGTACCTAACTGATAGCCAATCTATATGCTATTCATTGTCGAATAAAGGACCTCTACAAGGTATTTTCCCTTGAACTCAAACTTTCTGAAACTTCAAATGTTTTCTGCTTTCTGAGGCACATTGAATTATCAAAGTGTGACTGTACGTTGAACATTTTGAGAGTTACCGTAATTGCACACCTGGTCATCTCTCCTGGCATGGGTACCATTTATGATGTATGAACACTTAGACATGCAAGTGAAAGTGCAATTTTTTATCATTCAAAGTGATAAATACTAATCACCTTCGGTTGTAATAACTTACAGTTATCTTCAAAGAACAGAAAAAAATACAAAACCCTTGAATACAAATTTATTTTCATTGGCAACAAATCCCACTGCACTAGATTTACTTTTTTCTTCTGCGTTCTCTATGTTTCTATAATTGATTCATTTGTACTGCACTGTTGAGCTACGGATGAAGCTGAACTTCAGTATCAAAGTTCACTTAATACAATCAACTAATTCTGTAAGAGAAACAGTTCCTATTGTTCTTTCTAGCAATATTCAGTAGCACTTCCCAATCATCTTCTCAAAATTATTTTAAGAAATGAAAAAGTGGAACAGTGCACCACTCACTATGTATCTTATGACATGCTACGAGTCACAGCCGAGAAAAACTGCTGTCATCCAGATTATTGATCCCATCCTGGGATGGGAAGCATTGGAAAAAAGAAAGGGAGGAACCAGGGAACATTAAGCTCAATTAACATTTCTCAAATTACAGCAGATAAAAACATGATTTATCCCGCTAGGTGCTGACAGTCGATTAATCTCTTCTCTTCTGTAACAGATTCGGTTTTGGCAACCTCTGTGGTGAGTTTTTCTTGTCTTGACGATGTGAGAATGTGGCCCGTGAATGTGCCTTATATATCAATTCAGAGATTGTACAAAATCTTCACACATTCGCAAAAAATTGGTACGTATTCAGAAACAGTGAAATTTTAAATATAAGCAGCAGGTAACCACACTCTCCAAAGTTTTAGTGTACATATGTACTAAAAAACCCATTCAGAACCTCATACTAACCTTTAGTTTTAAATAGGCTGTATTTGAAATCCCAAACCATCATTTCCCCATCCAGAATGACACTCTTGACATGTGGGTAAAACAGAGGAGCAATCAATGAGGTCAGAGTTCCAGAGCTTGACTTGTTTCTGCCAAAGTTTTCAGTGTAATCAAATCCATTGCTGAAATGAGAAAAAATATTCGAAATGTGCGTGCTTATTTCACGATACAGTAGAAACTCGAAAATACGAACTTCGAAATTACGAAATTTTGATTTTACGTAGCTAAATCTTCGGTCCCGACAAAAAGGGTATCTTAGTGTATGTAACAGTACGCGATATTACGAAATAACGAAGTTTTAAAATTACGAACCTCGGATCTTGGTCCCGACGTGAAAAAGTTACTCGTTTATACGAATAGTGATGGATCACAGTAACGTTATCCGGCGCTCCATGTCAGAGTTAAACATCTAATTAATCATCGTCGCCGAATACATTATGCACTGAATGTATTACCTGAACGATATCTCATTTTTCAATGATACAATAGTAAAGGTGTGGTTTCAGTGGGGCATCCCGCGGCCGCGTGCGGCGTCCGAGTCCAGCAGCCGGAAGTCACTGCCGTACTCATCCAATCTATATCAATTGAGTTCGGTTTCACTGATACGTCTCGGCCGTCGAGTTCGACGGCTGATGCCCGACGTCTGCGTCTCGACTGTTTCGAGAACAGTCGAGACGTGGACGCCTAGTCGGGCAGTCCCCATTTTCGGTGATTTTTCTGCTCTCCTCTCTCCGCATTTTATATTACTCGTCCTTTCAAGATCTTTTTTGCAAAACTACTTGCAACATTGGTTGTCCTTTTCTTCGTCCTCCAACAAAACTAAATCTTCACCATCCATTTCAGCTTAAAATCAACTCACTCTCAGGAAACACAAAGCGATAACAAATTCGTAATTAAACTAAATCCACGTTCTCCCACATCGCCCAGCCGCGGAAACGGGATGTAGTTGCCTGAATGAAACCACCCGGCAGCGTCGTCCAGCCACGACGTCCAGACGCGGCGGCTGGACGAGGCCGCTGGACGCCCCAGTGAAACCAGACCTTAAGGACGACTTTGAATCGTAAGCATCGTAGCACATAAAATATGGAACCAATCGGACAAAAATGCGTTCGGCTTTGTTACCACGAGTCCACAGAGTTGCCAAGGAGTAAAAAAATGTAAATTAGTAGTGTACGGATACACTCGCCCGCGAGAGACTAATTGCTACAATCAGGATTTTCCTCTCATGATCCCTGGCATTTTTTGCTACCGGTTTTCGCAAGCATTAATCCATGATGAATATTCCTGGTACAGCATTCGTTTGCTGCGCGTGTGTGCTTAAAAACTATGACATGTATCGGAGATTGGTGCTATATTGTTCGAGCGGTAGATTCAGTCGTGAATATAACCCAAGGAAGCTTTTTTTCGCACTTTTTCAGACTCTTTACTTTTACTCTTTTTCAGACTCTTTACTCAGACTTTTTACACTCAACCTTGCTCCAAGGTATAATTATTCCGGCTGGCAATATCTATCATCGAAATAATCATGTTTAATTTCCCGCCCTAATTGAGCGTTTTGATATAGACTTCGAGCAAGGCATTGCCCTTCCTTTATTTCGTCGCCAACAGCTAAGAAAACAAGAGAAAAACGAGTTCTATTGGTTCGTACGACCAATTACTTTTACGCACATTTTTTTCTAAAGTATGACTAGTGCTGGTCGCATGCATACTCAAAGGGAAAAAACGCTCAAGCACCCATACATATTTGTATCGGAAAATGGTGTAGGTACCTTTCTCCCCTTTCGCTTCAACCCAGTGATTGAAACCCCCGATGAACCCACCCCCGATGTCCCCCCCTCGGGAGGACATCGGGGGTGGGAGTTACCTACAAGTGCGGAAGCAGGACACCGAATTGGCCAGGATCTTAGGGTTGAGGCATTACTTATCACAAGTTGGCAGTTTATTGGCTGTAACCCCCAACAATTTAAATCGATAGATCACGATCTTGCAAAGAAACGAACTTGAGGCTTGTAACGAAAATGACTAAGTCCTGATTTCTCCTAATAAGAATGAAATTTTTCTAACTCGGGATGCATTACATCGATTCCAAATTGCTAATGACATCAACTCCCAGTTCAGTTTGCATTTATCCAAATGAGAGGCCATGGTGGGAGCGACGATGGAACGAAGCTAAGCGCAAAAGTAAATAACTTTTTTTTTGTTCATTGAGTGATTCTCTCGACAGAAGAGCTGAAGTATTTTTTATAATATACATTCATTCGTTTGTCGTATTTCTTCTTCAATTCTTATTCACTGATTCCCTTTTATAAGACTGCCCGAATGGACCGGAAATTAAGGAAATGCGAAATAGAAATGCCCGCACATTCCTATATCGTTTCCCCCACCTGGCAATCCCCACCAGGAAAATTCACCCTGCTTTCCATCTCTGTTGCTCTAAAACGGCGGCTTACTCTTCTCCATCACCTTTCTCACTTCCGGCGAAACTATCAAGCGCTTCCCTTCTCTCCCATACTGGTCATATTTCCCCTCAAGTCTGTGTCCCCCCCTCCCCGCTCTTCAAGGTTGGCACGAGCCATCACCTTCACACCGAAGCCCCCGTTACGGCCCTCCAGGAGATCAGGCCCCTTCTAGTACTCCCTCCGTCCCACTCAACTCAACACTAGGTCAGGATGCGATGTCCCACGCTACCTCTGCCAGCCCCCCATGGCCCGTCTAAGTAAAAGCCCCCCACTCTCTCTCTCTCTCTCCCCTCTCTCTCTCCCTCTCCGCGGACGCTGCCGGTTGAGGCAAGGGAGGAAGATAAGATGTGACAGTTCGGCGTAAAGCCGATGATACATTCGATGTTTATTCCTCGCGCGCATCCCTTGGCCTTGGCTGTCAGGTACATCAACGTCTCAAGTGACGCACGATACTCCGAGACCATGGGTCGCGTAGCTGTTTATGTGAGAGGGAAAATGGTGGAGGGTGAGTAACCCCCGCAATGACGGGGAAAGGAGGGGGAGACAGCTGATTCCGGCCTGGTGCGTGGCCTGACCTGGAGCTGCAATGCTCGGACGAAAATCTTCTTGTTTCATCGAAAGCAGAGGAAAAACAAAAACAAAAAATATCCCAAATTTTCGTTCAATATTGATTCTTTAAATGGTTCCTGAGATTAAAGGAATGAAGAGCAGGCGACTTAATCTGAATAGAGCCACAAATGAAGCTTTCGCATAGTATAGTGGAAAACGAAAATTATTGATTTGTAGTGGTGGCATCGTTAGTAGCCGATGAAGTGTAAAAGGAGTTATATCGCCTTCACCGTTGAAGTGCGTGGCTTGTATGTACAATCAACTTTTGAAAGGAGGTACATATTTAGCTGGACTTCTCTATAAGCTCCATCGTATCGGAAATAACCACGCACAAATAAGATGAATCCAAGGGAGAATAACGATTGTTATTTCGCGAGATTAACGAGCATATCAGTATTTGTACAAAATACATAACATTCATCCATCGCGTAGGATCCGCGAGAGAATCTTATTTTCACTGTCTTCAATATCCGGTGCAAATGATCGCGCAAGTCGCTCACTTCCTTAATGTATTTATAAATCAATATTATTGATGATTATACATCGCTAACGCTCTCGTTAGTTACGAGTTCTCCAGTTAGGAAATAATATAGAAAAATGCGCTAAGAAGCGTCATAGGCTTAGTCCAAACTGCACGAAAATTGTGCAAAGACGCTTCATTGCCTAATCATTCATTGGAAAAAAGAACGAAAAGTTAGTTGTCGTGATGTAAATTTCGGCTGGGCTTGGTAGGAGTTTGATTCTTCTGATTTTCGGGATTTCCGCCGCGAAAAGCTGGAACGACGCAGTGGAAATCCCGAAATCAGGAAGAATCAAACTCCGACAAATAAGTTGTGTTCAACCAGTGGCGGATACAGAAAAAACTCAAGGGGGGGGGGGGGGGCGCAAGTTATCGCGACGATTGTAGCTTTCAAACTGACTGCCTGGCAGCGACTCTGCTTCACTTATATATGTAGCTCGGTTGTTTCGAGAACATTAGGTGCCAGAATGTTCGCTTCCAGACTTTTAAGGAGTGTGAACAGATACAAACGGTAGAATATTCGCGACTTTTCTCGAACAAATGCCAGACAGAATAACGTATCGAGATCACTAGAATGGCCGCAACTTTTCTCGTAGGTTAGCTATCTATGTGCCAGACAGAAACGTATAAAATACGATGACGTGGACGCGCGCGCGTGCTACATAAGAAAGTACAACTACTCAATAACTCGACTCAGAGTCGACTAACGAAAGAAACGAACGAATAGCGTGCGGGCTAACTGGCGGGGGCGGCGCGGGCGGCCCCGCAAGGGGGGGCGCGCGCCCCCCATATGTATCCGCCACTGTGTTCAACTGACAATGAGTGCACCCTGTGGGCATGGATACACATTTAAATATACTTTCACGAATTATAACTTCGTAAATCATGCAAGTACGTCGCGAGAGTACATCGTAATCTAAGGAAACAAAAAAAGAGCTTCATCTCGATGTTTTTGAAAGATACTCGTTCATACGAAATTTGATATTACGAAGTGCCGATTTTTCCGGTCCCGTTGACTTCGTAATTTCGAGTTTCTACTGTAGTATTAGAAGAGAATTTCCCTTCGTCAAATGAAACAGTACAGGTGATCATAATTGTGATAAATATTTTAATTTATTGAGTAAACATGAACTTTAATCAGTCATATTTTGAAATTCTGTCCTTCTAATCGTTGTAAGTGCGATTGTGATTAATTTAATACAGGCATTTTATTCTTTTTTTTTCATTTCTAATGTGTCCCGCTTTTCTACGAAATTCCCAGGTTTTTTAAAGTGAAATATGCATGTGTCCCATTTTTTTCAAAAATACACTAAGGGAACCCTAACGTAAACCCCAAAAAAGTTGCTTACATTCTAGAAAACATAATAATGAAAAAGTGTTAAGATGAAAACACAATAATGAAAAGAGAATGATTAGTCAAAGTACTTGTTGAGATTGATCATCAGATGATAATAACTTATAAAGACCATGAGAGAAAAATAAGTAAGGAAAAAGAGGACTTACTGAGAGAAGAACTTAAATTCCCCTTCGCACATGTGCAGTTGAAAACGCTCCCCGTCTAATTTTGTCTCCAGCATCAAGTGACTGAAAGACCTGACTTGGTCGTTTGAAGTTGAGGGGTGAGACTTCGCCATTCCCAAATGAAAAGACTGCAGGAGCTTAGAAACTTTGGCTGGATCAGTTCGTTCCGACAACATTGGCGTAACATGGGAAAATAATTCCACATCTAATTCATGCAATTCCACGGAAGGGTCCATCAGCGTGATGCAAACCTCAAAACATGAAAAGAAAATTATAAAAATACAGCCAATAGAAAATTAGTCAAATTAAACTGGCGATCAGATATTTGCTGATGTGGAAAACTGAGAAGGGAAAAGTTTCATTTATTTGAAAAACAGTGAATTGTAATTCCAATCACTTGGCAACCACGAAATGGCCGTGGGTCCACCCGGGTTTCATCGAAGGATATCAGGAGTCAATAGTCATGAATGAGACTTGCATCTTAATCACTAGGGCTTCTTTACTACCTCAAACCCCGGCACCAACTACCTTGCCCTCTGACTGTGCTCAAAGGTGACCGTGTGTGGTGCAAGGAAAGGTTGCGAGGTGAGGAGGGGTGGGAGGTTTCCTAATTGGTACTCCCATATCTCGTGGGCAGAATTCCTCCTCCAGCCTCAGCGGTCATCTCCGCATCCCTGCCTAGGTCGCCACCTCAGCAGAGTAGAGCGTGAGGGAAGGAAATGGGGGAGGGAAAGGAAATGGGAGGTGATCATGGGAAAGGAAATAATGCGGCAGATTTGCGCATTACATGGCTCTCCCCCGACGAGAAAAACTGAACACAGTGAAACATTTCACTAGAACAATATAAACTCAATAGTCTAAAGTAGTACATGGACAAAAATGTTTTACTTATACTTATGAAATAGTATAATATACCACTGTAAGAAAAATATTCTCGTAAATAAATGGTACATAAATATCCCAGTATTAATTGAAAAGAAAAGTATGGAGCAATATTGATTACATCGGAATAAAAATAGGCGAACACATAATCACAATATATATTTGACTCTCTCTATCCTCGATACTCGCTACTCCACGGAGACGCTTCTCGTAACTCCTTCCACTTCAGCTCATCTTACCTATGGAATACACTGCCATCTCATGTGAGAAACGCTCCCTCATTTACAACATTCAAGACTCGATTGCGATTACAAATTAACACCATAGAGGGAGAACCCTAAATTCTGTCTACAAAAAAACTTTATGTATTTTATGTATTTATTTATTATGTATGTACTTTGTATTTTATTTATTCATTACCTGATATAACTACTCCAAGATTTATTGTACAATAAAATGTACGAAAATAAAAAGTATCTATCTATCTATCATATCATTGGATGGCAGTGTCACTTTCAAATCTGTGGCTTCAATTGCACACATGTTGTTAACTCTCAATCGAACTCCCTGGTATTTGCACCACAAATAAAACATTGCAAAGCAAATCACTGCAAAACAATTGCTACACTACCACCCATTCCCATCCACCATGTCTGGATTTTGGACCTCACAGTATTCCAGATACACGTACTCTCAATTTAAAATTTGAGCAAGCCCAATGACAAAAAAATAATAATTGTGATTGATTTCATCTCTCAACTTCACGAAGTTCTCTTTGCAATGGTTTCAACTTGGTAAATTAATACATAGTTTCATCGAGCCCCACTCTGATGGGAAATATAATTTCAGGAAATGAACGAATAGTCACCGCCATGAAGAGGGTGAAATTTGACATGAAAAAATCATTTGACTTGACCAGGATTTGAACCTGGATCTCCCAATTGCCAGCCAGGTATATTAGCTAGGTACACCACCAAGATGGCCGAGTAGAATGATTTTTTCATTTGAGTTTGGCTTTTTTGCAATTACCTTCCTTCTCCATGGCCGAAATTCTCTGCCTAATTTCCCACAAGCCTTCTGAATCTGGGACTAAAAGTGACATCACAAACTTTTGACCTATCTCTTTTCAATCAAGTGTAGCTAAGATATTTGAAATCTTAGCGCATTGCTATATAAGCCTGCCTTTTAAGCATATAGTAATGGAGGAACAACATGGCTTTTATGGTGGCAGGTCTACGTTAACAAAACTGATTATCCATTAAAATTATATTTTAGGTGTTCTTAGCCATGGCAACCAACTTCATGAAAGCTGTATTTATGTGTTTTGCTTTCTGTGACAGGCAATATCCTTCTCTTATGGCAACTATTTGCATCGCCTCAACCTTGTGCTCCTACGATAACTTACTGACTATGGGTCTTTGTAAATGTCAAAGGAAAGTAATCAAGAGTCCATGTTGAGAGGAATTCCAAAGAATCACCTATTTCTTATGTTCCTCATCTAACTCCACTACCCTTCTCCTCACTACCAGATGTATGAAAATGTTCAAAAGGACATTTTGAGGTAAATATTTTATTTCATGGTACCATCTCATGCCATAAGCACACACTGCATGATCTTTTATCACCAACCTATGGCTTATTCTCTAGCTCTACCAATTTCCGAGCTGTTAAGCAGTTAATACATACTACTGCTGCAAAAGGAAAATGTTTGCATGGAGCACAAAATGATAATACCCTCAATCAAGATGATGATGCGAATTCCCCATTGCGAAACAATGGCAACTGCATCTTAACCCTTTCAACGCTGAGCCATTATTTGTTAAGTCTTACCCCTGGCTGAATGCATTTTTTTGGTGTTTTTACTGATTCGTTACTTGAGAAACATATATCCTTCATTAATTTAAAAAAATCTTTCAAAAAAATTAATAAAAAAAAGTTTTAAAAATGACGTGAATTCATGTCACGTCGTATTCCTTCCCCTGAAATTATTTTTTTGCTTCCAAAATGTTTTTTTTTTCTCTTCACTTTAAGTACGGGAAAATACCTCAAAACTATTCATAATTGCCATACAGAACGAATTCATCATTTCATACCCATACCAGTTAATTATGTATCGATCTAAATTTTTTTACTGTACTACTTTTCGTTGCAATCTTCTGACCAAACTTTTCTGCCGGCCAGATGGACGTTAATCCGATGTGCTTAATCTACGTACTGTACGCTTTCAAGGAGATGGTTCGTAATAGAATATATTTATGAATAACCCTTATAACACAACCTTTCACTACATTTTTCAATGTTTATGGGAAGTTCACGATGCCTAATCATGAAATTTTATTGAAAAAAATTTCTATTACTAATTTTAATTTCGAGTATTTATTAAAAATTACATAAAATATAAATAATACTTTCCAAATTAACATAATATTTGCAGCCACTACATACGTACATTAAAGATACAAAATTATTATAAAAAATTACCAATTTTTTACATATTCATATTTTTATACCTTTATATTTTCATGAAATTTAACGGCGCATGGATAAATTTATCTTCTTACCATCTTCAATGCAGGCATTCACAACTTCCTTCTTTAATTTTTTTGAAACAATGTGGGGAGGATTACCCTTCCGGTTAGTTCTCAGAGTCGCGGTACAATTGGTCTTCCACTCTAGTAGTTGGTGGGCCAAATTTACGCTATTGTATTACCTAATTTTCCATAAACAATGAATGCCTGACATCAAGCTGACCCTCCATTAGTTTACCTACAACAGAGTCAAGGTGGCCTCGCCCTCCTACATCAGCGTCACTAAACCCAGTGTACAATGTAAATCTGAGAACTAAACCAGAGGGTTGTATGTGTATATATTTTTATACCGTATTTATGTTTTTTCCCCTTCAAAAACATCCGAAAAAATATTGGTTCCCTCCAGAGAAGCATGGACATATCAATGCAGAGTTTCTGCATTGGGGTCACAGAGTCATGGAAGATGTCAATTATATCAGGGCATATTTTATGGAGTCGAAAAGTTGGCTGAGGCTGACCGGGTTCCAGGTTTTTTTGCAAAGTGTAAACATTCCCTAATACAAATGAAAATGCAAAATACCCTAGAACCTGTCACGGCTCATGCAGTTCCACAAGCAGGGAAAGTTAAATAGAAGGTCCGGGCTCCAAAAATCGGCTATCCTGCTCAAAGAAATGGTTCCCGTATGAAACAGGATACAAAGGCAATCAGTCAGTAAAAGGCCGAAAAAGTGTTGGGGTTCGTCTCCTTGGGGTGGGGCAGTCATGCCAAGGGTCTTTGTGAATGGCAGTCTTTTGTCGGTCTGTCGGAAGTCCAAGAGTACGTGGTCTCTCTCAGTCTGGAAGTGGTGGTATGCAAAGAAAGGCCGGGGAGGCCAGACTCAGGGAATAATGGTAAATTACCCTGCGAGGGATCCCCTTCCTCTTCTAACTCATCCTCGCCGCTCTCTCCCCACTCTGTCTCCCCGAGAAATGACTCCCTTCTTCGTCATCACTCCCGCTGCCGTCGTCTTCCTCCTCAAGAAGCTTCTACAGTTCCACTACATGAGTTATGACTTAGGAACCCTCATGCCTCGGAGACCTTTGAGGTGTGTTCATCGGAACACCTAGAGGCTCTAGAAGAGACAACGGCTGGGATCTACCTAATGATGTTGAGAGTTGAGGGCTCTAAAAGAATGTGAAATACCTATCACCCTAAGTAATCGTTTCAGGCTTAACTTTATGGAAGTTGGTAACATCCATGATTAAAACCAAGTTGTTCTATCATGGACCTATCACCCTGCTGGTTACCATTCTCCAACCTCCAAAACAACCCTCCCTCAACGGCTGCATGTATGACAGGTACTTCAACACGTAGATCGTCAGTTCTTTATCTCACATTTCCCAACCATGCAAGTCGCGGAAACCAAATGTATAATTCATTGGAGAAATTTTTATATGGCCACAAAGTAAGCGAATTACATTTTTTGAGAGGTTAGCACAAAAATATTAAAACGTTCGTTGAGATCGTGCGGCAGTTTTTTAAAAATGCCTTTGCATGCCCTGAAACATTTCATTGGAAGCACTTGATTACAAACAACGGCATACCTAAACGAGTCAGCAACAATCACTACTCTTTAGATTATTCACTAATATTAGTAATACTGACGAATTTACTAAGTATACTGAACTATGTTAAATGCATTTTTTATGTTCACTGACCGAAAGATTAGCTGTACAAAAATTCAAGAGAGCAAAACTAGATGTACAAAAAAATACCAATGTGATTACTCACCAAAACAGGAAAGAAACTTGGAAAAGATTGACAATGTTGCAATTATTGATAGACTGGAAAAATTATAAAGTGTTATGTTTTTCATAAACACATCTTGGAAACCAATACAAAAATAAAAATCACTTTATAATCCACTGGTTCATTTACCAAAACTGACGAGAGAAGAAGGAATCTGATAAAGTTGAAAATATCAGGGGTCAGGTTGCATACAAATACAGGATTTTCGGCTGTTATATTTTCACATGTATGAAGTAATGATTGGAATAAAAAAAAATGTACGATTTTAACGGCTCATAAGATGCGCGTTTAAAGAAAGACAAATGAAACCTAATTCCATAAGTCATCACCACAGTGATCACAGAAATAACTGAAATATTACGAAAAAGTTAGAAAAAAACTTACGTTTATCTCGATTAAATAATAAAAATGTCTTCATATAAGTCTGAATACTACGGATTTTCAGTGACTTACCTATATACAAAAGATATTAACACATTTTATGCTATAAATATAAGTGAAATGGCGTTAAATTACAAAATTCAATGAAATACCATGCAAAAAAGTGGCATTTACGCATCTCCAATAGGAAACAACGACACTTGCAAGAAACACTGGAATAAGGAAAACTGACCTTCCCCAAGTGATGGATGAACTCTCACTCTTGAGCTCTTAGAAACGACTGAGACGCAGTGGTACCGTTATATAAGGAGCTGAAAGCTGGGCGTGAATTCACGTCATGGCGCCAGCGGCTAGGGTAGTTGGGACGTGAATTCACGTCATGTCGCGCGGACAGGGTTAAGAGATGCTGTAGACATATACATACAGTCAATTATGCAGCAGAAATATGAGTTTCCATAATTTTATGGGAATTTTAATTGTTGCTGAGTCAATGTTTGCCTTTGCTTTGCTCCAGTATTGCAGCTTGCACCGTGAGTGGTTTACCATTTTAAAGAGGAAGCTAAGAGATTAAGGTGGTTCCACTGTAAAATGACTTAAATGTCATTTTATTCATATTCTGTCTACTTGTACAAAAAGTTGTCCTCCATCTGACACGAACAACAAAATAATGCCTTTCCACGCTATTTTATTCTATAATTGAAGTTGAAATTACATGGTGTTCAATGGGAGTATGAGATAAACACGGGGTAAAATAGTATTTTTCCATAAAATATAAATGCCATTTTTGCGGAAAACTATTTATAAGAAGGAAATAATCCAAATAAATTTAATAAAAATATAATATAGGCATCTTACCACCTTATTATTTTATTTATTAGGGAATTAATGCCGTAATTTAAGTCAAAATGCGGTAATTCGTAGGAAATGGCACTGTAGTCGGCTCCTATGGCTGGAAAAAAGTGCTCATTTAAAATACATTTGTGGAATAATAATCTGCAAATTTTGTTCCTTACTTTTGGATTTTTATAGGTAACGCATTGCCTTAGTGAAAACAGGATTTTTTGACAAAATATCAAAAATGTGGAATTTAGTATTTGTTTTGACTCACACAGTCATGGCGGAACCTCCTTAACCCATTCAATGCGGATGCCTTGAATTCAAGGCATCGGTCCGTTACTTTTCTCGGTTTTCCCTAGTTCCCAAGCGTCGGCGCTGACACTTGCAACATCCCTCAGCGTCTTAGGCTTGCTCTAGGCACACGTGGATGAGTTTTGTTCTTTGCTGGATGTGTTTTCGTTTTATATAAATAAACGAAGAAAACCCTTCAGCAATGTGGGAATAAATGTCATGTCAACAGGTCAGCATTGAATGGGTTTGAAGCACATTTGCAGTCAAAAGATCCACCAATCAAATAGCACAAATCATACTCACATTTTCCAGGTTATTTCGTACATCATAAAGGCCCCGAGCATCACGATGAAATGCACTGAAGATGCTTGAACTCCCTAATTGAAGCTTTATTGATTTTAGTATTATCCGAATGACCCATTTTTGTTCCAAAGCAGACATGGTTCTCAGCATTTCCATCAGTTCTTGATCAATCATTCCTTGTCAAGAAAAATTAAACACCATTGTTACAATACTGCAATAAGATTTATTTCAATTGTCAATAGATATGCTAACTCAAATACTGATGGAAATTATGATAATCTGATAATAAAATGGTCTTGGAAATCTAAAATATGTAAATAGTCAAATAAAGGAAACATCATTCCCCATGACTAGAGATGGGCATTTTCATAAATTACCTTTTGGTATTTTTCATAAATTACCGTGGTATTTTTCATAATTTACCGCACCCCTTGAAAATTACCATAATTTTCTAGATAATTCACCAATGTTGGAGGTAATTTTTCATACATATAAATTCTCAACATGTTCTTTTAAGCCAAGTTCTAATTTACTACATGTTTAATAATAAATTTAGCCATGTACAACTTATTTTTGGAATATTTTACTTAAATTATAACATTATAGAGTGATGTATCAAAATATATTATTCTTGAAAATTTCTCATACTTTGACAAAAGAAAGCCAGATTGTGTGTTGCTGCCGTAGTTCTTTTTACAATTTAAAAAATTTCTAATCAATCAATGTTGTTAGGTATGGTTTAAACATGGTTATTTCCTTCCTATTGCTATTGGCTTTCTTATTTAACCATACATTTGCTGTTAAATGCTTGTAAAGTGTTTGCTCTTTTTGACAAATATTGAGGATATCGGGACTAGCTGCGGTATAACCTTATACCGAGTCACCCGCAAGTGCACATGAGTGCAAAATCCCACGGAGGAAAAATCATTTGCCTCGACTGGGATTCGAACCCAGAACCCTCGATTGCACGCAGAGAGCTGCTGCACCCATTGCACACCACAGATCACTGACATCCAGTTATAGGACAAATTATTTTTTTTAAACTTACACTAGAATGTTAATCAATACCATAGTTGGTATTGTATACTATATTATAATACTGATTAAAGTTATAGTTAATCTCTGTAAGAAATAATACTATATAGTAAAGTTAAAAGTTATTTTTCTGAAAAAGTAGCAGATTAAAGTTTTTAAAAAGTAACTTCGAAAAGAAAATTCGAACAGGTCGACATTCGCCAAAAATTAAAGAAAAAAGTTAACTGAAGTTAGTTTTATATCAGTTGAAGTATAATTTTAATGATTAAAAGTTAACTCTTCTAAAAAGTAACGGTTAACCACATTTATAACTATTAATTTGTTAATTTTTGAAATCTTTAATCCCAACTATGATCAATACTATAAACTTAATCTTTACATCTCATACTCTGACAGGAAATAATGAAAATGGCAAAGAACAACAAACCAATATAAACACAATCATGATGCAGTAAAATTCTCTTCTAGAAATGATTCTTAAAAATATACATGTACAGTACATTTGGCTGACAGTGTGGAAGACACCAAAAAAAGCAACCAATGCGTAGGATTTTTTTTTAATGGGCCGAGTCCCTTCTCCAATTACCTATGATTGAACGATTAAGAGAATGGGATGTGAAGCACAGTCGAGCTACCGTCATGACCGCGTAGATTTTAGAAACAAATGCCTAAATTATTGTAGTTGCTTGTCTCTTATACTGAACACAGATTAGGAAATTAAATTCGCATACAAAAATGGGAAAATTTTGCTTTACACTTGCTTTCTAAACTGGGTGAAAATTTCACCAACAATGTGATCGCCGACTTTAAATCATTTGCCTAGGGAACTACGAGATGATGCATCTTTTACGATCCTTTAATTACGACACAGTTGAGTACCCCTAATCTGGATATCCCTAATCTGGGAACACCCGTAATCTGGCAATATTTCATAGGCATAGGTACTGTAACGGAAAACAGAAACTTTTTTGCCGAATCATTGCTTATCGCATTTACTGAAACTGTAACCCACTCACAACAAAAATTCTCCCATTAAAGAGCGAGTATTGGAAGATTATTTGCATACAATGTTGTCTGTATTAATTGTTGTGTGCAACGAAGGTCTTTATTCAGCAAATTGAAGACATATTGCGTCGTTGCCGAGACGTGGGTGTGTGGCGTCTCGGAGATGGACAGTACCAGTCTTACATGACGCATGCATGTTTGCTTTATACTTTGTGGCAACTCTTAAGTAACAACTATCTGTCATCTGCATAGTTTTATCCGTAATTATGTCTAACGTAAGCAGTTATCGCAGCAGCAAGGGGGCAAAGCGAAAGCACAGAACATTAACTATCGCAGAAAAAGCGGAAGTGTTGAAAAAGCTTGTTTTCGTTACATCAGTGAAGCACCTATACGTGTGATATGTACTCCGTTGGATCTTCGACAATCTATGACAATAAGAAGCAGAAAGAGAAGATCCTCAAAGTTTTCTGTGAAAGTGACACTAAGAAAGGGATGGGGATAAGAAAAACCATGAAAGAAGGGTCTACTAGTGCAGTTTTAGATCGCGTACTTATGCAGTGGTTTCGACTGTGTCGAAGTGAAGGGCTCAGTATTTCAGGCCAAATGTTAAAGGAGCAGGCTAAAATATTTTATAGAATTTGATAGATTGTACATACATATGTTCATAAAGGCAACCAAGGATGGACAAGAATCTTCCTCTAAGGCTTCCTCCTTAATCGCTCCCGATGTATCGATGGATAGCCGCACAGATGGAAGAACCGGTAGCAGTGTGCGTTGATGGCACGGTGTAGGGAGCTCATTGAATCAGCTGATATCGTATTAAACACAATGGCATAAGGATTGCAAGGAACATTGGAAGCAATGAAAAATTGTTATTTATTTATATTATTTGTCAACTAATAACATTATACTGTTTGATGTGCAGCAATATGTTTATGTGTTCTACGCATTCTTTTCACTCTGCCGTTTTGCGACACTACTGGTTGACTGATTTTGTGTTTGTGAATTTATAAATAGTTTATTTCTTATTTTTTTTCAAATTATTTGTAAAATTATACAGAATTTATTCAAATTTCATTGAATTTGTAATACAGTAGAAACTCAAAAATACGAAACTCAAAATTATGAAATTTTGATTTTACGAAGCAAAATCTTCGGTCCAAACCAAAAGGGTATCTTAGTGTATGTAACAGTATGCAATATTACGAAATAATGAAGTTTTAAAATTATGGATCTTGGTCCCGACGTGAAAAAGTTACTCATTTATACGAATAGTGACGGATCATAGTTACGTTTTTTAGACGCTCCCTGTCAGAGTTAAGCATCTAATTAATCATCGTCGCCGAATACATTATGCACTGAATGTATTACCTGAACGATATCTCATTTTTCAATGCTACAATAGTAAAGGTGTGGTTTTGCTGGGGCGTCCCGCGGCCGCGTCCGGCGTCCGCATCCAGCGGTCGGAAGTCTTTGCCGTACTCATCCAATGTATATCAAATAGGTTTGATTTCATTGATGCCCGATGCTGCATATCGACTGCTCCGAGAGCAGTCGAGACGCGGATGCCTAGTTGGGCAGTCCCAATTTTCGGTGATTTTTCTGCTCTCCTTTCTCCGCATTTTATATTACGCGTCCTTTCCAGCTCTTTTTTATAAAACTACTAGCAACATTCGTTGTCCTCTTCTTCGTCTTCCAACAAAATCAACAAAATTAAATTGTCACTATCCATTTCAGCTTAAAATCAACTCACTCTCAGAAAACACAAAGCGATAACAAATTTGTAATTAAACTAAATACACATTCTCCCACATCACCCAGCTGCGGAAACGGGACGTAGTCGCCAGAATGAAACCACCTGGCCGCGTCGTCTAGCCGCGTCATCCAGATGCGACGGTTGGACGTGGCCGCTGGACACCCCAGTGAAGCCAGACCTTAAGGACGACTTTGAATCGTAGGCATTGTAGCATATAAGATATGAAACCAATCGGACAAAAAATGCATTCGGCTTTGTCACTACGAGTCCACAGAGTAGCCAACGAGTAAAAAAATGTAAAGTAGTTGTGTATGGAATTACTCGCCCGCGAGATACTAATTGCTACAACCAGCATTTTCCTCTCATGATCCCTGGCATTTTTGCTACCTGTTTTCCCAAACATAAATCCATGATGAGTATTCTTGGTACAGTATTCGTTTGCTGCGCATGTGCTAAAAAATTATGACATGTGTCAGAGATGGTGCTATATTGTTCGAGAGGTAGACTCAGTCGTGAATATAACCCAAGGCAGCTTTTTTCTGCTCTATTTTAGACTGATTACACTCAGCCTTGCTCCACGGCATAATTATTCCGGCTGGCAATAGCTATCATCTAAAGAATCAGGTTTAATATACCCCCTAATTGAGCATTTTGATGTAGACATCGAGCCCTTCCCTTCTTCCGTCGCCAACAGCCAAGAAAACCAGAGAAAATATGAGTTCGCTTGGTTCATATGACCAATTACTTTAACGCACATTAATTCTGAAGTATGACTAGCGCTGGGCATATGCATATTCAAAGGGAAAAAACGCTCAAGCACCCGTACATATTTGTATCAGAAAATGGTGTAGGTACCTTTCTCCCCTTTCGCTTCAACCCAGTGACTGAAAAAATATCCTAAACGAGAGCTCAGCTGCGTTCCTGCAGATTGATTGAGAATTAAATAAGAGTTTTGTAGCTTGATCCATTATTAGAGATATAAACAAGAAGAGGATAAGTGGAACCATCCTATGAGATGCCGAAAGTCACGCTGTCGGAGAGGGATCATGAAACCTCGTCAGCATCGTAGCCCAATTGGAAGCACTTGCATATATCCTTGGGTTATCGGACGACACCCCCCGGAGGACATCGTGGGTGGGAGTTCGTTGTTACCCAGTGCGGAAGCTGGACACCGGATTGGCCAGGATCTTAGGGTAGGGGCATTGCCTGTCACAAGTTGGCCGTTTATTGGCTGTAACCCCCAGCAATTTAAATAGATAGATCACGATCTCCAAGCTTGTAACGAAAATGACCAAGTCCTGATTTCTCCTAATAAGAATGAAGTTTTGCTCACTCGGGATACATTACATTGATACCAAATTGTTAATGAGGTCGACTCCCAGTTCAGTTTGCATTTATCCAAATTAGAGGCCATGGTGGGAGCGACGAAGGAGTGAAGCAAAGTGCAAAAAGAAATAATTTTTTGTTTAACCCTTCGGAATGCGCACCCTGTGACGTCCCCCTACTTCTTACATTTCCTAACCTACCAAACGGGCGCTACAGTAATTTGAGAGGGGAGGCCCACCGATGCCTACACTGACCTTCCCTGCTCGCCCCCAATATGCTCTCGTTGTTCATCCGACGCGTCTGTGCCATTGGCTGCCAAGAAGATCTCGTGGGTCTATTGCGCATTCCCAGGTGTCTGCTACTTTTAGAATACCTAACTGCAAATTTTTAGTTGCAGCGTGTCTGTTTTGGCGTGTCTGTGATTCGGCGTGTCTGTGCTATGGCGTGTCCGTGCTTCGGCATGTTTATAGTATGACATGTCAATGTAGCAGCGTGTCTGTGTTTCGGTATGTCTGTGCTCCGTAGGGTTCTGTGTTTCGGCGTGTCTGTCTTCCGTCATATCTGTTTTTAGCGTGCCTGTGTTACGTCGTGTCTGTTTTTGCGTGTCCCTGTAGCGGCGTGTTTGTGTTTCGGCGTGTATGTGTTGCGGCGTGTCTATGTTACATCGTGTCTCTGTTTCGCGTGTCTGTAGTATGGCATGTCTGCACTTTGGCATGCCTACAGTATGGCGTGTCGGTGTTGCAGCGTGTCTGTGTTTCGAAATGTCTGCATTACGTCGTGTTTGTGTATCGGCGTGTCTGTGTTTCGGCGTGTCTATGTTACGTCTTGTCTGTGTTTCAGCGTATCTGTAGTATGGCTTGTTTGTGCTTCGGCATGTCTATAATATGGCGTGTCGATGTTGCAGCGTGTCTGTGTTTCGGCATGTCTGTGTTTAGTCGTGTCTGTGTTTCGGCGTGTCTATAATACGGCGTGTCTGCCTTTCGTCATGTCTATGTTTTCAGCGTGTCTGTGTTTCGGCGTGTCTGTAGTATTGCGTGTCTGTGTTCCGATATGTCTATAGTAAGGCATGTCCATGTTACATCGTGTCTGCCTTTTGGCATGTCTGTGCTTCGGCATGTCTATAGTATGGCGTGTTGGTGTCGCAGTGTCTGTACAACGACGTGTCTGTCTTTCGTTATGTCTGTGTTTTCAGTGTGTATGCGGTACAGCGTGTCTGTGTTTTGGCGTGTCTGCGTTTCGGCGTGTCAGTTTTACGGCGTGTCTGTGTTTCGACGTGTCTCTGTTACTGCATCTCTGTTTTATGGCATGTCTGTGTTTCGACGTGTATGTTTTACGGCGTGTCTGTTTCGGTGGAGTAATTATTTTCATTTTTCCCCAGGAAAAATGGCTGCACAACGTCGAATTTACAGATTGAGTATTTCTGATAACATTGATAAAATTCGTCGTGCTCTATTTGATAAAGAAGAAAATGTTATCCATGTAGTGATCTGATTATTGAAGGAGGCTAGGAGGTAGTTGAGGTGCGCAAAGGGGACTGTGAAACTGAGCAGCCTGATAATGATATCGAGGATTGCAGTTTGAATAAACCACGAGACGAAAAGGGGAATTACTTTTTCGCTTTCAGAAAAAAGAAGAATAAAGATGTTGACTTTTAGCAATGAAAGAAAACTCCATAGCGCCTGAAAAGAGGGAAAAAAACAGGTTACACGGTGAAAATGGGGTTGTTCTGGGTGCTACTCATGCAGCAAGAACACCTTTAGAAGCACGGGAGAATTTGTTTGATCCTGTCATGCTCGATTTGATCGTGAAATAAGCAAATCAGTACACTGAACTCAAACAGCGCGCAGGTTATCAGCAACAAAGGGATGCCCATTTTACTGATGTAACTGAGGTCAAGGCTTCAATTGGTCTGCTGTGTTTGGCTTGACGACTCCCATCTCACCGTCTCAACACCCTAGATTTATGGGACAACAAAGACCACGGTGCTGAGTTTTTGGTTTGGTGATGAGCAGGAAGCACTTCCACTCTCTGATAACATGTTACCGCTTCGACAACAGAACTACAAATTCCTTTGCCCTTCAAGAATCTATCAGACCGTGTAGTAAAATCGAGCATTTTCGGTTTTCACCAAAAAACCACTTTGATTGCCAACGAACCCGCACTAGCTACAGCCGACCCTGCTCCCAACAGCTCCGAAATCAGTCAAGAGCCAGGAAAAAATCGCCAAGGCACTGAGGCAATAGAAGAAAATGGAGCCGACCTAGAAGAGCCTTCAGGAGGACCAAGTAGGCTAGAACATGATTTGCGACGAAGAAACGAGACGGAAGCTAACACTTCAAATCCTGTAAATGCTGGGGTAAAGAGGAAAAAGTGCACGACTTGCAAGCGTGCAAAGAAGGAAAAGCTAACTAGATTCAGCTGCAAGTTTTGTGACACGTATTTTTGCCTTGAACATGCCAGTGTCATTTGTGGCTCTTGTGCCAAAAATTAACTACATATTATGAGACGAAATAATTTAGATAGTAAAAAAGAAGAATTATTGTATGTTTTCGTTA
The DNA here is from genome assembly GCA_963573305.1 of Pyrrhosoma nymphula. NCBI lineage: Eukaryota > Metazoa > Arthropoda > Insecta > Odonata > Coenagrionidae > Pyrrhosoma > Pyrrhosoma nymphula. The sequence continues at coordinate 1,890,367 of OY754330.1, forward strand.
CTAGCCATTTATAGTGATTTTTTAAACGTCATTTAAAATAATTTTTACTTTTATTTTTAGCCAACTAAATGTTGTGAACTCCGCCATTGCCTGTCCCAAGCCAGGATGAGAAAGGAGGAGGGATAGAGGAGTAACAACCTCTTTAAAAAACCAGGGTTCATCTGGCCCGGTTGATAGCACCCTGTAAGGGCTCCTGCCTAGGATTACAGGTGAAAAACGGTCAACGGCTCCTGGTGGATATCCAAGCAGGAAGGCGGAAGAACCAAATAAAGGGAAGGCTGATCTCTACAGCTGTGGCAAGCAATCAGCCTAGGGGAAGAACACCCCAAAATCAAAATACCTGGTCCTCCAGACTGGGGGTTAGGCAATTGGGCCAGCACCCCAATGCTTGGAAAAATCTGAAAAATGCTAAAAATTCCAATAAAAAGGAGCCTCGGATAATGGATAGTTCAAATATACAACGACTTAGGCAAAGGAAATGGACCATGAATTTTGGAACTTGGAACGTGCAGTCTTTGACAGGAAAAATGGAAGAAATCATAGAAAGCCTGGATAAAATGAAGATGGATGTGGTTGCCCTGACAGAAACCAAGAAAAAAGGAGAGGGTTCAGAAAGAGTAGGAAGTTACATTCATTTATATAGTGGAGTCCCAAAACAAGAGCGAGCAAAAAGAGGAGTGTCTCTTCAAATTAACAAAAAACTGAAAGATAAAATTACAAATTGGCAAAGTATAGATGAAAGAATCATTACAGTTAACCTAAACCTTCTTGGACATAGAATAACAATAATAGGAGTCTCCTAATAGGAGGCACCTAATGAAGACGAAATTATGGAAGAAAAAGACCAATTTCAGAAAATTTTGAATGACCTTTTGAGAGACGTGGGAAAAAATCGGGAAATAATTATACTAGGTGACATGAATGCGAGAATAGGCAGACAGCAGAAACACCCGGTAGTCGGAAAATATGGAGAGGATCACATAAACAACAATGGCCAGAGACTGATCGACATCTGCGATATACATGCATTGAAAATTATGAACGGATGGTTTGAACACAAATCAAAACATAAATACACATGGCGAGAGGAAAACCAACAACGATATTCCATAATAGACTACGTTATTATGAAACAAGAGACCAGACTGAAAGCTCAAGACGTTCGAGTATACAGAGGTGTGGACTGTGGAAGTGATCATTATTTTTTAAAAGCAAAAATTTTGTGTCCACAGATAGCAAAGTACAGAAGTAATAAACACAAACATGGAACCCCTGATAAAGCTCTGACAGTACAGTATAATTTAGAAAGTCTGAATCAAGAAAGTGTGCGAAACTTGTACCGAAACAGATTAGACAATATACTAAATATGGATATGACAAATAAATCCACAGAAGAGTTACATGGTCATCTTGTGAAAGCTATTCACACGGCAGCTAAAGAAGCTTTGGGAATAAAAGTGAAATATACGATGAATCACCAAAGCTGGTGGAATGAAGAGTTAGAAAGTTTAAAACAACCCAAACAAGAGCTTTACAAGAAATGGATTAACTCAAATGGAACTGAAGATAGAATGCGGTATAAGGAAGCCCAGGCAAAATTTAGAAGACAGGTACTGCGAAATAAGAATGAAAAGTGGGACGAAGTATGTAAAAGAATAGATAGCTATATAGGAGGGAAACAATCAAGGGAAGCGTGGAAGGTACTAAAAAACCTGCAAAAACAGAAGAGGAATGGACATTTTCTAAGTATTATACCAACAGACAGTTTAAGTAGCTACTACCAAGATTTGCTCCAAGAGAATAGACCACAATACAAGGAAACAAGAAATACCTATCAAACTCACGAAGAAAAATTAGAAATCTCCGAGGAAGACGTACTGAAGGCAATCAGAAAAATGAAGACTGGTACCTCCCCTGGACCGGAAAATAGTTGCATGGAGTTGGTGAAAGAACCATCAAAAAAGTTACTGTATCTACTAACGATGTTAATAAATAAATATTTGAATGGAGAAAACCTCCCAAATGACTGGAAAAAATCATGGATAGTATCAATTCATAAAAAAGGCCCAAAATACCAGCCCAAGAACTATAGGGGAATAGCAATCACCAGCACATTTAGCAGAATATACGGTAGAATATTGACGCAGCTCATTGATGAGGAGTATAGGCAATGTGAAAGTGAAGAACAATCCGGATTCAGGGCAGGACGCTCAACAATAGATAACGCTTTTTGTTTGACGCAATAAATAGAAAAAAAGAGAGCTACTGACCGAGAAGTGCACTTCATATTCATTGATATCACAAAAGCTTATGACAGCGTACCTTTGAAAAACCTATGGGAGGTACTCGAGGCATCAAACATAAATAAATCTATCATATGGGCAATACAGAAACTTTATACAGAATCTACAGCTCAAGTGAAAGTGGGAAACAATTTAGGAAAACCATTTAAAACAAATAAAGGGCTAAGACAAGGATGCTGTCTTTCACCTAGCCTATTCAGAATATATCTCGACGGTGCCCTTAAACAGTGGAAAAGACAATGCGCAAACATGGGCTTGCCTGTAGGAGACAATACCATATACACACTACATTATGCAGATGACCAGGTAATTCTAGCGCAAGACAGAGATGATATTAACTTTATGTTTAGAAAGCTAAAAGAAGCGTATAGTGCATGGGGATTGGATATCAACATGCACAAAACTAAGTATGTATATGTGTATTGGAGGAAAAAATGAAGACATTGTGCTAGAGGATAGCAATGAAATAGTAGAGGCCTGTGATTCATAAGACTATTTAGGCATAAAAATACACAGCAGTGGAAAGAGCGCAGAAACAATTAAAGATAGGGTTAATAAAGGTAGAACAACCATTAATATGTTAAATTCAATACTATGGAGCAAAGATATATCAAATAGAAATAAAAGATACATATACAACACCATATTTAAAAGCATACTTACATATGGGAGTGAAATATGGCAAATGAATGTGAGTGACGAAAAGAAACTTTTAGCTACAGAAATGGACTTCCTCAGAAGGGCAGCCGGAAAATCCAGGCTTGATAGAGTAAGAAATGAGAGAATTCGAGAAATTATGAAAATGACAACAACCATTCTGGACAAAATCAAGCCAAAACAACTGCTGTGGTACGGACATGTTCAGAGGATGCTCAAAGAAAGACTGCCCCGCACCATCATGGAGTGGAAACCCTATGAAAGGAGAAAGAGAGGAAGGCCACCTAACTCATGGAGGAGCGGAATAACCAAAGCCATGGCGGAGAGAAACCTGCAAGAAGGAGATTGGGAAAACAGAGAGGCCTGGAAATTGGATGCCGTAAAGCGCAAGCAAGCGCTCTAAAGACGGACATATATATATATATATATATATATATATATATATATATATATATATATATATATATATATATATATATATATATGTATTATTATTATTAGTAATATATAAAGCTACAAAACTGACTGACTCACTCACTCACTCATTGATACGAATTCCTGGGCATTTCTAATCGAGCTAGAAGGTTGAGATTTTCAGGGAAGGGTTTTAATTTGGTGTCGAGTCAGGAAAAAATCGAAAATTCCAATATTTTTCATTTGTTTCGAGTCCAGATGGGATTTTGTTTTTTAACGGGTTTAAATGGGAAAAACGAATAAATTCCGTGTAGAGTAATTTTCTTTCATTCATTAAAATATGAAATAATTGAGATACAAGCTTCATTGTTTGACTGAAATGAGGCCAATACATCAATGCATTTACTTCTTGCAACCGATGTTTCTCTATCGATCGATAAATTGAAATATTTGAAGTTTAAACGCAAAATTAATGCAAATTTCGATCTTTTTTCATTTTCGTTGCTAAGCAATTTTTTCATTGTTCCCAAGACTTCCAGTACCTTATGCGCATGCTATAAAGATTAAATTTAAAGGAATAAAACATTCTCCGTGCGTATTTCAATCGCTTTTAACGATATTATGCCTTAGAAATATACTTTTTACAATGTTTTATAATTATATACATAAACTGTTTCGTAGCTTTGACACTCCTCCATTTGCTCATGCCTACGAAATCCGTTGGGATCGCTCCAGATTCCTCCATTTTGCTTCTGAAACACTCTTTACACCTTATTCCGGGTTTCCCTCTCTCTGTTTTTCCAGGAAACATTAATCCTTGCACCTACTTTCTGAAATGTACCTCGAAACTCCATTCTACAAGTCAAAACCATGTAAAATGATAATGTTCTATGATGCATTATCTCTTGGATTTTGAAATTATGAATTCAAGTACTACGCCATGTGTTTAATATGTAAATTATAATAATTGCGATCAGCAAAAATAAAATGAAATGTGAAAATCCATAGCATTTACTTAGCTCATATTGATTGAATTTCATACTGCCAAATAACTGTAATCATGTTTAATTACAAATATTTACTTCAAAATTGCTCAATGGCATGAAAATAAAAGGAAAAATATAGCAATTACTAAGAAGAACAAAGTACATATGTCATGGGACCATTCGTTTTATGCTATTATCTCATTATTATATTCTTAGGTCAAAAATTGACCCAGCTAAAATAATTTCCAAAAGAAGTAAGACCTTATTGCATTCGTTTTTAATGATTTACAATGTACTATCATACACTTTTCCCCTTTTGCTTGCAAACTGCAAGCACCCATTTACTCGTATATATATATATTGTGACGAAACATGAAACGCCACATATTTTATGGGGAGGTGAGGGCATCAATAGTCCCGAGCACGGAATGATCGAACCATTGTTGATTACTTTGAAACACAAAAAATATATTTCCCACTTGCACACTTATCGAAAGTAATTACCCTGATGAAGATGAGGTGTACGAAAAATGCACAATATGATATAATTCAATTACCCCCCCCCTCCAAAAACAAAAAGGAACAATTCGTGATTTATATAGAATATGTGGGCTGAATATACAATATGCCCAAATCAAGTCTTTATGCTGCTTTCGTGATCACACCGAATAATATTCTTGACACTGAGTCAATAGTTTGTAGAAAGATACGGCGCACCGGGACAGAGCGAGAGAACCAATATTCTGGCTACACAATTTGGGGAGTGATTCGGGTCTGGGCGAACAAGCACGAGGACGGGTCGCTAACTGCGACTTTCTTACGGTTTTGGTCGGAGCCTGAGCAGTAGAAGCCATCAATGATGCGACGAGTTGGACCCAAGTGTCCGCGGGATCGAGGGCTGTCTTCCTCCCGACCTCTGGGCGTTGGTCCCGTCTGTCGCTTGTCTGCAATCTCGCTCCGCTTCAGGTTTTTCCGTAGAACCGTCTCGTCCTCCCACAGCACTCTCTGGTTACCCCCAGAATGACGACCATCAGGCACGTCACCACTATCGTTCTCTCCCCGTCGACCGGGCTAGGATTTCTCTCTCAGGCTCTCTCTCTGCGCGGTTTTATACTCATGTGGAGGGGAATGATGCACTGGGGGTAGGGGTTTTGAGGTGAGAGGGGGTTTCACCTGTGCCTATCCGTCGAGTGGGGCAACCATCGGTCCGCCTGACCAACACATAACACTCATGAATCACATATCTCATGCCCAAGGCATGGTATTCTACCCACACACACAGTCACACTCCTCACACACACGCGATCATCCCCTGCTCGGGTTATTGCGCAGCGGTCGAAAATACCGGACATATGGTTGGTATGTCACAATATATATATAAATGTTGTAAAAAAACATTATTATTGTTTTTATGAAAAAATATAATATTTATGCTTTTTTATTATAAAGTAATGTTTCCTTCCTATTTAGTATTGTTCCATGTGATTTTCAAGTCGTTTTAACGAATGTTTTTTTTTCTGAAAATAATTTATGAAAATATGTTTATGTTATCAACAATAACGCAGTTTTGAATAATCAAGTAATTTTTGCCGCTTTTTTCTTCTATGCTTATTGTAATTTCCGATTCCTGAAGCATAAAAATGTTGTTTTTGCTGAAAAGTACATAAAAGACCTCTCAGGTCCATTGCGCGTTCCCATGTAACTTTGTGATTGCGCGTTCTGTAGGGTTAAAGAGTGATTCTCTCGACAGAAGAGCTGAAGTCTTTTTTTATAATACACATTCATTTGTCGTATTTCTTCTTCAATTCTTATTCACTGATTCCCCTTTATAAGACTGCCCGAATGGATCTGAAATTAAGGAAATGCAAAATAGAAATGCCTGCACATTCCCATATTGTTTTACCCCACCCGGCAATCCCCACCAGGAAAATTCACCCAGCTTTCCATCTCCGTTGTTCCAAAACCTCGGCTTACTCTTCTCCATCACCTTTCTCACTTCCGGCGAACCCATCAAACGCTTCCCTTCTCTCCCATACTGGTTATATTTCCCCCTCTAGTGACCCTCCGTGTGCCCCCTCCCCGCTCTATGGGTAGGCACGAGCCATCACCTTCACACCGAAACCCCTGTTCCGGCCCTCCAGGAGATCATGCTCCTTCAAGTGGCCCCTCCGTCCCTCCCCCTCAACACTAGGTCAGGATGCGATGTCCCACGCTGACTCTGCCGGCCCCCCATGCGAACTCTTGGGCCCTTTAAGTAAAAGCCCCCCACTGTCCTCCCTCTCCGCTGACGCAGCCGGTTGAGGTAAGGGAGGAGGAAGATAAGATGTGACAGTTTGGCGTAACGCCGATGATTCATTCGATGATTATTCCTCGCGCGCATCCCTTGGCCTTGACTCCCAGGTAAATAAACCTCATAAGTGACGCACGATACTCCCAGACCATGGGTCGCATTGCTGTTTTTGTGAGACGGTGAATTAAGTAACCCCCGCAATGACGGGGAAAGGAGGAAAAGACATTATTCTGGCCTGGTGTGCGGCCTGACCCGGAGCTGCAATGCTCGGATGAAAATCTCCTTGCTTGATCGAAAGCAGAGAAAAATAATAGCAAAAAATATCCCAAATTTTAGTTCAATATCGAATCTTTAAACTCATCCTGAGAGTTATTGAATGAAAAGCAGACGGCCTAATCTGAATAGAGCCACAAATGAAGCTTTCGCAAAGTAGAGTGGAAAACTAAAATTATTCATTTGTAGTGATAGCATGAAGTGTAAAAGGAGTTATATCGCCATCACTGTTGAAGTGCGTGGGTTGTATGTACAATCTACTTTTAAAAGGAGGTACATATTTAGTTGGACTCTTCTATCAGCTCCATCGTATCGGAAGTAACCACGCATAAATAAGATGAATCCAAGGGAGAATGACGATTGTTATTTCGCGAGATTAACGGGCATATCAGTATTTGTACAAAATACATAACATGTATCCATCGCATAGCATCCACGAGAAAATTTTATTTTCACTGTCTTCAATATCCGGTGCAAATGATCACGCAAGTCACACACTTCCGTAGTGTATGCATAAATCAATATTATTGATGATTATACATCACTCATGCTAAAGTTATGAGTTCTCCAGTTAGGAAATAAAAAAAAAATGTGCTAAGAAGCTTCATAGGCTTAGTCCAAACTGCACGAAAATTGTACAAAGATGCTTCATTGCCTAATCATTCATTGGAAAAAAGAACGACAGGTTAGTTGTCGTGATATGAATTTCCGCGGGGCTTGGATGGAGGTTTAGTCTTCTTATTTTCGGGATTTCTGCCGTGAAAAGCTGGAACGACGCAGTGGAAATCCCGAAAATAGGAAGAATCAAACTCCGACAAATAAGTTGTGTTCAACTGACAATGAGTGCACCCTGTGGGCATGAATACACTTTTAAATATACTTTCATGAATTATAACTTCTTAAATCATGCAAGTACGTCGCGAGAGTACATCTTAATCTAAGGAAACAAACAAGAGCTTCATCGCGATGTTTTTGAAAGATACTCATTCATACGAAATTTGATATTAGGAAGTGGTGATTTTTCCGGTCCCGTCGACTTCGTTATTTCGAGTTTCTACCGTAATTTATCGAATTCCCTCACAAAAAAACATCACGGACCCCATAAGTACACTGGTTACTACCACAGCACCCTTTAGTCTGGCAAAATCCCTAATCCAGCATCGCTCAAGTCCCGACAGTGCCGGATTAAGGGTGCTCAACTCCATAAAGTTTGTGATATAAAGGCATTTTTAAGAATGCTTTCACAATTAACAACAAAAAATTGTTTTAAAACCAAAAACCACAAAAGTTTGGGGAAACAAAAATAGATATTTTTTTCGCGATTTATTGAAAGGGTTTGTAAATACGAAGTGCCGGTTTTTCGGTCCCGCTGACTTCATATTATCAAAATTTCTACTGTTTTGTACATTTGGTCATGCAAGTTGACAGGTAAACATGGTGCAATTAAAAAAAACTTATTTCTTACACAAACTCACTGCGTAAACAGGCCTTGATACTCGGAAACCACCAATATTCTAATTAAATTAATGGTTTTAATAATAGTAGAGGCCTGTATAGAAGGATAGTGATGAAATTTGTAGCATGGTATTTGATTCCCACTCACGCGCTAATATGTGCACTCGATATAGTAATCGCTTTTGTGTTTCTCTTAATTCTTTGATTTTACCTCTTAATTTCTTATTTCTTTTCCAATCTAGGGTGATCTCAGATGAAGAAAGAAAGCTACGATCCTAGCGAATGATGAAATACTGGGCAGAGACAGAAAAAACAGAAGAAATCCAGACAAGATGACTTAAGTGGTCCAATGAAGGCCATAAAATTAAAAATAAAATAAATAAATAATTGCTTTTGTGCGCTGCCTGAGGTGCCATTTTATCAAGTTTGCAGTGTTCCATGTCAGGGGAGTTCACATACATGGAGTGAGTTCGCATGCTAGTTCAACTGCTTCCTTCTTGATGTTGCCTTTTCACGCAGTTTAATTGTGTGTCCCTCTCGAGGAAAGATACAATGTAACATATTCAAAGGGATTTACCTCTCCATAACATACCTTGCAATGGAGAAAACAGAGTTTAACTGCCTGTAGTCAACAGTGTTAGAACTCAGCACACGAGTTTGAACTCACCCCGCATTATGGTAACCTAATTTCAATGAATCTTCCTCATACCATTAGACTAACAAAAATATTTCTTCTAATCTTAGACTCTGTAGGTAAGTAGGGAAATTTACTTACGTGGCTCATGGCTGGTGTGGTACTTTGCAAGGTTGTCCAAGTGTCTGTTTACATCCTCAACACTTATGTTCTGGGAAGATTGGGGGCAGCGGCTAATCAGCACCCAGTAAGCCACCTCGGCAAAATCGCCAGCAACACTCCCAGCAAATTTAGGAACCCTACCATACCAACAAACAGCCATTGAGTACATTGCAGTTCATTTATTGCACCAAATACATTGACAAGACACATACAGAATTTTAAAAAGCAATTACAAAAAATTGACAATGCAAGTTCAGGCAGCTACCCAATTGACTGATTACATATAAAATAGATTGAGACATAAAAAGAATAAAAATACAGTTCAGCAACATAGTATATCATATAACATTCTTCCTCAAATAGCACTTAAAAGAATTCAAGTAACAATAATGATGATCAAGTTTATCAATGGCATTTGCTTCATTCATAATTCTGGAGATTGGATGATTTAATAAGTAATTATGTCTATGGAACTCTAAGTGAAATAAATCAGTGTTTCGACTGTTAAAAGTAGGTATTCTAAAAGTGTTACCTCACTTAAGTTCTGTTTCAAGGTAAAATTCAATGTAGAAATGCTTAAAGTGAGTGGATATTTTTTTAAAACGCAGATGGAAATTCACCAAAATGCACAAAGATTTTGCATAGAAGCTATTGAGGTGGAGGGAGGGAGGAAAAGCAGGTGGGCAGCGGGCAGGAAAGCATTGCTGACTGCATGGCAGCCCACCGAGGAATTCCCACGAAGCACACAAACGTTTGCGGAACGTTACGCGAATGTTCGATTCGAACCGAGGGAATGTAAATGAAACTAACCGCAAGAACGTTCCCAAATGGTTCCCATGTCGCCCGACCAGAACGTTCCGTGGACATTCGCGCCGTCCACGTCCCCATTTCGTCCACGGCCCGTCTACGTTCCCATTTCGTTGCAATGTCGCTCCAACAGAACTTCTCAGGTACAAATTCCTGCCTTGAAACTAAACTGAAATTGACATCTATAATAAAACTCCCTTGACCACAACACTGAAACTATATCTTCTCAACTCCCTTGCCCTCTCTAATGAGCCTTCCATGCTCTCTCAAAAAAAAAAAAAAATTAATTATTTAAATATTATGAATGTTGCCATTACGTTATGATATGCCTGCGTACAATGAATTATCCTATCTAACATCTCCCTAACAACATTGCATCATTCTCGCCTAGTAATCTACCCTACGATTCAACATGCATACTCTCGCACCCGAATTCAAATCTCCCACGTCTATAAAGTCTTATATATGTGGCCACTTCCGAGGAATAAAGTGACTTCGAGAACTAATTTTTAAATTGCAATTCCGTGATAGTTTGAGGAAATACTATCCAATCACGATAACAGTTATCAGACATTAATTAACTGAAACCAATACTGCCTCATAGTATGAATATATAAATGCAATGTTACTGAGGAAAAACAAGATTTTTTTCCAATTCCCACGCGTATATGTTCACATTTCAATCAAGACATAACTAACTTGCGGAAATTTGAATGAAGAAAATTGCTAAATGTATCAATAAACACACAGAAATAATATATGTAAATCATAACATAAATTAATAACACAAAGCTCCCAGTGAGGTGTTTATTGGCTGAACTAAAGTCTATCCGATTCGCTTGCAAGCTTCCCATTTCTGCCAAAATTTCGATGTAGATGCGATAGATGGTGCTGCTATATACTGAGTGCCAAAGGTTCGAATCACAACTTTCCTCGAACGTTCTATTGTAACATACATGCAACGTAAATGCATAGGACGGCCAGCAAACGTTCGCGTGGTGCGTGGGTTATAATGATTACGAAAATTCTATGCCACCTACATTTTCAAGAAATGACTGAATTCAAGGGCGAAGGATAATTTCGTGATGCATAGGTTGGTTGGTTGGTTTCCACATCACTCCCTCTTAATGAGTGCCGCTTCATTTTTAATGGCCTATTTTTTAGATAAGTTTGTAATTTTTTCTTTCCAATATGATTAGTATGAGCTTAATAAACTAGCGTGTTCCCCACAGCTCCATCTTTTAAGTGCTGAATGGTGAAAACACGATTTTTTTATCTATTACTTTGCAACCATGAGGATGAAAACCCCAGCAGTGTGAAAATGCCTTTTCTGACATAGTGTCCACCCTCCTTAAGAATGTGACACGTCAATTTATTCACTCGAAAAAAAAAACAATTACCTGTAGTTGAGTAGTTTGGCTGCATCAGATCCCTCTTTGGGAAGACACAGAATGCGAACGTATATGCGTGCTAGAGTGTGCTCCTTGACACCGTAGGGCCCTCGAGCACGATCCAGTGAAGGTAGCATGAGCCTCAGAAAGGGAAAGTAGCTGTCCGTCTGTAAACAGAATGCAGAAACAAAGAGCCTCATCACTTTGATGAAAATCCATGGACAGTGCGCATCAAACGCAACACCACAAGTTTTTTCACTCTGGGTACTAAACATTAAATGAGAACCTCCACAGTAACATGATGGGGTCAACCTTAATGAGTGTTGTATGGATTTTACTTAAAAAGGAAAATCAATGAATATTTTATTAAGTTATCTGACTAATCACATTAATTTCAGAGAGCATGTTACACATTAAAACCTCTCATGGAAGGGGAGATGATTTTACCGAGTGAAATTTATTTCTATGTACGTTTCATTTAATACTTTTAGACCGAGAAACTCTTGCCTTTTGTTTCTTATGCATGAATAAAATTGGCCCATTTTAGCAACAAATGTAGAGAAAATAGAAATACCTACACAATATTTATCCGCACTTTTTCCACACCACACTATGTTTCAAGGGGTAACTGTCATTTTCCAGGTTGAACATGACGGTTATCCATAGAAAGCAACATACTGTCTACATAGGTACCATGTGAGCCAACGCAGATGCCTATGGCAGGGAGTGTTAGGACACCAGCTATGGAAGGGGTGGAAGGAGGGAAAAGGGTGGGGGGAGAGGTGAATTGTGTGTTAATTATGTGTCTGAAGACATGACGAAAAAAATTAGATATCTTAGTATATTCCACACAAAAAAAGGTTTATTTTTCGACTACACAGCAATCAATATCAAGGTCTTGGTCTTGATAATGATTGCTGTGTAGTCGAAAAATAAACCTTTTTTTGTGTGGAATATACTAAGATATCTAATTTTTTTCGTCATGTCTGTGACAAGGTTCCACAAAGTTATGTCTTCAAGAATTAATATTAGATGTTTCTGAAGATAGTGTCACTGTTTTTGTGTAGTCACTAATAGCGCAAGGAAAGATGGAATTATTGTGCCTGTCAATTCGGTAGTGTTTCTCTTTTATTTTTTCACTCCTAATAGTTCTATAGAGATATAGCGCGGGGTCATAATAATATCCTCTCCGTGTTGCACCGAACTCACCCGATCAGAGTCTTTCAAGCACTACAAGCTTAGCGTGTGTAGCCTCCGAGTCTCTATTGGTTCCCAACCTAACCCTTTCATCAGCTGTGTGACATTTTTGTTTGTTCGTAGCAGTTCTTAAAGAAAAGTGTGGCTTTCCTTTGTAATTTATTTACTTCGCAAATTAAATCTTTCTGTGCAGGGTCCCAAATGCTCGTGGTGTATCCGAGATGTGTCTTAACCAGAGCAAAGTAGCATCTCTCTCTCTCCCTCTCACCTTTTCATTGGAGAACCTTCCGACTATTCCCTCGATAAATCCTAGTTTCTTTATCACAGTGCCGCCAATGTTTCGTATGTGTTTACCCAATGTTAGGTCTGAATGCGATATTCCACAGAGAGGAAAAATCATTCGCCTTGACCAGGTTTCAAACCTGGATCCCTTGATTTTGAACCGAGTAACCATAGTTAAGCTACCAATGCGTTCTTCTCCCCTGTGGATTTCTTTTGTGCACTTGCGGGGTGACTCTGTAAAGGTAAATACCGTGGCTAGTCCCAGTATCCTCAAAAACATTTTTAGGACTGAAGTCAAGGTGATTCTCACATCGGCGTACCATAAAAAAAGCATGAACAACCTAGGTTGACATAATGAAAAGGTGTGGACAAATAAGAGTTCTGTTTTTTTCTTTTCTTACAAAAATGAAAAACTTCCACAAAGTTAAGCCAGAGAAAATTTGTTTCATCACAGGTACAGATAAAATTATTCTTCAGTAGTTCTACATCTACATAAATATCCACTCACCAACCTCAGGACGAGTAGGTTGCCCAACTCAAGGAAGCCTTTGGCCACGGTGCAAATTTAATAGAAAATGTTTACAAGTCACATAAATCTACTTTGGCTCAAAATCAAACTCAAGAGGAATGCAGTAAATTTAGACTTAAGAGGTCCACTATATTAGGGTCGTAATTCCTGCTTCAAAAGCCAAGTAAGAAGAAATAAGAATGATCCCCTGATCCCAAATGCACATATTTTCCCAGAAACTAGCATTAACATAGCTGACGCACATCATGAACTAGGATAAGCGTTTGTCAACAAGGGCATAGACAAGCACTTATAAGATGAGGATAAGAGCCTGTTTGGCTGGGTGCCCATCCAACCACTATCAAACTTACACAATATAAATACTACACCTTATCATGTACATACATACAGAAAGAAACAGGCATACATATATTTTCAGTGGCAGTTACTCAGGTTTGAGTCCTATATGTCCACCCCTTCTGCATGGGAATGCATATGACTCTGCAGGGGGATTTTTTCATGATTTCTCTTGAACTATTACAGCACGTATCGTACATGAGGGTAAGCGGAACACGCAAGTAAACATGGTAATTAAGGTAGAATGATAAAAATGGAAAATATAATCCTTAGATTTAAAAACTTTCATGATATTCCAGCAACAGAAGAAAGTCTAAATTTTGCACAGCCATCTAGGACTCATACCATAATTGAAGACAATTTGACCTACACTAAAAAGATGTTCATCTACAGCATTATCTATCCAGAGAAGGAATAACACACTACCATTTAGAGGATTTATATAATTTGTACAAATTCTTTTAAAAGCCAATCAAAATACACAGGAAATAAGTTGTGGACATTTCAATATTCAAGCAGTTATTCGATTCTGTCAAAAATTTCAGACAAGTGTAAGCAATGAACACACATATGATGATTTTCACGGATGATTACTGAGAATGAGTTACAAAACATAAAACTCACACAATTTGTCTAAACCATTTTTGCTCTTACCTGATTGACTTTCTAGAAAGCAAAAAATTGTCCTCTTCATCACAATTTGGTTTCAGCAGGACTAATTCAACTGATAACCCCCAATTTAGTGCCACCACATATCAGTTTTTTTTAATGAATGCTTAAGAGTTTTGTTGTTTGATCGTAGCATACTTTCCTTTTAGAATGACTAAAATATATTCATATAAGCCATAATGGTAATTGCTCCATCTGGACCATGGTCTATATTGAGTAGTAAAATCAAAATGACTAGCAAGGGCTTTGTAATATAAATTTAATTGTATGCATGCACCTAGCTGTTCAGTGACATTTAAAAAAATCTAATTAAATAGCTATGTGCTCTTAGATTACGTACTTCAAGAATAAATGCTCAGTTTCTAAGCATTACATTTCTTACTGTTAGAGATGGTTTGAAAATATGTAACCGTATTTTTCATCTGAGGTCAATTACGGTCATTTTCAAAAATTACCAAAATTTTCCAGTATTTTTTTAGTTTTAAGCATTTAACAGCAAATGTATGGTTAAATAAGAAAGCCAATAGCAATAGGAAGAGAATACATAACAACATTATTTCCACAAATAAGGTCACACCCATCATTTATGCTGATGACACCAACTTCATACTTTCTTCTACCAATCTCCAATCCCTGTCCGTTAACTGTCAGACAGTCTCTGACCAATTTTTAAAATGGTGTTTGAACAACAGTCTAAAAGTTAACATTGATAAATCTCAAGTATTACAATTTACCCGTTCAAAGAATTCTGAAAAATCTATTTCTATTAATATCCAGGGAACCTCTATTTCCCAGGTTGATTGCATTAAGTTCCTTGGTGTACACATTGACACTCTTGTCTCTTGGGATACCCATATTAGCACGCTAGCTAATAAACTCAGTTCTGTGTGTTACCTCACTCGTACCATCTGTCGTACTGTTACTACTGATATCCTTCTTACTCTCTACTATGGCCTGTTTTATTCCCCCCTATTGAAAATGCCCTATAGGAATTTTTTTTTCCCACAGTAATTTGACAATGGGAACTCGAAATTTTCCTATAGGAAATTTTTTCCTATAGGAAATAATTTTCCTATAGGAAATAATTTTCCTGTTGGAAATTTCCTATAGGAAATAAATTTCCTATAGGAAATAATTTTCCCATTGAAAAATAGTCTCATATACATAACCTTAAAAAAAAAGGCTACCGCTAGGATTAGATCGGGGAACCTTCAGCTCATGAGTCGCCGACTCTGACCGCTACACCAACTGACTGAGTTGACATGAGAGCGATCTCATAAGTATAACTTTGGTATTAGTTGAGAGAGGATTGATTTTTTTAATCCTCTCTCAATTAATGCTCTCTCAACTAATTTTAATGATTGATAGAAGAGAGAGGATGAGTTTTTTTAATTTCGAAAGAGGATTGCTGCACACCTACAGAGTCATAAGGCCGTTTTACTCGGGCTCGAAATTGCACAACTTCAAACTGCATTTTTTCTCAATCGGGCGTGCAATCATTTTCGAATTAGAGCAGAAGCTATTTTGCTACCTCGCGTTCATGCATTCATGCATGCGTTCTTGCAATTCATGGCTTACCGTGTTTACTCGATGCATTTACCCGCGCAAGTACGTGGCTGGACAGATGCGTGAACACATTCACCAAGTTAGAACGAGCTATTTTCTGTCCACGCATTTGCGCAATTTGGAGTGTTTACACGGTGATGGTGATTGTATTCACGCATCTACCCGTGCGGGTAATGCATCGTGTAAACACGACACCATGCAATTTGAAATGCACGTTCGTACTTACATCAGATTGTACGTGCCCCGTGTAAAACGCCGGACTATTGACAAAGGGAGAAGAACTTCGTGTGTTATGCCAGATATAGTTTGCGTTACACTGGAATTGGAATGGAACTGACTATGTGAGTTCCATACCGGTGAACCATTTTTTAATGAATTTCTAACTTTTTCTTAAAAAGTTTTTATTGACAATAATGTTTTAATTATAAATGAAATATTGTAAAAACTTGTCTTGTATGGTGATGTATGCATTATATTTGTGAGAATGCAGAACCATTGATAAAATGAAATGTTTTCTTTTTTTAATTTCGAATTAATTAGAATTTTTCGCACTATGGGAAACATTCTTAATGTACCTATAATAAATATTTGTTCTATAGAAATATTGCTAATTCCTACAGGAAACCTTTTTCCATTGTCAAATATTCATGCTATAGGAAAATTTCTCATAACTAGAGGGTTATTTTCTCATTCCTATAGGAAAATATTCGTGCTATAGGAAATTTCTCGTTCCTATAGGAAAATATTCGTCCTATAGGAAAATTTCTCGTTCCTATAGGAAATTTCTCGTTCCTATAGGAAAATATTCGTCCTATAGGAAAATTCCTCGTTCCTATAGGAAAATATTCGTCCTATAGGAAAATTTCTCATTCCTATAGGAAAAGTTTTTGTTCCTATAGGAAATTTCTTGTTCCTATAGGAAAATATTCGTCCTATAGGAAAATTCCTCGTTCCTATAGGAAAATATTCGTCCTATAGGAAAATTTCTCATTCCTATAGGAAAAGTTTTTGTTCCTATAGGAAATTTCTTGTTCCTATAGGAAAATATTCTTCCTATAGGAAAATTCCTCGTTCCTATAGGAAAATATTCGTCCTATAGGAAAATTTATCATTCCTATAGGAAAATTTCTCGTTCCTATAGGAAACTTTTTTGTACCTATAGGAAATTTATTGTTCCTATAGGAAGCTTCATCGTTCCTGTAGGAAACTGTAATTCCTATAGGAATTCACATAATTCCTATAGGAAACCAGTGGGGCATTTTCAATAGGGCCATATTACCTACAGCATACTTCTCTGGGGATCTTCTCCTTCTGCTATAAAAATATTTAAAATTCAAAAAAGAATTATAAGAATCATTGCTCAAGCTGGCCCACGAACACCCTGTCGGCCACTGTTTAGCGACTTCAAAATCCTGCCCTTACCCTGTGTATACATTATGTATGCCACTCTCTATGTCAAAGGTCACTTAAAAGATTTCACTCTCAACTCTGATATCCACTGCTACTCCACCAGAAGATGTCATGATATTCATGTTCCCTATGTAAGAACTAAAAAATCAGCAATGGGGCCATCTAACATGGGTCTCCATCTGTTTAACAAACTTCCTCGTGAGCTTAAACAAACAGAGTCGATAATAAAATTCAAAAGTAGCTTAAAAATGTTTCTTTTAAATAAAATGTATTACTCAGTGAACGAGTTCTTGGATGACTCTTTCTAACTTAAATTTTTTTTCTGTACCCGCATAATTAATGGTTTTCATTGTTTTGAATTGAATGTATCTTTGTATGGGTATTTTTATTGTTTTTTCCTGTCTTTTGACGTGCCTTATATCATTGTACATACTGCTCCCTTTTTGTATTTTTGATCGCTGGGCAAATAAATATTATTATTATTATGTTTAAACCATACCTTATACAAGATTAATCTATTAGAAATTTTATAAATTGTAAAAAGAACTACAGCAGCAACACACAATCTGGCTTTCTTTTGTCAAAGTATGAGAAATTTTCAAGAAGAATATTCTAAAGCTTTAATCTTATAATGTTATAATTTAAGTAAAATATTCCAAAAATGAGTTGTACATGCCTCAATTTATTATTAAACACGTAGGAAATGTGAACTTGGCTTAAAAGAACATGTTGGGAATTTATCTGTATGAAAAATTGTCTCAGACATAGATGACTTATCTAGAAAATTACGATAATTTTCAAGGGTAAATTACCAAAAATACTGCAGTAATTTACGAAAATTACCGAGGTAATATTCAGAGTGGCCCATCTCTACTTGCTGTCAATCGGTAGGTAATTTTTAGAGATTACCATGTACTTTGCCTTTTTCTGCTTCATGCACATTCAGTCTCTTTCATTGTTAAGAGAACTGACTTCATGTGCTTGAGAAGTCTGCAACACCCTTGCGTATGCACGCAATCAAATTACCACTACACATTAAGGATGAACAACACCATATTCGCATACATATTATTGATTACAAAGTAAGGGTTTCAATATTAAATGGGAGAATAGTAGGATAAAGGCTGTATGAATAAGAGCAGGCAGTGATTAAAGGTGGTAGTGATGTGAAGGAAGCAAAAGCTAGGAAAAGAATATGACAAGGGTGTGCAAGGGTGTGACCAGTGATAACATTGAATATGCAATAAATTAAATAAAGGAAAAATTAAAAGCGAGTATACAAAAGCAGAGAGAGAAAAATCAGCATTCTTCACTAATGACGTAGCAATAACGGAGAAGGAGAAAGAAGATCTGACAAGAATGGTAAACTGTATGGACAAAACTATGAAGAACTACAGCTTGGAAATTAGGTGATCAAATGAAAATCAAAATTGTAGTTTGTGGAATACATCAAGAAGACACGCAAGTCATAGTCAAACTAGGACAGCAAAAACTCATGCAAGGAGAGAATTAAGCAGTATGTGAAAAGTGATGGAAGAAGCTGGAAAGATTTTTAAGCTGAACAGACAAAGAAAAGAAAGCATTCTACCAGAAAAGTCTACCAACAGCTTACCACACAAGCCAGGTCAACAAGAGATGCAGAGCAAGGAAGGCTGGAAGCAATAGAAATGCAGTATTATCGAGATTGATGAAGATTAAATGGATACAAAAAATCAGGCGTGAAAAAGTCCTATTAACAGTTACAGAAAAAAGATGTTTACAATGAAAACTCCCAGAAGAAGACAAGACAAACTTACTGGATGCATTTTGTGACACAATAGACCCTTGAAAACAATAGTGGAAGGAAAAATGGACTGTAAGAATCACAGAGGAAGATCAAAATTGGAATACCTAAAGAAAATTATGAAGGATGTCCAAGTGACGCTTATTAAGTAGGAATGAAATGAATAGCTGGTAGGAGAGTGGAGTGGAGAAAATACATGAAAATGTCAGCCATGGAAGACAGAAGGTGGACTCAAAACATTACACTTGGGCAGTACAACTTTGAAAATGTAAAATATTTCAGTTACCTCGGAACTAATTTACACTGTAAGAACTCAATGACAGAAGAGATCAACAAGAGGATAATGGCAGGAAATAAGGCTTACTTTGCTATTATTAAGCTCCTGAAGTCCACCCTGCTATCTAAGGAGATGAAAATCAAGATCTATAAGACATGTATCCGACCTGTCGTGACATACAGAGCAGAAACGTGGACCATCTCTACTGGAAATGAGCAAACTCAACAGATATTTGAACGGAGGGTTTTAAGAAGGATACATGGCCCCATGAAGGATGGTGTAACATGGAGGAAAAGAACAAACAGGGAAATAGAAAATATTATCAGAGGCGAAGACATAGTGAGATTTGTGAAGACCCAACGGTTAGCTCGGCTAGGTAATGTGGAAAGAATGAGCGAAGAAAGGATGCCTGAGAAGCTGCTATGTTCATGGAAATATGGATGGAAAGAGAAAAAGAGGAAGACCAAGGAAAAGATGGATGCAGGATTTGGAAGAAGACATAAAGGCTATGAGGATCGTAAGATGGTGGGAGAGAAAGTGCAGAACAGGAGAGAATGGACAGGCGTCTTGATGGAGGCCAAAGCCCATACCGGGCTCTGTAGTGCCAAGGAAATAAGACTGGAGTGGAGAGCTGCAGCAAACTAATCTTTGGATTGAGGACTGCTGATGATGAAGGAAGGAAGGAACGCAGTGCCTAGGTCAATTAACCTCCAGACAATTATAGTTTGTGGTAGATAGTTAAAAATGAAAAGAAAGTTATGTGTATTTTCAATTACAATTGTCCCGCTGTTTACAAGGTGTGATCAAAAAAAGACCGGACTGATTTTATTCCGCGTAAACCGTTTAAAGGATCGAAACGAGGCACAATGCGCCATCTAAGCGACACATCTGACGACTAAAACGAGAGGTGTTGCGTTTCTTTACGTCGAGTCGTTACACAGCAGCAGCGGTACGTGTCTTAACCTGTTCGTCGCCCCGTGCAACGGCAGCAATGAAGGAGCTAGAGGAACAGCGTGTGTGCGTGAAATTTTGTTTCAAACTTGGCAAAAGTGCCACGGAGACATTTGGAATGATTCAACAAGCCTTTGGTAATGAAGCTATGAGTCGAAGCCAGTGTTTTGAGTGGTACAGTCGTTTTAATTCAGGCAGAACCTCGACAGATGAAGATTCGCGAACGGGGTGGTCTTCCACAGCGACAGACCCCAACCATGTCAAATTGGTGAACGATTTGGTGCGGGCAAATCGCCATTTAACTGTTAGGGAGATAGCCGAGGAAGTGAACATTAGTTTTGGATCCTGTCAGACAATTTTGACATACATTTTGGGCATGACGCGCGTCGCATCAAAATTCGTCCGTGCTTTTCGGGTTCGGGTGCTGACTGATGACAAAAACGTGTGGACATTTGTCAGGAACTCCTGGATCGAGCCAATGCCGACCCAGAGTTTCTTGAAACCATCGTAACCGGTGACGAAACCTGGGTTTACAGTTATGATGTTGAAACAAAGGCCCAGTCTTCTCAGTGGAAGGGTCCTCATTCTCCGCGACCAAAGAAAGCTCGTGTCCCAGATCCCGGTCCAATGTGAAGGTCATACTGGTGTTTTTCTTCGATTGGCAAGGGCTGATTCATTACGAATACGACCCTCAAGGTCAGACCGTCAACAAACATTTCTACTTAGAGGTTATGAAGAGGCTGAGGGTCGCAATGAGCCGCAAGAGGCCGGACATGTGGAGAAACAATGCATGGCATTTCCACCACGATAACGCGCCGGCTCACACGGCGCTGATCGTGACAGAGTTTTTCGCCAAAACCAGAACTTCCATGATCCCGCAGCCACCCTACTCTCCAGACAGCTCCATCAGACTTTTTTTAGTTTCCAAAGTTAAAATCAACCTTGAAAGGGCGCCAATTCGACTCTATTGCGGACATTAAAACTAATTGTACGGCGGATCTGAAGAGGATCCCTAAGGCGGCTTACCAGGCAGGGTTAGAGAGCTGGAAGAAACGTTGGCAAAGGTGTATCGTCAGCCAAGGCATGTACTTTGAAGGCGACAAGTTCGATTAAGCTGTATCCGTCGAAATAAACAAGTTATAAAATCAGTCCGGTCTTTTTTTGATCACACTTTGTATATGTTAAGTCATGTAGTCTGTATGTTTTCCACCAGTGGCGCTATCTGTTGCATTCCCTGATAATTAAACGTTGCTGGAGTGAATAAGGTTATTAAGGTAAGGGTACATCAAAAAAACATTTTTTTTTTAAATATCGATTTGTAATTTTGGGAAAAGGTGCGATTCTAGCCACAGATACACCGAGTATAATATTTTATAGAAAATATTAATATTTAGGGGTCTCACCCCCCCCCCCCCCCCCCCCCCTCCTGAAGTTTTAGCTGGCCAAAAATCGCCATTTTGGGGTCAATTCTAGTGATTTTTTCCTGGATTTTTTTTAAATCGCAAGATCGAATTAACAGGGAACTCATTACTGCTCCGACAGTTGTTATTAACTATTTTGCTTTATTTTTTCAGATAACTACAATACTTTTTTATGAAAATAAAGAATTTTTTGCTGAATTATCGGGTTTTAGGGTGAAAGCCAGTCGCCTCTTGCACATGGAGACGTGGCGGGTCACGAACACATTCTGCAACGTAAAATATTCATTACCGCATAGCTAAAGGCAGTACATTGTTATGTGTGAACTCTAGTTTAAACTAAAGTACCCAAGGTTTGGTTGGATAGACGTGTACTACTTGGGAAGTCCTTTTTTGACCTGAAAGCTGGCACAGCACGTCGTGACTCTTTCACGTGAGCAGCCAGCTTTCTAACCCTTTTCTTCTCATCAAAAAGCATTGCCAGAAGCACATTTTATGGATGACCAAAGTATGCATTTTTCTGAATGACTGAGAAAACTATGTCTTTGGCATGCTTTGGCAGTAATTTGGCCCAGTAAATGTGAAGCCACAGATGCTTAGCACCGTCAACGCTAGTAGGATGAGTCTTCACAGAGAACCACATTGGAACGTAGACATTCAAAATATATTCACTAGCAATGCCAAACTTGATGAAGGCGTGGCCACGGGCGTATAGAGCTTGAGAATTCAAGCCGCTGTAGTGAACCATCTTGAGGTGCAGACAGGACCAGGCTTTGCGTGCCAGGTTAGCAGGGCACTCACCAAAACTAATCGACAATGCCATTCGGAGAAAATAACATTGATCGTTAGATAACACTTCCATATCTACCTACGGGTGATGAAAGGGACTATCTCAAATTTCCCCATGGGTGTGGCAGATATCAAACTTCCGGCCCATTGGACCTGAGTAGGTCGTAGGACTATATGTTGATCCATCAAGGGCCATGAAAAGATGTCGGAAGGGCAACTCATTAACACTTTGAGGACCGCCCTGAATATGGATACCTATCCCCAGGGGCCAAAAAAAAGAAAAAATTTAATACGGCATTTAAACACACTTCTTTAACACACTTCAGGACGCACACCAGGCTGCGTCCTGGCGGGCGCACGCCAGGACGCAGCGTGTGCGTCCTCGGTCCTGAACGTGTTAAAGTGCATTAGGCAAATAAGCCATTGTTGTGGTGGTCTACCTAGAGTAACTTCTATAAGGCATAATCACACCTCCCACGTGGCCAGTGTTCCCCCACACAGCCGTATAACCCTGCTGCTTTCATTTCACTCAAATCAAACTGATTCTTCGTTAGGTACCCATTATGTTTTGGTGAATGTTTTTGGAGCTGCATTTATCACCTTGAGTTTTGCAACCTATGTAACGGTTACCTGGCTCCTCGAGTTGCACTATACGCTCTTCTGTCATCATAGTTTTAGCCCTTTCATTTTCACCCTCCTCCTCATCGGTGCAAGTAACATCCTTTCTACCGTAAAAATAAAGTGCATTTAGCTTGTAATCCTTAAGCTACGTGCCCAAGTTGTCTGACAAGACTCATCTGTGATACGTCACTTCCCTTATTACTTTGTTTGGGCCGACGACTTTCTTTTGTGTCATCTGAGGTAACTAAACCATAGTCAGCAAGGGCAGCATTTGCAATAAGGGCAACAGAGGGGATACGAACTCTGGTGCAATCATCTACTAAGGCAATGTTTGATAGTTTCAACCTATATATAGGCTGTGTTCCAATCCAGTAGGGCGTACCCTTACGCCCTGTACCCTTTTCGCCCTAGCGAAGTCTTCCGCCCTTCGAACCCTTTCAGCCGACACAAGCGCTGTTCAACAACGCGGTGATTATTTGTACCAAAAACAAATGAGTTTAGAATCCCGCAACTGAAGTTTAGCTCAGTTTTTAGCAACTAGGTATTTAAACCGGCGTCTCCATGAAATCTATGCATCAACTCCGAACATTTAAGTAATATCTCTCCCATGTTAAACATTAATATTTATCATTTAGTGAGGCTGAATGAAAAAACATTTCTTTCCTACCGTGTACTATGCACCAGTCCCCTTGTCTTAGTCAGTGCTTCTTTAGTTCGAGTTATTCCACTGTTTCTATCTTTACCTCAGCATCAGTCGTAAAGCAGGGATTGAAATGTCGATGACAAATTTATGTGACAGAGTAATTAAATGCCTAGGTGCCCATTTTAAAGTTAATCACGCATAATTTCCTCCTTAGCAGAAATAGACTAGACAGTAAAGGGCCTGTTATACAAGGGAATATATTCTGTGAAGAGGTATTGTTTACAATTGATTCAGAACAAATGGGATCTGAAGAGGACAGGTGATGCTGACTTTAAATAAAACAGTTGTCAAGTTAGGAGAAGCAATCACAACTACTCTGAGAACGCAATAATGCAAGGGAAATAATTACAGGAAAGATTGAATGGAACTGCACACAAAGAGAATAAATTGACAAAGCAATGACATTTTCATTCATGGACTACTGGTCTGTTCAGCCCTGCTCACTTCACATCTCTTCTTGAAAAAAAAATTCCTGTAATGGAAAGAAATTTGGGTCCCATAGTGTTTGGGGTGGTACTGCAAGTGCTATCAATGAGAAATATTGAGTCGGAGAGCTGAAATCACATGGAAACATGCCAATTACACAAGCTAGCAAAGACAATTAATAGATTGCCAGTGTTTTCCAAACACAAGAAGTTATGGGTTGACTAAGGACTAGTTGAAGGAAAAAACAATACAATAAATGAAGTTAAATAATTTTTATTTAATTTTTCATGTTTAACAACTGATAGAGAAAACCGCAGTAAACTGATAAATATATTATTTTTTCAAATTGTTGAAAATTCCATTGATCCCTTCAGCAACTTCTTTTTGAACCTTGACCAGCTCCCCTATTGACCTCTGCCAGATGGGTCCTTTCGTCAGTCTCTGGAAAAGAAAACAGTATTAGCTTATAATCATGAAAAGCGAGCAATTTAAAATACATACACACGAATATCATAGTAGAATAAATTTTGAACTGCAATAAGGTAACTTCCATACGATGCGAGCACACGGTTTGGAGACATGATGAGATATCACTTGGACCAACATGGTGTAGAAATATTTATCTCTGAATTCAACGTAAAAAGCTACTTGCTTCTAATGTATCTAATTCTACAAAATACCCTGCAAGCCACCTCAAGGGGGAAAGCATAAATGATGAAGTGAGATAACGTTCACTGGCACAAAATGAATAGCACATGGCACGGAGGTAATAAAAAATCAATCTTCAAAAATAACATGTGAAAATACTTATATTTCTCTCCAACGAAAGATATGAATCATTCGTGTCTATCGCAATAATGAACTACACTGGGTTATCTTCGATACGATGCAAGCACATGGATCGGAGATTAGAAAAATAAACTTTTTAGAACAGTAGATATATTTGTCATTCATTTCTCTGGCCAATACAACCTACAAAGCGACCTGCTTTTAGGCAAATGATCATGAATATGCAAATGATGAAGCGGGCTACCGTTCACTGGGACAAATTGAAGGCACATGGTACGGGAGCAATTATAATATCTATCTTCAAGAATAACATGTTAAAACACTCAATTCTCCAAGAAATTAAACTCACTATAGAACTAGCTCGTAAATACACCATAAAGAATTAATAAATATAACGTACATTTCCACTCCAGTGGACGCATGGGAAACAAATTGTGCTTCACATCCTCGAAAATACATTCGCATATTACAATTCCGTCTGTCCGAATCGAATAAATTACTCTTAATATAATTAATAACTAAAACTTAATTATATTTACAAACAATGCATGTGATATCACTCGTTAAACAGGCATGCACACTCGTACTTACATTTCCATTCCGCAGGAGTGGTTTTCGGGGAACCTTGCGCCATCGCGGCCAGCTTTCTAAAGGGCACGTAGGTAGCTTCTTCAAACACTTCACACCCTTCACCCCACACGCCCTGCAAACCCTAGCGCCTCGCGGATTGGAACGACACTTCACTGACGTCACTTCCTGAATGTGACGTCTGCTAGGGCACGAAGGGCGCATAAACGTGGATTGGAACACGGCCATAGTTTATATAGTTTCAACCTAAACTGAAAAATACTGGAAAATTACCATAATTTTCCAGTATTTTTCAGTTTTAAGCATTAAACAGAAAATGTATGGTCAAATAAGAATACCAATAGCAATAGGAAGGGAATAACGATGTTTAAACCATGCCTAATGCAACATTAATCTATTATAAATTTAAAAAATTGTAAAAAGAAATACGGCAGCAACACGCAATCTGGCTTTTTTTTGTCAAAGTATGAGAACTTTTCAAGAATAATATTCTACTAATAATTACTCAATAATGTTATAATTTAAGTAAAATATGTCAAAAAAGAGTTGTACACGCCTCAATTTATAATTAAACACATTGGAAATGTGGACTTAGCTTAAAAGAACATCTTGGGAATTTATCTGTATGAAAAATTATCTCAAACATGGGTGAATTGTATAGAAAATAACCGAAAATTACGGTAATTTTCAAGGGGTGCGGTAATTCACGAAAATTACCACGGTAATTTTCAAAGTGGCGGCCATCTCTAGTCACGACGTGCTGTGCCAGCTTTCAGGTCAAAAAAGGACTTCCCAAGTAGTACACGTCTATCCAACCAAACCTTGGGTACTTTAGTTTAAACTAGAGTTCACATTAACAATGTACTGCCTTTAGCTATGCGTCAATGAATATTTTACGTTGCAGAATGTGTTCGTGACCCCCCATGTCTCCATGTGCAAGAGGCGACTGGCTTCCACCCTAAAACCCGATAATTCAGCAAAAAATTCTTTATTTTCATAAAAAATTATTGTAGTTATCTGAAAAAATAAAGCAAAATAGTTAATAACAACTGTCGGAGCGGTAATGAGTTCTCTGTTAATTCGATCTTAAGATTTTTAAAAAAATCCGGGAGAAAATCACTAGAATTGACCCCAAAATGTCGATTTTTTTGTCAGCTAAAGCTTCATGAGGGTGGGGGGGGAGGGGGGTGAGACCCCTAAATATTAATATTTTTTATAAAATATTATACTCGGTGTATCTGCGGCTAGAATCGCACCTTTTCCCAAAATGTCAAATCATAATTTAAAAAAGTGTTTTTTCGTTGTACATACCTACCCTAATGTTACCCATTCATTTATGTTATGACTTTCGTATCACATTTAACTACTATTGGGTCGATCTTCATAAAGTAACAATAAGTTGCAGATTTATAGCATGATTTTTATTCAGCAGCTCAAAAATAAGAAACATAATATACAATGCTGAAACTCTCTCTGATTACCACAATTAAAAAACTGTATGAAAACATAAAATA
Source organism: Pyrrhosoma nymphula (assembly GCA_963573305.1). Classification (NCBI taxonomy): domain Eukaryota; kingdom Metazoa; phylum Arthropoda; class Insecta; order Odonata; family Coenagrionidae; genus Pyrrhosoma; species Pyrrhosoma nymphula. The sequence goes on from OY754330.1 coordinate 1,917,587, forward strand.
CATCCGTTTTACCAAAAAAATGGCAGTTTTTCAAATGAAGACCAGCCACGTTTAGAAAACTCAACATATTTTTAGACATAAAAAGTATGATTCATTTCCGATCACACTTATGTAAAATTGATTAAGTATCACCTCCTTGTAGGTCATCATAAAAATGTAGCCATTAGTCAATAATTCACGAAAAAAATACTGCTTCCAATTGAAGAAAATAACTAAAAATATACACAACACCCGATACCAGGCAGACAAGTGCTTAATGTGAATTTGCTTTTTCAAAAATTTTGGATTATTATAATTTTGTCTCTCAGAAAGAACATACAACTTTTCAACGAAACTAATATTTTTCGAAAAATCCCCAGTGAAAATCTCACAACATAAGGATCTGATGTGAAGACAGAACACTAACCCTTTAAGTGAGGATGACTCACACATGGGGATCAAGGATTGTGCTTTACAGGGACGGATGAGTCACAGCATGTGTCAAGGGTCGTAATGGTAAACAATGCACTTTGGTTATTCCGCCCACAGAAAGACCCTTGGGAAAATAACTCCACATGGAAAGGGTTAACACAAAGGAAAGATCTTTCATCTATCCTCTGATAGTTTTTGCGGAAGCCTTTCTCGGAACGGTTTATATAAAGAAGCAAGAAATGTAACAGATGAGCCACATTACACAAATTTTGAAAAACATATTGCATTCATTAGGGGACCTATCACTCGCCCTCTTAACACTCAATGCTAAAAAAAATTCCTTATTTTAGAGGTAGCGAGCACCAATTTGGTTAAAATTAATTTTTGTTAGGAATTATAAGCACTCATTTGAGGACACAATTGAGAATGTTTACATTGATGTACACATAGGTTTTCTTCACCAAGGACTATTACACTTCACCCTAAGGAGTACGCTTCAAGCAAAGGAATACTAATGTGGACAGTCTTAAAAATAAGATGGTTCATGCCACAATATAAAAATTCATAGGTAGCCAAATTATCAAAATTAATTTGAATTTAAACATTTTTACAGTAATAACATTAATGTTCAACATGATTCACATACGAAACATACCGTATTGCAACCTCCTTTGTGAAGAGACTTCCATTTCTCACGGAAGTCGGAAACATAATTGCAAAGAATTTCATATCGTTTCTGCCTCAATTTACAGCGAAGAAGTTTTTCAAACAGCTGGCAGAGCTCAAGGAAGGAAGATTGTGATGCCACAGTCTTTTGCTTGGATTCCACACCGTGGCGCTCTTCAGGGTCCCCCATGCCACTCTCATCGGCGACCACCACTGAGAGCAGAAAGTTCCTCATTACAAACCAAACTGTAGGTTTATTGAAATATCACTTAGTTAAAATTTCACAATTCACAAAATCATGAAGAAATATCCTGTTGAAAAACACCAACAGACTTGATTTACAATTCTGCACACAGTGGGCACTTGAAAACATTCATAACATTGGTGTAAAATGGAACTTAATTAAAGCCCAACCATAGTTCAGATCCAGCCACTTGTGATTCCCATTTAGGTTACATACTATTGAAGAAATAATAGTTACCCGGAGAAATGAAAATTTCATTCCACAAAAACCATGAAATTGCAACATATGTTTTTTCAACAATAAATAATGTACCTAGATTAATTAAATTGCTTTTTCATAATGCAGCTAGCTAGTTCAATCAAATAAATGACATACCAACAGTAGCAAGACCTCACCCCTGGAAACTCAAAATAACAGCAAAAATAATAGAAAGTACAAGCAAATCACAACACAAGAGCATATTCACAATTATTGACAACATAGTCGTCTTTCGCAAAATATCAGCATTGGAGAATAGAATACAAACGTTAGTGACCTCAACAGAAATTTAAAAAAACCTGTTTATTTTTAAACGACAACATATTCCTCCAACACTGCACGAGCTAATTCTTGCGCTCCAGTCCGCTTGTATATGAGATGAAGATTGTAACCGATCTCCCTTTTCAGATCAAGAGTGGGTGTTTGAGGAGAAAGATTGACAGGCACCGGAGCCTCATAGCTAAGCGCTTTCTTGTAATGGAAGATAGCATATGGATAGAGGCCCAATTGATGCATTATTCTACCAAGATTGTAGTGAACCTCTTGCCTGTGATCGGCATGACGAAGTTTCGAATACTCTGAAAACAGAGCCACTGCCTGGACAACCAGAGAATGTTTGTTCACTGTATATTTCTGGCAAGCCATGTGCACCAAACTGAAACTTATTAACAATGGCACTAAAGGTTTCTTATTGTTTTGATATAGGGTGGTGTACTCAAAGAGAGCATATTTGTACGTGCCAGAAATGAGACAATTATGGGCGTGAATTAGGGCAAGTGCTTCTAAACTTGTTGGGCTTGTATTAGGGTTAGCGCGATTCGAATCCCCAACTGAATCGAGGGCCTTTGCATTGTCCTCCTTGTCAGAAATGTCCATTTCGTCCACTTTTTCCCCTTCATCATCTCTGGCCTCAAAACCTTTACCTTCATCATTATTTCCGGAGGATCCCAAAGAATGAGACTTAGCAAACATGCGCATAATGAAACGATTGTGGCGGGCCTCGAATGAATGCAAGACTGTAAGTGAAAACAAATCCCAAGTTCTTGGCATTCCGGGCTCACGAAGCACTAAGTCTTTCGCCAAATAATAACCGTGCGTAGTATCCTGGTTGTAAAATGCAGCAAGTAACGCCAGCAGGCGGCAGTCTTGTCTTTGGATTACTTCTTGGGGACTACTATTTCTTGGATTGAATAAATTAGATCCTAAAGCAGAAAAAGCTAACCTTTGGAACAGTCCCGGCCACTTGAGATACATGCAAATTGAACACAAAGTTTTGAGCAACTCCCACTCGCTTTGGCACGAGAAAGAAGACTGATTGGTAGACGTGCTCACTTTATTATCAGGGGCCCGGGTATCATCATATGCTGCCCTCCCCTTGCCACTGAGAGTGAGTATGTACATGTCTTCCTTGTCTTTTATGTGAGCACAGTGACGAGATAGGAACAACATTCCGGTGTTGAAAAGTTCTGCAGCTTTCATAACCCATGCTTTGTCAACGACCGTGTTCTCCAAAGGCTGAGGATACTCAGCAGATGAATCCCACCGTAGTTCTCGGAGAAGAAGCATACAACGCTCATACAGTAAGACAGGATCTAAAGCATCAACTTCATCAGGGTCCTGAATTAGGGCCTCCAATGCTTCACTCTGCCTCCCAATTTTCCTGAGTATTTCAGAGAGAGCAAGTCTCGCTTCTGCATGACCAGGAGCAAGCTGTACCACTGTTTTATAAGAATCCACTGCATCTTCGTACTTTCCACATTCACGCAGGCACTCAGCTTTTCTAAGCCAAACAGCAGCCAATCCATAATTTTTGGTCTGCACAAGGGGATTTAATAGTTTCAATGCCAACTCGTGGCTAGACTCTGTCATTAAGGCCTCAGCAACATCTAGGTAAAGATCTCCAGCATCTTCTGGGTCAAGCTCAAAGAGGGGTTTCATCAAGGTGGTGACTATTTCAACTGAGTCAAGATGAATCAAGGTTACTAACATTTTAACATGAATATCAATTGGTAAATCTTCTGTGATTATACAGCTGTGAATTTTGCTTTTCAGAGAAGTGGCATTGTGGCAATTTTTCACATCTTCCTCAGTCATGTTGAATACAACGCCAGTGTGAGACATGAGGATATTTAAGCACCTCTCATAATCTCCCATCTCTATCAGAAGTTCTAGAATGAGATTAATGTCTTCTGGTGCAATTGCACTTTTAGGGCAACCATAAAAAGCAGATTCAATAGCTTGTCGGGCTTTCTCAAGTTCTCCAACTCCATGGTACATCCTAGCCAGCGTCTTTGCCAAATCCATCGCCCGAGGGGGTATTGAATCATCGACTCTACCTCCTTTCTCATAATTTATAAGCATGACCTCCAGCGCCTTATGGTACCTCCATCTGGCTAATCGTTTATCGCCGATTGTATCCAGTAGTTGGGCGAGTTTCACATGAAGGTCAGCGTCGCCCCGTGATGCTTTCACTGCCCTCATAAGGCAAGTCGCAGCCTGTCTTTGGTCTCCCTGCTCCAAAGACATCTCTGCAAGTCGCTGCCACTCGTGGCTATCTCCAGGGGAGAGATGAGCAGCAATGAGGGCGAACTGGAGTGATTTGTCATTCTCTCCAAGTTCCTCGTGCAGCCCAGCTAGAGTTTGAAACGGTTCGGGTGCCGTCGGCGCCTGACGAATTACCTCCAAGCACATTTTTATGGCCATTTCTCGATCACCACGGGCATAACGAAGATTCGCTTCCCCCATTAAGCCCTGTAGAGCCGGTGGCATCCTACGCCTCTTCCTGACACGGTTCTTTTTTCGTTTTCTCGACGCGCCTTCGAACTCAATTTCGAATGCGAGGGCAGAGTTATTTTCAGCAGCTGACGTAGAAGGTTCATTTCCACTTTCCACAGCATTAGGAGGGGACGCGACCAAGGCTGATTCTTCAACTCCCACGACGTCTGCTGGACCGTCGATGTCGGCATCAGTTCCACCCATGAGAGCAGCATATTCACTGAAAGTCAACTGCCCATCTAAATATCTTTCCGTCACCTGTCTTTCCTGCTCCTTTAACTCCTGGTCATCTGTCTCCAAAATGGTAGAAGTTACATCCTCGCTTTCAGAACATGAATCCGAATCAGGCGGAGCACTTCGAAGAAATTCTTCATTTCCACACTCAATAGATACTGTTCTTGGTTGAAATAGACCTTCATAATTAAGCTCAAACTCCATATCTTCATCGTTGCCTTTTATTAAAATTATTTGCTCGTTGCCTGCCTCGCCTGCATCAACCACCATCGCCACTGGATTGGAATTAAAGCCTGACGAATTTTCCATTACGATAAAGGTGTATCAAAAACACCCAAATAGGAGCTACATCTATAACTGCTCTCGAACACTTGCTCTCCTTTAACTCTTTGCCCTATAATTTGCCAGAAATTTACCTCACTAAGCTTCAACCAAGGCTGTGCACCAAATCATAACAAAGTGCTTCCAGAAACTTATCAAAACAAATGAAATGTGAATTGCACTGAAAAAAATAAAACCCGTAAAATCCGTGGTAAAATCTCTGCTGATCTCTGCTGAGGCATGCAATCAGGAAAGTCCATGAACATGTGGGAAAGTCTATGCACCTTTCAATCAGGCAAAGATATCTAAACAAAGCAAGAATATTTATGTTTGTAGATTTGAGCTGGAGATGAGAGACGACTAGGTCGCTGAGGATGAATGGTTGCTATCGTTTTAATATAATGATTTTATCAACAAAAAATATAAGGGGCGTTCGTGGCGTATTTAGAAATGTATGCACAAGGATGGCAGATACAGAGCCTCTGATTTATTATATTCCTGGCATTATGCAGTGGTTTTTTCTGGATAATTTTTGTGGGCCAGCGTAACGTGAGTCAGGATGTGGGATTCCGTGACGGCTTCACTTCAGCATATCTATCACCATCGTTTCCCGCGCTGCCTCCTCCGTGTTTATTCTGCTGCATCGCTGCATCTTTCATATGCTGATAAAAAAGCCCCTCCCACGCTTCTCGAGTTGATAAGTTGGATGGCGTGGAACCTATCGTTCGCACCGAACAGAAGGTACTTATTGAGAGATTAACGGCTGAGGAGTTATTTTTCAGTGGAGCTTCTATTAAAATTACTTTTTGTGGTATGAGATTCTCAAGTATCCCTAAGGTGATTTATTTAGTCTGTAGTACAGGACAGAGAATAAGACTCTTCTCGGAGAGTATTCGAAATTCTTGCGGAAGAAAATCTATAAACTTAATCTCTAGGTTATCTGCATTTTTAATTTATGATTCGCTTCAGCATCAGTTTTGAATATAATATTAAAAAATTCCCTTTTCATAGTCATGCATAACATGGCTCAATAAAGCTAATTTGATCGATCGGATTTAACTTATTCTTATACAATTTCGGCTTTCTCTTCATCCGATATGAGGAAAACAGTATCCGCTTCATCGGTCTCAGTCGAGACAAATGGTATCTCCTCTTTCGGTATTAGGCACTAGGATTGCCTGTACGGCGTCTCCGCCTCTATGAATTAAAGCCTGTCTAGAAGGGCCTCATCCTCGACTGAATTGGAAACCAATATAATTAATCCTGAGAATTGAATAAATCGCCCATGCCCGTATTTGACAGGCACTTCTTACTATTAGAATAGTGTGATATCTTGGTCATTAGATGTTTCTTGAGTAACTTTTTCGGATTATTGTAGTAAAGTAAATATTTCCTGGATTTGTTGGTGGGATGATTTCGATGTGATGTTGAGACATTATAATGTATTAAAATGTAAACATTCCGTGCTATATCTTCCTTTCCTTATTAAATTCTGCCTTATCTTCTCCGTCATTCCCGCCATATCTTTGCTCTCCACTTGTCCTACAATCCCGACCCATTCATCCCTCACTCTCTCTGGTTTATACCCCAATTGTGCTTCGGTCGGTGTTATTCCAGTGGTGGCGAGTTGTTGATGCAGACTTCCACCACTTTACCCATGTTGAGTGTGCCTTATTACAGAAGATCCAGAGGAATACCTTCATAATACAGTGGTATCTTTCCATTTGATTCCCTTGTGGATGCCTGATGGTACAATTCACCGGCTTTATGGCCTCATGTTCCATCCTTACTATTTTTATTATATCTGCCCCATGAAAGTTGGTACATTTCCATATATTCTTCCAATTCGTTTATGTATCACATCGGTCTCGAGCCTCTGTCAAAACTTGGCGTCTTCGTTTGTACCATCGGTGTTGGTGTTCCCATCAATCCCTTGTGACAATGCTCCAATCTCTTCGTTATCTCCTTCAGCGTACTCTCATGGATGCCGTTTCATTTGTGGTCCTTCACTGACATCGGTCGATAGCTGTCTCATGACTTCTTCATTCCTGTCTACCCAGTTGTGCTATCACTCCTCTATTCACGTTGTCGTTTTCTTTCGTCTCCCTTCTCGATCTCCTCTCAGACTTGTTTCTGCCCTTCCTCAGTCTCTATCCTATGGGCTTCGAGGTCCACTCTTCCCTCATGATCTCAGCATTTTCCTTTATACGTGCCATCATCTCTTCCTTCTGCTCTTTCAACAATTCCTGTTGTTCCCTAGCTAGTCTCCTCTGCTCTTCATCCCTTTTCTTCTGCTCATCTCTCATCCGTCTCAGTATTGCCTCTATACCACTCCCATCTGCTATTTCTGTCTGAACCTTGAACTCATAGGTTAGTACGTCTATCCCTTCCTCCTCTAATATCACTTTCAGCCTTTCCTGTACTTCTAATTTTGCACCTTGTGTCGCTATTCCACGATCTCTCCATTGGTCCTGCAATTCCACCTTCTTTAGTTCTACGTTTCTCTGTTACTCCTGACATTTTGTAAATCTATTTCGCGTATATCCTATCTCAGGTATTCCGTGGTCTCAATTCTATCGAGTAGTCGTACCCAACACATTGTGCATCCTTTGGGAGCATATCCTTAGTGTAGTTCATGCTTGTGAGGTTTCACCTCATGACAAGCATTAGCGATTTATGCTAATGTATAATTAGTTCTAGTTACACTAACTTTAGGGTATAGTGTAATGCATGTTGGTGACTACTCACCCCCTGCCACGCACCCTTGAGGTGGCTTGCAGGGTATTTTGTAGATGTAGAAATAATGTAACACTTTTATTTTCTTTTCTAAGCAAGTTACACTTGTTAATGTCTTCAATATGTAACACTTCCGTGTTGTTCTTCTCCTATGGTCGATTCTCTCTTTCTTCCGCATCCCTTGTTATATTGTTGCCTGTTTATTTTTTTTGGGCGCCCTTTGATTTCGCATTGCCGACCTGTAAATTATCATCTTACTTTACCACTCTCTCCAATTACATCAACTTCCCAGGCCTCGGGATAGCTGTTTGGTTACAGCTATTATGGCAAAACCACAAAAACCGTCATTGATAGTTGTTCCATCTTTGTTGGTGGTCTGCTCCTAAATTGGGGAGATTGCCTTTTTTCTTGGTGGGTGAGCTGCAACATGCTTTTTATGTAACTAGTTTGCGTGCACTTATCAGAATAAAATTTACATTACGCCACTGTGCAAAAATACCCACTACAGATTTAACTATACATTTTAAGTTTAGTGACAGCATTGGATAATGCTGGGACATCTAGTGATCCTACTTGGTAGCTAAAATCTAAACTTATGAGATGAAGAAGCATTATATAAACAAAAATATCAATGATTAAAGATGAAGTTTACATATATGTAGTTAAGTCCTGCCTTGTTCAAGTTGTAATGATGAAATTCACTTGAGGAAAATCATGCGCCTTAACTGGGATAACAATTTTCTGTACAAGGTTATGAAAAGCTTATTGACCACACCATGGCTGATATGTGACTCTCTGTATCTTTCAGAACCATGTGAAAATGGATTCCAAAGTGCTAATATTGTGTATAGTCCTCCTGGGGATGATGAAGGGCATTGAATCAGGCCGTATTTTAGCAATTATCCCGTCACCTTATGCCAGTTACAGGATTTGGAATAGAGCTCTCGTCTCAGCACTGTTGGAGAGAGGTCATAATATAACTGTACTAAGTCCTGATGCGGATGCTGAGTCCCACTCTTCTAAAAAGGAAATACCATTAAGGGTATGTTTATTGAAACAATTTTCGTTACTCAGGTCATGGATTTATTTTTGTAACCTCTTATTCCTTGTACATTATATGTGGCAGAACCAATTGTTTATAATCAACGTGAGGAACACACTCTGGAAAAATAATGCACTCCTGTTTGGGACGATTAAATTTGGTCCTTCTCTTGAAACCAGGCATTATTGTGGGAAATTGTGGCATAGGTTTCATCGGGGCTGGAATGAAGGCTTGTCCTTTTTTCGATTTCCCACCGTGTTCATTGTTGCAATTGGGCAACAGTTTTGCCTGGCATCCTCAGTGCGTCTTCAGGTCGAAAACCAGGCAAAACTGTTGATGGACGAGCCTTCATTATTATAGGAACCTTTTGCTGTCTTCTTCCTCTTTGATGGACCCTAGTTGATGTCAAGTACTAAAAATTATTCTTTGATAACTCTTGCTAAGTGCTCAGTCCTCCTTCACCCTTTTTGCTTGAACACATGTTGCATTTTTGCCGTACCATATGGCATCACTTATTCATTCATTCATTCATGTTGTTCTGCTCCAGATGGCAGTTTTTCTCATGGTGGCTCCTCCTCCACTCCACTCTTCTCTCAGCCAGACGCTTTGTGTCATCCGTTTACCTTCCGCCTATTTTTATATGTTTTCTAACATTTGCTTCCTTTTTCTTCCCCGCTTCCCTTCCACCATTCCTTCTCTTCCCGTCGTCAGCAGCCAATACCATCTCAGGGTATGCCCTATCCAGTTCCTCTTTCTTCTTCTAATCGTTACCATTCCAGAGTCCTTCCCTCACCCTCTCTCCTCAGTACCTCCTCGTTTCTCACTTTATCCTTTCCAACTCACTTTTTCCATCTTCCTCCACATCTCCAGGGTTTCCAGTCTTTTTTCATCTACCTTCTTAACTGCCCAAGTTTCCACCCCATGTCCACTCCATGTATGACACTTCACTAGTTTCTTCCTCAATTCTTTGTTCAAAGGCCCACAAAGTAGCTTTCTTTTCCTTTGGAATCCTTCTTTTGCTAATGCAATCCATCTTTTTATCTCAGCTGTACTAGGAATTTCTTGTTTTATAATACTCCCCAGATGTTTGAAGCTCTTCACTTGCTCTATGCATTCCCCTTTCAGTTTGATTTTAATTTTCTCCCATTTTCCTCCGATGACCATACAATTGGTCTTCTTCTTGTTCATCGTCATTCCATACTCTATAGATTAGGTGTAATGTCCTCTAACATTCCAATTATTTCTTCTTTGGTTTCAGCTAATACTGCCATGTCATCTACAAATCTTATGCACTCCACTCTTTTCCCTCCCAAACACACTCCTCTTCTACCATCAAAACACCCTTTGATTATTTATTCCAAATATATGTTGAATAATATTGGGGGCATGCAGTAAGTATCCTTGTCTTACTCCTCTTCCCAAGCCATTTTCGGCAGTTTGGCCTAAATAGAGGTCTTTCATTAATGTTCTTTCTTTCCAATCAGTTGCTCGTTTTGTCAGTATTATAGCCATTAATTTGTCCCATCTTACTCTGTGGAATGCCTTTTCCAGATCTATGAAAGCTACATATAATTTCCTCTTTTTCTCCATGTATCTCTTTCCAATTACTCTTATCAAACATAAAGCATCCCTGGTTCCTACTCCTTTCCTAAATCTTCCTGTTCCTCTTTACTGTTCCTCTTCGATTGCTCTATTCAGCCTTTCATATAGCCTTCTGTTGATTGTCATTACCCAGACAGCACAGCCGCTGGTATACAAATTGTAAAACTCTTGTACAGTTACGAATTGTATAATTTTTTGAGAAAATATCGTTATATAATTGTATTTCAGCATCTTTCATACAAAGCAGTGGTAATACTATTGTAATACAACATTAAAATACCAGGAATATACAATTTGTAAACCCACTGTATTACAATTGTAAGGCAGAAAAGAATACAATGATTCGTTTGCATTTGGTGTTTATGTGCTTCTTTTGTCCAGCATGTTGTTGCGATGGCACTAGGTATATATATTTTTGGGATTGCATGTTCAAAATGCAGGAAGCTGGTCCATCCATTTTTCTAAATTTGTTCCATTCGCAACTGTTTTGTATCAGGTTTGATTTATTTAAAACACAGTATCGATAGATGTATTAAAATCCACGTACAATTCCACTTTCTACACAAGGGCTTCCTATGGAATAGTTCACTGGGGATCCTCAACTATAGTTTACTTAAAATTAGAAAAATCTGCCTTGTGCAGAAAAAAATAGTTTGATGTATGATGGGTGTTCTTCGTAAGAATTCGTGCAAACCACTGATGAAGTAGTTGAACCTATTAACGATTAACCAGCAATCTACATTTACTATGTAGCTGTTATGGTTAAAAATAATACTCAGCAATATAATCTTAACAGTGAAATTCATTCTCACGCCACTAGAAATGCTAATAAATATAACAACTGTTTCAGTCTGGACGTGGTGGAAGTTGTTGGTATTCATAATGAATAAAAAAAAACACTTTGTAATCTTCCACAGATTCATTTCTATGGCAGAATGCGTTTCACCACACTGCGCGACATAATCATGTGCGTGTAAGATTACCAAGTGATTTTTATTCATTATGGATGGAAATGCAAACTTCATTCATTTAATGTGTCACAAAAAACTAATTACATGAAATAACCCATTATGTTTATGGGAACAAAAAATATTTAATTTGTTACCGGCCAGTATAAAAAACGTTATGACAATAGAAATATTTTTTTTTAATGTTGACAAAATTTCTTTTTTATTCAAATGTTATTATATTGTACAGGGATTTTTAAGTGATGATTTAAAAATGTTGAAATAATGTATTTTAGGAAAGGGTACTTCTATGAAAATAATGTCTTCAGTATTATCCTTATTATTTATATGTAGTATTCATACACGATGTTTTTGTTTCACTTGCTACTTGACCAATCCTGTACGTAATTGTATGGTCCTTGGAGAATAAAGTGTGTATGTATGTATTATTACTATTTTTCAATGTTGTATCTCTTCATTTTTGTTTTTTGGTATTTTTACTACTCTGTATGTGGTTTTACTACTCTCTACTTTTTACTACGCTATGATTTACCATACTTTATTATTATTATTATTTCAGGGTTCGTATGATTTGGTCAAATCAGAATTATTACATGAAGAAATATATGACAAAAGTTATTTTCAATTAATGAGGCAGCGTTGGAGTAGAAGTATACAGATCTGTGATTATCAGCTTCACACTGAAGGAGCACTGGAATTGATGAGGATGGCGCAGGATTCTTTTGATCTCATTCTCATTGAAACCACCCATAGCGACTGTTTTTATTTCTACATCCATCACTTTGGTGGAGGAACAAAGGTGACCAGTACATAATTACATCCCTCCCCAATATGAATCTGTAGATATAATGTGGTGTTTTATTTGGTAATTGCATTTTGGAATCGGCAATCAGCCCTTTTTCAAGCAACTGAAGACTCAAGTGAAACATTTTTGAATGCATTTTACTTGAACCAACTGCATGTTTTCTGAATTTTCAAATTTAATGGAATAATCAAACATATTTCTGCCGGTGAAATTTTGATTCAATTTAACTTGTCCACTCCTTTGTTATGTAATGTAATTGTTGTCACCAGGGGTGAATTTCAATCTTTCCATATCAATTTCATTCCACGGGCTACATAAATAAAAGATAAACAATTTGAGTTTCCTACTTAGTCATGATTAACATAAAAAGGGCTTGATATACATGAGTTTCAAAAGCCTACATTGGTCATGGACACATTAGGTGGCCTGAAGCAGTTTCAGTGATCGCTTTGAGGGAAGAATTCTTTTGAGAGAAACTCGTGTGATTACCTCAGAAGTTCCAAAATATTCAATGACTTGCCTGGCTTCATTTGGTAGAATTCGTGGTTATAATCATACAGGGTATTACCTAATTATACAATGAACCATTCACGAATGAAGGAAGCCTTAAATGTCTAGTCTGGGGAAATACATGTGAGCCAATTCCCAAGTGGAAGTTCATGACCAAAATTGTGCCAAATGACTCTTAGAGATGGTTTGAAAATTGCCGTAATTTTCATCTGAGAGGTAAATTACCACCACCACGTGGTAAACTACGTTAATTTTCGAAAATTACCGTAATTTTCCAGTATTTTTCAGTTTTAAGCATTAAACAGAAAATGTATGGTTAAATAAGAATGCCAATAGCAATAGGAAGGAAATAACCATGTTTAAACCATACCTAATGCAACATTAATGTTTGAGAAATTTTTAAAATTGTAAAAAGAACTACGGCAGCAACACACAATCTGGTTTTCTTTTGTCAAAGTATGAGAACTTTTCAAGAATATTCTACTAATAATTACTCAATAATGTTATAATTTAAGTAAAATATGCCAAAAATGAGTTGAACATGCCTCTATTTAATATGAAACATATCGGAAATGTGGACTTGGCTTGAAAGAACATGTTGGGAATTTATCTTTATGAAAAATTATCTCAAATATGGGTGAATTATCTTGAAAATTGCGGTAATTTTCAAGGGGTGCGGTAAATTACGAAAAATACCAAAAGGTAATTTACGAAAATTACCATGAGGTAATTTTCAAAGTGGCGGCCATCTCTACAAATGACTACACAGCTGAGTTGTCATTTGGCAGAACTTGTGTCACCATTTCCACACTGGGGAACTGGCGGGATTGAGTGATGTAATATTGGTCTCAAATTGCAGATTCCAGTCGTTGGTATGACAGCTGTGGGATCTGGACCGTGGACCGATAGAATTATGGGTGTTCGAGTGCCTCCATCAATATCCCCACTTTATGTGTTGCCTTACCAGAGCGAGATGTCATTTTGGCAAAGGTTTTGGAATGCTATTTTGGTGGCGTTTCACTCATTTGGATACTCATCTTACTACCTCCCAGCTCATCAGAAAATTGCTGAAGAAATGTATGGTGAGTTTCATTTGTCCACCCATGGTAAATTCTCTTTGCTCTGTAGACTTTGATCAGCCTTGTAAACATCCAGAGATAGCTACAATTGTTTAAATTCACTACAACATTAATCAATTTCAATTTTCTAACCATCCCCACAAGCTGTGGAAATTTCAATAAAAATACTGTAATATTTAACTCGTAAAATTTTATTAGTTGACTATATTTTTGGAATGGCTGTCATTTCCAAGGCAGAGTTACCAGTTGACACAAACTATAAGTATTTTATTTTAAGAGTTTTCTTTGTGACTTCCTGATGTTGAAATTCCACAAAGTTATAATGATGGCGATTTCTTATACCCATTAGCTATGGTTCTTAGCTGTGGCTGTTACTAACGCAATGACAGGAATGATTCATTTATTGTTTACCTTTCAATGATTCATTTATTGTTTTGTTTACCACTGTTTTATTTGGGCCAATAAAAAAAAACTAAAGGCAGTTGGGGAGGGGTAATTCATCATTAAACATGAGTGAGAAAATGCTCAAGGGCGTCGGTGGTTTATTTCATACCTATTTTTCTGAATTTGCATGAATTTGTTTGAGTGGCCTCTCACAAATTACTCAGCATTAAAAACCTGAGATCTTGATGGTATAATTCAAAGATTCCTTCACATTCCTCCAGGTTGATTTTTTCATTGTGAGTAGCGGGTGACCAGACGTCTGGATAAATCCGAACATGTCCTCCTTTTTTTCTCTTTGTCCGGGCGGAATTTTACATTGTCCTCCTTTTTCGCAAATTTGTCCGTAATATAATCATATTTGCAACATTCCCGTTCTATTGCTCTTTTCTTCAATTCCATATCAACAGATGGCAGCATATTTGTACATTTTATCGATTTTTCACTACTGATCATGGATCAATTGATAAGCGGAAGTGCAACTTTCGATTATTTACAACTTCCGTTGCATATTTTCAGTTCCGTAACATTTTCTTGGTTACACGTAGTTCCATTTGGATCTATGCATGATCTGTTGTTTATAGTTACGAGACAGTTTTATAAAATATCAGGAAATGCCTAAACGCAAGTCAACATTCTCAGATGTTCTTGTCCACAAATATCATGTCTTTAAGAAAGGGAAAACTGTATACGAGGGTTAATGTAAATTATGTGGAGCTGGAACTTATACGTCTCAGTGGCCAACATATATATTTCCGTGCTTCCTCTTTTATTTTTAACTTTGTCCTCCTTTTTGAAGCTGTTTGTCCTCTTTTTTTATATACGTCTGCAGCTGGTCACCCTAATTGTGAGGCTTTCATGATGAACGTCCTGACTTCAGCTTGAAATGCTTGGTGTGAACCACAGATATATATTATGATCATGCTGATTGAATCCATCTTGAGTAGGGGCTGGATAGCTGAGCACTAATGATTTAGTAAAATCACATTTACTTGAACGGCTCTCAACTCTGTGTGAATAGTCAAGTGTCCACAATCTCAGTTTTCAACACCTAGGACTACACTGTTTCATTATGTTTTTGATGGAATTCCACGAATTTTTTAAGGAGATTCTCATTGATTCTCAATGGGGGCGTTTACCATTTTTTAAATTGCCGAATCTGATAGAGTTTGTAAAATAAAAAGACACGTATTTTTCCATTTTTCGATCCGTCTCCTAGTTCTCTAGTTATAAGTGAAGAAAAACTGACGTTCTTAACCCTTTCGCTGGAATGGCCGTGCTGAGACTTCTTACGTCATCTCTACATTCAATCACAACAGAGATTGCACAGCTCCTTCACCCAATCAAAATCCAATTTTTGAATGAATGGCTACGGTTAGAAGATTGATTTTTTTCACTTAAATTCATTTTTTGTTTCCATCGAACGATTTCGTGAATAAAATAGCAATTTTGGTTCCGAGTAAACGCCCCCATTCTCCGCAGCTGTTTCTAGAACATCAGTCCATTAATGAAGAACTTCATTGTGTTCCTAATGGCTGAGTAGCTTATACAAAAGAGCCAGTTGAGTCATTGACATGCGTGATAGTTTTTGGTTTTTGCGATTACTAGACAATAAGAGCTGCAGTGAGTGTACTCAACTCTTCATTCACTGAATTTTTTAAACTCACTTGTTCATCCTGCCGAGTCTTAGCTCAGCCCAAGAGCTATTTTCATTTATTAGAAGGATTAAGTGAGATGGTGGACAGAATGACTGAACAGCTAGGCTGACAGCATTGAATCATTCATTGTGTTATGCCAACATTTTTTCCTTGAAATTTTCTCTCTTCGCACTATGTAACTGCCATCAGAAAATAGAATTCATTGTTTCAAAAACACGGTACTCAATTCCACTAATTACTTTATTGCTGTCGACCGGTTTCGATGACTAAAGTGTCATTTACAAGACAAAACAGAAGGAAATATTGCCATTGCTAGCCTTATATAATAAAGAAAGGAGCGGTGTGAACATGGAGAAATGAGGGGAGTCAAAATTCAAGTCGTTGAAACCGGTTGACAGTATTTTTTTTTATTATTTGAGAACACCCCCGAAAACAGCCACTCATTGGGCCTTTACATCAGTTGTATTAACAATTCATAATGGACATCACAAACAACCATGTCCTGGAAAGTGAAAAATCCTCCCCAGGCAGGATTCGAACCCGCGACCTTTGGGTTAGCAGGCGAGGACGTTACCCCGCCGCCACCGAGGCCGATAATATAATTACGAGGTATTAAAATAATTAGTGGAATTTTGTACCGTTTTTTTTGGTAACAATGAATTGTATCTTCGATTTCCACAAAGTATCGCCACAATCGATTAATTTGAGCCATCAGAAGAATTTAAACACTGTGTTTCCAACCACAGTAGGCTTTGTCTGCTGCATATTTTTGTCGATGGAATTTACGCATACGATGGAATTTACGAATATGTATGTATATATGTCACACAGTCGTGGTAAATGACCCAGCTTGCCAATTGCTGAACAATTTCCTCCCCTTGTTCTTATGTGCAGGGAAACCTCTTCCTCCATTGAATGATCTGGGAAGCAACATCAGCATAGTTTTGGCCAACAATCACCCAGTCACTAATGGACTTCAGGTGAAGCCTCCAGGCATCGTGGAGGTTGGTGGCATGCACTGTGAAGAATCCAAGACTCTCCCTTTGGTAAGGAGATATTTACTCAGGAATTATAAAGCCTGGTTTTGACATAACCTGCCATTCTGAAACGCTAACGGGAGGAAGAAATTAGTTTTCTCGCTGATAATGCCCGTATAAAACAAACTCTTTCCAAGCTTGGGTGAGAAAAATGAGGAAATTCAAGGTAACAAGTATTATCAATCAATAACTGAACCAGGAACTCACTCATAACCAACCAAATTACAAACAAGTTACCTACAGGTCGAGGGCCAGGTGAGCTTCGACTCAGAAATGAAAAAGTTATACAATTGCGAGAGGTTGAGCTGCTCTCTAAGTATAATAGACTGAAATACAGCAGGTTCACACAAAGATGTCTTCTGGTTCGGCATCTCGACTCCAACAGAGGGTGTTTTCAGAGGTGGTTTGTCGGCAAGGATGATGTGGAATGGGTTAGTTAAGGATATAGGCGATTGGTAGCCTTCTTGGAGGGGAGGAAATAATGGGATGGGTGATAGATGGGGTGGAAGTTTTCAATTGGGGCAAAAGGAAATGTTTTTCTGACTCTGGCCGCAGAATATAGGATCACAGCCTTTGTGCCTTGGTCAGAATGACAGAATTTCTGGAATCCTTCCTCACTTCAGGGTCTATATAAACGATGGAGGGCCTGGCGAGGGAAAGGTGTGACGAAAGGCGTGGCAAAGTCACTGCATTTTGTAGTTGTAGGCATTTTGGGCATCATTGGCGCACATGTCGTTAGCGTGCATGACGGGATGTGCTTCGGGCAAGTCCTCCGGCAAATTCCGCAGGGTTAACAGTCCGCAGAGGGAAAACATGTCCAAAGAGGGGAATTTAGAGAAAAAAAAGGGGCTTGCATAAAAAATGCCACAATTCCCATGCCACTGCCATGCTTGGTCTGTCTTCACCTCTTTCCTCGGTTTCAGTGCTTGTCATGTGTTCAATGCATTTATTAATGAAAGCAAAAGAAGCAACTTCATAAAAGATATTGGGTGCATTCGTTGTTTCAGGATGAAGAAGGAATGTTTCATACAATATTCAGTAGATTAAGGGATGACCCTGTTAAATTTGTCTGTTGCTTCCGAATGAGTCAAATTCCAGTGCCTAGTGTAGACTTTAAGGGATATCAACTTCCACTTTCGCTCTTTCGAATATGAAATTAGTTTTTCAATAAGAACTTATAAGATGCAATTTTCCACAGATAAATTTGATGTACCTGATGATGATGCAGTGTATCGAAATAAAACTGGGTCGAATAAAAATTTTATCTGTGGAAAATTGCATCTTCTAAGTTCTTATTATGTTAACATTCCACAACATTCGCTTGATACCTCCATTTTTGTTAGTTTTTCAGTGATAATGTGAAAGCCAAAACAGTTCAAAAAATATATTTATCTTCCTTTCAAAAGAAAGAAACTAATATAAGGGCTAACATAATGCCTATTAGGATGGGGCCCTAACACAGCAGGGCCCTACGCATGTATGTCTTGGTCCCTAAGGCTCATGGCCTACACAGGTGTGACTCGGGTCCTGAGTTATGGGGATTTATATCTTGAGTTCATTTGTATAAAACATTACCATGCAGAGATTTACTTTATAGGCCAAATCTTAACAGTTTATAGTGTTCAATTTAGCTTTACATTTTGAATTATTTAAAAATATTATACATTATTTGCAGGTGGGTACATTGCTATGGTATGGATGAAACTTTCTAAGTATGGGTCATTGTCATGATTTGGGAATCCATAATTAATCTGAAGCAAAGACCTTCCAGAATTATTTCTTCTCTCTGAAGTATCCACTTCTGGTTTTGGATTGGGGTGTTAAATGATTTTCAGGTTTGCTGGTGGAAGTTGAGAGGATTCGTGTTCCTTTTCCTTCTGCTTTTTAATTTCTTTGTTGTTTACAGTGTTTAAAATGTCTCTTTTGATTTGAGAGCCTGATGATCTATTACAAAAATAACCAATTCTTTGTCCAAAGTGAATTAAAATTGTGAGTGTTAATCAAAACTAAAAATAAGAGACAATACACAAGAACAACACACAGCGGTGACCACTTGGTGGGAACTGGGACCGTGGGCGGGAACATGACCACCGAGAGACACTCTGACCCGATGGTGGTTGTGTGGCTGGAAGTAGAAAGGGCGGACGCGGCAATTGGCTGCGTTCGCCTCTCCATGAAGATTGCCGAACCACGAGCTGCAGCTGGTGACTGCCACTTCAGCACCTCCTGGGTGCCCGATAGGCACTCAACCAGCGCATGATCTGCTATTTTTATTGCTGAATCCCAGCCCCTGCTGTGTCATGCCGTCAGCTTGCCATTGTTTAATTGTAATATTATTTTACAAAATTTGACATTACCGTATTAGAACTTCTCTTGTCATGACCAAGACCTAAGAATACTATGCCATCGGAAAGGAAGCAACTTTTCTCCTAGAGCAATATGTAGTAGCAGCGCTCCATTTGTGGGAAATTTAATAATCTTGCACATCATACTAAGAGTGTGCAGTATTTCTAATGGATAGCACTTTCTGATAAATCAATACCATCGAAGTTGGTCTGCCTGCTAATTAAAAAATTAGACTAAAGTAAATGAGTTTGTCAGTCAGTTACGGAAAATGATAGATGTTAAAAATTAGGGATATTTCTAGGTAGTTTGTACGAAAAAACTAAAAAGTATCAACGTAAAAGTCATAGTTTCTAGCTACAACTTCTCCATTAATTTATTTTTGTTTGTAGATAAGACGACCATTTCCTTGCATCTCTTTTAGCTGGTGAAAATTTTTTATTTCAGGCAAAAATAAACCGAACTTAGACCGAACAGAGCTAAAACCACATTTCTTGCTGATTTTTTTAGCTGGCAACTTTTTAAACACTTGAAAATCAATGAGAATTCAATGAATGTAAGGGAGTTGAAGGTGTAGGACCCGTGAAAAGTTATGGCTGAGCATTAGTCTGATCATTACCTTCTGCTGGTGTCCCATTTTTTTCGAAATTAGAAGTCCATGGAATGTGCATAAAGTGATGTCATTGCTTTTAGGCTGGAGATGACTCACTCAGTGTTTCGAACCGAAGGTTGTTTTTTGACGAGTGAGAGCTCGACCCCATACTCGAAAGAAGTCTCAGGATATGATACTTCTTCTTTCAAAGTCTTCAGCTGAGTCTTCTTACCTAGTTTCAGAGGATATTCCATTCTCTCTCTCTCTCTCTCTGTATTTATAACTACAATTGTTTATCTACAATTATCTCTTTACAGAATTTGCTGCAGTTTGTCAACAAAGCAGAGAAAGGCGTAATCTATGTGAGTTTTGGTGAGGCCATTGGCAGACTTCCCGTGGATGTGGAGCAATCAATGATCAATACATTTGCTGAAATTGGGCCTAAAATACGTTTTCTCTGGAAATATGATACTGGGCATATAGAAAGTCCTCTTCCTAAAAATGTGTTGGCACAAAAACTGATGCCTCAGAAGGATATACTAGGTAAGAAATTATTTGTTCTATTCTAGATTTAGACTTGCGAGTTTCTTGTTATAAATGTTATTCTAAAGGGGGCGTCAAGCACACTCATTTTGTATTTTGAGTTTTGGTGTGCAATGAAAACATTCCTATCAATGTTGTGTAATGTGTAATGGTAGCTTTTAAGGACAATACTGTGTGTGAATAACATTCAGATGGAAATTTTTTTATTTGAAATATCTGATCAAGTTGTCTCATAATTTTAAGCGTTAAGTAAATGATAAAGGAGCACCATGATTTCAGTGTTGATTTTTTTTCCTGTAGGTGCCTCATGATGACTTGCATGAGATGATACCGAGTGCACAAACTAAGACTAGAAACATTTTCAATGTGTTTTTGTGATGCAGTTCTTGTAATAATTATCCTAAGATTTTAAATTGAGTTATTCATGGTTTTAATGTCTGTCGTAGCTTATTTGCTTGTGCACAAAAACGTTTACTAATAATTTCTTTTGCTTTTGTTGACATTACAGGACATCCTAAAACACTTCTTTTTGTCAGCCATGGGGGATTGTTAAGCGTGCAGGAGGCCGTATACCATGGAATGCCTATTTTAGGGATTCCATTTTCTGGTGAACAGGTCCAAAACATTGATAATTTGGTTTCGTTTGGTGCAGCTGTCAAATTAGAGTATAGTTCATTGGCCAAAGAGAGTCTGGTGGATGGCATCACTACCATTCTCAGAAATACAAGGTAAGTTTTACTGCATGGCTAAAAATGTGTAAGCATACTTCATTATGTTCAATTACTCGTTGTGTGTTGCTGAGTAGCTTAAATCACAGTTTTAGAGTATAAGAATACATTATCTGTTTTTACAGTATAAACTCAAAAATACGAAACTCGAAATTATGAAATATTGATTTTACAAAGCAAAACCTTCGGTCCCGACCAAAAGGGTATCTAAGTGTAAACAGTACTCGATATTACAAAATAACGAAGTTTTTAAATTACGAACCTCGGGTCTTGGTCCCGACGTGACTAAGTTACTCGTTTATACAAATAGTGATGGATCACAGCAACGTTTTTGGGTGCTCCTTGTCAGAGTTAAGCATCTAATTGATCAATGTCGCCGAATACATTATGCACTTAATGTGAATTACCTGAACGATATCTCATTTTTCAATGCTACAATAGTAAAGGTGTGGTTTTGCTGGGGCGTCCTGTGGCCACGTCCGGAAGTTACTGCCATACTCATCCAATATATATCAAATGGGCTCGATTTCGCTGAGACATCTCGGCCGTCGGGTTCGACTGCTAACGCCCGACGTCTGCGTCTCAACTGCTTCAAGAGCAGTCGAGACTCGGATGCATAGTCGGGCAGTCCCAATTTACGGTGATTTTTCTGCTCCCCTCTCTCCGCCTTTTATATAAAGCGTCGCTTCCAGCTCTTTCTGAAAAACTACTGCAACATTTGGTCGTCCTCTTTGTCTTCATCCTCAAGCAACAAAAGCAACAAAATTAAATCGTCACCATCCATTTCAGCTCAAAATCAACTCAATGCTCAGGTAACACAAACCGATAATAAATTCGTAATTAAACTAAATGCACATTCTCCCACATCGCTCAGCCACGGAATCGGGACGTGGACGCCTGAATAAAACCACCCGGTCGCATCGTCCAACCGCGACGAGCAACCGTGGCAGTTGGACGTGGCTGCTGGATACCCCAGTGAAACCTGATCTTGGAGGACTTTGATCATAGGCATCGTAGCACATAAAATATGAAACCAAAATTCGTTCGGCTTTGTTACCATGAGTTCACAGAGTTGCCAACGAGTAAAAAAACGTAAATTAGTCATGTACAGATATACTCGCCCATGAGAGAATAATTGCTACAACCAGCATTTTCCTCTCATGATCCCTGGGATTTTTTGCTACCGGGTTTCCCAAACATAAATCCATAATGAGTATTTCTGGTACAGAAATCGTTTGATGCGAGCGTGTGCTAAAAAAATATGACATGTATCGGAGATTGTGCTAGGTTGTTCAAGCGATAGATTCAGTCGTGAATATAACCTAAGGAAGCTTTTTTCTCACTATTTCAGACTGATTACGCTTAACCTTGCTCCACGGCATAATAATTCCGGCTGGCAATAGCTTTCATCGAAAGAATTAGGTTTAATTTCCCGCCCTAATTGAGCGTTTGGATGTAGACATCGAGCAAGGCATTACCCTTCCCTTCTTCCGTTGTCAACAGCCAAGAAAATCAGAGAAAAAAACGAGTTCACTTGGTTCATACGACCAATTACTTTCACGCACATTAATTCTAAAGTATGACTAGTGCTGGCCGCATGCATAATCAAAAGGAAAAAAATACTCATGCACCCATATATATTTGTATTGGAAAATGGTGTACCTTTCTCCCCTTTCGCTCCAACCCAGTGATTGAATAATATCCTAAAAGAGAGTTCAGCTGTGTTCCTGCAGATTGATAAAGAATCTGTCCGAATGAATCGAAAATTAAGAAAATACAAACTTGAAATGCCTGCACATTCCCATATTCTTTTTCCCCCACCTGGCAATCCCCACCAGGAAAATTCACCCAGCTTTCCATCTCCGTTGTTCCAAAACCTCGGCTTACTTTTCTCCTCCATCAACTTCTTTCTCACTTCAGACGAACCCATCAAACGCTTTCCTTCTCTCCCATACTGGTCATATTTCCCCCTCTAGTGACCCTCCGTGTCCCCCCTCCCCGCTCTATGGGTAGGCACGAGCCATCACCTTCACACCGAAGCCCCCATTCCGACCCTCCAGGAGATCAGGCCCCTTCGAGTGGCCCCTCCGTCCCACCCCCTCAACACTAGCTCAGGATGTGATGATGTCCCACGCTGACTCTGTCGGCCCCCCATGCGAACTCTTGGGCCCTTTAAGTAAAAGTCCCCCACTCTCCAAAGGCATGTCCTCCCTCTCTGCTGATGCAGCCGGTTGAGGTAAGGGAGGAGGAAGATAAGATGTGACTATTCGGCATAAACTGATGATTCATTCGATGTATATTACTCGCGCGCATCCCTTGGCCTTGACTCCCAGGTAGATCAGCCTCACAAGTTACATACGATACTCCCGAGATCATGGGTCACGTAGCTGTTTTTGTGAGAGGATGAATGGAGTAACCCCGCAATGATGGGGAAAGGAGGAACAGACAGCTGATTCCGGCCTGGTGTGTGACAGAGCTGCAATGCTCGGACGAAAATCTCCTTGCTTGATCGAAAGCAGATGAAAAACAATAACAAAAAATATCCCAAATTTGAGTTCAATATCGAATCTTTAAATGGATCCTGAGATTGAATGAATGAAGAGTAGACAACCTAATCTGAATAGGGCCACAAATGAAGCTTTCGCATAGTAGAGTGGAAAAAGAAAATTATTGATTTGTAGTGATAGCATCGTTAGTAGCCGATGAAGTGTAAAAGGATTTATATCGCCTTCGCTGTTAAAGTGCGTGGCTTGTATGTACAATCTTCTTTGCATGTTCATTTACGTAGCACTCTCCCAGTTTCTAGTTTGACTGCGTACTTTTCTCCTGACTGCTTTTTGGTCCGAGCCTAGCGGCCAAGGGAATGTGCGAGGTCCCGATTTGTGCAGGGATGAGTGCTGCATACTTAATGTGGAATCACCCCGTGCCACACACCCTAGTGGTGGCTTGCACGGTACTTCGTAGATGTAGATGAAAGGAGGTACCTATTTCGCTGGACTCTTCTATAAGCGCTTCTATAAGCTCTTCTATCAGCTCCATCGTATCTGGAGTAACCACGCATAAATAAGATGAATCCAAGGGAGAATAACGATAGTTATTTCGCGAGATTAACAGGCATATCAGTATTTGTACAAAGTACATAACATGCATCCAACGCATAGCATCCGCGAGAAAATCTTATTTTCACTGTCTTCAATATCCGGTGCAAATGATCGGGCAAGTCGCACACTTAATTAGTATATGCATAAATCAATATTAATGATGATTATACATCGCTCATGCTAAAGTTATGAGTTCTCTAGTTAGGAAATAATATAGAAAAATGCGCTAAGAAGCTTCATAGGCTTAGTCCAAATTGCACGAAAATTGTGCAAAGACGCTTCATTGCCTAATCATTCATTGGAAAAAAGAACGAAAATTTAGTTGTCGTGATATAAATTTCGGCGGGACTTGGATGGAGGTTGATTCTTCTGATTTTCCGGGATTTCCGCTGCGAAAAGCTGGAACGACGCAGTGGAAATCCCGAAATCAGGAAGAATCAAACTCCGACAAATAAGTTGTGTTCAACTGACATTGAGTGCACCCTGTGGGCATGAATACACTTTTAAATATACTTTCATGAATTATAACTTCTTAAATCATGCAAGTACGTCGCGAGAGTACATCTTCATCTAAGGAAACAAACAAGAGCTTCATCGTGATGTTTTTGAAATATACTCTTTCATACGAAATTTGATATTACGAAGTGCTGATTTTTCCGGTCCCGTCAACTTCATAATTTTGAGTTTCTACTGTAGTAAAATATTAGTCTGTAAAACAGAAAATAGGTTTTTACAATGCATATGACCTACATCACTCGGGTAAAGCACCCGAGAGTCAACCTCACTTAATAGGTATGTAAATATTATTAGGAACATTTATAATAATAATAATAACTGCCCCAGTTGAATAGTCTTATCAACGAAATCCTGACGGAAACATCGCACCTTTGGACAGTAAGTTGCGTGGTCTACGCTCCATCCAAAATTACGGCTCACTCCCAAAAGAACACCTCTTGGGAGGACAAAGCAGCAAAGAGGCTGGAACAATTGGAGGCCAAGATCACGCAGGCGAGACAACAGGCGTCAAGAATCCAGTGTGTGATGGAATGCATCGTATCTGGGGGAACTTTCACTCCCAAAGTTCGGAGCATAGCGTGCAGTCTCAGATACAACCATCACACACTGAATAAAAGCGTGTTGCTTACTACTAAGCAGCACGTGGTCGATAGAGTACGAGCACTCACCACTGCCCGGAAAAAACTCCTCAAGGGAGTAGGGTCATGAGGGAAAACTACACCTTTCTCCTTCACCCTTCCCATCTCTTTCGACCACCTCCGCCTGTCGTCGAATCACTGCCATCCGTCCAAGAGGTTGAACATTTCTGGAAGGAAATCTACAAAATGTCCAAGCCATTCAACCGAGACACTCTCTTAAGCCTCTTTAAAGAGCTATGTGACCACCACCCACAAGATGTGGATGGACCTCTTTCAGTCACCGAAAGTGACGTGAAGAAGGCCTTCTCTGGCAAGAAGAATTTCTCGGCTCCAGGAATGGATGCCGTGAATAACTTCTGGTGGAAGAAGTTTACTTCCACCCAGAACACCTCGCCAGAATCTTCAAGTCCTTTCTAAATGGTAGAGAACCAATTCCACCTTGGCTGACTTAGGGACGCACAGTTTTGATACCTAAGAAGGGCGACTTGTCCAATCTAAAGAACTACCACCCCATAAATCTGCCTCAACACTGTATATAAGGCGTTCACCTCCATCATGAGCGACCTTATCCTCCACCACGTCTAGCCGGTGTGGGAGGAGGTGTACGAGCAGAGGGGCTCAAAGCGGGGAATCGCGGGATGCAAGGGCAACCTGCTCATTGATAGGTGCATATGCCAGGATGCCATCCGGCATAAGCGAAACCTATCAATGGCCTGGGTGGACTACAAGAAGGCTTTTGACACCACTTCGCATGAGCTTTTGATTGCTATGCTGAAGTTGATGAAAGTCCACCCAGAAGTAGTGTCCTGCATCCAACGCCTGTTACCACTCTAGAAACGCGCTTTGTTCTGACTTCAGGCAAGCGTTCAGTTTCCACAGAGTTGGTAACATACCACCATGGCGTTTTTCAAGGCAACAGCTTGAGCCCCTTACTGTTTTGTATTTCCCTCCTACCCCTGTCCCTTAGGCTGCGACGAGGTAGAGGATACATGTGCGGTGTTCCAGGTGACAGGAAGTATAAGGTCACCCATGTGTTTTATATGGATGACCTGAAGCTGTACGCTTCTAATGCGAAAGACCTTCGCACGTCCTTGGACACCGTACTGGAATACAGTGAGGCCATAGGGATGGAGTTCGGATTGGACAAGTGTGCATTCATCCACCTGGCGAAAGGAAGATTTTCGAAGATCAAGGAAGACGTGGAACTTGTTGACGGAAGCGTCATTCGTCACCTTGAGGACAATGATAGCTATGAATACCTCGGCGTCCCCGAGCCCTAAATGCAGGAGGTTGCAGCAGTGAAGGGAAGGCTCACCGCCAAATACAGACAGACTCTCAGGAACATCTGGAGTTCTGAGCTGTCTGGCAAGAACAAGGTTCTTGCCACGAACATGTTCGCGGTTCCTACACTTCTGTATACCTTTGGATGCATGAAGTGGAACGTCAACGAGTTGCAGAACCTCGATAGCGAAACAAGAAAGATGATGACCATCTACAGATGTCTTCATCCAAAATCTTCCGTCGCCAGATTGTATCTCCCTCACAATGTAGGTGGTAGAGGAATATTGAGTCTGGAGTGTCTCCACAACGGAGTTGTCCTGGGTACGTCATGCCGAGTGTTGAAAAGCAGGGACCCCCTGCTCAATCCCGTGAGAGAGCACGAGAGTGCGGGAGCAGGGGCATTTCTCTTCCAGGCGGCAAAGAGGGCAGCGGACAAAACCGGTCTCGACTTTGACCCGTCATCCGACCGAAGCGACAATAACACGACCATCTCATCATTGAAGACAGACGTACTCAAGCTCAAAATAAAAAAAGCCGAGCAGAAGGCCTTGCTCAAAGCGCATACCGATAAGCCCATGCATAGATGTTTCTATCGAAACATCAAAAAGCATGGGTTATTGAAGGAGCTGACGTTTGCCTTCCTACGCTCCGCTGGTCTGAAGTCTGAGACCGAGGGTTTTGTTCTTGTGTGCCAGGATGGTGTCATAAACACACTCATGTACCGCCGAGTTATATTCAAGGCAGAGGTCGCGGACACAAGATGCAGGGCGTGCCGAGCCGAGCCCAGCTGTAGTTATTACACAAGGTCAGCGTATCTAGCTGGGCACAACACGGCCCTGCGGGTGTTATACTTTCACCTGCGACACCATTATGGTATCGACGAAACACCTGTGCTGCCCTATGCCCCTGGAGATATTGAGTCCGTCATGGAGAACGATAAATGTACAATCTGGTGGAATTACTCCTCCTCCACCACCAGGGAGTTGGAGGCGACCAAGCCTGTTATCGTTCTCCTCGACCACCTCACACGCTCCATGTTTGTGATCGAGTTTTTGGCTCCGGCTGAAATTAACATGGCTGCGAAGGAGGTGGAAAAACGGACGAAACATCAAGATCTGCTTTTCGAACTTTGACAAATGTACCCCGGACACTGTGAAACTAGTGGTCTTCATCATAGGTGTGCTCGGTGGAGTTAAGGGCTCGCTGCTTAATAACATCAAGTGCATTCCGTCCTGCGTGGCACAGGCAGAATCACTAGTTGCACGCATGCAGAAGGCCGTCATCCTGGGGTCACTCCGTCTACTGCGTACGCATGACCCGACAGCAGCGTAGCCACTCATCCGATGGGTGTTAGACGTGGCTGCAATTACTGCCCAACCCCTCTCGAGTCTCCGGCCATTATGACGGCAATGAAACCTGATGCTTGCCGGAGACTCAGAGTGTGTTACAACTGTAACAATTAAATAATAATGATATTTATTTGCCCAGAGGACACTATACATCATGATACAATCATAATATAAGTATATAGGGCACGTCAAAAAGAAAACAATTTCATAAAAGAAATGTTACAATTCACAGTACAGATACTCTTTTACACTATAAAAACACTTCTCTAGTAAGTAGGCTGAGACTTCTTAAAAAGATTTAAACTTTCTATATTTTTAATGGATGCAGGTAAGTTATTGTACAATTTTGTACACATGAACTAAACAAGATGGATATTATAGAATAAGGAGGTTTACTACTTAAAAAATTGCAATATACTCATATTGTCAAGCACCATAATGTTCATATAAAATCCAAATAATCCTTTTCCTTAAAATTGACAATACCAAGAAGGCACAAAATATGTTGCTAAAGTAGAGGAAATGTTTAATTGTTACAGAAGCGATCAGCATTAGATATTTGTTGATTTAATGTGCATTGAATAATCATGAGTAACAATAATATATGTAGTTTGTAGTACAAGATAACCTGCATAGAGTACAAAGTCACATGTAAAAATAATAACCACTAAATGATTTCCCTTACCCTGGTAAAAGATGTACATATGCTGTCAATTAAATTAACAGTAGCATGAGGAACTATATATAGTCAGGTCTCTTAAAACTGTGTCAGTTTTTCCTAACTTCTTCTGTATTGATAGAAAATTCTAGAGACATTCTGTACGACAATTTCCCTCTTTACTACTCGTCTGTAATGATCCGCATTTTGCCAAGTCATTACTGGATTATTAATGCAACAACCAATGGGATATAGTTCGATCAATCCTCATTCACACCTATTTTAATCAAAAATGTAAGTATTCCCTATTTTGGATCAGTCAGAAGAATTCATACATTTCCACTTTACTACCCGTTGAACACTCGTTCAAGACAGTCTCACCTGCCTCCAGCAATTGGGATTACGTCACTTTGCAATGAGCCAATGGCTGGGTGTAAAGATGTCATTGCGAAAACAATGCTCAATATTTCATGATTATAAAACAAACTAGGCAAGATTTAGTGCTGGTAACTTAATTCTATGGAAACAATTTGCGATACAGAATGTATTTCATATCAATTTCATTTTGTCAGGCCCCTGTTCATGCACATATGTACTCCATTATAATAATTTAAAAAATGGCAGAAAAACATGTTGACTTATCAGGATCCATTGCACCTTATCATCTGCCTCCTGACCCCTGTGCTTGCGTTGATGAAGATCCAGCCAATCTCAACGATGCATAATTTGTATTAAGATTATTAAGGGTCATTTAAGTTGGCTAATTGGGCCCTGTGATCTTATAATTACATGCATTAGTTTCTCCTCTTCTATATTATTTCCTGAACACAATGCCATTTATTTTAGAAGTTCTCAAAATATGTCACCGACATTTACGCAAGTGATTTTCAACTTCAGTTGTTAATGTTTTCCAAAAAAAGAATTATTATTATGTATTCCTAATTACTTATATGCTGGAAAAGCTGCTGCTAGTTTTGTTACAAATAACCTTCAGAGATTACAAATGACATACGGCAGGTTTATACATGCCATATGTTATTTTGTCTAGAAGAGCATTTCTAGATTTTTTTTGTTTCTTGATTTACATATGTCTTTTGTTTTTTTTCCCACTTCTTGAGCTCGTGCTGGAGCATATAATCTTCTTTTTGGAGAGTACGGTGGCGGTCGTCATTTTGTCAAGTACTGTTTTATCGAATAAAAGTAGGGTGAACCTTAAAAGTGGAGTTTAATCTTTAACCATTAACCTGATCTTTTAATAGGTTATGGGCCCAGACATTCGCGAACGTAAAGTGATCGTATATTATTCGTGAGTGTTTTTCGATTTTTTGTGAGTACGGTTTTTTGAGACCTCATGGCGGATGGAATGGAGAGACTAACCACTAAAAACTGGGTGCAATGGAGTACCAGGATGAAGGCGTTTCTCACTAAAAGAAAATTGTGGGAATGCATTGAACCGGGTTACGACAATTTCGATTGGGAACAGCTTTCGATAAAACAGAGGAATAGAAACAACGATGTGCTGGCATATTTAATCCAATTTGTTAGTAAATGTTATCTTAACGATGTCAGTAAATACACGAGTGCGAAGGCTGCTTGGGAGAAACTTAGGAATATCCATTGCAAGAAGAGTCCAGTTCAGTTCATCAATTCCTTAGAACAACTGTGCACTCTGTCTAAACCACCGACTGAGTCAATGATGGACTACATTGCCAAGGTGGAGAATTTGTGTGACCTGATCAGTCAACAAGGTACTCGGCTGGATGATAGCTTTGTGGCTGGTTTTTTGCTGAGAGGCTTAAGGGAGGAACGGTACAATTCCATCATTCATGTCATGGAGCTAAATCAAGAGAATATGAACACTGAGAACGTCAAGAATAAATTGCTGATTGAGGAGCAGAGACATCAGAGAGAAAATGTCGAGAGAACAAGACGTGAGGAGGATTTGAGGGGGTTACTTTCAAGGAATACGGTGAGGAAAGTTGGAAACCAAACCGGTGTTTCTTGTCTTTTGTGCAATCGACTAGGTCATAAAGTCCGGGACTGTCCTAAGACTGTGGAGGCGAAAGCAAGAGGGACAGTAATATGCTACTCGTGTGGAGAGGAAGGCCATACTAGCGTTGTGTGTCCGAAGAGGAAGAGGTCTAGTTTCCAAAGAGGACAGAGCGGGCCCAAGCTCGAAGGGCAAGTACAGAGACATTTCAGGAGCAAGGAAGCGAAAGTGGAAAGAGAAGACAATGTTGAGCAAGATCTAGAAGCAGTAGAGGCTGTGAAAAATCTTGGTTGCGGAATGGTGAGAGTTAAATATAGAGCCTGTGTGGGGAAATCTAAGGAGGGGGTTTTGAACAATATTGAGAAATATGAATGTAGCGACCCTAACCGTTGGTTTTTGGACAGCGGGTGTAATGCTCATATGACCCCTCATCGTGATCTGCTGGACAATTTTTGTAATTATGTAGGGGGGAGTGTGAAGGTAGCTAAGAAGGAGGAACCATGTGCAGTAAAAGGCTATGGGACCGTTACAATGAAAGTTTCTGACGAGTGTGGTGGATGGACGCTTGGATTGAAACATGTTTTGTGGGTACCTGACGTGAGTGATAACCTCCTGTCAGTGAGACAACTTGAGAAATCAGGCTTTAGTTTTAACATTGATAATGGGCTATTTAAGGGATATGATAAACTGGATGGCAATAAGGAAGTGTTGTGTGCCCGAATTGTGGAGGATGACATGTATGCCTTGGACTGTGACTGGTACGAGATGAGCAAAGCTGAGTGCAGTGATCCTAGTTCTTCATCTCACCAACCACCAGCGATCAACCCATGGACAGAAGAGGAGACAGTCCTCAAGGCGGTGACCCGAGACACCTGGCATCAACACTTTGGGCATGCAAGCAACATCCCTGGCTGTGAGTTCATCCCTAGAGGAGATGTTGTGGACTGTGATGTATGCCATCAGGGTAAGGCAGAAAGACTTCCATACCCAGACAGAGAGGAGAAATCATCAGGGTTACTTGAATTAGTTTATTCTGATGTGTGTTATGTGAAGCCTGAGAGTAAAGGTGGTGGGAATTATTTTAGTACTTTTACTGATGATTGTTCAAGATATAGTGAGGTTTGTATTTTGAAAAGGAAATGTGATGTGTATAACAGTTTTCTGGAGTATAAAAATAGAGTTGAAAAGTTGTTGGGTCAAAAGATTAAGTCCTTTCAGTCAGATAATGGGACAGAGTACAAAAATGAGAAATTTAAATCTTTGATCAAGCAGGAAGGGATACTTCATAGATTTTCTATGGGAGGTGCACATCAGCAGATGGGAGTAGCAGAAAGGCTCAATCAACAGTTATTAACTCTTGCTAGATGTATGCTTATTCAAGCTGGCATGTCCGCCAATTTTTGGGGGGAAGCCATAGACACTGCTTGTTTCATTAAAAACAGGTGTGTATCTTCAGCTTTAAACGGCAAGACACCATATGAGCTGTGGTTTAAGAAGGGATTGAGTGAAAAGGAGATACAGAGGATGAGAGTGTTTGGCTGTGAAGCATGGGTGTTCAAGGAAACCGAGAAAGGTAGAAAGATGGAGCCTAGGGCTGATAGATGTGTCATGCTTGGTTATCCCAGAGATAGGAGGGGCTATCGGTTGTGGAACACGACTGATAACTGCGTGGTGTACTCCAAAGATGTAAAATTTGAGGAGAAAGTTTTTCCAATGAAGGATAAGATGAAAGTTAATTCAGATGATAGTGTCTTAGAGCCACCTTTTGCAATAAATGTGTCCGATGTTGAGAGTAGTGACAATTATTATTCTGAGACAACTAGTAATGATTCTGATAACGAATATAATGACATTAATGGTGGGAATGTGCATAATGACAGTAGTATTAATGTGGTGCCTTTAGATGAAAGTTGGACTGAGGTTCAGAGTCAAGGGGGAGCAGGTAGCTTATATGATGTTTCTGATGATGAAGTAATTGCGTCACCTGTATTGCGCAGATCTGAAAGGATCAGAAAAATTAAAGTCTGTCCTTGTTGTCATGCAGCTGTTTATAGTAGTAGTTGTGAGACATGTGAACCAAAGACTGTAGAGGAGGCGTTAAAGGGTATGCACAGAAACGAATGGATTAAAGCAATGGAAGAGGAAATGTCTTCCTTAAAGGGAAATAAAACATGGGATCTAGTTAAGAAACCTGAAAAATGTAAATTAATTGGCACCAAATGGGTTTTTAAAGTTAAAAGGAATCAAGATGGAGATATTGTCAAACTTAAAGCCCGCCTTGTGGCTCAGGGTTTTAATCAAGTTAAAGGAATGGATTACAGTGAATCATTTAGTCCAGTTGTGAAGCGAAAGGTCATTTGTCTCATGATGGCTCTAGCCATTAATAATGATTGGAGCTGTCATCACTTAGATGTCAAATCAGCCTACCTTAACAGTGAAATTAAAGAAGACTTGTATATCAAGCAACCTGAAGGGTTTGTTAGTAAAAAGTATCCTAAGCATGTATGTAAACTTAACAAAAGCATGTATGGGTTAAAGCAAGCGGGGAGAGATTGGAATGATCACTTAAGCAAAATATTGACTGGTTTGAGAATGTGTAGATCTATAAGTGATCAGTGCCTTTATGTTAACTCAAATAAGAAGTTGTTTGTTACTATATATGTAGATGATTTGGGAATCTGGGGTCAACCAGATTTAGTGGAATCATTTATCAAGAACCTGTCGACAAAATTGAATATAAGGGACTTAGGTTTTCCATCTAATTTTTTGTCTGTAAAATTTATTAAAGACTGTCAAGGAAGTGTCAAAATTAACCAAACAGGTTATATTGAATTTGTGTTGTCAGAATATGGCATGTCTGATTGCAAGGGATTGAGAACCCCTTTGTCTGTCCCAACCAAAGACTCAATTGAACCAAAGGTATGTGATACTCAAACTTGTGATGTTACGTGCTATAGATTGCTGACTTATTAACAAAGTCTCTGTCGGCCGATAGCACGCAAAGGTTTTGTGACATGTTAGGGTTATCATAAATGTATCAATTTAATTAATTATTTTTTTTTGTCTAGTTATGGTTGATTTACTGAGTTATGGTTGATTTACTGGTTAAGATTTTGTTGATAACACAAAATTTTTTGTAATGTGTTGACTCAAGTGCCAAGGGAGTATGATTTAGTTTGTTTTTTTTGTAAAAAATCTTGAAATGAGGGGGAGTGTCATATGTTATTTTGTCTAGAAGAGCATTTCTAGATTTTTTTTGTTTCTTGATTTACATATGTCTTTTGTTTTTTTGGAGAGTACGGTGGAGGTCGTCATTTTGTCAAGTACTGTTTTATCGAATAAAAGTGGAGTGAACCTTAAAAGTGGAGTTTAATCTTTAACCATTCACCTGATCTTTTAATAATACAGAAGGTCGAGAAACCTAATTTCCCAGTCCCTATTTTCTCCCTGTTTGTTTAAACTATCCCTACTTGGAAACAAATGAAGGTCACCGACCTCCCCTATTCACATAGAAGAAAACTTAGATTTTACCTCAGCTCCAGACTTTGCACACAGCGTTGTGCTTCTGTCAGTAAAAACTGCTAGCATTTGATTAATGAATCTTGTTTATTAAAAAACATCAGATTTCCTGCATAATCACCTGCTTTTTTAGCTCATTTGCACTGCCTTCTACCCAATTGTGATAGTGCATAGTTTCCTCGGTTTATTATTATAGTGTACGACATGATAACACTTATAATTGGTGCGCTTTTTTTTATTGCAATGTGCAACATGATAATACTTAGGTATTGTTTGCCTTTATTATCCAGTGACTTTCCCTGGAATGAATTGATTATGCTCAATCTGAATTATAATACGTGAATGTGATAGCACAAATAATTAACCTGCTGCTGGTAAAACCTTTTTGGGAACTAGGTGTGGCACTATTTTATGGACTACGATATGCTGTTGGCTATTGCCTAAAATATGTACGAGAGTATGGAAGGGAGCGCATCTTACTGGGTTTTATAGTCATGTGATCTGCCGACCCGGCCATCTAACATACATAATATGATCAGCTCTCTTCTGTTCTTGAAATGCATAAAAAAGCAGAGGAGATAATGTGTAAAAACCAAGAATTGGACATATGTGTATGAGTTGTGTCACTTTTGGCGATTATTACATCGATAATGACAATTACAGCCATTGAACTTCAACTTGTGATTTTGAGTCAATGTTAGCCTGTTACTTAGTTACCAAAATTTTACATTTAAAGCATTTACATTCCCCTGAGCTGCCCTATAGGTTGACGTTTAACTCTTAACAACCATAAAGAACTTGGAAAAGCAATACTTGAACATCAAGCTAATCCTTAGATAATCCACATTGCACACTTAGTATATGATTTAGTGAAATACCAGGGAAATATGAGCTTAGAATTTTTCTCAGTTTATTAAAATGGCCGTGTTTGCTATTAAATTGTTCATTGAATGGTTAGTTTTATGTGATTACATACAGTGTTGGAACGAATTTCCATTTTGTCTTTGTTTTAATTTTTCTCATTTGTTAACAGATATATTGTATCATTCACTTTCAGAAATTTTATTTAGTGTAATTAACAGCCTTTACTTAAACCATCAGCATGACAAAGTAGTTATTTGATTTTAGCCTAAATTAGCAAATTCAAGTATGGCCAAGACAGTAGATGTCTGAAAGATAAGCCCCCTCTGTATCTGGTGAAATATTGGTTGTCAAAAGTGCAAGGGTCTGGGCTATTTTTGAGCTTGAATAGAGAAAACTACTCAGAAATTCCATGGCTAATGGTGCAAAATAACAGAAAAAAACTAATAATGTGTAAATATTATGAATACCAGTGAAAATGTTACGCAATATCGCAATTTTAACCAATTTATAAGCAATAATATAATATTCGCAATATATTTATTAATCTTTCTTCATGGTGATGTTTTAAGAGACTTTGTAGCAACTCTGTCAATAATTTATGCAACCCACAATGCAACGGTGCCATAGGTATTTTCCAAGAACAACTGAGATACCCATGGAATTAGACAACAACTTTGTACGTGTATTCAACAAAAGTTCAAAGAATTAGCCAAATTTTTAATATATCTGATTAATTTTCTTTCTTAACGATGATGTTACAGCCTTGTAACGGCACGGAAAAGTACTTGTGCAACCTGCAATACAATTGCATCTAGAAATATTTTCCGCACATTGCATTGAAAAAAAAAATACAT
Organism: Pyrrhosoma nymphula; assembly: GCA_963573305.1. NCBI lineage: Eukaryota > Metazoa > Arthropoda > Insecta > Odonata > Coenagrionidae > Pyrrhosoma > Pyrrhosoma nymphula. Next base: position 1,953,350 of record OY754330.1, read on the forward strand.
TGAAAAAAGACAACCAACATTATTTGATGTTAAAAGGTGACTAATGCAAAGGAAATTCGTAGCATGAGAGGAAAAAAGGGATTCGCTCACGATCTTTTCATTACATTAATTTGAAGTTTAAGGTTTCGTGAAGGTTTGATTAGTATTGAAAAAATTTGGGTTCCATTAGCTTCACCATGATGAGACTTAACTCTATTTTCCCTATAAAATGAAAAATCCCTGATTACATTTCCTTAAGTATAAGGTATTCCTCTATTATGCCCCACTCACATTTCTAGCTATTTTCCATAGTAATCAATTACAAGGGTAAAAATCAGTAATGTGAAAGCCTGGGTCCCCACCATGGTAACTTGTTCCCTGGGTAAACTTACCATAGTTAGGTATCTATCTACAATAGTTGTTTTCTGACGTCCGAATACACGTTAGTGACAATGGTCAAGACGTCATTCGTCTTCAAGTGAGTGGTTGGTGATGAGAAACAAATATGTGCCATGCACATTTGAAGTAGTAAATAACAATTATACCATGGTGATTAAAGACTGGTGCGAATGCTGGTGGATATTACCAATGTTATGTTCAATGGTAGTCATAATTATGGATGGGAATATTGCCGTAATTTTCATCCGAGAGGTAAATTACCACCACGTGGTAAACTACGGTCATTTTCGAAAATTACCGTAATTTTCCAGTATTTTTTAGTTTTAAGTATTAAGTACAGCAAATGTATGGTTAAATAAGAAAGCCAATAGCAATAGGAAGGGAATAATGATGTCTAAACCATACCTAATACAACATTAATGAATTAGAAATTTTTAAAATTAACTACGGCAGCAACACGCAATCTACGGCTTTCTTTTGTCAAAGTATGAGAAATTTTCAAGAAGAATATTCTAGAGCTTTAATCTTATAATGTTATAATTTAAGCTAAATATGTATTTATAAAATGAGTTGTACCTGCCTCACTTTATTATTAAACATGTAGGAAATGTGAACTTGGCTTAAAAGAGCATGTTGGGAATTTATCTGTATGAAAAATTATCTCAAACATAGGCGAATTATCTAGAAAATTACAGTAATTTACAAGAGATGCAGTAAATTATGAAAAATACCACGGTAATTTACGAAAATTACCGAGGTAATATTCAGAGTGGCCCATCTCTAGTAAGAAGCTAGTAATGCAAACGGGATATTAGCTAAACTTTAAAGGCAATTATTTGCATGGGTCTCAGTAATTCAGTTGGCAATGGTAAGTTATGCATTGATTGTACAAATATTTCTCTTTGTATGTATCATTTTTTTTTACTTATCTTTAACAGTTTTCGTCGAAAAATCCATAGGCTGTCTAGTGCATTCCGGGACCAACCTGAGAGTCCTGTGGACCGTGCTATTTTTTGGACAGAGTATGCATTGAGACAAAGAAAAGGTCGTATTGACCACTTCCATTCACCGAACAAAGAATTGTCTTGGTTTTCATATTACATGTTGGATATTGTAATTGTTTTATTATTTCTGATTTTTTGTTGTTTTTTATTTCTGTATTATACTTTTATGTACCTTTTCGCTAACATTTTCTCAAAAGAGAGAATGGGAAAAGGCTACAAGCCAAACAAGAAAAGGAAATAAATAGTTACCAAGGCTATGGTTATATCGTGAGCTGTGCAAGTATGAATGTGTACTTACATTTTGGTATTCTTATGCAAATTCTTGTCACAAGCCTCAATAATCCCATTTTGAAGTGGGGATCATAGGCCTTCAAAAGGTGAATCCTCAGATACATACTTCATCCACTGCCACTAGTAATAATTGTTAGAATACCACCAATTTTGTGATTTTTATATGGCTCTTGCTGTGTACATGATGAGACCTTATAGTGTTTCCCAAAACAATGTAAAAGTTACTTCAATGTGTAATGTGCATAGGTGCCTAATGCTTTGGGACTTTTCCATGATGATTGTCAAACAATCTGTAGTTTTCTACACAATGCTGTTCAATTCTTCTGATTTGTTCAAATTAATAACAAAATGGCCTCATGAAAATGTTCCGCAGACCAAAAAACTTGGTACTGCAACCTTTTACAATGAAAGCTGCCAATAATTTTTGGGCCATATTTTCTATAAGTGCAATGATTATTGCAGTAATCATTATGTAATGACTGCTTTTGGTGCTAATGAGATATTTTTATAATGATCTGCGTGTTTTTTTTAAATGTTTCTGATGGTTAAAAATCAAAATTAGAGTTTTTTAAAGTTGTGATTTCTATCTGTGCTGTACTGTGCATTTGTACTGAGATTCTACTTTAGATAATAGTTTTATTTTGTACTGATATTTTTTAATAAATTTATATTATCTTAACCCTAATGAAAACATAATGAAAATCTTCTTTCTGATAAAAAAACAGCTGTGTGCATTCTTACAGGAGCTGGTCAATTCCAAGATCATTTGTACCATATGATAGAGAGTAAATAATATACGTGGTAATGTATTCTTTATGGTACCATGAAGAAGAAGAATCTCTTGGGAAAAGGTGGAGCTGTTTAGAGGAATTTGGCACTAGGAATAACACACACTAAAGTGAATATCTCCATGAGCATATGTTTCAGCTTATTAACTGGGGTGGCAATGTGTACCGGGGGGAATGGGAGTCCAAGTCCCCCGGAAAATTTAAAAAAACTAGCGTTAAATTGTTTTTTCTTTTTTTAAGTTTAGGCTAATTTGGGTATAATAATGAAGATTCAAGAAACTGCCGTGTATGTAGAATTGTATTTTCCAATTGCTTGTACGTTATTGAGATTTTTATTTCAAAATTCTGGTGTGGCAACTACCACCCCTTGCCACCCCCAAATTATATCACTGAATATCACCAAGGGGTCCATAGTGTCTTAAAAGAAATGGTCAAACTCATGTCTTGAAATATTAAATTCCGTACAAATATTTATTTATTTTCAAGTAATCATCACAATTAGCTAAGACGTTGAGATAGGCTTGTTCATGTTACTTCATATTTCCATGCCATCACAAGTTTCGTCTGCTAGTGCAGATGATGTCACCAATGTCACTGGAACACCCTCTGCGCTAAAAATATTAAAAGTTTAGCGTAGATACATGATTGGAAAGCACCGGAAGTAAAAAGCACAAAACTGACCAGAACAAATAGTACGATGCTTTGGAATATGTACTTAACGAGCAATACCCAATCACAACAAAACTCCAAAAATGAAGTTTTGCTGGTGGCCAGTTGATAAGGGGTGCATTTCTTTTGTGTGTCCAATATGTACCTGTTTCTTTTTAAATACAGACTGTGTGAGGAAAAGCCTGATTAAACTGGGAGCCCCACCAAAAATAATATTTAAGGAACTCACTCAGTCGTCGTCAGGAGAGGTTCTCGAAGGTTTCGCAAGAGTTCGGATCCGAAATGCAAAGCTATTGAAAATTGAACTGTTCATAATATGTTCCTCATGAATACATGCAAATTAAATTTCTGTTGAATTTATTGTGACTCAGAAAGGTTTATGGTATCAAAAATAAACATTTAATATTTCAGGAGCATTAGAATAGAATTAACTGAATCTTTTATATGTATAGGTATTAACAATATGTAGTTAAAATTGTGATAGAAAACACTGGGTGAAGATAAATCCTAGAGATAGCTATTCTCCATGTATAGTACACAGAAAAAGCAGTAAACAATTATGGAAGGAAGAATTTTTTTAAAATAGCAGGCATTTACAACATAAAGAGTTCTATCCCACATGAAATCATAGCTATAAGGTCATAAAATTAACAGAAAAGAGATGGAACAATTAAGACATTCCAACTTGAAGTGGAAAATATCAGTATGATTGACCATAATTTTGGAAGATCCAAAAATAACGAGGACTGTGCTGTTATAGGTGCAGCAAAACTTGGTGGCACTCTTTGTAACACATAAGGGAACTTTGGTTCCTGTCAGAAAATGGGTCCCACTCAGTAAGAGATTAACACTCTTCAGGGCCTATAGGCAGAGCAAGCAACTTAATAAACAAGTCGCAAGAGAAGAAAGGGGAAAACAATTATCAGGGCCCGTGGGCAACTGCCTACTTTGCCTTATTGGTTATCCGGCTCTGGTCCCACTGGACGAAAGGGAACTATGGGGACTAGTAGAATTTAAATGCTAGGAAAAACTCTGGCCATCAGGACCACAACTGAGAACTTAAATGCAGTCCTTTAAAGGTGAAGCACAGATGAGCAGGAAGAGGTACTGAAAGAGCCCTGTGGGAACCTCCTTGTCCTACTTAGGTGCTTTCCTCTTCTTGCCATGCTCTTCATAAGCAAGTGCTACCAAGTTCTGCTACCTGCATAAATACATTTTAGATGGGTACATTTGAGTGTTCTATTGACTAGCCAATGATTTAAGAAACAGTTCATTGGACGAAGGACATAATGCTAAAATTCTTTCTGAGATGACAAAAAATATTACATAATAATCTTGCTGCACTACTTTCAGGACCTTTCTTTTGTGAAAAGCCCTTTTTTATATGGGGACCAATTTTGGTGCAAAACACTGAGCATGCTCTTCACTCTGAGGGCTTCCTTGTCCTGAGGATGATGATCGACCTTCACTAGGGCAATCAAGCCATGGTATCCATGACAGCCAGGAATACGAGCAAACTCTCCACTGCTCCTTGCCCGAGTCTTCCACAGCAAAATGTGCTTCTGGCTCATTCAATACATCTGCCAAATGGTCCAAAGCAGCTTCTTCTACAGAATGCTGAACGTCTGGTGACTGTAATGCTTTTGCTATTTCACCCATGGACGAATCTTGGGGTAAATCAGCAGCATCTTCTAAAGAGCGGTAAAAGAGTTCAAGTGGAAATCCTTGACTATTATATTCTGCCAAAAAATATGTAATGCTCTCTGGAAAATCCAACTGACGGCCACTAGTGCTGTATTGAAGCCTAGGTATGAGCGAGTCTCCAGACTTAGCAAAGGCATTACTCTGAAAATAAACATTCCTGTTCAAACCAAGGAGTTTCAACACTCAAAAAAACTTGCATATTCCTAAAACAAGTTCTAGTTTAAATTTGTGGTATTCCATTATAAGAGAATTTAATAGCAACTTTTTTAAAAGTTGCATGATTGTATAAAAGTTACCATTGAATTCTCTTATATATTCCTTTAAAGCATAAATAAGAATTCAGTCGTTTTACCTGAATGCAGAGGAGAGAGGATAACGCCAGGAAATAATTATGAGCCATTCCTTACTTAGGACTGTCGTGTCGTCTATTCCTTCAAAGAACTGACTGGTTTTCATGCACGAACTTATATAAAAGTTCCCGCATGAAAACCAGATTTTAAAAAAAAGTAGGCCTCGATAAAACGAAAGTAGATTGACTACGTAAATGAAGAGAAGATAATTATGGAATCATATTCCCCGAGAAATTATCGCGGCGACGCACGGTTACTCCGGATGATAACGTCACGTATTGCCCTTCTTCGTGCCCCCGCGCTTATTTCAGATTTGAAACAAACAAACATCGCCTAGCGTGCAGCAGATAAGGAGTGTACGAGGGAGGAATTCAAAATGACGAGCTCTGAATCAGAAAATGAAAACCTTCTTCACTCAGCCATTGATCATGATTTTGTAAATAAAATATTAACGCAAGGTACATTTAAATGTTTACAGGTGAAAGTGAATGCATATTTTATGGCGTAAATGACCTTTCTATCTCGCCTTGCCAGCTGCCTCTTCCGAATCTTCCAACGTTAAGAGTTTACCATCTATGCGGACCGAGGAGAAAAAAAATGACATTTATGAGTTGAAAGTTTCTCCCGGATTCCAGAAGCACGTAGCCAAACACCTCGATGCAATCATACAAAGGTAAATTATAAATAATACATATGCATAGTAACCTATAAGTCACAGTGGAAGGATGATTACACGCTTACTACACACCACTTTCACCGCAGGAATATAAAAGAAGTCAGCAAAGCAAGCTCGAGGGTCAAAGTAGCTTCAAAGGAGACTGCTGGTGGCATCAAACTGTTTTCTCATTCGAAATCCCTCGTCACTGAGAGGGATTTAGAAAATGGGACTTCGGAACTAATGTCGTCCACGAAAAGTATTCGGAAACGAAAATCAAAACATTTAAGTAGTGGAAGTAGCGATGAGGCAAGTAATGGTGAGTTGCAGCGGATATCTTCGGCTGCTGTATCTCCGGAGTGGGTTCTTAATAAAAAAGGTGCCTATGGGAAGTGTGAAAAAGGTAAGGTAATCCGACTGAAAGACTCTGGAAACGGACAGTTGATTGAAATTGCATCCGGTGACTGAGTGTTGTCCTTTTCGGATGTGGCCCGTATTGTTGCTAGTGGCAGTTCACATATGGCTGGTTCAAATTGACGGTGACAATGAGCTAAACGTCCTTCCCAGGTGGAATTGCTCCGTTTGTGAACATGCAAATTAATATGGCGAACGCTAGTACCTACTCAGCCTTCTAGTTTGTCTTGTGTTGGTTGGTATAAGGAGAAAACTGTACCAGGAAATTTCTTTGCCCTAACAAAAGTCAAATTTTGATTGAGTCTTGTCACCGCAAAGCCTGAAGAAGCGCACAAAAATAGTCAGTGACAAGCACGATATCCTTTAACATTCACAAATTGTTGTTCTTAATAGCGTTTAAACCAATGGAAAATTATTTTTTTATAGAAGATACGGGCAGCTTTTCAAGATAAATGTGACAGGCCAAATGGGAGGGAATTTACATTACTAAAATTATGTTTGAAGGCCAACATAAAGACAGTATGATTCCTTCCCTGAGGTTCACTTGAGCTTGAATGTATTTCTTCTTCACCAAAGCATTTATTTCTCATCTCTGCATAATAGGCGGGATTATGCTATAGTTATGTGATAGAAATTTATTTGAGCATATTCCAGGCTGTAATTACTCTATTATTCGATGAGTTTTATTCCATATCACTAAAGTAAAGTTGAGATTATTTTTGTGGGATTGGTTGGACTACGAAAAAAATTGTACATCACATTAGTTTGCTTTATATTTTTTTATGGCTTCAGTTCTTCAGATGTTACGGACTCTACTATGAGTTTTCTCCAACACATTCACCCATGACCACAACCATTATCACATCATTCATTCTTCGCAATTTCTCCACCGTTCTTCGTCCACGCATTCTCGTCTGTCCACAAACCATTATTCATTAACTCTCCATTCCTCCACTTCTCTTGTATGTATGTACTTACCCAGACAGTGCTCACGGCCCCATCCCTATTTGTCTATTCCTCAAACTAAATATCTTCCATCCTCCCATGCAATATTTCCTTAAAAATCTACCCATTGTACACATACCTATTTTTTTCGAGTAGAATTTGTAGTATCCTTGATACTTAACACAACCGATTAAACTGTTTTGAGGCAGGGTGGGTGTAAACTATTCAAATAACCATGCACACAGCCTTTATTCACTGCCTACTCGCAGCGCCATCTCCTCGTACTACAAATTGCCAACATCAAATATTCAAGTTACTGCAGAATTGTGTGAAACAGCTCTACCAGTTCTGAAGTTCTTTGAAAAAAGTAGAACTGGATTTCATCAGTTAATCTTTGACATGACCAGTTGCACCTTTTTCTTGAAAACTACTTTTTTAAGTTCCACACATTTGTTTATGAAGATGTTAGTTTGTTGTAGACAATTGGGATCAGTGAGTGGGTTTGGGACAACTTCAGAACTGGGTTAGAGTAGAATGGAAGTGGAAAGTGAGCTGAAAAAAGGTCGTGGTTTCATTGAAACCAAACTGGAGCCTTGTGGAGTGCTAGAGGGAGGATTTGGGGCAGCAGCAAGTCGCTACGTTGTATAATGGAGCAGGCACGCATAATAGGTGTGATCGAAAAATATTTTTTTCGAAATTCATAATGCTACTCCCTTCAAAAAGTGGCTATTTGCGGTGGATGGTCATCAGGAAAAATATTAATGACATCACTGAATATCTTAAGGTCCCGCATCTCACTTAAAGTTCTAAAATTTTAGTCAAAATTCATGGAAATCGGAATGAAATTAGATGAAAGTATGTAGTGGGAGCTTTCCAATCACCTAGCGCAGATTAGAGCACATCATAGCTTATGGGAACACACAAGTGTTCATTGAAGACAACGATTAGAACCATCTGCGCTGAAGATATGGTGGAGCGACCGGTGGTAAAAAGTACTTGTTCAAAAAGACTCACTTCTGCATGAGATATGTGAAATCTGTACTTGCTGGTACTAATTGTTGGCATAAGACTTGTTTTGTGACACCCTGATGTATCTGCAATTTGCCAGTTGTGAAATTATTTAATAAAAAGCAAATTACCTTATCTAAGAATCCAACCACGTTTTATTTTTCAAAAGAATTTTAGTTTTCTTTACTACAAGCATTTGTGATAATTGGTCGAAAGGAACCACTGGAACAGTAGGTAGCACTATATACTAATTAAAATATACGAAAAAAAGATAGACGCTTCATGCCTGCCTTGTGATTTTTACTGTTTTAAGAGCTTTCGCCACAGTTCATTACCGAGCTTTTATCCTTCATAATTTCATTTATCATATCTCATTTCATCTGCCATTTGGGTCATTCCATGCCAAATCAACCAGTGAATTTACCTGACCCTTTTCGATTTTGATAAAAATTGATAAAGTTGTTGGCCCTACAGAGAAACTAAATAATACCAAGTATTACACCCCAGGGCCAAACACTTTGTTAGAAAATTGGGTCTGGTATAATAAACCTACTTTTATGAATAGCTTTTTGTATATAATTTATAGTGAACGAATTTAAACATTTTTTTTCCAGTTTCCTAGGTGTACAAAGAAATTCGTGTCTCCTGTCGTATTTTGAGTCCCACTTTGAAAGTTGGTACATATATAAATGAAATGTGAATGTTATGAAAAAAAAATTAACAAAAAATAAAATATCCCATTTTCATAATTCAAGGTCAAACTATGTTGACCTTTGACGTACAATTTTTTTAACCTCAGCATGTGACATGCAATGCAAAGTGAAAGGCAATTTTGAAGAGCTTTAAATTGACACCTCACAAAACTCAAAGTGTTTTGGTATCCGAGTTACAGCAATTCAAAAGGTGCACCGCAGACCTAAAATTTGATTTTTGGGCCATTTTTAGACCCAATTTTCTAACAAAGTATTTGGCCCAGGGGTGTAATACATTGTATTATTTAGTTTCTCTGTCCAACGGCTGTATTATTAGGCCAACGACTTTATCAATTTTTATCAAAATCGCAAAGGGTTAGGTAAATTTTGCCATTTTTTTGGTTGACTTAACATGGAATGACCCATTTATCATAATCATTTTGTACGTGAATACCACAATTCTTGCCAGGAGTTAATGGTCTTCTTCCACCACATCGGAAAAGAAGCCCAATCTGCCCTAGGTATGTATCTCTGTTTCATTTGTTATCATAATCTTTCATTGTGCGGCATGCATGAATTTTTTTACTAGATTGTGAGTTTCTTTTTGGCCATTCTATTAAATTTATATTTTATTTATTAAATATTAAATTTGGCCATCTCTATTAAATTCAACCAACAGGAACGGCTGCAAAGGGATCCCAATATACCCTGATGGACGACTGACTTTTAGATAATTTTTCAATAATACAGGGTGATTACAAAAGAATGCGTCGGTTTCAAAGATCTGTATTTTTCAAATGGTATGAGCTACAGAGCTGCATGACCTCTTAAAATTACCGAGATTCTCTAGTTTTGCTGAAAAAAATAAAATAACAAATGTTCAATATGTCCTCGTTGAGTAACCCGAACAATATGAAGTCGATATTCAAATTCCTCCCACACTCTGTGAAGCATGTCGGCAGTTACTAAAGCAGTCATTGATTAAGATTGGCTTTTTCCTCTACGGGAAGCAGATTCCAATGATTTTGTGTTTCAGCAAGACGGGGATTGGCACTTCTCAGTTAGTGGTCATCTTAATGAGACGTACCCACAAAGATGGATTGGTCGATCTGCAAGGCAAGACCTCGCCCTTCATCTGTGGCCTCCCTAAGTCACCTCATCTCACACCATGTGACTTTCTTGTGGGGATATGTCAAAAGTCAAGTCTTTGTGCCGTCATTGCCTACTGACAGCAAGGATTTGAAAGCACGCATAACTTTGGTTGCAAAGACAGTTTGAAGACAGACATGCTTCGCAGAGTATGGGAGGAATTTGAATATCGACTTGATATTGTTAGGGTTAGTCAACGAGGATATATTGAACATTTGTAATGTTATTTTGTTCAACAAAACTAAAGAATGTATCGGCAGCTCTGTAGCTCATAACATTTGATAAATACAGATCTTTGAAACAGACGCATTCTTTTGTAATCACCCTGTAGATTACACCATGCAACCAATGTTGTGTAGTAGCAGCAGCAGTGAGAGTTATAAACTAGGACTAAAAAGTAAAAAATAAAACAATGAAAAAATATTTTTTAAGCATGCTTTTCTGAAAAAAATTAAATTTTATTAAAAAATCTAAAAGAGAGAAATATCTTAACATCGTACTGGAAAGGAAAAATTAAAATATTTTCTCAAGTGAATGAAAGTTTAGCGTTGAACTGGAAATAATTCAATTGAAGGAAATTGGCCACATTAATGACAAGACCACAGCGAAAAGCATGGGGCGCTCTTTCATATTCGATATTAACATAAATTCATTAAATACGAATAGTTTGACATTCAATGGAATATAGAGAGAGCTTCAAGAAAAACAATTTCTAGAAAATCTTTACATGAACTAAAGTTGCCCAAGGTCTCACCCTATGCTTTTCATTGTGGTCTTGTCATTGAGTTGCTAATTTCCTTGAATTGAATTTAATTATTTCCAGTACTTGACTTAACTTTCATTCACTTGAGAAAATATTTTAATTTTTCTTTTTTAGTATGATGCTAAGATATTTCTTTTTTTTTAGATTTTTTAAATAATTTTTTTTTAGAAAAGTATGCTTTATTTTTTATTTTTTCCCCTGGTTTCGTTATTTTCATGGTGTGTCACAGGGTTGCTATAGGCCCGGAAAAGTCATGCCTGATGATGGCATGACATGCTGAAACCTAGGTGGTGTTGTTTCTAATAAAGTGTGGAATTATAACCAAGTGCCTGTTTTTTCATTAATACACTTATTTGGTGTTAAGTAATAAAATAAAGCACCTTAAATAAACTTATATTCCAGTCCGATTCTTTAAACTCATGCTGAGGAAGATGGAATATTTTTTCTCCTTCACATAGAAAAATTAAACTTTTTAGCCTGGAAAAGGCATGGAATTTCATAATCCCTAGTCTGCGGAAACCCTGTTTCATTGAGCCAATATCCATTAGTTGAAAAGGTGATTACTCAACATGGTATTAAATTTTAACATCTTCATTTCAAGCTTCCTCTAAAGACGAGGGGGTAACCAGGATGAGCTCTTCCCATTGCTGGAGTTCCTCCTACATGGAAGATGAGACGGGTGCGGGTCGCCAATTTCCTGGACACAGTACACAGCTATGACAGCAACTGCTGATTGTCGTGATCAGCAGTTAAAAAGTCATTTATAGCTGAGGTGTTTAACTGCTTATCGGTTGATAAGTGAGCATTATCCCAATTATAATTCTCAAGGGATAGAGTATTGTAGTCGGTAGTTAAATACTGATATTACTCTTGTTTCAGATGACCTCCAAGCAAGTGGACTTATTCCATCTGGATGGAATGGTTAAAATTAGTGATGTAGTCAGCATTCAATCGAATCCATTACGATTTCGTGAAAGAGCCAACCGCGAACTTCAACCATCAACGTGAAAGTTCAGCCAATCTCAACTTTGACGTTCACGGTTGACGATTGATGCCTGCGCATGCGCAGTATGAACACACCTCAGACTCGGGGGTATCGCTTTTCATTTGTCTGTTGCCTTGAGTTTTGGGCTACATTCATAATCTTTCTCTTTGGGCCACATTGTGCTGTGCTTCATCCACGTTCGTCCTGTGGAAGAAATTCAAGATGGAGAAGTCGAATATTTTTTTTCCTGTTTCCTAAGAACAAAAAATAAATCTTGGATGCCGTCAATGCTGGTCCGCATGTAAACATAAAGATTGATGTTGTTGACCGAAGATTGCCGACGTGATCCCAGTTCACGACAATCGTAAACCGGTGCCGTGAAACGTGAAATCAATTCCCGTTTAACGTTTGAAGTCAAGACGCCAATTGTAAACTAGGCTTTAACCCACATTTTAAATCAGGCAATGTTGATACAGATATACGCCAGCTTAAGTATGATTTCAAGCTTTCCCGGCGTATCTTCTTGGAGAAATTCTCATGGGTTTTCCACCGGGTGTCAGGTTCCCCAGTTATTCCAAATTTCCGAAAGATGACTCCTCTATCAACTTCAGGGATCTTGGAATCAAATGGCCGTCACTTTATTCACCTAATATACCAATCGTGTTAGGAGGTGTTTGGTTGGCAGCCAATTTTCTTTCACGCTATCTCACGCTTGGTCATCCGTTGTCTCCTAGTTTTCAGTTTCAGGAAATGGTCCCTAAAAACTTAGCTAAGTAAAGGTAAGTTTGGAATACGCTGCCACACAAACGATTACTTTGCCCATATTACCTTAAGCAATAAGGATTCACCTTTCATAGAAATCTGAAAAAAGGGCTTAAAATCACCGTGTGATGCGAAATGCTGGTGAACACTTGTTAGCCTTCTACCACACCGTCGACTCCGCTGCCGGTGACTAAATTCATAATCGGCACACGGTGGAACGTGCGTCCAGTTCTAAGTCCATGGTCCGGTTCCACGAGTTACTTTGTAGCAACATGCAAAGCTTGAGTAATTGTAAACAGTGGTCGAATGTGTCGCCTACTTATACCCTGAGGACAAAAGTTAAATTGTAACATCACTCTTGAGTGAAATTACAGCAGCGGTGGGCTTCAAATAACTTTAAATTAAAAGCGCTTGGGTCCGATGAGATCTTTTCAATTGTCATTTTTACGATGTCTCACAATTATTTTAAGCCCCAAAAGAAAATACATAATTGGTCGAGAGATTCGCAAGAAAAATTGATTTCTGTATGTTATTTGGCATTTTTTTACCAGAATTTGTATGTAATAAAAATTCCAAGTTCTGAATATGTTCAAATATGTTCGATAAGAGTAATATTGTTATCCATTTGCCATTAAATTGAACTGGAAATAGAAATTCAAAATAAAATTTGATTTTATTTTCTCAAACCACGAGAAGAGCAATGATTTTGAGTCACTTAATGCATAAAATTCAGATCTTACTACCGTTGATATGTAAGATAAAACAGCTTACTATATCATAAGTGATTGTTTTAGAACATTTATAAAAATAAAAATAACTTCAGTAATAATAAACTTATCCTTAATTCAAACATCAATAAAACAAATAGTAATTAAAATGGGTGCACACTATTATATTCACAAAGAGCACGAAGTAATATTTCTATGAATTCCGGATGGTTCTTAGATATTTTATGCTTTTCCCATAGAGGTTTGAAATCATCATGGGCAGACTCCATTGACTGTTCACTTCAGAAACCAACGCCTGCTTGCATTTTGACGCAAACATCAGGTACGTGAAAAAATTCAGCATGGACTTTAGGTGTTGTCGGTATACTTAACATAATGTAGCTCTCTTTGCCCTTCCCTTGGACTACAACCTTGTCGTGGTGGAAGGGCTTGCGTGCTCCGATGACCCCTAGAGCTGCACTGGCGGGAGCAATACTCCTGGTAGGATCACCCATGCCAGATTGGTCGAAGGTTAGGAGACAGACGAATGGTAGTCCGCGCAGTGTCTGTACCTCAGTGAGGCGGCTGCAAAAGGCGTCTGACCCCAGTGGGCCGGCCTCTGAAGTGATGGTGTCACGTAAAAAACACTATTGATAGGCCATGGAATACTATCTCAATTAAAACAAAAACCTTGAAACTATGGACAGTTCTTAATTGATAATGAATCCTGGCAACTACGGGACTCGGCCCAGAGGGCCGGGTGTCGTGCCCGGCAGCGGTGGGAGCAAGGCCCCTGCGGTCGTCATCACACGAAATCCTTGCTCAGACGTAGCAGCAGCAGAGGAAAAGAAGATAAAGAAAAGGAACGAAACCATCAGAATAGGCACGTGGAATGTTAGGACAATGCTGAGGGCGGGGAAGCTAGAGAATATAAAGCAAGAAATGGAGAGGGTGGGTGTAGACATCATGGGTCTGGGTGAAGTAAGATGGAAGGATGACGGGGATTACTGGAGCGACGATTATAGAGTAATTTATAGTGGAGGGAATGAAAGTCAGCGCGGGGTTGCATTCGTAATGGATAGGAAACTAGGAAGAAAAGTAGTGTATGCAGAACAGGTGAGTGATAGGATAATAGTCGTGGAACTAAAGGCAGAACCAACGAATTTTGTTATAATCCAGGTTTATATGCCTACTTCTAATCATAAAGAGGAGGAGGTAGATGGGGTATACGATCAGCTAGAGGAAATAATTGGTAGGATACCTGGGTGTAAGAACTTGGTAGTAATGGGGGATTGGAACGCGTTGGTGGGCGAAGGAAGAGATGGGTGGGAGGTGGGCGATTACGGGCTAGGAAGAAGAAACGACCGGGGCGAGAAAGCAGTGGAGTTTTGCCGTAGAAATAACCTAGTACATAATTACAAATACATGGTTCAGACATCATCCTTGACGTAGGTACACTTGGAAGAAGCCGGGAGACACAGATAGGTTCCAGATAGATTATATAATGGTTCGTCACAGATACAGGAATAGTGTTAAAAACTCGCATACTTATCCAGGAGCTGATGCAGACACAGACCACAACTTATTAGTCATGAAATGTCGGGTTAAACTGAAAAAGATAAGAATGGGAAGGAGGGTACGAAAGTGGAATACGGAGGCATTAACTGGGGCAATGAAGAAGAAGTATTGAGAGAAGGTGGATGAGATAATGGGTGAGGATCATGGAGTTAGATCAGTGGAAGATGAATGGGGAAGTTTGAAAAATGGAATTGTAGAAGCTGCAAAAGCAACGATAGGAGTAGTCAGTGCATCTAAAATTAGAAAACCATGGATCACGAAGGAGATGATAAGGGAGATGGAGGAGAGAAGGAAATGGAAGAGCGTAAACTGAGAGCTAGGTAAGAGAAAATACCGATAATTAAATAACAGGCTTAGAAGAGAAACAAAGAAAGCGAGAGAGGCGTGGTGGAGAGAACAGATCGACTTGTTAGAGAAATACCAAAAAGAGGGAAGAGCAGATGCATTATATAGGAAAGTAAAGGAACTGACGGGTGGTAATAAGGGAAGGGGAATTACAGTGATAACAGACATAACGGGAAAGGTGATCGTAGAACCGAAAGAGATTCAGGAGAGGTGGAAGGAGTATGTTGAAGAGCTGTATGGTAAAGAAATAAGGCCCAATAGGTTAGATGTTAGATATAGAAAGGGAAGACGATATCGACAGAGAGGGCATCGGACCAGGTATCCTAGATTGCGAAATCGAAAGAGCTCTATGAGACATGAAAAGGAATAAGGCAGTGGGAATAGATGATATACCTGCACAGTTTTTAAAGAGCATGGGGAAGAATGGAAGAGGAAAACTTTTTGCGCTTATTCGTAGGATTTATGGGGATGGAGTGTGGCCAGAACACTTTGCGAAGACTGTAATAATTCCTATACCAAAGAGGAGTAAAGCAAAAACGTGCGAAGACTACAGGACAATAAGCTTAATATCCCATGCGGCCAAAGTAGTTCTGAGAATTATAAATAGAAGGCTAGAGAAGGCAAATGAATACCTGGGTGACAATCAGTTCGGGTTTAGGAGAGGGACGGGAATGTGAGACGCTATAGCGGTGATGAGGACGCTAGTAGAAAGAAACCTAGAGTATGGGCAGGATGTTTTTGCATGATTCGTAGATTTCGAGAAGGCATTTGATCGGGTGGAATGGACGAAATTAATGGAAGTGTTGAAGAAATTAGGGGTCGACAGGCGTCTGATTCGGAATTTGTATATGAACCAGATGGCGCAGGTTAGGGTAGCCAATGGAGAATCAGGATGGGCCACGATAGGACGGGGAGTGCGGCAGGGGTGCCCACTATCGCCGCTGCTTTTTAATGTGTATTCAAAAGAAATGGTAAGGGAGGCATGGGGGGAGTAGGAGGTAGGAGTAAAGGTAGGAGGTGAGCTGATAAAATCAGAGAGATTTGCAGATGATCAAGCATTGGTTAGTCAGTCTGCAAAGGGGTTACAGTCAATGGTGAATGCATTAGAGGTCCAGTGCGAAAAGTATGGGATGAAGATCATCCACAAGAAAACGAAATTAATGAGATTTTCTAGAAGTAAGAAGGCGGGGCTGAATATAAGGGTGGGAGGGCAGAAGATAGAGCAGGTCGAGCAGTTTACGTATCTGGGTAGTATTTTGGAGAGGAATGGGTTTAGTGGTAAGAACATCAGATGCAGAAGTGTGCTCGCTATAGAAGCATTTTTGAAGAGAAGGGAATTGATGAGGGGGGGTCTGAGAAGAGACGTAAAGAAGAGGCTGGTGAAAACTTTAATATGGAGCGTGGTGCTATATGGGTCGGAAACTTGGTCATAGCGAAGGGAAGATGTGCGTAGACTTGAGGCGTTCGAGATGTGGTTTTGGAGAAGGATGGAGAAGGTTAGCTGGATGGCGAGAAAGACAAACGAGAAGGTATTGGATATGGTCGGAGAGGAGAGGAAGCTTGTGGCAGAGGTTCGGAGAAGGCAGAAGAGATGGATGGAGGAGGTTTAGAGAGGAGAGGGCATGTTGAAGAGAGTGATAGAGAGGAGAACACTGGGGAAGCGTGGAAGAGGATAGGAATTCTCGACGAAATAAGAGGAGGTAGAAGATATGAAGAATTGAAGAGGGATCTAATGGCGGGACATCCTTAGGAGGGAAAGCGAGACAATGTCTATGAGGTTGGGATGCAGAATGGGGATTGTCCAAGAACCTACCAATCAGCTGGTAGAATACTTGAATGAAAGTCTCTTTGAATACAGCAAATCTTATTTTTGAATTCGAAAAACTGCGCAAAACAAGGGGAAGCCGATCGTCTGTGTCTTTATATCCAAACTGTTCCCGAAAAAGTTATTTCAATCCTACCGTTCTGGGGATCATTGTTTTGGTTTTACCAAAACAGAATAAGCAAATCTTTGAGCGATCTTCCTCGTGCGTCCTTGCCTTTGGCATTTTGACTCATGATTAATATAGATAAACAATTTATATATGTATCCATGAAAACAAAATAGAAAGGTATAGCTATAAAAAGTGGTATTAAATCGACGAAAGTTTAAAACGTTCGATTAAAAGGCGTTTGATGAAAATGTGTGTACGACAATCTGTATCAATTACACAGAAATTGAGTTTTCTTGCGAAGGATTATTTTCTTTCGGGCCTTACAATATTCGTGAGACACCATGCATAAGATATTTGAAAAGATTTCATCAGTGCAAGCACTTTTGATGAAAAGTATATCGAAGCCCACCATGGCAGCCGTCCGTATAATGATGCCAAAAGGGACATTGTAATAACTACGGCAAGGTTTCTGTACATAGTTCCTAACTGAAAAATTAGAAAATTTCAGCACGAATGCTTCGATTCCTTTAAAGATAATGGAGTTAAAATTTTTCCCGGTGACTCGAGGAAATTCCCGGGTTTTTCCCGATAGCTTTGAATTCCCAGGTTTTTCCCGATAGCTTTGAATTCCCGGCTTTTTCCCGATAGCTTTGAATTCCCGGCTTTTTCCTGGTTTTCCCAGATTTCCCGACTGAGTGGCCACCCTGTTAATTCAATGGAGCTTGGTAATCCTGATTACTCTAAGGGTCAATATAAATAATTATTATGATTGTCACCAAGTAATTATGCATTGCATACATGTGAGAACGTAATAAACATTTTGTTAATCTGATTTATGAGTGCATCTGTTGAATTTATGTTCGTTGGCCAGGCACATCAACCGCTTCAGATGAGGTAAAAAGTGAAGTGATACAAAACTAAGATGGCAGGAATAACCAGTGAACTAAAAATCCTTAAATGAAGGAGTTGTTTCAGGTCCGACACCCATAGGTAGGGAAGGGGATTAATTACACGTTTTACTTACTCAATAAAATTTTGGTTTAAAAATTAGATTCATTGCACTATCACTATGCATTGTGCATCTTGATTAAGGAGGTTAACGGAGCATTTTTAAGGTTTAAAGAAAGGGAAACTGAACTAAGAGTATCACATTAGAACTATGTACTTACTGAAATAAAAAATCTTTATAAATCCAATCTTCTTATGTACATATTATAAAAAGTCTATTCACAAAACACTTACCAACGGTAGAAGACAAGACATTAATAAATTTTAACTTTTAAAACAGCCTTTGATAATATATGAGAGAATGTCTTTTGTACTTCCTCATAGAGGGTGTCATTGGTTGGGAAGAATTCTCTCCCCTCCCCCGCGAGTTCTACTCCCGCCTTGCAGTCGTCACCCTCCCCCACCTTCTCCCCTCGGAACGTCCACCGGCTCCTCCGGCACTGCAACACTGGGAATGGGCTCAACCCATCCAAGGACGCCTGCGACACACACACTCGACCCAGCTGCATGAGGAAAGACACGGCATCATCCACAAGTGGAGGGAACGCCATGCAGATCCTCACCAAAGCAGGAAGTGCAGGCTGGAAGAAATCCGCCCGGCTTTCACTTGGCAAAACTAAAAAAAAAAGAAAGAAAATAATCCATTCTCTCTCTGCATGAATTTTCTGGTCTCCCTTGACCTCAATCTATTACACACAACACATATTGTAAATGCAATATCAATGAATTACCTTAAAATTCGCTTATACCATGCCGCTAATAAAGAGATTAACAGTAGAAAATTGGGACATAGGTCAGCATTAAATGGCAATTTTCAAACATTTGTAGTGCTTTTCTTCTTCTTTTTTATGACTAAAAATATGACTGCAAATTACTCAAACTAATGTGTTTTCGTACATTTATTGTATCCCACAAATGAACTTTTTCCTTTTGCCAACTCCCGTAAGTTCTGGTACAAGAGAAAATAGTCATTGGAGAAGGTAATATGGCTGCCGGTGACATCAGTGGGCCTCACCCCCACTACTGCCATTTCCATTCTAGGTATTTATATTTGTGTGGTAGCACTGGACTGCACAAAGGGATGAGGAGTGGAGGCGAAACATAGGTGGTGAGCCAGAGTGCACCATAGCATGAACGGAGAGCTTAGCGCTGCAATGAACCAAGCAGAAGGCAAGCTGAAGTCCAGTTCTAACCCCTCTCTCTCTCTCTCTCTGGCCTAATAGAAATCAGCTGCCATGCGAAAAATGCAAAAACTCTGATTTTTCCAGGACAAATAATTTCCCAGAGTTTTCCTGGTTTTCCAGATTGCTGGGCACCCTGCTAGGTTAGCTATAGATTGGGGTGGGGGAGTCGAACTCCGACGAGCTGTAGTCGTGCAACTGGGCATCAGCTACCTTGACCAGAATCTGAGAAGTTAAGAAAAATGTGAGGCAAATTTTACTGATCGGCATAACCTCAGATTCCTTGAGATGACCGTTTCAAGAATTAAATGAAACACTTACTGCAAGGAAAATACCGTCCGTAGGTATGTAAAAATGGGATGTACTGTGTGTCTGATAATAATATTCAACAATCAACAGATACATACTAATTTTAGTTGGTGAAATGTTTAGGAGAAGTTGATGGAATGAATAATCGCCCAATAAAGGAAATGGTTGGAAAATGAGTACATATTTCGATGCAACATGCACGAAAGACTTTGGAGAAAGCATAGAGCTGAAATGAAGGCCACAACTACCTCTAAATTGAACATGAATGGATTATCCGTCACTTTCAGTTATCCGATTGGGCTTCCCCCTCCATACACACGGATAACCATCGGCCCCGGTGGCGACGGGGTAAAGTCCTTGCCTGCTAAACTGAGGGTCGCGGGTTCGAGTCCCGCCCGAGTGGATTTTTCACCACTCAGGACATGGGTGTTTGTGTTTGTCCATTGTTATATGTTTATACACCTGATGTAAAAGGCCGTTCGTGCTGTTTTCGGGGATGTGGAAATAAATAAAATAATCAGCCCTCTACTCTATATGCATCTACATTTATTGTAATGATTGATGTATAGGTACGACACTTGATCCACATGACTGTCAGACAATGTTTTGGCGAATCCTACCCTTAACAGTTCTATTGTATTGTCAATGGGTGAATATATGAAATGCCTTTACTTCTCTCTCCACCACCAACATTCCGGAATGACTGATTTTTGCCCTCCTACTCATACAACATAACCACCAAATAATTTTTCATTGATATTTAAAATGGCAAACAGAGAAAAAAATAGTAAGCTATCTAAACTACTCCAGCCCTTTATCTGGGAAGGGTTGACATTGCTGTAAGATTGTAAAAATCTCTATTACAGTTTTAAAACGTTAATATCAAGGTGACGGAGAAACGTGGAGCTATTTAAAGCCAACTTACCTCCAAGAAGTGTTGAAAGAGTATTCAGGGCAAGGCGAGCAACACTTAAAGACTTGGGCAAAGCATATTGAACTGCTAAATGAGAGACGAGGTCTACTGCAAAGACCTGCTTCTCAAGAGCTGGCTGACTCAGCAACTCGGGAATGAAATCAAGGCAGATATGCATTGAAGGAATGCCTTGGACTGTCACTGGCAGAAGTTCCCTCGGATAACCCTGTACACAATTAATGGTTTCTATAATTAATTCTTCAATTTTAAGCTACTCACTAGTTGTATTTTGCTACAAATACACTGAGGTTTACCTACTTATAACAATATTAAGAACAATATTGAATTAGTAAGAATATAAAACTGAAATACATGGTCATTCAATAGTTTATTCATCTAAATCTACAAATATATTGATTATTTTATGTCAAATTCACACAGTCACTTGAGATCATGATTAAATACCTGAAAATGTACAAGTTTTGCAAGGTGTGGATCCGCAATGAAGACCTGGTGGAGAAATGAGCAAATCAAACTCCTCACTTCCCTCAACGCCCACATCTGCCCTGGTTTTGCCTGATGGAAAAACAAGAGGTTCCTTAGTCCTACTGTTGTATATATTACACACACAAATTAACAAGAAAAAATTTTCTAACTCTGTTGTAAGGCTTACTAGTTTTTTTACTTGAAAGTGCAGATGATAAAATAATCAGAAAAATTTCACACAAAAATTTATTCCTTGCATGGTCCTTGCCTCTGAGAACATTGAGTCTTTCTTTAACACTTTTGATTATACAGGTTAGTGTTTCTAAGAGGTTCTGATGGAAATTAGTATCACACAAATACCCATAACAAAACATTTAGGGGTTACTCGGCACAAGACACTGTCTCAATCTTAACCCGATAAAGAGAACTTATTAGCATTACAACATGGAAACACTGAATCATTGCTTGATGGGAATATCAAATGGTAAACTTTTAGGTTGACTTTTTGATTAAGGTCTCTCAGGTTTCAATACAGGTAAGTGGCTCCATGACCAACATTTTGACGGCTTATTCCGCTGCTGAAAAGTCAGTCAAGGAGTAATAAACCCAGAAGGAAACCCATGAGACCATCACCGGTACTCACAAAGAGAGCCTGATAGCATTCTCCAGATTGAAAGGAATAATTCTTACAGAGTGCAATTACACTCCAAAATGAATAACATAAAGATTTTGTACTTCACATTGAAATAATTTTACGACCAGTGCTCCCACACCCTTTGCCTCATACCGCAAGCCTGAATTTTGAGGAAGGATTTAGGTATTGGAGAGGTAACAACTGAACTCACTTTGTCTTCAGGCATTTCCAAGCATGCTTCCAAGAGAATCTGAACAGCAGCGCTTTCCTGTGTGGCCACCAGGGCAGCTCTCAATTCCTCGCGCTCAGCATCGCAAGTGAGCTGGGAGCCACCACCACCCGAATTTGCACTTGCTATTGCCAGTGGGTGGTCCAAAAGTTGCCGTGACAGCTGGCTGCGAGACGCTGCCAAACTGGCCTCCAGAACTCGCAGCACGATGCTCAAAGCTGGAGCACACCTGAAAAAACATACACAACTGATTGCAACCCAACAAAACATACAACTGACAACCAGAAGTTACACAAGGCATCATAGAAGTTACAAGTGGCAGTGAAACTTAAAATTTAGTGATTAGTTCCAGCTAAGAACACTCAAAACACGATAAGATTATAATAACAAATTAAGAGATACCTACCTGGATGGCCTTGAGTAATGTACTTATTTAAATATTTAATGTTTGGAAATAACATTATTTACTGCATTTGACCAAATTTAGTCCCAATCTGAATACATATAAGCCCACCCCACTTTCCCTACATCTTCTCATCTCCAATTTTGGAGAACTTAATTTCTATCATGAGCTACTCCTAATACAAAGCATACTTCATCTTAATTAGATAAAAAAACTAACTCTCGACTATTTTTGGTCCAAACCATGTCATCAGTGATTCAAATTTCCTCTCGTATCAAGAATTGCCTCTGATGTGGCTTTAAATGACAAATAACATTGCTAGTCATTTATCAACAAGTACCTCGATCACTCTAACGCCTGTAAAATGATTTATGACAATGTTGTGTTTCGGGTTGCATAATCCCTTTATCCCCCTATTATAGGGCTGCGAAGACATACTGAAGAAGAATTAATGAGATAATAAACAAGTATTTCTCAAATTATTCAGAAAAAAGACTAAATTTGCTTACATGAGTTACATCAGCACGTTGACATTCATTTTCTTCACTACATTGGGCCAATGTGCAGATGTAACTCATATAAGAAAATTTAGTCTTATTTCTTAGTAATTTGAGAAATATTTTTTTATTATCTCATTAATTCTTCTTCAGTAGTATGTCTTTACAGCCCTGTAATGGGGGATAAAGACATTATGCAACACGCAACACAGCAGAGTATATCTTTTTCCAGGTGTTAGAATGATCAAGGTATTTGTTGATAAATGACAAGCAATGTTATTTATCATTTCAAGCCACAGCAGAGGCAATTATTGATACGAGCAGAGGCAATTCTTGATATAGCAAAAATGCATGTCACTAATTGTACATGTACATGCATAGATACAAAATGCATGTCTGCATGCTACCACTCATGAAAATATGAATAAAACACGCATCTGCTTCCCTACAAAAAATCCAATCATTATTAGCACCTCACAAAGATGACATAACATACCTGAAAACACTTGGATGGCACCGCAACACTTGCAGAGGATCCAAGACAATGTTTTCCTGAGATTTAGGCATTGCAATGGGAGCAGACAACTTCACTATGGCATCATTGTCATGGGGAATCAGGGCATGGGTAGTTATGGCCCACAGACATCGAGGAAGAACTGTGTTCAGTCGCAACCAAACCCTCTTATATAGCTCTGTAAGAATGCATTTTTTCATTAAAAGCTGAAAGGTAACTGATAGCAGCAATAATACTTTTAAAAAACCACAGTGATGATGGGAAGGCCGAACATTTGTGGGGTGAGTGTGCACACAGGGAAAGACAAGAAAAGTTCAAAGGGGTCGGCAGCCAGGAAGTGAGGATATGCCCCAGAGAGAGGGATGGCACTAACTCATGTTCATAGCTGCGAGTGCTCTGCTGGAGAAAATTCATTGCGATCAAGATTATCCCTCAAAGTTGTCCTCCACATCATTCGACCAGAAATGTCATCTGACCCACAATTGCAGACTTGAGAGGGGCTAGCCAATGGCTAGGTTGGGAGACAATAGTGGCCATTATTTTCATCCTCAGGGGGCTTCTAATCCTTGCCTTTATCGTGGGTCATTATGGGCAAGGGTCATCCTGAGTAACTGGTATCTTGATTTGCAGGCAGAATGTAGAATGTTGAAATTATACCTTGTTTTGAAATCTTACTTAGGTAATCTTAGAATAGAATAAAACAGAAAAAAATTGTTGTCCTAGGACAAGCTGTCCATTATGAACAGACAGAAATGGAAAATGTGCCTCAAAACAAACACACAGGTACATAAGTGATGCAGTTGCGGACAATTATCAAACAATCAAATAAATGGAATTGTAAAATTTAAAATGTGGAACATATGCTGGTTACAGTATAAGCATTTCCGGAGAAAAAGAAAAATATACGTATACAATTTTAAGCATACTATAAAATTCACATAAAAGTTCACTTTTATAAACAATATGCATCTCAATATCCCAGCAAGTGACCATGTGGTGTAGATGGAGGTTTGTTTCTCTTTGAGAGAGGATAGTGTTAGTGAATCTTCACGGGAATGCAGTTCCAAATCTGCACACCAACAAACAAGAAAGATATTTAAAAGGTAGTAGTTCGGTTTTGGGGGGGCATATTAAACATCAGAGGAAATGCTGGTTATTACGTTGACGTCCTTGTCCTAGCAATCTTATTTACCGTAACATACTATTTAATAAGGAGGCACCATTATAATTAGTCAACTTACCTTGGATGTACCTTGGAACCTTATCATCAAGGATAGATTTGAAGTGCTGCACAAAGACTTCTGCAAAAGGCCACACGTCGGTCGGAGGCATGCTCAGGAGTTGCTGCAGAAGCAAACCTGTTCGAGCTGGGCAGTCTTGAATGTGGCTGAATGCTGGAAATTTAGTCACCATTATCATCTAAAAAAGGGGTGGCTGGCTGTTGGTTGACATAGGATCCCACACATCATATTGGACAGGCATACAATTGCAGAGGCTGCTCTCAACTGAGAGAGTTGTAACATGCTGCTTATTTCACTCGTTATGATTTTGGCCGTTAGTTTTAGGGAAGCGGTCATTAAGTTTATACCTATACATAGTTTTCTGGCATTTTCTTGTCTCCTTTCTTAAACATAAGAATGGAGATGCATGTTCTCAATTCATCTCGTATTCTACATTGGGCGAGAATAGCAGTGATCAGTGTCGTTAATCGTTGGGTAAGAGGCTCTTCTTCATACGTGAGAAGTTCATTCGGGATGTTGTCCGGTCTTAGACTTTTCCTGTTCTTTAATTGTTGGAGCACAATATGTACATCCGTGATGTCTATTTTTACATCGTGATTAATTGTTAATATTGGTGTGTCCTGCCTCTCAGCAACGATATTGTCTCTACTGCACAGGTCTGTAAGGTATCATACCCATGTCTCTTTAGTTACATGCTTGGGTTCTATTAGTCCAATGAATTCCTTTCATTGTGTTCTAATCAGCCACCATATTTATTTTGTCTTTGAAGAAGTTACCCTTCATTCTTTTGGAGAAAGTTTCCCAATAACTGTTTTTAATTTGCCTTACCAGTATAACTGGTAGTTTCAGGCGTTACTTGGTGGAACTTATTCATTGTATAAATGAAAAACTTAAACTTTGTGGTTCCACAATGATAATTTTATTTGCACGTCCCGGGTTTCAACGTACTATATAACGTCATCTTCAGGTGAAGACTCTACAAAATACTCGTGGTTATATACTGCCCTCAGGTAGGGGGGGAAGGAAGGAAGGTAGGGGGGTGGGAAGGAGTTTGGGATTGGGTCAGGGAGGTATCGCGTGCTTGAGGAAAATGGGGGGAGGGAAGAGAATCCCTGCAGGGGGAGCACTCTTCTGAGGTGAAGGAGTGCGGAGGGAGGGGTACTTAGTCATGCAAAACAAACCATATAAAATAAACCATAACAAAACAAACCATTATACCCTAGACATGTTTGGCTGTCAAGGTGGAGGGTGGAGTGAAGGGGAGAGGTTTTTTCTATCTGGGTTGTTCGGATGAATAGGAGGTTTGGGAGGGAGGGGAAATGGGAGATTTAGGAGATGGGTGAGTGGGAGTTATACACAAAGTCGTTCACAATATTCTGCTTGGAGCGTACACAATTTAAAATTTCTAACTGCTCCAATGTGTCTAATTTGTATTCATTCTTTTCTACATGCAACACTTCAATTTCAAAGTCACTGGAGTGGTTGTTCTCTAACAAATGTTTTTCAAATTAGGACCTTGATTTATTGTTTCTAACACAGGTCTTGTTATGGTTTGTTTTTTTTGCATGACTAAGTACTCCGCACTCCTTCACCTCAGAAGAGTGCTCCCCCTGCAGGGATTCTCTCCCCCCCCCATTTTCCTCAAGCACGCGATACCTCCCTGACCCAATCCCAAACTCCTCCCCCCCCCTACCTTCCTTCCCTCCCCCCCTACCTGAGGGCAGTATATAACCACGAGTATTTTGTAGTCTTCACCTGAAGATGACGTTATATAGTACGTTGAAACCCGGGTCGTGCAAATAAAATTATCATTGTGGAACCACAAAGTTTAAGTTTTTCATTTATACTATGCCTTACCAGTGTTTTTGTTTCATTACGAATATCTATGTATTGTTCATAGGATGGTTCTATGGTCTTCGGCACATGGTACTTGAGATAGGCTTCATTTTTTTTCCTCACATTTCTTTTTTAATGTTTCCACTAAACCAAGGTGCTTTCAAACTGTGACTCCAATAAATGTCTATCTAATAGTTTGATTTCCAAAGTAATGACCATTTCACACAATCTGACTGTTTCATTAACTTTTGGCCACATAAACACTTGTTCCCATATCTTAGTGCAGTTATATTTGATCCAATTTTTTAAGTTTGATCCAAGCTTAAAACCTGCTTAGATTCATACCAATATATGTATGTATTTACGGCACAAAACCACAGCACAATAGAGTAAAAAAATGAATAAGTGAAAATTTTACAATGTTTGGGGAGTGAAAAAGAGAGCTATGAGTGATCTGACGGGAACTGGTGTTTCAACGTGCCTAGGCCCTTGCCCAAACAAAGAAACAGATAAAATAACTTGAATGCATAAGGACTCTTAAGTTCACTCAATTGAGCCATTCCATCACATAGCAATGACTTTGGGGACTCATCATAATGCAACATTGTCATCTGCACCAATAATTCACCTGATGCAGGAAAAGCCTTTATTGAGGACAATATGTAGCTATACCACAGACTTCACAACTCCATTCACTGAGAGTAGGGGAGGGTAATTGCTGGAAGGTAAGGAGTGCTTCAAAGGGTCTATTGGATAATGCAGCAATTAGATTACCGAGCATCAGATAATCAGCATCCTACTGCCTTTTGGCAGCAGCTGATCACATTGGCAAAGTTCCGAGTGACAAAGGCCAACAAAAAAATGCAATATTACTGAAGAGCTTGAGGGAATATTATTCCAATTATCTTGACAGAGAGGCCAACGGATCCACCCACTTGCGAGCACTTATTGAGAGCAGGCACACATCCTTGAGAAACATTCCCATGCCATTTCCCTAGTTGTCCTTTCCATGATGTCGACCCATTTGCAATTCTGACTCTTCTAACAGAGTTCTTTTCATGGAGGAGACGCAAACAATAGAATTAAAACTGGTGACCTCACCAAGCCCCTCCATTTCTTCCCTAAAATTTAAAATTCCAGCACAGAGGATGATATTTCCAAAAATATCACATGGGTTAGTACTATAAATCAATAGCAGTATTCGCAGTGGTTGATAGGTTTAAGGCTAGTGCAAAAAATTATCATCGCTTACCTTCAATAATAGAATGTTCAGAAACTGGAGCTTGATTTTTATGCTTGATATTTTCCACTGTTCCGTTGGGCAATTCCTCGTACAGCCAATCGTCCACTAAGGAGAGGTGGGGGAAGTGAGTGGCCAGCAGCCGCAACAATGGGGAGAACAAGCCTGGAAAACAAACAGAAATCCTTGAGTACATATTGGAATTTCTGGAGTCAACTCCAATCACCGAATTTTTGGCTGCATAATTAAACCGATTCAATAATACAAAATCAAATAAAAATAATACAACTTCCGAATTGGAGTCATTTCCAGAATATACTAATCTATACTTCCATATTACCCAAAACCAAGGGCTTAATTTAAATACTACACTAACAGTGACAACCTAATGCCATACATCTATATTATACGGCTATTTTAAACAACAGTAGAACCTCTATTTTATGAAGTTGAAGGGACCCAAAAATATGAGCTTTGTTAATCAGAGGGTTTGTAAATTGGAGGTAATCTTTCAAGCAATCGAAACCTCAACAATCCCAATCCAGTTTCAGTAGCGCACTTCATAAAGATAAATGGGATTAAAATGAAGGTAATATTTCAATAAAATGAATTACACATCCAGTTAAATGTTTAATAGAACAAAAGGAAATTAGAAACCTACACTTCTTATCCATTGTGGCATATTTTTTATGCTCTCCTTAACAAAAATTAACAGAAACTTTAAAAACTGGTAAATATTTTTCTCCAAATTTATAATGGTGTGAACTTGGCTGCTGCAACTGAATTTCTTGTAGCTTCAAGTTGGTGAGAGGAATAAGTGAATTAATTCATCCCACGGAGTATTTTAAGCATATGCATCAATTAGCGCAGGGGATATGTTTAGTGCTAGTTGAATTTGTGTTGAAAGAAGCCATTTTAACATGGGAATGCCATGGATGCATTCTAACTAGGAAATTTCAAAACTAAGTTCCAATTGACCCAGTATATTTCAGTACAAAGACTATGAAATGCCTTTTTTGAAGAAAACATACCGTTTGAAATACCTTCAATAATATTTCGTAGCTGATGAAAGTCAATTTTAGAACTTTACTCTAGTTTATTTGAAATTCTCACATATGTGTTCTACAGCGCTGACATCTAGCGGTGATTTGTGAGAACTATTTACTTGCGGGTACTGATAGCTGTAAGTCACGATCGCAAATTCTTGCCTAACGACGTAAAACTTGAATGAAAAATTAAATACTCAAAGTGCATCAAAATTTGAACATAAGTAACATATTACTACAAAATTAGTATTCTTAAATGATACCTGTCCCAAGGGGAATATTTTGACACAATTTCGTCGTGCATTTCACGCCACTGCTCAACATTTTCTGTGTTCACACGCCCTTCTTCTCCGCAGATTTTAAGAGAAGTGATTCAATGTCTTCTCTTGAATTTTTCTAGCCACCCATTTGAGGATTTAAAGTTGTCTCACTTCATTTTAAGAGCCAAAATCTGAGCATTCTCCTTCAGAATTGGTTATAGGCAAGTTGCACTCATGATCGTCGACACTTTAAAAAAATAATAATAATACATCTGCAAATCAAGCTGTTCAAACTTCGACGATGAAATGTAGTTGGTTTTCGAAGATGCTGTTGTGTGACTCAAAATGTTTTCACTTGAATTCATGATTGCTGTTATGTCGATAAAGAAATGCCATAATTCCGAGCAATTTCTTTTTTTGTCTGCGAGCGATCACGTACTTCCTTGATTATTGACCTTATGGTAACCAAACTCATGGACTTCCTCGTTTTTTTTTGCTCAGCGATGTTTTATCCATTGTTTTACTTATAGGCACACGGGATATCACAAACACAGCCCACCTTGCATTGAGAGTGATTTTGACGGAATGCGCACGACTTCTGCTCGCTTGGAAACCAAAATATTTTCACTCGCTCACAGCTTACAATGTAATTTTCTAGCTTCAAAGTATTCTGGAAACAAAGTTATAGGTGCGAACCACTCTTGGATGACATAGGAACTGATAACAAGGGAAAGAAGAAGCTCAAACCAGCTATTGAGAGCGAAGAAATTGTAACGGCTATTCCGTGTAGACTGTGGTTACAATGTAATCAGGTGACCATCTTCAAGAAAGACTTGATAAGCTGGCCAATTCACATGTTTCCTGAGAGACTAATATACTCTGGCAGAATATTTTATTATAGCCTACGCTTACAGGCCATTAAAATTACAGCGAATGAAGAGGAAACTTAGTAATTTCTTTCTTCTTTTTATCTGACGTGAAACTCGATTTAGAAAAAAAGCCTTTGTATCCAGGATCATATATTATTCAAGTTGACCACAAGTATAAGTGAAATAAATATCTAACTTAAAATCGGGCCAAATTTTGTTTACTTGAGATGGCTTTCCCGACTTATCACCCTCGGAGCGCAACCAGTTGTTTCAGTCGTTCGCGCAGGGAAAAACATCGCTAGACGTGACCCAAAAATACATGCAGAGGCAGTGTGCATTAAATTTAAAAATATTGTTACGGATTTTCAATACCTTTTCTACAATTTCTTGCATTTGAAATGCTCATTCTTACGTTCGCATAATGCCGAATGTTTACACATTGAGTGACCTCAAAACATTGTGACAAAACCATTTCAAATACTTCGTAAAACAGGGGTCAGTCACTCCTAGGGACCGGCTTCTCACTTCGTAAATCACTAAAATGGAGGTTTCGTAAAACGGAGGTCATTTTACATGGTTTTCCTATATACAGTAGAAGCTCCATATAACGTGTGGGGCATATAACAAGAATCTTTAATTTGCGAGGGTTGGCCAAAGAACAATTTAAAACCCTATGATTTTCATGTAAAATAAATTGGTATTAGCGAGGAAAACAACCAGCCTCCACTGGGGTCGTTTACTATTACGAGCGGTAAATGTCTCCTTCAATCACGGCAAACGTGCAAAAACTTGTGCTCATATCTTCTGTCATTGGATTTATATGGCTAGCAGTATTTTTTCCCGAACAATTTGACGGTCAAATGTTCATTTCGGACATTCACGGCATGCCCGTATGCACGCTATTTAATTTCTCGTAAGTTCGTGCATTTCATTGTTCTTTTGTCATTCTCCTGCGCTCCCGCTTTTGTTTAAGTTCAGTGTGACTATTGCAACATCATGGCTGGGAAACGAAAGTCGTTGGATCTGAAAACTAAATTACAAATTATTAATGAATGCGAAAGCGGCGAGGGGTCCAAAAGCGTGATTGGGAGGCGATTGGGCATATCTTCCTCGACCTTATTCACCATTTTGAAGAATAAGGAGAAAATTCGTGCGGCAGTGCTTCAAGAAGGATGACCAAGCAGCCAGAAACATTTGCGAGCAGGGGAACATTTGCAGTTAGAATCTGCCCTTTTCTCGTGGTTTTGCCAGCAGAGAGCAGCCGGCATTCCTATAAGTGGCGGCCCATTGATGAAGGCAAAAGCGGAATATCTAAGTGAGAGGCTCGGTATTGACAATTTTAAATGTTCAATTGGCTGGTTTGCTGGCTTTAAGCACAGGAAGGGAATATCTCTTCATAAATTATCCGGGGATTCCGCGAGTGTCGATGTAAGTGCTGTGGAGGGCTGGACTCCTGTCCTACAAAGTTATATGAAGAATTTCAGCCCATGTGATATTTACAATGTGGACGAGACAGGTCTATTCTATAACCTCCTTCCAGACAAAACTCTAGCCACTCGAGGGGACCCTTGCAGAGGAGTGAAAAAAGTAAACGAGAGGTTGACTGTTCTTTTGTGTGCGAATATGGATGGCTCTGACAAGGTTAAACCATTCGTAGTGGCGAAATCCGCTCATCCTCGATGCTTCAAGGGAATTAAAACATTCCCATGCACATACGAATCGAATAAAAATGCTTGGATGACATCAAATTTATTTTCGCAATGGTTAAGCGCGTTCGATGGTAGGATTGGCGGGAAAAATAGAAAAGTAGTATTGTTCATTGACAATTGCCCTGCCCATCCACAAATTGAACTTAGAAATGTGAAAATCATCTTATTGCTGCCGAACACGGCGATTGTTCTGCAGCCCTTGGACCAAGGGGTAATCAAGTTGTTTAAACATGTTTAAACAACTTGATGCCCTGTATTTTAAGTAGTCTACGTATTCTATTGTATTTTGTAATTGTTTCAAAGAGTATATGTAATGAAAAAAGGTCAAAGATGATTCATTTCGATGTGCACGAAAGGTATGTACTACAAATCATATGTTTATCTCGCTGCAGGGAGAGTAGTCAGTATTAATCACGGTATTCACTATCAACAAGTTCCCGATGCTGCCACTAGATGGAAGTACGGTAGAAGATATTACGTGTATCTTGATGGAATTCATCTAGGAAGTTTCGGAACTTACAACTGTTATGTTTGGACTTGCTTGTAACAATTATGTTTCCAGATAGTATTCCACGCATAATTATTACTGCCAAGGACAATGGATAACTATTATATGCTTTAATAATCGTAAATGCTGGTGATATGGGCTCTTATGATTCCGACAAGCCAAAGTCAGCTGTTTTCTGAGGCGATCTTACAGGTGTTGAAGTACTCTCCTTTATTTCCACCTTTTAACCAGAGAAGATAGCAGCCCTGTGTTTGCGTGGAACTAAATTCCCGAAGGTAATATCTTGGTCATGTAGTTATCTAGCATTTTTGCAAATTTTAATGAATAAAACTTTCTCTGAACCATATATCCGTTTTTATTCACTTTTTAGAGAGGTAGGAGGAATGAAATATTTTCTCGTTTCTGAAGTGTTTGCCGTGCATAGTCCGTTGCATTGCCATTACTTGCTGCCGTGACGCACCCAAACATCGGGACAATAACAATTTATTGCAATGCGCAGTACAGTACACATGTCACGAAGTGTCAAAATTCAATGTTTTCTATTCCAGTGCATGATATCTTTCATGGAATTTGATGTCATTGAAAGTGAATGCGATCATAAGGAATGGAAGTGTTCAAAAACATGATTTGTAATAGCTATCTCAATAGAATGTTATCGCCACTCACCAAAAATTCCCACAAAAATGGCTAAATAAGCATTAAATTTGTAGGAATCGGCTGTGAAATGATTATTTAATCATTTTGGTATTAACGAGAGCTCCGTTTAGCGAGTGATTTTTCAGGTCCCGAGAGCCCTCGCTAAACACAGCTTCCACTGTACAAAGATCGAGACCGGCGGAATGGTTCGTAAATTGGTGTCATTTCGTAAATTAGAGGTTTGTAAAAAAGAGGTTCTACTGTATTTTACCACTTAAAAAACAGTTCAGGGCACCCTTTTCCCAAAGCATTTTTCCAGGAGTTTTTACAAGGACAACTTGAGATTCTTTTCTCTATCTGTTAATTCTTTTGCTGTGTATTCTCTCAAATAAAATTGATGTATATTTTGCATACAGTGCCACGTTAACTTCATTTAAATCCCTGAGGTGATGGAAGAGGGGGCAAAGGACTTCAGTGGTACTAATGGGGGAATAAATGTACTAATGGGGGAATGAAGTTTCCCAACAAATAGAGCACCACCACTATCAGTCTCTGAAGGAATATTGGCTCCCTTTCTCATGGCATATCATTCTTAGGTCTCGGCCATTTCTCGAGGGAAATTCAAACACAGTAAGGAGATAGACTCATCGTCGAGGCCAGTGGCAGATTACTGGCTGCTTGCCCACCCCAGGGCGTTAATGCGCTTCCAAACGGACGCATATTAGACAACCTAGTGTGCATTTTGAAACATTTCATTGAACTCTCTCGCTCTCACTGTAGTTTCCTTACTGCATTACTTTTCCTCCCTTTTTCGTTTTTCTAAGGCCCTTTGCATCTTTCACACTCTGGCAAGGTCCTGGGATACACCCAGCACCCACCCCTCTCCCTAAAACCTGCGATACTTAACCGAATACCACCACGAAAAAAGAAAATTATTTATTTAAAATAGGAATCAGTGTGGAACACGTGGGGGTAAACACACTTCCAGGGCACCTCTATTAGTGAAAGGAGACTCGGAAAACAATTTTATTTTGGCCATTCCATCCTTCACAACCACCCTTCTAATTTATCTCCTGGGCTACAGCTCAAACTCAATATAATGATGCACTGTCACAAAAACACACTGTACAAAATTCCACTAATTATTTTATTGCTGTCGACTGGTTTCGACGACTAAAGCGTCATTATCAAGACAAAACAGAAGGTAGAATTGATATTGCTAGCCTTATATAATAGGGGAGGTTGGGAACATGGAGAAATGAGGGGAGGTCTGGAATTCACATTTGGTTGGAAGGAGGACGGATCGGATTTTGTACCGTGTGTTTTGTGACAATGAATTCTATCTTCAATTTCCACAAAATATCGCCACAATCGATTAATTTGATTCTGTAAGCGTGCGCGCAGCAGTCAGCGCTAGCGTCACCCCGGTGTTGGTCTCAGCTGAAATGGTAGCCGCCGGATGTGGAATCACATTTAGGTGTGTCTCCTCTAACACCTGGCGGCGTCTTGCCGTGGGATCTTGCTCCGTTGGAAGATGCACGGGTAAGGTGAAAAGCTGCTGCAATTGCCGGCCAATAGGGAGCCCTCGAGGGGGGTCACGCGGTGACGCGGTGCTGGGCGCTGCGTGGTGGCAGGAGAGACTCGGGCAGTCTCGCGCGGGTGACCGATAAACATGTATATTGTGTGCGTGAATAAATTGTAAAAACAGAATTTCCGACTTATTCCCTTACCGCGTCTTCTCCGGACCAAATCCTTTTATTTAAGCTAAGCGCATACAATTGGTGTCAGAAGTGGGATTGCCTCAAGGCGTTGGGAAGTGCGGTAATACCAAGTCGTGAAAAGGTGAGTGACAATGGCGAGTCGCGTTAGTTTATCGGGTCGTGAAATGGAGCTCCAACAGGCGGTGGATGAACTTTGCACGCAGCTGAGGGCCCTTAAAGAAGAAAACGCGATTTTTAGGGCCCGTACAGTAGACATGGCCGGAGCAGGGGAGAACTCGAGGAAGTCATTTTCAATGATATCGGCGATTGAAAGCTTTTCGGGATCCACAGGGGAAAACGTTGAAGCATTCTCTTCGCAATTAGAACAAGTGGGAAGGTTGGGTGGCTGGGATGATGAGGACAGGCTAAGCGCGGTCACACTTCGCACACACGGAGGAGCCGCGGATCTCCTGAGGGCGAAGACGAGGGCGGGGGGGGCCTTGAACTACCCCGAAGCAAATAAGGTGCTGTTGGAGAGATATCAGGGGGTGAAGAATAGGAGATTTTACAGGGAGATGCTGGCAAACGTGCAAATGGGCCCAGGGGAGCTAATAGAGGAGTTTGCAGATCGCATCCGCGATATAAATAGCCATACATGGAAGGAGGAGGGTGATGCTGCTGTGGCTGCCGCTCACCGGTCGGAGGCGGACGAGAGGGCTTTGGACGCCTTCCTTAATGGCCTTCACGGCAGGGTGGGTGAGCACACGCGCCTCGCAATGCCGGAGACGTTTGACGCCGCTGTCGCCGCAGCCGTGCGCGTGCGGGAGGCCGAGCGAAGGATTCGACCAGAGAGAGAGGGGCGAGAGGAAAGAAAAATTTTCGCGGTTCGTGATGGAGCCTGTCACGCCTGGTAGGACACTGGGCCCGAAACTGCCGGGCGCGAGAACAGGGTAGTTTTAGCCAGCGGGCTGAGATGCCGTTAAACGGTTCCGGGGCCGAGCAAGTCGCCCGCAACGGCCCCAATTAAGGATTGTCCTCCCGTGTGTGCACCGCGAGGGGGGAGTGAAAGACTTGGCGGTGACTGTGACGTGTGGAGGCATGCGGCGGCGCATGTTAGTGGAAACAGGAGCGCAGGTGAGCCTTTTAACTAAGAAGTGCTGTGGGGGCCGAGTACCGAAGAGGTCTACGTTCAGGATAAAGGGATTAAATGGAGGGTTTATTTGGAACTTCGGAGAGGTGGTGGTTCCGTTAGGTTTCGGCGATAGTGTGTATAACCTAAAGGCTCAGGTTGTAGACAGTTTGGGGGGTCAGGAAGGACTACTGGTGGCCAACGATTTTGGGAGATGTCAAGGAGTATGTGAAGCGTTGTATAGCCTGTAGCCAGCGAAGCCCCTACGGTAAGTGCAGGGCCCCTCTACAGGCACTACCAGTGGCGGAAAGACCCTTCGAGTTCATTGCCATTGACGTAGTGGGCCCTCTTCCGTGACTGCGTATAACACGAGTAAACACAGGAGCACTGGGTTC
Organism: Pyrrhosoma nymphula; assembly: GCA_963573305.1. NCBI lineage: Eukaryota > Metazoa > Arthropoda > Insecta > Odonata > Coenagrionidae > Pyrrhosoma > Pyrrhosoma nymphula. The sequence continues at coordinate 1,989,214 of OY754330.1, forward strand.
ACCCCGCACGAGTTGGTTTTTGGACGACAGATGGCATCACCTTTCAATTGTCTCGGAATGAGTAGCTCAAGAAAGGAACACCCTGGTGTGACAGGACTACGAGAGAGGTTGAAGGGAATGTGGAAACAATGCGCCCGTAATGATCGTTTAGCAGTGAGGAAAAGGAGGGAAACGGTGAGAGGAAAGGGTAAGGTGAGGGAATATAGAGAAGGCGACTACATATTTTTAGGTGACCCTTGTTTAAAAATAGGGCAAGTGAAAAAGTTTCATAGACCGTGGAAGGGCCCGTATCGCGTGTTGAAGGTAACTTCAAAGTGCAATCTACTGTTGGAGCTTCCATTTCGAACCCTTATTGTGCACATAAGTCGTGTTAAGCCTTATCACGGTCCTGTTCCCCCCCCTGATGCAGTGAATATTGGTGATCGCCCCCGTGGACGGCCAAAAAGAAACCGAATCACCGCGCGAGTTCCGGAGCCAGCTGATCCGACCCCCCCTGAGTGGGAGGACGAGTGGGTGGAAGGTCGAGGGGAATCCTTGGTGACTCGAAGCACAGGAGGAGGAGACGTCAGCGCGGAAAGGGAGGACACCGTTGCCATAGAGGAGGAGAAGTTCCTCCCCGCTTCCCCCTGTGTTGGCCATTCCCCTCCACCCCCTGTCCCTCATCAAGAAGACATTGCCTCTCCGCTCGAGGTGGAAGGAGTCGTCACCCCTCATCCCCATCCCACCCCTCCGCTCGAGGTAGAAGGAGTCGCCGCCCCTTATCCCCCTCCCCTCCCCCGACGTTGTCCATATCGTTTGCGGCCGAGAAGTGGACGTGGTGAGTCATCCCCACCTTACGTGATTCCCCCACCTGCATCCTCTCATCGCTATTATCTACGCCCGCGGGAGGTGCTGACACGATGGGAGGAGGAAGAAGAGGATCTGGAGGACCTTTAAAGAGTTGGGTTTGGTTGTTGTGGGTGGTGGGGTGTGGTTTGGACCGTACTAGGGGTCAAGAAGTGACACCATTAAAAAGTGGTATATTATTTGAAAGACAGCGAGATGTAATTTTAACTGAACATTCGTGGATGGTAGTAATAAATTTTGATCTGGGTGCCATGAAAGACGAGTATAAAGAGGTGAGACAAATTTTCGATGACGTAAGGGGTAGAATGGAAGGGGAAGTTAGGCAGAGTTTTAGTCGGGGGTACCTCTTGGCGTTAGAAAGAATGAATAGGGAATACCAACATGTCAAGGAGGAAATAGAAACATTAGTAGATTTGGTCGAGAAACGACGAAACAGACGGGGCTGGATCAATTTTGGGGGCCAAGTATTAAAAACAGTTTTCGGAACGCTGGATGAACAGGATCTCCACCGTATTGAGGAAAAGATCAATAAATTAGAGCAGGACGGTTTGGGGATTCGGGGAGAGTTGGACAATCAAATTATAATAATGGCAGGATTAGAGGAGAGGGTGACAAACAATACCCGATTCCTACGAAATTTAGTTTCGGAATTGATTAGCGAAGCGAACAATAGCCGAAAATTAATTCAGGGATTAGCAAAGGCCAACCGGGAGTTGAGGCTACTGATAGCGACCGAGGAGGCGTTGAGGCAGATTGGGCATGTTCTTGTAAATGTTAGGATTGACCTTGTGGGGCTAAGGATGTCGCTAGAAAACAGCGTGTATAATAGTCTTAGCAGTGCCTTGGTTCCCCCTGGAAAGTTTTTAGAAATTATTAAAAGAATTCGCGATAATATTAACCCTCCTCTCCATATGTTAGCTCCTTGTGACCACGAATCACTGTATTTTTATTACAATATGGCGACAGCATCGGCTGTAGTAGTCAAAGACCGGCTACGGTTAGTTGTAGAAATCCCTTTGGGAAGTAAGGATAGTATGTTTGAACACTATAAACTAAAGTCTTTCCCAGTTTGGCATCAGAAACTGATGGGTTTCGGAAAATGGAGGGTTAGGGACACATTGCTAATAAACGGGGATCGGTCATATTATTCAGTTTTAAATGAAGACGAGATGTTTGAATGTAAAAAGGGGCAAATTTATACTTGTCCGACTAAGTTTGTTTTGCGAACCGGGTCGTGGAAGAGTTGCGAGTATGATTTGTTTTTAGGAAGAGGTGCTGCTGAATGTGAAAGGGAAGGGGTTAATTTCACTGAGCCATATTTCGACCGAGTGAATCAAGGGTGGATTTACGCAATGCCAAGTCCATCCCATATCACAGTCGCGTGTCGGAACGCGGCTACAGCGAATAGGCCAGACTCTCGCCAACTTGAGGGGAGTGGGCTGATTACGAATGTCAGCCACTGTGACATAGTGGGAAGCAATTTTAAGTTATTAGCCAGTGGATACCAACGGAGCGAAATAAAGGGGAAACTATTAGAAATAGTCCTTCCGGATGTTAGGATAGTCGAGGATGAAGGCAGCCTAGATATTGGAAACGACTCGTATCTGGAGGGTCTGCGAGACGAACTGGGACGGGAATTAATGACGCACAGGCACTCAGTGGATTTTAATAAATGGGTAGGGAGACTGCGAGCAGCTAGCACCTCTACTCGTAATGGAAATTGGGAAATCATTGTGGGGTTAGGGAGCGCCATTGGGATAACAATTCTGATGTTATATTTGTACTGGAAGCGGTCGGCGCTGAGTAGTAATTGCGGCGGGTGAGCGGTAGAAAGGAAGAGGAGGAAAGGAGTAATCGACGCGAAGAATGTGCGCGTCACGCTATCGAGCTTGGAAGCCCCTGCTGAAGAAGTAGGAGCAGAGCCCGATGAAATAATTAGGAATTAGGTTAGTGTCTTGCAGGGGTTATTTTATTTTCATGAACGGAACATATCATTCCGCTAATTTCAAGAAAAAACACATTATTGAGATGAATAAGTTTGGTGTATATGTTTTGATAGTGATGTTGATAAGGGATTTCACTTAAACTTGAACATTTTATAATTAAATGAATATTGGTAAATGTCAAAATAACAGGTTTACATGGACTATATGATAAAAGTGTTATAAACAGTCAATGTGCAATAGAAGAAGAATTTCTAGAACAAACTTCACAAGATATAACAACCAGTGCATGAATAGTAGTGAATTGTAGAGGGTGTTAGTTTGCATAGACTATGAATTGGGACTGTATGTGTGTAGTCATGTGTATGTACAGTAGAATCCTGATTTAAGGTTTTTTAGGGGGGACAAAATTTAAAACACTAAATGCGGATAAACACTAAATGAGAACTTGTCATTTTTTTTAGGTTATAGGGTCTGTAATGATTAGAACAGCTTTCTACGAAAAGAAAATATAATTTCAAGTTACATAAAACAATAAAAAATTTTCATTAGTTTTATATGCTCTTCCCAAAGAAGGTTGGATTCAGTGACAAAATGAAAATAAATGAAAAATGAACCAAAAATGAAAATGCCTTAACAAAAAATACAATGCATTAGCCTTCTGACTTCTCAGGAATTGAATATCAATTTTAAAACTTTTAGGAGAGACTAATTATATTTCTGAACAGCTACTTTTTAAGTTCCTCAAACGGGGACTTTTTTGAGTGCTTACGACGCTTAGATAAAACACCCAATGCTGTGGATTCTCTTAAAATTGCTTCCCTTTTCATTATGATGTTGTTCAATGTTGTTACTGGCATGAACAGCTTCTTCGCCTAGTCAATTCTCTTTAAGTGAGGATTTTTATCCACCTCCTCAATAATTTTTCTCTGCTCTCTATAAACCAATAGCACACAGGAGACTGGTACTAGTCGATCAGTGGTCTTGTTGAAGAGTTTTTTCTTGTAACACTGCTGACTCGACTGCTGTGGAACATATGATTTTCAAAGAAGTCGCCAACTCTCTTTTCTGAGCCACTTCTCACTGGCCTCAAATGTGGCTATACAATACATTGTATTTTTTAAATCTGTTACGCAACTAACTAAAACCTTACTACCGACCATCCAACCCTAACTCGTACATGCTGTAATTTGAACCTTCAGGTAAAACACATTGTAATTCAACCCTCCCGCCTTTTTTTGTGTGGCCGTAACTTAATAATGGCATGAAGCTAACGTTGGCATTTTTTGGGGTTAAATTTTACTGTCGTCACTGTGGCACCTAATAGATGTTGGCAATTTTCCTAAGAAAAATGGATTTAAGGAAAATTCCCACTGGGAATGTTAGTGTGGATGGTTATCAACGTTTAAAATTCCATTATTGCACATTTCTCAGTGGTCTCGATGCATTTTTACTACCCATTTTATTCTGTAAAAGCGAGGAGTAGGCGGCTATGAACTCGAAAAATCATCATTAAAGACGAACGAAAGATATACATTTCATTTCGCAAAATATTGATACTTTACAATTATGAGAATATTAAGGATGGTACGACATAATGAGAATTCCTTATTTAGCTATCAATTTTGATTTGTAGCTCCGAGAAATTAAGCTGCTGTTGCACATGCAAGTTTCTCACATGGCGTGCAGTTCGACATTCATTTTTTCTACACAGCGTAAATTTCGACGATTTCAACAGCTTAATTTGGCATATCATCCTTGAGTTAAACTTACTATCGGGGAAAATGCGGTTTTACATTTATGTATGTATTACCAAGAGCATACAATATCTTAGTGTTGGTATGTTCATTATACATTCATTCATTGTACATATACAAGCATCTTAAAGCGAAACCTTAAGGATCGTCGACCTATTGAAAACTAATACTGGTGATAGTCATCACTGATGTATGGATAATCATTTGCATGAATCATCATGAATAAACCTTAAATCAGGTAAAAATTCTTGTGCGGGATAATTTTTTACAACCTAGAATGCGGAGAAACGCAGAATGCGGAGACGCTAAATTAGGACAATTTTTACATTGTTTTTATAGGGAATGAATTGGGACCTCAAAAAATAAACGTTAAATGCGGAAAAACGTTAAATGCGAAGACATTAAATCCGGATCCGACTGTATTTGTTTCCCTTTGTCATTCCCATTCCATTTATTTTGTTTACCTATGTAGGTCATGGGCAAAACGATTGTGGTGAGTCTTTATATTGTTGGGTGAAAACTATTTTTCAGAGGCAGTGTTATTTTCTGGGTTGCATTTAAATAATTAATGTATAATCTGATTTTTATTTTTAGAACATTGGTTGACTGATTGGTTGTTGAATGAATCGCTGAATACAACATGTTATTCATTATTATTCAGCGATTCACTTTTGGGGGAAAGTGGTGTAAGCGTGCGCGCAGCAGTCAGCGCTAGCGTCACCCCGGTGTTGGTCTCAGCTGAAATGGTAGCCGCCGGATGTGGAATCACATTTAGGTGTGTCTCCTCTAACACCTGGCGGCGCCTTGCCGTGGGATCTTGCTCCGTGGGAAGATGCACGGGTAAGGTGAAAAGCTGCTGCAATTGCCGGCCAATAGGGAGCCCTCGAGGGGGGTCACGCGGTGACGCGGTGCTGGGCGCTGCGTGGTGGCAGGAGAGACTCGAGCAGTCTCGCGCGGGTGACCGATAAACATGTATTGTGTGTGCGTGAATAAATTGTAAAAACAGAATTTCTGACTTGTTCCCTTACCGCGTCTTTTCTGGACCAAATCCTTTTACTTAAGCTAAGCGCTTACAATTCAATAAAATGCATCTCGACCTCTTTTTCAATAATAATAGTAATTTGTATCCATTTTTAATAAAAATACTTTGTACTTTTCCACACTTTATTTAAAAACTGCGACCGGTTTCACCTTAATAAGGCATCTTCTTAAGAATGCCCTTATTATGGTGAAACCGGTCGCAGTTTTTAAATAAATTGTGGAAAAATACAAAGTTTTTTTATTAAAAATGGATATCTATTACTTCCACTAAGTCAAGCCTGAAACAAAGAAATTTAATAATAATTTGTTTGATGATCTTCTGTATCGTATTAGTGTCCCTGAAGATGGAAATTATTAAATTCTAAAACGTTGGCATGGAATAGCTTTTTTTATTCTTTTTAACCTACCCTAGAAGTTGATCTACCTGGCAGCCAAGGCCAAGAGATGCGCGCGAGGATAAACATCGAATGTATCATCGGTTTACGCCGAATAGTCACATCTTATCTTCCTCCTCCCTTACATCGACCGGCTGCATCAGCGGAGAGGGCGACATGCCTTTGGAGAGTGGGGGGCTTTTACTTGAAGGGCCCAAGAGGTATGGGGGCTGGCAGAGTCAGGACATCTGGGACATCGCATCCTGACCTAGTGTTGAGGGGGTGGGACGGAGGGGCCACTCGAAGGGGCCTGATCTCCTGGGGGGCCGGAACGGGGGCTTCAGTGTGAAGGTGATGGCTCGTGCCAACCTTGAAGAGCGAGGAGGGGGGGACACAGAGACTTCAGGGGAAATATGACCAGTATGGGAGAGAAGGGAAGTGTTTGATAGTTTCGCCGGAAGTTAGAAAGGTGATGGAGAAGAGTAAGCCGCCGTTTTAGAGCAACAGAGATGGAAAGCAGGTTGAATTTTCTTCAGCTCTAGGTGAATACTTCAGCTTTTCTGTCGAAAGAATCACTCAATTAACAAAAAAAAAGTTATTTATTTTTGCGCTTTCCTTCGCTCCATCGTCGCTCCCAACATGGCCTCTCATTTGGATAAATACAAACTGAACTGGGAGTTGACGTCATTAGCAATTTGGAATCGATGTAATGCATCCCGAGTTAGAAAAATTACATTCTTATTAGGAGAAATCAGGACTTGGTCATTTTCGTTTCAAGCCTCAAGTTCGTTTCTTTGCAAGATCGTGATCAATCGATTTAAATTTCTGGGGGTTACAGCCAATAAACGGCCAACTTGTGATAAGTAATGCCTCAACGCCCCTACCCTTAGATCCTGGCCAATCCGGTGTCCTGCTTCCGCACTGGTAGGTAACTCCCATCCCCGATGTCCTCCCGAGGGGGGAGGGGTAGATTCAAGTGCTTCCAATTGGGCTACGATGCTGACGAGGTTTCATGATCCCTCCTCGACAGCGTGACTTGCGGCATCTCATTGGATGGTTCCACTTATCCTCTTCTTGTTTATATCTCTAATAAGGATTAAGCTACAAAACCCTTATTTAATTCTCAATCAATCTGCAGGAACGCAGCTGAGCTCTCGTTTAGGATATTTTTTCAATCACTGGGTTGAAGCGAAAGGGGAGAAAGGTACCTACACCATTTTCCGATACAAATATGTATGGGTGCTTGAGCGTTTTTTCCCTTTGATTATGCATGCGGCCAGCGCTAGTCATACTTTAGAATTAATGTGCATAAAAGTAATTGGTCGTACGAACCAAGCGAACTCATTTTTCTCTTGTTTTCTTGGCTGTTGGCACGGTCGTATATATATGACCAGTATGGGAGAGAAGGGAAGCGTTTGATAGGTCCGCCTCAAGTGAGAAAGAAGTTGATGGAGGAGAGTAAGCTGAGGATTTGGAACAACGGAGATGGAAAGCCGAGTGAATTTTCCTGGTGGGGAAAAAACAATATGGGAATGTGCCGTCATTTCCATTTTGAATTTTCTTAATTTCCGAATCATTCAGACAGATTCTTTATCAATCTGCAGGAACACAGCTAAGCTCTCTTTTAGGATATTTTTTCAATCACTGGGTTGGAGCGAAAGAGGAGAAAGGTACACCATTTTCCAATACAAATATGTATGGGTGCTTGAGCATTTTTTCCCTTTGATTATGCATGCGGCCAGCGCTAGTCATACTTAAGAATTAATGCGCGTCAAAGTAATTGGTCGTATGAACCAAGCAAACTAGTATTTTCTCTGGTTTTCTTGGCTGTTGGCAACGAAAGAAAGGAAGGGCAATGCCTTGCTCGAAGTCTATATCAAAACGCTCAATTAGGGCGGGAAATTAAACCTGATTCTTTCATTGATAGCTATTGCCAGCCGGAATAATTATCCGTGGAGCAAGGTTGAGTGTAATCAGTCTGAAATAGTGCAAAAAAAAGCTCCCTTGGGTTATATTCACGACTGAATCTACCGCTCGAACAATATAGCACCATCTCCGATACATTTCATAGTTTTTGAGAACACACGCCCAGCAAACGAATGCTGTACCAGGAATATTCATCATGGATTAATGCTTGCAAAAACTGGTAGCAAAAAATGCCAGGGATCACGAGAGGAAAATGCTGGTACTAGAAATTAGTCTCTTGTGGGCGAGTAAATCCGTAACACGACTAATTTACATTTTTTTACTCATTGGTAACTCTGTGGACTCGTGGTATAAAGCCGAATGCATTTTTTGTCCGATTGGCTCCATATTTTATGTGCTACAATGCCTACGATTCAAAGTCGTCCTTAAGGTCTGGTTTCACTGGGGCGTCCAGCAGCCACGTCCTACCGCCGCGTCTGGACGTCGCGGCTGGACGACGCGGCCAGGTGGTTTCATTCAGGCAACTACATCCCGTTTCTGCGGCTGGGTGATGTGGGAGAATGTGGATTTAGTTTAATTACGAATTTTTTATCGCTTTTTGTTTCTTGAGAGTGAGTTGATTTTAAGCTGAAATGAATGGTGACAATTTAGTTTTGTTGCTTTTGTTGGAAGACAAAGACGACCAATGTTGTAAGTAGTTTTACAGAAAAGAGCTGCAAAGGACGAGTAATATAAAATGCGGAGAGAGGAGAGCAGAAAAATCATCGAAAATGGGGACTGCCCGACTATGCGTCCACGTCTCGATTACTCTCGAAGCAGTCGATACGCAGACATCGGGCATCAGCCATCGAACTCGACGGCCGAGACGTATCAGTGAAACCGAACCCATTTTATACACATTGGATGAGTACGGCGGTGACTTCAGACTGCTGGACGCGGATGCCGGACGCGGCTGCGGGATGCCCCAGCGAAACCACACCTTTACTATTGTAGCATTGAAAAATGAGATATCGTTCAGGTAATACATTCAGGGCATAATGTATTCGGCGACGATGATTAATTAGATATTTAACTCTGACAAGGAGCGCCGGAAAACGAAACTGTGATCCATCACTATTCGTATAAACGAGTAACTTTTTCACCTCGGGACCAAGATCCGAGGTTCGTAATTTTAAAACTTCGTTATTTTGTAATATCCCGTGCTGTTACAAACACTTAGATACCCTTTTGGTCGGGACCAAAGATTTTGCTTCATAAAATCAATATTTCGTAATTTCGAGTTACGTATTTTCGAGTTTCTACTGTACATATAACCCAGTGAGGCACTGTTGGGGCAAATGGCAGGGGGGGAGGGAATGAGGAAAATAAATTGGAAGACGGAAAGGACAACAATGAAATGTTATATTAATGGAGTGTCTTAGGGCCTTGCTTTGTTTTTGACGTAAAGACAAGAGTTAAAGAGAACTTTATGGCATGCTGTTTTCTACATCACGCCATGGGAGTTTGACTCCTTTCTTGGAAAGGGCTTGAAGGAATGTCACAAACCTGTGCAGGGAGGGCCTGAGCCAAAGGTTTCAGCCGATTCAGATCTTGCCAAGATTTACAATTACAGATTGCATTCCTAAATAACAGCACCATCAGTATTAAATGAATTAAAAAAGAATCCCACCTGCATAACTAAGTTGATCTTTTTGTGCCTGCTGCAGCAAGTACTTGATGGGAAGCTCCGAGAGGAATTCAGCAGAGTAGCTCTTAACCTGGCGGTTGGCAGCCGTGAGGGACTGCATGTTGGCCAGACGAGTGTCCTCGTACAAGAGGACATAGTAAAGGAGGAGGAGTTGGGAGGTGAGGGAGGGGGGGGAGGACGAGGACAAACTCTCCACCACCTCCCCCCCCCCTCCTCCCTTTCCACCGTCCCTCGCGTCGACAACGCCCGACGTCATCACGCCAATGGGCGATGCTCTCGACGCCCACTTCCTCTTGGTGTCAAACTGCGCCCCAAAAACAGAGTTCTGGAAAACCCTCCTGATTTCCTCTTCTCCGATTGGCCGATTTGTATGCTCTGGAGGCGCCGCCGCCTTGGTGCTGGGCATAAGTATCGAGTTGACATAGACCTCAACGAGGGCGGGCAGGACTGGATGGAGAGGAGGGACACTGCTGCATATTTGCCTGAAAATGTCACTTGATGTGAGAGACCCCAAGAGGCTTCCGTGGCTTGCGAATTAAGGGAACTTCAAATAAAACTTGGAAATTCCACAGAATATATTTTCATCATTTCCACTGGTTTTGATACACTGAGACATCTTCATGAAACAAGTAATGACAAGAAAACGCTACAGTGTAGCGAAACTAGTTGATGTAATGAGCATACATCCTGTGGAATTGCTGAGTTTTTATTTTCCTTATTTGAAAACGTGACAATTTAGAAATCATATCACATAAAGGCATGATTAAGTTTCGAGCTGACTTGCATTAAAAATGAGCCACATCCCATAATGCTAACTCACAGGTGCTGCAAAATGAGGACCGCTGGGAGAATGATTTTATCAGGAGTAATTCCTGGTGATGCAAGAGGCCTAATATTGTCAGCCGTTATGATTAAGCAAGAAATGAATGTCCAGTACACAGGAAAACGTTGTTTTTATGTAGGTGTAGGGACAAAAAAATTGGCACTATGTTTAATCCATGCATGTATAATTGAGAGATGAATATTGTGCTAAATGTTTTACCATTTTTCATCTCTTTTCATGGTATTTTAAAACCAAGCTAAACATAAGTAATAATTAATATATTAAAGACACGCTTATTTTAATTCAAATATTATGCAAAATTATTTTTATGTTATGAGAGAAAAGAGCAGGCCTTTCATGATGTATATCTTGAAAATATAGGTTCTCTAGCAGTAAACAACACTATCATAGAAAAAATGATAATGTAGCATCAATAACTACCTTACATAACTAAGTGTAAGTCAAGAGATTTCTGCCATTTTTCGGCCAATAAAAACCTACCCTTGACTTATAGTCGAGCCAATAATTAAGGTGACTTTTTGGGGTCAATATTTTTGCGTATCAGCTGCATAAAACCATACGCATGTCTATCACTCATAAGCCATGGAGAATATTTGCTGAAATATGTATTATATTTATATTCTTAGTTTTGTATAAGGACATACCACTGACAAATGCCATTGGTACTTCGGCTTTGTGATATCAATTCCATAAGGCCAATTGTATAGCACAAATATCACATAACAAACCCTAAAACACTATGCTTACCCCAAATAGCTACAGGCGATGCTGAGAACATATATTTCAATAAATATACCCATCAATGTGTTGCATATTTTTTAAAATACCGTAGGTGAAAATAACTTAGGGAAAAATGACTAAATATTCTGAATATTGAACTTACAAGGAGACATCGAGTGACTGATGTTCGGGATCCAAATGACGCAATTATTTTCTGAAACTATAGAGAGAATGCAGGAAAAGTGTCACGGCTTTCTTCCATTTGGCCCCGAGTTCAAGATAAAAACGCAACTAAAGAATTTCTACATTCTTCCCTTGTATACCATTCTTAGTCTTTTCAGGTGATTCTTCCATTCATTTTTTTATATTACATTTTTCAATAGACCAATTACTTTTTAAACTGCTCAATAAGTTAATTTCTTCTGTAATGACTACTTACCTGTAAATCCAGTTCTTAATAGGTACTCTATGTTTGGTGAAAGCTCTACTCTTCAAAAGTTGGTGGATACAATGGACAGGCAAAAATCCTGCTATGTTTGCACTCAAGTCAGCAGTGACTGGAACCTTGACAGCATGAGCCGTGACAACCTTAAAGAAAAGAGAGAGGAAATAATAATAGCACTTGCATTGCAGAGCCACAAACTAACCCTCTGCCAACTATAATGAAGGCTAATGCATCATAATTTCAAATACAATTTTAGATTAAGTGTATCAATTGAATGCAAGGATGTTGCAATTTCTTTAGATCAATGACACAAGACTAATATTGCACCTTCTTCCACAGTATAAATATCAAAGTGTCAAAAATTTAAAGTATTGAGGTTTTGATTATTTTTTTGGTAAATTGATTCCTTTTAATGCAAATTTAATGTCTACAAAATTTGGAGTCCATCGAGCTCTTGCAAACTGTGCCACAGGTGTGGCAAATGATGCAACTTAGAAGGGTGAGAAGTGTTTTTTTATTTATAATCCCGTACATACACATGTATTGCAAATATCAATATAATTTCCCTTTTGAAAGATACATACTTCTATCATACACATTTGTAAAGCTAAAGCATTATTAAACTGTCGTTATCATGAGTTAAATAACAGTTACAGTGGAGTCTTGATTTTAGATAACACCTCGTCACTCGGAACAGCTGACGGGATTCCTATCTCAAGGTCATAAAGCAGCTTCGCGTGAGCATTCCGATGCTATTGTCTGGGCGTAAACAAGTAAACACCTTGAACCAATAGCTTTTCGTGCTGAAAGATGGGAAATTAGGTAATATGATATATATACATAAAAATACCATGTATTGATTCGTTACAGATGACGGATGTATAACACAGTGGTACAGCATTAAATTGAAGATTTCCTTTAAATATGGGCAAGAATCTTCCCGATTTGGTTTCAGTTTCTTTAATTTCTGTCGTTTCATTTCGTAAAATCAAATTTATACCTCCACCGGGGACCAAAATAGCCTTACGTAAAATCGTTACATTGAATTTATGTAAAATCAAATAATGATTCCATAAGAATACTATAGGAGTCGGCCGGGACCACTCATTCACTTGTGTAAAATCAAATTTTATGTAAAGTCGGGCTTTGTAAAATCGAGATTCTACTGTATTAAAAAAAATAATTATGCCATCCCTTGGTGGCTAGGCAACACACATAACACACTCTTGTACTCGTTATAAAATGCAGCTATTTGCATCTTATTCCTTATCCATCAAGTTTTCCATGCTGTAAATATACGATAAAAAACCATTGATGTGAAAAATTCATAGTATGAAAATATGTTTAATATTGATCATATTCCCCATATAATAAAGATAAACCGAAAGATAATACAGTGAAACCTGTCTTAAGCGGAATCTCTCGGTGCCATCATTTTTTTCCGGATAAGACAGTTTTCCGCTTAACCCAGGGTCTCACATTTCGAAAAAGACATTGAAAAGCATTTCACGCCCATAACATGCGTCGCCTAAAAGGTTGGTTTCACTCTTTACTTGTAGACGAAATTATTACGAAATCATGAAAGAACAGTATCACATTGTGGTTAAATTTGTTTATCTGTTTATTAGATAACATAAAAAATGGTCTATAAAATACGCATATAATCCGTCATTTTTGTCTGTTTTTCCTTTTTTCCCTGTTTAATAAAATTCTCTACGTTGCCGATAGCCCCGTTTAAGATATTAAATAAATCAGTGTTGCCTTTGGTAAGACTACATTCTGCTAATTCTTAAAAAGAAACCAACATTTCTTTATAGGACTTTTTGTTTTCTTCACATATTATGGTTTTATTTACTTCTTCGTCGGATTCACAAGCTTGGCCTTCTTTCATACTGTCTGTCTGCGAGACATCTTCATCGCTCGTCAGAAGATCGTTGTCTAAGTCTACAAATCTCTCAGCATCCATGTTATTGCCTATAGCCTGCTGTAATTTGATTAGATCGTCCATTGGTTGTGAAATAGAAAAGGTCCTGTCTATATCTATATTCCTTTAAGTGCATAAATATGCATTTGCATTGTTCATATGATTTGATGGAATTTGTTTTCCTTACCTGCCTCGGGGTCCAGTAGTGGTATAAATCCAGCTTTAGCGAAGTATTGTTTAACCGCTGATGTTTTATTATCTTTCACTGCCAAATTAATCCAATTTATGGCATTCAGCGCTGATATCTTTTTCATTACCGCCGACACTGTATTCGCAGTATCTCCAGCAGCTAATAATGATCGCATCGTGTACTTTGTATACTGTGCTTTCAGCGATATAATTATCCTCTGATCCATTGGCTGAGTGATGCTAGTTGTGTTTGCCGGAAGCCAGGCTAGCTCAACATACGTAAGGCGAATTTTAGGATGGCAGGTTGCGTTATCGAAGAAAAGTATGACTTTCCTATTTTTCCTCTTCATTTCGGCATTGAAACTTTTCAGCCACTCTTCCATGATTAAAGCCGTGTTCCATGTTTTTATATTATGTCTCCATGTGACTGGTAGCTTCTTAATGCCAAAATGTTTGAAACATCGTGGTCGAGCGTGGTTGCTTTTTAACGTGTATTCAGAAAAATGGTAAGGGAGGCATGGGTGGAGGAGGAGGTAGGAATAAAGGTAGGAGGGGAGCTGATAAAATCTGTGAGATATATAGATGATCAAGCATTGGTTAGTCAGTCGGCCAAGGGGTTGCAATCAATGGTGAATGCGTTAGAGATCCAGTGCGAAAAGTATGGGATGAAGATCAACCACAAGAAAACGAAAGTAATGAGATTTTCTATAAGTAAGAAGGCGGGACTGAATATAAGGGTGGGAGAGCAGAAGATAGAGCAGGTCGAGCAGTTTACGTATCTAGGTAGTATTTTGGAGGAGAATGGGTTTAGTGGTAAGGACATCAGATGCAGAATTGCGCTAGCTAAAGAAGCATTTTCGAAGAGAAGGGAATTGATGAGGGGGGTTTGAGAAGAGACGTAAAGAAGAGGCTGGTGAAAAGTTTAATATGGAGCGTGGCGCTACATGAGTCGGAAACTTGGTCAATGCGAAGGGAGGATGTGCGTAGACTTGAGGCGTTTGAGATGTGGGTTTAGAGAAGGATGGAGAAGGTTAGCTGGATGGCGAGAAAGACGAACAAGGGGGTATTGGATATGGTCGGAGAGGAGAGGAAGCTTGTGACAGAGGTTCGGAGAAGGAAGAAGAGATGGATGGAGGAGGTTTTGAGAGGAGAGGGCATGTTGAAGAGAATGATAGAGGGGAGAACACTGGGGAAGCGTGGAAGAGGAAGGAAGAGGATAGGAATTTTGGACGAAATAAGAGGAGGTAGAAGATAAGAAGAATTGAAGTGGGATCTAATAACGGGCTATCCTTAGGAGGGAAAGCGAGACAATGTCTATGAGGTTGGGATGCAGAATGGGGACTTTCCAAGAACCTACCAATCAGCTGGTAGAATACTTGAATGAGAAGATCTGAAGAATTGAAGAGGGATCTAATAACGGGCCATCCTTAGGAGAGGAAGCGAGACAATGTCTATGAGGTTGGGATGCAGAATAGGGACTGTCCAAGAACCTACCAATCAGCTGGTAGAATACTTGAATGAAAATACGTTTCTTGGCATTGCGGAAATCAATCTGCAGTTCCCCTAAGTTCCTTAGCATTCTCTGGTGTGGTCTTACCCCATCAGCAGAACGTAGGAAAATTATTCCGTCTATTTCGGTAGCGAGCAAGGCTACACAACAATGTTTATGTACTCTTTGTGGAGAGGTGAGAGGGTTCTGCGAGTTTGAGGGGAGGTAAGTGTGCAAGAGTGGGTTGGTGCAATGTTCAAGAAAGAGAAAAGGGGAAAAATTTTCCTTATTTAAAAAAAATGTGCATTAAATTGTTTTTTGCAATTCCGCTCAAACCAGGTTCACGTTCTGGAAATCGATTCCGTTTCTGCGTTTGACAGTTTCCGTTTAACACAGGGTACCAATGTAAAACCCTATTACGATCGCCGGGACCAACATATTTTTCCGGATAAGACAGGTTTCCGTTTACCTCAGGTTCCGCTTAAGGCAGGTTTCACTGTACAATAGTCAATACAATGTAGATTTGTTTGAATCACAATGTTTTTTTTTGTTACCATCAATGACCTGACAACAGCACTGCTTATGTTACTCAGCTTTTGCTGATTTGTTTGATTAGTATGAAGCGAGGGTGACTGCTCTTTCAGCTTCGTCATTTGATCCACAGTCAAAGATTTGAAAACGAAACCTGCTTGCTTGTATTCCAAGAGGCCATCCCAAAAAAACTGATTGGCCGCTAAAACCATAATGGAAATCACATGAGTCAGTGTAAAAAACTCTGCTCAAAAGACTCAAACATGGGCGATTAGATTTTAAGGTGCCGAAAACTGTCATCATTACAGTAATCTACCGGTTAGAGGTAGGTTGTGATGAAAGTCAGAGAATATCCAACGAACTCTTACACGTGCTGTGCCCTTTCTACCTCTTGTATTTCTTTCTTCATCTCAGCATAAGTCCTACCTTTCTTCATCCCGTCCATAAAACCGATTCTCTTCCTTCCCCTTCCCCGCTTACCCAACATCCTTCCCTCTATCACGACCTTCAGCAAACCATCGTCCCTCATTACCCCATCCAGCCACCTACCCTGCATTCCCCTAATCTCATCTATAAGTTTCCTCTCCTCGCCCACCATGTCAAGCACTTCCTCATTTGTCTTCCTTTCCGTCCAATGCACCTTCTCCATCCTCCTCCACACCCACATCTCAAAAGCCTTCAGCCTATTTTCGTCTTCCTTTCTCAAGGTCCACGTTTCCGCCCCATACAACGCCACACTCCATGTCAAGTTCTTCCATACCAGCCTCATTTTTACATCCTTACTTAAGGTCCCCGTCATCAGCTCCCTTCTATTATTGAACGCTTCCTTCGCTAGCGCTATTCTCCTCCTAATGTCTTTGCTACTATGTCCTGTTTCTTCTAGCGTACTACCCAAGTAATTAAATTGTTCTACTTGCTCCAGTTTGTGAATTCCTACTCTTATCACCAGCTTCGCTTTCTTTGTCCTACAGAATCTCATTACTTTTGTTTTCCTATTATTTATCTTCATTCCGTATTTCTCACACTGCTTTTCCAGTGCATCTACTAAAGTTTGCAGTCCTTTCGATGACCGACTCACCAACGCCTGGTCGTCTGCGAATCTAACCGACTTTATCCACTGGCCTCCTACTGTAACCTTTTCCAAATAAAAATAAATAAAAAAGCACTAAGGCTAACAAAAAAATGTACATCAATAAATGTAGAAATAAACAAGGTCTAAGGAGCATTTTCCAGCACTCTATTCGGTTTCCTCATTTTGCAGATAAAGCACCTGAAACTCCAGTATTTCGACTTAATTGTTCACACAGTAGAAGAACTGATTGTATTTTCCAGAAAGTAAGATTCTCCTAGAAATTGTACAACTATTATTGTCAGTTAAAAGCACTTGCCACAAGTCATATGAAAAAAACAGGTGCGCACACACTTTAGATTTAATTGCATTTTGAGTTGAAATGTTCACTAAACTATTAAAATTAGGTCATTATTAACACTCGTTAATGAATTGGGATCAAAGGTCAACACATAAAATCAATATATGTTCATGGTTTAGTTAATGGATGCAGTGAAAGCAGTCATAATTGCATCGATCATTTCCTCATCATAACTTGCTCTCCATTTATTTATTCACCCTGTGTAGCTAAGTAAGTACATGACGATCATGAAGGACATGACGATCATGAAGGACATGACGATCATGAAGGACATGACGATCATGACGTAACATACACCCCATGGTGACCCTATTCACCTTTGATGACGCAACCCACAAAACTTCTCCACACTACAAACCTCTATATAACAAACTCAACAATGTTCTGGTCCCGACAACTTCGTTATATGGAGGTTTTACTCTATTACCACCAAGAATGTAAAGGAGGAAATAACAGGCCAATGAATTCATGCTTGACTGTAGGAGTACTAATATTTTATTACATTGAGCAAAGGCTAAATGATCAACCAAAACTTCTGCTGAAATATATCTATCCAATATGTTGAAAATCTAGACAAATTTTGCCAATAATTAATTAACAACCACTTCATATTTCTATCACCTATTTGGATTTGCTAGTATATGGCATAATTTTAATCATTTCTTCCATTTCATACCTGTTCAGTGAATATTTCCTGAGTGAAAATTGCTTTCATTCTGGTCATGTTGTTTGGTCTGATTGGGATTTTCATTCCAAGGGTTGCACAAACTAAATCACAAATGGCACTCAACTGGTTGCTGTGAAAATGGATCGCCATCAAAAGAAGCATCTCCCCAAAGGAAGCAGCAACACCACTTGCACTGTAAAAAATTATAAATACATACAAGAGAATCAAAAATTACCATATTTCCTGGCAAATAGGATACACCTCATACACTGTTTTTTTGTTTATATTTTTGACGAAAAAAAAATGAAATGAATATCTGTTAATTTTATCAATTTTTGGGAAAAAATAGGGCAGTTGTTTAAAAAATTGCAACCGCATTTAAGTTATTACTCGTCAAATCCCAGAAACAAATGAATGATGGAGCGTGTACCATTAGTTCGCAGCTGCAACACAGTCTGCAGTGAAAATAGAGGGATGGAACGCTTCAACGGCAATGAAAAATCAGATACATGACAACATAATTTTGCCCTTACCACATTAGATGCAGGCTGATTGTCAATTGTGCTGTCAAGTAAAAACGTGCATCTTAGAGGCCGGGAAAGTTCAAGGGAATTTTCAACGAAGTCGTCATGCATAGTAAGGCTAATACTGGACATACATAAATTATTTTATAATCCCACCTCCCACCCTCAGGTCATGGTGATTGCATTCAATTAAAGAGAAAGAAAGTACTGTTCAAATCTCAACTTCAAGACGTGGAGTAAAGTTTTTACAATGCAATTTGGCTAGGTAGATAACTACATGTTTCCACACAATGAGGCATCTGCATGGAAAATTTTGAGTGAAATTTGATCAAACAAGCAGCAGACAATAATGCGACCTTTAGGAAAAATGTAACTGATTATAATAAAAGATACAAATATGGTCCTCCTCAAGTGATAAAGTTCCAGGGTAATGATTTCATGATTGGAATTTAAGCAGTGAGAGGATTCAAAAAACATGACATGGGACTAAGTTCATGTCAATGTCGAATTAGCCAGGCATTATTCCTTGCCATTACAAATTATATGAGAGAATTGAGGGGGCACTCTCTAATTATGTCAAAATCAGGATTAATTCTGGGATTCATCAATAAAGATTAAAAAATGGACTTGCATGGCTCAGAAATCAGAGAAAAACAATGTTTTGCATACCTAGATATTTAAGAGAACAATGAGCAAAAGCCATTGCCATTTAGTATGGTGAATCACAAGAGAGTCAATTTGCAAAGAATCAATCTAGGTTTGCTGTTTGATGTTATTTTTCCAATTACCATAGCCTAACCAGAGTAAAAGTGCCGACTGTAATTTGCAGAGCTTATTGAACACCTGTGGGAAAATGTCCACATAGCGCCAAAGGCAAAGCCGAGGAAAAAAGAGCAATCTTTAACAGCTCAAGACCACATTAGATTATCATAAGTGGTTGACAAGAAATGCTAATAATAAAATGGTCCAAATCACAGGCCAGGAAAGACGATGATGGGAGGCCCCTTAAGAAGGGATTCGAGTCTTCAATCTGCAGTGAAGTGAGATTGATGTCATAAGTACATGAGAATGTCGGGAGAATGATATTTCACCAGAATACATATAAAAGAATGGAAAGGGATGGCAAACCTCTCAAAGTAAGCTTCCTCGCGAACCAGCCATTTGACCCAATCGATGCTCTGCTTCTCGTGCTCATGCTGGCCGAGGAGTGAGGGACACGCAATGAGCATGCAGAGGCCCAGCGAGACAAACCTCACTCCGGCGGGAGAGGGCGGAGGGTGGGAGGTCAACAGCTGAACCACCAACCCCACTTCATCCTCTTGAAATCTGTTGGATGCAAATGGAAATGTATGACAACAGGAATCATGACCATAGGGTTGCCACCCTAGATCAATTCATTTAACATGGTTCGACAACAAATACTGGCAGGGTCAAGGACTACTCCCACTTAACCCACTTCTTCCCAACATAGCGAAAGCGCAACATTATGTTAAGATATTTTTTCTAATGTTATTTCTCACTTTTGATGATTAATAACTAGAAATAAACATAAATTAACCTATTTATACATTTTTGTATCTTTTGCACTTGCATGAGACTGTTATAATTTATTTTTACATTTATATGATATTCCTCTTCATAACCTCTTATTTTTATATAATTATTGTTTTATTTCTTCTGGAGATATACATAGGTCCATTTTTTCTTTGGGAGCTCGGCGTAGATTTCGTTATCATCAAGTAATTCATGAAAGATTATACCATATTCCTTTTTATGCATAACTGCTGTGTTGTTAGTTTTTTTTAAAGTAAATTATTAAAAGTTCTCAGATATGGGTGACGTCGATTTCAGTCATACATATATATAATTATTACTAATAGTCAGATAATTTTGGGTAAAAGAGCTGGTATACCTATTTATTTCCACCTAATCCTTATAATTTACCGAGGTTCGCACACCCACTGAAAGGAAAGTGTCCGTACTTTTAAAAACCTCACTTCCCTCATTTCTACGTACCGAAGTACCTACTAGAAGTTTAAAGATAAAGATTATTAATTGAGTTACAATCATTTTTCAAACTCAGGGTTTATCCAAATACTTGAAAACCTTGTTAATTCGAAATTCAAGGGACCAAAAACATTGGACTTCGAATTATCCGGTTTCGAACTAAACGTACTTTCCAAAATTTTACAAAAAAATCCCGTATTTTCCGAGATAATCACCGTACTGCTATATTTTTTTATAAAAAGGCAAAGAATATGCAGTAAAATGAGGAGTTAAAAGATAAAATTCTTCATGTTTATCAGATACAAGTTAAAGTTGGAGAAGTGTACACTAACAGACGCAATCACGTGGAAAATAAAAACAAATTGAAAGATTTCGGGCGTATGTCCAGTGATATCACATAAGGTGTATTTTCCAGGTCACCAAAATTTTTGCCGTGGACCTCTAAATTTACCGGCCTGCTCTCAGCCCATTTCCCCTAAGACTTTTCCACGGTGAAGAACTGCTGCATTGTCATCGTTGCCCACCAGAAGTCCCTTATCAGTTATGACCACGAACCATAAGTATCACATTTCACTCATCGCTTCCCCATGCCTTTCCCTTCTCATTGTAAGGAGGCTTCCAATAGGGGAGGGGCTTGGAAGAGGAGAGAGAAGGGTAGGGGTGGAGTATCATCGCAAGGTCGGCGACGACCCTAGAATCCCTTAGCCCTCCAAAAGAAGCTCGAGGGCACCTAGGAAAAAAATTGCTGACGCAATGTTGGACATACACCACACAGAAGTAGTCCCTATATAAATTTCAGGCTTGACTTCGTGGAAGTTATAGATATCCATTTTGAATTTTAAAAACTTAGTACTTTTCCACACACAGTGTGGAAAAGTACAAAGATCTTTATTCAAAATGGATAGTCCCTATATCTTCTGCCTTCCTTACCTTGTGATTCACGTTCGAGTTTGAGACAAGAGTAGACAAAAGCATTAACAAAGCTGGGAACTATGACTCGTCAGCAATTCGGGCAAACAAAAGAATCTGGGGAAGCACGCAAAGCAAGATGGGAGGAGCGGCTACCAAACGATGAAAGTGCTAATGCAGGGAAAATGGGTAAATGATATCACACCATCCGGAAAATACTACTCCACTATGCCAGGCAAACCTACAGTTATCACTCGAGGAGGGGAGGCTCGGAAGGAAGAGTGGGGAAAGCATTACAATGACAGGCATTGTAGTCATGGTGCGAAAGCCCCGAGAAAAACCCAAGGACATGTGTATCAAGGGATATTTGATTGAAAGGTAAACAGCTACTGGTGCACGGCACACCATAAGCATAAGCAAAAGCTCAAAATAACTTGGCAACACTTGAAAGTAACTTATGCTCAAGACAGCGATGCCAAAATCACAATGACTTTGAAATAAGCACTACTATCGGCACAAAAAAGGTAGAAAGCTGAACTTGATTTGAGGCATGTGCGGCCAAGAGTTTCACTATTACCAACTGCGCAAAATAGTAGTGTACATTGATGATTTTCTTCTTTGTGGTTTATTTTAAGTAAGAGGAAGAATATCATTTCCTTACATGAAAAGTTTTGCAGTATTTTTTCCATAAAGCATACGTAAATTCGATATTAATATACTTTTCTACATCTCGGAAATTGAAAGATAGCTTTCAGCCATTTAAAAAATTGAAGAATGGGTAAAATTTCATTTAAAAATAATATTTATAACGGGGATATGTCGTTCTCTTCATAAAAAAATACTTCAAGTTACATATTAAGCATATTTCGAATTATCCATACCATCATGTACGCAATTTCCTATTCTGTTAGCTGGGAACTGCTCACAACTTCGAATTAATCGATATTTTGAATTAAGAGAGTTTGAACTAACGGGGATTTACTGTAATTGCACCTAGAAGTGTATTTGGTTCTTTAGAGATAATTTTAGAAACTATGAGTAGGTATTTAATACAACAGAGATGGTAATTCACTGCAAGGGCAAAAATATGTCACCATTGCCATTTCCGGTGCTTATTTTCTCTCAGTGAATGAAACCTGTTTAGAAATAAATGTGGTGACATAGAGTCATTTTTATAAATTAAGCTGAAAATAAAAAACTTCAGCATTATCTTTTTCTTGTGTCAAGTATAAATTGTGTTGATATTAAGAATGCATCTTCTACAAGATGAAAAAAATAGCATAACTTCAGATTCGAAACCTGCCAGAGGTGCACCTCGCCTCCCCCTACATGGAATTCACCAACTCGGCTGCAGAGTCATTTCCGAGAGAGACACAAATAGTGAGTCTAAATGTGAATCCAAAGAGAGCAAAAACCTCGCGACGGAGCCCGAAAGAAAAGACTCTGATCGGCACAACGAGTGGGTGTACGTGAGTTTCCTCAGTGCATTGCTTCCACCGGGGCTTTTGCTCCTGGAGTTTATATGACTCCAGTTTTGCAAGCCCTGTCGTCCATCCTCGTCGGCTCTCGCCGACGTAAACCTTTTCCAGCAAAGGCCACACCTGGCCTTGAGTGCCAACCCATCAATTTTTTTTCTAACCCGCCACCATTCAATGAAATTAGTAAAACGTGGAATGTGGGTGTCTACATAGTATTGGAGGTGAGATCTACTTGGTGCACTACAAATGTACTTGGCACTTGACATTAATTTACCCTATGCACTTCTATGTACTGTGGGCAAATAAACACATAAAGAGGAGGAAATAATAATGAGGTGATAAATTCGAGAGCAAACATTCCCTGATACTCAGGACTTGAAATTTCAAATCACATAAAGCATCTACAAAATTAATTACATTAGAATTTATTTAAATAATTTCTAATGGTTATTGATTATAACTGCAAGGGTTTCAGAACAATGAGGGCATTATGTGGGCAAAAGGTAGCATACACATTTCTTAATGTTTACGGAGACATTGATATTTTCTAAATCCATGAAGGAATGCATCAAATAAAAAATAAAGAAATGACTTGTTGACAATAATTATGGCCTCACTTGATTCCAGCAATCCCACGAAGAGCACAATAGAGCCGCAACAAGGCTGATGCTTGCACAACTCTGGATTCTGGTAACTGACCATCGACGGAGTGCTGAATGATATTTTGAAGGCGCCTCGTCAATTCATCTCGGAGAGATTGCAATGCTGAGTGAGATTCCCACTTTCTCTGGATAACAAGAACAGAAGGCATAGATATTTAATCAATCAATGTTCAAAGAATTTCTGAATTCATATAAAGAAAACATACAGAAAGAATTCATTTCCTACATTATTCATGTTCATTCTACCCAGTGTTCAGATATTTGGCAGAGTTGTGCAGGTACTAAAGAAGTTACAAACCATGAAACCCACGGATATTTGGTAATTGATTCCCTAACTGTGCCCCAGATATCTTTCTTGTCAAAATGCTTTCCCACATTCGCTCTGACTGTGTTAAAAAATATAAAAGTTCACCCCACCTGATTCCAAAGTTAACTCTCTACGAGTAGTTCTGGTATGTTGGGATAAACAGGTATCATTGCACTGTTAATTGGTTCCATGAGGCACGACGTTAGTCGAATTTTGCTGAGAGTCGATCCAGCACCCTTATAAACCGCTATGATATACACTATTTTACATGTTATGAATGCATCATAATGTGCAGTAGTGTATATAAATATGACAAATTTAGTTTTTGTGAACTTTTATAACTAGTAAAAAATTAACATACTAGTATGCAAACATAAAATAATAGTATCTAGATAGATCTAAAACATCATTGCGATCCTATTCAATATAAGACAATGGAAACACATTTCTATTTAACTCGAAGGCTTCGACGGAGTCATTGAGACGGCAGTGAAGGCTTTCCGGGCTTTTTTCCACAAATTTCCATTGCCACATATGACAGTTTCGATAGCATTGCAGCTATCTTCTTCAGGTCAGAAATGAACTGGCATCTTCACTTCTGACCTGAAGATAATAGCTGCAATGCTATCTAAACTGTTGTCTACGACAATGGAAATAAGTGGAAGAAAGCCCGAAAATCCTTCACTGCCAAATTTCCATTTGCTCTATTGTGCAGCTCACTTCAAAACACAACAGCACACTTCCTTCATTTAATTCGTTTCAGACTCTAAGCAGTGCCCTTCAAAATATACCGGGAATAGACTTGATGAGCCTTAAGCAACAGAAGAATTTCACATCAAAATAATCGCTTCCACAAGGTTTTTTCATGCTCATTTTCAGAGAACGTATTGAAAATGGATAACGTAAATTTTTTAATTGCTCTGTGGTAAAAACCTCATACTTTTAAATTAGGATCTGTAACAAATTTAATAACTACACAATAAAAATTAGGCCAAGACTATTGCGAACATAAAGAATTTCACTGGAATTTTACTGAACGTTTCTTCTGCGCGCATAGCTCGATTCATCGCCGTTCATGTGAGAGCAGAAATGCTCCAATCTGTGCCAACTTCCACACCTAGAATGGAGGGCTCCCAGTGTTACTGTTTCCACCTCTGATGGCACTAGACCGTGTGCTTCAAAATAAATCGGCAGTGAGCGTCAAAGCTAGGGGCTGGCCAGGCGGGCGGCTGCCACGGGCGTAACCCTCAAGGGGGCGCACTTTGCAGACCCACAGCCTGCGGGTCTAAGGGGATTTTGGTTACCTAACAGGACTTTTGTTACACGAAACCTCCACGGAAGAACTAAAGAAATCCGAAGCTGATCTCGCATAAAAATACAATGATAATTTAAATGCCGAGTTGTGTTTCGAGATCGAAATCTACTAACAACAAATAAAATCATTGATGCCTGATTTAAAAAAATGCAGATCACATAGCACTTCTTAATTGCCATGAAGAATATGGCTGAAGTGACCAGTTATCCCAATGTAGTAGGAATTGCACTTCGCCTAGCATTGACGCTACCTGTGACTTCTGACAGCTTTGAAAGATCTTTCAGCAAATTAAGATTAATAAAAAATTATTTACGATCGCAGATTGGTCGAGAACGTTTGAGTAATCTCGCTATACTAACGATTGAGCATGTAATTGCAAAAAGTATTAATGCAAACCATATTGTTGACAAATTGGCCTCAGAAAAAGCCAGAAAAGTAAACTTTTAAGAGATTTTATAATGCCTAAATGAACAAACTCATTTGTATTGTTTCCCTTCCTACATAATAGTAAGTAAGAACTAATTTTATGCTTTAATGTATACATAACTCTAATTACACTTTCAAAGTTATTGTGTTGTTTCTCTTCCTAGAAAATAAGTCTTGTGGGGCACAAAATTCAAATCTTGCCAGGGGCGCTCATGACCCTAGCTACGATGCTGTCACACATACACAATAGTTAAGGTGTTTATCATTATTTGGAACCTGACTTATTTACAACATGCCATGAAGTAAAAAAATACCCTTAGACTTCAGTTTAAGGCAGTTTCTTCAGCTTAGCATGATTTATTCAGAGGCAATGCTGCATACACATTTCAGTTCTTTTCATGGATTGGTGAAAAGAAGGCTGCAATAGATAAATTTCTAGGTAAATCAACTAACATTATTAGAGATACTTGGAAAGTAATGAAGGAGAATACTCAATCCTCTAACTGCCCTGGTAGCACTAGCATTGATTTTGGAGGTATGCTGGAAGATAAACCTGAAAAAATTGCTGCTAAATTTAACCAGCAATTTTGTTATTTGCCTCATTCCAATTGGTCCACTCAGCCCATGTTGCAACGGAGGACTTCTCCTCACTCTTTTTTCCTACATTCCACTGACCCTTATGAGGTTCAAAGAACCATCATCTCCCTCTTCACCTGGGCCTGATGGCATCCCTCCCAGTGTTATAATTGCTTCCTCAAACTTAATTACTCCCCCATTGACAGATATCATTAATCTCTCATTTAGCACTGGTTTCTTTCCCTCTGCCCTAAAGCTGGCCAGGGTCATACCAATTCCCAAGAAAGGCTGTCCTTCTGAGTGTACTAATTATAGACCTATCTCCATTCTGTCAATGTTTTCAAAGATCTTTGAAAAACTCTTCCAGCATAGATTAACCAAGTATCTCCAGACATTTAATTTAATTTCTGACTCTCAGCATGGCTTTAGAGTTGGCAGGTCACCAACTCTGCTATTTTTGAGTTCCTAAATAATGTAATTCTTGGATTGAACAATAAACATCACATTTTAGGTATCTCTTTTGATTTAAAAAATGCTTTTAACAGTGTGGATCATGAAGTCCTCAAGACCAAACTTCAGTGCTTAGGAATCACCAATAACTCTTTAAATTGGATCTCATCATTCCTTAGTGACAGATCACAATTTGTCAGCTACACTCATCAATCATTTGCAGGAGTGGTGGAAATCAAATCCAGTCCCTTAAAAGTACCGGTTGGAGTACCTCAAAGTTCTATTCTTGGTCCTCTACTGTTTCTCCTCTTCATCAATGATCTTCCTAAACAGTTCTCATATAGCTCCACCGTCATGTACACTGATGATACATCTAATCTCTTATCTGCTAGTACTTTACCACTCTTGGACCATTCGGCCTCTACTACAAAAGATGAGATGTTACTGTGGTGCCACCTTAACAGAGTTGTTTTGAATGAGGCAAAAACTACTTGTATTCTTTTTCATAACAAGTACTCTCATGAGATTCCTACTCTGCCTCCTCATTCTGATTTCTCCACCTCCTCATCTGTGAAATTCTTAGGTCTACAGCTTGCTGACACTCTTGACTGGTCGACTCATATTTTTTAAATGAATAAGAAACTCTCAGTTGGTATTTATATGATAAGGAAACTTTCTACTCTTGTTTCTCTCGATGTTCTAAAAGCTGTGTACTTTGCCAAAGTCCACTCATTTGTGTCCTATGGTATTATGTTTTGGGGTAACTCCCCTACTGCAGCTAAGGCCTTCTCCCTACAGAAACAGGCCATTAAGGCCATCTGTAGAGTTTCAATTCGAACGAGTGGTAGGCCACTGTTTGTCTCCCTCAGGATCCTCACACTTCCATGCATTTATATCCTCACATGTGCTATGTTTGTGAAGTGTTATCCCCATTACTTTCATGTCAACTCTGACTTTCACAGTCAAGATACTCGCACTAAAAATAACATTCATAGTAATTTTTATTCATTCAGCCTATGCCAGAAAGGCCCCTATCACACTATAGCTGCAATTTTCAATAAGCTACCCTCTGATTTAAAATCCCTTACCTCACCAATGGTTTTTAAAAATAGATTGAAAAACTTACTATATAGCAAATGTTATTATAGTGTTAAGGACTTTTTTAACGATATTTTGTAACTGTGTTCTTACTGTACTTCTTTTATGTCTCTGTAACCGGCTGTTTAATTGACGAAACCCATGGACAATTGTATCCCTACGGTGTTAATAAAATATTATTATTATTAAAATTTTAAAAAATCAACTTACCTTTTGCCCATTGCGAACAAACATGGCAAACCAATTTCTAACTTGTTGATCATTTCCTAACAGAAGACCAGATACAAAAGCCACTATGTCACTGCCTTCCGATAAGGTAGCATCATCAATGCATTCTTTGGACATGCCATCCTGTGTTATCTGACTGTGTTCCAAGCTCAAGAATATTGCCAATGCTGGCATTCTGCATAATTCAACCTAAGGGAATGGATAATAAACTTTTAAGTGGGATAAAATTTTCAAATGTGTACTGAAGAAAATAATATAATATCACAAAATTTATAAATATGTACATATGTGAAATATTATTATACCACATAGGAGTTGGATGGATGAATAATAGTAAGGGGGATACACATACCTAGGTAATTTAGTCGCAGGCAACCAGGTAATTGAATTGAGGAATGGTTAATTGAGAGCTGAATAGGCATACTTTTAAAGTACAACGGGACATTTATGGAGAGAAAAGTGTTCCATCCCATTGTTGAAGCATAGAGCCTTCATGGATTTAGACAAGTATACAAGCTACACACTCAGTTGCCTGAATGATATCCGTAGAGTATCACGCATTATCAATATTTGAAAGGACTTCCAGCCACCTTTATTATTTTTTAGTATTTCAGTGTTCATGGCAGAGTTCTTCAAACAAGGACATTTTAATTTCAAAAAAAAGAGGAGTTCACCTCAGCAGTAACCATACTCACACATTTAGCACGAATGGCCAAAAACTGCACAGGGTTCATTTGGCACAACATGCTCAGTGCTTGCATTCGGATTCTGCCGCCAATATTCTCTTCCTCCTGCCTCTCTCCATTTGCAATCAAACTGGTACAAACTGAAATCGACACAAAGTCACAGGAAAACATTAGCCATTAAAATTATGAAACATCAGACCACGGACTCCACCCTGGCCGACATATGGATCTTGAGAAACCTGTGCGACCATTGAATCATCACTACCCTATCAATACCTTTCATCATATCATAGTGAAATGTGGTCCGTTTGTTGCTACAAAGTAATTTGTGCAAAAATTACATGGAATTCATTTTCCAGTCATGGTAGGCTTGTCACCCAAAGTCATTCTTTAACACTTTCCACTCTATGTCCGAGCAGCGCTCGGGAAGGCACATATTCCCGAGCACCGCTCATTCTTACATTGTATCGCCAGTGTTGTCTATTTTGTGACAATGTTTTCAGTAGACACTCATTTCTAGGGTACTATGTATTTATTTTGTTCAAGAGATCCCAAATCAGTGGTAGCACCATTCATATGCCTCTTCCTTGTGAATATTTTCCCTTATTACCACAGAGTCGTCACCAGACATTTAAATGTTGCTAAAAAGCCCAATAGGCAAGATTAAGGAGCATATACAACCCGCAGAGTGTAAATTGTTTAGAAGACTTTTATGAAGTCCAGGAGGACAATATGCAACCTCAAAATTTATGAACTTAAAATTTGAAACCTCTGCATCATCAGTTGTATCAACTGTAAATACACAGGAGCAAAATTTTCTGTGGTAGCCAAGATGGTAATGTGCCGCTCTGTCAACCGAAAGGTTGTGGGTTTGTAATCCCCCTCAGGCTATTGGCACATAACATCAATTCATATTATATATATGACGGCAATGAATCCTGATGCTTGCCGGGGACTCAAAGAGGGACCAGTGACAGCAGTAATAAATATATTTAATCAGGGTACAAATCCCAGACCAACAGCTTCCTCACGGCATACCTGGAAACAGCTTTAACCACCTAACAGTGGATGTGTGCATTTGGGCTAACCCTCCTACTCACTGCCTTGCATGCATGTCACCAGGGATACCAGAAATGCCAACCACGATGCGCACATCTCTCCCTTGCCAAGTTGGGAGAGGAAATAACAATTAGACATCACAGAAGGGAGCACTTTTAGAGCGTGAACAGAAGCCCTCCTTGCATGCAACGCTGCCAGCGAGCCTGATCAGAGGGGGTACAAAGGCACTCCTTGTGGTGTGAGATGCATCCAGAAAACCACCACAATTGTAGCTTGCATGCTTACCATGAAGCAGCACAGGGTCGATAGGGCACAAGAACTCACCATGGCCAGGAAAAAACTCAAAGAGGATTAGTGCTGCAAGGGAGAAATTAGCCTTTTTCCTCCACCCATCCTGTAACTTTCGACCACCTATACCTGTTGTTGAATACTTGCTAACCTTCCAAAAGCAGAGAACCAATTTTGATTTGGCTGACTAGGGGTAGCACGGTTCTCATACCTAAGAAGAGAGACGTGTCCAATCCGAAGAAATACCACCCAATAACCTGCCTCAACACTGTATACAAGGTCCTCATCTCATTATCTCAAGGACAATATACCTCTATCTTGAGCTACCTCATACTCCACCACACTCAGCCTGTATGGGTGGAGGTGTACGAGCAGAGGGACTCATGGTAGGTGCGTATGCTAGGGAACCTTTCAATGACCTGGGTGGACTACAGAAAGGCCTCGGGCAACACTTCGCATGAGCTAACGATCGCCATGCTGAAGATGGTGAAAGCCCACACAGACGTAGTGTCCTGCATCCAACACCTGTTACCACTCCAGAAAATGCACTTTGTCTTATTTTCAGGCAAGCAGACAGTTTCCACAGAGTTACTAACATACCACTGTGTCGTTTTTTAAAGTGACAGCTTGAGCCTCCTAGTGCTTCCCATTTCCCTTCTTCCCCTGTCCCTCAGGCCGCGACGAGGTAGAGGATAAGTGTGCAGCAGATTAAGTAGGGGTGTGGGGGTTGGTAGTAGGGATGGGCAAAAGCGTGTATTGCAGTAAACGTGTACACGCTTGTTATTCAGGCGTGTACACGTCATACCTGTCCTGATGCATACAATAGTTAGTCTCTGGCTCCACATTCCAGTCTGCGGTGGGCCTACATGTATGTACTACGCCTAGAGTGTTGGACTCCCGCACTGCTGCTTGCAGAACGGCAGCCTGCTAAGGTCAAACTGTGTCAAAGGGAGTAAGATGTGACTGCAGGTGGAGACAGTAGTCACCGACTGCGATACAGATTCCAGGCAGCACCGCACACACACACTCATTCATAACGATTCACTCAATATTCACACACTTCATATAACTCAAGTCATATTAAATGACTGGGGGAGGGGGGGAGGCAATTCGTGATCAAAGGCGGACAATGCTAACGTATACTATTTTGCAAGAAAAAGAAACGTGTACACGCCTCCAGACGTGCACACGTCCCATCCCTAGTTGGAATTCCTGGTAAAATAGTAAAAATGGTGAACATAATGTATTCCATACCCCCCACACCCCTGGAAGCAACAATCAGCCCCTTCCCCAAAACTACAACCTTAATCTGCCCTTGATGTGTGATGTCCCAGGAGAAAGGAAACAAGGTTTTTACCCGTTTATTTTATATGGATGACCTGAAGCTATACACTTCAAATGCGAAAGATCTTCGTGCTGCCCTGGAAACCATACTGGAATACAGTGTGGATATAGGGATGGATTTCGGATTGGACAAGTGTGCATCTATCCACCTGGCGAGAGGAAGATTTTCGGAGATCAAGGAAGACGTGCAACTCATTGATGGGAGCGTCATACATCACCTCAAGAACGATGACAGCTATGAATACATTGGCATTCCCCAGTGTTGAATGCAGCAGAGAAGATAACATGACCGCCAAGTGCAGACAGACTCAGGAAAATTAGGAGTTTCAAGCCTTCTGGCAAGAACAAGGCTAAGTCCATGAACATGTTCATGGTTCCTATACAGTTGTATTCCTTTGGATGCATGAAATGGAATGTCAATGAGTTGTAGAACCTTGACAAGGGAATGAGAAAGATGAAGACCAACTTCAGAAGTCTTGATCCAAGTCTTTCTTTGCCAGGTTATAGCTCCCTCACAATGTAGGTGGTACAGGTCCATTGAGTCTGGAGTGTTTCCACAACAGAGTGGTCCTCAGGACAGCATGCCAAGTGTTCAACAGCACAGACCCCCTGCTGAGCCTTGTGAGAGACCACGAAAGTGTGGAAGCGGGGGCACTTCTCTTCCAGGAGGCAAAGAGGTCAGCGGACAAAACCGGTCTGAACTTAGAAGAGATGATGATGTCTCCATCTTGTCCTAAAAGGAAGATGTCCTCAACCTCGAAATAAAATAACCTAAGTAGAAGTATTTGCTCAAGGTGCACATCAACATGCTAATGCATGGATTTTTCTATCAAAACATGGGCTATTGAAGGAAATGACTGCCAAACTCCACCTGTCTCTCCAGTCATTTTGACAGAAAACCTCAAAAATCCTATCTTTCAATTTAAGAGCCAAATGTCCTCGTCTTCATGGTAAACTAGTTGGTAGCTTTTTATGAACACTTCCAGAAAAAGACTAAGTATCCACAATGAGCTTGCACAATTTTATCAATGAAATTAGGTAGTTATTCAAACACTGACCACCTTAGATAATTAATAATACCTTCTTTGAATGAATCTGGTGAATTAGCCACAACCCAGCAGATTATTTGTGGTCCATGTTTAACGTGAAGAAGAGTTTCCACTATGTCTTGAATTGACAGAATAGATGGAAGCTCAGCTAAAGCTATGCAAATTACGTCACATACTTCCTCGATGTATACAGAGTTGTCAAATAAATCTGACTGCTTCGCGTAGAACTCATGGCGTTGTTCGTGAATCTGAAATGGAGAACAACAGTGATGTTATCAGCAATGGAAAACCACAAAATATATTAGAGAAGGGGTTCTTAAAACTTTAAAACAGACCTGTGACTGTATGAATAAAATTTCACTCAGAACAAGACGAAGCCGACGAGTTGAGTCACTTCGCTCAAATTCTAAAGACATGCTGTTCTGAACAGCCGGGACCAACACACTCTCCTGCTGTGTATTGCCTTGTTTTTGCCTGAATGAAAATTACGAAATTTTGCTGTGGCTTCTTGAAAGTTCTTTAAAATAACAAAAACATTTCGAACAAACTAAGTTGAAAACCTGTTACCTTCAACCCCACCTTACCTCAATTGTTGCTCCTTTTTAACGTCAGTTTCTAACGTATGGAAATCGATAGAAAGAAGTGCAACTATTGCGTTAACTAATTCGATGCCAGATAACAAGGTCAAAATACTTTTCCTAGCTTCAGCACATTCTCTAGTGGAATCGGTGGGAGAGATCAAACTCATTCTCACTAAGCACGGCAATATAGGCCTTAAATCCTTCGCCGAAGTTTTTGAAAGTTCTTCGACGTTGACATTTTGGATAGCTTTGAATACCTTTGGCGATACAGTACAATCGTAATTCATTTTGGGAGCAGGTGAAATATCATAACAAACAATAAACACTTCTCAGAGATCAAACAAGGGACACTTTATTACGATGCAGCCAAAGTTTACATTTTTAAATTGAAGTGAAATTTATTGAAAGGCACTTTCATACACGGATTATCGGAGGTTCATAATTCCATACCAAAACCTATAAAGAGTACTTTATTAAAGCGAAAAATATCCACATGGAATAGACAACCATACAACATTAACGCGAAAAGTTTATTTAGATTTCTGGCTCAATATGGCACACAATTTTGTTGGTTGGCAGTGCTGAAACAACTGAATTGCGCTCGTCCGGGTTTTCCGCTACTCGTTTGTTGTTAGACAAAATACTGTGATGGCCGCTAAAGGTACAGTAGGGTTGACTGGGATTTGTTTACTTTTTTCTCATTGAAATCGTCCGATACTTTTATGTGAAAATTCTAGAATCAAATTCTTATCGGATAAAATAACATTTTCTGTATGTATAGTGGAATTTCTTCGCATATTCCATCCGGCGGGAACATGCAGGGTGCAAGAATGAACGACGGTAGTGCAAGTCTCGATTTAATTTGTGAAATTGTTATAGTTTCTCAGAAATAATTGAAAATAGAATTGTAATATAAATTGTTGAGGCCTCCACTGTGGAGCCATTATCATATTCGCAGAGATTTGGGTATCCTCTGGGGCATTTTTTACAACATTAAAAATAAAGAGTACCTGTAAAGTTGGACACTGGGCCATAAAACGTTCCCTTGAAATTATTCGAGTAGTAGGCAAAGTTCCTTCGAACGACCTGCAATATTTTACTTGGCCGATCGCCCTGAGAATCAAGCTTTTGATATAAACATATCGAGTTTCAATGGCATGTCGCAACCTTTCGGCTCATAGCCCTTAGTCGTCCACGGACCGCAAGTTGGGAAACAGTGCTCTGGAGGCCAATAGTTAGATAGTGAATGCATAGATTAATGGTCATGCTAAACTAATCACGATAACCAATGTCCTTGACTGCACTTTTCATGTTTATGGAGTACATCAACCTGATATTGATGTATTTTTTTCATGCCCAAAGGCGGTACAGAGACAGAGGACCAACAAAGGCTCCGATTCATGGTGGAGTTAGAGTTTGTGCAATGTCTGGCGAATCCCAACTATCTTAACTGTGAGTATGGGAACCTATGTTATGATTATGTGTAGTGAATAAAAGTAATTTACTATACCTGTCATTCAGTCTTAGCTCAGCGTGGATACTTCAAAGACCAAGCGTTTATCAACTACCTCAAATATTTACTGTATTGGAAGGAACCTGACTATGCAAGATACCTCAAGTGAGTAGCTTCTCATTTTGTTTTTTTCCTACAACTGACGTCCAACGAAGATCCGGTGATTTTACTTGAATTTATCATTTTTGTTAGTAATAATCCTGTCCGCCTCTTTGAACTCTCACGATTGAGAAACCGTGCTTTTGTCAATACTTTCTTGGTATATATATCATATGTTTTTTACCTAGCCTTATGTAATGTTAGTTTAACCTTCTTGAACATTATTTGTTACGACCTTGTTCTTACCTTTTATGTCTGGGGAGTCTCATTTTTGTACCTTTAGTCTGAGGGCTTTTATTTTAGTTCCTATAGTTCTTCTCTTTGCAGATCCTCCGTTTCCCCTGTTGCCATGAAATTTTGATAAGCTTCTCGAACAAATTTAATTCATTAAATAATCATTGTAAATATTATAAAACCCTAAGTACTTATATGATTTGGCTTATAAAGAAGTTCGGAGGCTATTGGAATGGTTTACTTTTGTATGATCTATGCATTTTAAAACTTTTCCCTCCTAAAATTAATTTTGTTTTGCTTAATTCTCATGTTTTGATCAGTCAATATTCTGTTAGGCCATTATTAGTCTTGCCAGCAGGCATCTTGCTGCTGCAACTGCGTCTATACTCATTACAAATGTTTGAGAGAGAGATAAAAATTTGGACATTCTCTTCACTTGAAGTGAACGTGTGCACAATATTTGATAATGCCAAAGCAATCCTTCATTTAGTGCCACTCCCGTCAAAAAGGTAACACTGTTGATATGAGCCATGGACAAATCAATTTAAATGCAACTCTTCGTCTCGGGTAAATAATGTTATAGTTACATAGGACTCATCATTGTCATATTTTTCCACGCAGGTACCCAATGTGCCTCTACTTTTTAGATCTCCTGCAGTACGAGCATTTTCGACGTGAAGTTGTGAATGCACAGTGCACAAAGTTCATTGATGATCAGCAGATATTGCTATGGCAGCATTATACTCGGAGGAGGACACGGTTGCTACAGTCTCAGATAGGGTCACACAACAGTGTTGGAATCAGTGTTGGTGGCATGAGCATAGGAGGGGTGATGGCAGGACAGCAACCAATCCCGACAGGTGGTAGCACACCCATCCAATCAGGACAAGGTGGGCAAACTCCAAATCAAACAATGACGAGGAAGACTTGAGGGGTGTTTCTCCCCAATTTCACTGCCTTGTGATATCGGGGCCAACGGAGGTTTTGGCCAAAGAATCCATTCCTGTGTTCTTTCGATGAAGCTGAAGCCACGGATTTGCATAATTGTGGAAATTCAGAGATATATCTACAAAGATCACTTTTCTTTGCAATGGCTATGAAAATTTTTAATAAGTAATATATTTTGACCAATTTAAGGACTGTTTGAAGTTCAGAATTCATTAATGAGGCCTTCCATTAACGGTTAAGAGCACCAAATGTAGTATAAAATATGCCATTTAGTGTATTCATATTACTTTTATGACGAATCATTAACCTTGTCATAGTGGAATTGAGCCATTAGGCTAGCAACTGAGTTGCTGGAAACATTTTGACGGCTCTCAATTTGTACTTTGATCATCATTAGGTGCTGGTAAAGTGGATCTATACTGAATTAAAAATATTTCATGTAGTTGTGGAAAAATAAAAATAATTTATCACTGCATACCTATCACTTCTGTATTTCCTTGAATATTTTTCACACGCCACTCAATAGTAATATTGAGGACTCCTTTTATAATAAATATGCTGCATGAATAGATAAAAATTACTTTTTACCAAAATACTCAAGTCCTTCCTTTGGCATAGCTGTTTGTGCATCCATTTGTGAGTAAACAGCCACATACATAATACATCATCTCATGGCCCATGTACAATATGGCCTTTGCAACTGGACCGAGGAAA
This sequence comes from Pyrrhosoma nymphula, assembly GCA_963573305.1. NCBI lineage: Eukaryota > Metazoa > Arthropoda > Insecta > Odonata > Coenagrionidae > Pyrrhosoma > Pyrrhosoma nymphula. The sequence continues at coordinate 2,025,522 of OY754330.1, forward strand.
TTCAAAGCAATTTTAGTGTCATGCACAGAGAAGTGATGAAAATCACAGTGAAAATTCATATGATTTGGCCGGACTTTGAACATTAATCTCCAAATTGTTGGGTCAGGTACTTGTTAGCTAGTTATGTCAAGGCAAAATTCTTAAGAGTTTATGTGATCTAGATGTTCTTGTCTCCAATATTGTAGCTCAGGAGGTATTTTCATGCTTACTACACCACTGCCATGGCATAATCCCAACATTGTTGCAGGAATGTCATCTTGAACTAAATTTGTTTGGTGGTCTGACTGGTAATTGTGAGATCCAGGTTGAAATATATCTATTTTAATTATTTGTCGACAAAATAACTTTTTTGGTCATATAACTTAGTAACTAACTGTTTGTATGAAAATTGATGATCATTGTAAGTTATCAGGTGAGGAGCTGGGCTAATAAGTCTTTTTCTCAGTTTCACTCATTATTTCTCGTCATTACATATTGGGGACCAAGAAAATGAATTGAACTTTAAGGTCAATACACTGAACGATAGCTTGTGAAGAAAGTGACTTCTACAGGAAGATCTGGGGATGCATGGGGCATTAATGAGCAGCATGTAGGAACTATGAATGTTCTTCATGATTTGGTAGCTGTATATGCTACATCTCCTCTTCGCTATACCCACCTCTCCCCCTCACTTTCTTCCCACCTTCGACTAAAACTCTCCCACGCTCTTGTTATTTACTCCAATCAAATTCCTCTCCTTCAACCTGCACATTCCGCTTCGAAATGGAGGGTTTACACTTCCTTATAAGGGTGGGAACACCTTTCTAAAAATGCAAAGCCATTTTCATGATAATTTGCAAACTCTGAAAAGAACTCTTCGTCAGGTATGCCCAATAATGTCGCACTCGAAACAAAGAAAGGAAGTGGGAGACGTGGGTAAATTCGGGATGCGGCCATGAAAAAACTGTGTAACCATGTCCAATGGTTGGGGTGAAGGCATTTCCTAAGATAGGCCGCCAGAAAACCACCTATGCAATGAATCCAACAGCCATATTTAGTAATGGAGCTTCTAACCTCTCTTCACTCCCTCTTTACGTTCAGAGTGGGAGCACCCGTCTCCGGATCAACGAATGAGGGAGTGGCTCACACTAAGATGCATAACTCTCGGATCACCACTAAGAAATGCATACCCTTTCCAATAGTCAGTGATGATTGTTGTTCGAGGTGCTCCTTGACGCAAGAAACCAGGGTTTCTGAACTTTGATTGGGGTTAACTCACTCTCACTCTGTAATTCAACCCGAAGGTAGGTTTGGATAGTCGAGGGTAGAGCTCACCCCGGACCAAGCCACAGGCGTGTGAACTTCACACATTCAGGGTAGGGGGGCCAGTTCCTTTCCCTGGACCACCTCGCACTTCGAGGATTTTTTGTTGCCTGGGGTTACCCAACTAAAGATATAGGTACATATAATGAGTATACTTTTAGTTCCTGTGATACAACCAGATGGTTGATTGAGACTGTAGGTTGACTACAAGGTGACAGTAAGTAAATATCGTACATCGAGTGTAACGAGTCTTATTTTGGGCAAAAAAATATCGCAATTGATGGTACTCCAGCTTTATTTTTTATTATTGTATTTTTTCCATTTTTCTACGTTAGTTTCTCAAAGGTACTCTGAGATCACCTCCGGTGATCCGAACTCAACACTCTGTCAAATACTGAAAACCATTATGACGCAAATCACAGCAAAAATGGCAATTTAAATTACTCTTGAACAACTAACGTGAATCGAATTTTCGCTAATTTGAAAGAAACGGCACTGCTGTTCTTCACATTGCGCGTAAGTAGATTTCCTGTCACTCAAAATTACCTGAACACGAAGCATTTTTTCCAGTTCCGGAAGTACACGTTCTTCGAATTAACAAAGTTCGACAGTCGTTTCTTCTCAGATATAAAGGAACGAAGTCGCTCTCGCAAACACCGCTGTGGTAATGGGTGATTCGTAGCTTCTCTACGTCCCGCGGCTACCCGCCACTGCGATTGGCGGGACCCTCGTTTTCGCCTAGCAGACGAGTATCTCTCTCCAAAATCCCTTGGGCGGCGGAAAAAAGGTACTGCACCTGACAAACTCGCTCACCACAATTTTCTCCACCAGCACCGCGAAAAAACGGCGCGGAAAGTTATGACTGCGGTGCGGGCTGAAAGTTGCAGGTGCGGTGCAGGTAGCAGCGCAAGTCCCACTCTGCCGCGCAGTTCGGTACCGCTATGAGAGAGAAATTGATTTTCTCACCGATAACACCATTCTAGAAGATAAAAATCTTTCCGAGCTCGGGCGAGAAATGAGAATGCAGCATTAAGTAAACATTCTCGATCATAAACTTAGATCAGCAAGTATACCTACTAATACCTGACCAAACCGACAATTCAACCGTTTATCATTTGAACGGAGTTTTTCTGCAAAATCGACGCTGAGTGACGGGTCGACCTTAAGATATGGGCGATTAGTGATAGCCTTGGAGGGGAGTGAAGTAGTGGGATGATCGCATGGAAGTGGTGGATGGTTGCAATTAGAAATGAACACTGTCTCTGCAGGCACGATGCAGATATTTGGCTTCCGTGCCATACCCTGAGTGACCGTGGTGCAGCAATGCTCTAAGCGTAGGCTGGTATATAAAAGAGGGCACCCCTGAAAGTGGAAATACCTGTCGCTGCAAGATGTGTCGCCGCAAAGGGTTGGCGCATACAATGTTGGGTCGTTGCATGGCTCCCCTCTTAGAGGGGGCCAGGGTCGTTGGCATTGTTGGCGAGATGGCGTCAGTGCGCATGTCGCCAACATGCAATTAATGTAGTTGAGGCAAGTCCTTCGCGAATTCAGCCGAGCAAACAGTCCGCAGAGGGGAGTGACGGAATAGGACGGAGGGGGGGGGCATAAAAAAATGCCACAAAAGACATATAGCGACTGCGCCGGCAGGACTGTCTTGTACAGATGTCGAGGGTCTCAGAAATAAATTAAAAAATAAAAATTGAAGGGAATGAGGAAAAAATGGCCTGGGAACGGCGATGCTTCTGCTTAAGGAGCACTCGTCGGCCTTGGCAGTTAATACTTTAAGCAATTAGGAAAACGAGAGGAGAACAAATTCCGTTGAAACTTTGTAGACATGGAACGAAATAATGGCAATCACTGGATGTTTCACACTGGAAACCGCGGACGGGGTACGAAAAGCTGATGCATTCTACACATTGTGTCCAATTTCTCACGAGTTGTACATCTTCCTTATGATAAGCCTACGGAGGCGAAGGCCCTGGAGTTGAGTGCCTCCTCAACAGTACGAAGCACGCGAATAAACCAATAACTTTTTTTTCAATCGTTTCAATGAACAAATGATATCACGCGCGCGGGGGCAAAGATATGCACCAAGGGGAGGAAATTTGCCATGAAAAAATCATTTGGCTTGAACGGGATTCGGACGAATTTCTTCCCCTTGTTGTGTAAACCAATAACTGTCATCGCAATGATCCATATGTGGAGATGGGTAAGTGAGAAGATCTCCACGTTTATCGAATCAATTTATTAGAGCTTTTATGCAATGCCCCTTACAATCTCAGTCCATGACTTATTTACATAAACAAATCAGCAAGGCCTCCTTGGCAACAATATAAAATATGATGACACCATTTACGGTCGCCACACATATATCGCTTATTTGTAACACAGAATGCATCCGTTACTACATAAGCTTCGCAGAATCCTCCTCGTAGCACACCAAATGGCATAAACGATGATGAATGGCATCTTCAAGATGAAACGACAACGATAAGAGTTGCACGTAAGCGGAAAGATGGTGAGGAAGGGCAAGCATTTAAGTTTTACAACCTTAAGGGAGAGACGACCACCTCACAGTTTTGCCAGTAAATAAAAATTCTTCTACTTTTTTTCAACACCGGAGGTACTTTTTGTATTTTTTTCCTCTGACTTTCTAGCGCCGCTCCAACACTTGCCTTCAGCCTATGCACGACACGATAAGATTCCCGGGAACTCCGTTAGACGGAAGAGCTCCGGAGGGACCGCGTTTGAGGAAAGGGAGAGAAAGAGGGAGTGTAGGCGACATCCAAGAATCCGAGACACGGTTCATATCCGAGCGGAAACGCCACGCTCGTGTTCACAGCGGGAATATATATATGTATATATGTACATACAAGAGGACAGTGTTGGGAGGGGCGATAGGGAGCGATTTTAGGACGGGTGCATATAAAACGGAGAAGGGGTCAGACGAGGGAAGTGGAGGCATAGTACAGGTCCATAGTTGGGAAAGTTACCAAAAAAAGTCAATGATTAAAGTTAATCTTTGTAAAAAGTAACTATAGCTCAACTTTTTTCGTAGATTTTCGCAGTTTATTTTAATTTTGGTAAGTTTCTTTTGGATATACGCGGATAATTAAGACCTGTCTATTAACGGGATTATTTGTCGCGAATAGCACGGCGAAACTGTTGCTAAAAAGTTTAGTTTAATCGCAGAAATCCAAAAGAAACTTACCAAAAGTAACTAGCTAAAGTTAAAAATTACTTTTCTGAAAATGTAACTGATTAAAGTTTATCTCTGTAAAAAGTACCTAGTTAAAGTTAAAAGTTACTTTTCCGAAAAGTAACTGACTAAAGTTAAAAACAAGGAACTTATACTTTAAAGGTTACTTTTTCAATTACTTTTAAGAAACCTTTAAAAAGTAACTTTTAAAAGCTATTTTTCGCAATTGGGATCAAATAAATACAAACTTCAAATTCAAGAAATATTTATTTAACTTTTACGTTAAAAGTCATTAGCCTATTATAAAAGTCTCATTTAAAAATTTGTATCGGACATCCGTCCTCTCCTGTCGGAAAAAAGAAGAAAAGAAAAATCGAACTGGTCGACCTTCGCCAAAAATTAACGAAAATAATTAACTGAAGTAAGTTTTGTATCAATTAATGTATAATTTTAACGATTAAAAGTTAACTCTGTTAAAAAGTAACGGTTAAGTTAAATAGTAAACTAGATTTTTAACGATCAATTTAAATCGTTAATTTTTAAAATCGATAATCCCAACTATGGACAGGTCGACGCACATTACAAAGAGCAGAGGCATCTAGGCTCATAACATTTTGTCACATTTCGTACAGGATGGAAGAGCCGTCGTCATATTCTTTTACACATTCCAATAAGGTGGTGACTTAATAAGTGGAATCATATTGTGTACATAGATTGTATTGAATTGCGGCAACTATTACAGTCAGTGCCGGATAACCAATAATGTAAAGTGGTCAGTTGCCTATGGGCGAGAATTTTATCCCTTCTTATCTTACGACTTGTTTATTAACGTGGGTTCCGTTGCTTGTATGACTGACCACAGGCCCCCAAGTGTGTTAATCCGTCAAGGATTACAGTTCATGCCAATTACCATAGAGTAAGCATATATATTTACTCTATGCAATTACCTACAGCTCTCGCGAAAGCTTATGGCGTTCGGATGCGCAGAAGAAGACAGTCGTGGAGGGGTGACGTTTGGTGGAAGGGGTAGGCAAAAGGGACGTAGGGGAAAGAGAAGACATGGCATTTGTGTCATGCATGAGTGCATTTAAAAAAAATGGTATGATGCGGACAACACAAACGCCGCGCATCCAAACGCCGTAAGCTTTCGCGAGAGCTGTACATGACGCAAAGTTCTTCTTCCAAATGTCGCACAGAAACATACCGCGCACTTACTTCATGACTCCTATCATATATAACAGGATGATTCTGAAGAGGAGCATGCAACTAACTATAGAGCTCTTACCGCTGAGGACTGACAGCAGGGGACGTAGAAAACTGCATCCCGACCGCGGACTACACCTGCCTTAGCAGAGGTCCGTAGAGAGGCACCACTGCATCACAGTCTAATCATACTCAACGTATCTTATCAACTGATCGTCAACGGTTTTCGGACAGTCCTCCACCTTACTTTCCCAATTGTGGGACATCTTCACTTCCCAGCACATTACTTGCAGCATCATGAGGAGGTTTCTCTTAATTAAGTTCCTCTCGTACCCTCTTTTGCCTTTTCTTCTGTCGTCCAAAAATCCTCTTCCTTCCATGTCCACTCCCGCACATGTCAGTAGTTCATACATTATCACAAATGTAAAAAAAAACAAGTTCCAGGAAAAATACAACAACAAATTATCAACAGCATCGATGGAGACCAGTTTTTTTGATTTTCTCCCATCCGTGAGTGTGCTTTTAAAACTCTTGTCGGGTAATCTTGAACATGGCCGCCCTTTGGATGTTGAGGCTCCGGATGCATATATAGTAATTAGTGTATACAAAATAAAATACCTAAGAATTTTTAATGCAAAAAAACACACAGACGACATTTCTCTATTCTAAACAGTAATAACTTAACCAATGATATTTTAATAGTAATGTTAAAAAACAGGTTTATTTTTTTTAAACATCATGTTTCTATTCCACCAAGTAAACTCACCAGCCATTGATTTGATACTTTAATAGTAACATGAAATAAATTCAAACCCTAGGAGACTAGCGTATCGCGGGACCCAGGGTCGTGCGACCGCCATGTCCGCGCCACTTATCTCGGGGTAACTAAGGGGTGTCGAGGTAAAGTTCGGTCAGAAATGTGAGCCAGTCTCCAGGATTTGTTTACACCCCCGGATGTTCAACGATCGACTTTCAAAACACGCACCTCTCCCCTTGTATTCGCGCGTGAGTGTGTTCTCACAATCAGTCAGCATCCTCGTCCTCCTAAAAATCCGGCTCGTCCTGTGTGAGAGAGATGATCGTCTCGCTCCCAGCTGTGGCGGTGTCATCAAATGGTCGGAATGTAATGTCGCAGTAACCCTCTCTCTCGTGCATCGCGATATTTCGTGAGCGCGGCGGCGTGAGTGTGTGTGAGATTATATATATAATTAAGGTGTGGATGTGGCGGGAAGGGATGTTGTGGGTGGACGTGGGTGCCGTTGGGCGGGTCGCCCGCGCTATGTTTCATTCTGTGGAGATGATTAGGAGGCGTGCGATCCAGACGCAGAGGAGGTGGACAGGTGGAAGAGAGAGTCTCGCGCGGGGGCGGACACGAAATAATAAAATACCGACACGCAAAGGGGGCAGCGAAGACGCTGGAAGGAAGGAAGGTAGTGGGTGGGGGCAGGCGTGAGAGTTTTTTTTCCGGAGAGTGGGTGGTTGGGGAGGGAAGTCGACAAACGCGCAGGGAATCGCGGATATTTCGAGCTGAATCTGTCGAGAAGGAGAGCGTGTGTGAGTGAGTGTGTTGGGGAGGGGGTTTGGACGAGAGGGGTGGGGGAGGGTGGGGGCGAAGTAGGGTGTCTTTAGGATGTTTTGGGGGAGATGTGCGGAGAGGACGCAACAGCTCCACCACTCGTGAGTCGGTAGGCCGTGCGTTGAGTGGCGGCCGGCGGGCAGCACTCGCCCCGCGCGATTCTTCTGTTCGTCCCTCATCACGCCCACCGGAGGATATTACGATTCACGGAGGTGAGTCGACCGTCGGTTTAGCCTTCCTTCCATTATACACTCCCGAAACACGAAGGACCAAACTCATTAATACACACGCCGGGGTTGCACACATGCTCGTTCATTGCAATAGACTCTCATAAGGAGTTACCCCTTCAGTGCGATCGCCTCACAACTTCCAATGATTCCTTCCGCCGACACGATATTACGCATTCTCTATACTTAAGATAAGAAATGTGTGGACAACATCGAATGATTCTTTCTCATCTTAATCCAACATAAGTATACACCACGCGATCTGTCCTAAGTGCGTGTGACGCCAGATATGAAAATGAAGGGCATAGCAAAGAGGTGTGTGTGTGTCTAGTGAGGTGTGTTCTCGAGCGGTAAATGCATCGATGTGCTTCCGCTGTCGTCGCAATTGGAGCGCGGGAATAAAGAATTCTTGAACTAGGTACTCCGTTCGACGGTGTATCCATCTGATTTAGTCGCCTTCGCGTGTCCAACAGATACGGTATGAGGATAAAAAAATAATACCCGCGGAGTCCACGTTCGGTTGTTATTTTAAGGACATCGCCTCGCGATAATCTATGAAAATGTTTACCCCTTCGCGGCGTAATGGTCTGTCTCTGTTTCCTCCACCGACTTGGAGTAAGCGGTTCACCAATTGGATCGACGGCGTCGTGTCTTCGGGAGCCAATCACTCGCGAGGAGGAATGTGTATTTAAAGCGACCGACCGAACGAGAGGTCGTAAATCGCAAGGCACACTCGAAAGAACGCCAGCTCGGGTTGTTCTAATTCGAACGGACTGGCTTATTTGGAGAAACGAATGGGAGATTACTGTCTCCCCTTCTTGCTTCATTGGTTTCCGCGATATACCTATACACGCACACACTCGGCAAAAAAAACAAGAATCTCTGAAAATAAATTGCGCCACGATCAGAGACCGACCCGATTTCGGAACCATTTTTAAAAAACCGTTTAAGTAGAATAATGTTTTTTCGCTCGACGAGTAGTGGTTGACGAATGCATATGTGCACACACACACACACCTCTCACACAGCGCTCTTGTTGACAAACAACTTGACGCAAGGGGGGGGGGGGGAACGGGGGAAGGGTGCAAGTGAAAAGTCGAGGGGAGATAAAATTAGACACATAGCTACAGTTACAATATCCTTACTGCCATAAAAAAAGCAAAGCCTGAGGAGCAAAATCTTGAAGTCCTGGGGAAAACATCCGTTATGAGCCCTTCGCTTAAGGGTTAGCTGCGAAGGGGGAAGGATGGTTATTGTTTGTGGGGGGGGGGGGAGTTCGAGAGGAGGATATTGTTCCGTCCATCACGCTCCTACCGCTGAAACGGGGTGGCATATTCCGCGGGCCGACCTCCGTCCACCTCTTACTATAGATTGCGGTTAAAAGTGGAAATCGAATTGTGGCCGGAAATAAGTCACCTCTACTCATCTGGGGCAGGAATGAGAATTTGAAAACAACGTTAGTTTTCAATTTCCCCCTCGATAGGCAGAAAAACATAGAAAAAACCTCATTTGACATTTCTTCACCCAGCTTGCCACTTTTGCCTACGTACGCATTTTGTCACATTAAAAAGGAACCAGAAGAGGAAAAGGCCCTGAAAAGTTATCTCGAATAAACAAAATTAATTAAAATTTATCTCGTATTTACAAAATTAATTAAGCAAACACCTGAAACTCCGGAAAAAATTAGCCACACAATAACCATCCGATTAGAAGTTTGTCTTTTAAACCAAAAATAGGGCTGCAATAAACGTTAAGAAATAAAAGCAGCCCCTTGGCAACCAAATCAAATAGTTATATGGTCGTATTTTTATGGTTTACGCCAAGAATGCATGAAAAATGGACAGGGAAGGGGAAATGGTGACAAATAAATGTTCCCAGGATTCGAAAACGCGGTTGTGGATCGACAACAGGTATGGCCTCGGGAACTAAAATTGCTCAGTTAGCTTTTAGTAAACAAGAAAAATATATAAATAAAAAAAAAAAAAGAAAACTTCTGCGCGACTAAACTCCCGTTTTCAGAGCTCTGCATCAATGTGTAAACGTAGGTAATAAGCATTCTAAACAGTGGCGGATTACCTAACGCCGTTGTTGTGGCGGATTGCGGATACCTAACAAGCGGATTGTTACTTTCCGAGGGTCTGGGGGGTATTGAATACCTTGTAACCAGGGCCGTAACTACCGCAGGGGAAACGGGGCACAGCCCCGGGCCCCCCAAGCCAAAAGTTATCTCGTATTCACAACATTAATTAAGCTTACACCTGAAACGTAGAAAAAATTAGCCACACATTAACCATGCTACAAGTATTTTAAACCGAAAAGAGGGCTGCAATAAACGTTAAGAAATACGAGCAGCCCCAAACACGGTTGTTTTGTATTTTAAATATTTTTGTGCATAAACACGGCTTACTCTTAAATCCCGATTAATAGTCAGCATAGTAATAAAAAAAGCATGTAAAAATACAAGAGCCCGCGCACTAGACGCTCAGCTGACATAGTACAGGCGTACAGCTGATAGCTCAATCGTCTACTTTTTGCACAATCGAAGGTGTCGATCTTGTAGTAATAGAGGGGCCTCGCCATCAAGTTTTGCCCCGTGGCCTCAAAGTTAATAGTTACGACCCTGCTTGTAACCACCATTATTATTCCAGGCGTTACGCCCCCCACCCCATTCATCCGCCAATGATTGTGAACAATTCATGTTCTGAAATATGCAGACGAGTTGCACTGACATAGAATAACTACATGAGGTAGACAGCTATTGAGCAAATCGACTTAAAGGAACCATATACAGCCGACGAGCCGACTTTTTCACCGATGCCACAGGCATGTTGAGCATGCCGCGCCATAAATGTAAAACTGACATTATACACCGAAGACGGTGAAATTCGCCATGAAAAAAATCATTTGACTTGACCGGGATACGAACCCGGATCTCCCAATTGCCGGTCAGGTGTGTTAGCCAGTTACACTGATTGGAAATTTGTAAAACTGACATTTTCATCGCGTCAACTCAAGCGTAAAAAATTCCAACACCCGCTCGTCGCGAAAAACTCGGGACTCCCTCGGTTATTTTGACCACGGTGTTCAAATTTATCCTCCGTCGACTTGCGTCATTCATAACCTCATATCGGCGTAATACGGTAAAAAGTGTCAAGCAGGAAAACGGGCCAAAATATTACAAAAAATCATTTCAAGTAAGAATGAAAAAAATGCCACGTTACCAAGGCTGAGGGTGTTTGGAACTTATTATCGCCTTGTGGCGGAGCTAGAAATACCGTTACTCGGAAGTTTTCTGGCAACGCGAAGGTAAAGAAAGCTCTTCCTCTGGCCAGGTCTAACAAAACGCTCCTGTCTTCCAGTCGCATACCGTCACACGAATCCGTTTTTCACGTGACCTAGATGAATGTTTTAATCAGTGGTTCGTTCGGAGTCATCCGCAAGGCATATTGGGATGTGATTAGTGATGTCGAGGGCTCGTCGGGAATGTTAAATATACCTCTGCGATTGTGGCACGCAGCAAAGCAGACCTCACGCGCACCAATGTGAACTGTATTACTTCCTCATCGATGGAGTGGTGCCAGACGTGGCCACGCACCTAAATTTTTAAACGTACCGTAACATATCCCTCGCCACTTTACCGCACCTCAACATACACTATTCGGTGCCTCACGAGCATGAAGTCGTCAGTCATTCGCCGACGGCTCCCGAGATAGGTTTATATACCGGGAGACAAACCACAGACTGGAAGGTAAGACTCCTCGTAGAAGCATCCGACTTGATCCGACTCCTCCCAAGTCGTGTGGCCTTTACGCTGGTGGTCGTAGAACTGTGTGTGAGCGGGGTTTGAAGTGATACCATATGGGGCTAATGCTTAAGTCCTTCCCTAATCAGAAATTGTTGTCTTCCAGCGCCTGGTAAGCGGTCACAATCACCACCATGAAAATTGTACCCAGTTTACGACTCCTGTGCGTCATCGTCGTCACGGTTGCATTACTGTCGGTGAGCATTTGAATTCTTCACTGGTGCCTATGACTTAATAAAAGTATTACGCTTAACACTAAATAGAATGCTGACGTTTAAATTCCAAGTACCCACTCAAGCAGCTTATTTTAATTATGAGTAACTTATTGCATACTCTATCCTAAAGTTTTACCTTTTGTTTTAACAGACGATGGCGGAATGTGGAAGCCGAAGGAAGAGAAGAAAGAAGCAAGAGGAAAACAAAGCTGAAACAAACATCTTTGATTTTGTCCGATTGTTAACCCTTCGCCTTATCTACGGCATGGCATCAATGATGGGGTTCCAGGAGGGACTATCCGATTTCATGGGCGGAATATTTGTCCCCCCCGGAGCAGACTATGACTACGATTACGGAGGAGGCGGCGACGATTACTAATTGTGATTGTTCGTTTACTGGAGTTTTTGTTTTGTGCAAACTCGTCTGAAGATTGTGCAGGTGTTGTGATACCCTCTTCCTCTGATGAAATTGATAGTGGTGTGTGATTTGGATGTTTTTCTACTGAACGCTCAAATACATAGAAAACATTACAGAGTAGCATCAGAGAAATTCAAATGAAAAAACGATGAGAAAAATCATGTACAAATAATTTATTAAACGCAACTAAAATAGTTAAAATAAATTGCCTTTCTTTTAAAAACATGTGACCATCATTAAAATCCAACTTATCATCAGTCAGATTTGTCCACGTCTGATTCATCAGCAGGGACGAGGTCTGCGTAACAGCCGTTCTTTTTACGTATCAAATCACCCCAAAGCAGCTGTTCGCCACATTCGGGGCATTCTCCGAGCACTGGGATAACGTTGTTCGTACTCAACGTCTCCCCCTGGCGCAGGAACCTCTTTGCAAGACATAAAACGTGTGCAACCAAAGGACAACCGTTATCAAGACAGGTAAGTTTGTCATCCTCGTCGACAGGTTGGTGACACAGAACACAGGGCAGTATTTCACTGAATTTACCATCACTTTTCTCACTATCGTTTGTATTCACTTTCTTGCTTACGACATGCCCGTACGTGATTGGCATATGTAACGGCGGATGGCGATTTGGCTGAAATGAAAACTAAAAACGTAAATCAAAATATCACAGAGCGTGTAAATTACATGATCCATTTTTTTCATAGCAAATAACTTACAGAAAATTCTTTCATGTGTTCGGCAGAGAGCCAACGAACTGTCAAAGGAAGCCTATTCCACGGTCCAACCAAAAGCATTTCTGACAAAATACGTAAGCAGTAATCGTACTTTTTTTCCTTTGAGGTCTTTTTCGAGAGGTTGTTCAGCCGTCGGGATTTTTGAGGATTTTGCCAAGCCCACTCGAACTAAATCGATAAACAGAAACATTACTTCTGAAAATAACCCATTAACTACACTTAAACAACACAATCTTACCCGTAAAGCAGAAATTTCGTTCGGAAATCCATGAACCACTAATACCATTACCCTAAAATATGATAGGAAAAATCACGGTGAATTTATAATAAAGAAAACTCTAGTAAGAAAACACTTAAAGGTATGCAAGGCATTACAATTTGGAAGTTATACTTGCCAAGGTCCTTTATTGCTTGTACGCCATGCGCCTCCAGATTTAACTCCCTTATTATGCTGTTTTATTCTTCTATTGGGATTAACCGTAAATCCTATGTAAGTCCGACCTCTAAATTTGGGATTTTCACAAAACAATAAATACACACCGAAGAAGTTTTCAACTACTTCCGCCATAATCAACCATAACAAACACACGTCTTGCAGATCTCATCTGTTTAAAAAAACAAATGCCAAACGCAAAATGGAATGAATGCTATGTTTTGAAAAGAAGCGAATGTGTGTTTCATTTTAAGTCGCGCTTTTACTTTTTATAATTTTGCTGCCCGAAACCAGCAAGTTGTTCAAAGGTTCCATTACACCGTATTGTGTGTTGGCACGAAAATAATTTAAATCAAGGTGCACATACTGTCACAGGCATGAAGAATAAAATTTAGTCTCGAGGACAATGGAAACTGTTGAGGATCAATCAAAGATATGTGGAATGTAAGTATTTCGCGTAGGTGTAATAGTTTCCTGGGTTGAATGCAATTTTATGCTAACTTCTTGTGGCCTATTTTACCACCAGCTGCAAAATCACCACAGGAAAATATGTATGTCCAAGGTGCAATGTTGTTTACTGCTCCTTGGCGTGTTACCGGGCAAACTTGCACTTGCAATGCTCGGAAAGCTTTTATAAGGAGTGTATCGAAGAAGAGCTTAGACTTAGACATGGAGATTGCGAGTCGCAGAAGGAAATGGTGAACATTTTGAAGAGGGTTGAGAATGAAGACGATGATGAGAGTCTAGGTAAGATAAATACTTAAGTGAAGGCTGAACATTTTTTATTCCTCGTGAGTTTCCTGACCAGAGTTTTCATTGTGACCTAAAATGCTGATTTATGTAATCCCTTAGTTCCTAAACATATTGTTTCATGAGAAAAGAAATTCTAGCATAGCCTACAATGGTATACCCTCCGATTACAAGTCAATATTTCATTTCCATTTTATTAAGCTTGCAGACAGTTTGTTTTGCGAATTGCCGTAAAAATATAATTTCTAAAAACGGGTCATACTACTGAAAATTTCATGGCTGGTACTATAAGTACTCATTCTCTTTTTGGCTGTTATATTGCGAAGAATATTGCAGTAGGTGGTGCAAGTGCGATGAATTTAAATCAAATAACAGGAGAGAGAGAGAGAAGAGATACTTCCAAAAGACTTATATGTATTTTAATTAATTATAACTTTAAAATTTAATTTAATCAATTGTGACAGCAAACATTTTAAAATTACAATATTCCAACACTCCACCTCTATTTTAACAATATTATGAGGAGAACTTGAATGCAACACAAATACAAGAAACAAATGATGAACTTATTGTCATTATTCCCAGAACATGCATTAATATCTGGACATGAAGTACACCATTTTGTACCTTAGAAAATCTTTAGAGTTAATTAATTCGCATTAGTGTGCAAATAACAAAAAAAATATATCAAATTTAAACTATATAGAACAAACTAATCAACCAGTATTGCTACTAGATTACAAAGGCTAGAAATTAAACTTAAGATTGTTTGAACACCCAAACAAGCATTTAGTAGTGTCATGAACTGGTCCCCTGCCAAACATTTAGTGAGGATGTCGGGCTTTTGTTCAGCAGATGGAAATAAATACTTGACAAAATGGTATTTGATGTTGACATGTTTCAAAAGCTTATTCTCCTTGCGAAGGCAGTCATTACAATAATTTTTGTCCTCATAAATCAAAATGGGTTGAGTGAATTGCACACCTAGGTACTTAGATCAGTAAGCAGGTATCTAAGCCGTAAGAGTTCAGCAGAAGCTGAAGCTAATGCTTCATATTCAGCATCGAGATTGGATAAGCCACAATGGTCTGTTTCCGAGTAGTCCAAGTCAAGTTCGAGTCTTGGAATAAATAAGCAGTTGTTGATGAATGATTTCAGGCTTTCCCGGCGAAGATTTATATCAGGGATCTTTCGGGGTTTGCACCGGGTAGTTAGGTCCATGGCGGCCGACGTTTCGATGCTCGAGTCGAGCATCGTCCTCAGGGCAGAGGTGAGTGCCTTGACTGGAAGTGGTCATCAATATATACCCTATGGGTAGGTAAGGTCCGAAATTTTGACGGGAAAATTATGTATCATCCGGTGGTCTTGACTCTCCCATAATCTTGATGATAGGTTTCCACCTGAGTCACACGTGGAAACCTATCATCAAGATTATGGGAGAGTCAAGACCACCGGATGATACATAATTTTCCCGCCAAAATTTCGGACCTTACCTACCCATAGGGTATATATTGATGACCACTTCCAGTCAAGGCACTCACCTCTGCCCTGAGGACGATGCTCGACTCGAGCATCGAAACGTCGGCCGCCATGGACCTAACTACCCGGTGCAAACCCCGAAAGATCCCTGATATAAGCAGTTGTTGATTTGCCATCTGCTGTATCTCCTTCCCAATCTGTATCTGCATACCCCTCAAGTACACATGATGATGATTTTCATATCACCAGTCCATATTCCAAAATCCCTTTATGATATCTCGAAACAGGTTTGAGACAATTCCATTGAGCTTGAGTAGCATTAAATTGAAATCATCTGTTGTTGTTGCTGGTTTGCCTTCCATAGGGAGTTTTCACAGGGTTACATTCCTCTAACTGGAAATGCACTGACAGCTTCCTCACATAGTGCTCCTGACTAAGAATATTTGATACCTCATCCCTGTAAATCTTTTCAGTTGGAAAACGTTTCAAAGGACCAATATATGGCATCTGAATTTATTCTTCAGGTCATTCTTTACTTCCAAGTTGGCGAATCTGTATCTGAATGGCAAAACCTTTCCTCTAGAAAGTATTACACAATTCCTTCCAAGCTGTATAAGCTTTTGGTTTATCCTTCACATATTCCAGGTGACTGTTGGATAACTTTTGAATGATGAGAAACCCTTCACCCTTGTGGCACGTGTAAGCAGATGCACATTGACTGTTTCCCGCACCTGTCGCACTGCAGTCAATTCTCCTTGGACCTCAGTATGATATTAAGGTTCACTTTCCAATCAACAAAATCGTTCCCTTCCAACAAAGGAATCTTTTCTTTCATACTTTCTGCCATCTCGGTACACTTAATTGGCCACATCAGCTAACTGCCTCGTCTTTAGTTATTTCTTTCATCTGATTGGTCCATAGCGTACTGATTAAGTAAACCTTTTCTCAATAATTTCTCGTGAAGGAGAATCAAAGAAATCAGAGTAGAACATCCTCTCAGGCTCAGGGCAGTCGAACTTGGAATATCGAACGACCCTTTATTGTTACAATCTATCGTTATGATCGATAGTGTCAGTTTAGAAACAAAAATTTTAAAATTGCAATATTCCAATACCAACAAATTCAGAAGTTTCTGGCAATATAGCATGGGATTTGGAAATCATGGTTGGAAGAAATACAAAATTTTTCTCAAGTGAAGAAAGTTTAGCTATGCTTAAACTTTAAATAATCCATATATGTTTATCGATTTAGATCCGTCACTTATGTCTTCATTGCAAGATGTATGGGATTGAAATTTATGATGGTACCTATCTAAAATTATATTTGCTATTCAATTGCCATAAGTTTTAGCTGCAAGTGAGGGCAACAATTTGTTTGAAGTCTTACTCACATCCAGGTACATATACTGCATCAACTGGAAACAAACTACCTCCGAACAAGAATGTAAAATATTGTTTTAGAATTATGATTTAGATGTAGATCACTAATAGTCTTGAAATTGATAATATTCCTTGTGAGAATATGTTAAAATACTTAATGCCAACTAGTAATAACTTAATCAATTGGATTCATTCTCCAGTGAATGCTTATTTTTTCATTTAAAATTTGAAATAACTGATAATTATGTATCCCACAAGGGTATCATAAACTGAAATGTTGTTCTTTCCCACTAAGCTTTTAAAGATCAACTTATAAATTACCTAAAAGTTAGGTGTGCACATGCCATTTCCAAGCAAGATGAAAATTAAGGATTAAGTGGAACAATAAATTAAGCCAAAGCTGTTCAAGATTTGGTGTTTTTCTGGTGGATTACAAATATATATAAGAGAGATATTCTCACGATGCACACCGGGTAAGGTAATTGGCTGTAAGCTGCAGCCTACCTTGCCCAGTGTGAATCCCACGAACATGTAATATAAGCCAAAGCTGTTCCAAACTTTCCAAATTGTTTTGGGTAACGCATACTATATTGCCCTGTAACTTTGATTGCTATCTGAGGTTTTGATTTAATTAAGAAATATGCCAAGAAAGAGTTATCTAGGCCATAAAGTTTTTGGTGAAATAATTATGTAATAATAATATACTTTATTTGCCATTCGACAAGTATTTTACATACATTGTATGTGGCACATCAAAAGAAAAACTGTATAGGTATATCCTCTTAAACTGTTGTTAATAGTATTTTTTAAAATTAAACAGCCACCAATTTTGATAATTCTTTTTTTGACAATCTTATTATATCTTTAGATTCTGATGATGATGAAGCAGAGCCAGAACTTGTCGAAAGGCTTGATGGCGTCAGTCTTGATGATGCAGATGCTGTTTGGGATGCACTCACAGAAGAAGAAAGGAAAGAGTTTGTTGATTTGTTACAAAAAGGAGATGTATCTCAGATAGTTCCAGCTTGGACCCCCTGGTGGAAATATAAGTACGATGTAGACTCTACATATTAACAGCTTTCATTTTGTCATGAAAAATGAGAAGTAGGCCTTTAACAGACAAAAAATGACTTAAATAATGAAAAGAAACTCAAAATTATGTAATTCCCATTTTTACTCATTCCAACAATCTTGAGATGCTGAACTATTTGCCCTTACACCTTGGGAATGCAGTAGATTTGATGTAACTTTCCCAATGCCACATCCAATTTAATTGTGCAGTAATCTTTCTACCGATATCTCATTTGTCACTGATGCAACATTTTCTCCACTGTCGTGATGAATTGTGTTGAATTTGTTCGATAATTTGCTGGAGGAGGCTTAATGAGAGAAAAGCCTTGGTAGCATGTTGGTCTTGCCCACTGTCCCAGAAAATGTAAGGCCTGTGGTTCGATGCCATGTCCAGGAAACCTTTCTCCTCTGGCAAAGAAATGGAAAGCAAACAATATTTTCACGATTCTATGATTTAAACAAAGACCGCCATCATGGATTCTTCCGTCACTTGATTCCCTCCCACAAACGGCATTGGACGTGCTTCTACTAATTGGCTGCATATTTCTAGCTGTGTCAACTGCCCCTCTATCATATATTGGACACTATTTAGAGATGATCACTATGTAAAAATCAGATGCAAGGAAATGAAAATGTAATATTTTAAGCTTGTCTCAGTCCTAGTCCCGCCATTGTGGGTGTATGTTTTCATATTTTAATGAGCGAAAAAAATTGATCTGCAAGGAAATATTTCGTTTCTCTCACTGCGACTCACTGGGCGATGAGGGAAATTCCCTGGAAATTCCAGCCCTCATGCTTGATTAGAAATGCCCAGGAGTTTGTATCAAAGAGATCTGACGTCATCTAGCATTTCCCCGTGCCGTTCATGAGATGGTTTTACTCCTCTTCAAGCGGTTCAAGTGTTTACAGTGGACACTATTGTGGGCATAAAATACATAACGAAAATGAAGAAATGCCATTTTTCTCCAAGACTTCTATAAGTTGAAAAAAAAAAATCATGTCTCATTGGAGATGGGATCCACTCTGAAAATTACCTCGGTAATTTTCGTAAATTACCACGGTATTTTTCATAATTTACCATGTCCCTTGTAAATTACTGTAATTTTCTAGATAATTCACCAATGTTTGAGGTAATTTTTCCCAGATAAATTCCCAACATGTTTTTTTAAGCCAAGTTCACATTTCCTACGTGTTTAATAATAAATTGAGGCATTTGCCACTCATTTTTGGAATATTTTACTTAAATTATAACATTATAAGATTAAAGCTCTAGAATATTCTTCTTGAAAATTTCTCATACTTTAACAAAAGAAAGCCAGATTGCGTGTTGCTGCCATAGTTCTTTTTACAATTTTAAAAATTTCTAATAGATGAATGTTGTATTAGGTGTGGTTTATACATGGTTATATTCCCTCCCTATTGCTATTGGCTTTCTTATTTAACCATACATTTGCTGTACTTAATACTTAAAAAATACTGGAAAATTATGGTGATTTTTCCCACCTCTTATGTCTCACCCACCTGAAGGATGTATGTTAAGGATGGAATCTTCAAATTAGCCCAAATGGGATCTTCTGCCCACGACGACTTTCACGTGATCAGGGCTGACTGATGCCACAAACTGCGCTAGTGGCCCTCTACCACGTCTTTAAAAGTTTATGGAGCCACCCGTTCAGCGCCAGAAAGTCACACCTTCAATTATACGGCTGCCAGCCTTTCCTGTTCCTGTAGGATTTGCTCCAAGATAGATAGATATCAACTTGACTTGTGCCTGGGTTAGAGCCACTTGACAACTACCATGCTGAGATCCTCATTTATGTTATTGCAGAAATTTTTCTCCTTAGATCCTTGATCTGCAGAATTCATGGAGTGGGATTGCTGGCCCCAGAAGATGTCCAATGGCTGAATGTCCAATTTCCAGGCTCAAATTCCCTCCCTCAGTCACTGCGTCCATCATATCCATTTTCACAAATCACAATTTATGTAGACCAAGATTCTCTTGCTATTCTGCTCTGTGGTTCTATTACTCACTAGTCTACTTTAAATGTGCCGTGTTCTTGTACTCTCCATTCCTGAATCATAAATCTTCCGTTCTAAGCCTATGATAAAAATTAGTAAACAATGTAGTCGTCTATCACTTCCTGCCCAAAACCATCTGTGGATATTTGGGTACGAAATTGGCTTTTTGGATTAAATATGTTTAACTTTTTGAGTGCTGGGCTTGAAATTGAATGCACTTCCAAAAAAAACTGACGATTTTTAAGCACTTGCAGGATTTATTTAATAAGACTCTCTTCAATCTGGGTTGAAGAAAACTCTCATCAATTTTGGGCTTTCTATGGCATCCAGTAGATTATTTAGGCCCTGCGTGGCCATGAGTACATCTACCAGAAAAACTGCAGCCGTATCCTTACGCCCAGCTGTGGTTTAATTACTTTTAATCCATGGACGTCCATCGTCCTTCTCTGAAAAAATTGAGAGCACGTATCATTACGTCCATAGCACTCAAAGTGTTAACCAAACTTTAAAAAATACCCAAATAGAAACAGAAGTACGGATAATGAGTTAAACTTGATTTATAAATGCAAGCATCTAGTTTTACTTTACTTGAAATGTATTTGAAGCTCCTTTAACCATTAATGTATTCCTTCAAAAAATTCACTCTCGGCTCATGCATAAGTATGTACATATTGGTTAAATTATATGGTAATGAAATGTATACCCTTGTTACAGTTATGTATTGAGTCAAACCAGTCTTACCTCTAGAGTTCATACTATACTTTGTATTTCAGGGAAGATAAGAAACTAGTAGAAGAAGTAAGCGCATCCAAATCAAGCAATGAAACTTTTATGGAAAATTGCCCTAGGCTGCTGGAAAGTATCCCGTCATTTGATGAGATATGTGTATGTCACTGGATAAATATATGTGAACAATGGCATTTACTGTCATGTTCAATTAGTTCTGACTGACCATATCTTTTATTTTTCCATAGAAAAAAAGCCCTTCAGCATGTGTGCAGTTCAACTTGATTAATGTTTTGTATGCTTATGCATACATAGCTCAATACTTTGCTGGAGATCACCTCAGCTTTGCAATGGAAGCAGTTCATGGACTGTTAATGCTATCAGGCAATATCCGTAACGGATGTAATTATGATAGTGCCGAAGCTGCAATTGAATCTGCTGCTTCTGAAGCCACCAATGTGAGTAGGTAGCCACTTTCAGTGCAAATAGAGATTTCTGTAGGTGGAGGAACAATATCTGGGATATAATCTATGAATGAAAATTTTCATCATAATTTCAACTTTCCCCAATCATTGGTAAACATTGCAACTTGTTCAATTCATGTAAAAATAGATTGTTTAGTTCAGCCAGTGTTTTGAAGGTTTAGTTTTTACACTTTAGAGAGAATAGAAATATATGAAGAAGACTTGTTGATTTAACTCTAGCTTATGTTACATATTGCAATTTTTGCATTCACGTTATCATAAATTGAGTTTTACATGATTGGAAGTCGTAGTGTTATAATAACTATTAATAATAACTTATTTGCCCAGTGGATTATGTTACAGAATTTGCATGTGATGGAATGCACATCACGTTGTCATAAGTATGAGTGAAGAGGTTATAAAAAGTATCACAATTGTGTATGCATTCTGTATTGTATGCACATATAAAGGTATTCTTCCACTGAATTGAATTAGTCAGTCAGTAAAGATAAAGTTCTATTTGTTCTTAGTTTAAAAATTCTATATTTTTTCAGATGTGTTGTTTCAACTGTAAATTCATTATAAAGGGCACGCTCATTTCTTTGTGGCCTTGTTTGTGCAGTTTTGTTCTTACATTGCTCCAGTGTATGTTATTCTTGCCTCTGGTGCTAAGAGAATGAAGTTGTCAGAATTTACTGTGTTATGCATAACTGTGACCATACATAGATGCAAGCGTCAAGCTAGGAGTCCTTAGATAAGGGTCTACACAAGTTTCCGAATGGCTTTTGTTCTATTTTTCTGATGCCATTTTTTGTAGACAGAAAATATTGAATAAATTTGACAGTCTCTGGCGTTAAATGGTGGAACAGTATTTTAGTACTTAAATAAAAATGCAGTAATTGTACTGTCCACTTAATTTTTTAAATGTAAAATATTACACTACACGTGTTTCGACGTTTCTTAGGGTGTCATCATCAGGTCTACACAAGTTATGTCTCCAACGGGAATATTTATACAAAGGAGCAAAGGAAAGAGGGGGGGGATTCTTGACAAATGAAGGAGGTAGTAGTAAGGAAGGGGGGGGTTACGGTTGATGGTGAATAACAGTGGGGGGGGGGGGTGTTGTTTTACGAGACATGTGACCTTCCTGAGGATTCGGGAGTGTGGCCTATGTTCTTGTGAAATGTGGAGATAAGCAGAGGGAGGGGGGGAGGGAGTGCAGGCTTGGGTTGTCAGGTGGACAAGGATAGAATGGGGGAGTGAACATCAAATTCTACATTAAGAAGTTTGATTTTCTTCTTCTTTCTCTTAATAATCTCCCACTGTTCCAAGGAGTCCAGGCATCGTCCATTTTTCTCGTAATGGAGGATCTTCACGTCAAAGTTTGAACAGCACCCCCCCCCCCCCTGTTATTCGCCATCAACCATACTTCAACCAACCTTCCTTACTATTACCTCCTTCATTTGTCAAGAATCCCCCCCCCCCTCTTTCCTCATGTATAACATGTATAAATATTCCCATTGGAGACAAAACTTGTGTAGACCTGATGATGACGCCCAATGAAATGTCGAAACACGTGTTGTGTAATATTTTACATTTAAAAATTTAAGTGGACAGTACAATTACTGCAGTTTTATTTAAGAAAATATTGAGTACTGGGAATGACTCCAAAAGTGCAAACAGTGAATAAAGTGAGAATAGAATCACTCAAAGTGCAAACTTATCTGTGTTCCATCTCTATTCACCTGAGTTGTCTCTGCAAATAGAAAGTGGAACGGAGTTTATGACGAAGAACATTAATTGGGGGTTCAGCTGTAGAAATATTTGAGGGGGGCAGGCACACACCAAGGAACTTCAGGCTGGGCACTTGATCAAAGGACTTCTTTGCCCTTTGGGAAAACTTATCGCAATTCACAAAGTTGCTGCAATTGATTGTAAAGAGTTTGGTGTTTAATCTTATTAAGCCCTTTTGGTTTTAAGTTATCTTTTTTGATCGTTTAAAAGATAAGACACCTTCATAGTGAAAGAAAGCAATAGTTTCTCATTTTTTTCTCAACCGCATGAATTACTTCTTTATTTTTATATTGATTCATATGGAATGGATTCAGGACAGCCAATGAATTTTTGGAGTTCATATTACTCGTTGTTTGAGGGTCCCTCTATCATTAGGCGTGTTCAATGTTGTAAGAGCACGAATCTCTTGCAGCTGCAGGCTTAGCGACGATTCCCCTTATTGCCAGGCCTTGTTACAATCTCTTGTTCTCTTAAGTTGCTGGAATGAGATTGTGAGTACTATGATGATTTTTATGCCTTAAGCCAAATATACTCGGTAGATTATGGATAATGCTTCAACTCTTTTAGTGCCAGCGGGCAGATCTATCGGCCGGGTGTTTTTTTATTTCAATATTTTTTTTCCTAAATGTATGGAAGAGGTAACAGCACAAATGAATTTTTTTATAATATGTACTTGTAAGTATTCAGAGTGTACATATGTATATTTAAAAAATTAGCTTCTACACATTCATATTAGGCTTTATCTAAATTTGTCAATGCAAATGTACAAATTCGTCAGAAAAGTGCTGAAATTTTACACATATACCAGGAAAAATACTGGGGATTAAAAGGGTTAATAAAAATTGGTATTAGAGTTTGAATTACCTATCTAAATTTTTCTGTTAATACTGTATCTTTTCCTAGTTAGTGGTAAATGTAGTAAATGACATTTGATTTTCAGAAGCCATGCAATGTGACAAGTCAGTGCGTTCCAGGTGTTGATGACTGCAGTGCTGCCTGTGGTTTCCCCTCAATGCCCAAATACACTGAACATCACCTGATTTCGATTTACCTGATCATTTTCGGAGGTGTCACCTGGCTTTAAATTCATAGCTGCTCTGTATCATGGGCATGGCCCTTTGTATTTGTCAGAGTTTAACGACATGTCTCCAACTACATATGTAATTTTTTTTTATGCCCATTTTCAGATTATTAAGTTCAGCACCATAATAATTACAACTTTCATATTATTCATTTTATGTATGGTGGCTTGCATGCACCATGAAAACACTCCATTTACTCTTTATTCAGCGTCTACGTACATATTGTGCCAGATTTAATTTTATTCTGGTGTTATGAATGCCAAGTTTATTTTGATATCCTTTACAGTCCACAATTTTTATTAAATGGGCGCTTCATTTGCAGTTTATTTAAAAAATATGTATATGTATAGAGTATAGGTAATGTAAATGCTACTTTTCTTCTGGTTCATTTTATTTCCCTTAAACTATATTCTTCTTTCCAGTGCCAGTGGTTATCGGGATCTAGAGAACTTAAATACGTCATAAAAGCTGATGTCAAGGAAATACTTGAGGGTCCAAACACCTCTCACAGAAATTTCTACATTCTGAGTGCACTTTCTGACGTTTACAATTTGACCCAAAAAGCCAAAAATGAAGCAGGTATAATAAGTATTATTTGTTATCAGCTTGAGTGAGAGTATAACTTCTCTCTCTAAGTTATAACTTCTCAATCCTCTTAATTGTTTCAGTGAAGGCAGTAGAAGAAAAGAGTGCTTTCGCCAAGAAATTTTCTGATAAGTCTTTATTCAGTCTTCCTGCAGTACCCAAAGCACAATTACGAACAATAGTGAAAAAAATTGAATTCTACCTTGCTTGGAGTAAAATGTATGCTGCAGAGGTTTTTTCAAATATATAGTAAATACAAATTTTTTTTACAAATTGCTCTTTTTAATCTTTTAATGATAACAATGTTCAGCCGTTAATAACCTTTCCTGAATTCTTCTGAATGCATATTTTTGGATCATGTATGGGCGACTGGTGAAAAAAATATGAAAATTGGAGGAATGACAACCTTTACATCTCGGCACGTCTTGTTTCTAGTATTTATTCAAGATGTAACCAGGAAAAATACTGGGGATTCCATTTAAACCTCGATTTTATGCACCTTGTTTTTATATTACTCTTGATTTTGCATTGCGACATTAAGGTCCGATCGAGAAGCATATGATACTTCAATGTTAAACTGTTGATTTTATATAGCTTTACCATACTTTTTACTGATTGCGAGCAAATCTATTGAATATGACAGCCAACCACAACATGTTAACAAGCATATCTAACTATAAACTCTATTTTCCTGCAATATGCACAGAAAATACGGCACTAAGGGCTCAATCTTCCGAAATACATAATATCATTCTAGCAGATATTACAGGTATGTCATAATCCATGTAGGAAAAATATGCCTTATATTTGGAGACTGTTTTTATAGTTTTACTATCGTTAGGGCCCATGTCATCACAAAGTCTTACATGGTGACAATATGAAGTTTGATATATTGCTCTTCAATATCACAGAAGCAATCAAAATGATATACCATATATGCTGCTCATTTTGGGCCAAATATCGTTAGTCAAAGGGAGCTATTTTAGGGCATGAAAAGAGAAAACCACTCGGCAATTACGTTGCTAATGGTCCAAAATAATGGATAAAAATAGGCAGTAATACGCTAATATAGCTCATATCAGTAAAACACGAATTATAATTATAAACAAAAATTATTTCTTTAATTATTCAATTAGTCTTTCTTCATGTCGATGTAATGAGGTTACGGTCGCTTGGCAACTCGGTGAAGACCTTATACAACCCACAAGGTATGGACATTGTAAATATTTTCTTAGCTTGAACTGAGGTACCTGTCGAAAATAAATGAGCAACTTTACTCACAATTTCAATGAATATTCTAAAAATTTACAAACTATTTTTATCATCTCAGCAATATTCCATCATGACAATGTTTCTATAGATCTACAACGCAATGGAGAAGTCCACATATGCAACCCGAGATACAATTTTGTCTTGAATACTTCAGCTCGTATCAGATCTGTGGATTATACACTGACAAAAAATGGCCATTATGTTTTATTTAAAAGAGATTAATTCGAAGTAAATTTGTGGCACGAGAGTAAATATGGTTATAGAAATTAGGTATCTATAAAAAAATAAGATGAAAAGTTGGAGATGGGGGGAGGAATACATATATTCAGAGGGGGCTATATTCAGACAAATACCATGTACATTGACACTATTACTGCTCATAACAATAATACCGGTAATGAATAGTAATAATTAGGGAAGAATTGGGCTGTACAGACTATCCGAGGTAAAATTTGCCCTAAGTAGAGCATTTAGAATGACTTCAGCATGCAGGTGGAGTCGCCCAAGCACATAAGATGCGGGGTTTACTTTCAAGCGATTATTTTGGGGAAAAGGTGTCTTGTATGCCAACAAATACGATAATTCATATCAAATTCACTCCTCAAGGCAAATTTATTTGACTCATGGCTCAATTTTAAATACGTGACCTAAATAGACATGAAAAATGTTATTACGTCATGTATTTTTATCAACGTTTGCTTTTACACACTGCCTATTTTTTGGTCCCTGCAACTACATATGTAAAATCAAGGTTTATTCTTTGTTGCTATTGTATATTCTTTGGGAAAACTCTGGGGGAGTTGGGTGGTGTTGAGGAAAAATTGACTTCTGACCCCTTTCTGGAAGGAGTATTTCCTCCATGTCTTTTCATCATGTCAAACAACTGGGAAGCACTGATTATCAACTCGTGATATGGGAGTGATGTGGTTGATTTTCCATGTGGGAAAGGGGGTAGAAATAGTTGCAAGCCAGAGGAAGCTGTTAAGGACAACTAGTCTGTAGGGGAAGGGATCATATTGATTGGATGAGTTCATATGAATTATGCAATTCTAAAAAAAGACAAGGCTTACTTCTATTCTTGTTAGTATGTACACATTTTATTTAAAAGGCAAAATACTTTGATAGGTGTCTTTTTAAGTGTACTGATAAGTAATGATAGTAAAAGGAAATTGTTTTGTGAGAACCTAAACATTTTGGTGAAACATCTGAGACACAAAAGGGATAAATAAGAGAAATACAAGCAGATACATGGTTGATGAAAGAGTTTTAAGAATTCTTTCTTCCTGAGTACCTTAAATGATTACAACGAGGGACGTATTTATGACCTCTGAGGCGGAATCTAGAACGAGGCTCCCAATATTATAATCTTGCAACCTGGCAGCTTGACATAGACATTTCCTTGCTTATAAAGACAATATATAATGAGTACAAGTATGTATCTATCACTATTAATACTCTGCTAGTAGGCGCCAGGTTACTTAAAACTATACATATTTACATTTTTTCATTCATTACACTGCAAATCCAAGTGTGACATAACTCTCGCGAGGTCGCCGGGTATGCCATATAGTAAACATGGCCCTGATTACAACATAAATGAGTGAGGCATTAATCCATAAAAAAATGCCTCAACTCCATCCTTTCCTTCTTCCAATTTAAGGCTTCCTAATACATATGTACACCCTGCCACACACCCTTATGGCAGCTGGTGTCACGGTTGGAAATGTAGATTCATGGGTCATCTTCTTCGCCAGAAGTAACAATATTTAATTGTGGACACCCTGGTGGTGCAGGACACAGGTGCTTTCATCATTATTGTCATGGGTACATCTTACACAGTGAGCGCACATCACAACTCTTATTTACCTCCAGCACTACCAACTGCCACAATGGCAACACTACGGGTGCAATAGCCAATGCTACGGTAGGTACGGAAGACAATGATACCATCAATAAAAATGTCAAGTATTATGTAACCAGTCTCATCACAGTCACTAGACAAGGGACAGACGGGACAAAGGACACTATTCATTTGCACAACAGTTTATGTTGCAGCGAATTATATTTTCGATAAAATAATTAAATTTTGTCTTCCTTTTGTTTAATGTTGGCCACAATTTGCAAGCAATTTTTTTTCATCTTCACTTATCCTCAAATCACAGATTTTAGTCAATATTTTTGGCTGAAAATAAGACGAACTTATATTCTAATTAACTTTAACTAAAAGATTCACAGTACCTTCAGTTAAATTCTTTACTGAATATTGCAGTGTAAAAAGAAGGAAACATAGTTTTTACTGCATTAGTCACTTGGAGAATTCAAACATATTTCCCCTGATTTCCAAAATATTTGAAATATATTTAGTTATGAAGCAACTCGTGAAGCTCATAAAACACTTTCAATATTGAACAGCAAAAATGATAACCCCATATGGCTGTCTTGCTGCAGACAAGGCACATTTGTGAATGACCAAGAGTTTACATTATTTGACGTCTAATAATGAATAGTTATACCTTGATGTT
Organism: Pyrrhosoma nymphula; assembly: GCA_963573305.1. Lineage (NCBI taxonomy): Eukaryota > Metazoa > Arthropoda > Insecta > Odonata > Coenagrionidae > Pyrrhosoma > Pyrrhosoma nymphula. Next base: position 2,053,778 of record OY754330.1, read on the forward strand.
GCCCATCCAAATTTTCATCGTGCACTACAGTAGTAGGGCCAGGTTTTCGGAAAGTTATGAGACCTTAGTACTACATAAGTTGAAACTCTAGATTTCAATAGTGTGGTTCAAACTGATTTCAGTTCAAACTTTCCATAAAAGATTTTTTTATTTTCCCTAGTCCAAAATCAGTGATGTAAACTACTTATCCGAATAAATTCCCTATTTTTGTCCTTGGGAGAGGTGAGAGAGAAGGGGTAACTGGTAGTGCACAGTGCTCCAACCACAGTGATGGACTGCACTTCATATTCCTCTCATTCCATGGGAGTAAAACCAGTACAAATACCCGAGAGGAAGTGTTGCACACGAGTATCCAAATGGCCACAGGCGGCTGCTGCTACAGAGGCTGTCTAATTACATAGCTACATTGAATACGTAGTCAATTGACGCATTTATGTGGGCACTTGGAGCAGGGTACAGCTAAGCAGAAATAAAACACTCACACATAGTTATTTCAGGTTTAGTAAATGGTGATAGAGTGGCTATAAAATATACAACAATTGCATGATTTGACACAGATAATGACTTACATGAAGTTCATACTTGAGAGAATACAAATGGTAATTCTTATAACACATTAGTGAAGAAAGTTAAAAGATACTTATCTTTAGCACCTCAAATGCACATTTTATGATCCCAATGATTAAACCTAACACTGATAATGTAACACACAGCAGAACATAAGAACATTAATAGATTACAAAATAATGAGAGAATGATAGTTTACCTGGAAGGTGACATATTTTAGTATGAAACTTAAAACACAAGTTTACACATGAACAGAGGCTTCTTTATGAACACTCACTGCGATACACTTATGTGTCCAACTGGCATTCAAAATGCATTTTTTTCACACTAGTGTGGTGGGATCACCTAGTCACCTCTAAGCCAACTCATCAGTGTTAAGTTACAAAATATATGTTTCACCACTGACTTAATGAAACAAACCTTGCTTGCAAGTTGATGATGGTGTGTATATTTTATGAGCCATATGATAAAATGTATGTACTCCCTCACAGGTCATTCAAAGGATATAGCGATTCCACTGAAGGTGACTTAAAAATAGCATGGCCTTTGGGTTCTAATATGTTTGGCCACACAGTGGCACTGCAGAGAACAACAGCCAATGGACTACAATTATAAACATACGACTCTGGGAGTGTCACAAGGCTTTTAACACATTAAAAGAGTAATTTGTGCCCATGCCAAAGAAATCACTGGCTCATTAAAACAAATGCAGACTCATCCATTTGAATATATCACAGTATGTATATTACAACGCAAAAATAACAGTTTGATATGAATTGGTCTGAATATTCAAAGCATGCAAGTGACTGGCCAGCAGTTTCCTCAGAAACTGATCCTTCAATTGCATGCAAAAATGGAAGTTTACGACAAAAAACATCTTTATAAAATTACATCACCGATTCCTCCCTTCACCTTGATGGATTCACATCGAAAGGGAGAGAGGAATACGCTGGGTTAAACTGGCCAGCACTAAACACCTTTATCATGGCTGAGACACTTTCTTTAGAAAAAAAAAGACATTCATAAAATAGTCTAGGTCAGACAGTGATTATAATGGTCTACACTGCTGCCAATATAACAACTTCTAGCAAAGTCTTTCGGCTCACAATAACTTATTTCCCCATCATTACTGGGGGCAAACGATGCAATACATGTGCTGCATCAAAGTATTCAGTTACCACACATTGGCTCCTCCTAAATTAGCTGCTACCTGCCCTTGTGTTTACCTCCATTTTCTTGCATTGCTTTTCGACGAATCAATTGCCTTTGATGCTCCTTCTGGAAATCTTCATCCGTTAAATTCAGACGCTGGATCTAGAAAGATTGAAGAGATGCTTGCTGATGAGAAAATTCCCGAGATAATAGTTTTTCATTACTGTGTGCGAATAATCAAGGAGGTATTTCCAAATTCATTACACAGGAGTAAATGAATGAGTTATATAGAAGAATGTCACAAGAACTTGAGTTAGAAATGCACATATTTTGTAATATGAAAGAGCAAATATTTGTTAGAAAATTCATATGTCATTTATCTTTCTATTTCATTATAGAACTTCATAATACATATGTACCTACGTGGAAAGGCACCAGTGACTTCTTAAAAAAGGTGAGAGTGAAAAATGCAGAAAATCAGCGACATTATATCATACCTGAGTCAAAACATAAATGTACCAATTCAGTGTATTAAAATTTAACGACCATGTAATCTTACCTGTTGAACAATGAATTCTTCCTCCATCACATGACTTGGAAGGTTACGTAAAACTTCCAGAGTTTCATACATTGTCGGACATTTACGGAGAATATCTGACCGTCCCAATCCAAACCTGAGCAACACTAATGCCACTTTAAAAACAATTTTAATTCCTGCAAGGGAAATAAAAAGGGGTAAGCACATTAGATTACAATTATTTCTAAAATATTCCTAGAAATATATCAGCAACAAGCCGAGGTATGTGTAAAGTGGTTTATAAGGGTTCTAATACTACAAACATGCATACATATATACGCAGAGTTGGGCAGTATCGAAAATACATGTATTTTAAATAAGTACCTATTTTTGATACATTAGTATTTTGTATCGAAAATACATTTTAGGCAAAGTTTATGAAGCACCGCATATAATACTTAACTCCTTGTACCAGAGAAAGGAAACTGTAAGATTATTTTTTGACTTATCTAAAGCTTTTAATCAAGTTAACCATGAGTGGTTCATAACAAAGCTTGACAGAATAGGAATTAGAGGCGTTCAACAAGATTGCAGGTTTAAATCTTACGTTTCCGAACGTTCCTAAGTAGTAACAGTCCCCATTAATGGATCCAAGTATTCTTCAAGTTTCTTTTTCAAAGCTAAGTACATTTTCTCATTAACACAACCCCAGAAATTTTGTTCCTTTTTCCACAGATAGATGAAGTGATGTATAGGCAGTGTTCCGCTGTGCTGGTGCAAGCAGGAGGATTAGGGGAACGCACACATACGACAGAATTGCAGAGATGCTAGATTATACGAACAATTACTTTGGTCTGACTTATAACAAGCTCACATTGACTATAACAGACAATGGAGCTAATTTTGCAAAAGCATTCAAAGAATTTGGAGTTGACATCCAAGCATGTGAAATTAAGTACAATTGATTATTATTGTAATGAATAGCATTAAAACCTTATTAGAAATCAATATGGTAATAAAGTAAAACAATTATCTGTTGTATTCCATACTATGACATGTTGATGTCCTTACTATTTCTGATAGAATAAATGCATTATTTTGTTCATTCCTGATTTTAGATAATGATGCTGACGAAGAAACTGATGGGGATGGTGAGAATATAGAAGGTAAAGTTGAATTAATTTGCATCAGAGATCAAGCGGCGAGTATGTGAAAGCATTTAAACCACTAGCGATAACGCTCGATCACCTACAAGGAAGTAACATTTTCTATGGACAGTTGCTTCCCACTGATCTTTTTATGCTGAGGTCCAGATTTCAACAATTGGAGTTAAAAAAAAACTTTGATTCTGTGGGGGCCACTTCCGCAATCAGTCAAAGCCAATCTGTTCAGAAGATTTGAAAAGCTTTCCCTCCTTGCCCCTGATGCGAATGAGGCAGTAGTTGCAACTTGCACTCATTCTTTTTTTTTAATGACGTGGCTGCCAGCTGACATTGGAGATCAGCAGAGGGAGAAGACACAAGATCTCCTCATTAATTCAGCCACGGGAATCAATGGGCCACTCGGAAAATTACCGTGGTATTTTTTTAAACTTACCGTGCCCCTTGAAAATTACTGTAATTTTCTAGATAATTTACCTATGTTAGAGATAATTTATCTAACAGATAAATTCCCAACATGTCCAAGTTCACATTTCCTACGCGTTTAATAATAAATTGAGGCATGTACAACTCATTTTTAAAAATATTTTACTTTAATTATAGCATTATAAGATTAAAGCTTTAGAATATTCTTCTCGAAAATTTCTCATACTTTAACAAAAGAAAGCCAGATTGCGTGTTGCTGCCGTAGTTCTTTTTACAATTTAAAAAATTTCTAATAGATCAATGTTGTATTAGTAGGGATAGGAAAATTTGACGATTGCGAATTTTGCGAATTTAGACAAAAATGTCCTAAGAGTGGTAATTAGTTACAACATACTCCACACTGACTGGGGAAATGACTTTTGAACTCGCGAAATGTTGTGAATTGTGCCCAAAAACGCGAATTTTCATTGTTTTGTGAGAAAATGGTTGGAAGCACATTTCAAACGCAAGAAAAACATTAAAATTGCAAGCAAATGTTCTCAATTCAATTTAAACGAACTCGCGTGCAAATATTGCTGAGGTATGCGGAAGTTTGCAGTTCATCGTAGCATAACTGGTGTTACGATAACAATCGCGGGAGGATGACATCGGGTGCTTTCGATTTACAGCGATAACCGGCAATACACAGCTCGTCACGCCGCGGTGCTTTCTATTTACAATTAGTGGAATAACCACCTATCGGCATCTATGATCGGTGGCTCTCCGCCCCGAGGTGAGTCGAACAAAGGAAAAGCAATATGCGCATTTATTCTAAGTAATCTGCTACAGCAGGGTTTCTCAAACTTTTCCTGCGATGGAACACTTCGTAAATCCTGAAATTTTAACGGAACACCTTGTGGACTTCGCATATATTAAACCATTGCGTTTAGGTAGCAGCATATAAAGCCATTATAGGTTACTCGGAACACCCATTAGCCTTCCGCAGAACATAGTTTGGGAATCCCTGTGCTACAGATTTGAAGACGAGACGGACTGCGCATGTGTGAATAGCCGCTTTGAGTTGTTTCATTTCAATGGTCTTGTTCGCCAAGAGTTTTTTTAATGCCAATTATAGTTTGAAAACTAAAGAGACGTATTTTTCCAATTTTTTATTTTGGATCTGATTTGTTCATAACAGTCTACTACGGATTTGAAGACGAGACGGACTGCGCATGCGTGAATAGCTGCTTTGAGTTGTTTCATTTCAATGGGATCGTTCACCAAGAGATTTTAAATGCTAATTATAGTTTGAAAACTAAAGAGACACGTTTTTTTCTGATTTGTTCATTAGACTCTACTACGGATTTGAAGATGAGATGGACTGCGCATGCGTGAATAGCAGCTTTGAGTTGTTTCATTTCAATGGGCTTGTTCGCCAAGAGTTTTTAAATGCTAATTCTGATAGTTTGAAAAATAAAGAGAGACATATTTTTCTGTTTTTTGATCCGTCGCCTGCTTTTCGAATTATCGGCGGCGAAAAATCGGGGTTCTTAACCCTTTCACGTAAAAGAACCAACATGAAAAGTTTTGAAGTCACTCGCTGCTCCGTCAAATCACGCTGGGCACTATGCAGCATTCCCCTTCCCTCGCTTTCCAGCAAGCGAATTAGGTACTGAACCGGATCTCTGATGTTGTCACGAACTTTTTGAGTGTGGGGCAAGTTTCGCAAATATTTGTTTTTGATTTAAGAGTGAGTGGCTGAATATAGAAGAATTTTGTCTCCACTGAAAATCTATTTTCCAATCCATCTACCGAATTCGTGAATTAAATTGCAATTTCACATCATATTGAACGACCTTATTGCAATATTTGCGTAGCTGGCTTTTAAGCACCAATCAAGGCCAACTACGACATCAATATAATTGTTGATATATTTATTTATTGAGTGGCACCAAGATTGATTTTATTGTTGGAATCTCTAGTTTTTAGCCATTTCCGTCAAATGACTTTATTTTTCAGTGACAATTGTTAAGTATCCTAGTTTTATTCCTGGTTTCTGTGCTTGGAAGTGATTTTGACGAGTTATTGAGATGCCGAATGCAAAATTAAGCGCAAGAGACCGAGCTTTCCAGTATCAAAAAGATGGATTTTAATGTATTGATAAAAGTACGGTCATGTACAAATTCTAGAATTGTCAGGTTGCTTGGGAAAGACTCAATTGGAAAAATTTAAAATCTTCGAAGAACGTAACTGCAGCAAACTTTCACAAGGATGGAAATTCTCTAAAGTTGCATGTCAATACATGAAATTTATTAAATTTTATTTTTAAATTTAGTGCCACTTTTCCAAGTTCCGCCACCGAGGTGATTGTCTTCAGTCATAACATGGCTAGAAGGGAAAGTGTCGCATAATAGCCCAGATCATATTGGGTATAGTATAAGTGACCCTTTTCTAAACTTAGAAATAATCGGTATTTTATGTGTATATATATAAATTTGTGGTCACTGTGAAAACACCGAAATGTCTTGTTGAAAGTACCGAATTCCTAATTTCAAAGTAGCGCTTTTCTCCCTCTCAAACCACCGAAAAATTCCTATCCCTATGTATTAGATATGGTTAAAACATTGTTATTACCTTCCTATTGCTATTGCTTTTCTTATTTAACCATACATTTGCAGTTAAATTCTTAAAACTAAAAAATACTGGAAAATTACAGTAATTTTTATTATTATTAAAAACAGAAAATTACCTCAATTTACCATGGTAATATACCTCGGATGAAAATTACGATAATTTTCCCATCTGTATGAATGAATGACAAACCCCCCACAAAGTGTTCAGATGATGACTCATCCACAGATGACGAGTGGGACTGTTTTAATGAAAGTGACAAACAGCAGCAAATCTAGTGCGATATTCCATAGAGGAAAAAATCATTCGCATTGACCCGGATTCAAACACAGATCCCTCAATTTCGTACCGAGTGCTTTAACCAGTTAAGCTACCAAGGCATCCTCCTCCCCTGTGGATTTTGATTTGATTAAGGTTTTACCACGGCTGGTCCCGCTATCTTCAAAATTTGTAGCAGCAAATCAGATTTAATAATATGTACTACTCTTTTTACCAGACAAATCGAAGTGTCTGAGTTTAAAAAAATGAATATCTAACCTTTGGTAAGGCAAATATTTCTTCTTGAAATTTAACACAAATATTCCATCAAGTGGCCCATTTGAATGACTATTTTCTTTTGCAGGGCTAATAAACAACCTGAAAAGGCATAACTGCTGAGCAAAGCGATGCTTGAAAAGCTATTGTTTTTAAAAGGAATTTTTTTCTGAATTTGTCCACACTTAAAACGGTGAAAAACACTTAGGGTGTAAGAAGTGCATCGTCCCATCTCAAGGATGGAGAATGACACTCAAGTCGTCTTCACAGCTAAGAGAGGATAGAGATTCAACCGCGAAATATTCACCATTGCTGGAATTGAAATGAGAAGGAGGAGAAAGAAGCCAGTACTCTCTCTCTCTCCACAACACAAATCCAGCCCTCTAATGCCATCAAAATCCAATTCCATGAAACCATACGTTTAGACACAAACCTTCGCAAAGAAACATATCCCAAATTCGTAGAATAGTTGTCCAAGGCAATGTCCTCGTGTAAACGCAGAGAAACCACTCAGTCATGTACAGGATAGGAGCAATTTTCTGCTTTTTCTAAAAATAAAAAAGGACAATTAAGAATAGCTTCACGGTTACTCTGATGGAATGATCAAGTCAAACAAAACCAGCAATCAACACGTTTATCACCATCCCAGGCCCTGGATAAAAAACACAAACAAGATGCCAAAATATATAGCACGGCATTCTCCTAAAATGCAAACTACATATGTACTTTCAAAAGATAGAAAATAGCTTCACTTTTGCCCACAAAACTGAATGCAGGAACAAAGATTCTACTCCGATTCTACACAAGAGGATCCTAAGACCAAAGGGTTTAAGAGGCAGTGGAGGAAAGATTCAGAAAAAGACTATGTATTCTTATCTACAGATAAAAAAATGCCTCCAGCACAAGCAACACAGCCTGGGAGGCCTGGGGATGGAGAAAATGCAGTAAAAGCAGAGAGTTCAACCAGTAAGGTGAACTTGATAGAGATTTTGTTTTAGAATAGCAAAGATGATTGATTTGGAGTTATGTTCACATATTTAAGTTTAGTCACAGCACCTCTGGTCACTAAGAAATATATTGTACTAACAATCATATTCACACACACGCATACATACATATATATTAGGGATGAGTCGATTCCAAATGTCGATTCTCGATTCCACCGATTCTCGGGCACGGAATCGGAATCGAGAATCGATCTCCTAAAGTCGATTCCGATTCCAGGAAGATAAATATTTTGAACATAGACTATAAGCTTGGGGCATAAAGGCCGCCACACACCAAAGCGGCCGCGGTGTCAGCCTTGGCCGCGCGGAGGATACGCCCGGCACGCGGGTGCTGCGACGAACATACCTAAGCGGCCTCGGAAACATGAAAATGTTGGCAAGATCGACAAACCGACGAACCCTGAAATGGCGCGTGTTCATGAGAAACTCTCAGAGAAAAAAAATTGGAAACCACGGGATCGGGAAGCAATGCATGCGTTTTTCCTTCTTTTATTAACCGCTGGTCACGGCAAATCAAATTATTGCGATTATGAATCACCATCGGAGAATTCATCTGGACCACCAATTTTAACGATCGAAATATATATTTTTTATTTTCGAATGATATTTGAAGTCTGATGATAATAAAAACGTGCAGATGATAATAACGTTTTTTTTTGCAGGCAGCGCGTAAAATGCGTTAGTGCGTTGCGGGTTGCCTACCACGCAACCGCGCTTTCGGGGGCACAGTAAAAGGTCATCTGCTCGATAATTAAGTGCAATATAGTTGGCGCATTTGCGCTTAAATGTCAATTACAGTCATAAGTTTTATCTCATTACCAAAAAAGTGTGCTCGCTCAAACCAAATTTAAATTATTGACAATTTTAGCGTTTTTCGTCGAAATTTTCGAAACTTTAAGGCAAAGTAGCGAGCAGAAGATATTATCCGATTTGGAAAAAAAATCATATCTGTAATATCCATCCGGGTACGTAACTTTTGCCGGGTATTACGATTCGCTCCTAGAAAAAAGTGGCAAAACGAGGCACCCTAATTTACAGTGAGGTGCACCAAAATGTTAAGGAAGAGTTGCATTTGGCCAGATATGTGGCTATTACAACAGATATGTGGACATCTATTGCAAATGAGGACTATATGGCTGTTACAGCACACTTCTATTCCGGAGCAAAGTATGCCCTCAGAATGACACACAGGTGCCTGGAAGTAGTGCCTTTTACTGAAGTATCCCATACTGCTGTCAACCTCAAGAGTTTCTTAATGAAAGTTTTCAGTGACTGGAGCATATCCTCTAAAGTTGTTGCTATCATAAGGGACAATGGAACAGACATAACCGCGGCTCTGAACCGATCACAGTTTGAAGCGATATCATGTGTAGCGCATACACTGCAACTGGTAATTAAAGATGGCTTGATGAACAACCAAAAAATTATGACTCTACTGAAGAAAACAAAGAAACTTGTGGGAAGTTTCAAACATTCTGCAAAAAACTCAAAGTTATTAAAAACCTGTCAAATTCAGCTAAGACTGCCACAGCATAGGATGATACAGGATGAACCAACCCGCTGGAATAGCTCCCTCCACATGCTTCGGAGAGTAATTGAGCAGAAAGAAGCGATAATTTTAGTTTCGAGTAAGAGTGACATCAAACTTTCTGTGGACATGGTTGCTGATGATTGGATGACAATGCAATTTGCTGTAAGCATTCTTGAGATTTTTGAGCAAGCAACTCTTCAAGTGAGCAAATCATCTTCAACTATTTCCGAGATAGGTTTATTGTAAATTACTATTTGTTACCACCACCATTTGTTTGCATCTGTTACCATTGTTTTAGTTGAATTTAGGTTCTTAAGCTTGAGCTGCAAATTAAATATTATTAATCAGATTTGTTGATTCCTATAGCCTAGTGGCTACTATTTTACAGGGTATCTCAATCCAACTACCATACTTGCATATTTATTAGTGGATATTACAATTTTCTTATGCTTTTTTTCAATAGACCTCCTTAAAATAACATTTTTTGCTAAACATTTTGCTTCATGGGTACTGCAGTATAAATAGTAAATTTTATAGGCTAAAGGTTACCAGAAAACAAGAGGGTATGGGGCATAAATAATTCTGAATGAGGTTAAGCATTTTATACTATATAATCAAGAAAAGAGACAGGATGATTTTTAAATAATTTTCCTCAGGTGATTCCACTTATACATACAGTAAAAAATGTTGTGGAGAACTCGAATTGCCAAGGTGCTGGACTTCAAGGACTGAAGAATGATTTGATATCATCCCTGAAACGCCGCTACCCTAATGTGGAAGCAAATTTGACCTATGCTTGTGCAACAATATTGTATCCTCGCTTTAAAGCTACACCTTTTCAAAACCCTGATGCTATTGAAGCCGCAAAGGTGAAAATAATCAAAGAAATGGTGGCCTTGACACAGACGGATTCAACCTCACTTAATGAACCAGCAGTTGAAAATGCAACCTCCACCTTAGACTCTCCAGGTGATAAGTCTAGTAAGGGGCTGTGGTCCCATTATAAAGACTACTTTTGCAAAAGTTTTGAGCAAGTTGATTGCAGTGCTTCTTCTTACGAAAATGAACTGCTGCAGTACCTAGGAAAAAAAAAACCTTGATCCAAAAGACGGTGAAAAAGTTTCCCATTACTGGGATAACAGTGTCTTTCTGAGACTTAAAAATATTGTATTCAAGTATCTGTGTGTTCCTCCTAGCACTGCGTTTAGTGAAAGACTATTCAGTACAGCAGGGAATATATGCGATGCAAAAAGAAATAGACTCGATCCTGACAGAGTAAAAATGCTTGTTTTCCTTAGCAAAAATATTGAATAGATTGTCATTTTCATTGAATATTTGTCATTTTAACTCTCACGTGTAACAGGTTTTATATTTGTGTTTTTTTTATAGTGTATATGGGTGAGCATCCTTAAGCGTATTACTTTGGTGGTTAAATAAAATACTAATTTAATGCATTATGTAAAACATCAGAACGGGATAAGTAATGCTGGATAGTCATCTAAATTTAATTACATAGTGCACGGTACATTATTAAGTTGACAATGTTTGTCTAAAACAGTCACTGTTTATTATTTTATTTAACCTGAGGATATATTGCTATTATACTATTTTGCTATTTTTAGTAAATATACTTATTGGGCCACTTAATTGTTTTGTGATTTTATTCCATTCAATTCTTAAATTTTAATGACAGCAATGCTACAGATAAATCAATATCCCACCTGTTAGAAGGAATCAGAATTGGAATCGGAATCGAAAAAAAGTGGAATCGACTCATCCCTAATATATATATATATATATATATATATATTGTGACGGTAGGTCCCGCTCAGGTTGTTTTATTTCCCTTTTCGTTTTGTTCTTTTCGGTCTTTCCCTGTCTCGAGCTATTGCTCATTCATATTGCGCAGGCACAGTGTTCGACAAGCGACCACACAATCAACCACGCTAGGATTTCGCATGTCTTTTGTATAATGGTCACGTGAATGGGGGTATAAGAGGGGCACGGCGCTACGCGTCGGGGGGATATGTTGTTGAAAGGTGCTCGGAGTAAGTTAAAAACTCCACAGTCCGGAGTCAAGGACGACGCAGCACTGGGGGCGAGAGGCAGAGAGGGAAGAGGCCGGAGTGCAGTGTCGGAGATATTCGTCCTCTTCTTTTCACGCCATCACGTCGATCGTCCAGATAGCCGCAGGCAACCCAAAACCCTGCGAGCTGACGACGCGCGGAGCGGTGATTTGACTAGGAGCCACATCTCGACACATAAGTACTCTACAAATCCCTTCTCCTCGGATAGTGAATTATCCACTCTCCCTGTCCCAACCAGCATAATTCTCCAAAGAAGAAACCTCAACTGGAGCTGATTACCGTTAATAGTGCTTCAGCAACGATTCCGATTGACGTTTCCAAGCTTGTACTAAAGCAAATATGTATAATTATTCTCCCGTCCTTGTGACTTATCTTTAAGATCAAATAGTGCTGGACTTTTTTTGTAGCACCTGCGGACGTGGAGCCTGTAAATAATTTCACTGTAGATAGTCAACTCGACGAGAAAAGGTTGTATTAGGGGCTATTACAGAGCCCATAATTAATTTTGCCATGTATTAGTATTAGTTTTTTTGGTGGGTTATTGCAGTTTGGGTTTTCTTTTCATCAGTGTGTCATTTATCGTGAAATCATTTCATCCGTCATTAGTTTTAAGAGGGAATTGTTTTTTGTGTTCATAGTTCTTTTGTCAATAAATGTTTAAACCATTCATGGTCTAAAAGTGGTCGTTTGTCTTTCGCTGTGCTACGCGCTGAAGGTCAAGTTTCCCGCAGTAGTGTTCTCAATTGTGATCGCGTGCCGTAGAACCCATTTATTTTTCCTTGTATTAGGATCAGTTTGCTGTCCGTCCACGGTGAGCCGGTCGGTGGACTACGTGAAGGTATGCGCTATCACAGCTGGTGTCTTACCAGCGCGGCCGGGGATAGTTAAATGTCCAACATCACTGTTGGCGACTCATCTGATGGCACGTATCGTCACAAAAAATATATATATATATATATTATTCTTCCTATACCTCTCGCTGAAGAAGGTGGCGGCGATCCACCGAAAAATTTACAAAACCCATTGAGTGTCTTTTTATGTGTTTTTTCCTTTGAGTCACCCTTGTGACGAAGTTTATACATATATATACATAAATAATATTTCGTTCAAACAGGTCCCAAGAAGCACCAAGGTGCATTGAATGCGCATTAAATGTGCATAAAACCACCTCGTTCCGGAATCTGCATTAGTCTCCCATTAATAATGCGCGTAATATGCGCAGGCTCTTGCTCTTGCAAAGGCCTGATTATAAACAACGAAGGTATTGTTAAATTTCCATAAATAATTCCTTGATTCTGGATTGCCAGATATTGGCGACAGATCAATTATATTTTCCTGCCCAACCGAGAAGAAATAGAGGTAGACTAGTTAATGGATTATGTTATCATTTTATTCTGGCGACTGTGCCGTAATTTACTTCAGTAAAAAAATTTTGTATTGCTTGGGTTTCTTAAGTCGCAAACGCGATGGGAGATGCTCTTTATTGTATCCTGCACATTATTGGTTCCCTGCCATGCCTCGCTAGCTGTGCTAACTTCATAAGCGCCAATCCACTGGCAGAAATGGACGATGTAAACATGAGTTGTTGGTGATTTAAGAGTCAAGAAAATGTTCTACTTAAATTGTGTTTGGCGATTATTATGCTTTCGTATTTTGTGACTGCAGTGATTTAGGAGAAATTTGACTTTACGTTGTGGTAATATCATAGTTGTTGTTATCAACGCTAATGTACGAAGGATAAAGTACCATTAAATGTCGAAAGCGTGATAAAGACCGATGTAAACATTAGTTGTCGGTTATTTAGGGTCAAGCAAATGTTTTTCTTAAATTGTGTTCAGTGATTATTATGCTTTGATTCATTGTGAGTGCAGTGATAAACGAGAAATTTGGCTTTAGGTGGTGATAATATCATAGTAGTTGTTCAACGCTGATGTACGAAGGATAAAGTACCATTAAATCTCGAAAACGTGATGGCTTTTGTGGCTATTGTTGTGCTCATGAAAGTAAGTGTTTACTCTAAAAGTATTTCATAAATGCGCAAGATTTGCATGATAAGTGAAGTGAATTTTATTGTGATACCGATCTGTTACAAGTGGGTGAAAATTGCTTTTCAGCTGGCAAGACGAAAGCTCACACCTTAACCAATGTTCTTGTTGGTGTTTAAATAATTCTTGTGAATGAGCTATATAAAACGATGAGGGATGAATATTGAGAACTTAGCAAAATTGCATTGAAGTCTCACCTTTTACTTATAGGTATTTGATGTGTTTCTACTTTGGTTGATAAAAATTGTACCAAATTAATTTTTTAATAAATGTCACCATATTCGAGCAAAGATAGTTTTATCTTCTTTGGAGCATTTAATCATTCCCTTTAGTTGTAATCCACGGCAGAAGTGTACATATGTAATATATATTTCCATTATGCTCTTCCTTTTCTAGTTTATGTCTTACTTAGTGAATAATTGTGAGGTGCCCCACAGTTAAAATATACCCCTAGTGCCTTATAAAGGTGCATCGGCAATGCACTGTATATGCAGGAAGAATGTGCATTGATAATGCGCATTTAACGCACATTAAAGGCATGGACAAAAATGTGCTCTTAATGTACATTTAAAATGTGCATTAAATGCTAACATTAAATGTGCATTTAATGCACATTTAATGTGCATTGGCTCTGCCTGGGGTGGTGAAAGAAAGAGGATAGGAAACACATAAAATGTGACAACACAATGGTGATGTGAAGATGGAATGATGGGCGATTCACAGTGAAAAATATTCGACTAGACCGGGAATCGAACCACGGACCTTTCGATGTCGCGCTGAATGCTCAGACCACCGAGTTTTATGTGTTTCCTATCCTCTTTCACCATCTGTTTGAACGAAATATTTATTATTTACGCCTGTGAGCGGTTTGAGTGAATGAATGAATGGTTATACATATATATAAGCAACGAATGAAGACAAAAGTAAAAAAAGACTGGAGGATGCTGCTAAACAATATGCTTCCCCACCCCCCGTAATTCCGGTTAGAATTGGAAAAATGGTGGCCATAAGTTATTCCACTGATCTCAGACTCCTGGAAAGTGGCCTCCCCCCCAAACAACGACCTTAATCCGCCAATGATTAAAGGTCTTAATTTGGTGTCTTTATGGTCTTACTTAAATCACCAGGTTTAATGTGCACAAGTGCATTTGTACACCATAAAAAGAAACAACTTTGTTGACCCTTAGTCAGAAGATAACAGTAAATAGTGTTCACCCAAAATTCGCCTGTACCTTGGCACAACCACAGACACTACATTTTATGGATAATACTAAAAACCCAAATTTTATACAATCAATTCCACACACATGAAATTCTGATTGATCCACCATTATTAACCAATCTGTTGGACATAGCATAATTTTCTTACCAGGTGTTTGTAGACATTGGGAGCAACCCTTTTCAGGAGAGCAAAGAGTATATCTCCATCCAGCTGCAATGTTTCCTGAAAAAAATAAACATTTAATAGTCTCAAGTCAAGCAGACAGAAAGAAACATACATGCTGCATAGTTTGGTAAAATTGTGGAAGCTCACAGTATTTTCTTCAATATTGTTATATGTATTATCAAAAAATGAATAGCACTAAGGTGGTCCTTATTTTTTTGTAATTGGAATTTCTTTTGGGACACCCCCTAATTTTGTTCCATTTGGATAGGAAACAATTTGTCGTAAATATTATTGCAATCAGAAGACAGAAAGATGTGCGGCATTGTACTAAAAAATTTTGAAAATTTGTCTTTACCCCGGAGAATTTCATATCTGTTGCTACTCAACTAACACCACAGAGTTTACCTTTTAATTTACTTTACGCATTTTATAAAAATGCATCCACGGCACTGACCATTTGATATTCACGAAGAGCATCACATTGACCCTCATTATACCGACAGATTCTGTCAGCAGTATATGTTTCCATTTTAAAATTCAACCTAACTTTATTGGATCATTTTCAATTTATAATACAATAAGTTAGATGCTCCAAGTAGTTGCCAAAACTTCATGTTTTCCTCTTCATTATCAAATAATTTGAAATAGACTGCATAGTTATTTGAAGTTACGCTTTCCTTTTGCAGAGTAATGTACAGGCACTTCCAATGAAAAGTTACCACTGCAGAGCCGAAATTTCTAAGTCCGGAGTTTTTTGTAAATTTGGCATCGCTGCGTCACGGCTTCCCCCTAGCGGAGCCTGAGGAAGTTCTAACCGTAAACAAACCCCCTTCCCTCCTCCGCCCTCCTTTTCTTTCTTAGCGGAAGGGACCAAGGGATTACTGGCGGTCGGTCTTTTTCTCATGCCCTAAAGGTGGGCGTTTCTCCGAGTCGCGCAGCCAGACGTCGGAGGTCCCGAACATACCTCTACGCTCGCCACCACCATCACGTATTGGCATAACATCAAAAATCGACGTTCACTTAGAAGAGGAAATCACAAATCATCATTGTTCATCATCACCCCCAATTTGTACGTGTCCCTTGAATAATCGATGAATAATTGAATAATTAATACCTTGGTCTATTGGTGTTGTTTCACGTTTGTGCTATTTCAGTGTGAGTTCATTAACATGTTTTATTCTCACATCGATGTGGTCAGAAGTTTTATAAATATGCGATCTCAATGTTTTAAGACCAGGAATAGTCTCAGAAGAAGAAAATAACGTGCCGAATTGTCGTAATTTCCACGAGTTTACCGTAGGATTTATGGTATAGACTCGTAATTTGAATAATAACAATACCCATTATATTACTGCTTGTATAATACCAATACACATCTGTTATTGACCACGCAGCCGTTTCCCTAAAATCTGGTCTAATATCTGCTGCGATAAGAGACGAGGGCCTCCCTGCGAGAATGATGCAAAATGGGGAGCTGCGCGAGATTAAGGACCTAGGTTGAGAGGAGAAGAGAGAAAAGACCTCAGGCAGGAGACCTTTCTCATGCGACTAGTTTCACCCAAGTCGTCGGCATATATATCTTTAGTTGCAATTCCTCCTATTTACGATTCTATTCTTCACCCGCGAAATTCTGCGGTCATAAACTACGGCCACTATGCGCATATTCCTATAATCCATTAAAAGCATTCTTATAAATTTTGAGCCTCGGAACGTCGGAACTTTTTAGTGATCAGTTTTCTTTTCATTGGAGTAATGGATTTTTGAAATTCGGTTCTAGCTAGGCAGCAGTGAAGAAATATTGAAGAAGAAATTGTGCCTAGGTGACTTTTCAGGATTTTAAAATATTTTTTGGACTTGTGTTTTTAGTTTTTCAAGCCTTTGGTAGCGCTTTCTGTTCATCGATCAGCAGTGGTTTTTATTTATTTTGTGGTATATTCTTTTACAATGTGGGCGGAATATTTTTGTATTTTTAGTTTTCGAAAATATCTGTATTATCGACACCTCAATGTTGTATTGTTTTTCATATCAATGTCGTAATGTTTTTTGAAATGTTATAATTGGAATCCTTTTTTGGTCTAACATTGTTCTACATCGAAATCGTATTTTATATGATTCCCTGGTCCTCTCGGCCCTTGTTCACAGGTCACTTCTGGCATTGGTGTTATATAATGGCTTGTTATGAATTATCACGTTTTGAGTTCGATTAAAAAGTGATAGAGGCGCAGAAAGTGTCAGTGACTAAGAAGAATGAGTATTTGATGGAATTTGAACGAAAATATTACATTTAGGACAACATAAGAATATTCCCGACTACTTATTGTTTATAGGAGACCTGCAGACGGTCACAAAATACCACCGACTTCTTCTGTCTATCTTAGGAAGCTTGAAAATTTAAATTTAGATCATCAATTATGCTACATTTGAATCTATCTGAAAATACTTATCAACGGGTTAACATCAGGCTAAACCTGATCATCGCGTGGCACACCCGAAGAACACTTTTGATCAACAGGTTAACATCTACATTTACGTAATACCGTGCAAGCCACCGCGAGGGCGTGTGGCAGAGGGTGAACTTTTGTTTTTCAGCTGTACTGATTATCACTAAACTCCACTGACTCTGCTTTGATGAAATCGCGAGAATATTGAGCCGTGCGACCGGATAAGTTTACGCAGAATCACGTTAAATTATTTTTCTTTGCGTACGCTCCAGGAACATACTTGTTGTTCACGCCCTTCAGCCCTTGAAAAGAGTGGAGTCTTTTTAGGGTCCATGAAACATTCCAGAAATACACAAGTTATGAATCTTTTTCATGTTGTTCATACACACTTTCAAATTAAATAGAAATTTATTTAATCACCGAGTGGTTGAACAGTGGACACCAGCTAGGATTCTTGGCGCATTGTGATTCAGTATGGGTAGTTGATTTACTTCGCACGTATTATCAATGATTATTTTACCTTTCGGGTATCCTGCGCTTTTAAGTAGCAGTATTCAGCCATATCTATGATATAGGTACGCAATTGCAATGATTGCAATGGTTGCAATGCAATCTAGTGCTCTAGTGGAAAGGGACAAGGGAGAGGTGAATGCCTTATGGGGGGCGGCATGTTCCCTCTGACCACATTGTTGAGTCCCTGTGTTGAGACAATGGGGATGGGGAGGACCGGTCTCCGCGAAGAATAATTTTCCACTGCCCAAAAACCTTACTCCATACGTTATATTGCACCCGCGACCCCTTCCACGCGGTATACCTCGGGTCAACATCCTCCGAGTTTATGCCCTTGCAAGCCAGTGCCCCTGCAGAAGGGTTGATCCGGAAGCAGGTAAAACCTTAGAGACGTCTGCCCATCAACTCTTACACCTGAGTGAATATAAGTTTTTTCTAGTCACATTACCAGGCGAATATTTCAAAACATTTAAATATCCACGAGTGAACACGTTTATCAAAATGATTTCTCGATTTAGGTGTTCTGGACTCTTATTAATTCCATACGTGGTTTGAAGGAAGTAACCATTCACACACAAAAATGAATCGATTCCGTCACATTTAAGAAAGATATCCAAACATTTTTGCGATAATATTTGCTGTGCAATATGGTCGAATAATAGAACACCTGTCCATCAGAAGGGAAAGAGAGGATCAGCATATTGTAATTAGTATTCTCAGTTGCGATTTATGTTCGTAAGGAAATTTACTAACTGCCATCCACACTTTCCGCAATCGGAGCAATTGGCCCCTCGAGAGGAGATCGCCGGGAGGCGGCTGGGTGCCCGCGCGTCCCGTTTGCGAACCCATCCTGACGGGGAATTTCCAGCTAGACAATGCTTCCTCGGCGCCCCTCCCCTACGGGAGGAAGAGAATAGTGTGTGGCGATCCTTTGGCAGGGGGAGGAAGACACGCGGCTCAATGCCACGTTTGGGCACAAGGCTAGAGCGAGAGTCGGGGGTATTTTGCCACCATCGTGAGAAGAAGCATTGAAAGAAGACTGACCGCCAGTAATCCCTTGGTCCCTTCCGCTAAGAAAGGAAAGGAGGGTGGAGGAGGGAAGGGGGTTTGTTTACGGTTAGAACTTCCTCAGGCTTCGCTAGGGGGAAGCCGTGTCGCAGCGATGCCAAATTTACAAAAAACTCCGGACTTAGAAATTTCGGCTCTGCAGTGGTAACTTTTCATTGGAAGTGCCTGTACAATTAAATTACTAATGATGAAATAGAAACTTAAATAATGTTGCTCCAGTACAAACTACCCTGAATACTCAAGTTAAATTTTTTCTCACAAAATATGAATGTACTTAAATTAAATAATCTTTAATATCTACAACAGCATAAGATAGGTAAAATTTTTCAAACAAATACTGTAACGCTAAACGAGACAAGCGGCCATGGACAAAGTAGATTAGAGCGTTGGCTCGAGAGGGCGCACCAGTTGATTCGCCATGCACTCAGGGCCGTATCTCGGAAATTACTCGGCAGAAAGTGAAAATATTTGAGATGAAACATATCAAATGTATAATAAGTCGCTGGGAATAACAGAAAAGCAGTTAAAAGAGCTGAGCGCTCCGTA
Organism: Pyrrhosoma nymphula; assembly: GCA_963573305.1. Lineage (NCBI taxonomy): Eukaryota > Metazoa > Arthropoda > Insecta > Odonata > Coenagrionidae > Pyrrhosoma > Pyrrhosoma nymphula. The sequence goes on from OY754330.1 coordinate 2,073,366, forward strand.
ATCACCAGGAATGACCGGAAAACAGTGAAAAATACCAAAATTTCAAAACTTTAAGAGTACGATGCGGCACACCTTTCCCTTTTCTGGTTGCAATAATATAAAAAAATCAATTTGTTTTTTATCCAAATGGAACAAAAGTAATGGGTTTCCCAAAAGAAATTCTAATTTAAAAAAATAAGGACCACCTTGATGAGTATCAGCAAACACTATGTAGCAATTCCATCAAGAAGTAGTGATTTGCTAGATCTTTGGGAGGCTTTTCACTACTATGGTTATTTGTAGCACCATGTTAACTGGAAATTCCAAAATCTAGAGTTATCCCAAGAAAGACAGCAATGGGTGCTCTAGGTTCCAATCTGATGGAAAGCGTGTTGATGCATCAATTGTAATCTTCTTTAACCATCAAATGCATACATCTGAACAGAATATGATACAAGAGCACTCACTGTAAGTTAGTTAATAATTACAAGACTAGTTTTCCTTATGAAACATAGACATACCATGTTTAGGGAATAGTAGCCATCTAGATATTTGTCACACAAGGACACAAGGCACCAGAAGGCGTGTTCCGCAGGCATGTGCATCAGGAGAAAGGCCGCAAGGGGTGCCTGTGCTTGGCAATAGCCAATGTGAGGGTTCAGCACTGAATAAGCCTTGAGCACGTGAAACAAATCTTGCTGCCTAGAAGTCGAAATAAACACATCATTCACACACAAACCTGAGAGCTGATTTGGTAATGACTACAGATAAATGTATACAGCTAAAATAAAAGCAAAGACACAAATAACAGCACCGTAAGGAAAGTTAAAAGAAGTGATGAGAAAGATCAACGAGGCCAACAATTTTCTAACAAGGATTTTAGGAACGCGTTCTGATGAGTCAGTACACTGCAAATACCTGCTGAAGGTTGGTCGCGAGCAACTGTATGCTGTCTCTCGAGGTAGTCTTTTTAGAAAGGGAACCTAGCTTGATTAGAATAGTGAAAGCAGTCCTGGGCTTTGGTTTTTCTTGTGGCATACTGGCAAAAATGTGCCAAAACTGACCAGTAGAGTGGCATGACTGTTTTTAGGGAAAGCTGCACGTGGCATTGGCACTGCAAAGGCTGGTAACCTTGCATTCACTATTCCAGCTTAAAGCTAACAGTGTATGGCCTAAGCCATACGATGGGCGGTGGAAGCTGTAGTATAAAGGTTGGACCATCAACAGACAGGCATGGCAATACAAACTGGACAATTGGTACTTGGAATGTGAGATTTGTGAATAAAAATGAGAATGGGTTGATGAATGGAATGAAAAATATACGAGTGGATGTTTTATGCGTTTGTGAGACCTAGCACAACAAGGGGTGGTGTGTTGTTACAACTGATGACGGTGAGTAGGCATTGTGGTCAGGAGTCGAAGATAGTGCGCACGGAAATCAAGACTTGATTCTCAATGAGAGAGAGTTCAGATGCTATGAAGGCAATACCAGTTGAGTGTCCCCTAGATAACTCTGGGTTCGCATCAAAGTAAGTATTCAAAGAGTTTTGATTGTGGCATGCTATGCACCAAAGTGACAGCGTGAAAGATGAGCTTTTGGGGAAACAGAGTTTTTGAATGAATGTGATCCTGGTGAGAGAATAATTATACACATGCTACGACGACATGAATGGCTGGGTTGGTACAAGACGGGAAGCATCCGAGAGAGAGAGAGAGCGGTTGGGCATCTTGATGACCCTCGAGTGAGTGTGATAACGGTGAAAACTTGGCGAGTGTGAGCTTGGAAAAAGGATTGTTTTTCTTGGCCACGGGAAAAACATCATGATTAATTTTAGGGGTTTTTTTACAAGGCTAACGCATTGTAGTATTAAAGTAAATGAATATAATGTTGCCACTTTTTGTGTACTTTTACAAATGAGATAAGTGCTATTACTGCTGCGGCCTCACATGCGCTCAAATTTAGCACTTTTTTAGGGAATCAGGGATTGCCCACAATCAGACGACCACCAAAGGTCCATCCCAAGGTCTCACACACCCTTCGCAATTCAGTGATCACTCTTTTTGCCAGCACGTCTTGCGTAGACGAAAACAAAAACGTATTGATTGCTGCGTGAGCATAGTGGGTCTCCCATGGCCACGCCATATCCCTCGTGATATCCTCATCCATGTGTCATTGTTATTTCATTTGGTCTATGACTAAGTCATCAACCAGGAATTAGCGAAAATCATGAAAGGATTCTAAAATGTTGATGCAGAGAACTTAGACGAATAGCCAAAGAGAGATGAAAGTGACTTCCAGCATATGACTGATAGAGACATTGTTTACGCCACGATCGTACAAGGAGGAGAGGGAGGGAGTGGGGAGAGTGGACGTAACGGGAGGAGTAAAGATGAGGGGAACAGCGAACGCATGAGTCAGCCCCACACGCTCAACTTCCTAATTGGTTTGCTACAGTATACAGAGTAGTGGGAATACAGTGACATTATGGCTGCTAAAAAGATATGCAGCCGGGTGAAGAAAACTCTCAATGAGTCCATGAAACTATCTAAAATAACGGACTATGTGGGCAAATAATAATATATTTTTTTTACATATACATACTATGAACATTATCAAAAATAAAAGTGAAAGTTTGGATTATCCGTGTTTTATGATTATTTGTGCGTCCTTTCCCCAACATTAGCCCAAATAATCGAGAGTTCACTGAATTTTGCTCCAACTATTTTACCTTAAAAAAGGGTAGTAGCTTCACAAACAACCATGTAAGAACCAAGTAGATATATTTTCACTTTAAATCACTACCGTTGCAATGGATTTTTTAACAATAAAAGGTAGGGTTCTAATTAACTTTTTCTATTACACCTCACAAGAGAATTAAATATAACAACAACACAACCTGAAATATCACTCAAGCACTTATGTCATTTACACAACCACAACATAAGTTTGGATGGGGAAATTAATTCTTCTCCACATCAACTTCTATGGAAGGATCAAATTCACAGTTATTCACCATCTAGAACAGTTGAAAATTTCCATTTCAATATAAGTTAAATGCAGAGTCATTCAAAATCATATTTTTTTTTGCAAAGCACTAAAATTCATAATTCAATGGAAATATTCGGCAGGTTAATCATTTACGTCCCAATAGCAAGCTATTGTTTTTTTAAATGGTTAGCATTTTCATTTTAAAAGTTAGATTTTCCCTATCAATCCATAGTACGTTGATTGAGTGAATTCAACGCATGCCACACTCACTGAAAACTTGCCGATTAAGGTTTCTTATTATCTTTTCAACCTTACCAACACAGTTCCTAATGCTGGGAAGAATACCAAGAATCCAGCATGAAAACATAGTCAATTGGAGCAGAATTAAATGGCTACACATGGCACATAATATAGCATTCATCGCAGACCGCCCTTGTACCACCACAAAATCTGATAGAACAATAGAGGGCTCATTGATAACCAAAGGCACTCTAAATTCACGTATGTTTAATGGTTATTAAAAATCATGGTTTTCACGGTTGAGTGGCCACTGTGGCATCAACTCAGAGGAGGGTACCGACGCCACGATTAAGAACAAGTACACATAATGATCATCATCAATCAACATTTAGGGAAAGCTAATATGTTTCTTAAGCCTAATTAAATTACTCAAGGAAGAAATAAAAATATGGTGTTTTCCTCAAAAATTAAGATTGCAATGAAACCTGAGTAATGATAGGTACGTACTATATAAAGTAGGAAATTATACTCAAACTGATGAAACTCAAGATGTTGATGACAACACAAAAAGTGGTTCTAAGATCCATTCAAGAAAAATTAATAATGGAGTTGAAGGAAAATAAAAGAAAGCAATCAAGAATAAGTAGCGACTAACTCTTAAAGAGATTAGAAACAAGATCAGGGAGAAAAAATGCAAGAGGACTGAAAAAGTATAATTAAATTCAGCTGTTGATACACAAATGTTATTTTTTGAGCAAAACAATGTTTAAATGTATTATGTAATTGTGAAGAGAGACGGTCTGCAAGGGTTTTAACAAAGGAATGCAATTTGACATACCCATGGCCTTTTTCCGTCATAAACATTTCGTGGAATGGAAACTGACGGTGGAGGTCTTTTTGTATGTCGTCAATCCATCGGGGGTCTCCCTCTTGCGCTATGAGGTTGGCGTACGTGATGCGATTGCCTGGGGCCGGCATCACGGGGCCCTTTGCCCCCACCTCCACGTCGGGCAGCATGCCCGTGCCCGTGGGCAGCATGTGGCCGTCCATGAGCAGCTTCCCACCGCACAGGTACTGCCACGCCCGAGGCCTCACCGACGGCGGGATTCCCTTCCGACAACGCTCCCGCACCTGAAATGCAATATAATCAGCGTGTGTCACATCCATGTCACTGAGACGGATAAAAAAATCTATTCTAAAAAATAAATATTAGTCTTAAACAGGACACCTTCTCCCATAAGATGCATATTATTAAAAACCAGCAAGCAACCTATGAACAACATTCACTGAACTACAAAATATTGGAAAATATTTGCTATTCAAGCAAGAGAATTTTTAAGAGCACTTGATAATGCATCACCCAACATGAAATGTAAAATATCGAATAAGAGTCTTTAAATTGACAATGACAAGCAGGAAATAAAAAATCCAGGATTTCCATGAGTCCACGATTTGATTTTTCTAGTAGTAGTAATTTTGTTTAACTTGCTCCGACAGCTAAGGTCATTTTGCACATATTGACTGCATCACGTGCAGACAGGGGCAACAGCACACTCGGACGAATCGGAGGATCACCCCTACAAACCCAAGCTGAACCGAACGATTCTTAACTTCGGTGACTGATCGGGAACCGGTGTTTCCATCGTGGAAGGCCGTTGCCCTTGATTTTTCTAATGTGTACTTACTAAACTCAGAAAAAAGAATTTGCAGCTGTTTTTAGCATCTATTATTATTTGTTTTATACCTACATAGTGAAAATATTTATGTATTACCATTAGAATAAATCCATACATGTTGAATACCTAATCGTCTACGGTATGCTGTTAATAACTCCCATCATGCATCTGAAATTTTGCACTGCTTTCATTGCACCCCAAAAACATTTTTCATGGATACGTATCACTGCTATTCCGAAAGTCTAAACCAATAAATTAAGAAAAAAATTAAAACAGGAAAACATGTTGGAGGAGAAAAAATAAGCTTTGCTAGCGCACAGCGATTCTGGCAGAGAAGAAAGAAGATCTGGAGAGAAAGTTCAATTGCATGGATAAAAAAACTGGAAAAATAATTAGGTACTTTAGGATTGATGCAAAAGGAAAAATTCAAAGAAAAGTTATTGAAAGGAAGACAGTCATGCCTGCCGCAAATACGGCGATGAAATACGTAGAAATTGCCACAAGATAAAATCGGCCTCGACCAGGAATTGAACCATGGACTTTTGGCACGGTCCTTTTTCATCTCGTGGCAATTTATACGTGTTATTGAAAGGAATCAAGAAGATAGAGTCACCGCCAAACATGGAGAAGAAAGAGGGCAGAAAGCAGCGGAGATGAGGTGCAATCGACAAATGATAAAACGGATAGAGAGAATCACCGATCAACAAGTCCTATTGACAAAAGTGGGAGAGATAATGTTCGATACAAACTCTGAGAAGAAGAATTGACGGATTGATGGAAAGAAAATAGACTTCAAGGATGAAATAAGGAGTGAAGGGCATACAGTGAGCTGAAGAAAGATTTTGCACAAGTAAGTAAATTCCTGTAGTTTTTCAGGTTCAACAAGAGTGATTTCATCACCACCTCAACTTGTCTCAATTGGTAGATCGCTAATAATGTGTAATAATGTATTGAAATACATATTTTATATCCCGAAGGAACGTTCAAGTAATAGCACCGTTCACAAAGAGAGAAAAAGTAAGAACACTTTCAAAGGAAAAGAAGATATGTACCAATATTTGAAGAGCGCTAAATGAACATATGGGATTATTCAGGGACTGACCACAATCTCTTAAAAAAATAACACAATACAAATTTATCATACCTGAGAGCACATAGCTGTGCTTTTAAACTGCTAATTATCGATCACTATGAGATATACAGGAAAAAATTGAAAACGCATGCCTGCATGATGATGATACATATATCAGGTTTAGATAATTAAGCTTACTTTTTTGTACTTCTTTGTCATGTATTTCTCCCAGCTGTTGAGCATGGATATCCATTTCAATTCCCTTCTAAGCAGGACACTCGCTGGAATTATCTGCTTCCTGAAACGAGAAAAGGAAATGGTTTTCAATATAAGTGATAAGTCTTCATTGCATTTAATTTGAATGCTTAATTTAATTTTAAACATGACAAACTTTTAACACAGCAACATTTGCTGAGATGAAATTTTGCCAAAATAAGTACAATTAACTGACACGGAACAGGTGAACAGAAGGATGGGCTTTCAAATCAGACCATTACATTCATAAGCGATTCAGTCGTAGTTACCCCGCAGAACATCTAAGTAAAGGGATAGAAAAAAAAACGAAAGAAAATTTTTTTAAATCATGTTTTTCTAAAAAAATAAAATTTTATTAAAAAAATCTAAAAAAGAAATACCTTAACATCATAGATATGTACTAAAAAAGAAAAAATAATATTTTCTCAAGTGAATGAAATTTTAGCCTCGTACTGGAAATAGTCAATTTCAATTCAAGGAAATTAGCCACACTTATGAACATAAATAGAAAAAAAATATGTTTAAAAAAATATGACATTTTTAAAGTTGTCTATTTATGCAAGACCACAACAAGGAAAGCATGGGGCACTCTTTCATATTCGATATCAACGTAAATTCATTAAATTTGAAGATTTTGGTATCCAATGGAATAGAGCGCTTCAATATACAATTTCTAGAAAATCTTTAAATGAAGTTAAGATGCGAACAATATAAATAAGGTCCCCATAATGCTTGTCTCGTAGTGGTCTTGCATAAATAGACAGCTTTAAACTAGGGATGAGTCGATTCCACTTTTATTCGATGATTCAGATCCCGATTCCTATTCTTTCAAATCGATTCCAGATTCCGATTTCATTGATTCTTATGTACCTAATAACAGGTGGGATATACCAGTAGCGTACGACTATTATTTAAATTCAAGTACTGGCTGGAATAAAATAACAAAGACAATTAAGTCGCTCTAAAGTGTATTTAATGACAAATAGCAAATACATCCTCAGCTTATAGTCTTATGTTTAAAATACAGAGAAACCTTGATTTTACGCAGTTGGAGGGACCAAAATGAGGGCACTGTGTAAAATCAAGACGTTATGAAGAGGTGACAGCAATGAAAGGTGTCTAGTTATTTAGGATGTCTCTTACATTATATTTTTTATTAAATCTTGTCATATATATATTATTTTAAGCTATGAATAAGGAATATTTAAACAGAATATTTGAATATTTATGAAATCACTCACTTTGGGTGAAAGTAGTCACTTATTTTAGTTTGTTGCATCGCTTTACCAAAAATTTGATGTACAACTGTCTCTAAAGCATTTAGATTTTCAACGTAGTCCTCTGCACCCTATGGGTGTGCATAGCAAAAATTGTACAAATTTCTGAAAGCTTCTCTCATATCACTACGAGGAGGATGAACAGGCACTGCTTCACTGTCATCTATCATGTCACTGTCTCCCTCAAATAAATCAGAACCTGACAGGTTGGTACATTCTGCACTCACTGTTTCTTCATTTGTAGCCAACTCTTCATCTATCGGATTGTAGGTGAGTGGTGAAATGACTGGCATTATTGGGCAAACCTGATTGAGTTACCCAAGTTCATTAGCAAGCAGATCCTGCAGTTTCATGGGCCCAGATGAGGTCTCTCCAGCCACATAAAATTCTGTCTCGCCATAGCCTGCTGATTTCCAGCAATTTTTTTATGATTTCCTCTGAAACATTGTTCCATGATCGAGCAATGCTTCTGACAGCATGGAGGAGAGTCCAAGGAGCACCTTCCGAGAGACTTTTGCCATGACGTAAACTAAAGGAATTGAAAACTCATGCAGGGGTGGGATACCTCGCTAAAAATGTGTATGCAGACCATCGTCATTTACACAGCCCCGATGGATTGCTGTGATAAGATAAAAACTACTGTTTTCATGATTCGATATAGTAAAGATAGGGCGATATCGGAAGTTATTTCAAACATACGTGATTTTAACCATATTGAAGAAAAAAATGCGTGTATTAAGCCTAAATCAACCATTTTAGCCAGTACATTACTACTTGGCCATGAGATATGAGCCAAAAAAGTTTATGACCTGAAATGATCCTTTTAATTCTGACCTTTCTCATAAGGATATTTTCTCATTGGATTAAAAAATATTAGTGATGAGCTCAGGATACGAGGATTCGATCGAATCCATGGATTCGAGATTCGATTGAATCCTTTCAAAAAATTATTCGAGAAATTCGAATCCTCGTTTTGCGGGTGGCGTGCATTATAGGATAACGATCTCGCAACGTAATGATCTCACGAGTGACGTCGTTTTACCGTCGTCGTAAGTGCTTTATAATCTGCGCAGAAATTCACTACGACATATATATATATATTAAAGAAAATATTCTCATGAGAAAGATCTGAATTTAAAGACAAAGGATCACTTCAGATTGTAGAATGTATTTGCCCACATCCCATGGCTAAATAATGCACCGGCGAAAATAATTAATTTCGACTGAATATGCGCATTTATCTCTTCAATATGGATGGCATCACGTATGTTTGAAGTTATACTACTGAAATAGCCCAGTTTTTACTTAGTTGAATAGTGAAAACAGAAGTTTTTATCTGCCAGCATTCCGTTGTAAAATTGTACGATACGACAAAAAACTTGTAGACGATAATTGCACTCATGGCTATATATATATATATATATATTCGTGATTGTACTCGGTGCTTTTCATTTGAGTACGGCGATAGCCGATCATCCATTGAATTTCAAAATTCCATTTTCAATGTGCCATTTAAATGTGAAGATTTTTCACCCCCACCTATTTCCCACCAATTCCAGCGACCATATCAATATATGACACCCGAAGAAGAAATGACATCCACAAACTGCAGGGGTGCAGATCGTCTGCTTGCCAAAAGGGTCCTCTTAAAGCAGCGCATCTATTATTTTCAATAAGCTACCTCATAATTTTAAAACCATCTCCTTTCTTAATACATTTTAAAGAGACCTATTTAATTATACCCACTTCTGAATTGTTTTCATTCGGTGAATATGACTTTCTAAATGAGAGGAGTGTCTAAGTTTGTTTCGTATCGTTATATATGTCTTTTTAAAATCTAACAAATATCATGACTATGACTGTATTCTATGCCTTTTTGTCAATGGAATGAAAATAAATATTAATATTATTTCCTTGAAGTGAAATTAACTATTTCCAGTACCAGGCTAAACTTTCATTCACTTGAGAAAATATTATTTTTTCTTTTGTAGTACGATGCTAAGATATTTCTTTTTTTATAATTTTTTTATAAAATTTTTTTTTACATCAGCATACTTTTTAAAAACATTTTTCATTGTTTTTTAATTTTTCAACTTTTTAGTCCTAGGTAATAGAACTACAGAATGTTTATAAAACAACGCCGATTGTTTTATAAGCATTTTATGACAAAGAAAAATCTAGGACTGTTCTCTAGAAAATATTCGCCAGGCTAGTGTGGACTCGACGCCTCTCTTAGTCCATGGGTATAAAAAGCGAGCTAAAGAACAAAAGCACGTCATGAGGTGAGTGCAACAAGTGATCAGTCGCGCTCCTATTAAAATGGTCCCCCTGTGACTCGAGTCAGGCCGTCGACGAAATAACCGCTTGACGTCGGGATATTGGCAAATGTCCGGGCTGATCATTGATGAGGATGAAGCCACGAATGCTTGCTTGCCTCTCACACCGCGTGGTGGTGGTGTATAGGAACAGGAGCCAGCATGGGGGGGGGATGTCAGCACTGCGGGGAAGAAGCCATATATATAGGACGCGCACCACGCTGCTGCACGATTCATTATTATCTCAATATTGCATTTCCCTCCCATCCGCCTCCTTTTCAAGACGACTTCCTTCAAAACACGCCAGAGCTAGAACATCACGTCTCGTGCACGAACGGCCAATCAAATCAATTAACTATATTAACTTAGTATATATGGTTTGATCAGTTGGCCAGGGCCCTAACTGCGGTGCAAACGGCGGGGCACAGCCCCCCATGCCAAAGGGAAGCCAAGATGGTTTATTTTTTAAATATTTTTTATTTTTGTGTAAACACGGCTTGAACTAATTCCCGCTAAACAGCCAGCTTAGTAATAATAAAAACACAAATGCAAGAGCCCACGCACTGGACGATCAGCTGATAGTACAGCTGATAATAGCTCAATTGTCTGCTTTGTGCTGTGGACCAAAAAATAAATGTTATACATAAAGGGGCCTCGTCATCAAGCTTTGCCCAAGGGCCTCAAATAATTAAGACTCCATATCTGCACACTGTCTCCTGCGTCACAGAGTTCAGATAAGTGTATTCTCGTTATAAGTATTTTCAATGACCGACCGACTAATGCATTCGTGCGTATAATATAAAGCAACCGAGACGCTCGAAATTCATTTATTTTCCCAATTATTTCCTTTTTTCCTTTTACGCGCATGAATATGCATACTACACGGGTTCATACATTGTGTGTGAGAACAGATAGCAGCAGCAACCTATTACTAGGTGTATGGCAGCCGCGGCGATCGTCGGCGAGAAAATGAGTCGAGTGTCACATTTAAGGAAGAATTGTTCTTTAAAAATACGACGAAGATTGGTTGAACAGCAGCACCATAACCAGATGAAACCTTTCCATAGAATTCACAAGAGCGAGAGTTAACCGCAAGTTAGACAAACGAATTTGTGGTGAATAGTGTTGATTTTTCATTCTTTTCCAATTAGATCGTGCGTGACGTTGAGGATGGTTCCACCCTTAAAATCAATTAAATGTAATTTTATTAATATTCTGTCTACTTGTAGAAAAAGTTGTCCTCTATCTGATGTGAACAACAAAATAACACCTTTCCACGCTATTTTATTATATAATTGAACTTGAAATTACATTGTGTTAAATGGGGGAATGAGATAAACACGGGGAAAAATAGTATTTTTCCATAAAATTCAAATGCCATTTCCGTGGAAAACTGTCTCTAAGAAGGCAATAATCCAGAGAAATTGAATAAAAATAAAATACAGGCATCTTACCACCTTATGTTTCTAGTTATTGAAGAATTAATGCCGTACTTGAAGTCAAAATGCGGTAATTCGTAGGAAATGGCGCTGCAGTCGGCTCCTATGGCTGGAAAAAAGTGCTCATTTAAAATACATTCGTGGAATAATAATCTGCATTTTTTCTACTTTACTTTTGGGTTTCTAATAGAAACCCATTTCATAAGCGAAAGCAGGATATTTTGGACAAAATATAAAAAATATGGAATTTAGTATTTGTTTTGACTCACACAGTCGCGGCGGAACCTCCTTGATGTGTGGACGGCCTAGGAAAATATTTGGAGAAAGCAGTGACCGCTCCAAACGTAGAATGGATATGAAACTTCTTCTGAAGTGGAGGAAATCACATTGACGACAACGATGGGTCTCCGATCTTGTGAAAATGAAGCCGCAGCAAAGTTACTGTCGGATTTAACAAAAAAATCACGTCGCAGAGCAAGAAGAATACTATACGTACACGGAAAAATCGCTTATTCAAGTCAGCAAAGATAGTATACAGCAGGAGAAGCCCTGTTCTTGGTAGTAAATAATAATAAACAGCGTTTATCCCGCTTGAGTAGAAGTAGTGTTGTCACCCCCTGCCACAAACCTTAGAGGTATTTATTTGAAGTAATTTTTCAATTAATTTTAATACTTTTCATAATTTTGTAATTTATTTTAATATTTTGTCTTAAAAAGCACTCATCAAATATTTATATACAAATATTTAGCATATGTTTGTTTTTTTAAATGAGAAAACAGTATTTAGATACAAGTATAGCACGCGCCATATTGTCGAACTCAACTTTTGGTTTTCCGTCGTCATGCAAACATCATGTTTGCGGAATTTCCTCGTCGCAATCAGACTTGTATTTATATCCACCGCCACTTCCGGCGCAGTCGTTCTTATGTTTGGGGGGATTACATCGCGGGAGAATAAGCTCAGTTTAACAACGCCCCAGCTGAAAAACAATTCCGGAGAAATTCCAGCAAGTTGCGACGTCGAAAACTATTACTGATCCAGGCTGCACCGTCAACTGTTCAGCATTATTACGTTTCCCACGACTACTCCACATTGTTATTAATAAAGATAAGTACTTTTTACCGCGTATTTCTTCACGGGAAAATTTTCCTTCGTTTAACAGGACGATAGAGGAGTGGAATGCCTGTAGAATTCTTAAAACCCTTTCCCAAAAATGTTATACGGAGTTCAAGAAGATAATTCGCCTCGCAAAATGTAAGCGAACCAATTCGTATTTTGACCAAAATATTGATCATTTTGTGTGTGAATTGAGCATTGTGAGTGATGATTCATGGACCATTAACACCAGACAAAATACCCAATGTAATGTAACTGGTTAAATAGATAAATAAATAAATAAATTTACTCCAACAACTCTTCTTAAGACTTTACCTTTACACACGCAATTTTACAGAAGACTAGTTCAATTTGACAATGGCGTATGGGTAACGGAGACTTTTATTTTTTTTAAATTAGTGGTTCGTTTTAGTGCCAACGGCGGCACATCAATACTTGAAGAGATTCACGATTTCCGATAGAGAGAGAGAAAAACGACAATTGCGAGCGATAGCGCGCGCGTGACACCGAAGCGCCAATCGCCAAGCAGTGATTGAAGGGAAGAAACAGGGGCGGAGAATTACACCGGATTTCAGAGCTATTTTTAATCCCATCTCGGAAATGGAATCGATTTCGAAAGACTTGGGGCGCAAGAAGAGGAACGCGCAGAGATTAATCAATCAATCCGCCCGTGTCACACCACCTCCTCTTAAACCCTACTTAGGCTCTTATCCTTCGTTGGCGAGACACGGAAGGGGAAGAATCCACCAACCACGCCTTCGGACAGGTCACGTGCGCAATAGGCTTCATAAACTGTCACTCTATTCGTAAAAAAAACAGTGAAGAATCGGCATGGTGATGGGCGGTACTAAAAAATGTACCGGTATTATATTCTGACGAGTATCTATTGAAAAGCAATAATACTATTCGCCCGTTAGTACCGACGAAAATATTCATGTGATTCATTAAATATTGTAATTAATTACAAATTAACACACGTTTAACCCTAATTTCCCGCTATTTCGGCAAATTAGAATGTCAGTCCAAAAAGATACGCAAAACATTTCCATCCATTGGCATTTGTTAACGATACCTAAATTCATATAGGGAATATAATACATTATCGCGGCTATTCATTGAATACATTTTATTTTAAACGCTGTGTGTTTGCGCTCGTCGCTTTTTCTTTGAAATTATTTTAAATCACACGAAGAACGATCGGTATTGTTTTAATTTTGTGGTCAGGTGGTGAATGTTATATGGTGATCAATCCTTGCGGTCGCACTTACATTTAACTTACAGGAATAAATATTTGTATTCATACGGTTCAAAAGCATCGATTTGTCTGGCGTTTGGCATGCGTCAAAAATGTATATTTACCCATTACATCAATAATGATTACAAACATATCTCAACTACACGGTTATGTGAATATGAAAAAAATACAGACGTATTACGAGAACATTTGAAAATTTAGTGTATGTAGTTAGTAAAATGTCGTAGTTAGTTCCATTAGTTGATGCAAGATGGGAGCGCTGTCTAAATACCGGTATTTTTAGTACCGATGCCGTCGCGTCGGTAGTACCGATTTTAAATTCTGGTTGGTAGGTACTACCCAAGGAGGTTAAAATGAAATGGAGGAGGCATGACCGTGTGAACACTCATGGGCGAAAGAGAAGCAAGAATAGGGGTGCTTGGGAAGGATTTTGTGCCGAGTAGGTGTACGGCCAAACCAGTCACAAAACATCGCCTTGCCCGTGGTTTTTAACTTATATTTAACGAAAATCGAACGCGACCAGCCATCAAGTTCATCATAGACGCGATCATAGTTCATCTATTTTGTGAGCTAAGAGACGAGGACATGCAGCACACATTAACATTCCGCGTGGCGCCTAATAAATAAATAGAGAGTAAACTTGAACTAATTATACCTTCTTTCCGAAATGTTCCTCACCACGGAGCGCTGGAAAATAAACGAGAGTTTCTCCGCAGATAAAATCGTAATAAACGTTCCACACACGAATAAAGTAGAGACACGGAACTGAGATGATTGGAGGCGGAGCGGCGATCTTTTCTCCACGCTTATGGGTGTCACGCCATTTTTCGTAGAGGGCGCAGCACGCGGCGGTGACGTCACTCGTGGCCGTGCGCGTTGTCTTGAGGTGTGTTTGGAGAAGGCGTGGGAATTCCTCTCAACTCCTCCTTCGGGAAATGTAATTGGGGGGGGGGGAAGAAAAGGAAGTAGCGAGGCGAAAAAAAAAAGAAAAAATAAAAACGAAAGGAAATGAAAGAATCCTCCGCCCCATATCTCCAGCGGGGGGGGGGGGGGCGTGGGAGGGGGCGGGGGGGGGGGGGGGGGCGGCGTGGGAGGGGGCGGGGGGGCGGGGGGGGGGGGGGGCGTGAGGAACCAGGGATGAGATTCGTATACACGTGACGACTTCCAGAGGAGCACCCCCCCTTTTATTCCACCAGGGGGGATATATCTTTCGAAGGAAGGAAAGGAGTTGGTAATTGCTTCATCCGTGGACGACGATCATCCCGCACACACCATCCTGGAAAGGGTCTTCACGCAAATGCGGAAATACCTATTTCTTTTGTTTTTTTTTTAAATTCCACGACGTCTCCGGAATGCACGCGACGCGCGGGGAACTCTCGTGGAAAGCATTTATAATTTGACTTGCGCCCTGCAAGCGGCGAGGCGGCCATGCTTGTAGGGCGGGCTGACGGGTAAGCGCCCGCGCCAGCGCCCAAGCCACGAGTTTTAAAAAAAACCTCATGCTCTGATGCACACATACACACACACACACACTGAAGGAGCAATTATTAAAAGACATTGTCCGAGGCCATTACAATTACAAATTTCACGAGTGAGCCTAATCAAACGTTCAACAAAGCACGCTACTACAAAATCACAACATACCTAACCAATGTTTTAATGAAAATGTATATTTTGCATTATATTTTAAACGTGGGCATATGAAAATTAATCACGGTATCAATCAAAAAGCATGTGTGTTCAAGATAAAGCCAATTGTGCTCTTCAAACGACCGATTTCACGCCTTAACACCGCACGCGTCGTGCACGAACTAGTTCCGAAACCAATGCAACTGAGCTACGGTTCCCGAGCTACCGTACCGTAACAATTTTCGTAAACAAAGAAGTCGTTCATCTTCACAAACATGAGCGTTTCCATGCATTGATCTTGAGGACATAATTTACGTTCTTTTAGTGTCTCTTCCCGAGAAGCGAACGACACGACGGAAGCGATTCCTCACCATCTACAAACGACTCCAATAAACATTCAAATGAAACAATATAAGCGTGTTCGTGTACTACCGGGATATAACAATCGAATGATGCCGTTTCTTTGCTGTGAAGTTCATCACATAATGAATGACTCACTCCTACAAAGGGACATTTCATTTCTTGCCCATGTTCTTGCCTTAAAGTTGAGAATCGGAACCACGCTTAAATTATCAACGATCGATTCCAAACTTAATATATTTTCCTCGATAGAATTCTATTGACGCAAACAAATGAAAATCATGACAATAACGCAAAGAGTATATACAGCCGTCCCAGTAATAACTGACCAGTAGCATTCCATTTACATTAACATGTTAAGTTGCCATATTCTAAACAAATTCAAGTTATACAATTTTGGCGTAAGATTAACACTGGAACCGAAAGAATAAATTCAACAAAACCTTTGCATAAGACCAAAATAAATTATTGACATTTCTGCTGGCGGCCAAAGGACCCCTGGGATAAGATTAGCCTCATCCACGTCATCATCATCATGAATGTACAGTCCTGTTCAAAAACATCTTACCACCTCCGAGACGAGACAAGTCCCGAGTTGACGGCGATGTATGTACAAAGAATTTAAGCAATAGAATTTAGAGAACTTCTTTGGTCAGGGAGGGACTCAAAACAGGGAACCTAGTTTCGGTTGCGTGCAATACCTCCATCATAGTGAAAATACAAAGGAAATGAATCATTGGTCGTTCAATCCTAGGATTGGCAGACTGCAACTCTGCATCCTTCCCTATATAATGCTAGTTCTATTACTCCCTGGTAGTTCTTCTTATATGTACTTTCCTCTGTATTTGGTCTATGTATCCCTTATCCCTTGGCCATCTTCTAGGGACTTTTCTAGGGACTAGGGGAAGAATATATTTTAAAGAAAATTAGAGATATTTCTTTCAATCATATTTTTCACAAATCCATTATATCTCAAGGTGTGCACCATGTATCTAGTTCAATGGTAAGTCTCATTCAAATTACATATAAAACCATATTGGATCAAATAAAACCCTCGTTACTATGAAAAACAAGACAGGAACGGACAGTGAAGCGTCAACGATTGAAGAGCACGGCATTTAAACAAAAAACCACATCAAAAGGTAATGAAGGGGGTAACTAGGCAACGCACTGGTGGATATTAATTAGATTCCAGTCGTCAACACGGGACACGGAAACGAGTTCGGCCGGCACTCTCGGTTCGATTTCTTTTGGAGCCGTTTCTTAAGCACGACGAGGGGGGTGAATGGAAGAAAACTGAAGAAATCAAACGCCTTAAAAGATATGAAAGAAATTCGGGAAGTTCCGAAATAGGAGAGGGCGCGCTTTGTTCGAAAGAAAGGCGGTTGAATGGGGACGCGTATCGAAGAGAATATTTGTAGTGTACCAACGCACACACACACAGGTTGAAGAAGCTAGGATTCGTCAAGCGTATTGTGGGAAGATTTTCGGATGAAAAAGTAAAAGAGAGGTGCTATTTCGCACTCGTCCGGCCACACCTTGAATATGCAGCGAGCATATGGGATCCGGTGCAGAAAGACTTAGTCCGGGAACTTAATAAAATACAAAGGAAAGCTGCGCGATTCGTCAAAAACAGCTACGGGCGTACTGACAGCGTTACACAGATGTTAAACGAATGAGGCTGGGAGCCGCTAGAGACTCGGAGGCTGCGCGCTAGGCTTAGATTGCTTGAACAATTGAGAATAGATATCTTTCAGAGCGACACGGAGAACATCATATTAGAACCCCACTATATTTCCAGGTCCGATAGAAACGATAAATTAAGAGAGATATTTTACCGAACGGATAGGTATGGGAATTCGTTTTTCCCCCGAACAATAAGGGACTTTAATAAGTGCTAGGCGTAATTTCATTAGAGAGTTTCCTTTTTATATGTAAACGTCTGGTGTCCTAACACCACCCGCCACACGCCTATTGAGGCGGCTTGCGGGGTAGTATGTAGATATAGAATGAGATGAGTGTGAGGGCCTGGGGTTAAGGAATAAGGCCTTCTTCTTATAATTATACCCTTCTGCCTTGCCCTTTCTGGTGGGCGGTAGGATGAGGTCAGTTAGGCAGTGTCAATGACCCCCATCACAATACACATAAACACGGCACCTACCCCTCCTTGCTCTAGTATTCCCCTCCATCTAAGAGCGAGACAAAGAGTGGCGTTCTTCTCGGCTCGTCTAGGCCGACGCATGCAGCACCAAGCATGTAGGTACTACACTATAATAATAGTGCACTACCCGCGACACGCGTTTATCGCTAGTTCGCGAGAGAGATATGTTCATTCCGTAAACAACGTGAATTGCCACGAGAGGGAAATTTCTGGCCAAAAATTTTCTCCATAATTTTCATCCCAGCAATTTGGCTTTTCAGTCATCCACAGGATAACCAGAATTAATAGATGAATTACAGAGAGCGGGATATATACGGAATGAAGATCAATTACAAGAAAACTAAACCAATTGAGGTTTTCTGGAACTAAGAAATCGATGCGGTAAATAAGATGCACAGACTAATTGAATTTCCAGAGTAATACGTTGGAAGAAAATGGGCAGGGTTGTACCGATATTGAAAGGAGAATGACGTTTGCAAAAGAGGTGTTCACTAATCATCGAGTAGGTACTCTACCAGCTGGTTGGTAGGTTCTTGAACAGTCCCAATTCTGCATCCCAATTTCTGATTTAAATGATCAAATTAATGATTTAAATTTCTTCGTTACATAATTTATTGACTGTTTTTAGTGCAGTTCCTAGTTCCTAGTACTGGCGACCTGGATGGGGTGTTTTTTTAACGGGTTTCCATCTCGGGTGTATACACCTATCGGGCCATAATGCCTTCATTCGAGCTGTCACTCTTGGTGTTCTTGGTGGTGGTGGTCTGACCGGGGGATCTCGTGGTTTCTTCGGGTCTGGCACGACGACGGTGGGACGGTTATACCGTCTTCCTCTGAACACTGGGGGCGTAGGGGGGGGGTCTCCTGCGTGGGGGGCCCCTCCTCCTCTTCGGGGTCTGGGTGGGCGGCTTGGCTTGCTTCCGGGATTCGGGATAAAGAATTCGTTCTTACGGAACGTTTCGAACCAGTTGGTCCTTCGTCAGCTCTAGAAGTCTATATATATATATATATATATATATATTCTCTTTGACAAGCTCAAAAGGAACAGAATATAAATTTCAAAATCGGTGAACGTCTCACTTTATGGAAAGTGATTGAAGACAAAGATGACTTGGTTGGAGACGCGTGGTCTCCACGGTTCGTCTACAACCTCCCAACGAGTGTATCACGTGACAAGATCGATGAAACCTCATGTGGTCATAATGCCTTCTATATGACATTATTCCGAAATACCGACTCCGCAAAGCAGCTGGCCAACTTTCCACCCGATATATAAGCTCGCGTGTGAAAAATGAATATATACATATATGCGAATCAACACACACACTCACACTTTAAAAAAAGCACATAGACGAAAGAAAGGCGAAGACAATTCGATTGTAGGCCGTGGGAAGAGTCTCGCGGTTATTATTTTCGACGCGCTCCGATGTCTCTGCAATCGCAATGACAAATGAACTCGAGGACCGCGGATGATATCCCGATCACACCACCCACGTGTTCACCACTGGCCATCGCAATAAGCGCGCTAAAAGCTGTTCAGACGTGCGTTAAGCGCCAACGCTTGTGACGCTGAGGGACAACACCCAAGAAAAGATCAAGCAAATACGAAAGAGGAAAGTATAAAATAGAGAGATGGGTAAGGTGTTATTCTTTCCTTCTGAGATGAATGAGCAAATAAGAAAGTCATTTGATTTCTAAAAACACGTCGAAAGTTCCTTAACGTCACAGGGACGAAGAGAGAATTCTCATTTCGAGTGGCTGCTTGCTTTCCACTTTTTCGTTACATGTTCAAAGAGAGATTTACATTTGAGAGGGCATAGAAGAAGAAGCGAGCGAAAAATCACTTCTTAACCTACAATTTGATGAATTTGACCGTATTGTAAAGAAAACACTCCACTATTATCTTTCCAATGCTATCAAAATATTAACCCCTTTCCGAACTACTTTTCGAGCAATTTTCCTGAAATAATACAAGCTTTTCTGCTTGGGATATAGGTTACGGCCGTGCGCTCCAGAGGGATAGAATATTAGACAAATTAGGAAATTTTAAAACCTAGATTTCGTCAAAAAACTAACGGTGTGTAGTTTGTATGTTATCTCGACTATTTATAAAAACTCATCTGCTATTCACCGCGACAATTATTACAGAATCCCATATAAAAAACCTGCTGTTTTGAAGGCCTTTTATCCGTATGGCGTGAAAAAATGAGTCAAGTTAGAGACATGTAGATGTATTTATTTAATTAATGACAATTTTGGTCATATATATAACTATATTTTGTCGCCATTAATATTAAAATATTTACGTCATACTTCTTACAGACGCTGAGATTAAAAGATAAAATTCGAATATGGTCTCCATAACATGACTATGGGAACTATACCTCGCTCGAACTAACTTAAGGCCAGAAAAGGAGACCACAGTTTAACGTCCCATCTGACGGACAGAGTATTGCACTTCAATTGCTCTCACAACAAAGAGCACTCGAGAGATTCCTCTGAATTAAAACACATATATCACCGTCACACCACCAATCGAATCAGACTCGGCATCTCGCGAATTGTGCGAAGAAACTGAGTCACGAAATATATACATATCCGATTTATCTCAAATTACTCGAATCGGGCGATACGATGATAGGGAGCCTCACCATTTCTCACGTGTAACAATTACACCCCCTCTAATGTTAAACGAATGAACCCTTTCAGCAATGAATGCTTCAGCTATCTGTCGAGATTGGATCGCGTTGTGTTTTTCGTTTCCATGACTTCCGAGGCGCGGCAATGCCTCTTCGACCTTGACCCATCGGACTTGTCACGCCGCTTAAACAGTAAATGAGAAACGATTTCGTTCCTCATTCGAAACTTTTTAAGAGCGAAAAGACCATGAACCTTACAATGAGGACGGAAATCTTGGTGCGCTTCCGATCGTCATTTGCTCAAATTACGGGTCGCCAGTTAATGCGCTGGTGTTGCGAGGGAGGCCTCGGTAAATGTGAGCTTTCGTCCCGACAGCGTTTTCGTAATTTCACCCACTTTTAGCAGAGATATCGGAACCAAATTCACCTAACTTATTATGCAAACCTTGCGCATTTGGAAAATACTTTCAACACAACAATGCATCTTTTACTCTATGAATGGGAAACTTTCAAACCTGAGAAGTGCGATTTTTCCTCTCCGCCATCTTGTGAAAAAATGCCGTTTCCTCTTATCCACCGTACATGGCGCAGCGATCGAGCAGTTGCTTCTCTAGCATATACACATATCTCCTACACAGTTTCTTCCCTCCTTCCACTCAAACTCACCCCGCAACAGCCATTTAACACAATCATTTTAAGACTAGAAATTCTTGGCCTACCACGCGATTGCAGCCCCTCTAGTTGGAACTTGATTTCTTTCGCGGCCGTTGATAACACGATCGAAGTGAGATAAACGTCCTCTTATAAGGTTCTTGGAAAAGACGTTTCGCAAACAAATGAAGGGTGACGGGAGCACATGGGACGTCGAAAAAATACCAAGGAGGTTAGAAAAGAAATGGAGGCGACACCATACCACGACTTGATTCTAGAAGCCATTTCCGCCATTGCAGTCGGAACAGTTTAGATGGTTTAGACCTTCCTCTGGCTTGATGAACGACCGCAGGACACGTTCGATGAAAATCGAATGTGTCCGGCGGTCGCGTTCGATTTTCGTTAAATCTAAGTTCAAAACCACAGACAAGGCGATGTTTTGTGACTGGTTTGGCCGTACACCTACTCGGCACAAAATCATTCCCAAGCACCCCTATTCTTGCTTCACTTTCGCCCATGAGCGTTCACGGTCATGCCTCCTCCATTTCATTTTAACCACCTTGGTTTTTAACTTAGATTTGTCGGAAATCGAACGCGACCGCCGGACACGTAAGCCAGAGGAAGATCTAGACTGTGCCGACTGCAATGGCGGAATTGGCTTCAAGAATCAAGTCGTGGTGTCGCCTCCATTTCTTTTCTAACCTTCCTTGGGAATTACCCGTCCGAAAGCAATGATGATAACGAAACGGCGCAAGGCAATCGCTTCCGGTCACCTCATGCATCACCTGAAGAGCGCCCTCATCAGGTGATATCAGCAGCAGCATCACCTTAATATGTAGCACACACGTAGCGTCAACGCATGTTAGAGCGGCGACGACATCATTCATTCATTCCTTCATTCTCCGACATTTTCGCTGTCAGCGACACGCGACGACTGCGAGATAGGCGAGAGCAATTATTATTCGAGCTCCGTCGCGTCGTCTTCCTCCTCCCCCCACCCGACGCGACCTGGATTCGATACAACCGCGATGGCGTAATGCAATACTAAATGGCGACCCGCACCACACGTGAAATCAAATAAAACGGCGCAAGGAAGATTTTCGCATGGCCTTCCCCGCATCGCGCGCGTTAACAACCGAATCCGCACTACGGCGTCCCGTCCGTCCGTCATTTCCCCATCTATATATGTATGTACTATCACTTTCAAAAGTCGGTCCACACGGTGAGCGCGACCATCTCCGTGTTCTGTTGAAATCGAGCTTCACGTATTGCATACGCGTTCCATGACTTCTGGGGGCCAATTTTACTGCTACGACAGCCACAACTAGAGTTTGATTTTTACTCGCTAATAGACCTCACGTGCCCTTCTCCCTCCGACAACGAATAGCCAACACAATTCCAACCCCCACTCCCATAAGAATTCGCCAGCCGAAGAACACGTCAAGTGTTTTCGGCTGGGACTTTCTTGTGGGAGGACTTCGGCCGGTATTTCTTGTGGGAGAAAGAAGGCGATAATTTCCCGTACTCTCCTTATGACATGGGTCGTCATGGCAAGAATCATTAGTCCTGCGCAAAGGGGAAAGATAGTAGCCTCGTTTGCATGAAGGAAAACTAGTAATTTATAAAGTTATAGTCATTTGGCATGATGCCAAAATCCACTGTTGCAAAATCAGCTAGGAAACCTTTCCCGACAATGAGAAAATAAGGATAATGTTAAGAGATCAGAATTTTTATTTCGCTTGTAATAAAAATAGCTGATGTAGATGTTAAAATGGAATCGGGGAAAGGGCGGAAGTCTTCCTCGGTGAAGACCAGTATGGGTTAAGGAAAGAGAACGGGACGCGAAACGCATTTATGGTGATGAGTATTCTAAAAATTATTAATAGATAATAGCCACTAGGTCTCTATTTGCTTCTTAGACTGCTGGAAGACTTTTGACATAGTACATTGGACGAGAATAATAAATATTACTGCAGAAATAGGGAGTACACTGGAATTTTAGGCGCATAATTATAAAACCTCACGGGGATGAAGCGGTATACGGGTAATGAATGACGAATCGGAATCTGTATATATTGAAAGAGGATTCAGGCTAGGCCATTTCCTATTAACATTGATTTTCGACAATTTCGCTGGTTTCGAAAGGTTCGCTGACAATTTGGTAATAAATGTAGGTAAAGGGATAAAATTGCGAAGGAAAGTAGCAAGTAACTGTTAATTTTGGTAGATTTGCAGATGGCCAAGATTTATTTAGCAAGTCAGCCACAGGACTCGATGTCTATTTCGCAGGTGAAAAGGTGCGTGATATGTGGAATGTGAATTAATCATATAAAGCGCAGGTAATGAAGTTTATAAAGTAATAATAGTCCAAAATGAAGGAAAATAAGGAAAATTCTGAGCTGGGGAAAGAAGTCACCTTTCCGGGAAGTATAACTACGTCATTCAGTAAAGGATAAATTAATGTATGGAGATTGATGTTACAGAGGATTTAAAGAATTGTGTTTGAATAGGAATTTCGCTGTTTTCAAGTAGAATGGAGAGAAAAATAAACGAAAAGTCGATAGGAGATATACGAGAGACAGCACAAATAAAACGTGGTGTTGCCTAAGGTGCTTAGATGGGATGTGACTCAACGACGGGAAAGGGGATATTACGGCTAAGATCTATATTTGTGAAACACACGTGGTGATGATAAATGTGCAACTCTATCTCCATAATTGCAAAGTAAAATTAAAACGGTATTGCTCAGTAAATTAAAACGACACCTTTGAGTAAATTTTAAGAACAAAATAACTGATATAGCTGTATATCTTATCATTAATCATTAGTGTATCGGAACGAAAATTTGGAGGTTTTGGAAAGCCTCCAGCACACACATTAATTACTGATGCAACTATTTTCCATTTTTTAACTGTAGCAAAATATATTGCTTGGATACACAGACCGTTGATAATTTCATAAACACCAATAAGGGAAAAATTAACGCCGAGTATTCACCTGGGATGAGTAACTGGGATGAGATGGGAGTCAGATCATTCTCTTGCAATCGGGAGTTGAGATTTATTCAATATTCACTCCGAATTTCCCTCAAGGTAAATGACTAGTGATCGGTCACTACTTAATTAATTTTTGAAAATATTCTGGGCATAATGAAAGGAAACAATTCAAGCCTGGAAACGTTAACTGTAAGCCTAATATTTGTGCCACGAAAATAAAAAAACTTTTTATGACCGAAGTCAAGTGCACTGAATTTGGCATAGAGCTTTTAAGTACTCTCACAATGAGGCACACAATGTTTTTCACAGTATAGCATTGCTTTTACGAGAATGTATTCAAACTGAATTTATTAATTGATTGCCTTGAGATTGGATACATTGATTTATCAAACCAATCTATTTATGCTAAAGGATTGGCAGATTTAAACAGTGTAGAGTCCCTGATATCTCCTCAGCAGCTCATTTTTCGTCAGTTCGCGTAAAAGTGTAGGTTGTGCGCTGTGCGGTGAAACAATCTCGTCCAAAGGAGCATAAAAATAGCTACCTAATTAAAATTACGTCGTGCGTTTGATACCTTGGATTTCACAAAAATTTCTTTAGCTAGCATCCCCCATTGCGTGACTGATAGATTCCATAGTCAGAGAGGTCAGTGGAGTTTTACGAAATCTCTAGAATATATTGCCACCATAGTGAACATAGCTTCTAAAAATTAGAGGATCGTTCAGGAACGGAGAGCTGAGTGATGGATATACTAGCAGTGAATGAATCTTTTTGTTTTGTGTTAACTTCCTAAACACGGTCGCAGTGCATTTAGCAGACCAATAAAAACAATGTAAGACGAATTACAGACTATACAGCAAAATTAACATTGAAACATGCCTTCGGTGTAACGCCACTCGAAGCTGATTTATAAATACGCAAAGCGAAGTCATACCTATTTTATCCAACACATATCATTACTGAAAATTATACTTTACGATATTACCTAAAAAGGATAAAACCCTAAGTAGGATAAAATAAATGCAAAACTATGGCGAATGAAGCTACAAAAAGTGGATTGTAATTTATCAGAAATGAATACGGTCATTTTTGAATGAGTTTTCCTTCGGTGGAGATATAACTTGATTGATTTCTCGCTCTCAGAGAAGACATGCACTCCATCTAGATATGCCTACGATGAAAAACTGCTCATATATAAAAGATAAGATTTTTAAATAAGCAACATGAAAAATGTTTTCGTTATTTAGAATAGATTCGAACGAAATAGAAGTTGTGGTTTAAACTTAAAGTTGGCGTTCATTTTGCAGCGAAAATTAATGGGAATGAGTCAAGAGTTAATAAGGTTAGGAATAAATATGTACTAGATAATTTGGGATAGTCATTTTCAGTATATTACCTATCGTAACAGAAATCTAAAACAAAATATTCATTCATCAGAGAACAACTTTAATATTTCGTAATATCGCCATAATTTTCAGTTGCAGATCGTAATCGTGACTGCATAGACCCAACCAAATGTTATATTACACGGGGACATTGGCTTAAAGAATTCCATACCTCCCGTACGTAGACTTATAAGTTTCACTCGGTTCTTTCTCCGTCGTAATGCTACTCATTCACAATGTTACCCTACGCATTCTCAATAGGAGAAAGGTCCGGGGAGTTAGCTGTCCAGGGTAAAACGCAAAGTCGAGAATTATCCTCAAAAAATTGCTTTGTGGTGGTCGGTTCGTCGATCTATTTCCTCGATTTATCAAGAATACAATTAAGCCCGCTACTCGTAAGAGTGAAAAACACCTAACGCCTTTCCCTTTTGCATTCTCCGCCTACCGTTGCCTACCACTTGGAGTCGGGGGAGTTGGCTGGTCAGCGATAGCGGGAGAAGGTCATACGAGGGTCTCCATAGTTGAGTGGAAATGAGTCAAGTTGGCCCTAAGTAGTCGCTGAATGCATAGGCAATACCCGAAGTTCGAATTCAGCGAAATGCGAAGTTGGCCCCGCTCACCGCGTGGACCGACTTTTGAAAGTGATAGTACATATTTTAATGTGTATTTTCTGGCGCGGATCCAAGGAGGGCAAAAGAATGTACGTACGCTCGCCAGGCACACGACGAATAAAACGTGAATAATTCATTAAGGATATAAATCGCGGAGGAGAGTCTAAAAAGGGTGAGGGGTTGGGGGGGGGGGAAGACAAGGAGAAGGGGGGGAAGCGTAGGGAAGCAAGCAAGGGGGGGGGGTGGCAACCTGTTGAGCGCAGTCGAGAAATTCCCTCTCTTGTACGTTCGGGACTGGAGGGAAGGGGGAAATATGCTTGCAATACTCATAATATATATATGTATATATGAGTGTACGCTATAGGGATGGGTGGGAGATATGGGGGTCAAGAGAGGGGAGTTTAAGAGTGAGTGCAAGTCAGAGAGGTGGAAAGGGCGGGGCTCAGGGGGGGGGGTTATAGTGCGACCAGAATTATCGGGAAGCCAACAATCGGGGGTGTCAAAAGTCACGGAGATAGAGATAAGTAAATGGAGGCGCACGTGTGTGAAATGAACGGGCTCGCCTCAAGATGACGTCGGAACTCGGGTCGTGTATTTTTTAAACAAAACCTTGTGGAAACACCAGTTCGGGGGCATTATTCAGGAAGAACTCGACACGGTCGAATCTCGGAAAATCCGTGGATGTGACGTCACTTCCCCCCGACAAATCTCAACTTTTTTAATGGCCCTACTTGAAATTTCAGAGGCTGTGACGTCAAAATTTCGTCATTTTAGAGGCTCGGAATTTCCGAGAACATACAGAATAGCCCCCCAGGTGTTTCATTTTAAAGAGGCAACAAGGGTCCCTCGACATCAGTTTCAGCCATCAAAAGGTCCTAGCTTACAAATTTGAGGAGGCGATCAGCAAATGATGTGATTTGCGCCATCGAAGATGGACGGGAAGGTTTAAGAGAGAGATGGAGATGGAGAGGAATCCGAGGCCAACTCTCAACGAAAGGCACCCAGGGGTAAAAAGGTTTACGTCCAACCTAACGGACGGAGTGTTGCACTTTAGGCGCTCTCCACGTGACAACCAAGTATTTTTTTTAGTAGTATTCTTAAACGGGCTGGTTCCCTCGAACTACAAAGCTGGAAACCATTCAGGCCCCGAGGACGATGGCAGACAACGCCTTCTAAACGTCTGTGCCACTAACCAACATCTACAGCTACAAAATACCCTGCAATCCATATCAAGGGTGTGTACATCTACATCTACATATTACCCCGCAAGCCGCCTCAATAGGCGTGTGGCGGGGGGTGTTAGGACACCAGCCGTTTACATATAAAAAGGAAACGCTCTAATGAAATTACGCCTAGCATTTCTTATAGTCCCTTATTGTTCGGGGGAAAAACGAATTCCCATACCTATCCGTTCGGCAAAATATCTCTCTTAATTTATCGTTTCTGTCGGACCTGGAAATATAGTGGGGTTCTAATATGATGTTCTCCGTGTCGCTCTGAAAGATATCTATTCTCAATTGTTCAAGCAATCTAAGCCTAGCGCGTAGCCTCCGAGTCTCAAGCGGTTCCCAGCCTAATTCGTTTAACATCTGTGTTACAACGCTGTCTATACGCCCGTAGCTGTTTTTGACGAATCGCGCAGCTTTCCTTTGTATTTTATTAAGTTCCCGGACTAAGTCTTTCTGCACCGGATCCCATATGCTCGCTGCATATTCAAGGTGTGGCCGGACGAGTGCGAAATAGCACCTCTCTTTTACTTTTTCATCCGAAAATCTTCCCACAATACGCTTGACGAATCCTAGCTTCTTCAGAGCTCTGCCACAAATATTTCTTATATGTGCTCCCCACGATAGGTCCGAAGTTATCGTAACTCCTAGATACTTCACTTCATCTAACGCCTTTATGTTAACACCATCCACAGCATATACATGGGAATAGTTGGACGACCTACGCAAGAATTGTACCGCCGTGCATTTGCTTAGATTAAGTTCGAGTCCCCACTCTTGGCTCCACTCATGAACGTTGTTTAAATCCGATGATAAGGTTTCAAAGTCAGAGTGATCACTAATTTCACGATAGATGACAGCGTCGTCGGCAAATAAACGTATTTTACTGCTAATTCGAGAGCATAGATCATTTATGTATATAATGAACAAAAGGGGTCCGATCACGCTTCCTTGCGGGACACCTGATGTCACTTTAACGACATCAGAGCTAATTCCGTCAAGAACTACCTTTTGCTTACGATCACTCAGAAAGTCGCGTATCCAGTTTACTACTGTTTCGTTTAGGCCGCATGACTGTAATTTGTATAAAAGTTTGTTATGAGGTACCGTGTCGAAAGCTTTCTTAAAATCTAGAAATAATGCGTCAACTTGTCTTTTCGATTCGCCAGATTTGAGAACGTCATGAAGAAAGAGCGCGAGTTGTGTTTCACATGATCTACCTTTCCGGAAGCCGTGCTGACAGCCATGGAGGACGTTACGACTGTCCAGGAACGTCATGATATTGCTAACGACGATATGTTCGATTATCTTGCCTATAATCGACGTTAATGAAATTGGTCGATATTTCCCTGGGTCGTGTCTGTTTCCCTTTTTGAATATCGGTGTAACGTTTGCAATTTTCCAGTCTAATGGTATCTTTCCTTCAGACAATGACTTCTTGAATATTATGTCTAAGAACGGTGCGATCTGTGGCGCCAACTCCTTGAGGACACGCGCGGGTATTCCCTCTGGACCCGGAGATTAAAGTGTACCAGGGGGGGGGGGGGGGGGGGGGCTTGGAAACCCTAGAGCTCTACATTCAAAGCGTTCGTCGGGAAAACCTTAAATATATTACATTCCGGATAATCTTCTTCAAATTCTCAAAGATCAATCCTGAAATTCTACAATCCTGAAGTTCCGCAAATAATACTCTCGTTTATAAATGAGAAACAAATGAGCACAGACTTAGTTTTGAGCTTCTTTGAAAACGCATTCTGTCCAACGCATCGGGGATCTCTTTCAGGAGACAAAACGGAAACGATAATCGACAGACAGTTATCAATTCAGCAGGGGAGACAGGAGACGGTCCGTGCCCTGTTTACAAACAAGGGAGAAATATCCCGTTAGCAACGGGGCACTTGGGTATTCCTCGATTGTCTTGTGCCTCGGATAAGTTCAATGACGTCATTAAATACGTCACTTCCGACACCGAGAGAGACAAAAAAACGTTGGAAATTTTCACCACTTGACCTCGAAAATTAAAAACTCCTCGTATTTTCTTTTTTTCTCTTGGCGTGACGTCAAAGGGGCCATCGTGCCCAAAGTGTTACTTACCCCTCGATTGCAAACCCTATCACCAAGTGTCGAAACCGCCGCGGATCGATCGTGGATGCGTCAGTCAACACTGGAGACACACACAGACAGACAGACACTGTGTGCCGCCGCACGACAATGCCCAAGTGGACGTGGAGGGCAAGTAGAAAACGGAGAGAGTAGATACTTTTTTATTCATTTATGTATTCAAATAGTATTAAAAAAACAGCCACAAACGGCCTTTTAAATTGAGTATATAACAATTAAATAAATTAATCTACAAGAATAAAATATCATCAAGAAAGAAACAACAGTAATGGTGGCCCGTACAATCAAACACCATGGAGAACAAACCGGTTGCATTTAAGGAGGCAAGACGTTTTTTTATTTTGATTGATTCGAGTGGTAAGAGAGAGTGATAGTGATTAAAGCTAAAGGTAAAAAAAGTAACTTTTACGTTACAAGTTACTTTTTCAGTTACTTTCAAGAAACTTTTAAGAAGTAACTTTGAGAAGCTATTTTTAGCAATTGGGATCAAATAAATACAAACTTCAAATTCAAGAAAATGTATTAAACTTTTATTTAAAAGGTCATTAATCCTTTTATTCTCACTTCAAAATCCGTCCTCTCCTGTCTGAAAAAAAAGAAAATTCTAACAGGTCGACATTCTCCAAAAATTAGCGAAAAAAAATTAACTAAAGATAGTTTTGTATCAGTCAATGTATAATTTAAACGATTAAAAGTTAACTCTGTTAAAAAGTAACGGTTAAGTTAAATAGTTAACTACATTTTTAACAATTGATGTTAATCTTTAATTTTTAAAATCGTTTTATCCCAACTATGTGAGTGCGTCTCGCTGAAGTGCGTTGATGTGAACCTCCGATCTGCGCTCCAAACCTAAAACGCCTTGAGTATGTTATAAGCTAGATACCATAGCAACTGGGCTGATTCCAAAACAAACAGATGAGTAATTTAGTCATAATAGTACTGGCGCACCACCTTGAATATTTCTGGTGTGCCCTTGCTTGATCGTGAACTTTGCGACAGGATAGATGCCATACCTCCCAACTACAGCGGCGGCGAATAAACACACCAATCGGGGCTGCGGATTTCGATAACGGTGGGGTCTCTCTCATTGACGAAAAAGGTCACACGCGTAATCACGCAGGGAATGACGACGACCACTTCGTTCGCCTCACTCCACCGAAACCCACAATCGAGAGAAGGTCAACGGTATGTCGTCAATATATATATATATATAAAACTTCCAGGAAAATCACTCGGGTGATAAATATACAGTATGCCAAGAGGGTGGCCGATAAAAAATATACACACGGAAAAAAGAACACTTACACATAAAAATTTTCGATATTTCGGTGAAGTCTAGCTCCACCTTTCTCAAGGTTTAAGGTAGGAATGAAGAAAAGGAGAGAGATTGAGGTATGGGAGGGGAAAGAGGGGGAGACGAAGGTGTAAGCGGGGAAGGAGGGGAAAGAGGGAGAGAGGAAGGTGTAGGAGGGGAAGGAGGGGAAAGACGAAGAGCGGGGAGAGGGCGTGGAGGAAGCAGGGAGAGATGAGATGAGGGGGAGGGAGAAACTAGTGTGATTTATTGAGTCCGGGGGGCGAGAAAGCCTGGTGGATTAAAATACAAGAAGATTCAAGATCTTTGAGCTGAAGGGGAGAGGAAGAAGGGGGAAGGGAAGCAAGTAGACCGACTTTAAAAGTGTTATTGAAAGTGGAGTTGTGGGAGGAGACGTGAATGGCGACAGGGAGAGAAACAGAGAGGGAGGGGCAATCGTTACAAGACGAGCGGTGCCCATTCATTCTAATATTGAGAGGAGTGGTGGATAAGCCAATATAGAAAGAAGGGCAGTATTGGCAGAGGAGGATGTAGACAATGTTAGGCGTGGTGCAGGAGGGTGAGAGGACAGAAGGGAGGGGAAAAGCGAGGAACTTGTCCGGCAAGGGCTGGGTGATGAGGATGGGGCAAGTTTTACATCGCGGGCGGTTGCAAGGGGTGGGAAGGGATTTGGTGGGTTTGAGTGATTTGGACAGGGGTTTGGTAATATTGAAAATGGCGGATAGATTGGGGGGGCGTCTGAAGCTGAGAGAGGGACATTGGGGGAATATTTTAGAAGTGGTTAGGTTGTCCGACAGGATAGGGTAGAGGTTTTTAATAATACGCCTAATAGAGCACTCTATTAGGCGTATTATTAAAAACCTCTACCCTATCCTGTCGGACAACCTAACCACTTCTAAAATATTCCCCCAATGTCCCTCTCTCAGCTTCAGACGCCCCCCCAATCTATCCGCCATTTTCAATATTACCAAACCCCTGTCCAAATCACTCAAACCCACCAAATCCCTTCCCACCCCTTGCAACCGCCCGCGATGTAAAACTTGCCCCATCCTCATCACCCAGCCCTTGCCGGACAAGTTCCTCGCTTTTCCCCTCCCTTCTGTCCTCTCACCCTCCTGCACCACGCCTAACATTGTCTACATCCTCCTCTGCCAATACTGCCCTTCTTTCTATATTGGCTTATCCACCACTCCTCTCAATATTAGAATGAATGGGCACCGCTCGTCTTGTAACGATTGCCCCTCCCTCTCTGTTTCTCTCCCTGTCGCCATTCACGTCTCCTCCCACAACTCCACTTTCAATAACACTTTTAAAGTCGGTCTACTTGCTTCCCTTCCCCCTTCTTCCTCTCCCCTTCAGCTCAAAGATCTTGAATCTTCTTGTATTTTAATCCACCAGGCTTTCTCGCCCCCCGGACTCAATAAATCACACTAGTTTCTCCCTCCCCCTCATCTCATCTCTCCCTGCTTCCTCCACGCCCTCTCCCCGCTCTTCGTCTTTCCCCTCCTTCCCCTCCTACACCTTCCTCTCTCCCTCTTTCCCCTCCTTCCCCTCTTACACCTTCGTCTCCCCCTCTTCCCCTCCCATACCTCAATCTCTCTCCTTTTCTTCATTCCTACCTTAAACCTTGAGAAAGGTGGAGCTAGACTTCACCGAAATATCGAAAATTTTTATGTGTAAGTGTTCTTTTTTCCGTGTGTATATTTTTTATCGGCCACCCTCTTGGCATACTGTATATATATATATATATATATATATATATATATTTATTTATTTAGTAGACTAGATAGCTTAGTGGTCAGAGCATCCGGCGCGAAATCGGAAGGTCCCGGGTTATATTCCCGGTCTAGTCGAATTTTTTTCACTTGGAATCTGCCATCATTCCATCTTCACATCACCATTGTGTTATCACATTTTATGTTTCCTATCCTCTTTCTTTCACCACCTGTTTGAACGAAATATTTATTATTTACGCCTCTGAGCGGTTTGAGTGAATGAATGAATGGTTTTATATATATATATATATATATATATATATATATATATATATATATATATATATATATATATATATATATATATAACAGTGATACACTAAACAAACACAGAAACACGCAAAAAGGACACTCACAAAAGAAAACTTGTACGTTTCGGCGTCAGGACGCCATCGTCAGCGGTAGAAGAATCCATTCCTCGACCGCTGACGATGGCGTCCTGACGCCGAAACGTACAAGTTTTCTTTTGCGAGTGTCCTTTTTGCGTGTTTCTGTGTTTGTTTAGTGTATCACTGTTTAATTTATGCATGTGCATCGTCGCCGAGAGCGATTTTCTACCAAGACATTATATATATATATATATATATATATAAGCAAAGAGCTCATATAAGTCGTATTTTTGGGATGCGACCGATAACAGAGGTCACAAAAGTGAATCGTGGATGAGTGGTCAAGCTGTTAAGAGAAGCATTACTTGGGGAATGGGAGGAAGGATGGAGAGAAACCCTGTGTGTTGACAAGTAGCCTGCTCTCTCAACGAGAGACGACAGTGGATCCCCGACTTCCGAAAGACTATTCCGACGGACACGGAGTAGACACTGCATTTCATCTACATATACACGAAATACTTAAAAGGTAGGTACACCTCCTGTTCTTATACCATGCACAGTCTTAATTGAAACAATTAGTAATATGATTCGACCAGGAACACTAGCAGTACGACACTAGCAGCAAATATAATTGCGGAACACTTACTAATAACGTTATTAGGTAAAACAGGACCATCAGTTTCATATTCAGTTTTATTAATTACACAAGTAGCAGTACGTATACTGGAATCAGCCGTTGAAATTATTCAATCATATTTATTTGCAGTATTAAGTACGTTATACTCTAAGATAAGTAAATGTAAGTGCTCTTCTATAATGCACTCAAGTAGGGTTCGAGATGAGACGAAAAAATCTTCGCCACATCTTCCGGGATTCGAACCCGGCCTCGATCTCGGAATGGGAAGCCAAAGTTCCCAAGACAACACATTATTCCGTTCCCCACGTCACAAATTAATCTGAAACGGAGCAACGGTGCCCGTTGTAACGCGCATGAAGCACCACAATAAAAGCAAAGCGCGCAGTCACTCGATTATTTGAAGAACACTCGGCACAACGAACACAATTCAAAATGCACACACATCAATAATTGAATGCAGCACACAGTCAACTCGTGTAAGTACATACACATCCCGAGCACCCACCCACTCACTCACTGTACCCGCGCTGCCGTGAGGCGAGAATACCCTTATGAGGCTTTCGGTTCCTTTATGAGGAGCCCCCCCATCTGCTGTTGTCAGCCCATTGACATCCTCTGTCTATAAGTGATGACGACAAGTCTCCCCACAGGATGGGGTGGCTATATGAGGCATCGTGCAATTTTTCAGTCATATTATGTCGTACCGACGTATGGCATCGAACGATATATTTGAGCGGAGCTCTATAGCGTTAGCTCACCGCAACAAAAACCATAATGACCGCAGGAAGAAGAAAGGATAGTACGGAAGAGGGTGAACAGTGAAATAATCGAACAAGCGGTAGATTTGGTGTGCGTTGGCCGAATGTTAAAGAAAGATGTGAAGAAGAAGATTATTTACGAGACATGCGAATGCCGGAAAGAAAGTTAGGGGGTCAGTATGGCGAACATATCCAGGAATGAATGCAAGCACGAGGAATCAAAAATTGTGGAGGACAAGTGTGTTCTCATACCCCCATTACATTGTTTGGAAGTACAACCACGGCATCCCAGGATAAACAGCATTATCACAGGAACACTTAGTGAATTCCCACAGCCAGCTTTATTTTACCGACCTAGGTTTCAGCAAAACATTGCCATTATCAAGACACCATTACCTTGATATCATTACCTTGATAATGGCAATGTTTTGCTGAAACCTAGGTCGGTAAAATAAAGCTGGTTGTGGGAATTTACTGAGCGTTTCTGTGATAATGCTGTCTGTCACATATTTCCACAAATTATCGCCTGATACTTTAAAATTCAGGATAAAAGTAAGTGTAGGTTAAATGCATCGGGTTCAGGGTATCTGAGAAGTGTTAGTAGTGAAAATAAAAGAGACAGGGTCATGAATACGTGGGTCATGAAAAAAATGTGGATTTGATGCATTGCAGTAATGGCCATATGTGCATGGAAGGATCGAGGAGTTTTGGTTTTGTCATGTTGAGAAAAATGGAAGAGGAATGCCAAATAACGATAAGAGGATAAAACGGTGTGAGGGAGGATATTGGGTAGACACCAAGAGTCATGAGCGAATGTGGAGTATAAGACGAGATACTATGTGCAAAGAAAAGGAGCATTAAGAGTTATGAAAACAAGAGCGACGGGATGAAGCAATCATTGTTGGATCATAATAGTTGCGATAGATCAATCATATATGAAACTCCCACCCTCAACAAGTAAAGTAGAATTTTCACTTGTGCTTAATAACATACTAACATCATTACTAACACTTCACACCGCTTGATATGTCATTCGGCAGTGTTACTGTTCTCTCGTGACTGCTTTTTGGTGTCTGCGCCGATAGTGGCCAGGGGGGGCGTGCGAGGTCCTGATTGTGTGGACGAGTGCTGCATGCCTGGTGTGGAATCACCCCGTGCCACACACCCTATAGTGGTGGCTGGCACGGTACTTCGTAGATGTAGAATGATTGTGGCAGGAAGGGCAGTTGTTTCCGTAAAAAAAACAACTGAACTGGGACCTTGGATAACACGGGTTGAAATGGAAGCCCACGGAAAAATCAGAGGCAGTGTGTGTGTGTCTGTGATTGTGGCGTTGATTTTTAAAGTATGTAATCGGAACGCGACAAGAGGTGTGGTACGTAAATGGCACGAAAAAAGGTAGATACGGAATAATATGGGATTATCATATTCGAATGCTTTTTCGAAATTACCGTTGAAACCAAATTTTCAACGGTTTTCATACCGAAGGTTTTCGGAGTTGCTTCGAAACATTAACGACGCGTAATAACCAAATAACTAATTGTAGAAAGTTGCATTTTTTTCTGTTTCCGCGAAAAAAGCACTCTGGCGTCATTTCTTTCGTCGATCAAAGGCCCGTGGTTCGCATCCCGGTGAAGACGGATATTTTTTCAAAGTGTTTTCTAAATCTTTATATGTACCTGTAGTTGTATTTCCTGCAGCAGTGGACATCTTCACAAAAGCCATTTTAAGGCATTTGTTAAAGAATGTATCTGGAAGAAGCGATGGCTGAAATGACGTCACGGCCATTATATGGGAAGGTTGCCCGTCAAATTCAACATTAACCTCCTATGCTATCTCTGGCAATTTTTGTAATCTTTATAAGAGATGATTTGCAAATTATCATTTTGTCATGGTCCCCTCCACGACAGTGTAAAAGGCAAAAATCGTGATAAACCCCCATTTCGGAATTAAGTTACGTATCGTACAAGGGAATATATATTTGACACCATTAATTTAATCCCAAATAATATACTCGGGAGGATGCAGGAAGATTCACAGAACAATCGATGCGAATGAGGTGGTAGCCACTACAGACAAGAATCTTACAAATGTTAGACTTGAGAAACAATCAAATCACGTGAAATTGAAACCGACACAAAGCGTCGTGTCATAGCTCAACAATGCCTAATAACGAAACTGCCACGCCATCTTACGGTGAACACATTTGGTGGTTCCACTGTAGAAGGACTTCAACGTCATTTAATTCATAATCTGGATACTTACATAAAAACATGTCCTCTATCGATATGAACAACAAAATGTCACCTTTCCACGCTATTTTATTCTATAATTGAACTTGAAATGTCACAGTACTAAATGCAACAGTGGGAGAAAAACGAGGAGAAATAGTATTTCTCTATCTAATATTAATTCCATTTTCACGATAAACCGTTTATCATGAGCGAAAACTCCCGAGAAAATGACTAAATATAAAATATATGGACCTAACTGCCTCATTCATCGAGTTAACCGCTAATTACTGCGACATTTGGAGGCAAAACGTGGTAATTCGATATAAATTCGACAGGCGCTGCAGTCGGTGTCTATTGCTTTTAAAAAAGTGCTCATTAATAAATTAAATGAAAAGGAAAACTTTGTCATATTCCACCAATTCATATTCTCCGGTACAACTAGTTTCGACGCAACGGCGTCATCTTCAGGTTGTACCTGATAAAAAAATGTTCATTAAAAATATATCCGTGTGGATAATCTGCACATATTGAACTTTTATTTTTGTTTTCAATAGATGTCGCATGTCATCAGCGAAAGCAGGATTTCTTAAACCAATATTAAACAAAAACTCTAAATTTAGTATTTGTTTTGATTCACAGAATCACGATGGAACCAACTTAACCAGAAATTATAAAGCCGTAGGAGTTGCTGACATAACGGCCTTGTTGTCATAATAAGATAACTCTTAATTAATAATGCTGCAACTGTTAACTGTTCTATACAAGTTCATAGCCCTTAAAGGAAAGGCTTAGAGAAAAAATAAATTTTGAACGACAGATAATCCACCCAACACTACTCCGTCAAAAAAGATGAACTGGGATCTTGTGATTAAGGGTTGAAATGGAAGCCAACGGAGAAATCATGGGCAGTAGTGTGTCTGGCTATAGTAATCGTCACCCGGTGACTTCCGTGGATACAGCAGCAAGCTGGCAAGAGGCTATAGCAGTAAAGTATACCTATCCATTAGAGTACATATATGTACAGACATATGCAAAGCATGAATATACATATGGATCTAAATCTTCGGCACCTCTGTACGGGCAGCAGTGGCAGTATCTTTACGCAAAAGATAGGTCGTGCTGTAGTCGGCATGGTTCCACTTCTGTATATAAAAAATGGCCGGTGTTAATAGGGAGGCCAATTCCGATACCTTTATTTCCAGTATCTCCATTTGAAACACGGCCTTCCCTTATTAGAGCCACCTTCTGTAGAGTGGCGGCGCAACAATCTGCTTGGTCCTGATTTATCGGTGCTTGCGGAATGTTTGTCAACATCCACTGGGGGCAAGTTTAGGATCCATATATGTATATCCTTTAATCGTGCCGTAGTGTATGTAGTACATAGCTTCCAGCCACGGGCTTCGCACCCCTTCGTCAAACGGGTTTTTGGTCATGCCGTGATTGGACACGTCGTGTTTAGGACTCTCACACATTCCGACTCTCCCACATGCATACAATTGCAAGCAAAGCACGCATGCGCATATGCACGAGGGGGTGGGGAGAAGGAGGGGGTGTTGGCGAGGAGGATGGAGGCAGGCGACCCCGGAAGGGCGACTATTATGTAGCAGGGCGAGGCGTTGGAAAGAGAGGAGGTGGGCGGGGCAGGAGGAGATGGTGGGGTCATGGTGTACGTAGACGAATAACAATTTTAAAAACAACTATAGAGAAAGAAACAACTGTTTTTTTAACACTCATTTCCATTTCCTCTCAGCTTGAAAACACATTTGCGACGAAGATTGAAATAATGCGCAAATATTATAATGTTTAAAGAGTTATAGGCGAAAAGTAAGGGCAATATGTACAGTGGTTGCATAATAATATTTGAGGCGTTCAGTTCAAACGTTTCTAAAACACGAGTACTTGTTCGGAATATGCAGCCCATTACTTATCTGACGTGTTTTAGAATTATATTTATTTACCAATGAGAATATTTATTTTGTTTTAGCGCAAGTATTCTCAAATTATAGTTTAGAATTTTCAATCCAGTTCCTTGAGTTCCATTTCCACTCGATACCTACTCCTCTCGTTTTCTGCACACACCCGTGACAACGCGTGCATTTCGTCAAATTTTAATATCATTTCATGTTTCTGGTCACACACACACACTCTTCCAGAGAGTTCAGTACATACTTTTTCTCTTTCAAGAACTCTACGGCTCTTTCTTATTTGTATTTGGGTGATTCTCTGAAAACGGGGTACTTTTGAAGTTGGATATTTTTTTTATAAAAAATTCAAATTCAAATAAGAATATATTTATCAAGTTCCTTAAATTAGTTATAATATGTACCAGACTGCAGCAGAGATCAAGAGTGATTATTTTCCAGTATTTTAGGAAATTTAGTTTTTGCTGTCATCGGAGTGGACCGGAGGTGACCTCGAAGTGGGCATATTTTAATTTTTTAAGAGTTAGAGCTATGTCAGTAGCTTCAATGTTGACAATCAGATATATTTATACTTTATAAAAGTAATTGCACACAAAATCTGCCCACTAAAATGCATGTGTCAATTTAATTGAAAAAATTAATTTTAAGTAAAATTAGTTAAAAATGCGTAAATAGTAGCCCAGTAAATTATATTCGTAAATTGTTCATAATTTTTCAACCCCTAACAGGAAAATCAGTGCTTGGAGTCCACTCCGTAGCTCTTGGAATCAACTCCGAAGCTTCGGAGTGGACGGCTTCAGAGTACACAAATCATCACACCTTCAGCCAGGCCAAGACAATGATTTTGAGGTTATGGGGTACATCTTATGCAATTGACTCATTTTCCCTGAATACCACCTCATATCAAAAAGACAACACATGCAGTAACATATTTTAGAATTTACAGAAGCCACGGAGTATACAACCAATAAACATAATAACCTCAATTCAGAGTTGTTGTAGGTTATTCTTTCACTGATGGTAGCTGAATCTGCATGCCACTCATTCAGTTGCAAGAAAGATGGCTGACTTTCTTCAGGCCTACCAGTAGGAATTTAGCAGTTGTACCAACTTTTGAGATTGTTCACTATTTCTCTTTGGCTTCGGAGTGGATGCTTGAACCTGGTTCAAGCATCCACTTGGTTCAAAATAATTCTTAAGTTAAGATAATATGTCAAAATAACAACCAGGAGCATTACTCAGGAAGGTTTTGTGAATTAATTTAACCTACTTGAAGACATCTTATTTTATTTTTTCTCTTATATATAACACCATTTATAAGTGAAACCGTGCTAGTTGCAGGCTTCGGAGTGGACTTTCGAATCCTTTGAGACATTATTTTCAGTATACTCAAATTTATTTGTTTCTTTAACTGCTTGGGGCCAAGTTACTTACATTTCAATAAACTAAATACAATTTTGTTTTTAATTTTTAAACTAATAGTAAAGGAGATATTCTACAGTTTCATGAAAGTACCCCATTTTGAGAGAATCACCCATTTGCATTTTGGACCAAATGACAGAATGTTGCTGACTCCTTTGTTTGAAATGTTTCCATGGTCTCGCGTAATCAAAACACAACGCCGATTATGTAAAATAATTACTAGTTGAAAAACTTGATTTGAGGTTAACAAAAAGGATTGCATACTTATTTCGAGTTCTTAAACAAAAATATATTATACAAGCCTTCTCAGCAAAATTATAATATTCGCGTGATTTTCTGCTGTGTCATTTAGTCATTATGTTATTACGAATCGCTCACGTAGTGAAGGGAATGTTGGGCCCTAAAATGTACTTGAAATGTTCTTTCAAATAATACTGTAATATCATAATATTACGGATCTTTTTTACGCATTCGTATTTTCAAGAATACCTATTCCTCTTATTTTTGAGGTATTTGTTTTGGTTGTGGGTTCCGCGTGTTGACACTTCGGCGCTGGCAACGCCCGAAAATTAGAGGCCCTCTATTATCAGAGGTTGGCCAAGTGTCCGCTAATTTTTTACTGGCTGACGCTTTTTACCCAGAATGCACTCTGAGACTGGACGCCATAATTCGCAAAAGATTGACTTGGATTACATGGAAGTGAAGGGAAGGTGATTGTATTTTTGCAATTCTACGTCACTGTAAAGGTAAGTACGACAATTTTTTTGCTGAAATCATTAGTGCTAAGAAAGCTGTATCGATTGAACGGTTTAAAATGAGTTTTCACTGGATTTTCCGTAGTATTATACTATGTTAAGTGCTGCGCTTGGAATACGATCCGTAACATCCTGGTAATTTTCGATTTTGTGGTGGAAAGCAATACATAACCCGAATATTTTCGATTGTTTTGTGTTTGTGGATCCCTTAGTTTGTTATTTGCCAAGTAATATATGTGATTGGTGAGAACTGAGACGGCGTGGCCAGGACATCAGTGGTTGACGGTCACCGTGACTCAATCCGTTCTATTTTTCCCCATTTGCAATCGAAGAATAAGGGTAATTATTAATGCATTTCAGTTTAAACGTTTGTTATCATATTAATTTATTATTTTCCGAGTAATAAGCGTGAATACGGGAAATCATACCTCGTATTTAGAACGCCCAAGTACTTCACAGCCTCGAGAGAATCACCCCGTTATTTCCTTTCTATGATGATCGATGAGGAAATACAATAATGTAAGCATTTGGTTATAATTGTTTCACGATACCGGAATTGATTTAATGGACGTGTACTTATTAAGGGATAAGGTAACGGCACGCATAAGGACGCAGGTCAGGACGCATAAGTATTTCACAACCACGGCGAATCTTCGTGTTTTCTTCCATTGATAATGTGTGTGGGAATGATGGAGTTTGTAACTTTCACATATGTAATTTTCAATAAAGGCACGTGCATATGCTTCACGAGGTCAGTAATCTACTTCAAAACCATTTTTTGTCCGTACCTACGTATTGTTCATTCCTCGTTTTGATAAACTGTCGTTGTGAATCAGCCATTATTTTACAATTCTGCCTTTTATATTGGTTTAGTGACTTTCATGAGAAGTGCTCAGTAGGCAGGTAAGTTGCCTATTGTAATGCATTTCTTAAATATGATCAGTGACGTGCTTGTTTTGTCTTCATTTTAAATGTTTCTATCCCCTCATTTTCTTAGCGACACTCTTCATCACAATGCCAGGCTGCGCAGCATTTGGATGCTCAAACAAGTCTTCCGATGGGAAAATTATGAGGGTTTTTCCAAAAGACCCAGCCAGGAGGAAGGAATGGGAAGCTAAAGTGAACAGGAAACACTGGCGAGCAACGTACGCTTCCTACCTTTGTGAAGTAAGTGAAAGAAGGTAGTTGAGATAGTTCTGTTTGTGTGCATGTATGGAGTGTGGTTAGAGTGATAGAAGTATGTGGTAGCATATAGCAAAAATGTCGTGTGTGCAAAAAACAATGACTGCTTTGAATATGTTGGCTTTCAGTTTGTTCAACGTAATGAATGTATCTGTATTGAGTTATTCTTAAATATATATTATCAAGAGAGACTGTGATATTTACAATACTTCAGCGGCTAGAAAAACAATATGAACTGCCCTTGAGAGCTTTTAATTAGCTCTAATGATTGGTAGTGTAGCTATTTATTTAATTTGCTCTCTAGTATCTTCACCTGCTATGAACAATTAACAGAACTCCTTATACCTTTCCTGTGTAGCCCTCGTAGGTCTGCACATTTACTTTGCTCGAGGTGTTCCTCATGAATTTATGATGGAGATTCTTATGGTAAATTAAGTTCCCTTCTTTATTACAGATTAGTTTTGG
This sequence comes from Pyrrhosoma nymphula, assembly GCA_963573305.1. Classification (NCBI taxonomy): domain Eukaryota; kingdom Metazoa; phylum Arthropoda; class Insecta; order Odonata; family Coenagrionidae; genus Pyrrhosoma; species Pyrrhosoma nymphula. Next base: position 2,115,550 of record OY754330.1, read on the forward strand.
ACTTATTGGGGTCATTTATATTGAGTACTAAAATATTTCTTAATTTCAGGATTGAGAGAGATAGAGTAGCTCAGTTGTCAGCAGAGGAAACCTAATGTGTGTTATATGCTGGATGGGGTTCCTCTCTGTCAAGATGATGCTCTTCGTGGACATTTTGATGCGGCTTCGGTTTGGATGATGGAAGCTTGGAATAACCTGATGCGGAAGGATAAATTTGATGATACAAATATAATACTGGGACCTTTATTGAATTTATGATGGAGATTCTTATGGTAAATTAAGTTCCCTTCTTTATTACAGATTAGTTTTGGACTTATTGGGGTCATGTATATTGAGTACTTAAATATTTCTTAATTTCAGGATTGAGAGAGAGAGAGTAGCTCAGTTGTCAGCAGAGGAAACCTAATGTGTGTTATATGCTGGATGGGGTTCCTCTCTGTCAAGATGATGCTCTTCGTGGACATTTTGATGCAGCTTTGGTTTGGATGATGGAAGCTTGGAATAACCTGATGCGGAAGGATAACTTTGATGCTACACATATAATACTGGGACCTTTATTGAATTTATGATGGAGATTCTTATGGTAAATTAAGTTCCCTTCTTTATTACAGATTAGTTTTGGACTTATTGGGGTCATGTATATTGAGTACTTAAATATTTCTTAATTTCAGGATTGAGAGAGAGAGAGTAGCTCAGTTGTCAGCAGAGGAAACCTAATGTGTGTTATATGCTGGATGGGGTTCCTCTCTGTCAAGATGATGCTCTTCGTGGACATTTTGATGCAGCTTTGGTTTGGATGATGGAAGCTTGGAATAACCTGATGCGGAAGGATAAATTTGATGATACAAATATAATACTGGGACCTTTTTTGAATTTAAGATGAAATGGTTTAAGCTGGTTGGTTTGTATGTGCATCCATCTCTAAGTTCCATATAGCATAACGTGATGACCATATTTAATTATCTTTTCCTGGCTTCATGCAGGTAATGTTTCCTTTGACTTTAAGGTTAGCGAAAATACTTTCATTCTTGTACTATCTTTTAGCTTATGGTAATACATTTCTATTTAATTTCAGTCATTTGAGGACTTCCCATGTACTGCGGATAGACCCCTTTTTTCATTGCCAGGTGTCAATGCTATGGTGCCATGTTTGTCATTTTATTCTCAATGAATTAGTTTGGGGTAGTGGCGACCTTGCTTGTCTTTTGAAATGACTTCTGAGCAATGTGTAATAGGAATTTCTGCTCCTCAAGTCCCTGACTTCAATGAGTTTTTCATGTGATAAGCCTCATTTCATTGGTAGGAACAAGGTCTTATATTTAGTACATTGATGTTGAAGCTCAAATGATTTTTTTTTTCATTCTTTCTACTTCAGATGTGAACAACATAGAAGAGACTCCTGTTGGAGAATTTGAATGGATATCTAATGACCTTGATTGTATAATGAATTCCAGTAATTGAAAAAGAAACATGTTTTTTTTAATTTTCCTTTTTTATTTTTGTCATGTGAAATCTTTGTTAGGTATGACATTTAGCCATTTGGATTTGCTTAATTGATATGACTTTTTTGAATGATATGAAGTTCTCAACAATACTGAAATTTTTCTACTCTTTAATGCTACAAGGTTCAACAAATGTAGTGACATATGTTTTCTGCAATTGATAATTAGCACATCCACAAATGTATAACATGCCGTGCATTCTTATACCTTAATAATATGATGATGTGATGTGAATTTATATGAATGTTTATTAAATTATCTTTTATCATATTTTTCAGGAAATGGACTTCATTTTTGGAACTTGTATTGGAATATAAGTCTATAACTCTCTAAATAAATGCAGCAATATAGAAGTGTCAATGCATCACAGAAATGGTTTAAGCTAGTTGGTTTATATGTATAACCATCTCTATGACCAATATTGCACAACGTTATGACCATATTTAATGCTGTTTCGCTGACTTAGTATTTATAGGCATGTTTCCTTCGACATTAAGGTTAGCCAGAATCCCATTATTCATTTATTTTCTTTGTGCTAACTGTTCGATATTTCTTTTCAAATTCAGTTATTTCTGGACTTCTATTATGGTGCGGATGGAGCCATGTGTCCACCACCTTCTTCATAGCTGCCAAGAGTATTAATAAGCAATAGAGGAAGGATAATCCCTAGAAGAATTGCTATTGTATGTGTATTTTTATGTTGGTGTACCTACTTCCTTTTCCTGTACTCTCCATAGTTTCTTAAATCATGGTGTGCTCGAATGTGTGGTATTTTAGCTACCACGAGAAGTGATGTTTCTGCTTTGAGTCATTAAAGATATCATTAGCCCAAGCCTGTTTTGTTATATTCATTTCCACTAAGTTATTGCAATTTGACCCTTTTGTTATCTATTGCTGTCATCGGGTTCTTCTTTCGGGATGAACGTGCCCTCGACTTTTTTTTAGATAAAGACAAGTTATAAGATGAAGTTTTCGAGGTTTGGAGGAAGGCACTGCATAATCTTTAATTATTATCTGTTTTTGTACCTCCTTTGACATATTATTTCGGGGTGGGGATTTTTAAAGTGAGGTCTACATAGCAAGTCTTAACGGCAATAATGGAAAAGTGAGGAAACTAGCATTGGACTGGCACATTGAGAGCTGCAGTCAACCAATCAAAGGATTGAGTGAGCAGTGGTGGTGGAAGTCTGTCCCCCATATGTCAATGAGTGGTTTGTAAAGCATGATGATGTGGGTTTTGCGATGTGCTTCCAATCGTAGGCAACCCTTTAGTTATATTCAATAACTTTTAATGGAAACGGGTTCATTAATTTGATATGTAACTCTTATTTGAAGGTATTTGTTTATTATTGATTATCGCTGCACTCGTACGCTGTCTTCAGCCCATTGTATCTATGATATGATGGCAGTGCACATTTTCAAAAGTCACAGTTCTTACAGCATTATTTCATTGCTGTGTAAAAGTTTCCGATTATTTTTCATGTTGCCGGGAAATCCTTTATGCTATCCCCGGATACAATATCTATAAATGGGACTTATCCGGCAATATAAGTAATAACAGCTTTTTGTTATTGTGCAGACCGGGCAGCGCCCATTTCGGGTCCGTATCCTTCACCAATATGTTATTACCATTGGCCGAGTTAATGTAGGACGGTCAATTTTTTTATTTTCGAACTAATTTCATATATCTGTAGATGTTTTATAAGCCATTACAATGGAATGACATGGAGAAAATTCGCTAATAATGCCCATATTACTCCGTACGCCTATAAGCGGTAACGTAGTGGGCGTGCCCCGTCAGATTATTATTGCCTATCGCGGCCGAGTTTAAGCAAAATTGTCATTTTTTTATTTTTTAACTTATATCATACATCTGTAGATGTTTATAAGCCATTACAATGGAATGACATGGAGATAATTCGCTAATAATGCCCATATTACTCCGTACGCCTATAAGCGGTAACGTAGTGGGCGTGCCCCGTCAGATAATTATTGCCTATCGCGGCTGAGTTTATGCAAAATTGTCATTTTTTTTATTTTCAAACTTATATCATATATCTGTAGATGTTTTATAAGCCATTACAATGGAATGACATGGAGAAAATTCGCTAATAATGCCCATATTACTCCGTACACCTATAAGCGGTAACGTAGTGGGCGTGCCCCGTCAGATTATTATTGCCTATCGCGGCCGAATTTATGCAAAATTGTCATTTTTTTTATTTTCAAACTTATATCATATATCTGTAGATGTTTTATAAGCCATTACAATGGAATGACATGTAGAAAATTCGCTAATATTACCCATCTTAGTCCGTACTCCCATAAGCGGCCATGTAAAATCCGTGGCCCGTCGTCCGAAATATGGCGCCTGCCTTTCACTTGGCCAACCTCTGATTATAGAGGGCCTCTACCGAAAATTTCAAGATTCGCCTCAAGTACGTGCAGGCACATGATCGGCCGAACCCAAGTGGAATCGGACGCCATGGTCGACTCGATATATAAATCGATCAGACAGGAGTCAACTCCTGCGCGTAATCACCGCTTTAAGGTGGTTTGAGCGAGATAGTTCCCAAGTGAAAATAAAGTCTATATTTGAATATAAATTTAAAAGTTAATCAGTTGTAAGAGACGTGTAGTGTTTTTGTGAATATTTATGACACAAATTGTTTGTTTTTATCTTTAAAAACTTCAGTAATTAACTAAACGAACGTATTTTAGGCTTTAACTTGACTTGTTATTGATATCACCAACCGTAATTTCACAAATAATTATTTCACATTTGCGTAGTAATTTTTGTACTTATTGCAAACTTTGGGTGCGATATCCTTGAATTGAAAAGACAATACACCAAATTGTAAGGAATACACAATCCAGGGAACAATATTTTAACATATTTTCACCATTAAAAAATCTGTACCTGAGGCACATCACCTGGCAACCGTGTTAATTTTTTTGGGTTGGTAATTAGACTATGGAAATTGTGGTAAATTACTGAAATACTGGGATGGTTGACAAGATAAAGCAAATTTGATAGAAGATAGTTACTTAGGGAAAGATTGAATGATTAATAAAATAAGTACAATAGCTATACTAGTAATGTTATTTACTATTACTCATTTGAAATTATAATTAGATTACTGAGTGACAGGATTGGTTAATGTAATCAAGAATATTTGACAAAAGGTATTTAGTTACTTGAGGTACGGTTGGATTATTATTCATATGGGAAGTTCAGCACTTGTGTGAATTTTAGCTTATGAGATGCAGTTACATGATACTAAGGGTAGGGTATATGAATTTGCAGTGGAGCACATTTTTTTAAACTGACAAACTTGTTCCATCATTTTTAAATCGCAGTTCGTATGTTTCTGAGCTGGAATGGGTAACGAGATTTTTGGCAGCTTTAATGTACTTGGGTGAAAATTTAATAGATTTAGTTCCACAATGATATGGGAAGATAAGTTATCTGAAATTGCCTAGGAGTAAATTAATTATGGCATTTCTACATTCTAAACTTATGATTAAAGGCAAGGGCAACGATTTCGTGCTCCGCGAGGTTGCTGTGGATAGTTCGTTATTACACGTACCTTTCCATAAAATACGGCTATTAATTCATGTTACTTTTGGGCGTCACTAGCATTGCAATATATTTCAAGTATTAGTTTCGAAAAACAGTGACGATATCCTACGGGTTTTTTCACTACTTTGAACGAAAGTGGGAATATAGCTGCGTGTACATTCATTTTCGATTGCAAGGATATTACGGAAGCATGTTTTTAAAAAGAAATATGATATTTTTGAAATTGTTTAAGGCTGCTGCCTTTAAATAACAGCATGTGTGTTCATATTTAGGCAAATACCAAAAACCTAGCAGTCGACGTCCAGAGCGACCTAGCTTAGAAGTAAAGTTGCTGCGAATCCCATTTATTTATGATCGTCGTCCGCTCTTACATAGTGTATTCTGTGTACTTAGTATTTTCATAGGAAAAAATTAACGTCAGCAATGCTAAACCTTATAATAACTCCTTAGAGATGCAAAATTTTACTTGTGATCAGACGGTTTGTTTACAAATAATTCCGTGCTACGTTGCCAAACTGAATCGTATGATTTCCGGTCGTCTGCACAAAATTCCTTCACAACAGAAAGTTTTTCTGCGATTTTATCATTATCATTATGGTGAGTAGTACATTTATTTGTTGGAATAATTAATAAATCACATAAACTACACACCGTTAGTTTTTTGACTAAATCTAGGTGTTCCAAATACAATTTTTAATTTATTTTCTTCCTCTGAAGCGCATGGCCGTAATCTATCCCATGTTAAATTACTCATATTCTAAGGCAAAACGCTCGAAAAGTAGTGTGGCAAGGCGTATATATTTTTATATCATTGGATAGATGGCATTTATTTCTTTAAAATGAGATCACATTCGTCAAATTCTAGGTGAAGTGATTTTTCGCTCAAACCACCGTAAGTACCAAAACACGCATTACGACATCCCCAACGGAGCTTAGTTTAACCTCGAAACAAAATGTCTTAATCTGTTCCTACTCAACGAAGGAATGGAAAATATGAATGTATTTTTCAGGTTGAACCATATCTGAATCGGATGATATGGAAATATCCTGAGCGACGTCTAAGAAATGGTTTTCTCTGGCAAAAACATGTATGTAGAATTGAATAGAAAATAAAAAACATTTATTGACTTAGGAGCGAATGCTCCTATGGGGCAGTAGTTTACACCATGACATAATTTTCTTACAATGAATATATATATATATATATATATACACACGAGTTCGTGGAAAATCACACACGCGATAATTTAAATAAAAATAAACTTTGCCACAGGTGGGGCGGAAATAAATATAGAAACACAAAAAAGAAGAACACTCACACACTATACGTTCTGATATTTCGACAGCCGAGCTGCCTTTCTCACAGAAGGAAGGATACAGCTGTATCCTTCCTTCTGTGAGAAAGGCAGCTCGGCTGCCGAAATATCAGAACGTATAGTGTGTGAGTGTTCTTCTTTTTTGTGTTTCTATATTTATTTCCGCCCCACCTGTGGCAAAGTTTATATATATATATATATATAAAATACATAACATACAAAATACAGAAATAAAAAGTAGTTGTTTCAGTTTTATATGTTATAAATTAGTAAGTAAGGTTCGTGTTCAAGGAGATTTTAAACTGTGAGCTTATTTGTCAAATTTAGAGAAAAAACAAGACAGGATGTAAGTGCAACGGATATTACAATACATACCTTAATATATTACATACCATACAATACATACCTTAACATATTGCAACAATCTTACTATCTTAACATATTACATACCATACAATTTAAAACAATTATACCTTAAACCTGTACATTGTAAATTACTTATGTACATACCTACTGAACTATGTTTTTCGCTGATTACTTGAAGTCTTGAAGAAGAAGTAGGCGTGGAATGAGAGGGAGGGAGAAGACAATACGCCCAAAAAAGGAGGTCTTCCGCCTCATTTCAGTTCGACGGCGGAGGCGGCTGAGAAATTTCTCACCCCGCCGAATGTGCAAATGGGATTTGCGACCAAGGCAGCGTAAAAGGCTTCACACCAGACACGCGCTCCAAAATGAACGAGCGAAACAGAATCAATCCCTTCGCGGTACGTACTCCTGAAACACAACACTCCCCGAATGAATACGGAACAGAGTCGCGTTCACACCCCCCCTTCGCGGTATAATGCCTCGTCTACACTAACAAGTGCACTTAAGTTGAGTGTAATTAAGTGCAGCATTTAAATGCAGGGGAGCGTCTACTCACAAATATTACATCTCTACCTCAGCGCCACCTTGTGATGATGGAAAGAAATTTGCATCGCGCAAAAATGATGTGCCCGAGAAGTAACACATAAGATATTATTCCTGGACTCGTGTAACCCTCTATAAACAAATGCAAAAGAATTTGCACAATCACTCAACTCCTCATAAAAACGATGTAAACACATTCATGATGTGCATTATTATCGAAACTCCTCGACCTATCGATGACAGGACTTCGACCACCTCGACGGTACACTATCGATGTCACCCAAGTCCACTTAAGGTGGTTTTGAGCGAGATATAGTTCCCATCGAGTCATAATGGAGACCATATTATAATTTTATTTTTTTATTTCAGCAACTGTAAGAAGTATGAAATAAATATTGTAATATTAATGGCGCAAAGATATAGTTATATATATGACCAAAAATCTCAGTAATTAAATAAATAAAGCTACATTGGTCTCTAACTTGACTCATTTTTTTCCGCCGTGCGGCTGAAAACCCTTCAAACTGGCAGGTTTTTTTTTGCGATTCCTTAAAAATTACTGCGGTGAGTAATAGATTATTTTTTATAAATAGTTGAGAAAACATACAAATTACGCACAGTTAGTTTTTTGACGAAATCTAGGTGAGCTATAAATTCCTACTTTTTTCAATATTCTATCCCTCTGGAGCGCACAGCCATAATCTATCCTAGATGTAAAACAGTTTATATTTTGAGGCAAATTGTTCGGAAAGTAGTTCGGCAAGGGGTTGATATTTTTCTTTGAAATGAGGCCAAATTCATCAAATTCTAGGTGAAGTGATTTTTCGCTCTCAAACTACCTTGAAAGGGGGTCCCCCCAGGTCCACTTAATTGGACCCGTTACTTAAGTGGAGAGAGGGCGTCTACACGGTGTACTTAAGTGTAAGATACACTCAAGTGCATACTTAAAGAGGTCAGTGTAGACGCGGCAAAACAGAAAGTGTAATCCCCAAAACGAGATCATCTGCTCTTGGAAAGCGGCGAAAAAATCGTGTTGTTGAATTCAATAAGTTTTCCGCAACGATTAAGTGGCATTATAAATACCTTCATACAGCTAACGCCAATTAAGTGAAAAAATATAATGAAAAACTTCCCATTATATCGTCGTGGTTTAATTTCTTCACTTCTGCACGCTTCCTGAGTAATAATTCATAAGTCAGGGTAAGCGTGTATATGTAACCGAGTAGTATAAGCAAAACATTCACATTTTTAATTTCTAGCAATAAGTAGGTACTTCTCCAGAAAATTAATTTCCTATTTAGTTCATGTCTGGAGGCCTTACACGTCGAAGTTGACTTCTCTGCAGTATCAGCCTCTTATAAGTCGCACTTCGATATGTAAGCACGGACACGGCGGAATGGGAGTCGATAGGGGCAGCAATTTGTGCACAATCGACAACGGTTCAAACTTCTACTGGAAATAGATAACCTTCTATTTCGCATTGCAAGTAGCATTTCGACTACGCGATCATATATCGCACAAAATCCAGTAAAATCCTGACTGACCACCTGACTTCCAACGGAGATGACAAGATTATGATTACATGATTATGAGACGTTTGTTGTTGTTGCTAATTAATTAAAAGTAAGACTAGTGAATGCGCTTGTCTCGAAAAATAATAAATAAAATAATTATAAAACTTAATACGCTATATGGGCGCAGATATATATATATATATATATATCGGCTGTCGAAATATCAGAACGTATAGTGTGTGAGTGTTCTTCTTTTTTGTGTTTCTATATTTATTTCCGCCCCACCTGTGGCAAAGTTTATTTTTATTTATATATATATATATATATATATATATATACATATAAAATACAAAACAATTCAAAACTTCTCCGAAAGCCGGTGGAACTCGAGGAATGCAGTGCACGAGCCCACTGATTGTCCAAATTCGGTAATTTGTTTTTAAACTTCCACATTCACAGATCATTTCCGTAATTCTTCCTTTTTTGCAGAATCTGCACAGCGAGTAACACGTGGAGCAGCAGAACGATGTCCCACAAACAGCGATACACATCAAGATATCGCAACACTCGCCACTTGAACAGGAGTCGACTTACACGCGTAAATACCGCCTCCCAGCGAGAGAACGTCACACCCCCACCCCCTGGGGGCCGGTTACGCCCTCGCCCCGCCCCCGTCACGCAATCGCATTCCAACACCCCCCCCCCCTATGTAGGGGGCGGTGGAAGTCACGAAAGAGAAGGGGGGGGGGGGGTGGGAGAAGAACAAAAACCCCCACCGTCAACATCTCATCCACTAACAACAATCCACGATGAGCGGGGGTTGTGTATACCGTGGGAACATCTCGTACGTGGGACACGGCGGCGGACAATAGGAGGAGATAATAGGTTTCATTCTCACTTTCATTTTGTACAGATAGCCATCACTGTTGTCGCGTGCCGCGGACCACGATAAACATTATAATAACACCTGCGAGAATAACTTAAATTAATCATAAATAGGTAATTTGAGCTCTACGGCCCCAAAAGTTAAAAACTGGGCACACAAATAAACTCCCTTGTCTCAGGCGTGACTTGATGGGAATTAATTAGTATTTTGAATGGAAAGCAGTATCTTAGCAATTCCTCGTGTATGTGTAATTAAAAAGTTACTGCTTCTCATTCACTGTGTAAAAAACGACACCAATGGCCGTACTACGTTTGCAGCACGAGTTGTCTATTACGTAAGTTGAACGATGAGTTATGAACGCAACACAAAAAAATCGCAATATAGTTGACCTCCATAAGTTGGGATTAGGAACACTTTCATCTTGGAACTGAGCCGTTTCAGAGCAGTTGATCAAAATTACGTTCGGCAGTGCCGGAAATGTTTTACTATACTATACGGAACGAACAATAATCATTCAAGGTGCTCTCATTTAGAGCTATATTTATATTTTGTAAAGGAACGCGTAGTCCGTTGCTCCATACAGTTATAGTGAATAACAGATATGATGAATTTTTCACAAGACGAGAGTGAGAGACGAGTCTTGATTTAATAAGCCCACTGCTTTAAGGTTTCCGGTATCACGCATCACAACATTTTCAACAGCAGCCTAATGTGTCCAGCCATGCATTCTGATCCATCCCCTGGTGCTGCTGCACACTCCTATGTACATATCTATCTATCTATTTTGGTACACGAGGGGAAGATCCTTCGGGTTCACTCTTCTCAAGTGACACGAGGATTTTAAGAATTTTTGCATCACATTTTTAAGCGTTCGTATAGTACTCTGCAGATGCAATCGCGCAAATCGTTCCGTTAATAGCGCACGCCGTTCCGTTCCATTTGTGTGGTTCGCTGAAGTACGCCGCTGAGGTGTTATTCCGATGCACTTCCGACTCCTCGAATGGAAAGCCCCCATTATTCGAGAATGACAAAAATATGTGGGGGTCGCTGGATACACGTTGTATTGGAGGCTGCGTTAGATCGCATCATTAAAACTAATCGTTTCCATTCCATCTCGCTGTTCTGGCTGTTCATCGAACGTTTCAAGATCTAACAGTAGTAGATTAGTTTTCTGTCAGTTGCAGGCAACCCGCACGACACGGATACACCGCAGGGGTGCCGACTACCCCTGAATGGAATAATATAGAAGAAGGGGACATGGAGGTGTGGGAGTGGTTCGTGGGCGCAGACTTGATCCCAATCTGCGCAGTACTTCCCGACTCCTCGAATGGAAAGCTCTCGATACTTACAACGAGTTCTCGTTCAGCGATGCGTGAAGAGAAAGCAGGAATTCGAATTCGGGGGAAAACTCAAATTTCTCGCGTTCGCATCGAAGCAACTCGATTACCGCATCGAAGCAACTCGATTACCGCATCGAACTAAGCTGAGAACGCGTGATGGACAAATTACATCGTATATGAGCATATAGAAGAAGATACTGTGCAGCCCAAGGAAGCGGATTACGTTTCCGGGGATTAACACAACCATATTTTTTTAATTGAACAATTCTTAAGGGCACGACACAATTCACGTTCCTTGAAAGTTCCTCAACTTGAAAGAGAGTCCATGGACAACTACATAAAAACCGCCAGTGCATTCACTTTCTCGGTCTCAACACAACCTGAGTCTTTAAGGTCACCTATAATAGACAAGGAATCAAAGACATCCGACTCCATAACCTCCACCATAGTTTGCGACTTTTCAGATCCATCCCATATGTATCCCATTTAACAAAAACAAAAAAGGTAATTTCCGCGACACAACCGTGGGCGTTCATTGTGTGAAACGTCACTATCGTCGTCAACTTCCATAGCTTCCGCACTTGTTGTGAGCACTGGCTCACAGCAAGTGCTCACAGCAAGTGCGCTAGGGCCAGCGCTCACAGCAAGGGGGGAATGTGTACGTCCTGAACGGCAGTCATCTCCCCGTATTCTTCATCAGTGAATTCTTGACACCGCTGAGCGTAAGGATGAATAATATCGCTCATGTATGTACTTGCAAAGACCCCCGTCCCTCCAGGCCTTCCCCACCAACACACAAGGCCACCGTTTGAAATACGACTTCTTTTTCGGTGCCAATTCTCCCCCAATGCCCCCCCCCCCGTGTACTTATATTCAGAGAATTATTTTGTGGTAAACTATTAAGTGACTTCAGAGGAGAAAAAAAACATCAAGGTATTGATGAGTGTAGTTGTCGGGTTTCCCACCGGGTTAGGCTCCCTCCATGAATGCCTTGACGTTTCGGCAGGAGACATTCCAGACCCTTGATAATGGCACAGGGAAGTCTCCTCTGCGATGGAAACGTCAAGGCAATCGTGGATAGAGTGGGAAACCCCAGAACAACTCATATCAGTATCATTCGCCGGGAAAGCCTCAAATCACACACCAAGGTATTTCATATTTATTTATTTCTCAGGAGGTTTAATCCTCTTTCCACTGCATCTATTTTAATTAACAGTAATCGACTGCTTCCAAGCCAAGCTTCAAATATCACAAATAAAGCTGTAAACATTTTTGTGCGCCAATAAGCCACATTATGTGCCTATTTAAAAAATTTTGATTGCTTATTTATTTATTTTTGGTGCTTAAATATTCTCACCTTGGACAGCAGCCACGAAGGAGGAAAATAAATAGGAATAGGGTATGATTGAACATTGAATATAGCATGTTAAAATGGACTTTATAGTATCGCTGCGTTTTTGTTTTTGTCACTAGTTGTGCGAGTGGGAAAGAAAAGGAGTTATTGAACCTCCTGGCATCAATGCGGCGGCAGTGTACATCTGACTTTCTGACTCTGAAAAAATATGTCCTCAATTGAGTGTGTCTGTTCCCTCCTTCCTCCTCTCATATATATATATATATATATATATATATATATATATATATATATATATTTCTTACCCTTTCTTCCTCTCCTCCTTTCCCTATTTCGAACCATCAACTTATATGGATGATGCTCACGCGGTTGAGACCCGAATCGTGTCTTTATGGTATGGTTTGAGAGCGAAAAATCACTTCACCTAGAATTTGAAGAATTTGGCCTCATTTTAAAGAAAAAACTCTCATCTTTCCAATGGTATCAAATTACTAACCCCTTGCCGAACTAATTATCGAGCAATTGGCCTCAAAATATAAGCTATTTTACATCTAGGATAGATAACGGCTGTGCGCTCCAGAGGGATAGAATATTGAGGGAAATAGGAACTTCTAACACCTGGATTTTGACATAAAACCAACGGTGTGTAATTAGAATGTTTTCTATAATAATATAACAAATATTCTATTACCTACTACAGTAATTTCGACAGAATCGCAAAAAAACCTGCTGTTTTGGAGGGTTTTCAGACGTACGGCGGAAATTAGAGACTTATAAAGCCCTTATTTAGGGGAGCGTGGTGGCCTAGATAGTGGGTAGGTGGCGCTTGGGTCGAAGGGTCCCGGGTTCAAATCCGGGTGAAGTCTTTGGACGCCCCCGAACAAAAAATCCTCGGAGTGCGAGGTGGCCCAGGGAAAGGAACTGGCCCCCCCTTACCCTGAATGTGTGAAATTCGCACGCCTCTGTGGCTTATTCCGGGGTGAGCTTTACCCTCAACTATCCAAACCTACCTTCGGGTTGAATCACTGAGTGAGTGATGGCTTTATTTATTTAATTACTGAGTATTTAAGTCATATGTAACTATATATTTGCGCCATTAATATTACAATATTTATTTCATACTTCTTACAGACGTTGAAATAAAAAAATATAACTTGTATATGGTCTCCATTATGACTCAATGGGAAATATCTCGCTCAAACCACCACCACCTTGCTAAGTGTTGTTATGTAGTGTTGTAATAAAATATACCATTGAATGTTCACATAAAAGAACTCTAGTAGAAAAATGTTAACCGTGCATTTCTCACGAATCTTCATCGTAACTTGACGTACAAGTAAAAATTCAGGTTTTTCATCAAGCGGTCTGAAACCAACGTGGTCTGGTGGAGAGAGAGCGTCCGGGAAGTGGAAGGTGGAGCGACACCACCACTATCCCAGAGAGAGAGAGCCTTTAGACGTCGAGCCAATGGCCACTTCCACGGCAATCGTGGCCATGGAAACAGGCGGGAAGACGATCACGCATCGCTCAATCTCCCCGTTAGGGCGTGATAAGAGGTTGCGCGAATATGTTACAATCGGACCCCAGGAATCAATCGGAGGAGAGTCTTCCATTATTACGTAGGCAATGCCTGCACGACCGATACCACCAAATCCAATCTCATATATGGCGCATGGAGTCATGCATGTCCTCCACGTAATTACTAGGAATAAGGGATACCAGGGGGCTAGTTGCGACAATTTTAAGATTTTACGATGTTTCAAAAGTATACGACATAAAATAAAATATATGTTTCTAATATAGACATCTTAAATTGTCATTTTAAGCGTATCACTTATTAAGTGTCAAATGAATTCAACGACTGAGAGAGTCATCTGCAATATTTGTCACCACTTTCCTCGACATGAGGCAAGTAGTGACTCATATATCAAACGTTTAACTAATTTAATCAATCATGTTCTTGTGGATTTTCACGTAACTAGTAATGCTTGGTCCATTTACTGTATTTCCAAAACAAAAAAATACTATCTTTCTGCATTGTACTGGATATAAAACGTTCGGATTTTGATGTTGAACAATAATTAATAAAAAAAATAATTACAATCAGTTTCCGAATTTCTACAACTTTGGGTTTTTCATTAAAATGTTACGGCTATTATTATATTTATAACTCAAACTTTTTCCATAATGGAAATTATAAGGTAAATTTTGTTCAGATTAAAAAAATGGAATGTAAAACAAAAGTATTTCAATCAGTATAAAAAGAATAGCTTCATAGCTGTTCTTTCTAGTTTCCTTATAATCCCTCGCGTTAACAGCCAGGTAACAATGTTTGGTTCCACTGTTCACATGTGCACTATTACGCAAGCCAAACCTTGCACACCCTTTATTTTCCACTTTTTGAATTCTCGCAGGAATCCCGGTAAACAAGACAGTAGCACTTTTCTTCATCTTTGGTACTCGATGAATATTCTTTCTTGCAATTATTATTTAACAGCCTACATCTTCTTTCATGCGGTGTGGTTTTTCCGAAAAGTTTACTTTTTCCATTTCCTTGTAATGATTTTTTTACTTTAATTTCTTTGAAGCTATTTTGTTCGAAAGACCTCCCATACAAGACTCAACAGAAAACTCATTAGAATAGCTGATTCTAAAGAGTTATGCGGGCGTAGCGATTAGAGGCTCTTCCTTTGGAATAGGTTTGTACTGCAAAGGATAAACAACCAACATTTTGCTATTGTCACGCAGTTATTTGATTTATTGAGATTTTCTACCTCTGAAGACATCAGTCCTGTGACCTCACCATCAGTGACTGGCTGTACTATCGAACTACTACATAAATGAGGTAAGGAGACATATATAATGGAATAAGCACTGGACAGTTGACGTCGTCCAGAAACGAATTATAAGTATCATTCACTGGAAACTAATGTTTTATATATTGTGTTAATTAGTCATAAAATCCGTATTCCTCTCTTCAATCATCGAGTATTGGCTCACAACCATCCCACTCCAATATAACTCCTTAAGTAACAATTTCTCTAAAAACATATCACTAAGGAACCAAGAAGTTTATGACAATTGACTGACAAACTATGACATCAAATTAATAAATAAAAGTGGCGAAATAAGTTAAAAAATAAATAAGTTTAGTTATTAACCCATGAACCGCTAGTTCACAATCTTGAAAGGCGACACACAGTGATGAGTGGATCATTTTGTCACTGACCTTTTGCAGTTCAAATAGGTTGGGAATTTCTTTCAGACCGTAGATTAACCTTTGAACTTAATCTATTGTTTGAGTTCCACACCGATTTATTTTAAGACGACGTTGATAATATTTTACGAAATCCAACATACTACGGGAGATCAGATCATGAGAATAAAATTAGGGAGCTACAGACTGCAGAACTTCTGAGAATGAGAAGGAAATTCTGTCGTGACGTAACTCATCGCGTGTCATGGTTACGAGAGGTTTCCCGAAATATTCCGTGTTTTCCGCCTTCCTCATTAGTATTTCAATTGTTTGCGGCGCCCGAGAGCCATGACTGCGAATCATTTGCGAAATGGGAACTTCGCCGCCGCTTCGGGGTTATTTTAAGTGACTCCTCGGGGTAGTGAGCGCAATGGGTAGCCAACACTGTCGGTTGTCGGGGAAAGCCCGTGTTGCGTGTGCGGCTGACCTTTTAGGTTCATTGCCTGTTCACTGTTCTGCCATACGTGTATAGTATTCGGATTTCAATCCTTGGACATCAATTGTAAGAGAGAGAAACAAAAAAGAGATAGGGAGCGGAGAGCGCCATCTTTGTCCTTTCCATTTGCACTGGACTAGATTCGCCCTTGGCTGCTAATTGTGCCAAGTTCGCCCTGAAAGGAGTCGACGCAATGAAGGGGATCGAATTTTTAACAAAAAGGAGGAGGGGTAATTGGGGAATTAAGTCTCTGAATGATAACATTTGCATCGGAAGGAGGAGAGGCCAAGTGGGGAAGGAGGAGGAAGGGGCGGATCTCAGACAAATGAACCTCAATCCATCCGAGTCCGCCTTGGGGTCGAAAATTTCATTTAATTTGCTAGTTTATTAATAGCAGGGTGGGGAGGATGCAGTAATGTTGCTAGGAAACGAGTAGAGCTGCAATAGTTAAAAAGAGGATTTAGAAAATTAAGTAAGCAGATTCGGTAGTTCTGAATATTAATTGCAACAATACATAACAAATAATTTAGGCGTTGTGACAATGAAAATAGAAAATTCAATATTGAGGCTCACGAGTTTGAGCTAGTTTGATGAATTCAAGAATTTCGGGATCGTGTTCAGCTCACTGAACAAAGTACAATATGAAATACAGAACTGCAAATATTTAGCCAATAGAATAGTTTATATACATGGAAGAAAATGTTAAAACCAACATTTCAACTGAGCCATTACATTATTAACATTACAAAAATGAAAATGTATGAAACCTTAATTAGACCGATCGTACTGTACCTGAGCATAAACATGGATTTCATTATATGAAAGCGGAGAAAAGGTTGATGTAAAGCAAAGTACTAATAATACATTTGGACTAATGGGAGTGGGAAATGTGAAGAATTAAATAT
Organism: Pyrrhosoma nymphula; assembly: GCA_963573305.1. Lineage (NCBI taxonomy): Eukaryota > Metazoa > Arthropoda > Insecta > Odonata > Coenagrionidae > Pyrrhosoma > Pyrrhosoma nymphula. The sequence continues at coordinate 2,132,551 of OY754330.1, forward strand.
AATAGAGGAATTGAAATGAAGGAATGACACAAGAGCCTCTGAGGAATTGGCAGAAGCCAATCGATGAAGGCCGGCCATGTCGGTATTTTCTATCCAACATGAGTAGAATGTTTCTCAGCACCTCCAATTACTTATAAATGAGATATGAGAACAAAATAAACTCCACCACGCAATGACAATGCTGCTTGGCAATGCGAGTATGCCTGCTGCCTTAGGAACCGTGTATAAACAGTCACGCATCGTCTTCTCCAAGGCTCTCTCTCTGTGCAAAGGGGAGGGATATACATATATTGCCCCCAATGGAAAACCGGCCGCTCCCAACTGCGCGCGTCCAACCTGGCTGGTGCACAGGCGAGCCGAGCACCAAAGCGGGAGGCGAGGGAAATGCCGAGAGGCCGGAAGTGACGACGAACGGGAGGGGGGGGAAGAAGACTCGCAAATGCCCAATCACACGAGAGCAGCAATCGCACCGACGTGCATTCACACACTGATGCACACCACCACTCAAAGTGCTGCCCCCCTTGCGAGAACGGCAAAGTGAATAGCAAGCAGCAGTGCAATTGGAATCCCCGCATCCCTGTGACCTTTCGCAATATTGGGAGTCGTTTATTTTAAAACAAAAAAAGACACTCATATCTGATTATTTTGATTAGCAAGTAACTCATCACAATTCGACATTTTGCTTATCAGAGAGAATTGATTATAATGTTTCACCTTTCCTGCCCCACCGACTCCATCGCTAACCACTCTAAAAGTTGCCACCGTTAGTAAACAACGAATTACTCCCTGGCACACATACACACACACACATGCGTTCGCTGTCGCGTTGGTGGAACAAAAGAGCGAAGCGCCGCCGCCGCCGCTGCAACCTCCCCCGCCTTTGACGAGAGGAGGGAGGGGCGGGGCGGGAGGAAAGGAACTTCCCCTCCCCGCGTCGCCCTTGAGACCGCTTGTTTATGCTCCGCTCCGTGGCCTAGTTTCGCTTTCTTTGCACCCGACGACGGATATTTATTTAAAAAAAAACGGGAAGGAAACTATGGAGACTCTTCTTTACTCTCCGTTTCCATGCGGTGGCGCGATTAATAGGGTGACGACGAGGAAATGACTTCACTTAAAAAAAGGGCGAGATGAATACAGAATGACTGCGGCTGGCAAACTATCTAACAACACACTGGCGCGAGGCGCGATGCGCTTTTTTCCACGACGCGGGGGCGGGGGATGACGACGAGGGGGGAGGGTGACGTAAGCTGGAGGGGGAAATCATTTTACACCTCCTCCCTCCTCTCCCCTCTCCCGCCGAGTAAACACCGCCGCATCCATTCAATGCTGGTCCATCCGTTGTCACAGACAAGAGGCAGTCGCCGTAGTCGCTTAGGCGAAGGCGAGAGACGATGACGACGGCTGTCGCACGTGCTTCGGATAATCCGAACGAGAGACAGAGCCGATCGCAATATTCCAACTACTCGCGCGTTCTCTTTCCGTAAACCGTGAAAGCTGGTCGACCTTACCCTTCCAAGGAAAAGCGAACGCAAGAAATTCGTGCTTTTCTCACTTTAAGGCCAACACAAAAAAACGGGGTTTCAATTAAAAGGCTTGAATGTAATGTTTTAATTTGTTTGACCGTCACTCACATATTTCTGATTTGACGTATCCCATAGTACCTAGCAAGTGTTAGTGACAAGCTAATCTCATAAGATGTTAAATCTGATTTAGAAAAATTTTATTTGACTTGCAAATGTGGCATGATGTTGGATGTGTTGCATACAGTAATTAATTTTTTTGAATAGAATATTAAATTTGAATAACAATGCTGTTTATTTGGTTTCTGTTGATTTTGAGTTGTATTGTTGACAAAATGGTGAACATAAATGTCGTTAAGTGACGAGTGATTAGAAAAAAAGGCTTGGAAAGTTATGACAAGATTATCTCACGGAAAACGGGGATTAACATTGTAAAGGAGTTGAAATCGAAATCGCAGACTAAACTCAAACACGTTTTTGCAAGAAAATTCAGGCGAAAGTAATTAATTTCCTCCTAGAAATCCACTTCCTCTACGTCCAAGCTGATTTGCTGACACGCCAGACAACATTTTCAATGGCGTAACGAAGCACGACTTTAATTCGTTTGAGCAGTAGTTCGTGCACACAGATCGGTATGGTCGCTTAGCATTCCAGTCGGAATACTTTATGGAGTTATGGCCGCCAAAGTTTCTTAAACAGCTTTCAAACAAAAATAGATTATCGTAATCGCTCAGTCCGTAGTCCCAGTATCGTTAATCTCCTTCTTATATCAAAAGGAGTGCCGAAAACTGCAATGTTTACATGCAACGCTGTTTTTTTCAAGAACCAGGAGTCGATCAACTTTCAAACTTAGGACATTGTTTAAAGTCGCCACTCCGCAGGTATAAGGCTACGTTTTGCACACCTTCTAAAGGTCTCACTCTGGAATATTATGCCTCTCCTAAATACGCTTGTCAATCACAGTAAAAGTTGAATTTCAAAAGTTCCCTAACGTAAAATCGATTGACTAAAGAGGTAAGTTGTCGCAGTCCATAAAAGTGATAAAGAAAGACAAAAAGGAAAAGCATCAATTTTCACTTCATTTCACATCGCCTCTCTCATTAGTTGTGGGATTCCAAATGGCAGATTAGACCGTTTAGCCAATCACAGCAGTGCGTTCGTAAAGATAAATACCACAGAAGGGATTCAGCCAATGGAATAGAACAAGGGCAACACGCGAAACTTCAGAGAACGCATTGAGGTGGCGCACTGACGTGTCGTAAATTCACGCGGCCCTTCTACAGTCCGCAGCGCCAACGGAGGAGGAGGGCAAAATAAGTGGGGGGGCGGGGGGGAGAGAGAGAGGAGATGGAGGGTCAGAGGTCAGGAAGGAGTAAATGGGCCACTTGCGCACGACGCGACCGGAATATGGCACAAGGCAGACGACAAGATCGACCCTTCTCCGACAAGCACTCCTTATACTCTATGTATATCCCCCCAATCTTGCCGCCACCCCTTTCATAATCCTTCAGGAGATTCCTCCTCTGCGCCCGAGCGAATAAAATCAATTACCTACTGCACTCCACCTCTTCTCTGGCATTGCTTATAAATACTCAGCTTACACTGATGACACGCCTGAGACATCAAAAAACAAACATAAGATACGCAATAAGCAGATTAGTCGAAGAAAATACCTACTTCTAATACCTGTTGCTCACGGTAAAATTGTCGGAAAAACGTTTTATAAAACGTTTTACAAAACGTTTTACGGAATAGGACAGGTTCTATTAGCATAAAACCGTTTTATGCAACAACCAATGAGACGTTCCGCTCATCGCGTTGATAATAATCTCGTATCCATGGGAGGCCAAACAAGGAAAACGTAAACAAACATGGCTGGAAGTTCATGGAACGTGAAGGCAGTATCCTTCTTGTTGTTAGAAGAATGCGTTAGAGCCATAGCACCGTTGAGTGTGATCATAAAGTAAGTAAATAAACAATACATATAGTTATTAACTTAACAGTCATCCAAAAGAGAGTGCATTTATCACTTCATGTGTTCGCAAAGCGTCTCATAGGTGGCAGGACATTGCGGTTTTATGAATTGTTTTACCGTGAGCAAGCAAGTACGTTTTACGTACGATTCGTAAAACTTTCAATAAAAAAATTTATAAATCTCTTTTATGGAAAATTTTACCGTGAGCAACAGGCATAAGGAACACTTTATTCCGGCCATAGTAGCCTACTTCAGCGCCACTTCCAATGAATTGACGGATTTTGACTTGATATATTGCAGAAATTTCTTAATAGCTCAAAAACTAAGCCGGTCAGGGGACTATATTCTATTTCCATTTAATTTCCCTATGAGAATCTCCTTCTAATATTTTTTTTCGAAAATGGTATTGATATTATATCTACAAATACAATTTCTCCCCAACATTCTCGCATTTAACAACTAGTAATTTCAAGTTCAATTTGCGAAAATATGTCGCGGAAAGGTAAAAATAGTTTTTTTTGTTCATATCAAACAGAGCAAACGTGTTTCTTTTAGTAGTAATAAAATGAATCAAATCCAGTCGTCACATAAGACATCTAATTATCCAATTCAAATAGTTTGAAGAGGAAATAAAAAATCCAAATCGGATATATTCTTCACCAACATTTCGGAATGTAATATGTATTCCATCATCGGGGCTGATATGATACACAATACAGGAAGGTCAACCAACAAAGACAACAACACTACTACAACTTACCATGTACACGGAGATGTTAATAAGGAAAAAATTGATATTCTAAGAAACTGAAAATAATCATTATATTAGTGACATGTGTACCATGGGAAGTTGTGGTGGTGGTGTTGTCTTTGTCGGTTGACCTTCTTGTATTGTGCATCATATCAGCCCTGATGACAGATTACATATTATATAATACGAAACTTTGGTGAAGAGTAGCCGATTTTAAAATTCTGACCTTACTTCGTCAAACTATTAAAATTGATTAAATCACATGGAAGTCATTTTACGGCCAATGCCTTTCTCTTCCCCCATTCATTTCCTTCTTCATCACAAGAGAAAGGCTCCCTCAGCACAAAACTCCCGTCTTTCTTCGTGTACTTGAGTCTTTAGGCTGCCACGAAGACGTCAGGGCTAAGAAGCCGTGACGCGGCAGTTCAGACTTGACACAGAATTGACTCGCGAGAGCAAGCAGTTTTCCAGCAGCCTCTTGGGGGCGCCCTCCAGCGCCTCCAGAATATAATATATATTGCCAAGGTTGACAAGGCCTGATTACTTTAAATAGGTCTCCGTGCCTCCTCAATCTAGGACAAATTTAGAAAAAAATAAACATTTCACTAAGGGAGCCTCATTACAGAAGGAAATGGGTCTCCTTGAATTATGGGGTTTTCACAACCACACATTACGGTGGTCAACACAAAGAGCTCTTGTTAGAGACGCGACTGCGATGCTTCTTACCTCTCGTACGCGTACGTAATAATCCCAAATGCAGAGAGAGGAGAGTGTACTTAGAACGGGATAGAGAGAGGTACTGACTAAGCCAAATACATACATCAACGATTTTCTCTAAATAAATAAATCACGTCGCTTGGATTTTAAATGGGCGTGTCCCCATTCGGCGACTCTTTTGAACAGCAAGGAAAAAGGGCACTTTAATTGGTCGAGGCGGGATTACGCAGCGACTGACTGAAATTCCAAAAACGCCGTAGTTATGAATTTCAAAGAGAGTGAGAGTCTCTCTCTTTCGAAGTCGAAATTGAGTGTCGCAGCATTGACGGGATGTTCAATCGACGACTTATAGCGAGCGGAAATAATAACAACGGAGCAACAACATTCCTACTTCCATTTCTTTCGATAAATTTATCGCAATTCCCGATCGATGAGAGCGGATATATGTATTCCAAACAATTCATTTCACAACTTCGCCTTGAGAACGGAGTCCGAGTCGGACTCCGTTAACGTCGGCAATAAAAAACTTATCCCGGTGGAAGACTATAAGTCGCCGGGAAAAAAAACAAAATCCTACTTAACTCTGTCTTACAGCACAAATGTCACATTTCTTGTATTTTCTTTAAACTCTCATTAATCTTCTTTTTGTATTCTTCTATCTCCTTTCATTCCTTTAAGATATCCCCTAAATTCCTATTAATATTCTTTCAACTCCTTTATTTCCTTAATATTCCCCTTACTCCTCTATTAATATTTCTCTTTTATTGTTGACCGTCCGTTTTTTTATCCCCCTGGCAATGTTTTAAATTTCAGATTTAACATAACAAAATATTGAAACATTTTAACACTGATAACATTTTCAATTTAACATAGCAAAAATATTAAACATGTAAACACAATTTACTACGTTGGCTGAAATTGAACTGTTGCAACCTTTAAATGCGGCACAGTCGTCAGCTTACCGGGAGGAATTCCCACGCCGCCAACTACGGTTGGCAGCATTGAGAGAGAGACACGAGATATCGCACCTCTGGCATTCCACGTCTTATTCCATGCACGAAGGACGGACCTCCACGCGCCAAGGGTGCCAACCTAATCCTCTCAACAAGGCAGATTCCGGGAACGGGGATCCTAAACAGACGCCATTTCGAATTGCAATTATTACTAAGTAGGGACGCGATGCCCTGACCTTTAAACGTCCTAGATAGAGGTGTGAACCCAGTCCCCTTTATCAGGGAAAGAAATATAACGGAGAGAAAAATATTTCGGAAGAAGGGACGCGAATTTAATTACAAAAAAACGAGCGTGCATTACTGAATGACGTCTTGATGTTCCAACTTTTTACTAGAGTCCGTCAAAGATGACAGCGCAGTTGACACAGTTGGAAATGCAGCCAATCAGTTAACACGTCTAATGCCGTTTAGGGAAGGGAATCATATTTGACCGAAGAGTCCATGATATGGTTGTCTTTGTTTAAATCATACGCCAATTTAATTCAAAAGTTTTGAAAAAAAATGAATTACGAATTTAAATAATTACCAACGACCACAAAAAACCGAACTACTCATCAAACGATTTGACTCAAATAATAAATGTCTACGATGTTAAGCCCAAGGAGACCAATAATCGCAGGACGCAGTAGATGGATCGGAAACCGGCAAAAGTTAGAAATAAAAATATTTCCTGCCGACTGTCAATATGAACAAATACCATAATGGATTTGCAATGGGATAACTGACGATACTTGACGTGTTTCCGGATTCACTTAATTGTCACATGTCACAATTGACATCGGCTTCACTACAACACACAGGAGCGGAAATTCCTTCACGTAGCCACGCCCTGCTCTAAGAAACAGAACATTTAACAGCCGCGGTCAAAGGTCTTTGACGAACTGCAGCTCAAAAAATTAGTCATTTTGTTAAATGTAAAAATAAATAGTCATTACTTCTCTCCAATTCCTCCTCTACAGCATTCTCAGTCGACGTGGTCACCGAAGAAGTTCCGTAGGCAGCAGCAGCGCACGAAGAGTTCCCGAAGAAAACATGTGCGTGCTCGACGGGCAATGTGTTCATGACCAAGGAGCAGAAGAAGTTGGCAGCCCTGGATCGACCTCGCACCTATCGCGCAGAGCTTCACTTCCCTCGAATCAGCACCACCCCCCCACCTGCTGCTGCTGCTGCCATGGAGACATCCCAGCCACGCCACACACCCCCCCCCAACAATTGTAGCTCATTAACCTCCAACGTGTCCAAGCCGCCAAGTAAATAAATTGTCCTACCTGGCTCTAGTTTTTGCCCTCATACGTTTTTAGCCAGCCTCGCTTTCTTTGCCCCAGAATTCCTCATCAGTTTCCTAAGGATTCCTTATCGTTCCCTGTTCCCCTCAACAGATATTCTGATTCATCTCCCAATGCCTGCGATCCATTGGTTAAATTGACTTGACTATCGCCAGCCCATCCAACCCACTTCATCATCAGCTCCCCTCCTCCACGTACTTCCCTCATCTAGCTCTTCCCAAGTCTACCTCATTTCCCGCAAGCGTTGATTGCCCGTATAAAGCGAGCCTCATTAAACTACTATCTACTTCGTTCTCAATCTACCCTGGATGTCCTACCATCAGCATGAAATAGGTTGCAATGTTGATGCATAAAAAGTGACGCTTGGAGGAAAATCAGGGAAACTAATAGAAGATGGCAGTAGAAGTATAACTACAACTTAGAGAGAACCAAAGTTTGTTCTCCTTAATTGCGTCAAGAAAGAATTCATGACAGATGTAAACCATTTTAACGCTAAAATAAAGGCAAACTACGCATGGGAATCTTAGGATTTAAACATCTACACCTGCATCTACAAAATACCCTGCAAGCCACCACAGGGGTGTGTGGCAGGGGGTGAGTATTCACCAACATGCATTACACTATGCCCTAAAGTTAGTGTAACTAGGACTAATTATGCATTAGTATAAATTGCTAATGCTAGTCAGAAAGCGAAGCCTCACAAGCATGCACTACACTACAGATATTATCACAATGGAGAGGGACCATTGACATATATGTATTTTGCAACTTCACAAATGGACAGAGACTCGAGACTTATGTAGAAAACATGCACGGCGTGCTACTAGTACTAGGTAACAGATAGGGATTCAAGTATTGCGGAGTACTACTACTACTAAGAGCTACACTAACCATCGACAAACATAGATAAAAGTCTCATTGGCAGCTGTTATGGTCCCTTATCGTTCGTGGGAAAAATGACATTTTAAATCTGTCCGTTCTGCAGTCTAGTTCCCTAATTTTATTCTCATGATCTTATCTACCGCAGTATGTCGGATTTCGTAAAATATTATCAACGTCGTCAGAGAATAGACTGGTTTGGAACTTACATAATAGATTGAGTCTAAATTTTAATCGACGGTCTGAAATCGTTTCCCATCCCAGTTGCTGCAAAAGGTCAGTAACACTAACGAGATTATCATAACGGCCTTTAACATATCTTGCCGATCTTCGCTGCACGCGTTCTAACTCAGTTTCCAAGCCTATCTCATAAGGATCCTAGATACTGGCAGCATATTCCAAGTGGGGTCTAACGAGGGAGAAGTAGCTGATTTCCCTAACTTTATCGTCGCACTTACCAAGTACTCTTTTAACGATTTATAACCCAATTTACGATTAGCTTGACCGGATTAACTTACAGAGAACCAAAGTTTGTTCTCCTTAATTGCATCACGAAAGAATTCATGACAGATGTAAACCATTTTAACGCTAAAATAAATGCACAATACGCATGGGAATCTTAGGAATCATAAACAACGGCCGATGCAACGGCCACCTCGTGCTGGTTCCAATGTCCTCTTGCTGCCCCCGTTCTTCGGAGAAATATTTAGGGTGTTTTCCAAACACAGATCGCGCAGGTTTTAGCGCACATCGCAGCAGATGGGAACACAAAAGAGCTCACATTCATGTCGACGACCATTGGAACGATCTGCACCGTTAAGTGTTCGACAAAATGGCTGTGGGATATTCAACTTACACAAAGATGCGGGCAAACTTCTACAAACTCATTATCACTCGAAAGATTTTACTCGAAATTAATGTTTATTTTTTCAAACAATCATCACAATTAGACGGATAAATTAGTAATGATAAATAATTTGATTGACCGGGATTCGAACCCGGATCTCCCAATTGCCGGACAGGTGTGTTAGCCAGTTGTACACCGTCTTAAAGCAAACCGGCAATTGGGAGATCTGGGTTCGAATCCTTGTCATATCAAATGAGTTTTAACGTGACGAATTTCACCGTCTCCATGGTGAATGTATATATTCGCATCCGTGCGCGTGACTGCGTACCAATATATATCATTTGTGGAATCGCAATGATTGGAAAATCATCACAATTAGCGTTGACATTGAGATATTCTTGATTCTATGACCACATATTTACCCGCCATCACAAGTTTCGTCTTCTAGCGCACACGCTGACGCAGGCGAATAACAGGGAAGTTGTGTTTCAATCTGCTTATCGCAGATGACGACACAAATGTCATTTATAACACGCTCTGGCATACGCGATAAGAAAGCAACCTTCAAGTATTCCATATAAGTCCATTTTGCCTCAATAAAGAGTGCTCCAAAGACCGTCACGAATGGTGGAAATGCAGCCGTTGATTCGAATTTAGGCTTAGCCCCCCTCCCGTCCTACTCAGCCGTCTGCTGCTGCGATTCACGGTCAAATTGAAAGTCCAGGGCGAATGAAAGGAGGTCGATTCGCAAGTCGATTCGCCCCACTCGCTCTCTCTTATATAGCGAGAGCCTCGTGCTGCTGCCCTCCCCCTGGAATGCCCCGTCATGCCTCTCGCGAGAGGCGAATAATGTTCACTGTCAGGCCATCCATGACGGAGGTCTAATCGCGACTAAATGACTCAATAAAAAATAACCTCATAAAAAAACAAAGTTTTTATTATACTCCCTTTATTTTTCACATGCATTACGTCACGTTTTTATGTCTCATATTACTATCAGTGCATTTTATTATACATTTTTTATTTATGTTTTGGTATCTTTGCCATTAAAAATTGTATTATCACATTGCTAATACATTTAATTTGTGAAAGGAAATCATTCTATCTTCAGTGATGTGTCAAATTATTCAGACATTCGACAACCATTAGGAGCATTAGTAATATTCGATGTGGCATTTATTTATTTATTGTTGAACATTCAATAGCGATGATAGTCACGGTTGTTGGCTAACCACGGTCCATCTCCCACAACGTTCCAAGGGCAGAAGTGATGTTTTGATCTAAGGGCTAAGTGCTTTCATTATATTTACTTCTGATGGATGGGTGTAACTTCATACGTGAATTTTTAGTGAAATTATAGCCCCAGTTCCTACAAAGGTCTCGTGACAATAATCCTATTGAAGGAAATTCTTAGCCTGAAGGTTTCAATTGTGCCGTATGTTGAAGTTAGTAATGAATGTCATTAAGTAAAGAAGGTCATTTGGGATGGGAATACAACAACAATAACAATAATGGAAGTTGGCAACATTTTCCGATAGTATTCATACTTTCTCTCCCCATGTCACATTCATTAGTTAGTAAGCACTGGCCGCTCCTGCGACCGGAATAACCTGTAGCCCACGCCTACATAGGGCCCACGCACGCTCATATTCCGCAGTGTATTAATATCTAGGCTTTTAAATATCTAGGCAACACAATGGGGGTGAATAAAATACATTAAAGTTTTTGCGGGAGGAGTTCTCGGGATTTGGTGCTCAGCGCCAGTGGGTGGAAAACGGAAACTAATTAACACTTCCTTTTACACCGTTAGGATCGCTCAATGCATGAAATTCACCATTTTTTAGCTTTTTTTTTAAGTTGTTCGCTGACGCATTACATAATTTTAGCCCTGCATTAGATGATATGTCATTTAAAAGACATTCTAAGATGTGAGTCTTTCCCGGAGAATGCTTAAGATGTAGAGCTCTTGGTTGTCCAACCGGGTGATGGTGGTGTTGAGCTGCGCCGATGTTTCGAAGACGTAGTCCGCCATAGTTCTCAGGGTCCTTCACCCAGGGTGCGATTCAGGGTGAAGGACCCTGAGCACTATGGCGGATTAAGTCATCGAAAAATCGACGCAACACAGCACCATGATCACCCGGTTGGACAACCTTGGAGCTCTACATCTTAAAAAAAAACACAGTATACTTATTACGGACACATAATTTTTAGTGAAAAACAATTTAAAAAAAAAGGATTCCGGAGACACTTTCCAGGGCTCTAGATTACTCTCGTGAAACTTCAAGGAGGACATGTATAAGAGCAATCCGAAGGAGGAGGTGTATCTCACTCGCGGGCGATTTACGAAAGAGGCGACCCAGAGACTTTGACATTGATTTCTTCGCCTTCCGCCGCTTGGCGATCCTCCAATTCGACATAAGAATCGCACCAGGATAATTCGCATCGCGTAACGCGGAGATGTGAGGCCGTCATCGGACGCGCTGGCTTCGTTCCAGGCATACCACCACCACCACGAACGTGAAGGGGTGTCCTGTGCCTAGGAACGGGACATCTCAGACATTCCAGGAGGACAAGACAGCCCACCCAAAACCCCTGAGCCCAAACAGAATTAAGGGCGGGGACTATCAATGACTGACAGGGGCAGTTCACACTAAAACCACCGCCGTTTTAAAACGCACCTCAACAAACATACCACCTCGATTGGGTCATGAACAATGCTCGCATGTCACTAAAATCGCTAAAAATGTGAAAATTGAATTCTTATTTCGACGAAAACCTAAATTAACTTTCCCGGCCTTTCTGAAAAGCTGAATATCCGAGCGTAATACGCCGCGGCGTCTCAAGCTACGCAGCCAAGAGCGGAAAAGAGATATAAATAAACTAGGACGTAAAAAAATTAGGAGAGAGGCAATAAAAAAAAAGAAGAAAAAAAGGATTTATTGAAAGCTAGAACTGGTGACAAAAATTTCTTCCTGCTAATCTGCTGAAGGATCACAAGCACTAGAAGAGCGACGACATCCTGCCAGGCTTATTGGATGCCTCACACAATTCATCCGTTATCTTAAAATCCTCAAATCGACGTTCTTCGTTTATAAGAAAATTCGACTCAAAGTGTATTTCCATCCGATTCGTATATTACGGCGTCCACTATTAAGTCGAACAGTTCGGTGGAAAGCATTAACTGGGAGGCATAGACTGGATTTCTTTACAAACTCAGGAGATTGAATAATAATACGTCATTTGGATCATTCGCCATTAGTGCATGTATAGGGCACGTGGTGTCCAACTTAATCCTCCATCACTGAAGCTGCCGCGATTTTAAGACTCAAGAGAATCTCCTAAGAGAGCGAGGCCACGGTCGTTGAGTGTTTGGGTAATAATTGGCCTCGGGCCATCAAACGAAAGTAAGAATTGTATTTCCGACACATTCTTATCGATTGCGACAGTGACAGCACAACAAAACAGCAATTAAACGGAACGTTTTCCAGTTCTTATCTTTCCGAGTCAGAGCCAAAGGAGTTAAAAATAAGTCCACCCGATATCGTTTTCTTATAACCTCTAATCGGAATCTTCTTGGAATTGCTACAGTAAAAATAGAGAGAATCGTTTTTTTAATTTTAACTAATTTCCTGATTTCCTAAGAACCTCGTTCGATGACCGACTCACTGGTGGTCTATAGGCGGGAAAATCGACGAATAATTTCGCAAACGGATTACCCCCGTCTATCTTTTTATCACCACCTTCTATCGCCTTCTCAGACTCAAACTACAAGCGCGGTCGCGAGTCATTATTGTTCCAGCAGCGTCGCAGTCATCGTCTTACGGATGATTCGATGAAACTGAAAATGAGTCGCCGAAGGCTTGCATCGCGAGTCTAAGGTGAAACGCTTGGGAAATATATCGTCACTTCTGGAGTAAAAAAAAAGAAATATACCTCCACAATTTGAGTAGCGCATTCGCACAGTTTAACGTCCCATCCGACGGAGAAGGTACCAAATACACATTGAAGTGCTCTCCAAATAGCACTAAAAAATTAGGGATAGGGAACACACCCAAAGATGTCCTTATTCGCCGGAATTCGAACCCGGACCATTATGGATTGAAAGCCAGTGCTCTAGGCACCACAACTATGCGACCATCTACCATAAAATCTCACCGCGACTATTTTTAAGTGGGGGTGTCCAAATGAGACTTTTCGCCCGGGATCGAACCGACGGGGTGCGTAGCCGATTGCTGCTAACTCCTAGACTACCTGGTCAGGAATTCAGTGCGGGTATCAATGCTATTAAGGAAGTAATTCCTAACTTGAGATGTTAGGTCACCCCGCGCCATGGCAATGAGGTCCCTTGAGAGGATATTAAAACACAACGGCTCGACAGAAAAAAATTCGATGAATCTAACACTTATTACGAGCATTCATGCTATTTATTCGAGGCTGTTGAACTACTACTACTAAGATGTTTGTATAAAAATAAAGATTTTTGTATATGGTCAAAAAATGCCATATTTTTAACTCGCCCGAATAGAGAATGGTTATTTTGAGTGAGTCATGTTATAGTCAACCCCATTATAGTACTCCAAAAGGATGGATGTTACATGGCAACGCATTTATTGTAAATATGGTGGGCAACAGTTCAGGTCAAATTTGAACTACTAGGCTAACTTATGCTTCCTTCATTGTCCTTTTTTAATGCTTTTTTATGAAAAAAATAGGTATTAACACATTACTTGCTCGTTTACTTGCATTTAAAGAGGTGGACCGCATGCAGCGTACACTGCATGCATCGATTTCCTTTTGCAGGGACCACGCCCGCGGTTAGACCCCCTCCCCCCAACAGCCCCTCCCCCACCCCAACAGCCCCTCCCCCACCCCAACAGCCCCTCCCCCACTACCCACCTTCCACCAAACTCATCAATTTCTCGCTCCCCCGGACTTCCCGTTGAAAACAAACACACTCGTCATCTTCCCGAAAAAAATCCTGAATGTAACAAGAAAAGATAACGAAATATACATTTTTACCCGTTCAAATCTTCTCTCCAAGCCTACTTAAAGCAGCAAACACTTCAACAATCTTTATATTTTAAGTTACCATCCCTAAAAGTAGAAAAATGCCGAAAATTTACATGCAGAGTTAAATTCAAATGTTCACAGCATTAAATTTAGAGGAGAGATAACCGTTAAAACATACCTTGCTTGAAAGCTCCTGTGGTAGGCATTAATTTGATATCAATATTTCATTATTTTGAACTTAAATAATAGTTATATTAGAAATAAAAAAATAATTTTTCTACAGATTTGCGCGTAGTATGTTTTAACAGTTTAAAAAGAGCAATGAATTTCATGCTCACTATCTACTACGAACATTTTACCTAGGGATCGCCGAGGATCGACCCGAAAATGTATTTGAGACATATGGTGATGATATTATTAGCTTTAGTAGAGTACTCGCCATCAACAGTTGGCGCAGAGTTGAAGATGTTGGTGAATTATCCGCAACTGAACTTATTCATCGATCATCAATCAATAGTAACACTGAGAGCATTTAACAGTATCATGACCGTTGTCTCTACATATTCATGGACATGTACGAATGGAAAGCGGTAATATTTTACACATACTTTTTTACTTACAGTAGAGAGTATAATGCTTTATGGAGCCGAAACATAGCCAACAACAACCGAAAGAGAAAAAAGTAAATTACGAGCCACGGAAATGGACTTTTGGCGGAAATTGGCCAGGAAATCAAGAATAGAAAGAGTCAGAAATGAGGAAATGGGATAAATCATGTAGGCAAAGAAGGATGCAGTGGAGATTTTGGAAGACGGAATGAATTGCAATGGTTTGGACACTTCCAGAGAATGGGGGATGAGAGAATACCAAGAGTGGCCCTTAAAATGGGTACCGGAAGGCAGGAGGAGGAAGAAGTAGAGCAGAGGAGGAAGACCCGAGAAGTAGTCAATGGTGGTGGGATGTGTGGAGTGAGGAAGGAAATGGATAGGAGTTAGGGGTTAGATATGTAGGAGATGCATCTACAAAATACCCTGCAAGCCACCTCAATGGAGTGTGGCTGGGGGTGAGTATAGTCACCAACATGCATTACACTATACCCTATTAAAGTTAGTGTAACTAGGACTAATTATGCATTAGCATAAATCGCTAATGCTAGTCAGAAAGCGAAGCCTCACAAGCATGCACTACTACACTACAGATATTATCACAATGGAGAGGAACCGTTAATATATATGTATTTTGCAACCACACAAATGGACAGAGACTCAAGACTTATGTAGAAAACATGCACGGCGTGGTGTTAGTACTAGGGACGAGTGGGGTTATGAACTCAAGGGTATAAAGGACGTTTACTTATGAAATATTGACGTGTGGGGTTTGGTGAGGGGAAACTGCTGTAGAGTGTAAAATCCCAAATAAAAAAAATGACTAACGCAATTAAAAATCTTTTAATCTAATACAGGTTAAACCTTTTGTGCAAGTTCGGAGCGGACTGTTTTTTGCCGGACGTTCAACATATACTGCTGGAGCCAACGTACTACGGTAGAAGCGATCACAAGTATAAAATAAAGGAAATTGACTGCAGAACCGATAGATTTCAAATGTCATTTTTCCCAAGCACAAAAAGGGGTCATAATAGTTGCGATAGATCAATCATATGAAACTCCTACCCTCAATAGGTAGAGGAGAATTTTCACTTGTGCTTAATAACACAACGTCATTACTAATACTTCACACCGGTCGATTTGTCCGGCATTATTTTATTTTGTTATCAGCATGAAGTAGCATCTCGTAGCATTCATAAATTAACAGTATTAGTAACATTAGCCACAAGATGTGTCTATAGTGCCGTATAATGATAGAAATTTCTACTTTCATTACGTCACGCCAGACGCTCTGCGAAAGGTACTCATTGGGGCGAAATCAAATTCAGTTGGAATAGACGAAATCTCTGTTAGATACTTGAAAGCTGTATTAAATGCTGTGACTCCTGCTCTACTTGAAATATTCAATTCTTCGCTGATGTCCAGCATTTACCCTACACTTTGGAAATCGTCCCTAATTCGCCCTATTAAGAAAGTTAGAAATCCTTCTTCTCCTGGTGATTACCGTCCTATATCTATACTTTGTGCCACTTCTAAATGTCTAGAAAAGATAGTTTTTCAACAAACTCTAGATTATCTCACTGCAAATAAATTATTTGACCCTTTTCAGTCAGGCTTTCGCAAACACGTTTCTACCCAATCGGCCTTAATTAAGGTTTCCGATGATATAAGATATGCCATCGACAAAAGGTTGTTGACTATACTGGTGTTGTTTGATTTTATCAAAATCAAACAACACCAAACAGCCTTTTTTGGGTTGCCGACTCTTTACAAAAAGGTTTTATGTTTTACATACGGACTTTAAAAGACAAACACTTGGATGATGCTGGAGCCATTTCAACCAGGAAGGACAAGGAAATTACAATAACTAAAATTA
Source organism: Pyrrhosoma nymphula (assembly GCA_963573305.1). Classification (NCBI taxonomy): domain Eukaryota; kingdom Metazoa; phylum Arthropoda; class Insecta; order Odonata; family Coenagrionidae; genus Pyrrhosoma; species Pyrrhosoma nymphula. The sequence continues at coordinate 2,149,030 of OY754330.1, forward strand.
TCCGCATTGCATTGAACATCATTTACAGTATGTTAGTAAAAACTCTCCATCAGCCAAGCTCTCACGGCTCTACCATATTTCCACTCACTTTCAAAGAGTACATATATATATTGGGTAGCAATGTGGAAAGAGTGATCTTAGTTCATGGCAATGATGGAATCACTCGCGAGTCAACTCTCACATTTTCACCAAAATAACAAGCATGGCACCAACAACGGTGAGTCAATCCCTTTTTCCCCGCAATCGGGATGTTTGCACGACGTGCTAAAAAGAACATCATCAACCCATCTTCCGCTCCACAGTTGAAACACAGTCCCCAACATGAATTCAGCACACGCCCCAATGTCAGTTGAGATTAAGGGGGAAGGGGGAGGGGTCGAAAGAACAATGCTCTCTCACAATCTCCAGACGCAACTTCACTGGATCCAGACGGGCACACTGCGGAGAGGAATGAGACTCGTTCTCCACTGTGTTCCCCTCCGTACCAAGAACTGCATCCACCCCCTTTGTTATTCCCGCAAACCCAAGGGGGGTGGATGGAGAACCCCACGCTCCCCACCCTACCCCCATTTTTCCCCCCGGGGTGTCCTTCCTCAAAAAACCCATCACCTCCTTCACAACCCCCAAAGCAAACACGAATGTTCACGGGATACGCATGTGCGGGAGGGTAAGCGTTGAGAGGGGGAGGGGAGTGGAGGGAAAGGGGGATGGGTCGGGGATAAACGGGAGGATGCAGCCAGTCGACCGAGAGAGAGCATCTCACCTCAGCCCATACTATCTCCGGGGAAAGGGTCGCCCAGGGAGACCGACCGCGTCTCCGTATGACGCGATCTCACGAGAGGGGTAAGGGGGGAGGTAGGAGGAGGGGGGCGCCACTCTCGTCCCCCCACGGGAACAACGCCACGCCACGATTCCTAGGACGATGCATCAACCAACTAATTAAGGTGGTTTGAGCGAGATAGACTCCATAATGGAGACCATATTTTAATTTAAGCGTCGTTGAGACGTATGAAGTATATATTGTAATATTAATGGCGCAAATATACATATATATAGTTATACACGACAAAAAATATCAGTTATTAAATAAATATTACCACATAAGTCACCATATCATATGACTCATTTTTTCACGCCGTAAAAGTGAAATCGCCTTCACAATAGAAATTTTGTTTGCAATTCCGTAGAAATTACTGCGTCGTGAGTAATAGATTAATTTTTATAAACAGTTGAGAAAACATGCAAACTACACACACCGTTAATTTTTTGACGGAATCGAAGTGTTATAAATTCCTATTTCCTTTAATATTCTCCCTCTGGAGCGCACAGCCGTAATCTATCCCAGATGTGAAACAGATTATATATTTTTTGTCAAATTACTCGAAAAGTAGTTCGGCAAGGGGTTGATATTTTGATATCATTGGAAAGATTAGAGTTGTTTCTTTAAAATGAGACCAAATTCTAGGCGAAGTGATATTTCGCTCTCAAACTACCTTAATTTTCTGGCAGTGCCAAAAACAAAGGGAGAAAACCCTTGAGGTAACAAACAGCTCGGGTGACAATAGGGAACTTATATTCGGGTGAATGACGGCTGCTGAGATGACGTTCATGATTTTTCATCTACTTCAATTTCCTGTTCATCAAATACTTTAACTCAATAAAATGGCACAAATAGAAAAATTAAATAATATATTTGCTTTTCACCCAAAAAAAGTAAAAGCACAACTTGATGAAGCTATCAGTTTCGTGCTTCACCTTCTGGATTCGTAGAAAAATAAACATAACGCGAAAGTCTTTCAAACCACATAACGTTTTGCATTAACGTCCACTCCGTTAACAGAATCATGACGAGCATGTACCTGAAGAAGCTGTGAAAAGCTAATTGTAAGTAGTGCCACGTCTTGAGGAATCGTTGAGGAATCTTTGTCTTTTATTTATAGCTATAAACAGTAATCAGTTAATTTTCCATGTGGAACGCTTCTAATAAGTCTAGGACTATAATCCTCGGTAGTCATAAATTCGAAGACTACTACACTTATTAACATTACAGAAGTCTGGCTTTCTTTACGTAGGATACATAAAAAATTAATAGACTATATGCACTTTAATTTCATCACAAAAACAGTCGCGAAGGCCTTTTGCATATGGTGTTATCAAATAAATTGATTAATCCAACAACTAGAAATAACAAAATACGGAGGTAAAGAAATTAACAACATCAAGTTGGCTGTGAATACGATGAATCTGAGCGGCATGAATATCAGAAATTTACGTGTTTTACTATTTTATAAAAGATTGATCTCTCTCGCCGCAATTATTATTCTTCAACACCGCATCAACAATACTTCTAAACAAAGAAAGCATTGATATCAAACTCCAGCGGGAACGCTTATCAGGAAATTCCTCAGGGCCCCTGAGCCCTGAACTACAACCGTCTATTTACTGAAAAAAGAAATAGATATGAAATGGGAGTTCAACGCCATTTTTTTTCTTTGGCAATGAAAAGAGCAAATGGGAAGCCATTTCTGAAATATTTAATATAGGGTTGAGGGATGTTTTTTCAATCAAATAGTCTTAGTGGATTCGTTCCGTCGTGAGAACGAAAGAAACACTTGAAAATAGTGTTTACAAACACTGTAACTTATTTACCGACCATGATTTCCATGAATAACCGTCAATTTCATTTAAATAATGGTAGATAAACATAATGTTAGCGAGTATCATGATTATAGGTATTTTCATCGTTCTCGCGATATTTTTTCCGTTTTAAAATTTCCGTAGTGGCAACATTGTCTTCGGACTAATTCCGAGGGGGCGCCACACGACTCGAGGGCCCCAAAACAAACGAACAGCAACCAACGGCTCCGCCCCTTAATCCCCTGCCCCTTGTCTCCCTACTCACCCCACCAGAACACAGGCCTATCTCCATCTCCCCACACACAACAACACCGTCCGTCTCCATATTCCAACACACCTTAAAAGAGGTCCCGCAGCCGCCGCGACACTGTGTGTGAGAGTCAAAACAACATATACTAAATTCCACATTTTTGATCATTCATTTTCATTACAGTAATCTACCGGTTAGAGGTAGGTTGTGATGAAAGTCAGAGAATATCCAACGAACTCTTACACGTGCTGTGCCCTTTCTACCTCTTGTATTTCTTTCTTCATCTCAGCATAAGTCCTACCGTTCTTCATCCCGTCCATAAAACCGATTCTCTTCCTTCCCCTTCCCCGCTTACCCAACATCCTTCCCTCTATCACGACCTTCAGCAAACCATCGTCCCTCATTACCCCTTCCAGCCACCTACCCTGCCTTCCCCTAATCTCATCTATAAGTTTCCTCTCCTCGCCCACCATGTCAAGCACTTCCTCATTTGTCTTCCTTTCCGTCCAACGCACCTTCTCCATCCTCCTCCACACCCACATCTCAAAAGCCTTCAGCCTATTTTCGTCTTCCTTTCTCAAGGTCCACGTTTCCGCCCCATACAACGCCACACTCCATATCAAGCTCTTTACTAGCCTCTTTTTTACATCCTTACTTAAGGTCCCCGTCATCAGCTCCCTTCTATTATTGAACGCTTCCTTCGCTAGCGCTATTCTCCTCCTAATGTCTTTGCTACTATGTCCTCTTTCTTCTAGCGTACTACCCAAGTAATTAAATTGTTCAACTTGCTCCAGTTTGTGACTTCCTACACTTATCACCAGCTTCGCTTTCTTTGTCCTAGAGAATCTCATTACTTTTGTTTTCCTTTTATTTATCTTCATTCCGTATTTCTCACACTGCTTTTCCAGTGCATCTACTAAAGTTTGCAGTCCTTTCGATGACCGACTCACCAACGCCTGGTCGTCTGCGAATCTAAGCGACTTTATCCACTGGCCTCCTACTTTCATTCCCACGTCTAGCTCATCCCATGCCTCTCTTACCATTTCCTCAGCATAGATGTTAAAAAGTAAAGGCGACAACGGGCACCCTTGCCGCACCCCACGACCTATAACTGCCCACCCTGATTCACCGTCCGCTACCCTTACCTGAGCCCTCTGCCCAATATATAAGTTTCGGATGAGTCTCCTATCACGCCAATCTATTCCTATTTTCCCCAGTATCTGCATTAGTTTCTCCCAGTTTACTCTGTCAAACGCCTTTTCGAAATCTACAAAACAAGCGAAAACATCCTGATTATGCTCTATGTTTCTATCTATAAGTGTCCTCATTACCGCAATCGCATCTCTGGTTCCCCTCCCCTTCCTAAACCCAAATTGGTCATCGCCTAAATAGCACTTTGCTCTGCTCTCCAACCTTCTATTTAGTATTCTAAGCAACACTTTTGCTGCGTGCGAAATTAGACTGATTGTTTTATACTCCTCGCATTCTGACGCTTTCTTCTTCTTCGGGATAGGTATTAATACTGTTTTCACGAAATCCTCTGGCCATACTCCTTCCTCGTAGATCCTGCGAATAAGTTCGAAAAACGATTTTCTCCCCCTACTACCTAGATTCTTCAGTAGCTCCGAAGGTAGGTTATCGGTTCCCACGGCTTTTCTAGCCTTCATCTCTCTTAGTGCCCTCTCTATTTCACTCTCAATTAACTCTGGTCCGAGGTTATCTTTATCTATTGTTCCTTCGTCCTCTAGATCTAGGCTAAGGGGTCTATTCTCGCTGTCATATAGCTCCTCTACGTATTCTCTCCACCTTTCTTGGATATCTTCCAGTTCGATTAATATCTTTCCTGTTTTGTCCTTAACCTTTGGTATCGCTTGACCTCTCTTACCACCCGATAACATTTTCACCTTGGCGTACAAAGCGCCCACTTCCCCCTCCTCCTGCATCTTTTCCATTTGCTCACATTGTCCCTTCCACCAGTTTTCTTTTGCCCGATTGGTCACTCGCCTGAGTTTATTATTCAATTCCTTGTACTTCCTCTTCCCTACGTCGGTGTTCACGTTTTTCCATATCCTTCTCTCCTCCATTTTCTTTATCATTTCTTCTGTAACCCACTGCTTCTTAACCCTCTTCTTTTCCACCGTTCCTATTGTTTTCTCTGCCGCTCTTGCGATGCCTGTTTTTATAACCTCCCATCTCTTCTCTATGGTTCCCCTCCGCTTCTCTTCACCTATGTTCTTTTCTACTAGCTCTTGGTATTCCCTCTTTTTCAACCCTTTCAATGCTTCAAGGTTCCACCTCTTTATCTTCCTACCTTTACAAAGCCTTTTGAATCTAACTTCACACTTCATCATCACCAAGTTATGATCCGAGTCCGCATCCGCCCCTGGATAGCTACGAGAGTTTTTTACACTGTTCCTAAATCTCTGCCTCACCATTATATAATCAATTTGGTATCTCCCAGTGTCACCCGGCATTTTCCATGTGTACCTACGCCTGGGGTGATGTTTAAACCAAGTGTTTGTCACTACTAATTTATTTCTTCTACAAAATTCAACTGCCTTTTCACCGCGATCATTTCTTCTTCCTAGCCCAAACCCTCCCACTTCTAATCCGTCCCTCCCTTCTCCCACCACTGCATTCCAGTCACCCATCACTATCAGGTTTTTCTTCCCCGGCACTTCTCTAATTATTTCTTCTACTTGCTCGTACACCTCTTCCACCTCTTCCTCCCTATGGTTGCTCGTAGGCATGTATACCTGGACCAGTACGAAATTCGTCGGGCGTGCTTTTATTTCTACCACTAGTATCCTGTCGTTCACCTGTTCAATGTTTACCACCCTCAGTCCCAACTTTGTGTTCAGTACCATGCCTACCCCCCGTTGACTCTCATCTCCCCCACTATAGATCACCCTGTAGTCATCACTCCAATAGTCCCCGCTATCCTTCCATCTAACCTCGCACAATCCCAAAGCATCTATTTTTCCTTTTTCCATTTCCTGCTTAATATTTTCAAGCTTCCCGGCCCTCATCATGGTCCTTACGTTCCAAGTTCCTATTTTTACCAATGTTTTCCTCCTCCTCTTCCTCTTTTTCTTCTTCTTCTCCCTCCTTTCCCTTGTATCTTCTGATGATGATTCTGTGCAAGGATTTCGTGTGATGACGACCGCGGAGGCCTTGCCTCCCCCGCTGCCGGGCACGACACCCGCCCTAGTGGGCGGCGTCCCGTAGTTGCCAGGAATCAATTCTCTTTGAATGACTTTCATGTTCTGGGAGGAGATAGTTGAGAGGTATCCCACGCGACTCAACGGTATTTTTAACGTGACACCATCACGGAACTACCTTTCGTCTGTCTCCTACCCTTCGACCTATCTGGCATGGGTGGCCCTACCAGGAGCAATGTACTTGCTCCTGCCAGTCCAGCTCTAGGGGTCATTGGAACGCACAAGCCCTTCCACCACGTCAAGGTCGTAGTTCAAGGAAGAGACATTTTTGATATGTTGTCCAAAATATCCTGCTCTCACTGATGACATGCGTTACCCAAATAGAAACCCAATAGTAAGGTACAAAATTTGCAGATTATTATTCCACTAATGTATTTTAAATGAGCACTTTTATCCAGCCATAGGAGCCGACTGCAGCGCCATTTCCTACGAATTACCGCATTTTGACTTCAATTACGGCAGTAATTCCCTAATAACTATATAAATAAGGTGGTAAGATGCCTGTATTTTATTTTTATTCAACTTCTCTGGATTATTTCCTTCTTATAAATAGTTTTACACGAAAATGGCATTTGTATTTTATGGAAAAATACTATTTTTCCCCGTGTTTATCTCATTCTCCCATTGAACACCATTTAGTAATTTCAAGTTCAATTAGAGAGTAATATAGCGTGGAAAGGTATTATTTTGTTGTTTTCATATCAGATAGAGGAGAAGGTTTTTCAACAAGAAGACAGAATATGAATAAAATGACATTTAAGGCATTTTACGGTGGATCCACCTTAAATAAAGGGGAGCAGCACCACACTCCGATCGCAAAGCAAAGATCTTCATTCTGGGGGGGGGGGGCAGAGAGAGAGAGAGAGAGAGAGAGCGTAAAAGCGTCGTTATGAGAGCTGTTTGGGGAGGGGGGTGAAGTGGGGGGCGGGGGTAAGTAGGGAGGGGGGGGGGGAAGACCTCCCTCACGTTGTCTGGGAGACCACTCACGCACGCACTTGTATGCCAATCCTACCCTACCCAAGTGACGACGCCAAGAGCGCACTCCCCCATAATGCATTGCGTCTCCGCGGAAGGACGAATACCCGACAACCAGGAGGAGGACAGGTCCATCGAGCATCATCGGACGCCAGGAACTCTTAGCGAGTTGGATCGCCAAACGAGAATCGTGTGTCATTTTTTTCACATTTACATCCGTAGCACAGGGGTACATCAACTAAGTTAATGTTTTCGGTGATTATTTTTACCCCCTCCCCCCCCCCCTTCGTTGAAAACCGTAGTATTCCCCCTCCCCCGACTTGTCTCTACAAATGAAACTTTCAATTCAAAATATATTTTCTTAAATGTTGAGTGAGTTTATTTTTAGGGATATATTAAAATAAGAAAAAAATAAAGAATCCGAACTAGATATAATGGAACTATCCAATCTCTAGATAGCCGCACTAGATATAATGGAACTATCTTATCTCAATTGGAACAAGTAATATTAATTTTTAAATTCTAAAAATCGACCATGAATCACGGCGCAAGGTGCTGTGCTCATCTACTTTTAAGTTCTCTCCCCTCCTCCCCGCGTTTCTCTGACTGCTGCCTTGATATGTGTTGTCACGAGGTCGCTATTCAACCCGCGAGAAAGTTAAAATGTAAGCAATTTGATGGTATTGTAGACTTGCAACATTGTAGGTGCAATGGTTCAGTTAACATTGAGTTAAAGTAGAAGCATGGGGTGTTAAGAAACACCCCGCACGCCCTTCCTCATGTTAAACTCTGTAGTATTGTCGACGCGATGTTGACGAGTAAGAAACGTAAACAGGCGCATTGTAACAGCTACGTTACTTTGAGTTAAACCCCCCCCCCTCCTCCCCCTCGTTACCCGCCGTAGGTTTTAAGGCGACCCCCCCACCCGCCCACCCTAAGTTGGTAACGTAGTTTATGCACGACCCCACACACGTGATGATTGAAAAATTGCTCCATATCCATCAACGTAAACAGAATTCCACCTTTACTTTACACGTACATTTTTTCTTCGCAAGGGCCAAATGTATATGAATAGCCTTAGCGGAGGCAATGTGGTAAAAGAAAGGATAAGAAATAAGTGGAGGTCTGGATCAAATTCACAGATAAAGCATAGCTGGTAGTTTCAGGCGTAACTTGATGTAAATTATTCATTATGAAAATGAAAAACTTTAAACTTTGTGGTCCCACAATGATCTATTTTATAAGCACTGCTGTGAGGTGATAATAAAAATACATATATGAAGCATAATATTTCCCAAGCCCACGGTAAACACATTCGTCACATCTCACTTGCGTCGACTTAATCAGTCGCGATCAGAGCCTCCTTTTATATGTGGCGTGTCCAAATCCACCGATCAATGCTTCCTCAATGCTCCTACCTCCGAACAAAGGGAGGCCATGTTGAAGTGATTTTAAATTCACTGGGCGTCCGTGGTCGGTTGCCGAGTTTAGTCACCGCTATATCCATTGTTGCCGCCTAAGCGGAGGAGTGGGGGAGGCATCTTGAGATTAATCGCCGCGCCTCAACAGATAACATTGCTACTCTCCAACTCCGCTCTTCCTTCCGTGGGTGTGAATGCTACAAAAACAATAGGGGTTCAAGATGCAGTGGAAGCAATTAATATTTACTGAAACGACAAAGAACCACCTCCAATGGAGACACAGGTGAAATAGCAGTTTCCAAGACTTTATATTCAAACAATTGTCAGAGCAAATCCTATTTGGCCTATTAGTGTACTACCTACATCGTGATATTGATTGGGATTTAAAACCCACAGCACGTGATATTTGAATGTACCTGAGGATCATGGGATCTCACATAGAAACACGTGATTTTCATCATTATAATTATGTCAGCGAGTCCTTATTATATTGATCGCCGAGGGAAATATTCAAATGCCATTCGATGTGGGAAATTAAAAATTCCATTTTCGTTTCATCGTACGTACATTTACACCATTTTACAGTCTTAAAAAAGGCAAATTTATCCTCAGATTCAATCCGACTTCAGTGAACTAAGCACAACAGCACGAAAAATATTCATACATGATATAGACAATTGAGGTTGAAAAAAAACCAAGATTAATCCAGAACCTGCATCCGAAATACGGTCGCTCTCCGCCTGGCTGCGTTCCCTTGACCGAGTAACAATACGTGACGATTACTACCGAAGTGTCACCATGGTGTCACACGGATGCCATGCAACCAAATAGAGAGAGCCGGTCGCCCGGAGGATAGTCGAGCGACCAGCAGCAGCGCCGGGGTACCACCCCCAACAGCCCACCCCGCCCTCTTGTATGTACAACGAACAATTATGTATATACATACGATCCTATCACAGGAATAAAATAAAGGAAATTGACTGCCGAACCGATAGATTTAAAATGTCATTTTTCCCACGCACAATAAGGAATCATAATAGTTGCGATAGATCAATCATATGAAACTCCCACCCTCAATAGGTAGAGTAGAATTTTCACTTGTGCTTAATAACACAACATCATTACTAACACTTCACACCGCTTGATATGACCGGCATTATTTTATTTTGTTCTCTGCATGAAGTAGTATCTCGTAGCATTCATAAATTAACAGTATTATTAATATTTACCATTAGATGTGTCTATAGCATTGTTCTGCATGCTTACATGTTCGTTTACATTAGCACTCTCCCAGTTTCTGGTTTGACTGCGCACTGTTCTCTCCTGACTGCTTTTTGGTGTCTGCGCCTAGCGGCAGGGGGAGCGTGCGAGGTTCTGATTTGAACTGTGTGGACGAGTGCTGCATGCCTGGGTGTGGATAATCACCCCGTGCCACTCACCCTATAGTGGTGGCTTGCACGGTATTTCGTAGATGTAGACGAATCCCTTTCATCCTCCAATCGCCGTGAGATGCACCGTGTGTATGACGGGTCGTGGACACGTGGTGCCGTTGAGTTTTGCAAGATGCTGGTGACACTATATCACAATTGTTCGAATTTTTTAACGACAAATTACTTTTTGAAATAGCAATACCGTCGAAGAAGCCCCACGTAGCGTAGTTTAAATCCCAATACAAAGTTGGCGCCACCGCTGGGCATTTTTCGCACGCAACCGATATTATCGTTGGCGCAAGTGGTCGATTTCTTGCAGCAAGAGGGGTTTGCAGAAATGGAGGCGCATCGTCATCATCATCATCCGTGGCATTGCGAACAATCGAGAACGTGTTGACTTCTACCCGCACTTCAAATTTAGAACTATCGGGCATGAATATTTTCAAATGAAAATAAATATGAGAGATAGAAATGCCCACAAAAACATGGGAAATAAAAACTTTCCATGCTAATTCCTTGGATTAACCTTATACCTCCTCTTATGCCTTTCCACAAAATTTCATTTCCATCCATTTCTGGCTCCGTCATGGCACAAGAATACAAAGAGGGGAAAATGTAATTTCCGCAGATGTACTACGTCAATGCAAATTTACAAGACATATCATATATTGCGCGCTTTTACGAATTCCGATGATTTTTACTCGCTCAGTCAAGATGAGGAACGACGGATGTCTCTTTTTTAAGAATGTGGATGCCAACTTGAGACGCGTCTACAACTATTCGCATAACTGACAGGAAGGGGGGGGGAGGAAAGAATGAAGAATCCGGGTGGTGGGAACTGCTCTGAGAAGTAAGATATTATATATATATTCATTGGAGGTTCGGCTGAGGGAAAGCGATGGGAGGTTCTAGAAAAATAGATTTCCGAAATAAGCGCGCTACCTCAATTCACCAAGCCGCCGTCAATGACCCGTGACTAACGGGGAAGCCATTTGTTGGAGAAAGATCCTTTGTCGTCGGGGAGTCGTGGTTTATAAATGGAAGAATTGCATTTGAGCGGCAAAAGCACAAGTGGAGGACAACAAGGAATAATTCAACACCGAACAGCGCCAGTTTATGAGCGAATTCCAGTGTAGGGAGGGAGGGAGGGGGAGGGAGAGAGAGAGAAAGGGAAATGAGATGAAGGAAGGGGAAACAAGAGAGGGGTCGCAAGGGAATGTCATTGGAACCAGACCAGACCCCTCCACCACGCGCCACACCACCCCTAGAGATTACCACAAAGCCATTGGATCCCGAAATTGAAGTCACTGCTTTTGCGCCATCCGGCCATCTTGTTCGACGCAATACAAAGCATTCTCCGTAAGATTCCTTTTAGTGTTAAAACATGCGTTTATATGCTAAACCTTTGACTGTCACGCATGAAATCAATGATCATAATTATCCCGGTATTCTTGAACTCGCCCGCCCTACTGTCAATAATTGCTCACTCAAGGGAATGGGGGGTGAGGGGGGGGGGCGCTACTGCGACGCGCATATATGCGATTGTGTGACGCGGGCGCCCGAACACCACAGGATGGGGATATGGGGATGTGGGGAGACGAAAGCAAAGCGCACTTATTTTAAAAAACAAAAGAGTTCGGCTAATATAGAAGGGGAGGGTGTGGTAGGTTGGATTTGGGGAGGAGGGCAATGAAAATTTCGACTTTGGGGATCGCAAACAGGGCTACCAAATCCATCAAAATGAACCCCGTCCAGCAGGCGGTGATTTTCAATCCTCGGTCGGCAGAGAATACTTTCCACCGTCCAATCGGTTTTCCCAGCCACCACACAGCCCATGTAAATAATATCGCCAATGAAAAACCAAATATCGGCGAAGGAATTGGAAGCGCCGATCGGTAAAGGAAAACAAATTTCAATCCAACAACAGAGCCCTTTGCCCTGCTTCTCCTCTTAAGACCAATTAAGTGAATTGTGGTAACATATGAGACGATTAAGCATTGAGAACAATCATTAAGAATCCTTCTCTTTGAGCCGTCGACGGATGTCACCCAGCCCGCAATATAAGATGTAATCACGAAAGTTCCTAAGAATACCTCACAGTCATTCGACACACGCACCTGAAACGCCGCACCTCCCGAGCCGCGGCTGTGGGGGTGCGGCATTGGGGTGTGGCAGGACACACCACACCCCAATGCCACAAGTTAAAGGCGAAGGGAATAGGAATTGGAAGAGGGGAAATGACGAAAGTGAATGCCAACAGTGTATCGCTCTGTTTTTGCAGTGGGATGAAGTAATTTTTTCCAACTTATGAATTCAGCTCAACCTCTCACGTTTTGTCTGTTCCATCAGTTCCAAAGTACTTCTACAAGTACTTAATGAATTACTGCAACGCAGTCATCAAAATTCTAGATAGATGCCCCCAAAAATTGATAGGGATAAAGTGAGGACAAATATTAAAATACTGAGGACCAAACAAGCAAACCACAAAAGATAAAGTATACCACATTCTAAATCCCTCTGTCGCGCTTTCTTTAAAATCACAAAACCTAGGACTCCCCCCCCTGGTATTTTAAGGGACCAACGAAGGTTTTTGCACCCACACATATAGCAACCTGTACTGGTGGGACAAGTATATACGACGTACGACCAACCCCGTTGTAAATGACATCGAAGAAAGCAATAAGTTGTATCACATTGCATCACACAAAAAGTAGTATTCCCTCCTATAAAAACACAATAGTAACGTCCACACTTATACATACTATTGTGATTTAATCAACACGGATATAACATTCTTCCACAAAATTGAGTCTGACACGCTTTTATACGAAAGTATTCCCTCGATTTGGTTCGTTAAGAGAACATCATGCTCGAGTAAAACAGCGAAAGTTGGCGACAATTTTCTTCTTGGCGATCTCCCTCACCCGAATTTGACGTCATCATCGAAGCGCTACGTCCGATCGACGGATTCCTCATTCGCCTCTCGACGAGTGAGCGAGAACGAAAAAGACATTATGGATGAATGGAGAAGCGACCACGTGAACAAATAGCCTCCCCCACCCTCCAATAGACAGACGGGTCCCGAAGTCCTGAGGTCGTGACCCCAACACCTATGGCCAGAATCAACTTTTCAATCCGAAGGTAATCAATGATTAAAAAAAACACATAAGTGATGCGCTCGTAAAAGCGGCGAGAATCGCCGGAGACCAATCGATCGATCGATCGATTGGCTCCTCTCTTCACTTTTAATTGAACGAGAGAGAGTGATTTTAAAGAGAGAGAGAGAGGAAATTCCTCGAAGGCGTTGCACTCGACCGAAACGACGACGATCGCCACCCGCCAATGGACATCGAAGATGACCTTTCAAGGGTGACCTTCCGCTCAAGAGAGCTTCGGCTTCATTCGAAATGCAGACGCTGACGTTTTCCTCGCCACCTATTATTGTAGATATCCAAATATATTGGCCGACAGCAGCCCTACCCCCTCCTCCACACTCATCCCTACTCTAAATTGATTCAGTGTTTTCCATTCGAGGAGTCGAAGTCGGCGCATTTGAGATTTGTGCAAGAACACATTTTGAGGCGCCCTTCAGCGCACGCGCGAACGACAGACAGACAATGGAACGACGATGTGCGACGGCAAAACGTCCGGCAATCTGCCGGTCGGTTGCATTCCGTGGGTACTAGAGTAGCCATATTTAAAAAAAAGAATGCAGAAAACGGGGAATTATCACTAAAAGTTTTAATCAATATTCTTAAATTGGTATTTTATTGTAGAGCACGTGTTTTGGTGTTTATTATTAGCAAATCGACTTTAAGTTACATTCTTGTGGGAGCACGTGGTGTATATCCCAAACAATAATGGCCGCCTAACAACTAGTCCGTATTTGTAAAGGTTTCTAGGGTTTGACACCGGGTAAGTTTATTTAAATGGATCAACGTTTCGATGGTTGACTCAGCCATCGTCATCAGGATAATGAGTCGAGCGAGGATGCTGGCGGCGGTTATATATATAGCCGCACATGCCCAATTGTTGCCCCTTCCTGACGCAGCTGCGTCAACGCAGGCTGCGTCAAAAGATGGGCAACTTCGGCGTCAACGCAATCTGCGTTGAGGACCTCGCTTCTGATTGGCCGCGCAGTGTGCGTCAACGCAAAAACGGCCACATGAGAATGTACCTTAATGGTAAACGACAGAGCAGCGGCGTTGTGAAGTGGGCAGAGTGCACTAAAGCGAGTGAAAAGCAGCACAAACACGAGAGAAGTTCTTCTTCTTCTTTCACGTCCCATTTCATGCAGCCAACATTCATTATCCCAACTCTGTCTATCCTTCCTCGAGGGACTTTCCCTCGCATCCCATGTTATGTACTTACGAGTTCATTGAGTTGGGAGGGTGGGTGGACTATGTGGCGACATACATACATACATACATGTCATAATCCTCAGGGTGGGTCATGTTTTACCAGAGAGGGAGAGATAAGGTTGTTATTCCTTATGATCCGAATACATAAACATATGTATAATGTTGCAGGACCTAGACCCAGGAAGTACCACCGGTACCAAGGTGAGTAGATAGAAGGTGGTCTCAGCTGAACCAGGCGTTAATGGCCGACGAGTCTCGTGACGTCACTGTATTCCCGAAACTCACGAGTAGCCTTTCACCCCTTCACCGCGTCTCAGCAGTTAGTAGCTTACCGAGTGTGACTTGTGCCTCGTGTGCTGTTGGATTTGTCCGAAATAGTTTGTGGCCTCCAAGTTAAACTTGGTTACTTCGGAGTGAATTGGTTGTTTTTTTTCACGCAATGCCTGGAAATAGGTGTAGCGTAGCAGTTTGCTCTAACAATTTTTATAAAACCAAGGGGAGCAGCATATCTTACTTCAGATTTCCGTCTGATCCACGTGCAAGGAAAATTTGGATTGAAGCGTGTAAGAGGAAGGATAATTGGAATCCAGATAATGCGTTTATTTGCTCCAATCATTTCAATAAGGAAGATTTTGAAAGAAATTTTATGGTGGAAATGAACTTCGCCAGAAAAAAACGCACGCTTAAACCTGGGAGTATTCCGACACAACATTTATTGCCTCGCCACAGTGTCAGCCCCAAATCTCCGAGTGCTATATATATATATATAATCTTTGGAAGTTTTCGCCAATTGGCCACAAATATATAAATTCAAACTTACAGGAGGTAGGAGAAAGAGGAAAAGATAAAGAATTCGTTCTTACGGGAACGTTTCGAACCAGTTGGTCCTTCGTCAGCTCTAGAAGTCAGACTTCTAGAGCTGACGAAGGACCAACTGGTTCGAAACGTTCCCGTAAGAACGAATTCTTTATCTTTTCCTCTTTCTCCTACCTCCTGTAAGTTTGAATTTATATATATATATGGCTGACGCAGAATACATTTCGCCATGGAAACGCCATTTAGCGCCAGCCGTGGTTGGACTCCTGACGACGCACAGTGGGTCTTGAGAACTCACCTTACCCGATCAATACAGTCGATTTTTTTTCAAAGAGTTGAATTTACGCATTATATATGTTCTCATAAGAAATATTAATGCTTAAATAATTAACAACTAAATGAAATTTCACCATATGATGACCCCTGTCCAAGTAGTACAGACGGACATCTGGGGGATCAGCGCCACCACTTGAAAATAGCTTTCTCACACTCGGAAAGGCAACCAATTTAAAACTCGTCGTAGACATATTTCCGGCACACGATTCCGGTGATTCACAATCAGTTTGAAACCTGGACAATATATATACTTATTTCTATTTTTCCAAATCGTCTCTCTCCGTATCGTCGCAAGGAATACGGACAAGGTCCTCTTCGACGGTGCCACTTCACTCATTCCGAAATCAATTGGGAGTTAAAAAGATCTTGCATTCTCTTCTACATCTACAAAATACCCTGCAAGCCACCTCAGGGGTGTGTGGCTGGGGTGGCTCTTGTGTTGAGATAAAATGCTATGGCTAGTGAAAGACTTGGATCAATAGAAAGAAACAAGATTTAGGTAGTTTTAAATGCCATTATCTGAGCTGTAGGCATTTTCATCTCGAAGCGCGGGCAGAGGTGCTGCTGTTAGTGGCTGCTCATCCAACCATCCGAGAGCAGTCCGTGCTCAGAAATAGAGAGAGGTCTGTCAACTTTCCCAAAGAAGTTAAATCGCTTAAAATTAAAGTTATTTCATTAATCATTACATGAAATAATACATTTCAGTCGGCATATTATATTGAATAACTATCAATGAAAATGACTTGGTTTACTTGAAAATCGACGCGTCCTTATTTGGGTTCTGAACCAATGCGACAGGAATGGGTGCATGAAAATGAATCTGGTTTACAGTACTGTTATGTTATGATGTTATGGTAACCTGGAAACCTCACTGTACATTGTGATAAACATTTGAGAAAAGACAGGACTTCGACTCATTGATAGATAGTAGCAGCATCTGCCAGCGCATTGTGTTCCTCCTATTTGTGAGACCTTTGGGACGTCAGTGTGTTTAAGAAAAGACACAGTTTTTTGAATTGCTTAAGGAAAACCGGGACGACAGTGATGCAGAGAGGAGTGAAAGAATGTTTCAATTCATAAATAGGTAATGAAATTTCAATTTGAACATGAGCTCATATATGTTAGTGCTTGTTACTCGTATCAGAAATAGAATAAGATTTCTCTCGGATATCTATGGAATTCCTATCATTTGTCATTGCCTCTAACTAATCTTAACACCTTCGAGCGGTCGCGCCCACGTATGAGATATGCCCGCGCCCCCGTGTGATAAATTCGATCAAATAAATTGTGATCTAGAGCTAGCTCCACTATTGCTGCTGTCCTCGTCTATTCTTTCCCGACCAAAGTCGTCTTCCGACGTTCGCTGCGGCGTCGTCACGTCTTCTCTACATTGGTACTTGTCCTTATTTCTGAGATACGCGCCACCGGAGGGTTTTTGTTCCAGATTTTTATTTTATCTATTGCTTTACAGTCAAACCTTTATAATAAGCATGCTCCACACATTATGTTATTTTTGGGCCCAATCACTTCCAATATTGGAATAGCATTGGTACTCACACACGTGTATATATATATGTGAGGCGACCTTTTAAAGATGATCCTTCTCTCTGTCGTTCTCGCAAGGATCGTGACATACATCTTATCACAAATGCATAGTTCTAGAACTCGTGACGACTATTCTCTGAAATGAGAGATGGCAGCACGACCAATAAGTCATTACTTATTATGACTCAGTTGTATCATCAATTACGTATTATGACTCAGTTTTATCATCAATTACGATAAGTTATTAGTAAAACTAAAATCATACGGCCTAGACGATGATGTAATTTCCTGGATCAGAGAAATTTTGAGCGATCGCGTGCAAAGAGTAGTATTAGACGGCGTAGCCTCCAACGAAGTTAGAGTCACATCTGGCGTCCCTCAGGGTAGTGTCATAGGCCCACTCCTCTTCCTACTCTATATCAACGATATTGGTGACATAATAGATAGTAAACTTCGATTATTTGCAGACGACGCTGTAGTATACAGGGAAATCCGTAGCAGTGAAGATAAGGATAAACTAACGAACGACCTTACTGCAATCCAAGCATGGTGCGATGCGTGACAGCTAGAGTTAAATTTGAAAAAATGCGTAGTAATGAAATTCTGGGGGAAAAATAACTCCCCACAACAGAGCTATTTCATTCAGGATACCCAATTAGAGACGGTAGAATCCGTAAAATATCTCGGAGTTAGGCTCAATAATGATCTATCGTGGAATAAACATATTCGGGAAATAACAGGTCAAGCTAATCGTAAATTGGGATTTGTTAAAAGAATTCTAGGCAAGTGCGACGACAAAGTGAGAGAAATAAGCTACTTCTCCCTCGTTAGACCCCATTTAGAATATGCTTCCAGTGCTTGGGATCCTCATGAAACAGGCTTAAAAACAGAGTTAGAACGTGTACAGAGAAGAGCAGCCAGGTACGTGAAAAGCCGTTACGATAATCTTGTAAGTGTTACTGACCTCTTAGAACAACTCGGATGGGAATCACTGTCAGACCGTAGATTGAAAACAAGACTAAATCTATTATGTAAATTCAAGAGTAGTTTATTTTCCGACGAAGTTGATCATATTTTACGACCGCCAACGTACTATGGTAGATTAGATCATAAAAATAAAATAAGAGAGATAGACTGTGATACGTGCCACTTGGATTTTGCTACCGAAGAGTGCACGATCGGAAAATAATATTCTTTCTGCCTCGCACGCTTCCGTCTCCATCCTAGAACATCGCTAGAGGAATGCAGACACTCCCCCTTTCCTCCCGGCGGTCACTCGTTTCCCCCCCGTCTGGACCACCCTCGACCCTTCTCGACCCTCCCGCCCTTGCTCTCTCCCTCTAGCAGACCCTCCCACTACCCTCCCGCCGTCTCCACCCCAAGCCCTGACCGAACCACCCTCCGTCCCTTTGACTCCCTCTCAAAGAACCCTATGTAAAAAAAACTCTCTTCCTCGAGACTCTCCCTCCCACTCCTTCCCCGATGCTCCGCACTGGAAGTTCGAAGAAGAGAAAATCGGCGACCCCTCGCCACTCCCCCTATCCTTACTGGGCCACGCGACCCAGCGCCCACCCTCTCCCCCTTTTTTCTCTTCCCCTCTCGCTCAAAACCACCCACTGACCACCCTCTTCTCCCTTTTTTCTCCCCCTCTCGCTCCAAACCACCCATCGTACCACCCTCTCCCCCCTTTTTTCTCTTCCCCTCTCACTCAAAACCACCCACTCACCACCCTCTTCTCCCTTTTTTCTCCCCCTCTCGCCCCAAACCACCCATCGTACCACCCTCTTCTCCCTTTCTCACCCTCTTTTGACCCCCACCTACGCACGGGGTCAAACCGTATAAAAAGGCGACGCTCGGCATGGAAAAGCATCACAGCGGAGGGAGAGGCACTAAGCCAGGACCCTCTCCGGGCGTCGCCAGCAGGGGCGCTCTTCGGGACCCCTGCGCTTCCGCCAAGTCTCTCCAAGGCCCTACGTCGCCCCCACGGGACGTTCGGCCAGCCCTCCGAGGCTCCAGCGTCGCCCGCTTGGGACGCACTTCGGCCGCTCTCCTGCAGACTCCGGCGTCGCCAGCCGGGACGCTCTCCGGGACCCCTGCGCTTCCGCCAAGTCTCTCCAAGGCCCTACGTCACCCCCACGGGACGTTCGGCCAGCCCTCCGAGGCACCAGCGTCGCCCGCTTGGGACGCACTTCGGCCGCTCTCCTGCAGACTCCGGCGTCGCCAGCCGGGACGCCCTCCGAGAACCCTGCACTCTCCGCCAAGTCTCTACGAGGCCGGCGTCGCCCCCTTTGGACGCTCTTCGGCCAGTCTCCGAGAACCCTGCGCACTTCGGCCGCTCTCCTGCAGACTCCAGGCGTCGCCGCTGGGACGATCTTCGGCCGCCTGCAGCCAGAAGTCCGCTGATTCTCCAGAAGACCGGCCACGCGACTACCCTAGGACACACCCGCCTCCGACCCTGCACCTTCCCGCCTCCCTTCGGCGAATCCGAGGAGGTCCCCGCTCCTTCCCGCCTCCCTCCGGAAAATCCGAGGAGGTCTCCGCTCCTTCCCGCCTCCCTCCGGAAAATCCGAGGAGGTCCCCGCTCCTTCCCGCCTCCCTCCGGAAAATCCGAGGAGGTCCCCGCTCCTTCCCGCCTCCCTCCGGAAAATCCGAGGAGGTCTCCGCTCCTTCCCGCCTCCCTCCGGAAAATCCGAGGAGGTCCCCGCTCCTTCCCGCCTCCCTCCGGAAAATCCGAGGAGATCTCCGCTCCTTCCCGCCTCCCTTCGGCGAATCCGAGGAGGTACCCGCTCCTTCCCGCCTCCCTTCGGCGAATCCGAGGAGGTCCCCGCTCCTTCCCGCCTCCCTCCGGAAAATCCGAGGAGGTATCCGTTCCTTCCCGCCTCCCTCCGGCGAATCCGAGGAGGTACTCGCTCCTTCCCTCCTGTCCCAAGGAAGTCGTGCCGGCCGGTCGTCGCTGCTCCGAGGCGGATGAGTTCGCCCCGGGCCCTGAGACGACGTCAACCGTTCCGCTGGCAGCGGGACCCTCCGAGGCAGAGTGAAGCAGCCATTCTACACCCGCAGCGCGGCGAACGATTCGCCGCCGTGGACATCCCAGGCGAGGTCCCTGAGCCCAGGGAGAACGCCTGAGCTGTTGTAGGCGAGATCCGCCGGAAAGCCGCTTTCCCCCCCCCCCCCGCTGTTCGGGAGGACCTGTCGCTGCTCTTTCCCCAGTGCTCTCCCTACCAACTATTCCAAGGCTCAGCATTGGACACATTCCCGAAATCGGGAACAAGAGAAACAATTCAAATCCTTAACTGATTTTTTTTTTAAAGAAAAACTAAACTTTTTTGCCGTCTTCTAAATTCACAAGAAGACCTTTTGTTGTGCGCGACTTGGCGCATCCCGAAATCGGGACCAAGAGAAACAATTCAAATCCATAAATGATTTTTTTTAAAAGAAAACCTGTAAACTTTTTTTTGCCGTCTTCTAAATTAACAAGAAGACCCTTTTTTGTGTGCGACTTGGCGCATCCCGAAATCGGGACCAAGAGAAACAGTTCAATTCCTTTAATGATTTTTAAAAGAAAAACTATAAACTTTTTTGCCGTCTCCTAAATTGACAAGAAGACCTGTTTTGTGTGTGTTTTTAAAGAGACATATATACCCCCTTTGACGGGGTCAAGCAACCTTTACCAATTTTATTTGTTTTTTTTTATTCCGTGAGCTGCCAATATACTGTGAAAATCCTAACTTGTAATAAATCTTCCATTCACAAGATCGTGGGTGAGAATTTTTTCATACCTCCCCCCCCTCCCCTTTTCTCTATCCTTGAGATCACCCACTACCACTCCCACACCTTCCATCAATTAGCGGGTCTGCGCCCCGCCGCCGCCTACATCGCCTTCCTGACAGAAGAGGCAGCAGGATGGGGAAGGGAAAAAAGGCCCTTCCTGAGGAGGAGCGATCGCGGGACGCGTCAACTGTAGAACAGATAGATTCAAAATGTCGTTTTTTCCGCGAGCGATAAGAGACTATAACGGCTGTGTAAGGACTTAGAAATAGATTAGTTGACTGGTAGTGTAGCTTACTAACTTATGTATTTCTTAAAGCATGTTTGCGGAGTTTTATGGTGATTCTAACAGCATGTTTTGCATGTTCTAGCTTCATAGGCAGATTGCCCTCTTAAGTAGCATGTAGAATATTATGTGTCATCGTACATGTGTGGCGTGCATGTGGGGATTCTCTTGCATGCTGTATGATGGTTTTTAGTTAATGATGGAATTGGTTAGTATCCTTAATATTCATGACCGTGCGGTGTGCATGTGGCGGTCCGCTTGCATGCTGCATTTTGGTGACTTGTCACCCCCTGCCAAACACCCTAGAGGTGGCTCGCAGGGTAATATGTAGATGTATTCCTGAAAATCTATTGGAAATAGTAATCATTTATGGTCAGTAAAAATTTATGTAGCAAATTAAAAATGAGGGTACAGTAGTTGGTACAGTAAAAGTAATTAAACTATTTCTGAAAATTGAATAACTTTCAACCTCACAACCTCACATAAAATGAGAAGCGCACGAGGACCACGTGGTTCAGCTGTGGAATTTGTCAGAAATTTATATCTTTATAGAGATGATCTTTTACATTATTATAGGAGTTTAACAATTTTTAATTTTACGTTAGCATATCTAGGAAATACACGAGACCTACCATGTTGGTATAGAGGGCGCACCCGCTAGAAGGTTAAATGTCCTAATCCTCGACATTTTTCTCGGTGAATACAATTTCGAGAAATATTTGGTTCCGTAGTAATAACATATTTAAAGTTGTAGTTGACCTTATTTTTATGCGTGTGTATGTATATCTATCGGTGGCGAAGGATTTGCTAATGGGGAAAATATTAGGAACGCGATGAAATGCATGCGGACCCATATATATGCATGATTATCAATTAAGATATGGAGGGCGTGTAGAAGAAGCATATTTGGGAAAAGCAGTGCATGGCTCGACTCGGATATCGATTTCAGATTGTATTGAAATGCAGCCGAGACATTCACTTAAGTTAACCAATTGTGAAATAAATTGGATATCAGTTATCTTCTCTTATCTATCCTAAATTCCGTTATTTATTTAGCTCCTTTGCAGAGGACTATTATCAGAGAAATGCTTCTCCGACCTAAATGATTGAAATTGGAGGGACGATGGTTCAAAAATCATCGGCCCTCCGACCGAAGATTCAAAAAATACCATAATCTGGCAAAACCCCAAGTCCATCTTCGCCAAAGCTATGCCGACCACTTACGTAGGATTTTGTTATGGAGGATAAAAATATAATAATACTTTACTTTACGCGATCAGGCCCAGTGGACCGCGCGATGATACAACTAAGGCTTTCCATTCTCTTCTGTCCTCTGCTATGTTCCGCCAGTTCGGCCAGGTTTCTAGCTGTTGCAAGTCTTCCCTTACTCCATCTATCCATCCCTTGCGAGGTCTCCCCACTGGTCTCCTTCCTTCTATTGTCAAATCCATACCATCTTAGGAAATCTTTCCCCACTCATTCTGACCACATGTCCAGCCCATTCCAATCTCCTACTCCTTAACACTCCTATAATATTCGGTTCTTGATACAGATTGTATAATTCTTCATTATGTCGTCTTCTCCATTCTCCTGTTTCTAAATCAAGGACTGGACCAAAAACCTTCCTCAGTAATCTTCTTTCAAATATCGCTAATCGGTTCAGGTCTATTTTCCGTGTGCTCCATGATTGGCATCCATACAAAAGAACGGGACGGATCAGTGTTTTGTATAATCTTATTTTAAGTTCACGGGAAACGCTTCTTGAGCTTAGTATTTTATTAAGTGCATAGAGGCTTCTATTTGCTGTTTGCAGTCTGGATTTTATTTCCGTTTCACTTGAGGAGTTTTCGGTCAAAATGGTACCTAGATATTTAACTTCTTGTACTCTCTTGTAGTCATTATTGCCAATTGTAATGTTTCTGTCATGATTTATTCTCCTTACAACAATTAAATATTCAGTTTTTGAAGAATTGACCAACAATCCCACTTTTCTTGCTACTGCTTCTACTAATTGCATCACTCCTCTTAACTCTGCCTTTGATTCGCCAATGATAACACAGTCATCTGCATATGCTAAAAATGAAATTCTTCTCCCATTCATCATAACACCTCCCAAATCATATTTGTCAATTTCCCTCTTAATTTTCTCTATAACAAAGTTAAACAAAATTGGAGATAGACCGTCTCCCTGCCTCAAACCTGTCCTAATCATAAAACTTTCTGTTACTTTATTTCCCAGTTTTATTTTAGCTTCTGTTTCATTGAGACACATTTCTGTCAGGCTTACAAGTTTCTTTGGTATGCAGAACTCAGTCAATATCTTGAACAAACTTTCTCTATGTACACTGTCATACGCTTTCTGAAAATCCACGAAGAGGAGATGAAGGCTACGATTGTACTCATACATTTTTTCACATAATTGCTTAATAAAAAATATATTATCAGTGGTAGATTTACCTTGTCGAAAACCCCCCTGGTATTCACCAATTATGTTGTCTGCGAATGGCTTTATTCGACTTAATATGCATTTTGATAAAACCTTACAACAAATATTCAATAGGGCTATGCCTCTGTAGTTGTCGCAGTTCATCTTGTCTTTCTTTTTACGGATAGGACAGATTAGGGCCACACGCCATTCATCTGGTAATTTGTGGTCTTCCCATATTTGACTTATCAGCCTATATATTTTCGCCGCCAGAATAACTTCCCCCGCCTTAACCAGTTCCGCTGATAATCCATCTTCTCCAGCACTTTTGCCATTTTTAAGTTCTCTCATATATCCTTTGATTTCTTCTATGGTTGGGTGAGAGATTTCTTGGTCCACTGTTGCTGTTTCCCCAAATTGTAACAGGTCGGTTGGATCCTCACCATTTAGAAGTGAACTGAAGTATTCCCGCCATCGCTTTGCAATTTCTCGTTCATTCGTCAATACTTTCCCATTCGTGTCTTTTATAAACTTACATACTTGTTTACCATTATTCGTAAACGATTTTATCTTTCTGTACAGTTCTTTGTTTCTATTTCCATGGAAATCTTCTTGGGCTTCCTCCATAATGTTTTTTATGTACTTTCTTTTCACCCTTCTTATAGTTGTCTGTGTTCTTCGACGCACCTGACCAAACACTATCTTCCCGTCCTCATAGCTTTCTCCTTGTATCCACGCTAGCTTAGCGCTTTGTCTTTCTCGAAGAGCATCTTCACATTCATCGTTAAACCAAACCTTTTTTCTTTTTGCTCGTTTTGGGAGTAGTTCTTGAGCTACCTCTTTCACACTACTCTTTATTTCATTCCATTGTTCTTCTAAGTTCTTCTCCTCCTCCTCTTCGTTACTTAATATCTCAAAACGATTTGCCAGATTTAATATGAAACTATCTTTGGTAACGCTATCTACTAACTTATCACAGTCAAATTTGGTAACTTTATTTAACTTCTTAAAAGTCTTTGGTTTCCACTGCACTCTTAAAATTATTCTAACCAAAAAGTGGTCTGAACCACATTCTGCCCCTCTGGCTGTTTTTACATTTTGTACCCAACTTTTACATCGATTCTCAACTGCTATGTGGTCTATCTGATTTACAGTTCTGCCGTCTGGAGACAAAATTAATTATTAAAAAGACAAAATTAAAAATATAATAATAAAAAAGAAATTTATCAGAATTAGATAGATAAACTGACACAAAAATAGTTTACTGCTGCTGCTGGTTCCAACGTAATAGTTAAGGCATCAACTTCACTTAGCGATGGCAGACGGCAACATAATATACATTTTTCAACGAAAACTACATCATTCCAGACATGCGTCGCTAGACGGTCGGCTAGACCCTGGTTGACGCGTTGCGATTGTTTCAAAGACAAAAAGCCAAAAGGAATAGCAACAAATGCGGCGGGAACCCGCATTTACTGAACTAACAACTAAACACCACTTAACCAACGCAATTCATTTATTTATTTTACCAATAAACGGTATACGCCAATTAACGAAGAAACACAAGAGTATTGAAACACAAATAAATCTCCACACGCAATACCAATTCCATACAGAATTACTTGCGACTTCATCCTTTTGATCAACAACATTCGTTCGTCACTTTTCCTTAACACCCAACTGTGGTTCCTAGAGGAGGGGTTCAATGGTTCCCTGTCCGTTACGCGGGTTAGGAAATTCCCTCGGGGGGTGGGGGGGGCTCGTGGGTCACCCAGAATTCTCTGACCAGCGCAAGATGAACGTATAGTGGAGGCAAGGAGTCAATACTAGAGTCAATAATACGTTAAATACACTATAGAGGGATCCATCGGTGCAGCAATCACGTTACTAAATTGTCGAGTAGCCGCCATGATACCGCAGTTGCGAATATGGTCGTAGTTTCGGATTGTCACGCTCTTATGAATCAGCTGTTTTCTTCAAGTTTCAGGGATGAAATTGCACTTTTGCGATGTCTGTGTCCTGTGGTGCTTACACCTGTACCGAAATGTATCGGCCATTGTTTAATAGTTTCATATGCTTAAGAGGAGAACTGTTTGGTATGACGCCACTAATTACTCGTGGCTTCTCCATAATTACCAGGGAAATGACTCTTTGGCAATTTTGTACGATAGTCAACAATGGCGCTATATATATATATATTTCCTCTTCATTATTCCTCCGTATTTGTCCGAAATTAGCTATTTTATCTTCACAGATATAGGAAGTGCGAAATTTTTACCCTTGTCAAACACCTCAGAAACAAATGCATATTCAATCAACAACTCGACCAAGTGCCGATTCGACGAGGGGTCACTCCTAAGTGCCGGCCAACCCTAAGTGCACCACCCCATTAACCTGGCGAGTACTTACCCTCACTCTGATAAGGGACCAACTGATTGGAGTACCAAAGGAGCAATGGGCTACATGCACCAAGTGGTAAGGGCAAGTCGAAAAAGGTGCTGCTGGTGTACGGCGGCTTGGCTGACTCTTTAAAGGGATAACGGCGAGAGAGAGAGGCGAGATTTGGAGAGAGAGGCACTTTGAGGCGATAGAAATGAACCACACGAATCCTTATTTGAGAGGAGAGGGGATGGATGGGAGAAGGAGACGAAAGGAGGAGGAGGCGGAGCGATGGCGAATCAGGAAGCGACTCATTACATCGAAAGGGGGAGACGACGACAAGAGAGAAAGCAGAGTAGCGCATATTAACGGCGACGGCCTTCCAATGCCCACACACACACGGCTGCTATCTGCTCAACCCCCCCCCCCCCAACACTACACTACACCAACAACCGCATCTAAAAACTCACATCAGCTCCATCGTGCGGGATTTTCCCGAATGGGACCTTGGTCAGCGACGACTTAAATGGCATTTGCCACCGCCACCGTACGCCCACGAATGCATCTAGGGCGGCTTCACACGTGTATGGAAGTTATTCCAATAGCTGCAGTAGCCTTATACGTATAATACATATGTATAGAAGCACTTTGATATGTAAAGCACGGACTCGTATGTGTCAGTAAGGTGAAGCAACCGGCACGAGATCGACCACGGATACGGAAAATTAGCCAGCCTTCTATTTTTCATCTATCTCCTACAAAATCTTCAGCATTTTGATTTTGCTACTATAATGTACAACATCCGATAAAACTCTCATCGTACAAGCGGGGATTGAAAAATCTAAACTACAAATTCATTTTATCGGAGGAGGTCTAATTGTTAGAAATATGAACATGTATGTTAACGAAAAGACATTTTCTGCAGTTATAAATAACAGGAAGGCTAGTGGCTGTTATTGTCTTGAATAACAGGAAACAAAATAATTATAAAATTAAATAATCTTTATGGATGTATTTCAATATTTAATTTAACGTAGCCATACCGATTTATGGTGACCGTGGAATTATGGGAATGTGGTGGGCGAATGCACTGAAGGTGGGAATTCGTCAATATCCGACATTGCCATGTTCATTGTTTACTTCCCGTTTGTTTACAATACATTACCGTACCCATCTTTAAGTGGCGTGCAAGCAGAAGTATGCGGAGCGCAAGTAGCGATGCACATCGAGACATCGTCTCTCACTCGCCACTTCCATGTATGTATGTATTAGGAGTCCACTCCCTTTTGACGACTGGACCACCGACGAGTGCGAGAATAAGCGCGTGTATTTACGGCGTACTTACTACACGCCACGGCCTTTTGGGGATATGTCTCGGCCCCGATGGCCATTTCTATATAGTAGGTACTGGCTGGAATGGAACACATGCCTCCCATCCCAATGAAACTTAATTAAGCATGTAGTCGCGTTTTTGATGAAATCGGGGCGAGGCCTGGAGCCTTAGATCGAACGAAGGAGTGATTTAAAGGCATGCGATCGATAGTGCATTTGGAAATTCCGAACACTCCAGGGATGGATCAAGATTACTATTTTTGGAAAATTACGCATTCTCTCAAACTGGTGGTGAGTGGCTGAAGGGGGCGTGGCCTCCCTTGAACCCCCTCCCCCCCCCCCACGCCCCACCCCCTAGTTACACCAATGAGCGACGGGAGAACTCACAGACTCAGGGGCACAACCACGATTCTTCATTTCACGTTATCGCTACCAAGGGTTTATGCGTTATATAGCGAACATACACGACCATGGTCCTTCCAAATTTCGCGCGCTAAGTACGGTCCAGCAGCTTAACGAATTTCCAAGCGACGATTGAAAAGCACGTGTCATCGCCGATAAATCAGAAAGCATGGCGGAAAGCGCATTCCACCTAGCAGATGAATTTTCAAATTTCGATCTTATTTCAGGTCTTTAGCGATGATTCATCGTGAATTTATCACAGGTCATCGAACAGGAGTATAACGATAAGGATAAAAGTTCAGTATTATATTTTTGAAATCCCAATATGTACTTTTATTTTAAAATGAACAAACTAGAATGTCGATGCTTTGCACATTCTTTCACTGACGCTCTCTCTCTCTCTAATGCTCAGACCCGTTTTGGTTGGTTGTACTATACGAGGAGAGGCCTCAGTATAATTCACACTCATCATTATGCAAGCGCCAGAAAGTGATCCACGAAGTATTATTAAGTTACTGCTTTCCATTTCATTTCTTTCCGCTACGTATGCAGAGGAGAACGCGTCAGCATTTGATTTGAACCGATAACCCTGGCCCTTCAGGGAAGTTTATTCCATCAATTCCATCATGCCAATGTTCTCACACAACATCAATAAAAAGGAAATTGAATATCTAAGTGGCTAAAGCAATTGAAGACCCTAGATCAGACTTTTCCCAGTCTGTTTTCGTACGAGTACCCACAGGGGGGGGGGGGGGGTCCTTAATGGTGAGAAGACGCTTTTAAAGTCGTTTTTTTTTAAGAATCAGCTTTAGAACAGACAAGGAAATGAGAACTTTTCCAGGACCTAGCGAATCAAAAGACTCGAGTTGCACGCGGACGGAAATAGCAGAGCCACCCCAACGGGGAAGAGGATAAAAGAACAGATGCGGGTCACATCGTTTCTGAACTGAAATTGGGAGATTGTAAATACATACAATTATAATAGACCACCTAATACTGAAAAGGGTCATCACTTGAAATAAATAAACAAACAGCCACCACTGAGAAGACTGCAATCACGCCCATGAATGAGAATTCACCCATTCGCCGTGGAGTAATGAAGCGAGAGGGATTAATGGGAATCTAGGCGAATGGCGACCGATCACGCGAGGTTCACAGCCATTTCTGCACCCGGCAAGGCACCCGGAGGATTTCGCTGACCTCCACTCCACACTGACTCCAAGTCACGCCACGATTCAAAACATATATATCTGGCTTTCCCTCCGCAAGGAACGAGAACGAGCAAGCGAAGAGAGAAAAACCAAGAGCGCGATGTCGGTCTCCTCCGTGACTTGAGATTCCACACGAGGATGGTTCCACTATCAAACAAACAGTCAGCGAGAAAACAACAAGGCAATCACAGCAGCTCGCAAATGTGTGTACTTGTGTTTCGCGATTGGAGAAAATATAATCTGCAACGTAAGAGTTTCAGCTGTCGATTTCGAAATATTTCTGCCATTTACAAAAAAAGAGACACGTCTAAAACTCGCATTGATTAATAATTCCGGGTATTGGAAGTGGAAAATGACGAGCCCACCACATACATGAATGGGCTTCATTGACGAGGCCGCCAAAGCACTCCACGATATTGGACAGGAACAGAAGGGCACTGTAGAGTCAATTAACAACGGAGGAATTATAGGCAGGCTGAACACTCAACTTAGCGTCTTAAGTCGTTATTGTTTACAAATAGATCGTTAAATAATGAGTTTAGAGCCTACTTAACAGCCAGCAAAGCAAGCTTTGAGGTAAGGAAGCACTTCTTCAAAACAAATACTTGGGGTGTATTTCAATATCCTCTCAAGAGGCAGTGAAGCCTGGATAATAATAACCTGCAGAGCAAAGAAGATTCGAAGCCATGGAAACGTGGGTGTTATCGAAGAATTGTGGTGAACGAATTGATGGAGATAATTACTAATGAAGTCCCACGACAAGTTGAGGAGAAAATATGGTCCAGAAGATGAAAACTCAATGGACACATTCAGAGAAACGAAACGTCGAAAACAATATTAGGAGGAAAAAGTGGTAATAATTACCATCGAGGAATAATACCAAGGATGAAATGCACAAAGCAAATAATGATGGGCGTTAAAACTTGAAAAAACCTACGTTGAGTTAATAAAGAGCAGTTTTTGGTTGTTAGAAGAGTGGAGAGTGGACCAATGTATTCAGTTTCTGATGGCCTCTGTATGGCGATTGAAATACCGACTCAGGAGTGATTCAAAGACGTTCAAGAAGAGAAGGACAATAACAAGTTTTAAAAATTCTCAAACGGCCGTAATAAATTTTAGATCTCCAATGGCGTTGAAATTTTATTACGTCCGTTGGAGATTTTTTAAAACTTGTTACATTTAAGAGACCGAAGAGCGCTCAAGTTCCCTAGATTATTTAGAGAGAGGGGGACAATATTGAAGGTAAGATGAAGATGCAACTGTCTTTCAATATATGCACAACCACCTGCGGATGTTAGCTTCTCACTCGTCATTGGATAAAAATGTCCCCGTCATCTTTACTGTGGGCTAGGCTAAGACTGTGACGACCACCGTAGAAATTAAGCCTAACTTTCAATTTTCATTTCAATTGAAATGCAAGCGGAACCAGCAATGGCACAGCAGGAGAGTGTTCAGCAGAATTGTAAGTGAAATGCTTTCGATTTGGGGATTGCAAGACCAGTTTCCAATTCTGCTGAACACTCTCCTGCTGTGCCATTGCTGGTTCCGCTTGCATTTATGAATTGAAATGAAAATTGAAAGTTAGGCTTAATTTCTACGGTGGTCGTCACAGTCTTAGCCTAGCCCACAGTAAAGATGACGGGGACATTTTTATCCAATGACGAGTGAGAAGCTAACATCCGCAGGTGGTTGTGCATTAATGGGGGAAGACAGTTGCATCTTCATCTTGCCTTCAATATTGTCCTTCTCAAAATCTAGTGAACTTGAGCTGTAAATTTAGTTGTTTCAGGTGAAATAAAGTGTAAAATATGTCTAAATTCATTTACATAGTAAAATATTTTATCGGAATGTATACTAGTCCAGAAAATGACAAGACAATATTAGAAATACTTGAATGATATCCTAAAATATCTCAAAATTATGCAATGTATGTAGTTCCATATTTAATACCAATGCAAGTTGTAATCAAAAGGTTCGATACTTTTCCGTGTTATTATTATTATAATGACATCGTGCAGAGACCCACCTACTTAGTAGAATGACTTACTCGTGACGTCACTCCATTGAGCGTTTTAACTTACTTAACCGGGAACCGGATAAGGCTCTGTGCTTTATGTAAGCCCATGAAATGCCTAAATGGTTTATAAAGATTCCCTGAATCTCATATTACTTGATGGGGCTTAGTATTTTGGCTGCAGTGTGCGGTTCAAGAATATAGTGATTGCAAGCAATGACGACGAAGAACAACATTCAACAATATTTTGATGATTCTTGATTAGATTAGACTTCGGAATGCAGCAAAGATATATTAATATAAATATATCCATTCTTACGGCAGAGACAAAAAATTCAAGAGCATAGTAATAGCCATTAAAAATGAAAAATAAAACCCGCAGAAAGATGCATAGAACTATTGAAAAAGAAATTACACGAGTATGAAACTTCATAAGAAGAAGACATTTTTAAAATAACCATAAATGTTGCTGGAGAAGTTTTCTTCCAGGAAAACAATATAAAGGCATTGTTTCTTCACGTCAATTAAAAAAACGTTCAGTTGAAAATGCTACAACAATTTCCACATTGGAATTTCCTTTGGCTTTTTCATTCTCCATGCATAGTGTTTTTTATTTTGGCTTCACCTCAAGAACAAATAATTTTCATGTATGTTTTTACTCGGCTACTAATGCATATGAAATACTAATTCGCTACTGCATTTGACGATCCGTATAACCCCGGTTACTAACAAACAAAGAATGCTTATTTTATTTCCTCATAGTAAACAACTTCTCCTGGGATTGATGGAATCGCAATCACGTGATCCCAGGATTGAGCAATCCCTGCCTCATTCTCTTAATTCTCATTCCGGAGCCTTAGAGACTTGCAAACTTAAAAGAAGAGGGTGCTGGAGACGCTGAAACGAAGTAAAAGGCACACTGGATCAAAATCCTACGTCGCATCCCTCGCATCAGAGAAATGTTTATTACTTATATTCCGACTGCTATTCCGAACTCATTTTCGCCATCATCGTTCTGCTTCTTCCACCCGCAAAGAGTCCATGGGGGGCAGGGTTGTGTATTAAAGTAATTAGAGCAAGTAGTAAGTAAAATAAAGTCGTGAAGTCATAAAATCGTAAAGAAAGTATTAAATAAAATTCATTGTGAAATTTACAAAGTCTGCATTGATTCTGTCAAATATAATAGGATTCTTCCGGTAGGGGTAAATCATGATTAAAGAGTCCTAGCATAATATTCGTGACCTGGCTCTCTATTTCGTATAAACTCTACTTGCAATCAACTCCTCTGTTAACTGTGTATGCAGGACGAAAAGGCTAAATTTATATATAAACAAACAACCCTTTCCCATAATATAGGAATGAAACTTAATATTCTAGTTTTCTGATAAAGGTAACGTATTTATTTATTTTACCAAACAGCCAAATGTGCTGCATACATCGTGTACTTCGGCTTGTCCTATTACTTACGACATCACCACGTCGAGTCGAGCTGTTGGAGGTGTTTTCCTTGTCTCTTCAAATTTATATTGTTACATAATGTTATATACTGTGTTGGAATTTCATCACATTAGCTGTTATATTGTCACCAGAAATTTTTATTTTTATTATTATCATTTGTCTTTTGTGTTATTTTTTCTTCATTTGATGTCTATAATCTAGCCAGCAGTTGCTGCAATTTTTTGGTCAATCGTACCTATAATGTTCCATATTCTATATAAAATTTATATTACATATAAAAATGCAGATATAGTTCCATATTCTGTATTTCTGTGAATTGGCGTATGCCGTTTATTGGTCAAATAAATAAACAAACCAATGGAGATAATTTCGATCGCGTAACTAAGAACTACCGTGGCGCACATAGTAACGAAAGATTTGCGATTTTGGTGAGTTTGAAACATTCGGGCGAATAACTTGAGCGCCGATTATTGCGACTCTAATCGAGATATATCGAGACTCCCATCAACGACATCCCGTCGATCGGAAAGATGTTTACGAGTGAATTAAATACACCATAATTCTCTAACCCTCCGTGATTGCACATACTGTACGGATTGTACTACTTCCCCCTTGGTTACGCGATCGGAGTAGTTATCTCGAGAGTTTCAAACACAATCCCCCCAACATAAGGGGGAGAATGATTTCCACTCCGCATACATAGATGTGTGTATGCATTTCAGACATTCGTGAGTACTTGTATAAAAATGGTCCACGGAGGGAGGAAGGAAGAAGGAAGAAGCGTTCTCAGCGCCAGGATGGAAGAAGAAGAGGTCTAGACGGCAGAGGGCGACGATCCCAGAACACTCCCCTCCTCCTCCTCCTGCTCCCTCCCCTCCCTCCCCAACCTACGACGACTGAATTTCACTCTCCCCACTCACTTTTTCCCATCGCCGCCGCTCGCCACAGGGAGCGCTGCTTTCCTTCTCACCCACGGCTATGCTTTTTTCTTTTTAAATCATTCCATATCTATCTCTCACTCTTCTTCCGCTTCCTCCTCCATAAGACGACTACATGTACATACTACGAAGTACCGTGCAAGCCACCACTAGGAAGTCCTGCATAAACTACGTTACCAAATAAGGGGGTCGCCTTAAAAACCTTTCTGCGGGTAACGAGGGGGAGGGGAGGGAGGGGTTCACTCAAAGTAACGTAGCTGTGTTTACGTTTCTTAGGGCAGAGAGGCGCGACTGAGGAGGCGACTTGGACGAGGCGTGGCGGCTGTGGAGCGGGGGGGGCTGATAAAACATTGTTAAGCGACGCCATGTACGTAGAGATGGGTAACAAATAACGTAACAGTTATTTAACAACGGTTATTAACAAATAACGGTTATCTAAAATAACCGTTATTGGAAACATGCAGTTATCGGTTATCCAGAATAACCGAAGCACCACAGCTACAACGGCGGCAACCGTTGCCGTTGCTACTACTACTAAACTCTTCCAGCGGAGCGCTGGCGTCGCAGTTATCGGTTATTCAGGTGTGCGGACAGTGGGCGGAACCTAGGTTCAATGTAGGTTATGTAGAGGATTGGTCAGCATTCTTAATCTTGTTGGTGTATTTTCTGTGGGGGTTAAAATGAGTAAGCGACCCAGATCTAGCTCTATGTGGAGCTATTTCAAAATAAGTGACACTAAGGAAAAAATAGCGAAGTGCGATATGTGTGGTTCAAACCTTTCATATAAATCCACAACATCTAACTTAAAGAACCACATCTTAAAAAAACATCCAACTGTGAATCTTGAGCTTTCTACATTTAATGAAACTCACGATTTAGGCCTAACAACCCTTATCAGCGGCGGATGTGAGCCTTCACTGCCTTCTACTTCTGGACAGAATTTACCTTTAACATCCCAAGGTAATAGTAGCATAACAAGTGCTCAATTCCAGCCTGAAGTGACTCAATCTTCCACCTCGCAGTCAAAAGTGGTAAAACAAACAAGCATGGCATGTTTTGTGCGCAAAAAAATAAGTGCGGGGCAAAAGAGAAAGCTTGATAGGTCTCTTTTGAGAATATTTACAAAAGATTATCAGCCCTTCACAGTAGTTGAAGACAGTGGTTTTCGAAACTTTATATCTGCTTTGAACCCATCCTACAACCTTCCTGACAGGAAAACCATATCCTCAACAATGATTACAGCAGCATTTGAAGAATGTAAGTTTGCAGTCCAAGAAAAATTAAAAAGTGTGCAAAGTGTATGCCTAACGACAGACTGCTGGTCGTCTTGCAGCCAAGAAAGCTACTTGGCTCTCACTGCACATTTTGTCACCGACGAATTCACTTTTGAGTCGGTTCTACTCGACTGCTCCTTGATCGAGGGTTCCCATACCAGTTATGCCCTAGCCTGTAAAATCAGGGAGATAACTGATAGTTTTGCAGTATCAGATAAGGTTTCAGTTGTGGTGTCAGATAATGGCTCCAACATAAAAGGAGCTATAATAAATGAATTACACTGGAATCACTTCGGGTGCTACGCCCATACCCTGAATCTCATTGTACAGGGCTCTTTACGCATGGAAATTATCCAGGTTCTGATGGAAAAAGTGAAAACCATTGTGAAACACTTTAAACGCAGCAACCAAGACTTGGAAAAGTTTATGAAATACCAGAAGGACGCCGGGGAAAAAAGGCCTAAGAAACTAATTTTGGACGTCGCCACGCGTTGGAACTCAACGTATTATATGCTGAATAGGCTCACATGTTTGCAGGAAGCTGTACGAGCGACTCTAGCTTTACTTGATAAGGCCATTCCAGCACCTTCATTAGATGAATGGAAATTGTGCACAGACTTATGCAAAGTCCTCAAACCTTTTGAAGAAGCAACAAGGAAGTTGAGCGGCGAAAAATATGTCAGTGGCAGCCAAATAATATTCCTCACTACTGGCCTAACGTATGTTTGCCAGAAACTCATGAAGATGCCTCTGCATGCCACTGCTAAGAAAGTTATTCATTTACTGCAAGTAATTAGCCTTTTTATATTATTCTTAAATTGCTATATTTATCCGAGTTATATTTGCATTTATTGATATAGCCTAGCTAAATTCTCATATATTAATATAGACAAATTGTAAACCTATTAAAATCGAACTAACCTAAACCTCTATAATGTAACGAAAATTTTTCCAAAATTGCCATTTTGAGCGATACTGACGCAAAAATATCGATATTTTTGTTCGATTTACCACGATTTACCATTTCGTCGGGCGGTATGCATACATCAAATAGTCGAAAAATCGTGGTAAAACATTTTTCCAAAATTGCCAATTTGAGGGATACTGACGCAAAATATCAATATTTTTGTTCGATTTACCATGAGGGCCGTCGGGCGGTATGCATGCATCAAATAGTCGAAAAATCGTGGTAAAACATTTTTCCAAAATTGCCAATTTGAGGGACACTGACGCAAAATATCAATATTTTTGGTCGATTTACCATCTATGATGGCCGTCGGGCGATATGAATGCATTAAATAGTGGAAAAATCGTGGTGAAAATTTTTTCCAAAATTGTCAATTTGAGGAATACTGACGCAAAATATTCATATTTTTTGGTCGATTTACCATCTATGATGGCCGCCGCGCGATATGCATGTGTCAAAAAGTCGAAAAACCGTAGTCGACAATTTTTCCAAAATTGAAAATATTTGCAGAATGCAAAACATAAATTTTATTTCATGGTATTTTCCAGTTTATATACGCAGCCAGAACTGAGTCCTGATAATCTTAATTGATAAGTATTGATAGCTGATAATTAATTACAGGAAGGGATCTTGACCAGATTTTCGAACATAGAAAACAACAAAATTGTGGGAACATGTTCATTCCTCGATCCACGGTTCAAGCTATTCCCATTTACCTCATCTACCTCTCAAAATATAATAAAAGAACATGTAAAAAAGCTTGCCACGGCTGAGTCCAAGGCTGAGAGAGAAAACAATCTGAGCGAGGTCCCGTTTGCAGAAGATGTCCACACTCAAAACAGTAATAGGTAACTTCTATCAAATTCATGTTAAAAAAAGCAATCTACAAACGTAGAAAAGCTTTTAGTGCCTATTATTATTTATTCATAGTCAAGGTTTTTAAAAGTATGCTGCTGATAAATTGAACTTTTAAAGCTTAAACAAAAATCTTTAACGGACTATTAGTCAGTATAGATATTTATTTTTGTAGGCAAGGAGAGAGTGAAGCTGCAGATGAATTGTCATTTACGTCTTTTCTGGATGAAATTATACGTAAAGCCCAACCCCCTGGTACTGCTCTCTCTAGCGCCATAGTGGAGGTACAGAGGTACCTTGAAGAAAGGACCATTGATAGGAAGCAAGATCCATTGAAGTGGTGGGAACAAAAAAAGCATTTGTATCCGATTTTGTCAAAAATAGTAAAGAAAAAATTCAATATGGTAGCCACATCCGTACCATGTGAGAGCATTTTCTCAAAACAAGGTCTGATGATTAATGACCGACGGACACGTCTGAAACCCTCAAAAGTAAGACAGTTAATCTTTCTTCACGTAAACGATAATTACTGGTCTAAGTGTTAAATACCTTTGTCGTTTCAAAGCCAAAGAATATCGAGACTGATATTTTTTGTAGTAATTTTTATTTGATGACCTATTATTAAAATAGGTTAGTAATTATTTTATGAAGTGCAATCACATGACGTGTGTGCAATTAATTTAGTTTATTAGTGAATCGGCTGTGATTTTTATTATTTTCCAAATGTAAAATACCCTTATTGCTTTATTCAAGGCCAAGAATATTGAGACTGATAATTTGTTTTATAGTCATTTTTATGTGATAAAAATCGGTTGTTAATTATTTAATGTAACGTACTTATTTATAATTTGTGTGCAATAAATTTTGTTTTTGAGTGAATAGGCTGTTTTCAATTAACTCCCAGTAAATATTAATGCCAGTTAAACATCGATATATTTTTAAAAAGTATATAACATCAGGTATTAAAGTTATAGCAAATAAAATCTTAAAATGTTTCCACATTTGTTTTGCAAGTGGTTTTCAGGTACAACTAAAAACTTAAGTTTATTAACAACCATTGTTATTTTAAAGCTGTTGGAAAAACAGCTTTTGAAAAACTCCGTGTAACTGCTAATACGCAACTTCAATAACGTCAAACAAACTAAGTTTTGTAATAACTACTGTAATTTAAAACGGTTGTAAAATAACAGCTTTCGAATAACTCCAAGTACACAACTACTGGTTATTCAATAACCGCAACTAAAACAACCTACTGTGCAACAGTTATCGATAACCGTTATTAATAACGGTTATTTCTCAGTAACGGTTGTGATGATAACGGTTATTCGTTTTCGGCAGTTATCCTCATGCCTACATGTACGTCGACATTGGCTGCATCCGCACCTACTGGAAAGAAAAGCGCGTGGCTATGGTACATTTAATACTTTTACAGAATCTAATATCTATCCAGATCGATTTAATACCGTCAACAGGATAAAACAAAAAAAATGTACTCGTTATAGTACTTAAACGGTAACGGAAGGATTACTCGGTGAATGAATGAGAAACCCGGCGTCGGGATACAACTCTCAAAGAATGGCGACACTTGAGTCCACAGTTTAACGTCCCATCAGAACGGAGAAAGTACCAACTACACATTGAAGTGCTCTCCAAATAGCACTCATAAAGTAGGGATAGGGAACACACCGAAAGATATCCTTATTCGCCGGAATTCGAACCCGGGCCATTCCGAATTGGAAGCCAGTGCTCTAGCCACCACAACAACCCAATCGGTGAGTTTTCAATTCTCTCAGCTGGATAAGGGACACGCTAGGAGTAGAGATGGCCGCCACTTTGAAAATTACCTCGCTGGTATTTTTCGTAATTTACCGTGCCCCTTGTAAATTACCGCAATTTTCGGTAATGTTTGAGATAATTTTTCATACAGATAAATTCCCAACATGTTCTTTTAAGCCAAGTCTACATTTTCAACGTGTTTAATTTTAAATTGAGGCATGTGCAACTCATTTTTGGCATATTTTACTTAAATTATAACATTATTGAGTAATTATTAGTAGAATATTCTTCCTGAAAATTTCTCATACTTCGACAAAAGAAAGCCAGATTGCGTGTTGCTGCCGTATTTCTTTTTACAATTGAAAAATATGTGATAGATTAATGTTGCATTAGGCATGGTTTAAACATCGTTATTCCCTTCCTATTGCTATTGGCATTCTTAATTAACCATACATTTTCTGTTTAATGCTTAAAACTGAAAAATACTGGAAAATTACGGTAATTTTAGAAAATGACCGTAATTTACCACGTGGTGGTAATTTACCTCTCGGATGAAAATTACGGCAATATTCCCATCTCTAGTGCTAGGAGGAATGCACAGGGGGGGGGGATGGGGGGAGGGGCACATACAGGGGGGGCACATAATAATAGGCGATAGGGGGCGAGGCGGGAGTTCATCTGGAGCGTCGGCGAATACGTTGGGGAGGTGGAGGGAGATTTATTCGATTGTGAAATGTCTTCGTCGGCAACAGGTGATACGGGACGGTTAAGAACGAAGTTTACAGTCAAGGTCGACGCTGATTAGCAGATATGAAATGCCAGTCTTCGTTCGTTCTTTCATTTCACCAAATAATACATACCGGGTTGAAAAAGCGATTGCCATTACTGCCATAATACCAAATGCTGTGACCAAATCTTCGTATGTTTGAGACTGTGAGTGTGTTCGAACCTCAGAACAGTAGGGCAACAAAAGGGCTACTAATGGAAGAAATGACATCGAATGAATGAAAGGAAAAGGGAAACGGGTAGAGAGTGATAAAGGGGAAGAGGGGGGGGCACGTTTCCCCCCCCCATCCTGACCTCCCTCCCCCCCCCCCCCTCCCTCCCCCCCTTCCGAAGGCGGCCGCTATTAATGGGAAGTGCGCCGATGACGTCATCGATGCGCAAACGTTTACGCAACTTGCGGATCCGCCGGCGGTTGCCTGGATACGCCGTCCCACGCACGCCCCCTCACCAAACACACTGCCTCCCCACCCCCCATCACCCCCCTCGTGCGAAGGGTTTAGCGCGCGGAATCTCGGCCTTTGGAATGCTTCCATTTCACATCTTCTGGATCCCCCAATGAGTGTGGAACAGAAATTAATAAATGAGGAAGACGGTACGTGACGTCGATGGGAGCTCTTCTTCATCCTCAAATTGACATCCATGCATGGGATCGGGGATACTATATATGACGACGATTGAAACGATGTGCGAAGTCGATACGATATCTGCGTAACAAGTAGAGATACCTACCACGGGAAAAACTGCCGATTAAGATATGGACTGCCAAACTCAACCGTGCATGTAAAATAATCCCTTTACTCCCACACTTCCCAATAAGTGACCGTAACAGAAAAACAAAAGAACAGGACATTCCGTTTATATTTATGCACTATTACTTAAGTACTATTCGTCATTCCGTCTCCCTCTTCCAATCCCTCTTCATGGCCGATGGGTCCTAACACCCCTTGCCACTCGCCACCACCACGCGGGAGCTCCCGGGGATACAACTATGTACAGTCCCTGACAAAACATTTCTTACCACCTTGGAATTGAAATTTTTCTTGTAAAAATATTTCACGCTCTTCGCCAAAAAGCAAATGTCACTGGACGATTGCACTTGCACCATCGACAGAATTTCTCAAAAGTCTTAAATGATCTCTTTAGCATTATTTCTGATTTTATACCGATTTAACGCTGACTTAATTGACGATAAATCCGAGTTGACGATGTCGATGTGACAACGTGGACGAACCAACGCACGAGTATTCCTGGTCCCTCGCCAGACGCGGGGAGGAAGGGTTCCTCCGGTCCGAGTGATTAATGCCCTGCCGTGCAAGGGGGCGTGAACCAAGGTGGTGTCGTCACATCGACTTGCACCATCGACTTGGAAAAAATTCCATCCCGAGGTGGTAAGAATTTTTTGTCCGGGACTGTGCATGAAGTACTCTCCCGAGTCCACGTTTCTGCACCGTACAACGCCAGAAAGCTTTTTGAACTGTTTGCCAGCCTTTTCTTTGAATCCTCACACAAGGTTCCCATCATCAGCTCCCTCCTATTGCTGAATTCTTCTTTCAGCTAGCACAATTCTTCTATGTACAAAGTACAATCATACAACAATTGTACACGAAGTTCCATTCGAACTCACAGCGATGCGCGTTCACTTCTCATATCCGCCTTCGCCTCGATATCTGGGATTCGGTTGGTGGGAATTTTCCACCGCGGGGTCATCAAGAGAAGGTGGCGTGTCTTCTACTGCTTCTTGGGGTGCTGGCGTGGCAGTTCGTCCTTTGAGGGGGGGAGGGAGGGGAAACAAGAGCCCCCTCCTTCTCCCACGGGTCTATGGCCTCGTTGCACTAATAATAGAAAAATCCGTTGCAAAGGCGACTCTCCCCCCCGAACAACGGGCTCTGTAGTCCTCCACCCACCCACTGCGTTTGATTCAACTGGGGCGGCGGCCATTTAGCGGAAGGGGGAAGGAAGACTTTCTTCACGCGATCCTTAGATAACGAAGACCAGCCCCGAGGAAACGCCCGACCTATTTCTCTCTCACTGTGCAACCACCCCCAGCCACGATGATGATAATAACACCGGGCCACCATCACCGAAGATACATGAGTATCTCTTTTGTGCTCGAATTGTGTCCCGTGCGTGCCTTGTTTTCCCTCTGTCTGCAAGTAGCAGAGGCTACTAGTACGTGCAAATTGATTTCGGCCATCGAAGCACATTACATCAAGTACCACTTCCACTACTTCTCTTGCTAGAAGGAAACTTGGTCATTACAATCAAGTCTTTTTGAGCCCTAAATCTTTGTATGGAATTAAAACCTTGACGATAAAAAAATACGATGGCATAATACAATACCTCGACGTAAAGCATATACATAATACGAATACATACCTTGAAAAAGTGCATTAAGTGTTCTCGTAATTTATGGAAGTTACATTGGTAGCTGTTCGTTTTGTTAACGAAGGAGAGAGACTTGTTAAAATTGAACTTTAATGGAGAAACTTGAAAGCGAAACAAATAAAGAAGGCCCTTCATCTGACGCAGATTAATGACGCCACATTACCCATTCCTAGTTCTACATCTCACCGTTATGAGCAAGGTGTCGAGTACACTGAACACGATAATATGACGCTTTGTTCATTATTTTAACAAAAAACATTATACACAAAAGCTTGTTCTATTCTAGACTGTTGAAAAAAAGAAAGTTAACACAGAAATACAATCCGATAATAAATATTTGGTTCATCGAAAACGACACCGGAAAATATTCCCCTTTTATCGGTTCTTTTGAATTTCTTTAATTAACCATTGACCATCTTATAATCATGGGCCTATTTTATTTGAAAGAATATATTGCGACACAGCTATTACGCGGATACCAAATTACAA
The DNA here is from genome assembly GCA_963573305.1 of Pyrrhosoma nymphula. Lineage (NCBI taxonomy): Eukaryota > Metazoa > Arthropoda > Insecta > Odonata > Coenagrionidae > Pyrrhosoma > Pyrrhosoma nymphula. Next base: position 2,190,767 of record OY754330.1, read on the forward strand.
CCAGAAAAGTAGGCACTGCGCTCGAATTCAACTGTTTTAATTGGCCCTGCGTAAATGCGCAGAATACACGCGGCAAACGCAGACGCAGCTGCAGACGATGGTTTTGCTCCGCTGACCGCCACTATGGCAATATTCCGCCTTTAACTGGATTACTTTATGCAAGAATAATTTACACACCCCATTTTGATCCAAGAAAAGGCTTCGTAATAAGTCGAGATGATCGTTTACCAGGTGGGGTAGATTTTCAGAAGACTAGGGACTAATTGGACTGGGCCGTGTAATTTCAATTATAAACAACACACCAAAGGATCGTCAATGAGTGAAAAAAATACAATATCACTCTTTTCCATAATCATTTCCCGTCAGATTAATATTCACATTGTTTGCGTAAAAAGATCATCCGATGGTATTATCACCACGGAACGTTACAGTTTCTTTAAAAAAAACGGATGTTCAGGTTACCTTTTTTACGTATTGACATCGGGGCAATCGAGAATCGTACACCATGAAAATATTCTCGAACACGGCAGAGAGAATGTTCATCGCAGGTGTCTAAGAGTATCTAATCAATTAGGTAATATTGAATTCAGGAAACGAGCGATTATAACTCGAATCCTTTATCCGCAATCCCGGCATGCATCTGTGCACGAACGGGGAAGCGAGGGGATGTGTCGTGTTCCCGCGATATCAATCCTGTTAGTGCGAATAAACGACACGAAGCGCTGCGAAAGCCTCCTCTGGAATCAAAGTATGTAGGCTGCGGTCGAGACACGATAAGGGATAAAAAGTAAACTTGTGAGAGGGACGATAAATCGTGAGAGGGACGATATAGATAACACTGAACCTCGTGTTCGACTTGCATCTTCGCTCGACATTCAACGAAAACGCCTAAGGAAGTGGAGTTACGTAAACCAAAGCCGAAAAGCGCTTGTTTTCACACCGTAACTAAAAAAAAGTTTCAGCTACGATATAAGCCACTTTCATTCGTAATATATGTTCTGGGAGGGAGCTTTCGCAACAAAATGTGAGAATTTGAAATGCAACTTCTTCATCTTCAACGATCTCCTCTAGATGAGATAAGCCCACGTCTTCTCGAACACTTTGATGTGTGTTCGTTTAATTGAAGTCACCAACGTAACTTTCCTATGCTTGGGAAATTAGAATAGAGACAGTATTCGACGACGGACGCTCCACGCGATTCAACATGCAGGCCATCAATGAGACATTTTTTTTATAAATGAAACGAATCAGACCATTGGCTACAAATGCGCGTGTGGTCTTCGGGTTTCTTTACAAGTCAATAAGGACGCCGCACAGAATAATGCATAGATTATAGACCTGCATGTTCTATTACAAGACTGCCTTAGAATAAAATAATATATATAACAATGGAAACGGTTGTAAGGCTTGATCTTGTGGAAGTTATCCAATTACGGAAGACCCCGGGTTTCAAAACTGACAAAGATGACACCAAGTGTTGAAACCTGGGTCGTGATAATATATTTTAAACAAAGGAGTTAACAAAGTTAACTTAATTCTTCCATAATATATAACAATAAAGCTTTCGATTTAGCATGGCGATAGCCTGCTATTGACGGAAACGATTGGCGATCGCCAGGGGGACCAAATGAAATTAAACAGCTGAAAGTGGCTATTCACGCATGCGCAGTCCGTCTCGCGCACACACAAGCAGTAGCATCTAGCTATGAAAAAAATACGCTTGAAGCACTTCAAATGTTCGGTTCACCTCGGAGAAAATAGCCACCGATAGCCGGCAATAGACCGCCATTTCATTAAATGGAAATCACCGCGGCGTGGCGATCACCGCAAATGGAAAGCACCAACAGTGAGCGATCTTCATGAACTCGCATTCGGATGCGTGCGATAGTTTAAAAGATGACGAGAAAAAGACGCACAGAGAATGAGAAAGATGGAAATGGTCTTTTAGGAAAAAGAGAGCCCTAAGCAAAAGAAACTAATACATCTATGTTATTAAGGAGGTTCCGCCGCGACTGTGTGAGTCAAAACAAATACTAAAGTCCACATTTTTTTATATTTTGTCAAAAAAATCCTGCTTTCGCTGATGAAATGCATTACCTATAGAAACCAAATAGTAAGGTACAACATATGCAGATTATTATTCCACGAATGTATTTTATATAAGCGCGTTTTTCCAGCCATAGGAGCCGACTGCAGCGCCATTTCCTACGAATTACCGCATTTTGACTTCAATTAAGGCAGTAATTCCTTAATAACTAAAAACATAAGGTGGTAAGATGCCAATATTTTATTTTTATTAATTTCTATGGATTATTTCCTTCTTATAAATAGTTTTCCGCAAAAATGGCATTTGTTTTTTATGGAAAAAACCTATTTTACCCCGTGTTTCTCTCATTCCCCCATTGAACACCATGCGATTTCAAGTTCAATTATAGAATAAAATAGCGTGGAAAGGTATTATTTTGTTGTTCGTATCAGATAGAGGACAACTTTTTGTACAAGTAGACAGAATGTGAATAAAATGACATTTGAGTCATTTTACGGTGGAACCACCTTAATATTGCCAGATGAATGAGACAAAGAAGAATAAAAATGCGTTGAAAAGTTACAGAATGTGGGCGTAAGATAGGTCCGATAAGAAAGTGGGTGGTAGCAGCGACCGACTCCCATGAGATCGATTCCCACGGCACTGCTCTCGGAGCTTCTTGAATTTAGCAATGGACACTAGTCCTCAAGAAAGAGGGCGTCGAATCTTGAGCATTCGTTTCCTTCGACACATATATATACGGCTTCCCACACCGCCCTGAGAACACTTCCCGACTAAACAAGCACATAATGGGATAACGATGATTGTAATTTCGAACCAAAAAGACGATTCCACGAATGGGAACTAATGCCTGTTGCTCGCGGCAAAAATTTCCATAAAAGAGGTTTATAAAAATTTGTATTGAAAGTTTAATGAATCGTTAGTAAAAAGTACTTGCTTGCTCACGGTAAAACTATTCATAAAACCGCAATGTCCTGCCATCTATGAGATGCTTTGCGAACACGTTAAGTGATAAATGCACTCTCTTTTGGATGACTGTTAAGTTAATAACTATATGTATTGTTTATTTACTTACTTTCTGATCACATACCCAACGGTGCTAAGGCTCTCTAACGCATTCTTCTAACAACAAGAAGGATACTGTCTCCACTTTCAAATGAACTTCCAGCCATGTTTGTTTACGTTTTCCTTGTTTGGCTTCCCATGGATACGAGATTATTATCAACGCGATGAGCGGAACGTCTCATTGGTTGTTGCATAAAACGGTTTATCGTTAGCAAGCCATGGCCCCCTCTAATACAGGCCGGAACATGGAATTTTGGCAACGCTGTGTGTTAGTCCTATCGTTGCTGTTTGGAAGCATGGCGTCTTACGGTACGGTCCGTGTGATTAAAAACGTATGAATTCACTAGTTAAAAAGGCCGAACTGGACTAATTTTTTGTATATTGTGTTGGCTAAAGGTACGTAAATTCGTTTTAAGATATTTTCTGTGAGTTTAAGGAGGAAAATCGCGATTATTTCTTCAAAAGCATTTTGCGATCACTTGCCGGCCGGCCATTACGGAGGGAAATTGAGATTACACAAATGCAACGTACATCAGTATACGTAGGGAATTTAGCAGCTATTCTGTTTTTAAGCTAATATTATTATTATTGGGTTAAAAGTGATTGTTATTTTTGGTGGGTCTTATGAATTACCATGGTGTAGTTGTGTCTACATGAATGTCGTTTATTATTGAAGAAACAACGGCTACTTCATGAGTCTATTGATGTGTCTAAGAATTGATGTTACTCAGGTTTTCTAGAAACAATCATAAATGTACTACAATTCGATGTGATTAGCAAAACGATGTTTATTCTTACAACTTCTCTTTTTTTTAAATTAAAGATGCCCCGGCGTTGTTGTGTGCCAGGTTACAAAAGCAACTACCTCTCCACCAAGAATGAGGGGTATGTGACTGTGTTCCGAATCCCCAAAGACGAACGCAGTGGAAAGCAGTGGCTGAAGAATAATCCTAGGAAGGACTGGAATCCTTCTTCAAACGCAGTAGTTCACATCAAGCATTTTGCTGAGCGGGATATCCTCCACTGTTCAACTTTCACGGATAAGAGCGGTGAAGTGCAAAGTTACCAGTTAGATCGCCCAAAGTTGTCCTCTTGTGCTGCTCTTACTTTGTTCAATGTTACTACTCCGTGTTCACCTCCCTCAGTACTCATGGCCCCATATCCCATGCTTGTGAAAATGAAGTGAAATATAGTGAAGTGCTGTTCTTTGCTTTGTGAAGTGCAACATGCAATGTAAGTTGTGAGTAGCTTCTAAGGCTGTGATAGTGAATGACAGTGAATTGGTAAAATAGTTTTCATTGTGTATTTTAAATTGGCCAACCTCACAGACATTACAAACAACACTGATACATTAGTCTTGCAGCTAACAATCCTCTTCAGCTTACACCATTTTCACGGCTGAATATCCATGCGATTACAACTATCTACCTCAAGTAAACACTCGCAACGTAAATGTTTGCATTTTTAGAAGTTTATCATTTTCCAAAAAAAATCCTTTTTTTCAACTCTCCCACCCACAGCGAATTTCTACCGTTACATATGTATAGCCCACAAACGCGTGACACCGCGTTATCCACTAGACTGAGAAATTTCATTGGCCTGTATGTAATATTCTTGTGGTTATTTGCAATAATTCCTCCTGAAAATCACAAAAAATTCCACATTCTCGTGTTCTTGTATTACTTACATACATTATTGTGAGCAACAGGCATAACATATTTCGACATTTTACATTGTCGACTCTTTCTTTTTTCGGGATTCATTCCGCGATGTTAAAATTGTAAAACAGAAACAGTCAACACTACATCCGCGGAAGCCTACGAGCTAATTTTACATTGTTGTTGAGTCAGACATTTTAATGAGGCAGCGCAGCTTTTCGCAATGTCAAATTCGGCCGAGAAATAAGATAAAACGCCTGCGTCAGGAAGTACCATTTCTGCTTCCAGTTTAAAAACATTATATATCGGCTCTGAGCGAATAAAAGCCATGCGAAAAGAAATTTCGTGTGAATGCTCTAGGATTTTACACTTTATTTAAAATGCACATCGTAGCTACTGATATCAGTTAAAAAGGATTAACTTAATACGTATCGGGGATTTTTACTCAACTTCCTCACAGTATCTTAAAAATAAATACATGCCGATGCGCGCGCCACAAATCTCTGGTAAGACGTCCGTCGAGCGCTATGTACAAAAAGGCTCAATACCTATACAAACTATCTAAAAACTCAATACCTACAGTCAACTTTAATTTCATATCATTTACCTGCTAAAACGTCTTCATAAGTAACAAATATATGATGAATCGAAATACATTAACACTGAATTCATATGTAAAACATCTACACTCAGAATGTCTGCATTTTTTTCAATATCACACAAAACATGTCTCAAGAGGAAACAAGCATCATGAATAACAAATACATGGGTTATCACAAGAATGTTAATAAGAAATACATCTACAAAGATTGAAACGCCCAGGAAGGCCGAAGTTCACATTTAATTCAATAAATAAATTACATATTGGTTTATATGTTAGAAGTTTATTGATTTTCTGGACTGCATTGTTGTCACGAGCTGAATTGAAGTGTGTAATTTCGGACACTGAATTAAATATCTGTTTGCGAATTATTCAACATAAATCCATCCAATTTAAGTTAAAAGAACATAATACGCGTAGGTCCTTTCCCTTTCATTGTCCAATAGGCGCTAGACTAGAGGTCTCACTAGTGGCGTCTTGGCAGTAGGAGATTTGAGTCGCACGTGGATAGGAGTTTCACCATTACCAACTGCGCAAAATGGTATTCTGCATTGCCGCGGGGCGATTTTCTTCTTTGTTATTAATTTAAAAAATGATGAATACCATCAACATTTCCTTTCATGAAACGTTTTGGAATATTTTTTCCATATAACATACGTAACTTCGATATTAATATACTTTTCTACGTCTCGGAAATTAAAATCTAGCTTTTGGCCATTTAAAAAATAAAAAAATTAGTACAATTTAATTTTAAAATAATGATTGTAATGTTTATATAATATTTGTAAATAATGTTTTTCGCGTGTTTTTCTTCACTCTTTCGGCCGTGGAAGCAAAACTTTTACATTTGAACACTTTTAAATGAATGCATTTTGCAGTCAAATAAACAAGGAGTTAAACGATATATTACACGACTCCATGGAGCTCCGGCGGAGTTTCATACGAATGCTTAAAGTTCAGCGTTCTACCTTTTTTGATCCGATAGTAGTAGGTACCGGGTTTCTGTTGTGACGACGCGTCAGTAGGCTGCAGGCCATTGTCTAAAACCCAATGGCGAAGGCTATGCTAATAATATATGTGCTGATTACATAAAATTAAAAAAAAACAACGGAAGGTAGATGGATGCTAGTTTGCGAATTGAAAATTTTAATATATCCATCCATCTAAAAACAAATTGACTCCAAATCAAAATTATAAGCTTAATGATACCAAACGAAAATCGATCGAATTCACAAAGGAAAGACAAGAGGTTGATGCAGGATATGGTTTAATCCCGGCGGTAGTTAGTGTGAAGTCTCCATGGGTCTTCCAATAGGCCCCAGGCATTTGTTTTCCGACGTTTCGATAGAACGCCATTGTCCCAACGGATACGACTGTTGGGCAGTTCTGCCATCTTATAAGTATATCCTTCGGAGGGATAAATTAAAGGAGGAATCTAGGGGATCCCCATGCGGAAGCATAAGGTGAACCCTTCTAGGGTTCCCCACCTGGTCGCAGGTTTGTTCAGAACTAATGTCTCGTAATCCAACTCTTGCCATCATCTTCAATGTCCTCCATCCTATACAGAAAATATATCCACACTGCATGCATAATAAACATAGCACTATTGTGAATTAAGTTTATTTCGAATACAAATTCAACTTACAGAAGTTTTAATAACCTTAGTTCAACCGTAACTAGTGGAGTCGAGTGCTTGTTTCAAAACTGTCGATGGAAGTTTTACACTTCGCGGTAGTATTATGATTTGCGAGTGTCGTACTCGGATGAAAAGTCTACTAACAGCCAGCAAAACAAGCTGTGAATTAAGGAGGCACTTCATTAAATTATACATTAGGAGAGCTGGCATTGAATCCTGGACGATAACAGTTGAAGATCAAAGAGAGCATTGGAGACGTGGTGTTATCGCAGAATGATCAAATAGATGGTGGGAATCATCGCCAATTCAAAATCCTACGAAGAGTAACGGAGAAAAGATTATCGTGCCAAAGCGACGAACATGGAGTTCCTTACATTCCCTTGTACTTTTTATTTTTCTGCGTTCAATATCTAATTCAATAGTTCAATTCAATTCGTACGCATCAACCTTCTTGCAAGATGTCCTCTCTCCTGACAATTCCTCTTATTTTGTTTATATCACGATTAAAACCAATCTAAAATGATGAAAATATGTAAACAAACAAACAATAAAAAAAACAAAATTAAATTCACTATTAGACAAATGAATAAATAAATAAATACATACATAAAAGTGATTATTGGTTATCGCTGAATTATCCAGTCATTCACCTAACAGGCGTCAAGATGTATACAGTGAGAATTCGGATAAGAAGAAGGGAAAACGTTATTGGACATATTTGCGACAAAATAGCCGAATGAAAGCAATGGTGGAAGAAGAATAAACGAATGGGGAGAATAACAGAAGAAGAACAAAATGCATCTAGCTAATTATGAAGGACTTCTAAGCGACGAGTTAAGCAGTGATGAAGTGGTTTGACATAAGAGGAGCTAGTGGAGTGGAGTGAGCTACACAGCAAACACCAATATTGATGACTCATTTCCTTAAAGATGATGATGTGCCCGTTAATTCCTTCTCCGTCTCTCCCGAAAGTCCAGTAGATGACGAGGCGCTTGCGTGAGACAACTGGGTTCCTTGGTCGTCTAAAAACGTGTTGACATCTCCGCACGAACGGGCGAAAGTCTCCACGGCGACTACCGTGCGAACCGGTTTCCCATTGAAGGAGAAGAGAGAGAGAGAGACCACCTCTCCCGCGATCGTCTTGAGAACGTTCCCACGAAACGGCAAAAAAGGGATAGAGAGAGGTGTGCAAGAGGGGCGGGGTGGGGGGGGGGGAGGAGGAGGAGAAGGAGTGAAGGGGAGGTTGGGAGGGATGAAAACAAAACAATTTGTAAAAAAATAATACTTTTTTTAAAAAACCACGCTCATATCCAAGTTTAGCACCTACTTAAAAAGTAAAAAATGATTTTTTCATCACTCTCCTAATATAAAAGGTGGGTGCTTGTAGAATAGATATTGATAATAATATAAATGATAAGAGGTTGGATGGATATGGTGATTTATGAAAAAAAAAGCGCCCATGCTTTTATTTTCCGAATGATGAAGAAAACATTTTTTTTTCTTTTTAGTACACTTGAATATATGCGTGGTTTAAAAAAAAGTATTTTTTACATATTTTTATTTTCTACTTTTTAGTCTTTTTATTAATTGTTCTTTGAAATTTAAATCATTAGCATTTCTTCTCACTATAAGTGCTAACTTCTACTAGCGCCATCTCTCGGCAAAAGACTTTCCCACATAAAATGTAAAAAAACATTTCATTTCATTAGTTTAGTACTTGGTAATTATTAGTGAATTAAATGACTGAATTCTTGTATTGTAACCATGGCGAGTATGTAAGTGAGTGTGTGCCAGCTCGATTGAACGACACTGGGAAGTGGGTAGGATTTCGATTACTACAAGATCCAGACAAACCAGCAAACAAGTGAAGTTAGAAATAAGCGCGGTAACAAAAGAGGATCACCGCTTCCCCGAGGGCGAGAGGTTTCTGGGGGGTGTTTCTGACTCTCATCGGATTGACGGCATCGGAAACGGATTCAATCCGAGTCGATCGGATACCTTTCCTACGGTCGTCTTCCGTGCGTTTCACACTTACTATCGGAAAGCGTTCCGCTATTGGTATGACGTCACTCGTCATCCCCATCGAGCAGCGATGAAACGTCACAGTTTTGGGGAGAAAAGTGAGCAGCGAAAATAACCTCCCGCCAGGTTTAACACTTCATAATGTAGGGAAATGGTATGTATGGGCATTTATTTGTGCTAATTGATACATTGTCTTATAATTGACGTTATTGTGGGTTAAAATTATTTTATAATTGTCCTTTTATTATTAGAATTGTAATTTTCTTCAATCTAATCTCCCATCTATTTGTGTAAATGACGGGAATGAAGGCAAATTTTAAACGATTTTTTTCGTTAATTCTCGTGAGCAACTCGTGAGTCAGTTGAATATTAAGGTCACATTCATATGACTTACAATAGATACAGTCGCGAAACGTACCCTTTCTTGCAACAACAGATACCTACTCAGCGTCATTTACTCAATGATTTCTCCAAAATCCGACGTGTTATTTTCATTGTTTATCTCATTTGAATGTGGTCCTTCTTTATTAATGTATTGATTGATTGTACCTTTATGATATGCCGTTTAAATCTAACATTTTGCCCGTAAAATGGAGGTTCATTGGAAGGAAATACAGTGACTACATTGAAAGGTTTTATGGTGTCGATGATTGTCAATGGCCCGACACGTTGGATAAAATAACGGAAAACAATGGGGTTTGATTGTTATCTGTGGTACACGTAACCGGTTATTTTATAACACCATTTTAGTGCTAAAATGGGACACTTGCTAATGGCCCTGGGTGTCAAACCTGGGAATATGAGTAACTTTTCTTTAATCCATCATTAAGAGTACATTACTCCGAGTATCTACAATTTTGTTCAATAGGATCTGTGGACGGTTAAGTCCGTATGAAGTCAATATATGGGCGCTTGCCTCGTGCGGGACTCGGGCGGTTACGTGTTTAGCCGGCCCAGGGTGTCAAACCTGGGAATATCACTATCTTTTATTTACTTCATCAAATACAGTACTCTCCTGTTACTATCTCTCATTATTTTCTCTTTACAGTGGGTAAGGGACGTTTACAGTGAGTATGTCTGCGCCATGAATATAGAAACGCTTTCCTTGCGCCATACGTTGCTTTCAAATCATACTGGGGTTGATGTTGGCAGCACTGCCATTTGAGCGTCTGGGCTAAAATCACGTCGCCAATATAACTACGGAAATCGCAGCAGATATATCACTTCAAACGAATATTTCACATAGAAATATAATATTTAGGTTGTACAAAATGGAATCAACCTAACTTAATTCATACCATGCATAATTCTTATGTCAAAAGCCTACGATGCTATTGCTAGGTCACGTACACGTATCGTATCAAAACTAAATAAATGGATATATTTCCAAACTGAAGGACCAGTTTCCACTACATTAAGCTACCTGAGATATTTATACGATATTATGCTATGCATTCCAACTCGTCTCATCTTCCTTTTGCTAAATTACTTGCCCAAATAATATGTAATCAAACTTGCGCCAACAGTGATACAACTTGCGCATATATTGTCCCATTTACACGCTAATTAAATTCTCCCACACCTATATTATTCCGGCAGAACATCCACATAAATGTGCACTCATGAGATAAAGCGGTATTATCTTATTATAGCCAAATAATTAACGTCAACAACATCATAAGGGTGTTCACCAACGCAATCGGAATGACTTTCCGACACCTCCATCCCGATCGACCCGGTTCCGATCGGAAAGCCTTCCTTGAGTCGATCGGAAGCAGTGTGAAACGCACGGATTGTCCTCTCGATTGTAAGTGACGTAGAATCCGATCCAAGCCTTCCGATCCGATCGGAACGGATGACTCTGAAACACCCCCCTGGCCGGACAATGGGAACTTCCCCAGCCCCGCCCCCTATATTCGGTCATTTTCTTATTTTTCTAACGCGCTCCACGAGGGGACGGAGGGAAACAAAAGCAGACGCATCGCGTTTCCCTGGTGACCGACTCCCAGACCCAGGGCACGGTTTCCACAGATTTGTACGACTCGGCCAAAAGGTGTTCGGGACTTCCCCGGTGAGAAATACATCCAACAAAGCCTCCTCCTTCATCAATTTCCCATCTACATCACTTTTCACATGTGCTACATATATAGGATTATATTCACGGCATTATTCAAAGGGAGGAACAACTGACGACGGAATCAACGAAAGCCAAAAACCATTTCCATTTCGTCCGACTCGGAAGTAATAATTGGCCGGAGACAAAGAGGACCTTTTTGGGAATCGTCGCGCACGTTGCACCTTTGAATATTAATTAATCTTAAATGGAGGGTTTCACTTAAAGTAGTGATTTCACTTTAGATGTTCACGTTCAGAATTCATCTCCAACAAGTTCATCTCTAAATAACGAGGAGTATGAGCAACATAAATTTATTAAAATATTAAAAAACGTATAAAGAAAAAGTTAGTTCGTAGATTGTCATGCACTGTAGATTGTCACTGGTGTGACACAGCGAAAAATTATTTCCGTCGTCGTCGTCCATTATAGTTCACCATCAAGTTCACAGAAATAAACACTTGACGTTTCCGTCATCACCGCACGGCGGCGTTGCGCAATCAGTAATGGAATGTGTGGTAATGTGGCGGGGCATGAACTATTCCGACATTTTCCTCAATTTTAATCTCTTGATTCCATTCCCTTCCTAACCTTATGACTTTACATTCTCTCACCCCCCCCCCCAATAATTACTACTCAAATATCAAATTCTACGAATTTTGACCACCGAATTTCACGCCGACCCATCAAGCGGACGCATCTCAAAGAGCATGAATGGCTAATTCATTGATTACCAATAATCACTTTTATGCATTCATTTACTTATTGACTTGTTTAATATTGAAATTAATTTTGTTTTTTTAATTGTTTGTTTATTAACATGTTTCAATATTTTTTAAATTGATTGTCATAGTGACAGGAAAACAAATAAGGGGATTGTTAGGAGAGAAGATATCTTGGAAGAAGGTGGATGTGTACAGATGAAATTGAATTGAACTGGTGAATTAAAGATTGAATGTAAAAAAAATTTACAAAAGGTGCAAAGGGGATATGATAAATTCCAATATTTAGGTAGTAATCGCTATTGATGCTTACATAGATACTCCATCTATGGTTCGATTTCCTCTCCGACCGAATCACTTTCCTCATAGCCTCTAATTTAAGTCGCGGCAAATGAAAGTAGGTATAGCCAAAATATATAAATATTAGCCGTGGAGAGGTAAAGTACGCGCCGAGTTAAGAGTTAACGTCCCTTTACGCCATTATTGCCCGTAATCCAATGATGATTAAAATTCAAAATCCAAAGGAAATTAAAAAAATAAAACATTTCATTTTATCAATGGTTCTGCATTCTCACAAATATAATGCATCACCATACAAGACAAGTTTTTACAATATTTCATTTATAATTAAAACATTATTGTCAATAAAAACTTTTTAAGAAAAAGTTAGAAATTCATTAAAAATGGTTCACCGGTATGGAACTCACATAGTCAGTTCCATTCCAATTCCAGTGTAACGCAAACTATATCTGGCATACAAAATGAAGTTCTTCTCCCTTTGCCATAGTCCGGCGTTTTACACGGGGCACGGTTTACACGATGCATTACCCGCGCGGGTAGATGCGTGAACACAATCACCATCAAAATTTCACCTTTTAAACACTCGAAATTGCGCAAATGCCTTGATGCGTGGACAGAAAATAGCCCCTGTTCTAATTTGGTGAATGTGTTCACGCATCTGTCCATGAGCCACGTACTTGCGCGGGTAAATGCATCGTGTAAACACGGTAAGCCGTGAATTGCAAGAACGCATGCGTGAATGCATGAACGCGAGGTAGCAAAATAGCTTCTGCTCTAATTCGAAAATGATTGCACGCTCGATTGAGAAAAAATGCAGTTTGAAGTTGTGCAATTTCGTGCCCGAGTAAAACGGCCTTATGACTCTGTAGGTTTGCAGCAATCCTCTTTCTCTCTCTCAACTTTTGAGTTCTTTAATCACAAAATACACTACCCCTCAAATTGATTCAAGTAATACATATATTGATTATTTGGGCAAAAGCACGGTATTTGGACTGTAGCGTCCAGTAATTCCCGTCAAGTACTGTACCCCACTTTTTTCTGCGTAATCTTAGCATGCCAAAGTTATACTTATGAGATCGATCTCTCTTCAACTCAGTCAGTTGGCGTAATGGTCAGAGTCGGCGACTCACGAACAGAAGGGCCCCGGATCTAAACCTAACGGTGGCGTTTTTCTTAATATTATGTACATGAGACTATATTCCTATGGGAAAATTATTTCCTATAGGAAAATTCCAACAGGAAAATTATTTCCTATAGGAAAGTTTCGAGTTCCCATTGTCAAATTACTGTGGGGAAAAAAAATTCCTATAGGGCATTTTCAATAGGGATGCCTTGTCATTTTGATTTTATGGAACAAAGGATTTGTTAATGGCTATTATGTGGCTGAGGTTCCTTGAAAGACATTACAACACTTGCAATAAATTTTTCACAATAATACGTCCCATCAAAGTTCGCCGTCTGAATTCATTTTACCTCATGTAAAAAAAAATAAATCACTACATCGAGGGGACTTAAGAAATGAAAATAAGACTTTTTCCAGAGGTTTTCCTCATTTTCTTAAAAATTCTTGTATGAAAAAAAGTTAGGTATGTAATTATCATTCAAAGGCAAACAACGAGCAATCATTCACATCTTAGTTATGCCTGTTGTTCACGGTAAAATTTTCCATAAAAGAGTTTTATACAAACTTTTATTGAAAGTTTTACGAATCGTACGTAAAACGTATTTGCTTGCTCACGGAAAAACGATTCATAAAACCGCAATGTCCTGCCATCTATGAGACGCTTTGCGAACACGTGAAGTGATAAATGCACTCTCTTTTGAATGACTGTTAGGTTAAAAACTATATGTATTGTTTATTTACTTACTTTCTGATCACAATCAACGGTGCTAAGGCTCTTAACACATTCTTCTAACAACAAGAAGGATACTGCCTCAACGTTCCATGAACTTCCAGCCATGTTTGTTTACGTTTTCCTTGTTTGGCCTCCCATGGATACGAGATTATTATCAAAGCGATGAGCGGAACGTCTCATTGGTTGTTGCATAAAACGGTTTTATGGAAATAGAGCCTGTCCTATTCCATAAAACGTTTTTAAAAACCAGGTTTTATAAAACGGTTTTATCGTTAGCAAGCTCATTTTTATAAAATTAGTCGATTTTATAAAACGTTTTACCGAAAATTTGACCGTGAGCAGCAGGCATTCAACTTCAACTACCGACCGCAGCGCTCGCCCGGCTAAGGCACGAAGGACTCACGAAAACAAAGACAATGCGAAGCAACTGAAGTAGGAGGGGGTGGAAATCATCTCCGAATGCCACGATGTTTCTTCTCCTCTTTGTCATTCGGGGCCCCCGCGACTCAAAAGAGAGCTAAAAAAAAGGAATCCTCCTTGAATACCACTCGATATATATGGTGGAGGAGTCGTCCCCCAGTTCCTTAACCTTAAGCAACAATCATCAATATTCCTTAAGAATGGTGGGAAGGAGTTTCCATCGGCCTCGCTCCTCATTAAATCCAGCCCAACCCCCCCCGGGGGGCGCGATACACAAGGGACGAAAGTATTATACATATCTACTTGACGAAACAAGGACTCGATGGAGACCATAGTAGATACACGAAAAAATAAAAGTCATACGGTTTTTTTAGCTCTACTAGACATGTCTAAAGGTCGTGGACCATCGGAACTTAACTCAGAAATTAAATACACTCGAAATTATATTTAAACCCGCTACAGGAGCCTCAAAATTAGCCTCATGGTAATCTCAAAATGAAAAATAAATATTGTTATTTTAATTTTAAAAAAGCAAGTACTAAATAAATAAAAATATAAAATCCGAAATTCATTTCATAAAAAGAAAAAAAACATAAATATTTGAAGTATCAAGAGTATAATATAAATTAAAAAGCTAAGAAAGGTAAAGAAGCAAATAAGGAATAAAAAAGTCGATAAATACCAGAGCCTAGCCATACCAGCCACGTTCAGGTTGGTAACCTCAATTCAAAATCAAGAAAAAAGTTAGAATTGAATAACTTTCGAAAACAATTACAAAATAAATTAGAACTAAAAAATGAGAAAATTAGGAAAAGTAAAAATAGCACATTTATAAAAAGAAATAAATTAATCCTAAAAAAGATAAACACCTCTGATAGCCAAACAAATCAAAAACCTCGATAAAATCTCAATATATATTTTCACCAAAGTTATAATCAATATTTCTAACATTGAAATGAGTAAATAAATAAAAAACGTAAATACTATGAATTCCGTCCTTCATCGACGGAATGATACTCTCTGCGAGACGGAACAACTTCAATTTCCTGAAGAAGGAAATAAAAATGAAGAATGTGAAGAACATGTTCCCTCTGGGCCCCGAGGGAAACAAAATGTCCACGAAATGTTGAAAGTGCGAAGGGCAACAGAACAAGGAGTGTCCCAAATATGTGCCCAAATGCGGTCAAATGATCTCCCCTCTCTTGATATTATTATGTACTTCCCACTCACGGCGTGGATTCCTCGCCGGATGTGTCGCCTTCAAAACGAGGCAGAAATAAATGGATGGATATCCATTGCACTTCCTCCTTTTCCCACTCGCATCCGAAAACACAAATAAAAAAGTCTCTTGAGGCCCTTGCAGCATCCCCACGCCTCTAAACGAACGCTCCCTCTCCTTGAGTTTCCTAGAGGGCCAACAACCAAAGAGGCGAGAGAGACGGGGAAGGGAGAACAACACGTGTGGCATCATTATTATTAAACTTAAAACGAGAGGGGAAGTAAACTCACGAACACTCTTTGGATGTTGTGGCCCGGCCCGCCAGCCTTCTAGATTCCCAAGTTGGGGTTTATATGTTTTAATAACCGCTCGCGACAATTCCGATCACGTAACTAAAGGAGTCACGTGGCACAATAACGAAAGGTAGTATGACAATTTTGGTGTATTTGAACTCGTAAAAATATCACGCAGCCTTCGCGAACGGGTTTCATTCGCTGGAATACTTTGTTGGTGGAGCAGAGTGTAACATCCTAACACAACTAACAACACATTCACACGCTTAAGATATCCATCCGAGTGGTTTTAAACACAACCAAAATCTCAAACTATTCCTTATCGTACCACGTGACTCCATAGTCACGCGATCGAAATAATCTCGTGCGTTTCAAACAAACCCCCCCAACATGCGAATTACTCTTTTCTGCGTTTAATTTTTGAATTCCGCGCATTCGTGCATAGATCGCGCACACTGTTTCTGCGCAGAATCCATTTTGAAAAGGTTAAATGTATTTAATGAGAGCGAGTTATCCTCTCTTCCCCCGAAGGGAGGAAAGACACACATGATCATCATAATGGGAAAACAAATGAGGGCGATGTGTGCGCGAAGAAGAAGAAGAGATGGAAATGGAGAGGAAGGTAAGGAGATAAGCAGGGTGGGAAAGGGGGGGGGGCAGCAGATGGTTTCCTCACGACGACGGCGGAAGAATTCCTCGGAAAGGTCGGATAAGAAGCTTCCGAGTCTGGTTTAAGATGGTGGTGGGAGTCGCTTGGGATATGTATAGAACGGAAGATACACTTTTGGTGGTCCTCCCGTCTTTGGATAAATAGGGCTGCTCACAACACACACACGCTGAATCTCTTCCTCATCTCTCTCCCCTCTTCCTCAGCTGCTAAAGAATCCCGCGCCCGTATAAGATGGTGGGTCCCGTGGGAAGACGTCTGAAAGTATCTCAAACTCAATTCTAAACGTCATAATTGCAAACCAAGTTCTTCACCGCCAACAAATAGAGTGTACTTCAAAACCTTCCAGTAATATGACAATATCCGTGGATGACAGTGAACATGGCGCCTTCTGCAGCCACCGCCGACTAAAAGATAACTTCCTATTCAGATAAATTTGATAGTTTCAGGCTTGACTTCGTGGAAGTGATAGACATCCATTTTTAATAAAAACTTTGTACTTTTTCACACTTTATTTGAAAACTGCGCCCGGTTTCAACGTAATAAGAGGCATCTGGCACATTATGAAGCTTAAGGCATTCTGTATATTCATATATATATGTACCCAGAGAAAGTTAAAAAAGGGGGTTGGTTTGAAATGGAGGGGAGAGGAGTAGGTAGGGAGGGAGTAGAGGGTGGTTATGGGTAATGGCAGAGTGAGAAGGGGTGGTGGAAAAATCGCGAGAGATATGAAAGGAAGGAAAGTGAATCGGGGAAGACAGTGGGGGGAGTCACCAAGTTACACTGTTATCTACTTTTTCAAAAAATGAATATTGATTAAAGCCCCAGCCAAAACATATGTGACTCAAGTGTGAGGAAAGTTGGCTAGGATCTGCCGAAACAATGATTCGCGACCTTTGTTAACTTTCTATGGGTATATATTGCATATGAACTAAGCTTCAGAATGTGCCAGATTAAGATGCCATATTAAGGTGAAACCGGTCGCCGTTTTCAAATAAAGTGTTGAGAAGTACAAAGTTTTTTATTAAAAAAGGATTCCTATTCGGAGCTTCCGCAACGGTTCACGGAAATCGCAAGTCTAAATCTCCAGCGTAGCAAACGAACTCCGCGAAATTCGGATGTGGTCGGGGTGTTGGAGCAGACACGTTCACATATATATTGGCGACATCACCACCACACTGGCGACAAAATGGAAAGGAAAGTTGGGCAATTCAACTCTTTTTTTAATTTCCTCAGTTCAAAATGCAAGAATCATCACACGGTGAAAAATTGAAAGGCTAATACTTCCATTGTTGACAGTCGCAGGCGTAACTATAGTGAAATCGCCTTTCATCCATAATAATTAATTTGCAATGATAATTCAATTACAATTGTTGCTAAATTTGACAATGCTATTTTACCCATTATCTACGCTTCTTCGCCATTATCGTCAGGTACCGAGGCAAAATGAAATATTCCTACTGCAATCATGACGCAGGTATACTTTAAATGCAGATGTACTTGGGATCCTTATGAGATGGGCTTGGAAACTGAGTTAGAACGCGTGCAGCGCAGATCGACAAGATACGTAAAAAGGACGTTATGATAACCTCGTTAGTGTTACTGACCTTTTGCAGCAACTGGGATGGGAAAAGCTTTCAGACCGTCGATTGAAATTTAGACTCAATCTATTATGTAAGTTCCAAACCGGTCTATTCTCTGACGACGTTGATAATATTTTACGAAATCCGACGCACTACGATAGATCAGATCATGAGAGGAAAATTAGGGAACTAGACTGCAGAACGGATAGATTTAAGATGTCATTTTTCCCACGAACGATAAGGGACCATAGCAGCTGCCAATGAGACTTTTATCTAGGTTTGTCGAAAGGTAGTGTGGCTCTTAGTAGTAGTAGTAGTACTCCGTAATACTTGAATCTTTTTCTGTTACCTAGTACATACTAACAGCACGCCTTGCATGTTTTCTACATATGTCTTGAGTCTCTGTCCATTTGAGTAGTTGCAAAATACATATATACATACTATATATATATATATATCAATGGTCCATTGTGATAATATCTGTAGTGTAGTAGTGCATGCTTGTGAGGCTTCGTCTCGTGACAAGCATTAGCGATTTATGCTAATGCATAATTAGTCGTAGTTACACTAACTTTAATAGGGTATTATAGTGCATGTGCAGGTGCAGTGCATGTTGGTGAATATTCATCCCCTGCCACACTCCCCTGAGGTGTGGCTTGCAGGGTATTCTGTAGATGTAGATATGGAATTTTGGAATGTAGAATAAAACATATGAATTCCGGATCGATAACTTCGCTTCGTGTTCTGGGGATCTAATTTGGCAAAACGAGCACAAAGCGACAAAAAACGCGGTTTCAACGACCCTAGTAAAGAAACAGGGCTTTCTAAATGAACCCACCCTCTACTTCATGTAATTCAAAGTTACTCCA
This sequence comes from Pyrrhosoma nymphula, assembly GCA_963573305.1. Classification (NCBI taxonomy): domain Eukaryota; kingdom Metazoa; phylum Arthropoda; class Insecta; order Odonata; family Coenagrionidae; genus Pyrrhosoma; species Pyrrhosoma nymphula. The sequence continues at coordinate 2,209,838 of OY754330.1, forward strand.
AAACTTCAACTCTGCGAACATGAAGCAACTTGTTGCGCACTTGTTTCTCTAAGTTTTCCGAACACGCTCACTGACTGATAAACGTGGAGATGTCGAGTGGTGTGCATATATAAATATAATAAAGTGTAGCCGTCTGCTCTAAAAAAAGAAAGAAATGTTAATCCATATATGTATTGAGATTCAACTCCAAGAAATAAAACCACGACAAAGACTAATCTCACATTTACAAATTTAAAAATAGACGTGCTAAGACATTTTCATTAAAGGTGGTGACTGGAATTGTTTTGATTATAAAACTAGCGGTTAGAAATGGTATTAAAGAAATTTGGAACATGCTTGCAAATATTAATAATAAAAGTTGAACAAACAACAAAAGAGTAGGTACCTAATAAAAATAAAAATTTATTTATGTACGCATGTTTCACTAAGAAATGTATTGTTTTGAAATGAAACGAAACGAAAGTATGAAACGAAAAATATTCTCAATCTTTACCTATTTTCTATAAAGTCAAACATAATAAACTTGCATTAGAGCAACGATCTCCTCTCACCAGGAATAAGAACTTGAATTTATTCAATGACATGCATATGGTTATCATTTATTGAAGTTCCTTGTTCTACGAATGGTGAAATTAGCCACTCCAGGCGATCTTGAGACATTGTCGTTCTTAGTTTGCTCTTGACAATTGATAGTTTGGAAAATCGCCTTTCACGTCTGGCACTGGTCGTATATATATAAATTCAAACTTACAGGAGGTAGGAGAAAGAGAAAAAAAAGATAAAGAATTCGTTCTTACGGGAACGTCTCGAACTTCTAGAGCTGACGAAGGACCAACTGGTTCGAAACGTTCCCGTAAGAACGAATTCTTTATCTTTTTTTTTCTCTTTCTCCTACCTCCTGTAAGTTTGAATTTATATATTTGTGGCCAATTGGCGAAAACTTCAAAAGAATATATATATATATATATATATATATATATATATATATATATATATATATATATATATATATATATATATATATATATATATATATATATATATATATATAAATAAACTTTGCCACAGGTGGGGCGGAAATAAATATAGAAACACAAAAAAGAAGAACACTCACACACTATACGTTCTGATATTTCGACAGCCGAAAAGCTGCCTTTCTCACAGAAGGAAGGATACAGAATTCTGTATCCTTCCTTCTGTGAGAAAGGCAGCTCGGCTGTCGAAATATCAGAACGTATAGTGTGTGAGTGTTCTTCTTTTTGTGTTTCTATATTTATTTCCGCCCCACCTGTGGCAAAGTTTATTTTTATTTAAATTATCGCGTGTGTGATTTTCCACGAACTCGTATATATATATATATATATATATATATATATATATATATATATATATATATATGTATATGTATACAGGTATTATTGAGAGCATTTTTCAAAGCACATTGGAACTCAATGAACGATTCTGATCCGTTGTGTCAAGGAGTAACCACTCCAAACACTTATTTAAAGCGGTTCTTGTTGTATAGCGCATAAAAATGAAAGCGAGGAATGAACTTATTCTGCTTCGTCATTGTATAGCCTGCATAAATGTTTATTACATAATTATTAACTGTTTAACACGCCACCGCAAACGCACTCCTCAGTTGTTTACTTCTTGTTGCACGCTTGGCACATACATACAATGTGCGAAATGTGAAACTGTATTTGCACTGCCAGTCAGCCAGTTACAGTGAATTACAAACGCTAGTTAGAGGAAAAAACACTCAAGTATTTGATTAATTTATGGTTCGTCTAATTCACTGTCAAAATTATAAACATCCATTGTATCATTTTAACGAATTTCTAGGTTAATTGATGATTTTTTTCTCGCCATATTAGGTGGTGCATCGGTACCACCACCGGCTTATGTATGTTCGACACCCACTCTTCAAGATGTTGGGCATTAAAAACAACGTTTTCAAAAACGCTACACGAACAGGCTTGTTTCAACGCGGCATGAGTGTGTTCGGCGAACGCGATAAAGGAGTAAGGAGCCTTGTAGAAAGGAAGCAGCTTAATCATTCCTCGGGGGGGAACCACTACTTGCTGGGAAGATAATCGAGCAAGAGTGAGAGACAGGAGATTATTTTTTGATAAGGGGAGGAGGGGGGGTTAATTCTATAATCTAATCTATGAAAGCGACACCGCCAGAGCACACAAAAGAGTTTCATTGTCGCTTCGCCATTGCTGCGAGGAGGAATTGCAAACTGCGAGGCGAGGCGAGTAGGGAGGGCGATTAAAAAAAAAGGAAGACGAACGACGCGCCGCACTCGACAACTCAACATATCGTGCGACAGAAACAGTAACTTCAGAAATGAGTGACAATTGAATTAACGATTGCGTCGCTGCGTGATAGTCATGACCAATACAAAATTCCACCTTTTTCGTTCTTGTTGTTATAGAAAACACTGCTTTCACCGATGACATACTTTAGCCACAAAAGAAAAACTCTAAAAAGGTTTAAAAAATGCAGATTACTCTGCGAAAATAGTTTTGATCAACATGGTCCTACATTTTCTTATTACCATTCAATTCCCCGGGAGGATTCGCCTCTAAACCGTTTTCGTAAAAATGAAATCCGCATTTCAGAAAATATTAGTCATAAAAATTGACTATTTTCGATGATTCTCACTTTTAACCCCAAATAAGTTCAATTTGGTCTGCAAAAAAAAGGTTACGTGAAATGGTAGGTTTTTTGTGGTTGATATCAAACATAAGACACGTTTTTTGCATAAGCAGCCAAAATACTGATTAAATGACATTTAAGTCAGTACACTCGAAGCAATAAGGACTCGTAGTATTCTACTATTTCGGAGATGTTCTTCTCAACGGAAAATGTTCCCATTTCCGATCAATTTAAAATTAAAAGAAGAATACCATTCTTCTTTAAATTTTAAATTGATCGGACATGGGTACATTTTCCGTTCGCTTCTTGAATAACTTCGATTGCCTGCGTAAGGGGACGTTGAGACATGGAGGTTAAGTGGCAAATTACCCGGGAAATTTGGAACATAATTCAGAGACCTGAAAGTTTTTTGAAGTCGTTTAATTCATAATTACATACCGGACAGTTTGTTGGTGTGGTTTATTTCCATCGCAACGACAGGAAATTAAAAAAAAACAAACGATAAACTTATGCAAATATTAAAACGGATCGACAACCGATTCTTCTCCTCGCTCTGTGAGTCTTCTTGCCTTCCTGGGGGTCATAATTGCAGTACTATAACAAACACAACCAGTGGAAAACTGCAAAACGCCATCTTGCCCTTTTCAACCGCAACCTGCCGGCTTCAATATGCGAGTTATCAAAATTCATAATGCTGAGCTATCAAAAAGAAATTATGTAGTATGATTTGATTTGCTTACATTTCCTATTTTTAAGGAAATAAGCGTGTAAGCTGTTAAACACTTCACTATCGAGAAAGATAGACCGTCGATTCAATCACAATATGAGAACCCGAGTAAGAGAAAAAAATCGTGCTTCAAATGTTATCACTTTCTATTGAATGACCTCTGGCGGATTTCGGATGAACACACACACACACACACTTCACCCGAATCTCAAGAAGGGATCTAATTCCACGATGCGATGAAACCCATGTTCTTCCGTCAGGATTCCTCGATCCGTCTGCAATCTCACGTGCATTTCTCTCTCTCTCTCAGAAAGTATTAATGGAATTTCTTAAACTGCATAATTGGCACTACAATCAATAAAAAGAAATACATTTTTCACATTCCCAAACCAGAAACAAAATCAAAGCCAGATCATTGCACGGGTCTAAGCATTAAAATCTGCGAATATCATTAATACAGGCTCCATTTTAAGCTGGAAGCGCGAACCTCGAGGGAAATGCCGCTTTTTTATTTCGTGAGAAAATAATACTCGGGTATAGAGAAAAGGAGATGAAAACACAGCAGTGGATCCGGAGTTCCAAGTGACGATTATGAAGCAGATTAGGCGGCGGCACAACACCACCCGACGATGATGATGACGCAGCGTCAGGATATCATCGCCACTTGGTCAGACGACTTAAGTTAAATGCACGATAGCCAGCCCCATTCCCACTCGACACGCTTTATTTAAACACACAACAAGTTGAGTGGGGACTTCATTAATAACGGTCCCACCACGGGAAATATACAAAACACACACGCTGGTGGTATTAACGCAATGAATACAATAAATACAACGCGCGATGACATGACACGGATGGCTGTTGTTGCTCACGGTAAAATTTTCCATAAAAGAGATTTATAATTTTTTTTATTGAAAGTTTTACGAATCGTACGTAAAACGTACTTGCTTGCTCACGGTAAATCTATTCATAAAACCGCAATGTCCTGCCATCTATGAGACGCTTTGCGAACACGTGAAGTGATAAATGCACTCTCTTTTGGATGACTGTTGAGTTAAAAACTATATGTATAGTTTATTTACTTACTTTCTGATCACATACCCAACGGTGCTAAGGCTCTCTAACGCATTCTTCTAACAACAAGAAGGATACTGTCTCCACTTTCAAATGAACTTCCAGCCATGTTTGTTTACGTTTTCCTTGTTTGGCTTCCCATGGATACGAGATTATTATCAACGCGATGAGCGGAACGTCTCATTGGTTGTTGCATAAAACGGTTGTATCGTCAGCAAGCTCATAATTATAAAATTAGTCGATTTTATAAAACGTTTTACCGAAAATCTGACCGGAAGCAACAGGAGTAAGAGACTGAAAAGAGAGAAGTTATCAGGCGAGACGCCACAACTGCCCCTGGGGGCTGCAAAGCAGTTTTCTCACTTCAAAAGTAAATAGTTCCAATTTCATCACTATGTAATAATCACTATGATAATCTACGACAATTAGATCATCATTGAAGCAAATCCGCTCTAAAATGAAGTTCAACTGTGGAAGCGACATTGTAAAACCTTTAAATTAATGTTTATCTAAAATACACGAAGGAAAAATGCATAATCCATAAAAATCCAGAGCATGGGGTTTTCTGGACACCAGAACATTCTGGAGAGAGACGGGAAGGAAAGCGGTCTCCCAAATTAATTCCCCACTATCGGACAAAACCAACTGACGGAAGGACAATGTTTCAAACCGGACAATAAAACACGCAAATAATTTAATTTTTTCCAAAAAATACTCCCAGAACCTATTTCAGTCACATATATAGCGCACAGAGTAAACTTAATCATCGATTAGAATACGTCTACCTCTTAACTCTTATCACAAAGGTCTGATTAATAAGAGCCATTTTCATTTCATAAGTGGATAGAGAACTCGATATTTAAGTATCTCCTTTTAAGGTTTCGAGGACATTCCCCATCCCCGGGGTGAACGAGTGAAAATAATTCTCCACACACTAAAATGATCTACTTTGACATTGGCTTTCTCTGGTCACGTGTTTGGTGGGGAAGCCTAGATGGTGGTAAATATAAATAAGATCTGATGAATGAAAAGCGGGAATGAACGTATGTACATGATCGCCGTTATCAACTCACAATGTATTTCATCGTCATTTGATGACAAGTTTATCACACCACGAAGTTAGACATTTACGCATGTTTTGCAAAGCGAAAATACATTACAGTTATAATATATTCGGATTCTGAATGAATTTACGCAATGTCCTTCCCATTGAACGGGAAAATATTACGCGTCATTTAATGAAGGGATTACTTAAAAAAAACTAAAAACCCGTTACAACTCAATGTTTAAGACGCATCTCGTTCTGCACGGATAGTCCGAGCAACATCTCAAATTTTGTCATCAACAATTTATTGTCAATCTTACCAAACTAAAAATATTACGACTCTTCCGGAAGCTTGGACTCGACGAGATGGGGACATCTGAAGGATAAGCCCCTTTATGATTTCAAGTCACATAATACTGTTCTCAACAACCTCTCTCAAGGAACGTCACTTGTTTCTTGAATTATTTTCTCAAGAGAAGGTTCAAGTACACAGCAATTAAAGAATATGAAACTCGCCATATCAGGATTTCCGTCAGGGGTTTAGAGTTTAAGCTTTCGAAGTGAATGTCTCTCCATGGTCGTAGATCAATCAATGCGTACATTCGAAGAACCCTCACGTACAGCAGAACTCCGATTATCCGGATCAATTGGGACCCCATCCGGATAATCGAATATTTTCGGATAAATGGATAACTCACCCAAAAAGGTAATTTCTTTGGAAACTTCTTCACGTATTCGCTTCGGATTGATCTAAGAATGCTAAAAGAAACGTATGTGCTGTAATCAATAACTGTAAAACAAAATCAACGGTATAAAAGATACAATACACGTTTCGAATAGCCTATTGCCGTGACTGTAAAATGGCGATTTTCGAGGATGTTTCCCCTTAAAAACTATCCGGACAGTTGGGAGTTCGGATAATTGGAGTTTTACTGTAGAAAGGAGATAATAATATAAAGATGTATAAAGATAGCTTATTATGTAACTCTCCACCGATATATCTCCATTCTTTTAATCGGCCGAATGTTTATGGAATCCAGTCCGTTGTAAATCGAATCTATTATTAATGATTCGTCACGAAGCACACACACGAGAGTGGCTACAAGAGAGTGAGTTCCATGAATGATTGATTGATGTGTGATTGATTGGTAGTTGTTGTGTACTCACTCGTCGGGCGTGTACTGCGATCCGCCGTGGAATCCATGCCTGTCGGGCACCGTGGACACGATGGAGACGTCTGTCTGCGAACCCCGGTCGCCTGCCCCCGAGGACGAAAGTCCCCCGCCGCTGCCCATGCCCAGCCCCCCACCGCCTCCCACTGCCCCCTCCAGCCCCTTCCCCTCGCCATCCCTAGCCCCCCCTAACACTCCCACCTCCTCCTCCTCCTCCTCGTCCCTGTACGAAGCCATCGCGGTCCTCACTCCACCGACGTCACATCCTGCGCAACAGACAGAGAGGGAGAACAACAATCAGCAAAAAACACAACAAACACACACACGTGGTATGTACAATGCATTTACCCATCATTGTGCCGTTCCCCTTTCGGGAGAAGGCACGCTGTCGAAAACGCTGTTGTTGTGGAGCCGAGCAACAACACAACCTTGTCCCCCGACAATGGATCAAATTTGCTCAACTGATATTCCAAGAACACCGCAGGTGTTGTAAATCCTCAATGCATTTACAACTTATAGGTATTCATTAATAAAATTAATAAAACTTAGAAACAAGTCGACATTTTAATCAAGTATAGGTCCTTCTTCAAATCCTTATTTGTAAATGATCTAAAATTGTATAATACGATAATGGATGATTTATATAATTTAAATAAGAATTAATGCAGAAAAAAGCTGTGTGACTATGTTAAGAAACATAACCCGCTGATATAAATAGCATCTAATATTTAAAATGGCATACCAAATATGTATCTTAAACCTTAAAGGTGTCTGGAAAAGAATTAAAGGGCTGACTAAGAGCCCTCAACCTTTTTTCCTTATTTCATTAACATGACTTTCCAGTAAAACAAAAACACAAAGAAAAACATGGCTGTCGCCAATGGATCCCACATTATGGCACGAGCATTGGTCGATCACAGGTAAAAATGAAAGAAGCCATATTTTAAAAAATTGGTATTGGTGGACATAAAAATATAATATATCCAAAGAATTCAATCACAAAGAAAAGGCGGCATTGATCATTATTATCACACTGCTGTAACCAAACTACCATAAATAAAATCCGAAAATAAAATCGCAATTCAAATTAATAGTAGTAGGTAAATCATAATAAAATAGCATATATAACAATAGATAACTAGGGACGCCTAAAATAAATCAATATTTACATCGGGGGAGTTCAGGACGACGCCAAATAATAAACAAGTAACAATAAGTAACGGGGGACGCTGAGAGAGTTAACAGTTAAAGAGTCAGCAGCCGGGATAAGTGGAGGAGTGAAGATCAAATGGCACGCGAAGGAGGGAAGAAGTACAAAAGGAGTCGGGGGATAATGGCGGCAGGAAGCGGAGACTATTAGGCAGTATCGAGGTGACGAAAGAGGAACCAGAAACTTTATAGAGAGGCCAGGAAGGAAGGCCAGGGCAGGAGGCCCAAGTGATAAACCAAAACGGCCCAGAAATCTGAAGATAAGGAAGGAGAGAGACCCATACTTGTAGCCGTAGGGGTGAAGGCAGAAATCCCCAGCGACCGATAAGTGTAGCCTTTAAAGGATAATAAAAGAAAGAAACACAATAACCTCCATAACGAAAATTGCTGCTGTCTGAAAAATGAGGTAAATGTATTGACATTGGAGCATAAAGATTAACATTGTAAATTGGGCCCAATATATCTTTACAAAGCTCTAAATATTGGTTTTGCTTATACAGAAGTTAATTCCTCATTAATAGAAAGTGTTAAACTATTTAAATGATTGAACAAAGTGTTTTATTTATGTGTTGTATAATAATAACCATAATCCCTTTACGAAGGAGGTAAGCTCTTTAAGTGTTTGTGTAATAGCGAAGGTTTATTGAATTTGTTTTAAATAAGAAAGAAAAACGTCACCGGAAGTAGGTTACACTGCATTATGCAAAGGAATATAAACGCACTGATGAAATCAAACGCTTGAAATGACGTAAAATACGAGAGTACCTTATAGTCGTCGTTGGCAGAGAGAGAGTCGTATTATATATTATATATAATATATAAAGGTAACAGGACATTCCTTCACCTCCAAGTGAGTATAAATTTGTGATTGTCAGGTTTCAAAAGAAGATATAAACTCTGGCGACAAAAGAACAGATGGCTCAGTCATCAATGATTACGCTCAATACATCCGGAATAATAAATAATTCCATTTTTAAGGACTTATCAAAACAACTTAAAAACAGGAGGCAACATCCTCCTCCTCCCGCGATTTCCAAACACTGAAAAACGAAAGAAAAAACCAACCAGACACACAAAACAAAAAGAGTTCTGCGGCATAAAAGAACTGTAGATGACAAAGATAAACTGTCGTGTAGTCTTACGTTCCGAGAGAAGAAAAGCAAGAACACGAGGGATACATCAAGGATTCGTCAGAGAAGTTAACTTGCTGTTAACTCAACTTGCTTCAATGCTCAACATCATCTCTCCTCTCACGTCCAAATTTCAGAAAGAGAAAGTGAACATAGCTGTGGGATTCGTCCCGAACGTCCCACACAGCTAAGCACGGGACGGCATTCTTCAAAGAGGTTTTGTTTCAACGAAATTTCTCCCCAATCACGATAGAGACTATATCCGAATTTCATTTTTAAATTTAAAGCAGGCAGAAGAAGCGTTCAGTCTTTGTGTATTTAATTAACGACGCAAAAAACTTTGTCTTACATGATTAAAATTCTCAGTTATTAACTAAATATACATATTCGAGGATTTAACTTGACTTATGTATTTCAGGCCGCCGTACGCATTCGTACCATACCCCAAGGGAAAACTGAACGTGTATCGAAAAGTAGAACAATAAATGGTTGATATTTAAGGTACCATGGTAACAAGGCCAAATTCATTTAATTTTACGAGAAGTAATATCTCGCTAAATATCTGCCTCCTTCACGCGGGCGACATTTTATTGTCCACACGACGACTCTCCGACGACTTTTTGTCTTTTCCGTGTCCTCTCAGACCATGGCGCGAATAACATTATTCACTACGTTTGGATATCCTCTAATCATGTTTCATTAATAATTGCTGCTGATTGCGAGAACAACAACCACTGCTAAATGTAAAAATGGCCCAGCGCGCGACCAATCGAATTAAAAATTTCACAGCAGAGTACAACGGGACGCCGATGAATGACAACGGATTTCATCGTTGGATTGATAAAAACAGGAATGAAATCAATTTTCAATTCGAGTGCCTTTTCGTAATTTAAGTCGTTATTGGCCTGACAAACGTGACACTGAATGACAAATATGATCGACAGAAAAGTTTTATTCCTCCATCGAAGCGACCACAAGCTTATAGAGAGACCTCTGTTTGCTCAGACGTTTTGACGCGAAACCACATCAGTCGCAATTTTATTTTGAGGTTTAATTTTCATTTAGCCAGCCGACTAATCAATTAACTCCGTCGTGAATCGCGCGGAAGCATTTTTCTCACCTTGCCACTCTTCCTTTAAGCCCATTCTCTTATCATTTTGACGTAAACGCAACATTGGAAAAAGTAGTTTTCGTTCATTTCTCATTCAATGGTTCAATATGTATTTCTTTGACATGCGTAAGAGTATTTATTAATACGACCGTTTTAGCGAGACACGCTAAGGCACTCCCCGTTCCCATACAATCCACTTATTCGCCCCATCTGCCAATTCTTTTTCTCCCTATCTGCTGGCGACCTAACAGCCCCTGCCACACGCCCCTGCGGCGGCTCCCAGGGGTAGTAGAGGTAGATTCGCCGAGTGAGCTCACATATTTTCCAGCTCACCCCAACAAGTAGATATATCTACAAGTCGATCCACCCGGAGAAGGAAATCGGAAGCATTGAGAGCATGTGCCTGAATATTTGGATTTAATTGAATATTGATATGTATTAAGAATCATTTACATTTATTACAGACTTATACTGACCAATTGATTTACTGAATGCAAGTGCAATGGGTGAGGTAAAGAAAAAAGTGAAACGATGGTTGAATTGAATGAACATCACGCGTAACTAAAGCTTCAGCTAAATTATCATGTAGTTTGCAAATTTATTTTTTGATTAAAGTAGATATTACAGCAGTTATAATCACTCATGTATGGAGAAGGCAAAAGAAAACCTATGTAACACTATAAATGGTGATATTAATTTGTATTTTGACAACCTTCTGATGAGCCATAAACAGGCTCAAGAGGACTCTTTAATTATTTTTCCCTGGTTTTATAAAATGTTCATATTTTTAACTGTTTTTGTGTGCAAACTGTTAGCATTGGCATCATATTTCTGTTAAAAAATTAAATGATAGCACATATTGTAATGGTTTCACTTCGTAACCATTATTGCACGCCACCGCTTTCTCTCGTTTTCTCGGTAGTTACAAAATACTTCTGTCAAAATGTTTACGTCGCCATAGCTCGGTAACTAAGGAAATTCGACCGCATGTTCACGAGTCAAAAATTGCTTAAAATCGCCTTCCCAACTTTCTCCTGGAGTACTACAGGTTCTCCGTGAATCACTCGCCTTCCTTCAGAAGAATTTTCGTTATTGTAGCATGGCTTGTAAGGATTTGGGCTCATAGTTCGTCAGCCATCTTAAAATGTCTTACACATAAATATCTCGAAAGGAAACGAGAGAAGGTTTTGATTTTTAAAACAATGTTTTTAACGCTTTCTTAGTAGGTGTGGAGAAACTCATGTGATGGCAATTACTGTGTCTCTTTACAACCTCGATAAAACAAGAGGAGATGTGAGCTATGACGCCACCAGGGGTCAGACTTTATTTTCCCTTTCGTTTCCATCGCAATTAAACGAGCACGTGTCTTATTCGTTTCTGACCACAGTGAACTTTTCTCCGCGAATAACCGTGACGTCATGTAAGGTCGAGCGGCCGGCCAAGTGATTACGTCATTAATCAAAGAGCCTCGCGCTGGCGCTGTTTTCCGTTACTCGCAGCGCCATATTCCTGAACAACGAGAAGAACCGAAGGCAGTCATTTCACGGACGGATAAACCATAGAGTTACTCCGAGATGTACTACAGGCCCAAACACCCGCTTTCGGGCGTCGTTTGTTTTTAAACAGTTATCCTAAGATAGGCAATGCTCCAATCGAGCAAAGGGAAAAATATGTACCAACAGAAGATTGCTATGCACAAAAAAACGGATCGCGCACGCCGCGCACTCTTTGTTTTGAGAGTTATACTCGCACTCTTTATTTTGAGAGTATATACGACCGTGGTTATACTACTGTGGTTATAGACCACTGTGGTTTGGAGTACCTTGGTTGAGTTGCGGATGGGAGCTCTTGAACAGGAATATCCTGATGTATGTTGTTGACTGACTTAAGGAAGAGAATCGTAGAAGATACAGTGTTGCCAACCAAGAACTCTTGCATTATTAAATCACATGAAAATGAGAATGCGTTTTCTACACGGATTTGTATTTCGAAATTTATTCTGACCCGATTCCACTGATATTCGCAATCGAATTCATTCACCTCGTTCTTCTCGTTCCATCTCCATAGAAATCTGTCTCATGCACGATAATCACATAACAATATTTCATTCAATAATGCATAGTATTATGACATAACTAACGTTCCAATTTTGAAATTAAATAGGTCTATCTACAACCGCATTATCGAAGTACTTACGCACATAGAAGACTTAAGAAGATGATAACCATATATATATTGCTTGCAATGACTGATGTAATAATCAGCGCTACTTATAGAGATTTTATGGTTTGAACTTAGAGGGATTCTATTTCCTCTCCTGTAGCATTTCGAGATGAATTTCTTCGAAGCACTCTTTGACGTTTTCGGAACGATTAATTGTTTCTACGGTGTATAGCATAGTAATAATGCTAAGCTTAGAAACCTCACCCCTTAAATTGAGTACAGAAAATACCCTTAGAAACAATTACTCGTTCATAAAACTAGAAAATGCCCTTAGAAACAGTTACTCGTTCAGAAAACTTCCAAGTTATATCTCCAAATGCTACAGAAGACGGAATTCCATCCCTCTTAAGCTCAAACCATAATCTCGCAGGGGAAAACTTGAGGAATTAAAATGAACGGCACTGTTGTTTCTACAGGATTCCAATGCAAGAATCATAACCAACTTCACCTTAAATAATGAAATTCTCACAGAACAGTCTCCTCTGTCTGACACTGCGGTTCGAAAACGGGTAGTACAAAACAGTTTTCATTCAGACACTTATGTTAAATTGCTTCGTAAACGTTTCCGATAATTCGCTTTTTATCATTTCCGGGATCCATCGCAATTTGGTTGTTTTTTCACGGCGTTTCGCCTCTCTTCCTGGAGGCGTCGTCGTCAGGTGAAGAAGAAACTTTACCATGAAACGACTTCATCTGAAGATGCCTCGAAGAAGAGAGGAGAAACGTCGTGACAAAAAAAAACAACCAAATTGCGATGGATCCCGGAAATAATGAAAATCAAATTATTAAAAATCGCGGAAACCTGAAGAATAGTTTGCGATAATTATTTACGTACAATCTGATCGAACGCTATTCTGCATCTTCACGCACGCGTTTACAAACGGGAAAGCTGATCCGGGTGCAGCCAATCACAAAGAATCACACGCTTGAGATTAGTTGCGACGGACTTTGTTCAAAAACTCGAAGCTTCGTCCTCAAAACCGCGCTCCGGATTCCCAATAACAGTGTTTCGCGCTGTGAGATGATTTCAAAACCCCGCCCCCCCCGCCGTGACTAGAAGATGAAGACGCCCCAAGATGATAGAGCGAATGTTTTTTTTTTATTTAATTAATAACCGGAAGAGAGCGATTTCCATCTCTTGAGATCTGCATGTCGGCTAGCGTGCGTCTTGCGCCCATCTATTGTTTTAACTCTTTGTTCACCAGAGGGCGGCCGCGTCGTCCTCCCATTGGGTGGACGCTCTTTTTAAGTTAAGGCTCATGATTACGCACATGCCCATTGTCAGGACGACAAAGACAAGCGAGCGTTCATTAAGCGCGAGCAGTAAATAGCAGTTGCCAGGGGACGGCAAGGAAACGGGATGATGTCATAATGTGCGTCCCGAAAATACGGGCAGTTTAAAACAACGCGTGGATTTCGACACAAAAATTGTGTTCTCGACTCATCCGTCTTTTGTCGTCAAAAGAAGTTCAAAACTTGTCAACAAACCAAGGCGGCAAATGGAAAATGGAGATAAACATCACGCACTAAATAGCAACCGGATTACAATCAGACTTTAGTCACAGAATTCCTAATTGGAGAACACTGTTTGAAACAATGCATACACTTGTTTAAAAATTCATATTTTAGAATTCGTTCGTAGTCTCTCTCTAACTCACTCTATAAAGATAAAGAGTAGGTTTTTAATTTAACGAAACGTTCATTAATTTGTTACTACGTGGGTACACGGTAGTCATGGCCGGTAAACAGTCAGCGAATTTGTCCAAACAACATATTTTACTAGGTAAGCTTTTTACCACAGAGTAATGAAAAACTCAATGTTATCCACACTTGACGTCTTCGAAATTCAACACACAAGACAACTGTAGAGAATGGGATTATTCGAAGTCGTTTTCTTGTTAAGGTAGAACCTCCTACAACAAGGACCTTCGACAACATGCCCTGATATCTTCATATATTGCAGAGAAATTATGCCTTAGTCGATCTGTGAAAAAGCAATTGGTGGTATATATACATATATATGTAATACACAACACAATATACACACATAAAATATATAAAAACTACGTCACTATGGTGACTAAAAGGAAAAAAACACTTAAAAAAAGAACTCACACGGGTTTTGTATATTTCGGTGGTCACCGGCACCTTCTTCAGCGAGAGGTAAAGGAAGAAACCGTGTGAGTTCTTTTTTAAGTGTTTTTTTCCTTTTAGTCACCCTAGTGACTAAGTTTTTATATATTGTTGTGTTCATATTGTGTTGTGTATTACATATATATGTATATATATATATATATATATATATATATATATCTCAAATTTTCTACAGCTGAAGAAGGGCCTACATGCCCGAAACGTCCCAGTAAGTCCTCTCTCTCTTTTTACTTTTCTTTCCCCACCCCCTGTCAAGTGTTTTTTTATTATATATATATATATATATATATATATATATGTAATGTCTTGGTCGAAAATCGCTCTCGGCGACGATGCACATGCATAAATAAAACAGTAATACACTAAATAAACACAGAAACACGCAAAAAGGACACTCACAAAATAAAACTTGTACGTTTCGGCGGTCTTTGTTTGTTGTTGTTTTTTCATTCTTCTACCGCCGACGATGGCGGCCTGACCGCCGAAACGTCCAAGTTTTCTTTTGTGAGTGTCCTTTTTGCGTGTTTCTGTGTTTGTTTAGTGTATTACTGTTTTATTTATGCATGTATATATATATATAAATATATATAAAAACTTTGTCACAAGTGTGACTAAAATGAAAACACATAAAAAGACACACACACACACACACACACACATATATATATATATATATATATATATATATATATATATATACGAGTTCGTGGAAAATCACACACGCGATAATTTAAATAAAAATAAACTTTGCCACAGGTGGGGCGGAAATAAATATAGAAACACAAAAAAAAGAAGAACACTCACACACTATACGTTCTGATATTTCGACAGCCAAGCTGCCTTTCTCACAGAATGAGAAATGCCATTCTGTATCCTTCATTCTGTGAGAAAGGCAGCTTGGCTGTCGAAATATCAGAACGTATAGTGTGTGAGTGTTCTTCTTTTTTTTGTGTTTCTATATTTATTTCCGCCCCACCTGTGGCAAAGTTTATTTTTATTTATATACGAGCGGAAGATACCCGTTGAAATTCAACGGGTGTGAAAAACATTAAACTTATTTTTTTATAATAAAACCACAAAGCCCGAAGAAAAACAGTATGCGTGGTCATTTGAGGAGTTCGTAACCTATCTTGTATGTTGTGTTCGTTGTAGTAGACACACTGACAGTTTCCCAGGTTCACGGAGAGATGAGTGACTATTGGTTCACTTTCATGCACGGGAAACCCAAAAATCGGCCTCGCAGACTCATTACTACTTAAATAGCAACGGTTGATAGATGGTCACCTCGTCCCTACGGTCCTCTTGAGCCGTCTTCTGAGTGATTAACAGCTTGATCGCTTCCCTTGTGTACATACATATATTTGCATTCCATGACTTAATTCAACTATTCAACGTTGATATGTGCGTTGATTATCTTAATCAGGATTGGACAGTAGAGTACAATCCAGCGGTTGTCACGTAAAGAGGAGTAATGGCAGCAGAAGCAATGTTTATTTGACCTATGAATCCTCCATCAATGGAACTGCGCCTTCGGCATAGCCATAACCATTGGTTTCGGTTGCTAAATAAAACATTTATGGTGATTCTTAGTGCACTTGTCGATTTTCATGCACATATGGGTCTGTATTTGAACCAGATTTAGAGCTGGTTACCCGTCTGTATGTTGGGTAAGGATGAAATTTGTGCGGATCTTAGCGTAACCCGAGAAACACCACGGGGAGAATCTCATGAGATCGCTGGTGGGCATGTTTTTGACCATCCAAATCTAACCTTTGTCGTTTTTCTTTCAAGGGTTCATTTTCTCGCAAATAAGACATTCATTTTGTCTCAAAAGATTTTTTCGAAAGGTTACTCTTTTTTCTATTAGGCATGTTGATGGATATATTTTTAAGTCCAAGGAACGGAAACATAGCGGCAAGTGAGAGTCTAGAATAGGCAACTCGATGATTGAGTGAATGTACCTAAGTTAACTGCACATTAACACTTTTAAACGTATAAATAATTCGTGACGTTACTGATGTGGGAATTGGTCTAAAAACAGTTCGCGAATGTACTGAGAGGCAGACGGTTTCACTATGTGTAATACACCTGAGTACTAAACGATAATAAACAACGCCGTGTTTGTTGTAGCAACAGAGGCATTATTACCATTGATATTCGCTGCACGTATATATTCTTTTAAGTGTTTAGTCTATTAATTCCTTTATGTGTAACGTTCACTACGTAAGTGTTCTCCCACATATATGCCCCTTTGAAAGCTACTTTGAGAGTAGACGTTGAAGAGTATACTTGTTAAATATGCATTGAATTTAACGATTACCCCCCGAAGCAATCTATCATGGGGGCCTTGGGACTCCAGGATCTTCTTATACGGATTTTGTTTCTACGTACTATCATGGGCCTGCAGGAAAGCGTGATATTAAAATGCTAGAGGCGTGAATATTCTATGAAAATCAAATCTCTGGTTGTCAAGGAAATATGTTATTGTTGATTTCAGGGAAAAATGTGAGATTTTTCAACTGAAAACATGAATTTCAGACAAATACGGAGCGTAGAAGAAAATCGATTGAAACAATTAAAAATTATATTTATTCAGCCATCCGATAAAAAAAATTCCAGCCCTATATCTTGAGTGAAAGTACTTTTAAAAAGCAAAAAATGAAACCACTGCACCGAACACAATGCTTAGCATGGACCACCAGGGGGGATCTTCTGGGGCCTTTGGGGGCCCTTAGGGCTTTTTAATATAGCATATGATACAACCAGATATTTATTCTATCTACATGCCAAATTACAGCTCAATCGGTCCAGTAGTTTTTGCGTGATGGAGCAACAGACAAAAAGAGACCATTACATTTTTATACATATTAGTAAGGATCACACCCTTAACCCTGGAAAAATAGGGTTTTGGTTAATTGAACCCTACAGTGTTTGTTGTCTACCAGTAACAAATATGCGTTCCAAATTTCATCAAAATCGGTCCTGTGGTTTAGGAGGAGATGTGGAACATACATACATACATACATACATACATACATACATTGACTTTTATATATATAAAGATATATATATATATATACGAGTTCGTGGAAAATCACACACGCGATAATATAAATAAACTATGCCACAGGTGGGGCGGAATTAAATATAAACACATAAAAAAGAACACACACTATAAGTTGATATTTCGGTTGCTCTAGAACCTTTCTCAAAGATAGACGGATACAAAATCATTTTGTATCCATCTATCTTTGTTTTTGTATCCATCTATCTTTGAGAAAGGTTCTAGAGCAACCGAAATATCAACTTATAGTGTGAGTGTTCTTTTTTATGTGTTTATATTTAATTCCGCCCCACCTGTGGCATAGTTTATATATATATATATATATATATATATATACATATATAATCTTTGGAAGTTTTCGCCAATTGGCCACAAATATATAAATCCAAACCTACAGGAGGCAGGAGAAAGAGGAAAAGATAAAGAATTCGCTCTTACGGGAACGTTTCGAACCAGTTGGTCCTTCGTCAGCTCTAGAAATGGCGTCTTTCTAGAGCTGACGAAGGACCAACTGGTTCGAAACGTTCCCGTAAGAGCGAATTCTTTATCTTTTCCTCTTTCTCCTGGCTCCTGTAGGTTTGGATTTATATATATATATATATATGTGTGTGTGTGTGTGTGTGTGTGTGTGTGAGTGCAAGGCGTTAAAATGGCAAAAAGAAGCAAATTTCATCTCCAGGTCGGAAGCAATTTCGCTTGGTATCTGCGGTTGCCGTTATCACACACAACGGAGAGATGAACAGTCAAAAGGGGCAATAACTCGGTCGATCGCACGGGAGAGAGACATATATATACCCTCCACCCTTAGACCATATATACCATATATACTACTATACTTAAATGGTCTAAGCCTCCACCATAGAGACCATTTTGTGGCGGTCGACACGCGCGGCCACGGTCGTATATACGGGCGCGCGCGGCAAACGAAACAAAAGAGAACGAGAGCGCGATCATGGGTGAAAAGCCTCTCTTCCGCGGTCGGACAGCTCGAGGCGACAACTTGACCGCAAGGAACGAGCAAAGGACATCGCGGATGCGAACAATGCGGATTAAGGTATAGTTTGAGAGCGAAAAATCACTTCACCTAGAATTTGATGAATTTGGCCTCATTTTAAAGAAAAAACTCCCATATTTCCAATGATATCAAAATATCAACCCCTTGCCGAGCAATTTGCCTGAAAAAGATTATATTACATCTAGGATAGATTATGGCTGTGCGCTCCAGAGGGATAGAATATTTAAAAAATTAGGAATGTAAAGCACCTAGATTTTGTCAAAAACTAACGGTGTGTAGATTGCATGTTTTCTCAACTAACTATAACAAAATAATCTATTACTCCCCACAGTATTTTTTACAGAATCGCAAAATTTACTATTAAAAAAAATAATTTAAAAAGGGTCACGACATCACAAGTGAAAAGGGAGATGCGTTCAAGAGATTGAATGCAGCCAAATCTGAGATAAAGCTAAAGCAGGCATATGTCATATTTACAGAGAAAATAATTATGAAAGCAAACATGTTGTATAAGAAAGTAAGGAAAGCATTCGCGAGAATGAGGAGGCTGAGAAAATATCAGTAAGAAATTTCAAAAGTAACAACATTTTTTTTGGAAATGGGAGAAAAGGACAAATCAATTGGAGGTATGTGGAATTAATGCAACAGAGAACAACCGTGGCGGTGTGAAATACAGACATTGTTAGGGACTTGGACCATATCTAAGTACAAGTATGCATACATATACAGGCCACCCCGCTGTTGCTGTTGCCAGAGCCGGAGTGCTGGGACGTGACGTCTATTGAGGGAATGCGAACGATTTTCCCTATTTGGCGCTTTCATCACTTCCCGGGTTCGAAAAATATAGTCAGGCATAAAACTTCCCCGCGAATAATTACGGGTTCTCGGAGTCATTTTTTAAAGCTATAAATTATTTATATATTTTATATTAATTATTTTATAAAAATTTGAACTATTTGACCGCCTCGGTGGCGGCGGGGTAACGTAGTCGCCTGCCAACCCAAAGGTCGCGGGTTCGAGTCCCGCCTGGGGAGGATTTTCCCCTCGCTCCCAGGATATGGTCGTTTGTGTTTATTGTTACTGTTGCACAATGCCTGATGTAAAATGGTCCTCGAGGTTGTATTCAGGATGATGACATATATAAATAATAAAATGAAAACGACCAAAGCTAATATAAGTGGCGAGAGAGGCGACCATATGAAGCTCATTGATTAGCAACTCAAGTCTGTCAACTCCAACGAGAGCGTCCAAAGCATTTTATGTGATAATGAATCAAAGGAAGACATTATGCTTTTCGAGCGATTATAATCAGGAAGAAAACAACACTCATTCCTTCCCATATTATTAAACGAGCATAAGCATGCATATATATATATAACCATTCATTCATTCACTCAAACCGCTCACAGGCGTAAATAATAAATATTTCGTTCAAACAGGTGGTGAAAGAAAGAGGATAGGAAACATATAAAATTAAACAACACAATGGTGATGTGAAGATGGAATGATGGTCGATTCCAAGTGAAAAAAATTCGTCTAGACCGGGAATTGAACCACGGACCTTCCGATTTCGCGCCGGCTGCTCTGACCACTAAGCTATCTAGACTACTAAAGAAACACTGGAATCGGCGGGGGGTTTATATGAATCAAACACCCCCAAGATTAGCCCGTAAAAGTCGCCCAGAGGTGGCGCTGGGTATTTTCACTCACCGGCAGAGAAGAAATTACGTACACAGAAGAGGAAAGCAAAGTTTGAATCAGGCACACAGACAGTGGTAAAGATACAGAACAGGCGTTTCGGGGCACGCAGAGCCCAAGAAGTAGAAATGAGCCATTCCGGCCATACAACCATTCATTCATTCACTCAAACCGCTCACAGGCGTAAATAATAAATATTTCGTTCAAACAGGTGGTGAAAGAAAGAGGATAGGAAACATATAAAATTAAACAACGCAATGGTGATGTGAAGATGGAATGATGGCCGATTCCAAGTGAAAAAAAATTCGTCTAGACCGGGAATTGAACCACGGACCTTCCGATTTCGCGCCGGCTGCTCTGACCACTAAGCTATCTAGACTACTAAAGAAACACTGGAATCGGCGGGGGGTTTATATGAATCAAACACCCCCAAGATTAGCCCGTAAAAGTCGCCCAGAGGTGGCGCTGGGTATTTTCACTCACCGGCAGAGAAGAAATTACGTACACAGAAGAGGAAAGCAAAGTTTGAATCAGGCACACAGACAGTGGTAAAGATACAGAACAGGCGTTTCGGGGCACGCAGAGCCCAAGAAGTAGAAATGAGCCATTCCGGCCATACAACCATTCATTCATTCACTCAAACCGCTCACAGGCGTAAATAATAAATATTTCGTTCAAACAGGTGGTGAAAGAAAGAGGATAGGAAACATATAAAATTAAACAGCGCAATGGTGATGTGAAGATGGAATGATGGCCGATTCCAAGTGAAAAAAATTCGTCTAGACCGGGAATTGAACCACGGACCTTCCGATTTCGCGCCGGCTGCTCTGACCACTAAGCTATCTAGACTACTAAAGAAACACTGGAATCGGCGGGGGGTTTATATGAATCAAACACCCCCAAGATTAGCCCGTAAAAGTCGCCCAGAGGTGGCGCTGGGTATTTTCACTCACCGGCAGAGAAGAAATTACGTACACAGAAGTGGAAAGCAAAGTTTGAATCAGGCACACAGACAGTGGTAAAGATACAGAACAGGCGTTTCGGGGCACGCAGAGCCCAAGAAGTATAAATGAGCCATTCCGGCCATACAACCATTCATTCATTCACTCAAACCGCTCACAGGCGTAAATAATAAATATTTCGTTCAAACAGGTGGTGAAAGAAAGAGGATAGGAAACATATAAAATTAAACAACGCAATGGTGATGTGAAGATGGAATGATGGCCGATTCCAAGTGAAAACAATTCGTCTAGACCGGGAATTGAACCACGGACCTTCCGATTTCGCGCCGGCTGCTCTGACCACTAAGCTATCTAGACTACTAAAGAACCACTGGAATCGGCGGGGGGTTTATATGAATCAAACACCCCCAAGATTAGCCCGTAAAAGTCGCCCAGAGGTGGCGCTGGGTATTTTCACTCACCGGCAGAGAAGAAATTACGTACACAGAAGAGGAAAGCAAAGTTTGAATCAGGCACACAGACAGTGGTAAAGATACAGAACAGGCGTTTCGGGGCACGCAGAGCCCAAGAAGTAGAAATGAGCCATTCCGGCCATACAACCATTCATTCATTCACTCAAACCGCTCACAGGCGTAAATAATAAATATTTCGTTCAAACAGGTGGTGAAAGAAAGAGGATAGGAAACATATAAAATTAAACAACACAATGGTGATGTGAAGATGGAATGATGGCCGATTCCAAGTGAAAAAAATTCGTCTAGACCGGGAATTGAACCACGGACCTTCCGATTTCGCGGAATTTTTTTCACTTGGAATCGGTCATCATTCCATCTTCACATCACCATTGTGTTGTTTAATTTTATATGTTTCCTATCCTCTTTCTTTCACCACCTGTTTGAACGAAATATTTATTATTTACGCCTGTGAGCGGTTTGAGTGAATGAATGAATGGTTGTATGGCCGGAATGGCTCATTTCTACTTCTTGGGCTCTGCGTGCCCCGAAACGCCTGTTCTGTATCTTTACCACTGTCTGTGTGCCTGATTCAAACTTTGCTTTCCTCTTCTGTGTACGTAATTTCTTCTCTGCCGGTGAGTGAAAATACCCAGCGCCACCTCTGGGCGACTTTTACGGGCTAATCTTGGGGGTGTTTGATTCATATAAACCCCCCGCCGATTCCAGTGTTTCTTTAGTAGTCTAGATAGCTTAGTGGTCAGAGCAGCCGGCGCGAATTCGGAAGGTCCGTGGTTCAATTCCCGGTCTAGACGAATTTTTTTCACTTGGAATCGGCCATCATTCCATCTTCACATCACCATTGCGTTGTTTAATTTTATATGTTTCCTATCCTCTTTCTTTCACCACCTGTTTGAACGAAATATTTATTATTTACGCCTGTGAGCGGTTTGAGTGAATGAATGAATGGTTGTATGGCCGGAATGGCTCATTTATACTTCTTGGGCTCTGCGTGCCCCGAAACGCCTGTTCTGTATCTTTACCACTGTCTGTGTGCCTGATTCAAACTTTGCTTTCCTCTTCTGTGTACGTAATTTCTTCTCTGCCGGTGAGTGAAAATACCCAGCGCCACCTCTGGGCGACTTTTACGGGCTAATCTTGGGGGTGTTTGATTCATATAAACCCCCCGCCGATTCCAGTGTTTCTATAGTAGTCTAGATAGCTTAGTGGTCAGAGCAGCCGGCGCGAAATCGGAAGGTCCGTGGTTCAATTCCCGGTCTAGACGAATTTTTTTCACTTGGAATCGGCCATCATTCCATCTTCACATCACCATTGTGTTGTTTAATTTTATATGTTTCCTATCCTCTTTCTTTCACCACCTGTTTGAACGAAATATTTATTATATATATATATATATATATATATATATATATATATATATATATATATATATACACGTATGGCTATCATTGATCTTCAAAACGGCTCATGCGATTTTACCGGTCGTGGGTTTTTAAGGGTTTTTGAGGCCAACAAATAGATTGAACCAGATCTTATCATTGCGGGACCTTTATGACCAGCCTCGCTAATCTAATTTCTTTTGTTTCCTCATGAATTCCCTTCATTCCGAATTTCCCGCAATGATATTCTAATGCATCTACTAAAGTCTGTAATCTCATCAACGATTGACTCTAACACCTGGTAGCCCGCGAATCTTACAGACTTTATCAGCTTGCTTCAATTCCAATATCCAGCATATCTTCCCATGCCTCCTCTCCCACGTCATAAATGTCAAGAAGCAAAAAAGAAGCACCGCCACCTCGCGGCCTACAACTACCTTGATAAATAATCCGCGTATAAGCACCAAGTATCGGATGAGTCTCCTATCTCGCTAATCTATTTAAACACTTTCCCGGGTATTTCCAACAAAATTTTCAAAGGAAATAAAAACATCCTTTACTCTATCTAGCTATCTATATTTTTCTTACAAGTGTCCTTATCAACACAATCGCATCCCGAGTTGCCCTCCCCCCTTCCTGAAACGAAACTGATCAAACCGCCCAACTATCTGTCATTGTTCGTTTACATTAGCACTCTCCCAGTTTCTAAGTTTGTCTTGCGCACTGTTCTCTTCTGACTGCTTTTTGGTGTCTGCGGCCGGGGGAGCGTGCGAGGTTCTGACTTGTGCTGGGACGAGTGCTGCATGCCTGGGTCACCCCGTGCCACACACCGTGTAGTGGTGGCTTGCACGGTACTTCGCATATGTAGAGTAGCAATTTTCTCTATTTTTCAATTTCTATTATTTATTCTATTCTTTTATTAGTGATTTTGCCACGTGTGGAACTTGACTAATTGTTCCAAAACTCTTCGCATTCTGACGCTTTCTTCTTCTTCGTGATAGATATTAAGACAGTTTTCACAAAATCCTTTGACCATACTCCTTCCTCGTAGATCCTACGATTAATTTCGAAAAAAATGTCGTCTTCCATTATTACACTAATTCTTCAATAACTCCGAAGGGATGTTTTCCCCTCCTCCCTTCAGTTTTTTATTGCCTTCATCTTGTGTTGTTTCCCTGCAAAGTATCTCCGAACCGATGTTATCTTTTCTCCATTGCTCTCTCTCTCTCTCTTTCTCATCCTCTATATATATATATATATATATAAAAACTTTGTCACAAGTGTGACTAAAATGAAAACACATAAAAAAAGACACACACGGGTTGTAAATTTTTCGGTGGATCGCCGCCACCTTCTTCAGCGAAAGGTATAGATATATATATATAAGTTCGCACGTCTATTACCACTTCCTCCTACCTCTTCACGTATTCTCTCCACCTATCTTGAATACCTTCCGGTTCGATTAATGTCTTCCTAAATTGTTTTATAGACTTCTGCTCTCCAAACTATCGAATTCTTCATTTGAAAACCACAAGTGCCCTCTACACTCTACCAAAATTGTAGACAAGGACTTCAACGAATGTGGGGTTCGATAGAGACAGTCACACTATCGACCGCGGCTCGCACTTCTATTTTTTTTATCTTTCGGAGGATTCTGATGGTCCCCTGTATGCCCAGTGCGATCCCGATAAGCCATTGCCTTGTAAACAAGTTTCTCAGGGGCTGAACCTCCAGAACTTGACAGAAACACCCATGCCCTGGGCATTTGAGAAAAAGCGACCGAGGCGGGAATCGAACCCGCGACCCTCGGATTAGCAGGCGAGGACTTTTATCGGCCTTTAAATGACATTTATTTACAGCCTTCTATTTGGATAGCAAGTGACAGTTAGATTCCGTGGTAACACAGCATTACATCCAGTAAAATCCTGATCACATGGCTGCCAGCGGGGATCTTAACAGCAGATTAATTTGCAGAGAAATGTAAATATGTACTCGTATGTTTGCGTAGAGATGTCTCTTGTTGTAATAGATCACGTATAGCGTGAAAGGACTAGATACTTCTTGTTTTTAGCAATAAGATAATTACAAAACGATTCGATCTTGATGGATATTTATATATTTTTTAAATACTTTATATATCAGGTATAGCTTAAAATGACTTGAGACTCTTCTGGATTTTAGCAATAAGATAATTACAAAACGATACGATCTTGATGTAAGTATATTTATACTTTTTTTATAAATGTATACACTTTTTCAGATATCGCCATATTCATTGTATTCTTCCATCGTTATTTTTTTGTGAAAAGCCGGAAGAGACGTGTAAGCAGAAGGATGAATTGCATGTAATGATATATATATATACAGGGAATAATTATCACTGCACTCGAAGACTTCCATATAAGTCAACCTAAATGTGTAAGTCGGCTCCATGACGTTGTAGCCAAATGTGGGGAAAAGTGCGATAGTTGACATCGATCCCGCATTTCCACCCGTTACGACTTTGGAACCCACGTGGAGTCGACGCCCCCAAAGATAGTTCAGCGCCCACCGCATCCGTCGACGCCTCGACTAATGAAGTCTCAAGGAAGGTTAGTCTATCGTCGTTATCCAAAACGCAGTCCGCTCCAAAGAAGAGCTATGACGGTTAATGTCCTAAGAACGCACTCGACCGATGAACAACGTTTTCGATCTCATCGAGCGCCGTTGAAAACTAAAGATAGTGCGAGCGCACGCCTTTTGAAGAACATGTGATCTGAATTCCGAAACGTCTTCCGATTGGGAGAATAGAAGAGAGCTTCTCCGTGAGAAAGATCCGAGGGGCTAATGCTTAAACGGGAACCGAAACAAAGTCTACAATAATAGGAGTTAGAGGAGAGAAAGGATAGAATGGCGTCGGGTTGCAGTCAACCAATCTTGAGTGACAACGGATGATGATATTTGAAGTCGGGAGAGCAGATCGGAACATATCCGCGATACATAGCACGATCGGCTATGAATGGAACGATGTGAGCAGGCACTGTGTGTGAAACATCTCTCCATTGTTTCTGGGTTGTCATCGCGTTGTTGTTGATGACGACAGTTTCGCCGGTCTTCCAATCCAACCAGCGAGCTCAATCAACTCGACCTGTCGTCAACCAACAAAGTTCAAACGCGGTGACAACCCAGAAACAATGGAGGGATCAACCCCGTGGAAACCTAAGAATCAACATCATTATTCGGCATTCTTCCTCTGCTCTGGGTACACCATAGTCACGGCCGAAGTTTTTGTCGGTATTTTAAAAATTAGTTTAAACTACATGCTTAGAAAAGAATGCACTATGAAGATTAAAAGCTTACCTTCCCATTTTGAAGATATTTTTACCAAAGAGTAATTAAAAACGTTACATAATCCATGTTTGACGCCTCTAGTGAACTTCAACACAGAACAACAATCGCAAATGCGATAATCGACGTTCTTTTGCTTCCGCTTCCGATTTGCGAAAGCCAGCGATATGTTGTTTGTGTTACAGAGCGAGCAATTGGCCAATGGAAAAGGCACAGTACATCAGTGGCGGATACATATGGGGGGCGCGCGCCCCCCCCCCTTGCGGGGCCGCCTGCATTGCCGCCCCCGCCAGTCAGCCCGCACGCTATTCGTTCGTGTCATTCGTCAGTCGACTCTGAGTCGAGTTATCGAGTAGTTATACTTTCTTATGTAGCACGCGCGCGCGTCCGCGTCATCGTTTTAATAAACAGCTACAGTCGATAAAAAATAGTAAATCTCCAGGTCCGGAGGGAATACCCGCGCGTGTCCTCAAGGAGTTGGCGCCACAGATCGCACCGTTCTTAGACATAATATTCAAGAAGTCATTGTCTGAAGGAAAGATACCATTAGACTGGAAAATTGCAAACGTTACACCGATATTCAAAAAGAGAAACAAACACGACCCAGGGAAATATCGACCAATTTCATTAACGTCGATTATAGGCAAGATACTCGAACATATCGTCGTTAGCAATATCATGACGTTCCTGGACAGTCGTAACTTCCTTCATGGCTGTCAGTACGGCTTCCGGAAAGGTAGATCATGTGAAACACAGCTCGCGCTCTTTCTTCATGACGTTCTCAAATCTGGTGAATCGAAAAGACAAGTTGACGCATTATTTCTAGATTTTAAGAAAGCTTTCGACACGGTACCTCACAACAAACTCTTGTACAAAATACAGTCATGCGGGCTAAACGAAACAGTAGTAAACTGGATACGCGACTTTCTGAGTGATCGTAAGCAAAAGGTAGTTCTTGACGGAATTAGCTCTGATGTAGTTAAAGTGACATCAGGTGTCCCACAAGGAAACGTAATCAGCCCCCTTTGCTCATTATATACATCAGAGTCCTCTGGATTGCCGATAATACACTGCATAGATAATACACTACAACCCTATGAGGGAGTAGTGTTGAGAACGACCATCCAGAGGACTCTGATATACATAAATGACCTAAGCTCTCGAAATTGAGGTAAAATACGTTTATTTGCTGACGACGCTGTCATCGATCGCGAAATTTATCTATCATGTCATCTATCGCATCTATCGCGAATTGACTTTGAAATTCTATCATCGGATTTAAACGACGTTCATGTGTGGAGCCAAGAGTTGGGACTCGAACTTAATCTGAGCAAATGCACGGCGGTACATTTCTTGCGGAGGTCGTCCAACTAACCCCATGTATATGCTGTGGATGGTGTTAACATATAGGCGACAGATGAATTGAAGTATCTAGGAGTTATGATAACTTCGGACCTATCGTGGGGAGCACATATAAGAAATATTTGTGGCAGAGCTTTGAAGAAGCTAGGATTCGTCAACCGTTTTGTGGGAAGATATTCGGATGAAAAAGTAAAAAAGAGGTGCTATTTCGCACTCGTCCGGCCACACCTTGAATATGCAGCGATCATATGGGATCCGGTGCAGAAAGACTTAATCCGGGAACTTAATAAAATACAAAGGAAAGCTGCGAGATTCGTCAAGAACAGCTACGGGCGTATAGACAGCGTTGTAACACAGATGTTAAACGAATTAGGCTGGGAGCCGCTAGTGACTCGGAAGCTGCGCGCTAGGCTTAGATTGCTTAAGCAATTGAGAATAGATATCTTTAAGAGCAACACGGAAAACATCATATTAGAACCCCACTATATTTCCAGGTCCGACAGAAACGATAAATTAAGAGAGATATTTTGCCTAACGGATAGGTATGGGAATTCGTTTTTCCCTCGAACAATAAGGTACTTTAATAAATGTTAGGCGTAATTTCATTTGAGACTTCCTTTTTATATGCAAACGGCTGGTGTCCTAACACCCTCCGCCACGCGCCTATTGAGGCGGCTTGCGGGGTAATATGTAGATGTCGATGTATTTTATACGTTTCTGTCTGGCACATAGATAGCTAACCTACGAGAAAAGTCGCGGCCATTCTAGTGATCTCGATACGTTATTCCGTCTGGCATTTGTTCGAGAAAAGTCGCGAATATTCTACTGTTTGTATTTGTTCACACTCCTTAAAAGTCCGGAAGCGAACATTCTGGCACCGAATGTTCTCGAAACAACCGAGCTACATATATAAGAGAAGCAGAGTCGCTGCCAGGCAGCCAGTTTGAAAGCTACAATCGTCGCGATAACTTGCGCCCCCCCCCTTGAGTTTTTTCTGTATCCGCCACTGCAGTACATACATACTCAGGAAGACGAACACATCCCGGAAGCACTGTTAGTAACAGCAGAAATCATTGGGATGGCGAAATATATTGAAAATGCCATGAACGCCAAAGAGATTATAGAGACGAGAATAAAAATCCGAATCAAATCGAACGTGCAACTCGTGATGACTATAAATAGCAACCGGCATCTATGGAGGGGGGGAAGCGATTCCCAAGGCCTCCAAACCGAATATTCCGGGTGGAAAAAGTGGAAGTTGTTGCCGAAGCGAAGGAGGAAAGTCATCGCCCGCAATTAAAGTTCGTCTGGACCGAAAAAAGAAATGAAAACGGGAGCGCGAAATGCGTGATGCACGGGGAAGGGCGTGTCAGCTGACACGAAGCGGAGGACATTACTTGACGAAGGATGGCAACGCAGGATGAAGGACAACACAAGCGCCAAGTCACATAACGTACGAACGACGCTACTAGTATTAGCTAAACGAATTCATTGAAGAAATATAACTTGAACGTTAATGTGAAGAAAACCTACGCAATGCGGTGCCTGTATATAATATCTTAGCCTGTATGAGTACGTCTGCCACATGCATGCTCCAGGGCGGAGTCCATAGCAACGGACGGGAGAAGAATAAACGGAAGTAATGAAAAAAAGAACTACGTAAAATTCCACTTTAGAAAATATATTTTATTTCGATCAAGGTTTCGACACGTTATGCCATTAGCAGGAGAATATCATCATTTCGAAACCTAGGTGGAACCTAGGCAGTTCATTTCGTAAATGTTTAAATATTTTAATAATGCATTAATCACTTGCCAAGGGAATTATTTTCAAGATAGCTTCGGCCGATTCTGAGATAAAGTATTTGAGAAACATTATTTAACGATTATTTAAACGTTAAAATTTAACAAAAAAAGGAAATTTGTTGAAATCAGAAACGTGGTCTTTGAACAAAACTAACATTTTTATATTCGCGTAAATTGTACATTTTTTCTCAAAAACGATTCTAGGATATTTCGTTTGAGGTGATCTCTAAATACACATGCACCAATTTCGAACCAAAAATGAGACCCTAGGTCAGGGACGGGTTAAGGGGTGCGTGGCCACCCGTGCATCCTGTAATTCCCGGGAGAATAGTTAAAATAGCAATCATTAAGGTATTCCATACCCCACACTGGAAAGTACCAGTCCCGCCCATTAATACTTCCCTAAGGGACCACTGTTCGTTGAATTGAGGTGGAATGACCTGAACTACGTACGTGCATGCTATCCAACAAGGATGGGCGATTATAAAAAAACAATCGATATTTTGTAAATCGATTAATTTCAAGCAACCGATTTATTGCTTTTATTAATAGATACATCGATTAATAGATTCTAATCTGACAACGTACAAATCGTAACTTGGGAGGTTACGGTCCCGTCAAAATATAGTCAAATAAGTTCTTTTATATTTTATAATTATTTAATGTTATCATGAGTTCAAATTGTAAAATATAGATAAACCTCCTGGAGGCGTTGTCATGCACGACTGCCCTTTAGGGATGGATTGAATTTATGTCTGGTGTATGTTATATCGTGGTGAAACCGCCATCCAGCCTCCCAGGTGCCAGACGACATTTATGTCTGAGGGTTCGCATGTCGCAAGTCAATGTGGGCGTAGCGTTCGAGCTTGTACACTCAGCTAGTCATGCGAAACTGGGGAGGCCAGATCTAAATTGTTGGTAAGAGATCTGACTGATACTTGGGAAAGGGTCAAAAGTGTTTTAGAAGAAAACTATTCGACCAAGCGAACGCTAGACTACTATGCTTGTACGATGTTTAATTCCAAGCAAGAGAAGTCAGAGTCGATTGCCTCATGGGGGAGCAGAATAGATACGATGCAGACAGAACTGAGAGATGCGGCCAGGAGAGACTTAACGGACGGGGAAATTAACGGTGCGATAGCCCTCGTTAATCACTTAGCTAAAGCCTGTTTCGTTCAAGGTCTGTGTAATGATAGGATTCAGACAATAGTTAGGAGCCGCGGAGAGAAAATTCTTCTCTCGTCTGCAATAGAAATTGCGCTAGAGGAAGAAAGTGCAATACTATCCCAAAAGGAAAGGGGTAACAATGTCCCCTTAGCTAACGTTAAAGTTAAATGCGAGAATTGCCACAAACCAGGTCACAAAACGTCCAGCTGTTTTCATTTGAAGGGGCGAGAGGAGGCCAAAAACGTCAAAGCCTTGACGAGGGTGAGATGTTTCAACTGCAACCAGCAAGGTCATATGGCAAGAGACTGCAAGGCCCCTCGCATTGACCCAGAAAAAAAAGGGGCCGGGAGTGCTAACAGATGGGTCCAAAATGGGGGTGGACCCAGAAGGCGTGTCGCTTGCGCTCGGAGCCTTCCTGCTCTCGACTCCGTCGCTATCGACACTGTCTCCTTCGATGTAGGCGAGAGTGAGAAAAAACGCCTAGCATTTCTAATTGACACAGGGGCCGATGTAAGCTTGATTAAGGCGTCCCTGCTGAGAGATGGCGTCGCTTACTTCCCCAAAGAGCGCATTAAAGTAAAGGGTGTAACAGGAGAAATAGCCAGTACCCTAGGCTCGGTGGAGCTTACTTTAATGACAGAAGACAGGAAAACTTCTCACAAATTTCAGATTGCAGACGATAAGCTTTCGTTAAAGTACGATGGCATTTTGGGAAAAGACTTTCTGAGTGAGATGAGAGCGAGAATCAGTTACGAAGAGAAGTCGATCAGCATGGAAGATGTGGTCGTTAGATTTGATTCCCGATCAGAAGATGATGTATCATCGCGAACACGGAAATCTACCCACGTAATACTTCCCGCTAGGAGCGAGGTAGTAGTGAGATGCCCTTCCGAAAAGGATGGAGAGGGGATTGTGGAAAAAAGGGAGATTTGTCCGGGGGTGTACCTGGCGGAGTCATTGACCGTCAGCGTGGGAAATGAGTGCATTACCAGTCTCGTTAACTTCAACGAGGAGGACGTGAAAATTGAGGCACCCGTCGTAGAACTGATCCCCGTTGAAAAGCAAGATTATGTTCTTGAGAATGAAGTAAACTTGCAATCGGCGTTGGGTAGAAGGAAATTGCTCCTTTCTCAACTGCGTTTAGAGGGCCTAAATAAGGAAGAAAAGAGGGAAATAATGGAGTTAATTGATGAATACAGTGAATTGTTCTATTTACCTGGAGAGTCACTTTCGTGCACTAATATAATTGAGCATAGTATTCCAACTCCTGGAGTTGACCCGATGACAGGAATCAACGTAAGGCCATATAGAATTCCCGAAGCACATAAGGAAATTGTAAGCGAGCAAACTAATAAAATGCTCGAAGATGGAATCATTTTGCCAAGCAAAAGCGCATGGAATTCGCCACTTTTGGTAGTTCCGAAGAAGATGGATTCGTCCGGTCGGAAAAAATGGAGAATCGTTGTGGATTTCCGCAGACTCAACGATGTAACTGTGGGGGACGCCTTTCCCCTTCCAAATATTTCCGACATTCTTGATCAACTTGGGAAGGCGAGGTACTTTACAACCCTAGATTTGGCGAGCGGCTTCCACCAGATCCCGGTTAGGAAGGATGACCGAGAGAAGACCGCCTTCAGCACGCCATATTGTCATTTTGAGTACGCACGCATGCCATTTGGTTTGAAGGGAGCACCCGCATCATTCCAGAGACTGATGAATTCGGTGCTATCAGGAATTCAAGGCATCAAGTGTTTCGTTTATATGGACGATATTGTGGTCCATGGCGATTCACTAAGAACCCATAATGAGAAACTGAGGGAAGTATTTCAGAGACTGCGAGAGACTAACTTGAAGTTACAACCCGACAAATGCGAATTCCTACAGAAAGAAGTCGTATATCTAGGCCACGTAATCACGGAAGATGGCGTTAGACCCGACCCAGAAAAGGTGAATAAGGTCAGAGAGTTCCCTCAGCCGAAAACCACCAAACAATTAAAAGGATTCTTGGGGTTGGCAGGCTATTACAGGAGATTTATTCCCGAGTTCAGCAAAATAGCCAAACCAATGCATGAACTGCTAAAGAAGAACGTGCCGTACGTGTGGGGGAGAACTCAACAAGAAGCTTTCGAAAGACTGAAAGAGTTGCTGACGACGGAGCCCATTCTGCAGTATCCGGATTTCAATCAAGAATTTATTCTCACGACCGACGCGAGTAATGAGGCGTTAGGGGGTGTTCTTTCCCAAGGTAAAGTCGGGAAGGACCTCCCGATCGCCTACGCGAGTCGGACGCTGAATAAAGCGGAGAAACACTATTCGACAACGGAGAAGGAGCTTCTCGCAATAGTTTGGGCCACGAATTACTTCCGTCCTTACCTGTACGGGAGGAAATTCACCGTCGTAAGCGACCACAAACCTCTCACCTGGATATTCAATGTGAAAGATCCGAATTCCAGATTAATGAGATGGAGACTCAAACTTGAGGAATTTGTGTACACGGTCGTCTATAAGAAGGGAACTCTAAATTCCAATGCTGACGCACTCAGTCGAATTTCCACCCTGGAAAAGGAGAACGGGGAGGGAGGTACACCAGGAAGAGAATACGGAGGGGTCGCCCAAGAAGACGCTGCAAATGGTAGAGAAAAGGAAAAATACGATGAAAGCTTGCTGATAGAAGATGCAGAAGGAAAGAAAGATGAAGGAGATATCCAAGAAGACGCTGCAAGTGGTAGAGAAGAAGAAAAGTGCGATGAAAGCTTGCTGATTGAAGATGTAGAAGGAGAGGAAGAAGAAGGAGATATCCAAGAAGAAGCTGCAAGTGGTAGAGAAGAAGAAAAGTGCGATGAAAGCTTGCTGATTGAAAATGTAGAAGGAGAGGAAGATGAAGGAGATATCCAAGAAGACGCTGCAAGTGGTAGAGAAGAAGAAAAGTGCGATGAAAGCGCGCGGATGAAAGGTGCGAGAAACGACGAACCTTCAGAGGAGAAAAAATTGCGTGTTTTGCAGGAATTCCATGATTCGCCCGTAGGTGGACATCAAGGGATGAAAAGAACGTACGAGAGGATAAAATTATATTTTTCGTGGCCCGGAATGAAGGAGGACGTGGAAGAATACATTCGTAAATGTACGACGTGCCAGAAAAATAAGCTCACGAGAAGGAAGACTAAAATGCCGATGCAAATAACGTCCACGCCGGAATATGTTTTTGAGAAATGCTGCTTAGATGTCATGGGGCCTCTCCCTATAACACAGCAAGGGAAAAAATATCTTTTAACCTTCCAATACGAACTCTCAAAGTTTACGTTGGCTATCCCGTTGGAAAGGCAGGACGCCACATCGATAGCAAGAGCGTTCGTAGAAAATGTTATCCTAAAGTTTGGTACACCGCAATCGGTATTGACCGATCAGGGAGCTAATTTTCTTAGCAGTGTATTTAAGGAAACCTGCAAAATTATGAAAATTAGGAAGCTCCAAACGACTGCCTTTCATCCACAGAACAATGGCGCCCTAGAAAGGAGCCACCGGACGCTCACAGAATACCTTCGTCACTACATAGCTGACGATCAGACCAATTGGGACGAATGGATACCTTTCGCGGTGTTTGTTTTCAACACCACGCCGCATACAGGTACAGGGCTCACTCCTCACGAAGTGATGTTCGGCAGAAAGGCAAATATACCCGGATGCCTCCAGATGGAGCCCAAAGACAAGTCTTACTGCTACGATGATTACCTAGCCGACTTGTAACTCAGGATGCAAACCTGTCATAAAAGGGCCAGAGAAGGCATCTTGGTCTCTAAATTTAAGGCGAAGAAATATTATGATAAGGGAAGTAAACTCGAGATATTCCAAGAGGGGGACGAAGTGTTACTCTTCGATGAATCCATCAGAAGAGGTAGGCCAAGGAAACTATCTGCACAATGGATAGGACCCTACGTAGTAACCGGTATGAATGGAGTAAATGTCACTATTAAAAGAAGGGGAAAGCTCATGAAAGTCCATGCGAATAGGTTGAAATTATTCTTCTGAATTCCTTACAGGAATCAATATGATAGTGAGTGCTATAGTGCATGCGCAGCAGGGCATATTGCAACCCCATATAATTACTCCTGTGCAAATACTTGAGACAATGAAGAATAGCCGAGATGATATCCCAAACGGTTTATCTCTCCCTTTCCCCGTGAGTGTGACTTACAGAAGTGCCTTATTAAACATTATTGAATTTGATTTGTTCATTAACCATAATGTTATTGTGTATGTAATTAAGGTCCCTTTAACGGACCATATCAAATTTAATGTCTATCGAGTATTTCCATTTCCTATTAGATCTGAATCGAATGCGTTGAAATTTCTTTTTATTCAACCTGAGAAACCGTATATTTTAATGGATATCGCTAAAAGGTATTATTATAAGCTAACTGAGAATGATTTAAGTCATTGTAAAAAAAATTCAATATGTATTGGAGAATCTGTAAACAAGTGTACCCGGTTTTGTCAACTCACTTGCATGAAGAATGTGAAGCTAAAATGCTTCAATCGGTTAGGAAGATACCGAATGATTGTTCTGTAAGGGTAGTTGACCTTAGTCAAACGCTGTGGACGCAATTAGACAACAATGAATGGTTGTACGCTGCCACAAAGCCAGAAACCATCACAATTTTGTGTGATAAGCAAGATCCAGTTGATGTAATTATTGAAGGAACTGGAAAGTTAAAGTTTTTAAAGAAATGTAAGGGCTATGGTCCCAAGGTTTTAATACAATCACAAATTGTACTTAGTTTTAACTCATAGCAATAAGGACGTGATTCCTCCTTTAAGTCTAACGTATGACTGTTGCCTCGATAAGAGTGCTGTGAAAAATGTGAACTCTTTGAAAATCGATGCTCACCTGAAGCATATTGTGAATAATATCGAGGACTTGAAATACGCAAGTCATAAGGTTCAAGAAGTGGAGAATTTGTTGTCAGAGGAGGAATGGAAGCAGAAACAGTCTGCGAGAGTAAATAATCTTTCTTTTATGTCAATTGCTGGATTAATTGTAATTGTAATAATATTGTGTTGCTATCTTTGCAAATGTTTAAAAAAATGTTATCCGGATGCTTTCAAACCATGCACAGATGGAAGATCATGTGCTACTATTGTATTTAGACCTAGAATCGTCACTAAGGTTCATACCTCTAATAAAAGCCTATCTAATACCCAAGGAGGAGAGGCTATTAGACTAACCTCTCTAGAAGGTAATCCCTGCTCTGCCAGCAGTTCTACTGCCGTGCCAAAACGCTAGTGATGTGTGAACTAAAACAAAGCAATTTTGTATGTATTGCTTTATTTTATTACATGGAGGGAGGTGTCATGCACGACTGCCCTTTAGGGATGGATTGAATTTATGTCTGGTGTATGTTATATCGTGGTGAAACCGCCATCCAGCCTCCCAGGTGCCAGACGACATTTATGTCTGAGGGTTCGCATGTCGCAAGTCGGCTGTTCTGTGTATCTTAAAACCACCCCTTTTTGGTGACAAATGTGGGACGACCCTAACCTATGTGTCTAGACTGTTTTGAAGGGTCATATCTGTGAAATGGAAAGGGGAGGATCTTTCTCACCCCACCAGGAAACCCTCCTCCATCCTTATCCTCACCCCACCTCCCCGTGAACCTCAGAAAGGGTATATATGCTCAAAGCTTTTTGTAAGAAGCGGACAATTCTGAAGACTGTAGCCGGAGGCGCTGATCGTCTTCCGGCGGCTGTAAATAAAATATCTTATCCACTGCATTTGCGTTTGAGTTTCAACTCTTCAAAGCCTAAAACCCCCTACGATAGCAATCTAGCCACTCGGATTGTTTTTCGTCAGCGTCGCGTTCCGCCATTTGGGACACGACAGCGTGTCAGGGAACTAACTTGGGAAACAATTCTTAATTTCATTTCGGACGATTTCCAAACGTTTACAGAAACTGAAGCGAAAAATTGCAATGTTGGTGAAAGTGAGTACTGGTAAGGCGGCTTCTCAGATTATATTGAATTATATAGTCACATCTCGGAAAAGAGCCTCTCTGATGGAACTGATGTTGCTACTCCGGGCAGGTACTTCCTGGCTACCTGATATAAGCGAGGGCATTCAGATTTAATTGACCCCCACGCTGAAAAAGGATTCAAATGGCGGTCAACGACGAGTCAGTTTTGAGCCGTAACTCAAATGGTGTCCGACATCTTCATTGTACAGGGTTCTCTGTGATGCTGCTTCAGTGTCATGAAAGCTCCAGAGGTCATCTCCATGGTGCTGCATCACGCTCAGCGTGTGAAAGCAACTGCTGGACGTTCACCTGATCCTCCTCGCGAAACATCTCAGCCATCGCAGCGATGACGGTGCTCATGGATGGCATTGGCTACAGTGATCGGGCTCTTGAAGTGCAGTTTTTTAAATCTTGGGTCCATGGAGATCCATGGTCCAATTGGTATCATGGAGATTGCATAGTGCTTTCTGGACTCAGTAGGATCGAACCGACGGTCCAGCTCCGACAGAACGAACTTCTGCACCCATTCCGTTAGCCTGTCTCCTTGCGGAAGCTGTGTCAGATTGATGCTCCGAAATTGAAAA
This sequence comes from Pyrrhosoma nymphula, assembly GCA_963573305.1. NCBI lineage: Eukaryota > Metazoa > Arthropoda > Insecta > Odonata > Coenagrionidae > Pyrrhosoma > Pyrrhosoma nymphula. Next base: position 2,247,194 of record OY754330.1, read on the forward strand.
TCGAAGTAAATGTCAAAAGAAATGAAATAACGTAGCATATCAAGAGAGGAACCAATGATCGCGTCAACTTCACCTGTTTTTAAGGCAATTTCACGATGGGAATGACCTTGCTGACTGTAGTAACTTAATCCGCGCACATTTCCGTAGTCACTTTAGCAAATGGTTTCATCAGCACGGATATGGAGACTCGGACGGTGTCCAGCTCCGCACCGTCACGTCCCCATAGTCGACTAACACCTCGGCTACTACGGGCGACAGCTCTACGAATCGAGAAAGCATCTCGTAGTTCGAGGACCACCGGGTAGCGTTCGACTGGATGTGGTGTAGGACGCTATCCTCTGTCTTCCCTTGAGAATAACTAGTGAATGCGTTTCAAAGCATCATTTGCATTGACACTGTGATGAAAGAAAGTAACAATATCCTTCACTTTTTGAATTATATCTAGGGCTTGTGGTCCCCTCACCCTTCCCCTCATCGTCCCAACTCCTTTCCTCGGCTAGAACCCTGCCTATAAATATTCTCATACCCAACCTACCGTTTCAATGCACATGCCATATGCCACAGTGTGTGGTGAAACGCGCGTCGTGCCAGCGAAATGAAGTTTTTTGGAAATACCAATGTTGGTTTTTCTCAACATGGATTTCCATCATTTCTACGACGTCATGCCTGATATCATCAGTTTTATCTGTTACACTATTATTATGTTGGTGATTACACACCCCCTGCCACACACCCCTGAGGTGGCTTGCAGGGTATTCTGTAGATGTAGAATAAATGTATACAAATCACGTTCTTCTTAAAATTGGTGGTATTCCATTGCACAAAAATGATTTGCGTGTGGAACTTTTATAAACCACAGAATACCTCAAACATCACGATCCAGATTTCAACGCTTAAACATCGCCTTCTAAAACAAATTCCATCCATACGGCGGATGTATGACTTTTGAGCACCTTTGTATGTATGTATGTATGTACTGCCTCTTAACCCACCCCCCCCCACACGGAATTCTTCTACACTCCCTGATTTAACTCGACCCAGCAGTTGGGATAAATTTGCAATTATTGGTTACGCAAGGCAAAAAAAAAGGTTGGAAACCACTTGTATGTACAAGAGAGAGAGAGAGATTGAAAAACAATACAAATTATGCACACAACGACGAATAGGCGCGTGTGTATACCCTGGTACTACATAAGCAACCCTGAAGGCAAAAGAAATACCCTCGCCCCCTTCCAATCCCTCTTTGGTCCCATAGATAGATAGAGACTGACCCTAGCATTATTACAGTGGTGTCTTAGTTGAAAATTGAAGCTTTATCACGTAGCCACGAGGGGGCACCCTTAAACAACCAGAATTGTGTCCTTTTTATTTCTTACAGAAAACCTTCAATCAGTCTAGGTACTTTCCATCAGAGCTGATGAATTCGTCCAATCATTTATTCCATTGTTCAAATCATTTTTAATTCATCTCTCTTTTGACGCATGACAGCACCTCCCCCTCGTTTTCTTTTTCTTCACCTCCGTAAAACGCTTTCCTCTCCCATTCATAAAAAGTCGCACGGAGAGATATAAATCAGGTGAGTAGTAAGGTGGGGGTGGGAGGGAGCAAGGGGGCGGGGTCATGCCGTTTTCTGTTAAAAATTGGCGCATTGGGATAGCTGTGTGTGAGCAGGTGTATTGTCATTACATGTAAATAGCCAGTCGCCCGTCTTCCGCACATCGGGCTCTTTCTTGCCTTTCTTTTTCAGACCTTTTCTTCAGAATCTTCTCAGAACCTTCAAGTAGAAACCCAGGTTATACAGTCTGACCTGGTGCAACGAATCCCGAATTCACCACCCATTTCACATAGAAAAAAACAAATGACTATAGTCTTGGTTGGTCGGTCATCGATAAACATTTCACAATTTTTTTAAACGCGAAAACCACTCGTAGACAAACAGGAGGAGGCAGATGTAGGTGGCAGCAGATGAGTAACAGGTAATTGAAGGTCGAGAAGGGATATGCTAACGACCTTGACAGGATGTTGGGGAAGCCTGGAAGGGGAAGAAAGACGAAATGAAGTAGGGTAGGGACCCTCTCTTGAGGTAGGACCTATGCCGACCTGAAGAAAGAAATAGGGCACTGCATTAGGGTCCTGCGTGTAAAACACATTATTTGCGGTAACCTTTTCCATCTGAACCTTTCTTTACCTGCGGTAGATCACCTCTGTGAAAATTAAAAAGGGTAAGAGGTGACCGACAACTGAATCCATTATATGTTATGTTGGGAATGCCTACTTGGAGGAGGAGAGAGAGGAATGGGTGGAGAGAGAGCATATCCCGGCGACACCAGAGATGGATGGACCTTTAAAGCGGAGGCTACTACAAAATTAACCGTCGAGATTCAAACCACGCCCACTAGATGAACGCCAATATAAAGAGTTAGGGCTGCTAGCCTAGTCGAGTTTCAAACGGCACAGCTGGGAATCTACGGAATAAATTGAGATAGCGATGGCGGGGAATCGGAAACAGCGCCAATAGGTAGGCGAAGGGGGAGGAGGAAGAAGATTGCAGCGGATCGCACGATTGAGGGCACGACGGACATTTGGGATAATAGTAACGATTCAATGAAATTAACAACTGCAGTGAAAATATCAGAGGTATGTCCTCAAAGTATGGACAGTATCGTCGAGTGGTTCTTAAACTTGACTTTTTTTAATAAAATAGGATGAGCGTCGGATGACGGACGACTCGGGCAGTTCGAGGACGTGGATGGATTGAGGAAATGGACGCTGCGGTTCACAATGTGCGGATGCGGCGGAATCTGCCGAAGAGGCGCTGAGTGGAATCTGCGGAAAAGTGGAAGTCCCTGACCGATGCGAAAAGCGCGGACGAAGGGCGGGAATATTCACGAACCACCAAAACGCGTCAGGACGGTGAGCGGTCATCGGGGGACTTGTAATAATCCCAAAAAAACTCATTTTCGATGAATGCTTCAAAGTACTGGCTTCCATCCCTCTGATTCTCCAATTAAAAGTCTATCAATAATTTTAAGTTCATAACCACAACATCCCCGGGGAAGGATTTTTAACGGGATCCTGAACATTCGATTTATACCAACAGAAATTAAACGTTTTGCGCTCTTTTGCTAACATATTATAAATTCCGGAACTCTATCAATAATATATTCCTGATTCCAACTGTAATATAAATCTTTGTACCTTAGCTATAAAAACAGCGCAATGAAATCGCGATTAATTTGCCGGTTCAAAATAGTTAGTTCAAAACAACGAATCTTCAATATGAATTTCGGGTCGAGGGAAATGGGCAAACCAGCCCAAAACCAATAGAGGCCGTATTTCCACGCGAGGCACTTTGGCATCGCACAATTTGATGTACAGAAATTACGAACACGGAATTAGAGCCTGGGCTATGTGTTCCCACCTGTCGTTCATGCATTTTCGCATGCATTCTTGCAATTCACATACCTACATACATACAATAGATTAAGCAATAAAGTGCCTCTCGTGTAAATCGGGCCTAAAGTGACTCTTCTTTAAACTGAGCAAAGATCTTTTGTTGGAGCTATTCAATGAGTCGTAAGGCGACAAGTTCGGGCGTTCTAGGATCGTGACAGGCAGCTCCTTCCCCTGGGCAGGCGGTATAGTCAGGGACTTCACTTGTCACGAGGTTAGAAGATCCAGTGCAAAGAAAATCATGCAGCCAGGATAAAACTGATCCTCCGCGGTCCAGAAGCAAAATCTTTCAATCTCAGCAGGCGAGCGGACGCACCTTCCCACCCGGATATGAGATGCCTCGCCACGCATCCAATTTCGTTGAGTATAGGAACCTCTACATAACGAGAGCGAGTGCTTTCACATATCAGCCCGAATTCCCCGCGAAACACCTATAGTGAGTCGTTAACGCCGAAAAACCCGTTGAAACGTACTTATTTTAGAAAACAACCTCGAAGAAAGTTGTCAGTCCGTCATCTCATTAAACAAAGACTATGAAAGATCGTGGATGTCAATACTGCGTTTCGATATCTTCGTACAAGAAGTAGAATACGCATGAACTGTACATACGTACGTTCAAGCATTAGGCAGGGCAAAAAGGATCGCAGGTAGATAATCGGCGATCGTTATACTCTTCCAACATATTCACTCCCACTACTTCGTACGAAGTTACCGGTAATGGAAATGTCTGCTTTCTTGACGAATTAAATCTACCGTACAACTTAATCATTTCCGCCCCATTCCAAGTTCGAAAACAATGAAAACACAAAACATGCGTTCTTGCTGAATCCTCCCTGCTCACGGACAGCTAGATTACCTCCGAAGCATGAAGAGTCTCAAGAGCTCTATATGTTAGGACCGAGAACGTATGTATACACACATTGCTTTACGTCATCGACAGCATTAGCTTCACAGGCATCCAACTCACTCGGGAATCCTCGCGCAAATCCAAAAATAAAAACGCAACGCTGAAAACAACTTCAGCCGTCAACAACATTGTCGAGCCAATGAATGCATTGAGGACTGGACAACATTTCTTCTGAAGCATTACGCATCCACTATTTACACCAATGACAATGTATAATTGCTAGCATTGTAATTTTAAGGCAAATACCAAAAACATACATACATATACCATCGACTTTTATGCACGATATCTCAGAGGCCGAAGGGGGAAATGTGTAAGCACCATACGCATAGATCTTAGCACGCGCACACAATAAATGAGCAGCTTACTCACAATTTCGACTTTGGCAATAAACGCCGACAACATTGTACAATCGCGTCGTTAAAAGACTACACTGAGAAGTCTTAAGTCAAACACCAGAAGATATGAAGATAACACGCCCACCAAGAAAGGCCTGAATCGATGACACGGGAATATACATTATTTCAAAAAAGTAAGCAGCGATTACTTTAACAAGATATTGTTCCGACGTAAAAAAAACATTAACTTCGGAGGTGTGACTTGATTAAGAAATAGTAAATGCAATAATATCATGAAAACAGTCGTGAAAAACATATGGTATTCATGTATTGCTAACTAAACCAAGAAAACAAACCTATTGGTGTATGGAAGTCAGCTGATTCCAACGATGCAGCCAGGGGTGAAGTTCGAGAAACAACTAGGTACCAACGTAGAAAATACTAAGTGAACACAAGCCTATGAAAGCACTTGACAGCTCTACACTCGAACACACTTCACATAAAAAACCACGGTGCACCAACTAAATAGCGATCCAATTCAAACCATGAATTTCGTTGCCTGCGATTAAGTTGAAGGACGAATAACTCCACCAAGTTTCAACATTTATCTCCGTTACAGATACACACCCACTACATTCAATGTCTCTTCCACGACTAAACAATTACAAGTGAGAATGGCAGCAAAACGAGAATCACTCCCCCCCCCCCCCCCTCAACTACCCTTGAGTTGACGAGAACATTTGTCACAGTTAAGCTGGACCGCGGAAGGTGGCAGCAGGCTCTTGGATTGCCTTGGAAGACACCAAGCTCCTCTGTCGGGCACCTTTAGCACTACTCCCTCAAACAGGACTCGTCACTTCAAAGGAGGACATAAGCGCTTTCAAGGATTTTAAGGAGGGACTGCATCCGTGAATGCATATGGTATTTGGGCTCCATCGACTGTATTTTGTAGAGGTGAACATTTTTACCACTTGAGAATACGATATTTGTCTCCTGCGATACATATTTTTCACTTTAAAAAAATGATAGTTTACGTAAAGGCCGCTTGACGGCAGCATACGGGCGCGAGGTTTGAAGCTCTAGATACCCATGCCACAGCGGCGTTGCCACAGCCAAGAGCAGCGGTTCTCAACCTTCCCAATGCCGCAACCATTTAGTACAGTTCCTCATGTTGTGGTGACCTCCGGAATTATGGAATTAATCGTAAGGCCATCGGAAATGTGTGTTTTCCAATGGTCTTAAGGCGACCCCTGTGAAAGGGCCGTTCGACCCCAATAAAAGGGGTTGCGACCCACAGGTTGAGAACCGCTGGCCTAGATAAAGTCTTTCTCAGTTCGGGTCACCGGCTACGCTGACGCCACTCCTTGTCAATGGCCAGTGATATTTCCGGAGCTGCACTTGGAGAAGATCGCCAGTTTTCCACATCAGCTCCTGATCTACTGGGCAGAAGCAACGGCAGCAATTGAAAGATCTTTATATTTACAAAGAAATGTACCTGATTCGACAGATATCGAATCGCTCATTGACAACCAGTCGGTTTCAGATAACCTTAAGAATGGTTTAGGGAACAAAAAACTGACATGTTACCTAACACCCATCTGGTTGGGAAACCCTGGATTACAACGACTGAAGAATAATCTACCAACAATACAAGTATCAACGATATCACAATTCGAATGAGAGCCAGAATAAAAATAGGAGCTAAAATTTACAAAGGAGCTCTACAAGGATGGAACCTCTCACCACTACTGTTCTACATATACTTAGAGGATGCAATATGAGAAGCACAAGAAATGAGAAAGGATGGAATTGAGGTTAATGGAGGAGAAATGAACATGCTATGCTTTGCAGATGACATAGCAGGGAATCATTATGATCTTCAAAGATCACTGAATGCAATGGACCAAGTTATTCGAGAATATAGCATGAAAATAAATAACAAGACCAAATCCTATATAGCATGTGGAGGAGAGACACTGAAAACAGAAGGCACACTAATAGGAGAGAAATTGGAGCAAGTGGATTCCTTCCGCTACCTCGGAAGCACCATAACATGCCGGGGTGGCTCCAGACCAGAGGATTGGGGGAGGGGGCAACCTGAGGGGGGGGGGGGGGGGGGTACCACTGGCTCTGGAGGAATGATGGAACACTTCCCAGGAAATGGGGAGTCCGTGGGTTTCGTCCCAGGAAATCGTAACAAAACTATGTGTAAAATGAAGAAAAAATAAATTAACTACCACTGGTTTTTGAGGGGCAATTGCCCCTGGGAGCCACCGTCGATCACATGGAACAGTCAATAGTAAAAACATTCGTGTGGAGTGAGGCAATCTATATGGATTGGAACCATGGACCATTTGAAAATCAGACCAGAACATATTAGAAGCATTCAAAACCAGCACACTTGAGGAGGATGCTGAAGATTAAATGGACGGATAAAATAAGAAGTGAAGGAGTGCTACTACGCTGGAGAGAAGGACCGTATGGAACACTATAACTGAAAAAAGAGGAAGCTGATTGATTGGGCACAATTTGAGGCACAATGAGTTTGTGAAGAATGTAATTGAAGGAAAAATCCCGAGAGGAAGAAGGCCAACAGACAAATACATAGACCGAATAAAGATGAAATTACACCAGAAGAACTACCAATCTAATATGTATAGGGAACAGGATGGAGGGCAGCAGTAAATCAATCTTAAGATTGAACGACCAATGATGATTACGAAAAATATCACAATTCATGGCATCACATGGGTCAAACTCGCAAAAATGCTTTGCAATTAATTTTTTACACATACAAAACATTTCACTCCCTATCTCCCCCTTGTACTCGATAGCTCTGTCTTGGCGGTGCTTGACCCTACTTTTACATGTACATACCTAGAGTTTTGCCTCATACTTGATAAACATTGGGCTTACGGAGCTGTCGTCACCTGTAATGAGCCTGACACGGCTGTTATATGTTCCCTCAAGTGGGAAATACGCGGCCGTAGTGAATATTGTAGAGAAACGCAGAGTGGATGTAGCTACGTGGAATGTGATGCTATTTGTTGGCCAGCGGGCAAGGTGTAGTGTGGGTAATTCAAATATTCTCGTCACCCATATCACAGCCTAAATATTGTCACAGTTGTTCTGGCTGTGCCCAAATGTTGGCCATCTCATGAGCTATAGTACCAGATTCAGGGATGGCATGAAGGAAAGAGTGTGTGAAACACTTATTGAAAGTTTGACGATGGGAAGAGGTGTTTGGGGATGATGAGATCGAGGAAGGGTGGGCATTACGTGGAGTGAAGGTGGCCATCCATTCGGATGGAGGGAGGGGTTGTGCATTACCCTAAGTAGCAGGGAGGGACAGAAGTTACGAAACTTGATGGCACTCACTTGTGAAATGCATGACATCCTGGAGAGGAAAGCATATGTAAGAGCATATGTGAGTCTTAGGACATGCCGGGGTTCCTGGGCACACAAATATTTGAGTTGGAAAGTAAGAAAAGGAAATGACAAGAAAAAATATTTTTCTGTTATGATTTCATATTTATTATGCTTATGGCATAGTTAATCAGTTTCACCAAATAGCAAATAATACGTGTTTATTATTGTTAAAATGTTCACTGTTCACTCTCTGGAAAAAATTGAAAATATGACGGTAATTTTAGTAGGTATCTAGAAACTTGAAAAACAAAAAAAAAAGTGCTCCTTTTTTTGTCTAAGCAAATATATCAGCATTTCGGGGCCCCCGTGAGGTCGGGGGTCCGGGCCCAGTGTGCCCTTGTAGTAAAGACGGTATTGTGTAAGAGAGGTGGGATAAAGAGGCCGAGGGTTCATCAGGAGGTCCAAACATGAGCCCTGTGGCACCTGCTCATCGACGCCTCACTCCCCTTCACTGACATGAGACGCTTTCTAATGCCATCAAGTTTTGCTATACCTATACATTATAGACTGAAGATGATATTGGTGGAGGTGCAGTTGGCCGTTGAGGAAGATCTGTTGGAAAAGGGGGTATCTGAAGAGCGGCAGAGGGAGAATCATTTGCTCCTAGGATATGTACATATTCCCCATTCTTTCTTCATTCCACCCCAGCTGCAGAATCATTCCAGTTGGTCGATGGGGACTATGCTGGCTGACATCCTGTTCTTGCATAGTGAAGTAATTTGCGCAGTCCTCCTTCCAGCCACGGTGTCCAGGAGATAACAGCAGTAAGTCCCTTTAATGGGCATATTACGTGCATTGCCAAATTTACTGATGTATCAGGTTAGGGTTTCATGGAATGTCAACGGCTTTTATAATTGAACCAAAACCACCTTGAAAATAACATTCCATTACCAAATTCAGAATCAATTGTAACACAAGCTGGTATATGCATCATATTTCAGGGGCAGATACTGGCCATTGTTTTGGTTCGCAACTTTCCGGGAGCCTGAGGGTAGGATGCTTGATCGATTACTTGGAAGTATGGAACAAACAAGGGCGTAATCAGGGAACGCTCTTGGGGGGTCGATTATAGTATTTGTGCCCCTCCCCTCCGCTCGGCGACTGTTACCATAGTGATGATCGCCAGTTGCTCCTTGGAAAACGTACCTTTTATAAAAACTTTACCTACAGCATGTCAAAACTGATTACGGACGCTTGATTAGCATTTATCAAAATATGATTGTAGGATATTATTATAATTGAGCTTTTTCTCCATCGTTGGGGGGTGGGAGGGGCGATCCCCCAACTGGTAATGCCCCCCCCTGGTTATGCCATTGAATACTTGATGATTACGGTTTTTTCTATATATTCTTAAGAATTATGGGAGGGGACACCCCTGACGATTAATGCGCTCCTGTAACATATTGATGTGTGCAGCTCTGCTAGATGACTGTTCTTTGAAAGCTCATTAGTTTTTACTGTGCAGTTTCATCAGAATAGGTGCAAATTATAATGTCTGTCATTAACATCGATTGGTAATAAGAGCATTAACATTCGATGTGTATAAAATTTGATAAACATTAATGCAGAGAATCAATATTTCCTCCCTGTCTCTCTCAGCATTGCAACGTTTACATTACTAGCTGCTTAGTAACTCGAATTCTAGTAACAATCATTCAACCCCAGTGATCCCAACCTAATCACTCGTGCGTGGTAAGCATCAACGACAAAAACGTACATAATTTTACTAGGGTTGGCGCCGTTAGCGCTAACTAGCAGCGTTCACACGAGGAGCGTTTAAACTGGCTATCGAGTAACTAGGGTAGAAAGCTGATATTGTAAACGGGGCATCCATTCGGAATTTTAATTAACCAAGAAACTACATAAGTGTTTTCTTTATGTGTTTTTTAACGATGGATACAAACAACCGAAAAATAAATCAAAATTCAAATAAAAATACAGTGATAGCTTACCAGAAATAGGTCCAAAGTTTACTTGAATTGAGGTGTAGACACAAATTTGCTTTTGAATAAGTTGCATTTCAATGGCGCCTTTTTTGGGATAATCGATTGTCATTTTTTACATTACTGTCATTTTTTACATTACTGTCATTTTTCCCGATTTAATTTATGAGGCATAAAGAAATATGACATAATTATCTAGTGAGATTTTTTGGTGAGGTTTACACGAAACTCGTTTTAATATATCAGAATTAGCTTAGTTGATGCTTTTCGGCTGTACTCGGGTATGGCTCGGTTCGCTACTTGGAAAATTATGTAATCGCTTATATGTCGCGAATCGTCACAAGAAATATTAATTCAGTTTTATATACTTTAAAATTATAATTTTGAGCATTGCGATGGAATAATTGGGTAGGCATGCCAGTCATTAGTCTCCAATTTGACTATAGTCATATGTCAATATGGCGGAAAGGAGTGGACAAGTATGTTGTGATTACATATGACGACGTTTTCCTAGGCGCCTGAAATGGCATCATATATTTATGCCAGACTCTCAGGAATGTGAAAATTAACATGTTGATGAGGCAATGAGATCATAGAGATTTATGGATTGCATCCCTCATCTTGAGCATGGCTAGTGCAACGCAAGACAGTGAAGAACGTTTAAACTGGATTGAATTTTGTGATAAGCATGCGAAGGGTGCTGCGTCGGATTTTGCTAAGGCTTTCTGTATTTACGTGAGTGCTAATCTACCGGAAAGTGCTCGAACAACAGTTTCGCATCGTGATTTTGTGCGCAAATTTGTAGATTGTTTTGTAGATCATTTTGAAAATGAGTTGGCTAAAAGAAATGTAACGAATCATAGTAAGGATAAAATTGTAAATGGCAGCTTGTCAGTCAGTGGCTCAGCCACAGTTTCCTCTGGCTCAGCGCTTAGAGCCAATAGTCATGAGGAATTCAGTGATTATTCGGAGCAAGAAGCCGACTCTCCATCGCCCAAAGTACACCATAAGCCATTTTTTCGAAGGTTGTCTTTCAAAGGGTTGAAAAAGGGCAAAGGATTTTTCCATAAGCAGCATTCTGACGAGGTTGAACTGTCGTCTCACCATCATCACGAAAAACATTCAAAGCATGACAAACATTCAAAGACCAAGCTGGCTAAAATAGTTGTAGAATGCAGGAAAGAAGGTATAGTTAATTATTTAATGGGAGAAAATATGGATGGAACCCAAAAATGGGAAAGGTGCCGGCTTGCTTTGGTGAAGACTGTTGGCGGGTACATGCTGGAATTTTATTCCCCACCAAAGGTAAGCGAGTTGGTTTAGTGATAACAATTCTTATTTATTTGTTTTAAACTAACGCATTAATTGCCCCCACTCAAGGCCGTGAAACCGAAAAGTGGTGTGTTCTGCTTTTTGATTACTGAAGCACGAGAGACCACTGCGTTAGAGATGCCTGACCATGAAAATACTTTCGTTCTTAAAGTGAGTTTCAACATTTTCTAGTACTCCTGAGTTGTTAATCGTCTGGAAATTCTTACTCCCTTTGAACGTATGTAGTGTAATGAAATTGACAAGTACCTATGCCAATCGTTCTATATTTTCCAAATGATTCTTGATGTCAGTTATGTTCTCAATTTAACTAAGTTTCTATCTTTTAAGGCTGAAAATAACATGGAGTATGTCATTGAAGCTCACGATACTGATGACATGAGATCGTGGCTTGCCACTATAAAGTATTGCATGCGGACTACTCTTCCGAGCAGTGAAAACCCTGATGGAAGGTACAATACAAGTTATCATCACATTACAAGTCTTCCCATTTTAGTTGCACTTAAGCTTTAAATTTATTTGTTAATTATTCGTAATGACTGTAGAGCTAAACTTACTGGCTCATGAAATGTGTGTTTCAAATGCTCCACGTTGGAAAAGTTAGTACGTATAGCTTGGTTGAAAGTTCCTGGCAATTCTAACCGTAGAACGGCAGAAAGAGTAGTGGAAATTACATTTGAGGAAGATAGTTAAGAGGGTGAATTCCACTTGGAAGAATGACCACTATCACTCACTACCACTTCAAGCGGCAATTCGTCAAAATAGACCTGCCTAGACCAAAGAGTAGTTTCTACCCAGGTGCCAGGAATTTACTACCGAGCTATGGTGAGTTTCATTATGGATTGACACCAACCAGTGACTTACAACTGTTAAACTAGAAGGTTGCTTCAAATCAGCAGTACTACTAGAGATTACAGAAAATTTCAATTATAAAGGTAGCTGAAGACATTTTTATTTAAGTAACAAGATTGCCTTCATGGTGACGATCCAGTGCATCAAAACCATGGTTATATTAATTCTCATCTATTGGAAAATTGCAATTTCTGTTCTTCATTACGCTGAACTTCCACCTTATCACGCCTAATACTTCTCTTTTTTCAATTGTTCTAACCGTCTCACCCACATAGACTTGGCCACATTTAAATGGGATATGATAGACTTCAGGAGTCATGAGGTCGATTGGGTCCTTCGCTCTCATTATATGGTCTCCAAGTTTGGCCATAGGCTTGTGACTAGGCTAGGACAGCTGCTATGTCGTATCTCTTCAGAGTCCTTGAGATTTTTCCCAAAATTGTGGAAACGTAGGGTAGAAAGGCACTGGCGGATGGTTTATGGGATTCTTTGTCTTCATCCACATTCCGAGTTTTGAGGCACTTATTTGGAGGGGCCAAGGAGATTTGTCGTTCTCTGCATCCGTTTTGACGGAAGGTCCTTCTGGGGTGTTCTAACTCTATGCAAATTATCGGAATTAGAAATGGCCTTTGCACAATGCATAAGTGTATGAAGGACAGCTCCTAGTTGTGAAGGGTGATGATGGCTGTGGCCGTTCAGATCTGTATGTGTATAAGGCTTGCATTAAACGCTGTGCCCGAGCCTGCCATTATCGTTCCGCTGGACAAGGATGTTGAGAAATATGATCCTGTTGTTTTTCTCCGTCTCCATTGTGAATTGGATATTCCGATTTTGGTTGTTCACTTGAACTAAAAATAACAAAAGGGCATCCGGTCCATGAGGCCAAATAATGAATTTGTATTCCACGTATCTGAAGTGGCACTTAGGGCATAGAGGAGCTGATGAAAGTGCTTTCTCCTTGAAATCTTGCATATAAAAGTTGGCTGTGGCTGGTGGCAAAGTAGATCCCATTACCACTCCATCATCCACCTATTTGTAGGAGCAACCATCTTATTTGAAATATGTAGATGTAAGTGCATGGTGGAAAAGTTCAACCGTTTTGCTATCAAATTTGGGATCCAGGGGCTTGAAGGTTTCGGTGAGAGGAACGCAGGTGAGGAGAGAAATAACATTGAAGCTAACCAAAATGTCTGTTTCATCCATGTGAATGTTAGCAAGGGTCTTCACAAACTCGGCTGAGTTTTTTATGTGGTGTTCACCAACACCAACATATGGAGCTAAGATTCCCGTGAGGTATTTAGCCAAGATGTAAGTAGGAGAGCACTCACAATAGGTCTTAAAGGAACCCCTTCCTTGTGGATTTTTGCTAATCCATGTATAGTCTAGGAGGGTCTGGCGCCTGTGGGTAAATGTTCTTGGCCGTTTCCTCTGAGAGACCCGATCTCTTTATTAGTGAAATTTTCCTCCTCGTGCATGGAAACGGACAAGTTCGGTGCCTTGCAAAAGGATTTTTTCAAAAGCAGGGCAAACCATAATGGAAAAAAGTGTTGCTTGGGACCTTCTTAACTTTCCCTGATGATTTTCATTAATGGTAATGTTCAGAAAAGTTGGTAAAAAACATGTGTAGGCTTTCAAGGCTCACCTGAAAAAAGGTGCGAGGAATAGAATGGCTGAAATGCATGAAGGCCAAGTTGTTATTGCCTGATCAATGACATCAAATTTGCAAGATGGAGATGTTTAGTAAGCATTTCAAAAATAAAGAAACTGTTTGTCCCTAAAATTTTGATGACACCGGGACTAGCCATGGCATTCCCTCCACGGAGTAACCTGCAAGAAAGATATGGAGTCGTCAGTCGGGAAGGGGATCAAAACAGCTTGGAACTTAATCACCACAGTCTATTGTGCATGGACCAAGTTTTTGAACAAATTTCTATGTATATATATAGAATGGTTGAAGCTTCAGAGTGTACCAGAAGATGCCTTATCAAGGTGGAACCAATCTTCGTTTTAAGCTAAGTTTTTTGTTCAAAAATGGATATCTTTCACTTCCACGAAGTCAAGCCTGAAAAAATAAAAATTTATTTTTGAATAAGTCTATAAATAATGGCTCCTCAACAACACTGAAAGCATGAAGACCTCCTGCAATCCATTTCCTTATTTTGATGGTCAATTCTTCAGCAGCCTTCTGTCGTGTTCACTACTCCACTTTTCACCTAAGGTTAGCTTCCATTGTTTCAAGGTTCAGACTGCAGACTTTGACATTGAACTAGCTGAAGGCTCGTTAACTGCTGTTCTTTTAGTTATGAACTCAGGACAACTTCTTACATCTATTGGGTGACTGGACTGCACGTTGCTTATGGGGTACGCCCTAGCCTTCATTCTTTTTTCCTTTTGACATCTCATCCACAATTCTGGTGGATTTTTTATGACTGGATGCCCTCCCTTATGTCAACCCTCGCCAATTTTTCCTGTCTTGCCGCCAGTGCAGGGTTGAGCTGGCTTGCTCCATTAGCGGTCGTGCATTAACTACATTACCATTTTCAGTGTTCCCCCCCCTTCAAAAATATTTTATCGATTATGGAGTGAGTTTAGTTTTAGGGATAGGTTGAAATTAGACAAATTAAGTACCCAAACTAGATATAATAACTATAGATAGCTATAGATATAATAGAATAACTCTAATTTTAATTGGAACAAGTGATATTCATTTTCTACTTCTAAAAATCAACCATGAATCATGCCGCAAGGGGCTGTGCTCATCTACTTTAAGTTTTCTTCCCTCCCCTCACTTCTGACTGCTGCATTGAAAAGTGTTGTCACGAGGTCGCTATTCAACCAGCGAGAAGGTTAAAATGTAAGCAATTTGATGGTATTGTAGACTTGCAACATTGTAGGTGCAATGGTTCAGTTACATTGAGTTAAAGTAGAAGCTTGGGGTGTTAAGAAACACCCCGGGTGCCCTTCCTCATGTTTAACTCGGTAGTATTGTCGACGGGATGTTGACGAGTAAGAAACGTAAACAGGTGCATTGTAACAGCTACGTTACTTTGAGTGAAACCCCCCTCCCCCTCGTTACCCGCCGTAGGTTTTTTGGCGACCCCCTACCCAAGTAGATAACGTAGTTAATGCACGACCCCTTAGTGGCTGGTTTGTATTGAGTCGTACAGTAGACGTTGAAAACTTGAAGTTTGAAAAGATTCCGGTGGTGAGCGGAGATTGTATGATTTTCTGATAAGCCATTGAATCAGCCGAGCATACTATTAACATGGTTTGGTGTTCAATTTTGTTCATGCCATCTGTGAAATTATTTGGCCTGTATGGCATCGGTGTGTGTTCAAGAGCATCAAGTATAATAGGAGCATTTTTCATTTGCATCCCCAGGCCATTCACTTGGAAATTTTCCTGTAGTCGTAGCATTTTTCTCATCCCATTTGCATGCTTACCTTTCAAGCCTGCCTGCCTGCATGTTTCACCTAGTGATCTCTTTCAAGTTGACTACGATCAATGATCTCTCAGGAAAGTCGTGATTGATATAAAATCGTAACGAACGCTGCTCCCGCTGGACATTCGTGATTATATACTGTAGTCATGACCTATGTGTACAGCTGCCTTTTTTAGTGCCGGTTTCTGTGGAGTTGTGGGTAATTCTTCGAAAACAATTGAAGGCACAATTGTGCAATACGTTCAAAGGTTTGTTTTGTTCATACACAGTGTTCTTGGTTTGTGATTTTAAGCATAATTAACCACTCATCTGGGTATTTAAATTCTCGGTTTCCTACCCGTGGTGGGTATTTAATTTAGAATCGAGGCGTATTTTTACCTTTTTTAATGGGAAGTTTTAAGCGGTCAAAAAAATTTCTAGTTCATAAAATTTAGCCAATTTTTTGACCGATTATTGAACAACAATGAAGTAATTTTATAATTTTTATTAATGAATTACAAAAATTATTAATATAAATTATAAAAAATATGTAAATATATATGTAAAATGATAGAATCTTCGACAATATGATATAAATCCATTGTATATTAACTTGTATAGATCATATTTGATAAACTAATAATGATTAATATAGTTTGAAGGAGTAACATTTTAGTGATGCCATGAATTGTTGCTGGCTAATTTTCAATTTTAACATATTCAACGATAATATGCAGGAATTTGTAGTAATTTCAAAATGGAATGAATGGAATAGGTTAAGACATCAATGAAGATTTATTATGATTAAAGAGAGTATTTATTAATTAAAAAAATTAATAACAATTAAAAATTGTTTATTAATAATTTATCACCACGAGTTTTTACTCTATGCTATATTTTTGAAAATAATGGTACAGTAGGTGTTGAAAAAATATTTTTAGGAAAAAATCATGAAAAAATACTTTTTGTTGTAAAATATTTGTTGAATTGCCGGGAAAACAAGGGAACCTCCACTTTCTCCTGCACGAACCCAGAGGAGGAACCCAACCTGCATACTCCCCTTCCTGGACGCCCGGCGGGCGGCAACAGCCTCGACTGCAGCTTGACGTCACCATTCACTCCCTACTAAACTTCCCTTCCTCCTCTGCCCATCACACCCAGCGTGTCATAGTACACATTGTTAGAATGTACAAGGGTTACAGTTAATCATGCAATGAACACAATCACTAACCTCTCTTCAAAGAAAAGAATCACACTAAAACAAATACATCTAAGGAAGGATTATCAACGTAAAATTGAAGAAAAACATGTGCATTTCACTAAGTTTCCCAGGCAATTGAAATGCCAAATTATAAAATTGAAAACTATTGTATAAGTTTATTGCATGAATTATTATGGATAAGGCCGTCACTCCTGCCAACCCCACCCATGTTTTTGTGATAGCCCTGCACCAAAACTGATTTTACCTCTATTTTCCCTCTTTTCTCTACTTCACGTATCATGCAATGTACTTACCACTGTCACATCTCTTTTGTCCTTCCCATTTATGATCTTACCACGAAATGCCACTGATATTTCTCCTTATTTCAGTTTTGCAAATTTCACGGATTGGGGAAACTCCTTTCTGCTGGAAAAAATTGTTCCGACTACGTCAGTTTTACTTTCATCTAGTTTGTCCACCAATCTAGAGCTAGTGTACCAATTATCTAGGTACAAAGTATGTCCCTTTCTCAAAAGGGCATCTGCTAAGTCGAAAATGATACAGGCACTAATATTCTCCGCTTTATATCTCTCACTGTACATAAGGTCCTTCCCCGTGCATACCGTATAAACTCGTGTAAGAGACGCACCTTTTTTCCCAGAAATCGCAGCCGAAAATGAGGGTGCGCCTCTTACACGAATCTGTCCGTTGCAAAATTCCGTCACCCGAGTTTGAAGACTAATATCTCAGAGATGGCTCAATCGATTTTAAAATGAAGTACATCAAATTAAAGCTTGTTTATTTCTGCGTTTATTGATGGTGTACAAAACATTTTACCGTTTATATCGATTTCAGTGTGTGCTTAAAAACAGAATTTTAGCGCATTTTCCCGGGTACCGGACGGATGCATCGCATTTACGGCTTCGTAATAACAACACGGATCAAGATATCGAAATTTCCTTTACAAATATTGTAGCAAAGATCTTTCCTAACAGCTATACGAAGTTTCATATTATTTAATGCATTAGTATTTTAGTTATAGATGCCAATGCACGGATCCGTTATTTTCCGTTCCGCGCATCCCTGAAAACCGCCGTTTAGACCTTCTTCAAGCTCTCGAGTTCATCATCATGAATCCACTTATAAAATCTTAAAGGAATTCGTTGGTTAATCAATATCGATTAACATTTATTTTGGAAAAAGAGCGCGTTCAACTGCCAGGAGCATGCACGGAAGAGAAAGGGAGAGGCGCGCGCTGTTGCCCAGTCGGAGGGCTATCCGTAAGGCGCGCGAGGGAGTCTACTACAGGCATTACCTGCGGGGGAAAACCAGTTGTCTTTTCTCTGTGCATGAGTCATTTGGACTCGGTAAATAGTGGCATAAAGTGTGACGCGGCGTTCGGGCACGCGGCACACGGGCGTTCCTCCGCGTTGTCTTGTAGAGGAACACCCGAAAGCCGTTACCAATATGGAGAAACGCCGCGGAAACCTCAGATCCAAGTTACCTCAGGGGTCTATATATGCCTATGAAAAATGCCGCGTAAATTATAAGAGAATATCGCAAGCGGAAGGCTTTGAAAATGGCCGAAAGTTCGCAGTTAGGCCCGCAAAACCTCGCAATAAAAGAAAAAAAAACTCAAAAATTTTTTCTTCAACTTCGACGCACAAAAAGAGGGGTGCGCCTCTTACACGCGTTTATACGGTATATGAAAATTCCATATATAGCCAGAATTACTTTTGCATACAACAAAAACTTTTACACCATATTTATTCTGCATTGAGAGTATATACTGTTTCCAGGAAATACGACCTTTCCACATAAGTAGAGGTTCATCTACGACCAATATCCTGGTCAGGGGAGTAAATGATTGCAAATTTATCTCTCAAAAATTGCAAAACTGGGTCTATTTTGAAAATTTTCCTATCGCTAACATTTGCATTGAACGTGCTGTTATCCGCAAAAGGTGAAATCTCTTTTCACTGAATACTTTTGATAATAAATGAGTTGCTACGATAACTAGTTTGCTGAAATAAATTCCATAATATGGTTTCACAAATAGTTCGTAACACTCTAGAATGCTCTCCCTATCCTCAACTTTCGAGTCCAGTCTTACCTTCAAACCATCAAACTCGAACTTCTCTCTCACTTCTTCATTAGCACTCAAAACTTTGGGGTAACGAGATTGATTTGTTATCTATTCCTCCTCCAGGACATCTTCTCCCTCCTATTGTCTCGCTGTCACTGACATCAGTATTGTTGTATTCATCACTGGAACCACTTTCTTCATCACTCTCTTCTAAAGAAATGAACTATTTATTCCTCTGTCGGTTAAATCCGTTTTCTTTTGCTTGTTGAAGCTATAATCAGAACCAAAACAAAATTATTTAAAATGAAATATTTTATATAAAATCACCAGAAATAACAACAAAACTGCAAAAATATTCCGCATGTTACTCACGCAGAGGAAAGATCCAAAAACACCGACAACCGCTACTCCAACACTCGACGGATAACTGGGGACAACTCTACTGTTTGAAGATTTTCAAAGCAGCTAATTATACATCTCTTATGTGTGAAACCGAGGAGACCACCCTTTGCGAAGGATTAGCAGGGTGGTTTCTTTCGGGAAAAACCCGAGCGCGAGGGGTTTGCCGTCGGGAGTAATAACATGAACTATCCTCCTGTCTTGGTACCATAAAATATTCCATGGCCAGGAAAAAGACTGGCTTTGGGCGCAAGATATTATAAAATAGCACATACTTCACTGAAATGAATGTTTGGGAACGAGAAAGCAAATATGTTTTCGTGACGACCTGAGAATAAGAAAAGCGAACGAAGCATCGTAGGGGCAAGGTGAATGCAACCCGCAACACAACTACAACGTTTCAGTATGAGACGTAGAGCTTCATAGAATAGTACGGTAGAACCCATCTAACGATGGAAGATTAAACTAAAAGGATGCCTCTAAGGCATGCAGCAGCTCTGTGGCAGAATATCACGGCATTACCTTAGCAAATTAACCGAAAATCGTCATGATGTATATATACGGCATCCCCAGTACCGGAGCAACCGTCCATGACGTATATATACAGCATACCCAGGTGAGTGGTTAAAAGAAGAATATTAGAAATATCCCTTAGGGTTACAAAACTATTGAAGAGTGACATATTTTATGGATCACTACTTATTCAAAACTATTTATAAAAACCAATGATAAATAGTAGCATAGAATGCTGCAAAAGTTTATTTTGAAATGTAGTTTGAAGCTATCAACGTTTCCTTTTGGATGTAAGAATTAAAAGCAAATTATCTGACTGTAGCACTTAAAAATTCAATTTTCAATAACAGTCGGAGAATATGGAAACGAAGGTTTATCGTGTGTTTAAGTGACAACGCAATTATGGAAATTCAGTGATTACAAATGTTATATGTACTATAAGTGCAGTGATGTATTGCGTGTGTTTTTTGTGGTGATATTTTTACATTTAAAGGTAATTTCTATCAGGTAGACTTACGCTCCTAATGAATGTGTTATGACAGGAGATGAGTTTAAAGTGTTGCACAATCTTCGCAAGAGTCTGATAAAACTGATGTCTGCAATTAGTTCGTTGTTTCAACTATTATATAAAATTTGGAATCAATGCGAATTGAAATTAAGTTATTGACTACATGGATGCTCTTGAATTTTAAGTTTGGCAGTTTACATCCTCAGTGAAAGGATAATGATTGATTTTTGTAATTAACCAATGTAGGTATTATAGATAAATATTAGTGTATAGTTTTTTTATTATACTTCTTTCAATAAGTTTTGCCACATCAGAGTCATCTCTTTATAGTATCTCATTATTGTATTGGAAATGAGATTGTGTTGACTTAATTAATCACAACCAGGAAGTTGGTCCACGGTAACAGCACTCTGTTACTCCCATGGTGATATCACCATTAAAAATCGTAGAACTATGAATTTGCTACTTTTGGAGGAATTGTACTTCAAAGTTGCAGAACTCTAAAGTAATTTTTTCCATCACACTGAGTAATATCCGGGAATTTGCACATACTTTCTCGGTATTTTTATAGCGTTAAATGTAGTTACCATGGATACTATGTAAAGGTTTCGCGAGTCGGCCACGAGGAGTGCTGTCTAATTAACTCACAAGCAATCCACCACAGGCTTATTTTAAACTACGCAATGCGCAAAATACTTATGACACAATTACGATCCCTGAGTTGCTATCTTACCATCAGTTAAAGCGATGTCACAAACCCAATTATATCGTCTTAACCCAACAAAGTTCATTCCATCTTAATGATAATATAGGTAACCCCGATTCCATTCCCACAACATTAACAGAATGGCGGAGAAGGTTTAAAGAAGCCGTAGACAATTATCAAGTATGAATAAAATGTACTTGTAAACACTAAAGTTATATTTTTTATTTTCGTACAACATATTCGAGGTTGGTGCACCTTTTAATAAACATAAATCTTCTTCAACAAACAAGAGAAAGTTATAATCATAGCCCCGAGCAACTTTGAAAACGAATTACCTTTCAATAGAATCTAAAGCAAAATTAAAGCAGGTTTGATTTTTGCAAAAACTGCATGGTCTGTCCTGGTTTGCCTTTGTTTATATATATGAGCCGGACATGGAAGATGGGAAA
Source organism: Pyrrhosoma nymphula (assembly GCA_963573305.1). NCBI lineage: Eukaryota > Metazoa > Arthropoda > Insecta > Odonata > Coenagrionidae > Pyrrhosoma > Pyrrhosoma nymphula. Next base: position 2,268,728 of record OY754330.1, read on the forward strand.
AATCAACAACCCAGGATTATAATTATCAGCTAGACGAACAATGAAGATAGGAGTCAACGAGGCCGTAACAACGGGAGTCACTGAACGGGCCGAGAGGGGAAATCGGCACGAAGACTCGTGGCTACGAGTGAGGGGGAAGCCCACGAGAACGACCAGCTGATTATCGGTCAAACCGACATGACATATATATAGCAGTTATATAGTATACATGGTAGTTACCGTGAGTTGTTGGCATGTTCCAACTTCATGGTGCCTAATTAATCCTATTTCGGGCCAGTAATGACTAATTAGTAGTATCATAAATTATAATTTGTCCTTGCCAGGGAATTAAATTTTAAATGAATATGGTCTAAGCTCCTCACTGTACGAGCCATGTCGGAATACTCATTTTGATCGACGATATGATTTTGTTGATTACAGATTGCCAGCGCTATTTTATAACAGATGACTCTGTCTACTGCACGCAGAAAATTACAGTATCGGTGGTATGAAGTCATCATTGCCTTCCTAAACATGTTAGTACATACCTACCTTGTCATTATTTCCCTTTTTGATTGAAATAACTCCTTGCCGATTTCAATGGGATCGCCTATGGCTGATGTAATGACCCACTCATGTAATTCATTTTTTTCTTACAACCAATTACAGTATTAGGATATTTAAATTGTACTGTTTGTGGAAGCTGCACTCTTTGCAAATGCAAACTAAATTGAGTCCCATTACTTTGGCCCACAGTCCACCGAAGCAACCCAAATATAGATAGCATAACGATTAAATAACAAGTAATCATAATCACTGTGATGAACTGTTCTGGAAACTCAGTTGGATTTCGGACTCTCGTTTGGTTATGTGTGAGCGAAAATGAGTAGATGAACGATCGGTCTGTCAGCCAAAGTCACCAGATATCTCTCGTAATAGAAAGCTACCATGTAGAAGCCAGGACTCCAATATCCATTGAAAGTCTCCATCAGAGTGCAGGGAATAATTCCGCTGCAAATGACATATCTTCCATTATTTTTTCTCTAGAAATGGCTATTACCGCGAATTGTCGCTCGAAGAGATCGAATCGTGTTGAAGAGAATTTATGAATTTGCAACGCAAGCCCGTGAAACTTGACGTCGCGAACGAATTGACTGATTTTGGTGGGCGTAACGAGAGAAAAAACAATGAAAACAACCTTAGCTAGTTTGAAATAACTTCAATGACAGTATTTATATAATTACAATTATTACAGTATAACACAACCCCGTAGGCTGAATACCGTTAACCTTGTCTTTGCAAGACGATCACAAGTGGAACCAAGCCGACATGTCCTTTTCTCGGCGCGGTCAGTTGCAAAGAGAGCTGCTATGATAGCAGTACACTCTGCCAGCGCAGGAGGAGAAAAAGCTGGCCAGTGGAGGAGTGGGGAGAGGAGGGGAAATGCTATCACACGTTGGATTGGTGGGAATGTCCGCAGGTCGACTCGAACGTGGGAAAAGATGTCAGCACCAGCGCGGACCGTATAAATAGAGTGTTGCTGCTGAAACCGCGATGACCGGAGCGATCGCACTGACCGGAGCAGATCGCTGCACTTAGCTCATCGCTCTCTGGCACTTTGCGAGACGCGACAGTCTCCTGCGGTTTCTGAGTCTCTGAGGATTTTCGAGTCTCGAGGTTTCGAGGGGGGGGAATTTTGGCACAAATTATTTTGGATTCGTTAACTCTTTGGTTATTCTTCCGCTCCCTTACGTGAACAAATGAAACTTCTCCCTCCCCAGAGCTCCTTTAGTTTCTTTTAAGTATTTTTCATATATACGCGTATTCATTGACGTAGAAACTTGTCAAAAGTTTGATGCATTTTTGCAATCGCTGTCTGGAATTATGTGGCTGAGCTTCTTTGGTTTGAATTTTTTCCATCGATAATAAATAAGAATCAGTATGCATGTCAATTTTCTTAGGATGCAAATAGACCAATGCCATTTAATTATAATGCTGGAATGCCGTGGAAACCAGCTAGGAAATAAGCTCAAAGCCTGCCTTCATTCAACTATTACTAACTGAATAAAAATGGCTTGGTTGCTACGCACTGACGAATCGTCTTATGGATTCAGCATTTACTTGATTGGTCTGTGGCAGTTTTACCCACCTTTTCATATCAACAACACTTTCTGCAGTAAAGAGGCCACGACTTTAAAAAATAAATAAAGGAAACGTCCTAAACCTTAAAGTCGCCTGAACACCTCCATATCCAACCGCCGTCAACCAGCATCAGCTGAAAAGACATAGGAAGATGCGCACGCGCGCAGTGAAATATGCCAGCCTACCTTCACAATCCCCCATTTCCTTGTAGCATACATAATTTTTATAGAACAATACATTGAATAATCACAACTAACAGTATGAAATAAGTTAAAAAAGGACGGCAAAAAATGCGCCAAAGAATGAATACTAACACTGCCTGAGTAAATTTCCCCAAACTTAATTCCAGAAACAGTAAATGATTGCAAGGAAAAAACTGAGCCAATATAGGGTAAAATGACAAGAATTAATTATGGTATGGCATCTTGGAAATGATATGGATTCATTTTTATTGTTTAAATTTATTTAAATTTGCAAGCGCTTTCATTAATGTTAACAATTATCGCATTGTCGACTTAATTTTGTTATCTCATATTTTTGTGGCAGTGCAATCCCTTTTGTATTTGAACTTTCGTGAATTGTTTTTAGTCATTTATTTCTTTTCGGACTTTTATTTAATTTCTCCTTATGGCTGCTAATTCTTTCCGAAAGTAAGCCAGGAAACGCATCTTTCAGAAGAGCGCTTACAACTTTTTCTTTGATCTAATTAGGTGCGTAGATAAATTTGGTGTGGGTGGAATTACAATACACAACTAGCTACAAGAATGTGTGATATTAACAATAAAAGAACAATAGTTTGGATAAGGGATTTAAAACTGGATCACTCAAATTTTAGCGCACACCCATCTTCGCAAAGTATTCTGGGAAAGAGAAATTAAGGGGTGATGTATTTATGCACAACTATTACTAATTAATGTTTTAATTTTAAAGTTGTGAGCTTTCTAAAGTATCCAATATCATATCAAGTTCTTTCGCTATGCTTGGAACTATGTGTCTGCGCTTTTTTGATTTTCCATTTTTTTCTCGAGAGGCAAGGGAAGCCGTTATCCACTTCAAATACCTTCAGATGTACGTAGCTCGATGCTATTTTATTCCAATATTGGAATGCCTAGGAAAAAAAAACTTTCAATCCACTCAATCATGAACTTTAGCCAGTACTCAATTATTGTTTCGCGTTGGATATGGATTTCCTTGTTACCATTAAAGTAACATGATGCAAATAATTTCTCCTTTCATCCCTCTCAAATGCCTCTGTCAATCTACTCAGTCCTGTGTATATAATCTTTGCTACTCAGTTAGTGAGTTAACTGTATTAGCGAAGATCTTTGCATAGAGGCACCACCCCTTTGGTCCTTCTTATCTTTTCTGAGAGAGCAATAAACATTCTGAACCAAAGGAAGCCCCTTCTATCACCCTCGCTTGAAGAAAGGCCCGAAACTGCCAAAAAGTGACAATGGAAGGGAGCAGCGGCTTCTTATTCTACTGTGAGCGAAGAAGCAATGTTGTGGTCGGTCAAGCTGTTTCCACACATTATGTGGATGCGTGGAAGCGGCCCATACATGTGAAAACTTACATGATCTGTCGTTCACAACAGCTAGGAAGCGCGGAAACGAAATGCCCACTTCATTGGTTTATATCCCCCTTGCTCGTTTCGTTTTTCATTAGTTTCCTACTCGTATTAATTAGCGTTATAAGCTTACAATTGGTTGATCCAAAATATATAGCATTTATATTTTCTTTGTCTGGGAGTCCTTGCGGTATCAAAATTCCTATTACTTTCAAAACGTCATAATTAATTCTGCACGTTTTACAGGACATTGGTTCAATTTTCTATGCTTCGCCATAAAATATTTGCTGCTTAGGTAATAAGGATAGGAAAAAAGCCACAAAACGCATTGTATAAAGTGCTATTTTGAATGTTTTTCTATGAATCTCGCATGAGAAAAATCTGACCTATGGCGAATAGAAAATGCAGTAATGGCGGTGAAGCAAGAGGGTGACTAATTGAACCTGATACAACCACTAATCTAAGATCAGCCAGCTCAAGTCATTCATATACGGTATAATGTCATTAGTGAACACATTATATACGCGTATTTGAAGTTCTGCATTGGATAATAAAACGACTGAATTCTCAAGAAGGATGAGATGAGTGCGAAAGGTGCATTTTTCAATCTGCATGTCCTTCTTTATGAGCCGCGGATTATCACGAAATTATTTGCTAAAAGAATTTGAAATTAAAAGCTCATCGTTATAAAATAAATCAATTGTTTGCGCAGAATTACATTGTCCATAGAAAATGTTTTCCCTTAATTCTTGCAAGGACAGTTGTGCGCTCAAATTCGAGCCTGACATTATCGGTTACTTCAGAGCAAAATTGAGTGATCAAGTTTCGATCCAGAATATATTACACCATTTCAAATATAATATAGATTGCGATATCACAAGGACTTCCAGATAACGAAAATGCGTCAAACATATGAAATTTTTTTACATTAATGAATACGCGTATAAATTAAAATGCTCATAAGAAACGAAAGGAACTCCGGTGATTGAGACCTAAGATTGGCTTTTGTTTTCCGTGGCTGCTTGCAACTGTCGTGTGCTAGGGATCTTGGCGCGCCTGAACTTCGCAGATCTCCGTCTTCCATCTTACTCACAGATCACAACAAAAGTAACCCTAGCCCTCCCCTCGAAAATAATCCTTTTCGCAGGTCAAAATTTTCCTTCCGGGGGTGGTTCAACCCGCCCAGCTACGGGCAGGAAGGGCCGCTTGGAGAGGTTAATGCTCTCTGAGGGGGGCGTGGTTCTGCCATGTTGCCACTTTGTCATAAAAATCGGACTTAGAAATTTTCACCGGTACGGTTTTTTTGAACAGAACTGTACAAAGCCAAGTCTTTCATAAACATTGATAAGCTGCAAATTTCTTGAGACACCCAAGGCTTTGTGCCGCTTTATTTTGAATGGTTTCTTCTTCTTCTAGGCAAAATGGGAAAACAGTGGTCAAAGTAAATTTGGTATGAGGAGTAAAAATAATCGAAGCTGTCATCAAAGGAGCACATATGGTAAACGTTTGACCAATCATGGGAATTAAGTATTTCACAGAAAGTAGCAATATTTTCATCGGAGAAGAATCTCTGATATGAAGTTGAACAGTTTTTCGAAGAACTAACTGCAAGTGTGGAAAGTAAAGGAAAATTGTCTGAGATATGAGAAATAAGAACATAAGTTTCCACAGACATTAGGTCAATATTTGTAAAGATGTTGTCGATGACAGTTGCAGAAGTGTGACTGACTCTCGTGGGCTTATCATTAGTGATATTCAAGTTAAAAGAAGAAAGAACGTCAAACAATTCCCGTTTTTCTCTTGAATCTTCGAGAATATTACAGTTGAAGTCTCCGGTAATTATAAGTGAGGGGATTTCAGTAGCGTTATGCATTTGATCCAGAAGTTCTGACAATTTGTCGAGGAACATATTGAAATTACTAGAAGGAGAGCAATAGATAGTCGCTAGATGAACGTCTCTATCGTCAAGTTGAATTTTGGTTACACAAGATTCGAACACTTTTTCTTCGTTTAGTAAATTGTAGGGGAATTTCACAGAGGAATATCGTAAATTCAGAGACACAAGGATTAAGGCACCTCCATTTTTCATAACAGATCGACAAAAAACATCGGCGACAACATATCCCGGCAGATGGAAAAAGTTCACTTCGTCGGTCGTAAGCCAATGTTCGTTTAGACAAATTATATCTGGATTATGATTACTCACAAAAACTTGTAAATCAAGTAACTTATTGCGAACACATTGAATATTAATGTGAAGGACTTTTAAATGTTGCACTACCCCACCGGAGTTTTTTGTCGAAGTTTGGGAAAAAAAAAGTTCCCGAAAAACACATCTTTTGGCCAAAATTCGGGATTGAGAAGCTGATCACCAAGATCTCCGTCAACGGAGATACGAAAGGAGGCATAGTTCCCACGAGACACCTTTAACTGTTCTATCTCGGCAGATGAGTCGGTTAACTCCAGCTTTTGTACCTTAATATACTGGAGCACCGCGTCTCTCGTCTCAGGTAGAAAGTTCCAAACATGAATATGAGAGCGTCCGAAAGGGAGCCAGTCTTGTCAGAAGAACCCATGGTTGGGGGAGGGCGTTTGCGCTTACGAGTAACACGAGTATAGCCATCGTTTTTCTTGTCGGTGGCTTGGTTAACTGAGACACTATCACTACACTTGTCTCCGGAAATAACGGCAGTATATTCAGATGTAGGATTCACTCATATAGATTCACTCATATATTTATATATCACACAATTTACGACTCATTGGCGGTATAGGAAAACAATTCATAGGAAATAATATTGTATTGTACTACTAACAAGTGACGATTAACCTATTGTACGTAATAAATAACGGCACTACATAGCCAACGCAGTCACAAATAATGCTTCGCTTGATAAATAAACAAACGGATAATTACCTGGATCATGTTTAATTTCCATTGAATTCATCTTGTATCTTAACCCAGCGGTCTCTTTGCTGACATTGTAACTGATTCGGTCTTCATTTTTAAATATGTTATTATGTATTCTAAACTAAAAAGCGAGCCAGCAAAACTGGCAAAACTTTCTCAATGCAAGATATTTGCCTCATGATGTTAATTGTTGACGATTATGCTAGAAAGGCTGGGTCTTTGATTGCGTAACTGAGCAGATCATTGATGAGAAATCACGACTTTAAAAGTAATTCTTGATAGGTTTCACATGACTTAATTGCCTACATCTAACGAATGATCAAGTAATTTACGTATCTCACGTTAGACAAATCACTCAAGATTTATTTGGCCGGTCTCACATCTCGTGATCTAAACTTGATGTCATACAATCATTCCTGTCGTGATCGGCAAAGATGAACTCCTCGGTCCTCATTGTTCATCCAGTTCATCGATCAATGCATTTTAACCACTTCCCTGATGGGTTTTTTACAAAAATGGTCAAAAAAAGTCATATTTTTTTAAATTTCAGATTCAGAAGTATTAAGGGGAGGCAGATCCGAAAATGTTTTCCTTCATTTTTTATTCCTAATAATTAATGATTTATTCAATAATTTCTTAATGTTGCCCCTTAACTTAAGACAATTAGGCCACCTGCATATCAGCATAACTTTCCTTCCCGTAAACCTTAGTTAGACGTCTAATGAGGAATACGTTTAGTTTATATTACTTTGCCGACAACGTTAATGTTAACTATTAATTTTAGTCCATAGTACATCAAGAAACGATGTACAAACATTAATGGGAGTAAGGCAACCTGCATTACGACGACTTTTGCTCTGAAAATGTTCTAACAAAATTCATTTTATGACAAAAAACTTTAATTCTTTTACTTGATTCTCTTTGAAGAGTGATGGAATCGTTTTCCTCAGTGTTCCATACGAGTCAGTGGAGTGTGAAGCGAGCAAGTCGGCTAGATCTGGAGATGTATGAAAGTTATCCGTCGTCAGGCAATATCGTTGGCCAAATAATGGCTTCATTAGAGTCATCATCACTTTTGAGGACATGGGTAAATGGGCAAAGTCTTTATCCACCACAGTCCCCTTTCCCATGTAAATTGTTTTTGACCATAGGTATCCAGTTCTTGATTCACAAAGAACAAATATTTGCCAAATGAAGCTCTTTTCATAGGCATGAACTGCCGCCACCCCAATCTTCCCTTGTACAAGAGCAGGCTCTCGTCGTTTGTAACGTCCGTCTCTGGTGTATGGAGTGCCTTGAACTTTTCCTCCACCTTCTGGCAAATCGGCCATATTTTATTTTTTTTGCGTTGGGGTGTGTTTGGGGATCAAAATCGCTATTATAGGCAAAATGTAAATATTGCCTTATTTTTGCGAATCATCGGTAAGACATTGTGTGTCCAAAAAAGGGAGAGGAGGGTATAGGTCTCGTCGACCAATAAAACTCAGTATCTGGCTTCCGCACTCTGCTCTGTAGCATTACAAAGGCAAAACACACGAATTTCCGAGCTTGTCACAGCTCGCCACTGATTTACGCTAGCACTGCTCGGCCCTGCTTTTTCACGCAAAGTGTTACTGGCACAGTGATTAATTTCCCAAGTTATAGAGTCAACAATTTCATTGCTGAAAAAAGTATTTTAGGGAGCCACAGTCGGGAGCCAGGTCGAAGTTCATCGAAGAATTATCTTCAAAAAGAAACCTAGGTGGTGCCGGAGGAGGATTCGTTGAAAGCATTTCCTCCCCCTCTGCTTCCCGAGAATGTTTCGCTGCGCCTTATGATTCGGAGCTTGTTTCTCCGGAGAAAGTCGACTAGGAGCCAGGAACTTCATTGTCCATAACCTCGGAATCACTGCTAGTCAACACTGATTCCTCTCCGCAATCCATTGCTGATTGCCAAATGTTACCGAGTGAAAACAAAGGTTTTGCCGTAGAATTCACTCCTACTACACCGCTCGTATTAGAATGAAAATGTTCGAACTTAAAATGGAATGTTTGCATCGGTGGAATTTAGCAAAAAAGTGCATGCGTTCTGAAAATCAAGGATACGTATGCTCTGAAATTCAACGAAAGACTGTCACCATCGTCCTTCCGACAAAGTACTCGTGGAAACAATCACGATATGCAAAGGACCTTGCCCCTAGTGTGAATAGCCCATCCCATGCTCATCATAAAATTTTTCTTTTCCGTTCTTACCATATCTTGGAAAATAAACACACGTGTGCTTACCGCAACAGCAGGGATTTTCCCACTAACAGTAAATTAATATCGGGAAAAGCCTATTAGTAAACAGTTGGCTGGTGGGAAAGTAGCCCGGGGAGCACAGGGTGGCAGATTAGCACGACATGAAACAAGGCTCCAAGTTGCTTAGCGGGCCATCGGCTCTCGAGCGGGTGTTTTCTGACCTCAGGAAAGCGTCAAACATGACAATAGAAGGCATTACACATGTTTGGGATTTATCTCTCTCTCTCCTTTTTTCTCGTACTCATGTGGGATAGGGTAGCACATACACACGGCACTTGTGTTGGTTTCTATTGAGAACGCACAACCTTTAGACATCTTCATCGTATAGCTGTTTTCGTAAATATGTTTCACCACTTCCGCCAGTATTCGAAGTAGAAAAATGAAAGGGGCTGATGAAATAATATTCGCAACACATATAAACATTTATGCTTACGCCATTTTATCTAAAGAGAACGGTTAAATTGGCATTTCCGACATATATAATAATTACCAGAAGAAAAATGTGAGGACGAACATTATAGAATTAGATAACATATATAGTAACAATTATATATATAGTAACAAATAAATGTAGTAACAAATATATTTTGTAACAAACAAGTATGGTAAAAAATATATATGGTAACAAATAAGGCAAGGAAAGATTCATGTTCTGTTGCTAGAGAAATATTTTATTCCAATTACTGTGGAACTCATCGTAGCAGTGAAAATTAGCACAAAATTGAAATAGCAATTTTTATAATGACCGCTAAACTGTTTAAGAAAAATGTAATTGAATGCTCATGAAGAGTGAATGAGGAAATATAAATGAAAATAACTAATTAAAAAATTATTTACTTATACAGAAAGTTTTTCTTCATGCGAAAACGGAAGTTTTACATCATAAATTTGCAAAAATTATCGATAAATGACAAAAATTGAAGTCTTAAATTTCGTTAAAAAAACGCAAAAGAAACTCCATGCGTGAAGTTAATAAATGGATGGTTACCAATGACAATAAAGGTGAATGCAATTCCATAAGAGGATAAATTTTCAGTGAGAAAAAAAATTATGACCCTCGAATTGCTAGAATTATTACAAAAAATGACCATTGTTTTAACATCAGAAATCAACATTTGAAAAGAGCGCCGCTTGTCGCTTTGTTGGCTCTATACCTTCATCAGTGTGGGAGGCGGCAGGAATGTAAACTACTAGCTTCGGCCGACTATATGTGGGCGTAAAGAAAAAGATACGGACATCGCGGACTTGCCTGACTATATATGGGCTTGTCAGAATTTGCACCACCTCGGAGCCCGAATATATGTGGGCTTGTCAGGGAAGTGGTTAAGAGAACTTGATTTCGGGATTCAATCAATCACGACCAAACCATCACTATGGGGAAGGGGCATCTTGTGGAGCGTGTGTGAACATATGCAGTGATTATTGCTTTTTAGCCTCAAACCACAGTTACTTAAGTTTTAGAAAAAATAATTTATTCAAATTTTTTTTACCGTAGCTTTGTTTGTAGGAATATTTATTCTCTCACTGCTCTATTTTTCCTTTGTTAACATTAATTTAAAATTTTGTACTTGTCGTACAGATCGTGGACCCAGCCCTGAACCCTGTACCATTTCACTATATCAGAGTATCTTCCCTTTATGTTTCGTAAATATGAACCTTATACATAAGTAATATCTATTTTTTATTGAGGTATAGGAAAAATAATTATTTCTCAATGTTTATGGAAATATTTACAACAATGGGCTATATCAAAACTTTAAGTTTTCATTGTCATTAATTTCTGCACAAACTACTGTTATTCTTTCTAGTTAAACAGGAAACTCCATACACATACTTCCAAAAATGAATAATTAAAACAATACCTCTAGTGAATAATATATGCTGGGTAAATATTCCCAAATAATTTGAGCTGCTTTCGGGTGTTCCTCCGCGTGATGTCCATGGTTGACAACAGTTTCTCCAGCCATCCTTCCGGCGTCTTCAGGTCTGAAGTAGCGATGTCCGTTTTTTGTCCGTCTTATATACCCTGGTCTTTTTGGTGAGAATTTCGTTGGTTGGCTCGCTGCTGGTTTCCTTTTTTAAATATCCTCTTCCAGGTACTTGGAGATTGTATCCGTCCTCCCGGTTGAAGTTTTCTGGATTTTTGGTGATTTCAATTGCCTCTCGGATGATTCTGGGGTTTTTAATAGTTTTCCCTCGAAAGAGAACCCTAGGTTTACCGAAGTCCACCTTCAAGTGTCCGGGTTCTGACCATACATGTTCTGCGACGGCAGAGAGTTGAAATTGCTTCTTCTCCGTCGCTCTCTTTAATGCTCTCCTATCCTCCTGCATTTGATGGCTCTTTTCGTCTGCCCAATGTAGGACTTACCGCAGGAGCACTCCAGTTGGTACTTCCCTTCAGAGTGAATTTTTTACCCAATTTTATACCCAAATAATTATAAAGATAACAAATGTGTGCTTCCTATGTCAGTGCAGAGAGTAATTGATAATTCTATCAGAAGCAGACCTCCTTTCAGTGTCCCCCCTTGTCAGGGAAAGTCGGGCAAAAATACGATGTACCCTTGTCCGGAGCACTCCAGTTGGTACTTCCCTTCAGAGTGAATTTTTTACCCAATTTTATACCCAAATAATTATAAAGATAACAAATGTGTGCTTCCTATGTCAGTGCAGAGAGTAATTGATAATTCTATCAGAAGCAGACCTCCTTTCAGTGTCCCCCCTTGTCAGGGAAAGTCGGGCAAAAATACGATGTACCCTTGTCCAGCTTATCCTTGAAGCACTCCTTGGCATCTCTGTTTGCATCTTTTCTGTATTTTGTCTTTGAGATTCACTATCGCTATGACTATCCTTTGGAATTTCACCTAGTCTTTGAATAGTGCTGACTCAATTAGCGCTTTTTTACGTTAACGCTATCTAAAATTTAATACCATTTTGTTCCCATTAACGTTCACACTTCACGTTCGCACTTAAAAACTTTCATGACATTTCGTAAAAATTCACAGCAATAATGGAAGGCATCAGAAACTGCACTTGCTAGATCATCTGTCCCAATTAGTCCCTGAAGACGACTCTACAGTAAACATGCAATACTTTTTCCTTGATTTCCTATAGATGCCTTAATTTTTACAGCTGCCGGATTTCAGGGTAATCTGTTGAACTTGAGTTGCTGCAAATTTCCATGGAAGTCATAATTTTTGGGCACTTATCATTGAAATGGTCAGAAAATAAGAAGTATTTCTCATGCAACAATTAACTAATGATGATAGATGATGTAGAAGAAATTCTTTTTTCCTAGCTCTGTTCATAGTTCGTAGGAATTACCTTGTCTCCTTATAATAGGGAAAATTGTTAACTCATTGTCCATAATGTGCTGTCTTCTAATAAAACTTAAATGTTTGCTTTAGTAATAATTAGTTATACATCAACCAGTTTTCTTATGAATGGATATTAAAACATTAACTAAGGTTTTTTTTAATAACCTCAGTGTCACACCTTTGAGAATAGAATGTCTCTATTCATGCACTTAGATTTTTTATTGCTTTTGTTTATAAATAAAAGAATTATACTTAGTACTATTCCACACCTTATTGAGTACTACCTCATCCGGTTAGTCATTATCAAGAAGTGTACTCTTGTAAGAAGTTTACTCTTGTAAACCTTTTGATAATGAAGCAAGCATAGAGTTTATACATAAATTATAGTTTATAGCGAATATAAAAAGTATTATTCTTTTGATTTCTATGTGGAAATTCTACAAAGTGTATTCGCCCATCATCACTTTAATTTGTTTTTGTTTTTTATGTAAATGCAGCGAGGAGTCATCTCGTCTCCTCCTCCGCTGCTGGGCCTCTTTCTCCAGCCCTTCCACTCCCCATTTCTGTCTGCCCTCTTGCTGCATCTGGGCTTCTTCCTCCAGCTCTCACTCCACTTTTGCAGCTGTTGAACTTCTCCGATGAGTTTCGGAATTTATCTCACTCTTTCTGTAGGTCATTGCTTAGGCAGTATCTAACCCAACCACCCAACCCATGTCTTCCATGTCTACTTCATCCATGTGGTGTTCCATACACATAGATTCTACTAGTTTCTGTTTTTGCACAAGCTGTTACTTTGTGTTCAATTGAGTCCAAGATTCCGCATTATTCGCTATTTTCTTCTGGGTTTTTCTTTATTTTGTGTAGGTATTCCAGACAGTCTCCGTGCCTGCTTTAAATCTGGGCCATTTTGCTTCTTGCCTTAAATTTTACTTTTCCTCTTTCTTCTATTTTTCGGAAGATTTTGAAAGTCTGCTGGCCTTTGGAAGATTCACTCCATTCAGTATTCCAAGGTTCACATGTTATATTAGTCAATTCCTTCTTGGCTCTACTGATTGTTGTGAAGTTCAGGTCATTTCCTTAGTGCAGTGGAAGCCCGGTATAGTGAGTACGGCTTTTTGCGAGAATCCCGTTTTAGCGAGTGATTGTCTTTGTACCGCCAAAAGGCCTATTTTTTACATGTAAAATAAAGTGGATATAGCGAGGCCAAAAAGTTCCTTCCATGGTATACGCTCGGTATTACGACAGATATCTCTCGAGGGCGATGCACCACCTAGCAAAAATTAACTATTTTGTTTTGTATTATCTGTTAATTAAACTATATATTCAAGATGTGAGCCATATCTGCAACACCTAAAGCCAGTTATGTCCAAACATTAGTGATTTACGGCCTTAGTACGCTGTGCGCGCTCCCATTTTACGTTCTTCTTTTGTTAGGCCCAGTCATCAGTGAGAGGGGAGTGGGCGGACGACAAGCTAGTTGAGAGTAGAAGAGGGAGTTAGGTCCCCCCTACCCTCTGGCTGGCTCCGTCGCTAGGCGATGTCTTAAGCAAGGACACTGTTACATTGTGGTGAAACCCCCTCCATCTTTTCCCGTGTTAGGGATGGTAGCGATGAAAGTGGAAAGCGCAACTCTGTCGTAGTTAGATTGGCGCTCTAGAATAGATTTTTGACTCATGGAAATCTAGAGCCATGTTACTTGTCGCTGCATGCTGCCCAGCGATGTATATTTCAATCTTTCATTCATGCATAGGAATGTAAATCGATCAAGACCTCGCCAGCTATTGCCATGTAGGAAAATCTCTTACAGTGATGACCAAGGTGGTAAAATAACCGCCAACCTTAGGCTAGCGAGCAAGGGTTCAACACCGCCCCCACCGAGGTCGAGGAAACAGCGGTAAAAAATGTTGTAACAGCAGAATTACTCTACGGATAGCAGAAATCCTCTGCTTGGCGACCAATCATAGTGAATCTTCATTATCTCTTCTTGATGCTCTCCAAAATTCTGTACGATTCAAAGTTTTACACCATATCAGCAATACTGGAACGCACTCCCTTAAATGTGTGTTTAAATGAATGGCAAAATAAGGAGCTGGTTACCCTCAAGGGCTATTTACTATGCGAGCACGATTAATAAAATGCGGATTCTAACAACAGCTCCTTTGAATCTCGTGGCATAGATTAAAAGCTCCGATATTATTGACTCTGTCAAAAATAATATTCCGCTCCGAATTGCAGCAACCAGTCCTCTCATCACTTCTCATTCAGCTCGAAGCAATGTGTCCGATGCTTAGGGCACGATCCGTGGCATGGGGCCTCAACATTCAGCAGAATGAGAGCGATCTGTCGGAGCGATTGAAAAACTCAAACCATTCCGTCAACTCGATGTGCCCAATCACACGGCAGCAGAGAGTTGTGATGTAGGTAAGGGGCGGAGTTTACTCGGTCGGAGGGGCAGTGTTTTCTCGGTCGGAGGGGCGGAGTTGTCTCGTGGTTTGTGCGGCAGCATCATGTCCACGAAACGTAAATCTTTGGACCTTAAAACCAAAATTAAAATTATAGGCGAGTGCGAAAATAACAGGTCTTCAAAGACTGATATCGGGAGGCGGTTTGGTGTGTCGTCATCTACGTTGTTCACAATATTAAAGAACAAAGAAAATTCGTGCAGCAGTGGCTGAACTAGGACGACCTAGCAGCCAAAAACATTTGCGGCATGGGGAACATCCTCAAATGGAATCTGCACTATTCAAGTGGTTTTGTCAGCAAAGGTCTGCAGGACTGCCCATAAACGGTCCCATGTTAAAGGCGAAAGCTGACTACATTGCCACTGTATTTGGAATCGAGAACTTCAAAAGCTCGGATGGATGGCTTGCTCGTTTCAAGCAAAGGAAGGGTATATCACTTCACAAAGTGTCGGGCGAGTCAACGAGTGTGAATCCAAAAGCTGTGGAGGACTGGGATACAGTCCTTAAAAGTTTCCTGAGTAAATATGAGCCCTGCGATATCTATAACGCTGACGAGAATGGTCTATTCTACAACCTCTTGCGTAACTCAACTCTTGCAGTTCGAGGGGATCCTTGCAAAGGGACCAAAAGGAGTAAGGAGAGATTGACAGTTATGCTTTGTGTGAATATGGATGGCTCAGATAAGGTGAAGCCGTATATTGTGGGGAAATACGCCCATCCCAGGTGTTTCAGGGGCGTAAAATCATTACCGTGCTCCTACAGTCACAATAAAAATGCGGGGATGACTTCTGAGTTATTCACGCAGTGGTTGCAAGCATTCGATGCAAGGATTGTGGGGAAAAATCGTAAAGTAGTGCTATTTGTTGATAATTGTCCGGCCCATCCAAATATTGAACTTAGGCATGTGAAACTAGTATTTTTACCACCAAATTCTACATGCGTTTGGCAACCTTTAGATCAAGGTGTCATTAAACTCTTCAAGCACAATTTCAGGAGTTTATTAGTGAATTACATCGTGACTCATCTTCCAAAGAACGACATACAGAGACTGAAGTGGAATGTGCTTGATTCAATGCGGGCGGTTGCAATCAGCTGAGAAATGATTTCTCCGGTGCACATATCGGCTTGCTTCAGGCATGCAAGATTTATTGTCGAGGGAAACACCCGGGATGACGAGCATTTAGATGAAGCCCTGAGTAACCCTGACCCTGAAGGTTGGCAGGACATTACCGTGCATTTTGGTCCCTGCGAGTTTCGCGACTATGTCACTGCCGATGACAGCTTGCCTGTGCGGGAGGAGTTGACGGAAGACGAATTGATTGACTCAGTCAGAAACAAAGTTGACGACGTAATTAGTTCCGATTCCAAAGAAGAAGAAACGGTGCCTATGCCCTCGAGAGCTGAAGCACAGCAGGCTATAAAAGTAATTAGCGACGTCTATAGGGCCAGTAATGCTTCCCTGGATGAACTAAAAACATTCAGTGAAGTAGAAGGATTTGTGCTTTCCGCAACTGCCACTAAATTGAAGCAGACAATGCTTGATACATTTTTCACCACTGAGTAGGCATTGAAACTATTTTGTGATTTATATTATTGATGTGAAGTACGTGTGATGTGTTTGTGATAAAGAAGGTCCCCTATTTTTTTTGTTATGCTCGTACTTTCCCAATGAAGTCAACATGGTTTTCGTTTGCAAAAGTATTATTTATTTTCTCGTACGTTCAGAAAGGAATTATATTTTTGTTAGCTGTGATAATTTTTGCATATTTTTGTTATTTTTAAAATATAACCAAGCCTTATACTGCGCTAATAATTAAAATTTATCTTGTTCACCATATTTCTTTTTGTGATTTTGTGACCAGTTTTCTTTTTTGATTCCTAATTTCACAGGTTATCATCATTATTCAAATCGCGTGGGTATTTTTCCAAGAATCACATACCTGCGTTCGTTCTATATCCTGGAGATGGCAGTACTTGCACGAAACATGATGTGCTAGCCAATCGACGGAGGTATTTTCTTTTCTAGTGTAAATAAATACTCGATGACACTAATTTGAGGTAGATAATTGAATTTTAATCATAGAAACTGCTAGGAATAGGTGACTATGCGAGAAATATCTTCGACCACCGGTACATGCCGTATTTCAGTGAACCTTCAGGCCAATTTTCCCAACTGATGGACGTACTGGTTAACTTTCGAAAACTCGACAAAGTTGATATTATCGTCATGACATATTCGCAAAATTATCCAAAAACTACAGTATACCTAATATTTTAATTCCGATTAGTTACGGTGTCTTTACAGCTTTCTTCGGCGATCGAAAAATAGAAGAACTGGAAGAAAAACACCGAAACTGGAGGAATTAGTATTTTATGTAATGGAAAATGTCCCGTTTCTTCCTTAAAATTAGTTGATATTCCACCAGATTGTGCCTGAAACGACTTTTTTTGCTGTTCACCTTTGTCAAATACCATGGAAACAAAAGAAAAACTGTAAATACGAACGACTATGAGAATTAGGTGGCTTTATTCAACACTTTCGGATACAACGAGCGCTCGATTTAGCGAGTGATTTCCGAGGGATTATGAGCACTCGTTAAACCGGGCTTCCACTGTACTCTGTTATTCCATTGGCCTTTAGATTTTCAATGGTGATTCTTTCAACAACCACAAACTTCATGGCGAGAGCATCTGTACTTACAGTTGAGAAGCATCTTGTTGTGGGTATTAGGCAGTTTCTTTGAACCTCTTCCAGTTTTCTTTTAATCCTGGAGTGGCTGATTTTTTAACCCCAAGCAGTGCATCTGTAAGTCATCATTGGAATTGCAACTCCCTTAAATAGATAATTCCAAGTGATAATGTTCAGTGTGTTAGCCTGGGTTGCCTTTGAATTGCCTGGAAGATGTTCTTAGCCTTGTTCAATGCATAGTTAAGGTGTATGGTAAAAATGTAAGTTTTTCATCCATGTAAACATCCAAGTATTTCAATGTTTCGCTTCTTGTCAGCTGCCAGTTCTCTGGAATCTGCATAATATTCTCTGCTCTGGATTCGATGTCTTTCCTGCTGTTTCCTTTAACCATTATGGTGGTATCGTCTGCGTAGGCGATGGCATCACAGCATTCAGGGAAGTTTTCCCTCAGGAGTTGATTCATGATGAGATTCCAGAGCATTGGTCCGGGAACAGACCCCTGCAGGCAGCCTTTGGATGCATTCTTGTCAATCCGGCTGGTTTTTGTTTCATACAGGACTTTTCATCCTTCAAAATAACTTAAGATAATTTTGATTAATTTCCCAGGTACTTTTATAGTTTCATCTCATTTATGACTGAGGGCTACCAGACTGAGTCAGACATTCTTTTAATGTCCATGAAGATTGCAATCTTGTATTTATC
This sequence comes from Pyrrhosoma nymphula, assembly GCA_963573305.1. Classification (NCBI taxonomy): domain Eukaryota; kingdom Metazoa; phylum Arthropoda; class Insecta; order Odonata; family Coenagrionidae; genus Pyrrhosoma; species Pyrrhosoma nymphula. The sequence continues at coordinate 2,286,773 of OY754330.1, forward strand.
ATCTCCTTCTCTTACATGTATTTCTAAGTAGGTGTTGGATGGCATCAGTTGTTTTGTGGCCTCTTCTGAACCCATACTGGTTCGGGTGAAGCAAGTTATTTAGTCCCATTCTTTCTTCCATTTTCTTTCTTATGATTCTTTCCAGAATTTTCCCAAGCTCCGGCAGAAGCGTGATTGGGCAGTATAAGCTCAGATCGGCGAAAACGAGGGATATGTCAAGTCCCAGTCAAAGCTAATGATTTTTCCTCCTTGGAATTTCGCACATAAATCTGTATACTTTTCACCCTGCGACTAACAATGGTCAAATAATCACTCACTCTGACGACCTCCTCACTACAAGTTATACTCATTACAGTTGTATTTAATGTATTCCATGGTATTCATAGAAGATTTGTGGTCAAAATGAAAGTGTACATCTTATCCTAATCCAGGGTGATCTCTCTGTGAACAGGAGTTTGCTGGGGAATGATGGTGGTGATCTCAGAATTCGCGGTGGAGACCGTTCTAAGTCAGATGCAGGCAACACGTCAACGGGCGATGGCCTGGGCGGGGAGCATCCACCTGAGCTACCGCCTCGGCTGGCTGGTGGCATCAGGAGCACAGGGTCTGGTGGAGCGGACACCCCTGGACTTCGTCTGTCCAGCAACAGCAACTTTGAACTTTGTACATCCCGAACAGACATAGAACAATGTATGCCATATTCATGATTGTTTAAAATACTATAATCATTTTATTTTGAAGGTTTTAAAGGTTATTGGTTTCTATTCATGATACTGATTTACTATTTTTCTCTGCATCTATCTCCTACATTTTGACTGGTGATCATTCATTTTGGATATATATAGTGCTCTTTACATCTGTGTGGAAATTTTATTCCTTTTTGTTAATTGGTAATAGGGCTTTCATAACTGGGCTGTAACCTCATAAAATGCAGGAAGTTAATGCTATAAATTGAAATTCAGTATAGGGTGAGAAAATGCAGAAAACACTTGTTTGACTCGTGGAGTTGAACAGAATTCTCATTAGATATCATATCCACCAAAATGGGTTGCCATCTTTGTTAATAATCATTGTAAATGATAGTGATATTAATTTTAAGATAAGGTCACTTTGCAGCTTGTCAGGTTTTTCATGAACAAGAAAACATTGCAATTTCTTGAAACCTTAAGGATTATGGTTTCAAGACTAGTTGGCTGTAGCTGAGAAAGGCTTACTTTATATCTCCGAGTATAAGTTGGAGTCTTCTTTTTGGGCCGATGATACCGACTAAAATCTGCGACTTGACAGGAGTCTAGGTGAAAAAATATATTTTATCTCCTCGTTTTCCTATTTAAAAAAGTGAACCATTTAAATCAGGGGTGAATAATGAAAAAAGAATGTGACAAACATTGAAAAAAGAAAGACAAACTTTCAATAAATTTATTGCTATTACCCACTCGAAGACCACGAGGGCACGAATGCCTTACTCGGCCACATCGTGTCATCAATACTACATAGTTGAACACGAGAAAGGGGGTTGCCAAAAAACCTACGACGGATAACGAAGGGGTCGGGTTCATTATTCAAAGTAATGTATCTGTAAAATTCTCCAGTTTACGCTTAACTTGCACGGTGATATCCCGTCATCAGCAGGGTTGAGTGGAGTGATGGCAAAAATTTGTCGACGGATTTGTCCGATACAAATTTTGAAATGAGAATGATACTAAAGTTTAATAACTTTTTAGAAAGAGTGAAATAAATTTTTCTTGAATTTGAAGTTTGTATATATTTTATCCCAATTGCAAAAAATAGCTTTTAAAAGTTACTTTTTAAAAGTTTCTGAAAAGTAACTGAAAAAGTAACTTTCAACGTAAGAATAATGAATTTTCTTCTATTTTAATAAAAGTGGAAAACTGCAAAGACATTTCATTACTATGAATGAGTTCCACCACATCTGCCCTGATACAACTTTATTTATTCAACGTAAGAGTTGCTTTAACTTTAACTTAAATCAGTTACTTTTACAGAAAAGTAACTTTTGATTTCAACTAGTTACTTTTTACAGAGATTAACTTTAATCAGTTAATTTTTTTGGTAACTTTCCCAACTGTGCTGGTATCTAATTGTTACGGAAATGTGAATATTTCTCGGAAAAGATGAATATTTCTAAATACAGTGAACTCTCGATTATCCGGGCTAATGATGGGGAGAGGACGCACAGATAATCCAAACTTTCACTTTTATTTCTTATAATTTTCATAATATATGTAAAATAACGATGTAATATCATTTGCGCTCATAGTCCGTTATTTTAGATTGTTTCATGGACTAATTGTGAGTTTTCTTCCCCCCACCACGTATCTTTTTAGCAGCGATAATGCCATTGTAGTCGTATTCCCGCTGCTTCGTATACTGCAGCAAACTATCTAAGAAGTTGAGCGCCTGGCTGTGACTCATGCGTTCGCTGGTCCCCTCGTCTTCACTCCCGCTACTTCCACTCTCCCCACTATCTTCCTCTCCCCCATGTCCGTTCAAGTAAACAATATCGCTATCAGTCACATGCCGGAAGCCTGGGACACTTTCGTCTCTCGTTAGCCATTCTTCTAAGTTCTCCGCATCAACATTTTCGAATCCTATCATGGTTTTCACTAAACCCCCCAACTCTGAGTCGTGCACTCCAATTTCTGCAAACCCCTGGAAATCACCTTCGAGGTTAAACAAAAGTTTCATCCAAGAACGAACTAGTGTAACAGGTTTCACTGAGGACCAGGCCTGTGACACACCATGAATTGCATCCAATTTTCTTCCAAAATTTCAATAAATTGTTATCTTCATTGACTAGCGTCCTAAGAAGACAAACTCGTTAATTCCTTTTCATTGACATGATGATGCCGTGATCCATTGGCTGAAGTATGTAAGTGATATTCGGGAGTAAAAAAAACTTTACTTCCCTGCACTGTGTTTTGAGAGGTAATTGTTAAGTCGCCGATGGCTCTGATGAACTCTTGTGGGTTCTACATGATTCTTAGAAGTTATGTTGACCGTCACAGGGCACTCGCTCGTATTTCTGGGCCTTTCTTTTGTCCGTTATCTTTTTCCTGCTGACAAGGTTTTGTGAGCTTGAGGATTTCCCTCTCCCAGGCCTTGGGAGTTTCCCCTTCTCGTTCTAAGTAAACTAGGGTCCATGGTTATCCCTTAGCCTCGCGATAGTGCTTCTGGAGTATCTTATTACCCACAGCTGCTAGATTTATTACCTCTACGGATTTCTTTACTGTTACTTTTTTCTAGATGCGTCTTCCTACTCAATTCTTTTCTTCTACTGCACTAGCCATTTGAGTTTGATTTTCAGCATTTCCTCTCGGTCATTTTTTGACCCATCGCATACTGTTTGAGCTTTGTCTTCGGAAATAATTTCACTGTTCATTTATTGTTAATCTCTCTGGACTCTCCTAGATTTCTCTTCTGGTATTGACCCCTGCATTGTTTGGTCATTCATCTCTGGATTTTTTACCGACCCCTGCGTTTGATTGGTAGCAGGGCGTTCTTTGGATTACCTGAGCCAACCTCAACAGTGTTTTGTTCGTTTATAGTCCTGCGCGTCATCTTGGACTTTTCTCTCGGCATTTTGGGACTGATTATATTTACATTTTTCTAGTGCTTCATTTTGGCTGTCTTGCGGCGTCCTTGCAACTTAGGCTTTATTTTGCCCTTGGATTATCGTTGGCTTATTCTCCACCGTCCCTTTTGAGACATTCTCTGATTCTACATCCAAAAATACATTAAGAACATATGTATTTTTCAAGAAGAGCATTCCAACGGAAGGTTTTTAAGAAATTCTGGAAGAAAATGAGCACAGGGATGAATTTTTAGACAAATTTTCCGAAGATTACTCTATATCCCTGCTTTCCCCAACTTCCCGATCACGTTGCCATAAAAACTCATCGATTTAAATAAATTTTTAAAAAATTCTGAGCGATGGTTCTGTTTGAAAGAGATGGAGAGGAGAGGGAAAGCGTGCAAATTTTCGGCACTGAGGAAAAAGATGCTTCTAGAGCTCAATCTGCTAAACCATCTACGTCGGGCTCTGCTAAAGAAAAATAATTTCCAGGTTCACCTTTGGAATCTGATGGTAACTCAAATGAAGATGATTTACTGCCTTGTGTAGGTTTCCACGGGTTGATGGATGTGAAGATACAGGTCTTCCAGGTTTTACTCCGTGTTAGTCCATCTTCTTCGGATGATATGTTTTGCCGGCGTTGCAGTTGAAATTCGGCGTTGAGTCGACCGCTTCACGACTGCAACGCCGGCAAACCATCGTCTGAAGATGATGGACCAATGCGGAGTAAAACACAGAAGACCTGTGTCTTCACGATTTACCCCTGCATTTGAAGAAGAAATTCCCGGAATTCATATGGCACTCTACAGATCTGAATCCAGGAATTCATTGATGCGATCCCCAAGATTCTAGATGCAAGGCAAGTGCTCGCAAAGATTGTCTGATACTAGATTTTTCCGTTAATTGTTTTTTTCAGTGGATCTCATGAAGTTTATCGTGGACGAAACCATTAATTATTGTAAATATACCTGCAAGAAAGCTCCGGAGAGTGCGTATTCACGGCTCAAAAGTTGGAAAGATACTGACGATGAACAATGAGGTAAACATAACACGTTCATTGTAAGTAATTAAGGAAAACAATTACATTTTATAAGGTGGATTTGAGTGGCAAGAAAGGGCCTTATATAAGTCTTGCTTGTATTAGATTGCTAAAATCCAAATGTGTGTTTTGATTGATTTTTTTTATATTTACTGCAGAAAATATCGACGAAGAGTAAAAAATCACGCACCGATAATCCGCAACACGGATAATCGGGAGTTCACTGTACTTGGGTTTCAGAAAGAAGGAGATACAATGGGATATGTATATGAAGCTAGTGGGGATTCTTCACTGACTCAGTTGGCCATCTGAGAGTATGATGAAGCATAGAAGCTCGGTTTTTCATGATGAAAGGTTGACATACTTTCATTTCATCTCATTATTGAGTTAAATATTCAGAATATTTAATGTTATTTTCTCAAAGATAGTTTTACCAATGGTATGTCAAAAAATGTGCTATATATCGATCAGCATATTCACAGAGGCCCCAGCATTGCCCATAGCTAATTGGGAAATTTAAGCTATAGTGCATAGTGGAAGTACCAAGTGTATAAGGCAGTGGTAGATTCAAAAACGAAACTTAGAACGTAAATCGAATGCATTCCACTGGATTGGATTAAATCTTACATTTCGGAATGTTCCAAGTTGTGACAATCCTCATTAATGGATCTAAGTATTCTTCAAATGAGTGTCATAGCCATGGATACTGAATGATAACAGACTCCTAACTTCAGCATGATACCTTTTTTGAAGCTGCCAACCACGGTGCCACTGTCGTAACGGATGCATGGAATCAAATGATCCCTATCATCCCAATGTAATCAAACGCGATATTTACTTTTTTAATTTCGTACTGTGGGAAATTACGGCAAGTTAGGAAGCAACTAATGGTTCTTTCCATCAATTAATAATGTTAACCACGTACGATATATGAATTGAATAACAGAAAACCCCTTCATTAACCTATCATGGATCATTCGAGAGTACCAACGATCAACGGCAGTTGTGCGACTGCGATGATGTCTTAGCCAGATCTAAGTTTCAAATTTTCCATCACAGGGGTTCAACAGATGAAAGGAAATCCTTTGAAAATGATGGGTGTTGAGAAATATTTTTATATAGAGAACGGCTACAAAACAAAATCATTTGAGTCAGTATGGATTATAATGAGCGTAATTCATGAGTACTTGAATTCAGTAATACATACCTTCAATTATCACATCAAAGATATTTAAATCACATTGAGAAAAAAAACATTCTGTCATAATAATAAAAGTTCTGCAATGGATACAAAGGTAATCATCATCATCGACCATATCTTGCTGTACGGTGACGTGAAAAATAAAAAAGTGTTTACATTAGCCTTAAACAAGCTATTATTATTCACACCTAAAATTTTGTTCTATTTAAAGGTGGTGGAATACCCTGTGGAGCATCCGGGAACAAAGCAAGATCTTTTACCCATTTTCAGTGGAGCAATCAATCATCTTTTATACCAACAATCGGAATTCCCAAACAATCCGCCATTCGTAAACAAAGTGACAATATGCATGCCTCCGAGTCCTCACTAAGCCACCTATCGTACGGCTTCAAAAAATGAAACAAAAAAACAACGAAAGCGTACTTCGCGGGGCTGGTCATATCTTAGTAGGAGTCCCTCAGGGTTCTATCCTGGGTCCACTGCTTTTTCTGATTTACATATCTCTCTACTTATGTAGTTGGTATCCAAGACATTAAACCAATAAGATATGCTGATGATACTAATATTCTATTTTCAACAAACTTTTATGGCATTATTGTTTATAATTCAAGAACTGTGGTAGATAATTAATCAATGGTGTTGTGACAATTTTCTTGATCTTAAGGTGGCTCTATACCGGGGCTAAGAAGCTGGGAGTCGTGGGAGCTGGAGACTTGCAATTTTCGTCTTCTGTAGATGAAGAGTCATTTGTTGATTTAAGTGGAGTAACTTTATCATGAAATGGTTGTTATTATCAAAAATAGCAAAACTTTAGTTTTTACGAAATATTTTGGTAATATTCAGGGGCATGTTGTGAAGGCTAGATTCCGAAATGAGGAGCCCACTTAAATCAAATAATCATCTTTCATATACACAAAAAAATCAACAACCACTGATGCTGTTTTTGTGTTAAGGCTATAGTAATGTTAACCGTTCAAGCCTGCATTGACAACGGAAGACCTTTCTCATCCCCACTCCCAAGGATAATCGTTCCCCACTCCATTTTTGTCAGCACCGCAATCACAGTTTCCCGTTGGGCTGTTCTACCACCACCCCTAGTAGGCGACCACCAGCGGCGACCATTCAATTGAGGTGGCTTGGTAACCCACCTTAATGGACACAAAAATAAATTTGTACAATTTTACCACAAAAAAATAAATGAAAGCCCACTAATAAAAGTAAATGGTAAATAAATAGATAAGGTTTCCACTCTTAAATTGCTAGGAATTTATCTGAACAACAATATTTCATGGGAAGAACATGTTAAGTATTTGAGTAATAAATTAAGTACAATTTGTTATGTTTTAAGACAACTTAGGTATACTACAAGTAGAGCTGTTCTTTTGAATTTATATTATGTTTGGTGAATTTCACTTTGCATAGTGTACAGTATTTTACTATGGGGTTCCTCTCACTTATCTTTGTATTCATTCAAAATGCAAAAAAGAGCTATTAGAATTATTGCTGGTAAACCATATGACTCTCCATCCCGACCTATTTTTGAAGACATGAAGTTATTACCACTCTCCTGTGTGTATTTGTACATAGCTGTAACTTATGTAAAAATTAATTTAAGTGGTTTCCTTTTAAATTGTAATTATCACAAATACCCTACAAGAAATTCATCAGATATTCGTTATAAAAGTATAAGGACAAAATTCGTAAAAATAGGGCCAAAATAAATGTTATCTAATTACACTATAGTATGCCAAAATGTATAAAACATGAAGAACCTAACAGAAACAATTTTGTTATGCAGTAATTATTATTGTTTTCTACTAAGTCTTGTGAAATAGTAATTTTTCTTTGTTTTTTAGTGGTGAATATTTTGACGTGCCTTATATATAATACAAGTGTAATCACTTATCGTACTGTAGTCCTTTTTTGTGCAAATAAACAATACAATAAAAGTACTTGGCATTGAGCAATAGAGGGAATGTGGGCTCCTCATCCTCTTTGCTCCATCTCATCGTCTCTGCAATTGCCTTGTTGTGCTTCTCCACACTCAATAGTGCTCTGTTAAACAGCTCTTATCATTGTTCTCAATCCTTGCATTACTAGAATGTGGCCTGTCATTGAAGCCTCTTGCTTGCCCCTTGCACTGATAGCCAGATCTCAAAGTGTTGGGCTGTACTCCACCTCCTACTACTGAAAAGTATAGTAGATTGGGTATATTTACTTGCTATCTTAGTTCAAGTATTACGTAAGACGATTTATGCCATTTTTGACCCCCCCCTCCCCTCCCCCTATGTAAGACAATGTAAGATTTTCCCAACCCCCCCTCCCTGTGTCTTACGTAAGACGTTAGATATTTGTAAATACACTCTGTTAACTGCTTGCTTTCTGCAGTTTTATCTTTCCATAGAAGCAATTGTACAGCTTTGAACACTGGATATCGTATAATTATTGCAGTGTTGGAGTACCACATTCATTGAGCATGGATGTAGTGTAGTTAGCCAGTCAGGGCAGAATAGGAGCATTGGCGTAGTGGTGATATTATGGAAAATACGCCATTAACAAACGGATGCTCCATTTCACTGCTAAATTTCATTCGGAAATGATAGACACAATGTTTCAAGACAGAGAAAAATCTTACATTATCTTACGTAGCCCCTCCCCCCAAAAAAGGTCTTACATAATACTCAGAATGGCCCCTTACGGTTTATTCATTGAATGTGATTAGTCTAATCTCTCACACTTGTGCCCTCTCTATACTTGTGAGAAAAGACAGTTGGTGATGGCTTCTCTTGAATTTCTACCTAGTCCCTTTTCCTGATATGAAATTTTGAATTCTTTTTAAATTGCAGTGTCGGAAGCAGAGGGGGATGTGTCTGTATCTCTTCGAGAATACCCTTGGTTCCATGGCACTCTTCCGCGATCAGAAGGTGCGCAGCTGGTGCTGCATGAGGGTGCTGGTGGGCATGGTGTTTTCCTAGTTCGTCAGAGTGAAACACGGAAGGGAGAATTTGTACTCACATTCAACTTTCAAGGAAGAGCAAAGGTTTGTTTTGAGGATTTCATTGCTTACTGTATTTACGTGCATTCAGTTGCTTGATCCAAAAATACCCCAGACTTCAATAAATCATTGCTTATTTTCAACTTACAACTACTACACTTCAACCATCAGCGTTGCAATTTGACCTTCTCTCTTCAGTGCGCTGAAGAGGGCCACTTTGTGGCTGAAATACACCTTTTCACCTCACACCTTACGTCCTCCTCCCTTCCTTTCATAACATTGGCCTTGGCCCGCAATTTTTGACTTTGCTCTTCCGAGTGTGTTAAAGTGTGACATCCCAAAGTTGGAATCATTCCACTTCTTCGTGGAAGTTAAATCTTGTGTACGGATAAGTGAGTGTTTTTGTGTGTTCCCGTTAGTCCCTCATTTTCTGGAGTCCCCAGCAGCTCTAGCAAAAAAAAAACACTTAGAAAGTGTGCCTGCCGTCTGTAGGTGTCCTTGTCATGGAATGACTCCTGTAAACACAGCAGAGTGTGTGAATGTGAGAACCTTTTATAGAGGTTCTTAGCGAGGCTCCCTGCTTGCACTTGAGAAAACTTAACTATAAGATTTGTGAGTGCCAAAGTGGAATAAGTTCTTGAAACAAAGTGTCGTGGTAACAACATTGAACTTGGAACAAACAGAAGGGGAAATAGAGGAATAATTTGTCAAAAGTAACAGAATATCTAGTTTACTCAATTATTCGATACATCCCAACTAGTACAGGGCTATCTGTGACAGGATTTATGAGTAAGAATGTACCAGTCAGCGATAATACTTATGTACTGGCTTCTGCAGAAGAAGGAAGAAGAGATACAAAACGTACCGAACAATAGTTTGAGTTCGAGGAAATGAATGATTGAGGAAAGTTACAAATTTCACATGTTAGATAGAAGAAATAATGAGAGTTTTAGAGAGCCTTGTCAGATTTAGTCAATCACTGAACGGATATCTTCACTAAGGAGAGAATGGAACGATATCAACAGAATGCAGGATGAATTATGAGAAGAGCAAGGGATGAATAACCAGAAAGGAAGAAAAGATCTGGAAACTCTTGGCAAAGAACAATCCCTGGACTTATAAGAAATAAAGAAGAAGTATCACAGCTTTAAAAAACTCAATGTAGTCCACATTTACACTCATCAATTTTCGTATTTACCAAATATTTAACCCTTTGGAGAACCAAGGGTTGACAATTTCGGGATGTTGATGATCCATATAAAATTTTCTCAGTTTCTCTTCCATCTCGTTTTTCCAGAAATTGTCTTTTTTTAATTTTCTGGAAGAGCATTCCATTGGGGCTCCATAACAAAAATATGGAATATTCTTTTCCAGTTATATGTAGCTGCACTTGAATCTGGAAGAATTAATCACTACTGTAGTATTCAGGTTTCTGGTTCTGCGATTTAATTTTTTAATATTATGCGACAGTTTCGCCGTGCTATGCTGCAAGCTTCGTCGGGCTTTTTGTTCTAAAAAGCCCGACGAAGCCTGCAGCATAGCACGGCGAAACTGTTGCATAATATTAAAAAATTAAATCGCAGAACCAGAAACCTGAATACTATTAACATGAGCTGCGAAAATCTTCAAAAAAAGTTAATCACTACTGTGTTTCAGAGTTAGCTGTCCGCCATTCATGTAGCAAAATTTCAACCGTTTGCTTTCCATACTCAGGGTGGCCACAAGTCAGGGAAATGTGTCAAGCAAAAGAGGTTGGCTGTCAGGGATTTTCATGTCCTGTCAGGGAAACTCGTAGCGGTCGTGCCTCTACAAGTGGCTCGGCTCATGTTCCATGTACTTCTTTCGCCTCTGCCACCATCCGATATATGCCCAGCCACTCATTGCCAGTTCTATCTTCCTCCCTTTGGCTCTGCCCGGCTATTCCCGGCTACCTTTTCATATATCTTGGCGGAAAGGCAGGCCTGAAATGTGTGGGGAGGGGTACTGCCTCCGAGAGGGATGGTTCGAATGCAATGTTGCTGAGATACTCTTTGCTTCTTTGAGACCTTTATCGGGCCAGTGTTGGAGGAGAAAAATACCCCACGGTTTGTCATCTGCAACATTGTGAGAGGCTACACCCATATCTCTCTGCTCACCTGTCACTGTTGCCAAGTTTCCGCTCACGGTTCCTCTCTCACTCGCACATCCCTCTTTGTAGATGCATCGGACGGCATTCCATATCGAATGCTCTTGGTGCGAGATTGCTCAGATGAGTTTTACGGCGTGCTACAGAAACACGAATGTGTTCAAGCATAGGCCCCCTAATGACAATTTATAGAACTGAATTTTGTTTTTTTCGAAATGCACTGATAGCACCTGCATCTCAAGTATAGCAATGCATTTCATTACGCATTGTGCCATCATTAAAACAAAAACAAATTAAAAGATCGCTGTACACTTTTTTTCAGGGAGACATTTTGTCAGGGAATTTTGTGGAGATGTCAGGGAATTTCAAAATTAAAACTTTGTGGCCACCCTGATACTCTCCTTGTGGGATACATTTCTACACGCAAAGAGGCATTTCACCTCTATGATGCCTTTTCCATCCTCTATTACTTCATCTGGCATGGCAGAAAGGAATGGGAGATGTTTGTCATTTGATATTTGTTGGCATGGAGGTAACTGACATTTCATAGGGTGGCTAATGAAATAACGTACTCCAACTTATTACTTCCTCCAACTTATAATAGCCTTCCAACTAAAATTACCTTCCCGTCTCAGTCTTTTCCTTCCTGGAGAATGATATTGTAGTATCTGCCTCCGGCTGTTTGGAGTGTATTTCAAACTTGCCTGAAACCAAGACAAAAGCGTAAAAGCTGCATTATAACTTCTTTTAAATCACCAACACATACAAAATAACCATAACTTTCCTCATAACGCAAAAGTATAAGTTTAAAAGTAAAAGGGCAAAATAATTGCCTTTTCCAGTATTTTTCCTCTTTGTTAAATGCTGCACTTCCTTTTCTTTACTTTGTATCTTTTATGATACCATGCTTTTCTGTAGAGTTCCTTGGACTCTTCCAGGAAGTTACCACGCAGGAGACTTGCTGGAGAGCACAAGCACACACACACACACCCTTTTCTGGAGATCCCTCCAAAATACAGAGGGGAACTTAGCGTAATTCTTACGGTCAACAAAGGAAGCAGTTAGGGGTGAATGGATGATGGGAGGGAGACCTAGGGGACCCCGTTGGGCACTGTCCTGGGGTTAAAAGAGACTGGCTTATGTAAGAGGAGGCGTAGTTGAAGCTGTAACATCTCTTGAGATGCTCTAACATCTGCCGTCGAAGTTTTGGGAGCAAATTTATTTTTAGGTTCCATTGATTTATCTATTTTATCATAGCTCTCCATTTCTGCTGGCCAGAAGCATTCATCTTCTTTGGGTCCACTAGTTCCACATGCTTTTATTTGGCATAATAATTCCGTTATTCAACATCTTTGATTGTCAATTAACTATTTCCCTGAGGTTCTCAGGAATTCTATATGGTCTCGCATTAATTCCTGCCATCAAGAAGGGTGGTTGTTGAGCATAACAATTGAAATCATACTATGTATTCTGCACAAAATAGAAAACTTTCTCTTGAATTTTTCTTTTTCCCTTTATCATTCCTTTGATGCTGAAATTGAACTTGAAGTCAACCTTTTTTTTTCTTAAAAAAACGAGTTTTCCACTCAAGAAAGCTGTGCGAAGAGGGAAAGTCTCAATTTATTTTTCAAATTATGTAGTAGAAGAATAATCTTAAAAAGTTGTACACCTTTCACTGTGACAGTAACCTTTTGTGTACTCTCTTTACTTTTTGTGTCTCGTCCCTGCTCTGAGTATGCATTGACTTGTATATACATATATGTTTAACCGTAGTTCACTGATTTGTTTCTTTTTACTGCATATAAGTGTAAATGTGAGGTTTCACAGGTCATGGTACATTTAACTAGGTATTCCACCGTGGAATGAAATCTTTACCTTTATCTGGGTAACTGTTTCTATACTCCATTTCTCTGCCTTATTTCAGCACCTCCGGATGACATTAAACTCTGAGGGGCAGTGCAGGGTGCAGCACCTGTGGTTCCCGACTATATTCGATATGCTGGAGCACTTCCGCCAGCACCCTATCCCGCTGGAGTCAGGAGGGGCTTCAGATGTGACCTTGACTGAGTATGTTGTGGCCCCAGCGGTGGCAGGAGGTGGTGCCTCGAGCAGCAACGGTCGCACGTCGGCATCTGGTGCAGGCGAAAGGGATGGGCGAAGACCCCCAGTCATACCAGAGCCTAGGGAGGTTAGTCAAGTCAGTGGTTCATTTGCTTATTGTCTTATTATTGCATCATTCATCTAGCTGAACCTTTCTCCTCTTCTCTGTTTTTCATCATGAATCCCCATCTCACCTCTTGACTCTCCACCCTCATTACTTTAATTCAGTTTCAGCATAATTATAAGAAGAACTTCCAAAAAATAACTGCACTCCTTCTCTGATGAGCAAAATACTCAAAGCCCAGATCGGGCATCCGGCGAGCTTAGGTTCTCCACCTCCACCGATGTTTTGATGGAAGATGTTTCCATTGTCTTCAGGGTTGTTGATGACGGGTGTTCAAGTAGTCGGATTTATATTGTACTCTGCTCTTCAGGTCAGGTCTTTTGCAATTGGTGAAACTGTACTGAAATGGAATTCTTAGTCCCTTTTGAAATTTTTAGATACCTTTTTAGATAGATTTTCGATAGCCTCCTTGGTGATCAGATCCCAATACAGTAGAAACTCGAAAATACGAACTTCGAAATTACGAAATTTTGATTTTACGAAGCAAAATCTTCAGTCCCGACCGAAAGGGTATCTAAGTGTATGTAACAGTACGCGATATTACGAAATAACGAAGTTTTAAAATTACGAACCTCGGATCTTGGTCCCGACGTGAAAAAGTTACTCGTTTATACGAATAGTGATGGATCACAGTAACGTTTCGGTGCTCCTTTTCAGAGTTAAACAAATAATTAATGATCGTCGCCGAATACATTATGCACTGAATGTATTACCTGAACGATATCTCATTGTTCAATGCTTCAATAGTAAAGGTGTGGTTTCGCTGGGGCGTCTGGCGTCCGTCCAGCTGTCAGAAGTCACTGACGTACTCATCCAATGTACAGAAAGTCCTCGACATACGAACGAGATGCATTCCGAGAACTTGTTCGTAAGTTGAAAAACGTTAGCCAGGCATCGAAAATGGCAGTTACTGTATTTCCTGGCCCATAAGACGCACTTTGTTTGCTCCAAAATGTGCTCTTAAATTGGTTGTTCGTCCTCTAAGACACAAGCTGATTCGCTGGGAAAATACTATTTAGGGATGGTCAGATCGGATCTAAAGATCCACGGGTATTACGTTTCTCCGGATACTGAAATCGGATCCTAATTCATTAAAAAAAATCGGATCTGGATCAGATAAAAAAATTCACACTGGGGAGTAGATACCTTTAAAATCGCCCTAAATAACGGTCATCCTGTGTTGCGGCCGATGTAGGAACTAGTTGGAACCATGGAAGTTGGCTGCTGATGCTCTCGAAAGGATGTCTATAGGATGTCCTCGAAAGGATATCCCAACTAGTGGAAACAACCTGAGAAGTTAGGGCGGGTATGCGATGAGTGAAATGTGATACGTTTGGTTCGCCGTCATAGCTGATAAGGGACTCCCAACGGGCAACGCCCCCCCCCCCCCCCACCCAACTTTTGGAAGCCACCTGTGAAGTTAGGGCGTGGGAAAGTGATGAGTGAAATGTGATACTTATGATGAAATGTGATGCGGACTCGAGAAAAATATCACTTTACTCTGACCTCCTAACTATGAGCGCCGAGCCGAGGGTGGGGAAGAGAGAGGTGGAGGGCAGAGCAAGAGGCAGGCCAAGGACGCGTAGCCCTTCGCTGGACTGCCGCAAGTGCCTGCGCTCGGCACGAATGCCACTGGAAAAAAGTGCTGGACATCTTTGCTTTACATGACTACAGTAATTGTATTAAACTTGCGTACCAACTTGAGGAGTATCCGCATTGAAAGATAAACGATGCAGCTAGAACTTATATCAAAGTTCATTTTCGTATCACTTCTCATAGCCGAGTAGCATTTCCGCGAAATAATCGATTTTAGGCAAGTTAACTAAATTTTTCTCCTATGTGGTTGATATCAAGTACGCACAAGTATGTATCAAGCCGTATGAAATAAGTTCTAGCAACATCCTTCGTGCGCCAAACTGTGAAAACAGAATTTCTTTATCTATTAGCATGGCGATGTAAAGGTCAACGGTCTGAAAATGGATTTCCTGGCGTGGTATCCACTTCCAAAAGTGAATGATGCTTCCTATAAAAGGAGGTAAAAACAGATTAGTTCCGATTCTCTTTTCCCATGCGCCGATGCACTACGTTATTTATCCCATTGATGTGACGATGCGTTTCAAAGCTCTCTCGGGCGCTACGCAACATAATTTCAGGTTGTGGAAAAATCATGAAGGAGCGCGAAGAAGAGCTCACAGCTACCACCGGGGTAAGGTTACAATTTGAATCGACCGATATAAGGGCTCCCTCGTTCGATCATCGGCCGTATCAACCTATTGTTGGCTGCCGAGGCCTCTGAAAGGAGGCCCAACCCCTCCCCCACTAGTGAAAGCCACCTGGGTAAAAGCGAAACTGGGTGAGGGTAGATTATCACAGATAAGGTGAAGGAGTGATCCTCTCGGGTTACCCCCTTCTCTTTCTCGCTGAATGAGTCCCTCGCAGATGAATGTCGTCGCGCCTAGGAATAAGGAACGAAGAACTTTTTTCTTGAAGGGTCTTCTGGGAAAAACCGGTTTAGACGTGCCAATTGTTCAGATCCGACTGAGGTATCACCCTAAAATCTGACAGCTTTAATGTTTCCGGCTGAGTGATTGAGAGGGATAGCTGGATGGAAGGACTGCTCGTCAGGCAATTTAAAAATACCCTGGAAAGGATATTTTACCATTCATCACGATAACCCGGATCGAGCCTCGTATTGCCGGTAATAATTATTTGTCATCACAAAACGAATGAGTGAACGGAATAATGCATCGATTTGATGCGAAGGTAGCTCGACACACGGAAGTCGATTTCCATTGAAACGCGGCTTTCGTCTTACTTCCGAGCCATCCGTAAAAATTTATGACGCAAGTAAACAATGAACATTGCAAATTGGGGCCATCCATCCATCCAGATAATATTCTTAAAATTCATCACGGCAAAGAGGGGTAGTACCAATCCGCGAGTTGCTGCATGCCGCACCGCCAGCTGCAACAGCAAAATAACTTATCCGGTAGCGCCAAATTTGAAATTCCCGAAAATAGGAATATTTAAACTCCGACAAATAAGTTGTGTTCAACTGACAATGAGTGCACCCTGTGGGCATGAATACACATTTAAATATAATATCATGAATTATAACTTCGTAAATCATGCTAGTACATCGCGAGAGTACATCTTAATCCAAGGAAACAAAAAAAGAGCTTCATCGCGATGTTTTTGAAAGATACTCGTTCATACGAAATTTGATATTACTAAGTGCCGATTTTTCCAGTCCCGTCAACTTCGTAATTTCGAGTTTCTACTGTATCCGGTACATTAGCTGAACAATATAATACAGTCCCATTGGACGGCATGGTGGAGATTGATCAAATGTTTTGGTACTGCCAACTTCCAAGGTTGACTTAGCGAGGAATGCTGTTGGTGGTCTTTTAATCTGGTATTAATGGTTCTACCTTTCTCACCAATGTAGATATCTCCACATTCACAAAGTATTTGATAAACTCGAGACACCTTTATACCGATGGGGTCGTTGACTCTTGCTAGTTGGCTCCTAAGTTTCATGGTAAAGATGAATGATGTGGATATTGTGCTTTTGCAGCAACCGGGATATATTTCCGGATCATGTGGAAACATATGGCGAGCAAGGCTTGGCAACCTGCCCCATACACGTGTCCTCCTCCTCAGTTGTGTCATTTTTCTTTATTTGACTGAAGGCCCTTATCAGGGCCCGAGAGATTTTGTGATGGCCATATCCATTGTGTAAGAAGGTCTTCTTTAGGTGTTGTAACTCTCCTGGTAGAATTTATTTGTCAGAATCGGCCTTGGCTCTATGACTTAGCGAAGAAATAATGGCATTCCATTGGGAATTGAGCTCAAAATTGGCTCTCTGACCAATGGCACTTCCAGCTATGTCACCTGAGAAGTCAGCAGATGCAGTACATTTGATTAACCTCCACCATGGCATCGAATGGGATGATACTAAATTGCTCTGCTCCTCTATCAGATATTGGGATCAGATCACCAAAGAGACGGTCGAAATCTGCCTAGAATCTTATCGATTTCAACAGGGATCAAGGATTCAATTTGAGTAGGACAACAGGCCTGAAGGGCAGAGAGTATATAAACCCCTGGCATCAACAGCCCCGAAGATGATAGAAAAGTCTCCCATTGAAATATTGGCAGAGATGGAGAACCTAACACCCAGTCGGAAGCCCAAGAAGAAGTCACATCAATTATTCACCGGAAAAGTATAAACTACTTCATCCCTGAAGAAGCAATTATGTATACCATTGCAAAACTTCGGCAATGAGTTCATAATGATCTTTCATTTCTGAGATTATCTTCTCCGTAAGGAAAACTAACTATTGACAAAGTATGACTTTCCTGGACTCTTATCAAGATGCCCATGGTCATAAGTATTAGCTAGTTACTATTCCAAATTGCTCCCTTATGTGGAATTACCCACGTAGGTATGTATTAGGGCTGGTTAATCCTACTCAAACAATCCACTGAGAAAAATCGAACAAGTATGTTATGCTTTAGAATCCACAATATGGAGAGTAAATCATGGTTGGTCTCTTTTTTTATAGATTTCTATGAGAAGCGTTCTCTCTAAAACCCTTATGGCTTTAAAAGTCTGCAGCAGAGAGGGATGGGGTATGAGGTAAAACTGGTTAACGCACCAGATCATCAGTTGGGAAACCAGGCTTAGTCATCACCAAGTCTGATGATTTTTTGTTTGATTTGAAGTTTTGTATCTGCAATTAAGCTATTTTAAAATGATCCATTCTTTGTCATTTAGAAGTTGATTGAATCACTTTCAAGGGTATTTTTTTATTGATGATTCTCTAAGTTAGAAACACTAATATTTCCCTGTACGTTCTTCAGGTGTAAATGGTCATGAGAAACCCCCCTTCCTTTAATCTAGCCACAACCACCATCGTGTTTTGGTCTCTTTTGGCCATCTGAGGTAGTTTTTGTACACCCACCTGTTTGAATACAAGTGGCTAAGGATTCCGACTTAGCATGACGTGTACTATAGGATTGTCATTTCTATGAGTCCAATGGTAGTACCAGAATTAGGTAATCACAACTTTCAATCAATTTTCATATTTTTAGAATATGTGAGATACATTTTTTTCTGTTTCTCAAATTCTTTCTTGTTCCCTAGGATGAAATGTATACATCTACACAGTGTTTTGCTTTTTGGTTGAGTGATATTAGGTTATAATTTAGGAAAAAATTAGGTAGCTTCATCATTTTTAGTAAAGCTCATATTTGGCTTTTCTTTATGTACTTATTATGTTCTTTGATTCTTTTTTAACATCCATACATTTTGTTCATCCTTGGACACCTTAAACTTTTTCTTTAAATATCATCACACCATCTTCTCACAACTTTTGCTAATTGTGAAATGTACGTGTAATTCATAGGTGTGAACATCCCAGGTACGACAGAACCCACTCAAAGAATTGGTGCCCATAACTTTGGATTTTGATGTGAGTAACTTTTGCAGATTGATTAAATCTCATACTAAAAACTATTCTCGCATTGAAATGATTAATGGGAGATTGGGGGAGGATCTGTTTTTTATCTTTGTCAATGTTGCAATGGAATCTTGTTAGAACGTACCTCATTAGCTAGTTATCTTCATTAGAATTCTCACTCTTTTCTGTTTTCCAATCACATTGCTTCATAATTACTTGCTGTAGATAATATCAGGATGCCCATGTATTGTGTATTTTCGTCACATGAATGGTTTGTATAGTGTTGAGAATAAATCAGATTTAATAAGTGGGTGGCAGTTGAATATTGACCAAAAAAAATTAATAGTAATTTTTATATGAAAAAGTGTTAGTAAACATCACTGATAGCTATTTTTAAGGCCATGTATTAAGTAAATGCTAATAGAAATCATCATTCCTTGGGTCTGCAATTTAAATGCTTGGATTTAGCAAGCAGGATGGAGTACTGTAAAACCTCAATTTTACGTAGTTTGAGGGACTAAAAAAGAGGCAGTATGTAAAATCAAACGGTGTAAAATCAAAAGTTGTAAAAATACATGACGTAATAACATTTTTCAGGTCTCTTCATTGTATTTAAAATCAGGTCATGAGTCATATAAATTTGTTTTAATGAGTGAATTAATTACCGAATTGGATGGCATATAATATGCACCTTTTCCCCCATAATTATTGCTTTAAAATCACCTCTGGGTCTTAAATGAGAAGGGGACTCCATATGCAGGCTAAAATCGTCCCCAACACTCTCTACTGAGGACAAATTTTTTCCCAGATAGTGTTTACTACCCAGCCTTCCCCAAGTATTATTATTCATTTGCGTTATTGTTACAAACAGTTCTAGGGTCAATATATACCGTATTTGTCCAAATATAGCTGTCCCCCTCTGAATGCCTTCCCCCCCTAACTTTTCATCTCTATTTTTGGGAATTGATTCCTAATTTCTACATATACTACCTGCCTACTATACTTACTGTCATTCAACAAATTTCCTTTGTATTAATATTCTTCAAATAAAAGATAACAATGGTAGTTTTTTTTCCAGTGTATCCCCAGATCTAATGCTAGGATAAATTTCAAGATGCTGTTGTGTCATGGGTTGCATGTACGTGGACTCTTCCACGTCATTGTAGGTCTATAGTAACGTCTTCATGATGGAAAATTAATTAGTTGTTAAAAAATCGTTCATGAATTCTTAGAATTATCATTGAATAAATGAGTAAAGCTGCTCGTCTATTTTGACAGGTACCTCAGTTCAAGCTGAAAATAATTAATGACACCAATGTAAGGCGGGCTGCATAAGGTCTTTACCGAGTTGCCATTCGACTGTGATACCAAAACATTGATATGAAGAAAGATTAATTAATTTTTAAAACTTTTATGTATTCAAACTATAGTTTGTTGTTTACTGATATGAGTTATAATAGCATATAACTTACTATTTTTCTCCATAGTTTTGGACCATTAGAAATAGAATTTCTGAGTGGTTTTCTCTTTTCATGCTCACAAACAACTCCTTCACCCTTTTGACTAACGATATTTGGCTCAAAATGAGCAGCATATTCGGACGCATACGGTATATCATTTTGATTGCTTCTACGAGAGATATTGAAGAGCTATGTATTGAACGTCATATCGTCACAATGTAAGACTGTGTAATACCATGTCCCTAAGAGACAAAACTAACAGAACTTTTGTAGATGTCCCTATTTGACAAAATATTTGTAAATGACAAAATTTTTGTAGATGTCCCAAAGAGACAAAACTAACAGAACAGTATCCAAATTTAAGGCTTATTCCAACATGGATTATTACTTATGTACTTGTAATAACTGCCGAAATAATGTTATGTATTTAGGAAGAGCGAGCATTTAGTTCTGTATTTTCTGTGCATTTTGCAGGATAATGGAGTACATAGTTAAATATGCCTGTCAACATGCTGGGGTTGAATGTCGTATTTAATAGCTTTGCTTGCAATTAATAAAAGTAATGAAATGTACGTAAAAATGAGGAAAATTTTATGGTGGGGGCCGAAGTATGACTGCTGTGAAACAAAAACCTATGTAAATTTGAGAAGCTATCAAGATGAATATCCTATGCTTCCTAGCTGGACCTAAATGTCCCCAGGCAAAATCAAGATTAACGTAAAATCAAGGTGCGTAAAATCGAGGTTTTACTTTAAATAAAAAAAATTGTATGGTAACCCATATACTTTCTTGCATCCTTATTATAGCAATTTACAAGGTCTTTGAAGAACGTAGAATACTGATCGATAAATCATCTTGCATATCTGATATGCATTCTGGAAGCATCTTGGTGCCTGATGGCTTATCTTTGTAGGAAAAATTATTGTTCAGTCCCTTTAAATCTCATGAATATTCTTATAAGCTAATGCATTGACTTAATAATGCTAGTGTACCCCCTTATGTGATGGTATTTTGTCACATCTTTATTAGACTATGTTATCCTTGAAGCTTTCCATTGAAATCATACAAACCGATTTCCTATTTTTTTAGTTTTGGAACTGTAATGCCTTTCTCTGGATGTGGGAGTATAATTTTTTTTAATTGAAACTAATTGTAATGAAACTCTGGTGAACATCAGAAATATAACCACTAGAAAGTATGTGAAAGCTGTTAATTGATCTCTTGAAGTTGTTTCTTGTAATGAGCACAAAGCAAAATAATCAAGTGTCTCTTTATGTTTTAGTTAATTTACTGATTTCACTTACAGATAGAAGAAATCCATTGATGAGCATAATATATAACTATGATTAAGTTCCAGAAATTGTGCTTTTATAAGTATCGGAGCTCTAATAGGGATAATTGAAATTATTAACAATTTTTTTAATTTTTACTTGTGAGATGTTTTCACCATTCACAATGGTTAATGAAGCACCCGTCTATCTTGTGAATCAGTTGTTTCAGCCAGTCGTGTTCCTTGGCAAGCACATTCCAGTATTGCTAAGAGGGTCCTACATTTTTCCCTCATCATATTCTAAGTGCATTTGATCTAAAAGCCATGATAAAATATTAGTTTACTGAAGAATGATTATAGAATTTACCATTTCACGTGTTTTTAACCTATCAAAGGAGAAGTACAGTCAACAGCAAAAGTAAATGTAAGAAGTTCTGCCTGTGCCACAACTCAGACTGATCTCGAATCACGTTAAGGTGACATGGAAAAACTTATTTTTATCTTGGTAGTACATTTGAAAATTGATGGGGCAAGCAGATTCGGGAAGGGCAGAGGAGATTGGGGGTGGGAGGAGTGAATGAGAACCAACGGGAAGAGTATTATGGTGCATGTGCTGCCAGTTGAATGGGAATATATGCTACCTTCCGAGCATTTTTCATTCATTTAATATTTTTTTAAAAGAGTATTGAAGCCCTGATGATGACAATATAAGTTGACGAAACGTAGGCAGATATGCTGTTATTACTTAAATTGACCAAAACTCCAGAAATTTTTTATCATTATTCATAATGTGGTCGGGATCTATAAGAGTACCATATTATTATTTATGCTTCCACTGTAGTTTCGTCGAATTTTCTTAAGTTAAGAGTGAAACCACTGAACCTCATTAAAATATTTTGAGCGAGAGACTGCCAAACAGTGGATTTGTGATATTTTATACACTAGGTTATAGCGTAGCAGCTTGAAATACAGCAAATCAAATGCTTTCAAATCATTGGAGTTTCAATGTCTCCACAAATCGGAAAAAAAACTCCCTGCTGACTATTTGACTCGGGTGTCACCCCAACTCATCAGTAACACAAAGAAAGACGACCGTGCCCTTGAACGGGTCCTCCAGTAAGACTGAGCATTTAGTACTATATTTTTTGTGCAGGTAGCAGGAAAATGCAGTCAGCAGTTGGATGTGATTGTTTGCGTGTTGGGGTTAGCTGTTGTATACAATATTTTTGCTCGTAACTAATAAAAATATTGAAATGACTGCATGAAAATGAGGACAATTTGGTCACAGGAACTGAAGTATGACTATGCTGGAACAAAAAAACTATGTAAAATTGCAATGCTATGTAAAATCAAGAGTTTGTCATTGAAATACCCAATGCTTCCTGACCAGACGTTAATATGTATTACTACGCTAAAAGTGAGTTATTTATAATCAAGGTGCATGAAATCAAGGTTTTATTGTGAATTTAAACCTGCGAAAGAGGATAAGAGGCATGACTGGAAAAAAGTTAATGGATAAGCAATTAAAGCTTCTAATACCTCAAGTCGACATTAGGAAAATATTCTTCTTTCTCTCCTGTGGTGAGAATTTCCATTGAGCTCAGGGATATATGCTAATCTGAAATGGGTTACGAAGAGCCAGTCCTTCTGAAAAGTAGTTCATTTCAAATACTAAGCCATAGACTTTTTTCTCTAACTTAGAACGAATCCCATCCTTCATAATTGTATTCCATTCATTCTGTTGGTTATCCAAGGGGAAATGGATGCCAATTCTTGTTCTCTTCATGAGGCAAGCGTTAGCAGTCTGCCGCTCAACATTGACAGTGGGAGCACATTTGGGAGTTCATACAATTGCCCCTCTCATTTGTGTACAACAACAGAGAGTTGATGATATCACAGTGGGTAGTAAAGAAGAGGTAGCCGATCGAATTGTGTGAACAAAGGATGAGGCAACGGAATGCTCTTCAGTATGTGCAAGTGACTAGGGAGACCTAGAAGTTTGGTTTATAGTTGCATAGTGAATATAGCTTAATGATAACCACAAGCTTCAGAGATTCGTTTCCTTCTGTCATTGAGCCGTAAAAGATAGTTTACCCAGTGTAATGGATTTCATGATCCCCTACTCTGAAATCAACTAGGCGTCTCTGGGCCTGTATGTTTTTTATGAAAAATCATTAAAAAATAGTGTTTTAAGTAAAATAATGGATTGCTTTACCAATCAATTTGTTTTAACCCTTTCAGTGCGGAAGACTCAAATGTGAGAGTCATGGATGTATGATTTCCAGGGGTGGATGACTCACAGTATGAGTCAAGCTTGTAATGGTCTATAATGCCCATTTTATTATTCCACTGCCCACAGAAACACTCTTTGAAAAGTAATTCCTAACTGTAAGAGTTAAATATGTAACTTTCATTATTTGGTGTACACCTTGAGCAGCAGCAGTTTGTTTTCATTCTTCTGGGAAGAGGAGATTGGGGATCTAGGTCTATTAATGCACCAGATGGGATGAACAGACAATTTCTATTTTGGGAACAACCAAAGAGTGAATGAAAACCCTAAACAACTTTGCATATGTAAGCAAAAAAAATAATAACTGGTCCTTAATTTAACATCTCATTCGATGAACTAAGTACAGTAAAACCCCCATACAACGAACACCCATACAGCGAAATTTTAAGGAAAACTCCCTATTTCGAAGTCATTGGCCCGGTCCCGGACCCTTCCAATGGACAATACACGCAAAAAAACCTCCCGTAACGAACCTCTCTAACTACGAAAACTCCGTACATCGAAGTCTGCGCTTGGGCCCAAAACATGAAAAGTGCCCCTCTAGAACGAATTATGGAGAAAAAAAAACGTAGTATTCTTCATTTACAGGTAATTTTTCCATAGACATTTACGTAATGAGCAGGAGGTTGAACCGCAGCGGAGAGTACCGCGTCTTAACCCTTCCGCTCCGGGCTTCGAAAATGTTTACATCCGAGACCTAAAGAGCAGAGGGCATGAAGGAAACTTGACGCTCTCGCTCGGTGAAGGCTCGTTTACACGTTTATTATGGTGGGAACCAGCAACTCTGATGGTTCCCACAATAAAAAACATGTAAGGGAAGCCAAAGCTCCGCTCCGCGTTAGCTGAGCCGGGTGATAGTTGGGTGGATGAGTAATGCACCAAGAGGGGAGGGGGAATACCAGTCAGTTCCAGCCGGCCAGACGTAACCCAATACAGAAAAATACTCTGAAAAGATCAGATCAGGGGGGCTATTCTCCACTCTCACTC
The DNA here is from genome assembly GCA_963573305.1 of Pyrrhosoma nymphula. NCBI lineage: Eukaryota > Metazoa > Arthropoda > Insecta > Odonata > Coenagrionidae > Pyrrhosoma > Pyrrhosoma nymphula. Next base: position 2,311,424 of record OY754330.1, read on the forward strand.
ATCCGCCCCACCTCTTTTGCAAAGGTGCAGGTGGTGAGGATGGAGCTCAATTTTCCCTTTTTAAATCGTATCAGATTACTTTCCCATATTGGGTTACATTTCCGGGACCCCTGAATGGGAGGAGCTCCATGGTTTCAAATTACCTTTCCGTATCCGATTTTATTTTGGGAGAGGCAGTCGGCGATAAATTTTTTCATATTTATTTTCTTTGTTTTTCCTTCGTGGAATTATATGTTAAAATTTAATCTTTACTTTTCTATTCAAAGTTTTTTTTAATGAGTGGAAATATTTTTTTCGCGAATACCAATGGGCTTATTTTTTTTCTTTCCCGCGAAGTCAACGTAATTTCTTTGTTTCCCCATTCTTTCAGCACGCAAACTTAATTTGTTCCTTCATTTGCAAGACCTCCTGTTGATATTATAATTATAAAATAGTCTAAATAATTGTTACATCATTATTTATAAGACCCACGATCAAAGATCCCCGTTTTCTTGTATTGTTGTGCTTTGAAAAAAGGAGGGGAAAATGTGATCGGCTTATCTACTAATTTCTGTAATCGAATCACCATTTCGCGATCTAAAGACGTACAAATAAATACATTGTAATAAGGCTCGTCGAGAAAGGCTCGTGTTTTAAATGGCGAGTGACCACTTGCAGATTATTTTCATTATTGTATAATTATGATATCAACAGGAGGTCTTGCAAATGAAGGAACAAATCAAGTTTGCGTGGTGAAAGAATGGGGAAACAAAGAAATTTTGCGGGAAAGAAAAAAAAATAAGTCCTATGTTATTCGCAAAAGAAAAATATTTCCACTCGTTAAAAAAAACTTTGAATAGAAAAGTAAAAATTAGATTTTAACAGAATTCCAGAAAGGAAAAACAAAGAAAGTAAGCATGAAAAATTTGTCGCCGACGGGAATCGAACATGGTCCCTCTGCACCGCAGCCCCGTACGCTAATCAATGGACCACACTCTTGATGCCGTAGGCTGATAAATAGGGATTTTATAACATCTATATATGTTTAAACGCCTTTTTTTGTTAACTATTGGATTTATACGCCCATATGTGGAGTTATTCGTGAAAAGCATTCGGAGTTCTATATGCATACGAATTTTCATCGAGATCTGCGACCCGTTTATCGGAAACTCCCCTCGTTAGGAGGGCGAAGTATTCAAAACTTCATTGGTTGGTGTTCAACCAATGAGAGCCAATTTTATCTACTCTGTCCCCATCCCAAAGGAAAATCTGGAGTAACCTCTCTTATTGCCGTCTTAACCTTGATGGATGTGGTCTGTTAACCGGCAAGTTTGCTCGAGATCGCCCTAATATTTGCTCGATTGCTTGAGGATACCTTTTTTCCCAGAAATCGCAGCCAAAAATGGGGGTGCGCCTCTGACATGAATTTTTTATCTGCCAGCCTTCGATCCTCGGTCACGATATGAGCGGTGGGCTGCAGAGAAATGACGCGGCAGGGTGGTAGTGGCCACGAAACGAGCAGTGATTCGTCCTAAGATAAGTTCAGAATCTGAAATGGCAGTACATACTGTCAGAAGACAGAACGTTCTCGGCCGACATTTTACCACAGAATGAGAAGAACGGCACAAGAAATATTTAATATCCGGGATTGGTGGCGAGCGGCACCTATGCCACTCACGTCTATCATGGCTGGGTTCGATTGTGGTCCATGTCAAACATTAGGAACATAAAACTCATCGTTGCCACTCTATCGCTTGCCTACCACCGCTCGTATCGTGGCCGCGGCTCGCGCCGCTCGTATCGTGCCCGAGGCAAGTCCCTCGAGAGCTGAGTGACCTTGGTGCTTAGCGTGAGTCATCAAGGGGAGGGTATCATTCGCACGCTTGTTTACGGGGGATGCAGTTGCCTAATAACTTTAAAAACTTGTTGTTTGACAAGGCAAGCGTGTGGGGTGCAATTGGGGGACAGCGATTGGCCGCGCGACAAGTGCAAGCACTGGAATTTTCCACCCCCCTAACTTTCTCATTTTCTGTCACCAGACAACTTTGAGAGACTGTATGCACCTGCCTTAAGCTCAACTGAGAGAATTCTGTGACTATTAACATTTGTGCATGCGTCAATATAGGTCAGTGTTGTTCCAAAATGAACAAGGGCAAAAAGTTGTGGTCTTTCACGGCAGTTGAAAAAATTAAAGCGCTTTAAGTCATCAAAGACGCTGAGGATGTAGGAAACCGCGCTGCCGGACTAAGGCATGATGTGCCGGAATCGTGCATTAGAAGATGGAGGAAGGATAAGGTTGCACTATTCATACCAATAGGGACAGAAGGTCTTTTCGGGGAAAATCTACGAGCTGTGACAGGACATGCGCGCGCGTGCCACCGTACTGCGACGCCCGTCTCACTAGTAAGTCAGCCGTTTTTATGTATGTAACTAAATCATGATTTTTTTATTTTGTCATTCATTGAAGATTTTTGTTGGACAATATTGAAATATTAACTGCTTTAAATTCCATAGACAGTTATGATTTCTTTCAAAGACTTTTTTCAAGTTTTGATGTCGTATCTACGCCTTATCGTTCGTTTTTTACGTGGCTGACGCTGGGGTATTTTGAATTTAACGTGTTTGCATTCCCACTCGTCATCGTTTACAGCAAAATATAATTTGTAAAAGTTAACCACGTTTTAAAAGGCGACTTACAGCGACTATGACTTGTGCATTAGGAAAATGGTGGGAGGATTCGGATTTATAAATCAGAGCTCAGTGCGACTGTCCGCACTTACCAACTAAACACGAATTGTAGCGAGGTCGGATTTGTTTTGTTTTAATGAATATCAATTACTCCACACATTCCAAAGGACAATAAACAATGCAAGCATTGTAGGGCCTAGGCTACAAGTGAAAACTTGCCTCCGAGGTCCATACATGCTTATGGAAAATTCCGCGTAAATTATAAGAGAATATCGCTAGCGGCTTTGATAATGGCCGAAAATTCGAAGTTAGTCCCGCAACACCTCGCAATAGGAAAAAAAGCCCCAAATTTTTTTCTTCAACTTCGACGCATAAAAAGAGGGGTGCGACTCTTACACGCGTTAACGGCATCGTCAATGCATTATCATCTGAGATTGCCATTGTGACCCTCAATGCATTGCTGACTGCCACGTTTTTACTCGTGGTAACTAACTCACCCCACCTATATTCCATCGTCGTTTATCGATATCTAGTATATTCTGGTCACGAACATAGATATTTACCGGTATTTCAATGGGATTCCAACAGTGCGTTTCATTTCGGAAGTATAAATGGGAATATGTGCTCTTTCAAGCAAAATTGCTGCATAAAACTGCCAATTGATATTGACTTAAATTATTGCACTCTAAGAATAATATAGACTAGATACTCAGAAAAATTATGGAGCACTTTAAATATACCTAATCCTTAGGCATTAATTTTGGCGCTCCTTTACTTTCAGACCGTAACTAAAGAAAGCGATGAGGCGTAGAGCAGAATCAACGAAAAAAACAATAATTTCAATTAGAAATACGCAGATTGAAAATAACACGGTGATAGCCACGGTATTTGATGGTAAATAATAAAAATTGTTTATCATCACTCTAGGAAAGGTTTTAATGGTGAATAAAGCAAGATTGAGATATTTACTCGACTTGCATCGTAAAGCACGCGGAACACTTGGATGCCCCTTTGGAGACGCAACCCGCACACCACCTCCATATAACGAAAACCCCCTACATCGAAGTAATTTTTCTGGTCCCAACAAATTCGTTGTATGGGGGTTTTACTGTATTGTGCTCAAGGTGCTCTCCAAGCTGGGAGTGGGATTCCACTGAAAAATCTCCGAAATGCCTTCACAGATGGCAGCAGGAAACCGCAAATTCTCTTCTCTGGTTCTTGTTATACCCAAACTTGAGTAATCGTGATGGCTGCAGTCCTGAAGCAACAGATCCCATCTCCCACACTGCCACCGAAGACAAAAGAATAATCACTCACAGTGGGCTAAAAGAGTTAGGAGAAGGTCGCATTTCCATTCTACTCTCATCATATGGTGCACGAACCACGTTCCCCCTCTTCCTGTTCGTCCATCTCCCTCCCTCCCTCTCCCTCCCTCCCTTTCCCTCCCTCACTCTCCCTCCCTCCCTCTCCCTCCCACCTCTTTGACTTTTCTTGTCTTTTTCCAAACATACTACCAACATACGAACATTTTTAATGTCAACTTAACCCTTCAACTGCTCCCATCGTCTATTGGCGATTTGTACAATGACTTTTGCTGATGGCATTAAAACTTAAAGCTATCTAAACATATGCGCAAATGCTATATAGGTGTCTCCAAGATCTTTATGATCTTTTACTGCCCTTCTCAAGTCCACTCTGCTCTCAATAGGCCGGGAAAATGCCGAGGGAAGGCACATTCACTATCCAAAATAGGAAAAAAAATTGTGCGCCTGTTGTTGTTTAAATATCTGATTGATTGTTAAAGGGTTAGTGTGGTTCAAGATCAGTCTTGGGTCGATGGGCGAGCAGAACTTCCCATGTTTCCTTTTGATGACTCGTAACTCTTAAACATATACCAGTAACCATTTGCAAAAATCAAAGGATGAATTAGTGGGATACATGATGCCCGGGAATATATTTTACCCTCAACTGAAGAATACTCAAAATAGTAAGAATTAAATCACTCCATCAGCTTTTGTATGTCTAATATTTATTTAAACCTTTATGCTGTAGAAAATAATTTTCTGCAATACATGTGAAAGCTACGTTTTCTGGGAATTCTTTTTTTTTTTATTAATTGTGCACATGATTCATGAGCTAAATTTTTCCTATTGCCCCCTCTGCCAGGGTTGGTTACTTCTTCTTATTCTCAATGAGGCTCAATGTTCCCAATGATAGGTATGTACGTGGTCCTCCAAAAGACCCAAATGTTTCCCTTGATGAAATTGGGGTGCATTTTATTCACTTGATATTATGTTGCCTATTAATAATGTTCCATTTTATCCTCGTGGAACAATTTAATGCAAACAGTTATTGTATTATTGGCCAATATTTCCAGTCATGTCCGCTAATCAGTGGACATATGGGTGTATGCAATATTTAAAACAAGATAGGAAATCTTTTACTGCTTTTTGTGAGTAATATGGAGGAAATTTCACTTTATCTTTAAAATAACCTGAGAGACAGTGTGATAAATGTATTTGGTTTTGAGATGGGGAAGTAGGTTATAATTGAAGGGGTCGGGGGTAAAAAGTGCCAACCATCAGAAAAAAATGTTTTAATAAAGATTAAAGTGTTTTTTGTAGTGTATTACAACACATATACATCTAACCTTGAACTTCGTGAATTTTACTTGGTTGTTTTTGCTATAAACCTATGATTTGTGGATTAAGTCTGCAAACAAAAATGGTTGATTCATGACAATTTTAGTAAAATCTCAATGAATGGTAATGTTAGAAACCAGGTACTTTCTTGTGTCAAGTTCATTGCATTCATGTTGATTTTTGCTTTTTTATCAGCTGTCTGTTCATTTTTACTATTGAAAACAGTTGCATTTTTATATCGTCTGATCTTTTTTTAATGGTTTTCTCTCTAAGTAAAGTTTCTTTATAGTGAAATTGATGGGAGCCAAAAGTTTTCCATTTTACTATATCCCATGTTACTCTATCCAATTTTACTCTAAAGAATACTATGCACTGATATACTTTTTCATACCATTTGTAACGTGACCCGTTAATGACTTGGGCACTAACATTGATGGCACAACACACTTCTGGAAGAGTGTTTAGGATAGTTTGTGTGGTGCGCGCGCGTTTAGGATGTAGTGCCGCCAGGGTCCACGAGGGGGAGTAGTAGGAGAGGGGTTTCACTCCATGCCATTCTGGCAGAAACAAGAGAAATACTCGGAAACGTGTCTGGGCAATTACTCAGACTTGTTTTCTTGGTTTTATCACTTTGGGTGATTTCAAAATGATTTCCAATCTCATTTCCAGGTCGGTGAGAGACCTATTAATTGAGAGTCGGCATAATGTAAAATGTTAACTTTTCAATCTGCTTGATTATTACAGTAAAACCTCTACTCAACGAAATTCAAGGGACCGATAATTTTCCAGTTCGTTAATCGGGAGTTCGTTTGTCAGAGGTGCTTTTCACGTTGCATCACTCCAGGGGCAACGTAAATAATCCACTTCTTGTACCTTGAATTTCAGGGAATGTGGTATGAAGAACTCAAATAAAGGTAAAATTTCCACAGAGGATAACATACTTTTATCCTTACTGCTCCCTTGCCTCATAAAAAACCGTGGAATAACAACGAGCAGGTATTTCAGCAAGTGAAGCTAATTATACCATTTACTGCGATTTCTAAAGGCCAATTTATAGTTAGCATGAACGTCAAACTTTAACCATGAATTGTTTTCGCGTTGTCGCCATCCTGTTACGATCGCCGTCAACTGGAATGTGCGTCGGTAACCATTGGTCGCCTTCATTCATCTTTGCTTGGATGCAGATGTTTACATGCAGCAGATCGCCAACATGTGGTGATTTGTTTACTATCTACAAAAGAGCGAGAACATGGACGAGTACGAGTATTATCAACTCGTAATTGCTGTGATAATTGTAGTAGTGGGTTGGAACTCGTGTATTCAGCTCGAGGGTGAAGTACGCGTTCACGCCAATCGTAAACTGGCCTTATCTTCCCGACCAATGCATCACAAACACGCTAGAATTAATGATAGTAGTTTCTTATGCCGCCACTTTCAAGAACTCTAACTTAACACTGTCACATCCGCGGTGCATTCAAGATTTTTGAGAACTGCTCCGTAAATACAGCACGATATATTTTGGTTTTCGTTCCGCCAGCTACTTTTTTTCGAGAATTATTTTCAAGATGGCGGCGAGCGAAAAAAACAATTATCACATTTGAAACGTTCGAATTCAAAAAAATAATGTTATTACAGCAATAAAAATATTTAGGAATGCGCACAACGTAAATGATCACTGAACGGGATTTCATTGCATTAGATGTGTTTCAAGTATGCTAAAGAAATTTTCGAGCCCGCGATATGAAAGTCAACATTTGACATTTTATAAATCAAGCATGGATAACAATTTTTGCAAAAGCGCGGAGAATAAATTACGAACTTACCTTGCAAATAAGTAGATAAATTACCAGACGTAATAATTGCCACTTAAGGCAAAACCAGGCTTCACTCGCAAAGATTGTAATTATTCATTTAAGTATTCTACCAGCTGATTGGCATGTTCTTGGTGTTGAGGTCCGTAGTTTTAGCGAAAGAAAAGGAACGTCCGGTTAACTTTAACGAGGTTTTATTCACGTGACCAGGTCATTTTGGTACAACACTTCTGTCACAAATTCAAATTATAGTATCCGTGCAAATTACAATCCAGTTCACAAAAAAAGTCAAATGAAAATCACTTCACGTGACTTGGGCTGCCAACCTATAAATTCCATTCTTTTCATTACCAACCAAAAATATTTTTAGCACTTGGACAGTCCCAATTCTGCATCCCAATCTCACGAAATTGAACTGCAGTAACACTCGAGAGCAACCAGTTTTTACTCGAAAAGATTGAAATTATAAACTCACGATGTTGAACTGCAGTAAAACTCAAGAACACCGACCAAATCACTAACCACGCCGCTAACACTGACGCAAAATACCGGAAATGCAATTAACTGGATAAACAACAAGGACCTTTCTGATTGGCTTGTTTGTATGGAGTCTCTGATTGGTCCTAGTCACTTTCAAATCAGCAAAAACGGCAAAAACCTCGCAAAATATTCAAAATTAGCCTTTTTTTTTTTAAATACGTTAAGAAGAGGTAAATATTATAATACAGGGCTAATCTTTCATTTCATTTATCGGGAGTTTTCGTAGAGCAGGAGTTCGTTCATTAGAGGTATTTACCAATGCATTTAAATAGGAATTTGGCGGGACCAATAGCATTTGTTCATTCATCGGAGTTCTTCGTTTATCGGGAGTTCGTTAGGTAGAGGTTTCACTGTACATATTTTCTATGTATCATAAGTTACTGTTGTAACTGTTGATCAATCTTTTCTAAAAAAATATGCACAGACACATCATAATTATTAGAAAACCATCTTAAAGCTGTACTTTTCATCCATCCTGGAATGCAAGCCTCTACTAAATTTAACTCTTCCCTGCATTCTACTAAGCTTAACTTGCATGCTGAAGATTGCCTCCCTAGTTCCCCGACACCTAGCCAAATTGGTTGTTTCCATCACATCCCTTGGCTTTTGGTTAAATTTGTTGATGTATTGTTATTTGTTAGTAGTGGCTTGAGTGTGTGATTCATCCAAGTTACTTAATATGGGATGTACATAAATGATGTCACACAATTTTGGACCCCCCATAGACAATAGCTCCCCCCCCGATTCCACCCTGTCACACATTGTCACAAGGTGGTGACCCCCCACCCCACCCCCAATCGTGTGGACGTCATTTATGGACAGCCCCATAGCTGCATTCTCAAGATGTTGGCTTTTTAGGTATTGGGATGGATTGACATTGCCTTGAGCCAGTTGGATGGAATAGCTTATTCATCTTGAATACCATTAAACATTAAAGCTTCAGTCAATTACAGAAAGTCAATTAATTCAGCCAATTAATTAAAAAATTATAGATTCAGTCAAAATTTCTCCCATGATTTTCAAAATTTCAGATGGGAATCCCTCTAGAGCGCCTCTTCCTTTTTTTGCCTCTTCCTTCAACGGTTACCTTCTACTGTCTTTGGTCGTTGGAGTTCCACATGTTTTTCCCTATGCTGTGTGGTCTTCGCTCAAGAGCTAATAATTCCTCATTTTTTCTGTCCACCTGTACAGTTTGTGTCTCAAAAATTGTTTCCATTTCCATCTGTTGCATTGGTAGTGTGGTTAAAATGTTTTAGAGAAGCAAATTCAACTTTATTTTCTTATGCAGATGAATATTGTCATGTCTCTCCACTTCAGTACACTCCCGTGAGAAATAATATTAGGCTTTTGCATTTCTCACGCTTCTTACGAGTTGCTTGAATCTGTTTCTTTTTTACTTTCTATTTTTTACTGTCTTCTCTCCTCCTCCGAAGACACAATATATCTTCTGTCATCGATTTCTTTTTATTTTGTCTAGTTGGTTTTAGGTATTTCATCACTGCGCTTTTGTTGTGGTGCAGCTTATTTTTTTCCTTTGCCCTTCTGTCAGCTTCTCCTTCCCCGTGTCCGTGGCTCTCTGCCATATCTGTCACCTTATTCTTACTTTCTATTTAATTTATTCAAGTCCGCATTTGATAATATTTTGGCATTGTTCAAAATAGTCAACTCGAAAATGGTTGATTTCCAGCATGCTCATCATCTTGTGCTATTATTTCCTTCATTTATAGAATACCGTGTGTGTAGTAAGTGTTTAACTATCCAGCTAGTTGAAAAACATTAAGTTCACACAATTTTACATTAGACCAACTCTTAGGTTCACACGGAGCCACTCAGCAGCACTGCCGTTGGCTAATAATGGGGTAGAATGGAAGTGTACACACACAGGGCCACAACCACCAGCTGGAAGCGCCACAGACTGTTTCAGTGGTTCCCTCCGCCGCAGACGCCGGCGTAGAAAAGTGGCGTCTAGTGAGCTTAGCCATAGCTAAATGATGGTGTTCTCACGGAGCGGCTGCCATACCACTGTTCAAGCAGCGCGTTCGTGGCCCTGCAGAAGCGCTGCTAACGAGCGTTTGAATTTCAAGAAAAGCAGAGGTTTCAGGTTCACGCTAGTTAGAAGCCCTTCTCACGCCCGTTAGCAGAACCACGCACGCTTGTGTGCATTTCTGAAAACGCCGGTTTGATCCTCGGTAGTAGCTCTGTGGATGCGCTGCCAACCAACCACTTAGAAGCACCGCTGAGTGGCCCCGTGTGAACCCAGCCTTAAATGTATAGTTCTTTCCCATTACCTGGAAAAAATTACAGAGACATTTTTTGTCACTCATAATAATAAATACAATGAAACTGGAGTCCTAAAATACTTATATCATCTTCATAGTAAAAAAAAACTATTTAAGTCTTAGGGAAATTGTTAATTTCCATTGGTACGGAATCGAATGACACTAGGATGAGTTTTTTCCTCCTCCTCCTTTATGGTTTACATTGTTGATTCATTAACCATGCATTGCCATGCAAATGAGGTGATGCTGGACGTCTGTCTCTATGAGTTCATTTAAGATTAGCAGCTTATCTCATGACAGAGACACGTTCATTCATTCTTTCTAGGGTCTTCAGTTGCATTTTCAACTCATCTTTTGGGACTCGCTTTTAGAAATGAAAAAGAAGTACTTCACAACTCATGAGAGAAAATGGGCTGGCTTAAATCATGCTACGATCGTCACATCCGAGGCATTCCAAGTCATTGTCCATCCAGTCTTTGGATAGGAATTGGGGGAAAAAGAATGGGGATTTCCTGGAGGAAGATTTTGCTGGCTTTGTATGCTCAAATGGAAAGTATCACTTACATGTGATGATCATCCTGGATTTTTCTCATCGATAACTAATTCAATTTGTGAAAGGTGGCCAAGATCCTTTGTACATTGTATCACATAACACGCTGCACAGCACAAACAGGTGCCCCATTGGTGGTAGACTCGGGGAGTGACTGGCGTTATAACTTAAAGACCTTTCTAGTTAAAATCTACAATTAATATAATTCCAATGAATGCTGCTTCATCATGGATAAACTATGGAGCCAATGGTCATGAAATTGAAATATGAAAAAATATCGTCCTTGCATGTATGTTAGTGGGCCCCAGTGTTGGGCTAAAAGAGCCCAAAAGTGGAGGCCATTCATGGGCATTTCATGCACTGTTGGAGAATATGTTTTGTCTTGGAGCGAACATATGATATTTGAAGTTTTGATCATATATTTGAAAAATATGATTCAGCTAAAGGTCATGTAATATTTAAACTGAAATGTTTTGACACTTGGCCGAGAAGAGAGTACTCAAAAGAGTCCTAACGTCACCCTATTAAAATAAGGACCCCTTTCGTTGATTTTTTCCCCTACTTTTTATGCTGTTGACTAATGTTGCTTCTAAATTTTGACATAATTTTATATCTATGACGGGTGACCATCCTATTGACCTTTAGTTATAGTTCCTTAGTCATTTTCACTCTTGAGTTCCAATTCTTATCACAGATGTGCAATCATCCATTCTTACATGTTATCCCAAGGAAATGCTTTATCTTAATTGGTGTCTGTAAATTTTGCAGTTGCATAATAATAATGACCTCTATTTGTTCTGTGGGGTTTTCACTAAGTATAGAGTACGTCATACAATAGTTTACTGATGGTTTACTGGCATCTCAAAATCTGATGAAGAATAATAGTTTTTCTAAATAAGATTTTTACACAATTCCTTCTTGAACTTTTCTGTATTTTCAGTTTCCTTTTGATTGCAGGGAAGTTAATTATAAATCCTTGAAAGCCTAGGCATTGGGCTATTTTTTTGGGCGGCACTGTTATTAGGAAATTTATGTACATTACTCTTTCTTCTTGTACTGTGGGAGTGCATGTTCACATTCTTTACAAATAAATCAGGGGCATGTCTTCACAAATAAGGCACACAATGTAACACACGAATACTTGGGAGAGTTATTTATTTATTTTATTTTTAATTTTATGGCCTTCATTGGACCACTTAAGTCATCTTGTCTGGATTTCTTCTGTTTTCTGTCTCAGCCCAGTATTTCTTCATCCGCTCGGATCGTAGCTTTCTTTCTTCATCTGAGATCACCCGGTTCCTATTCTCTGTTTGTTGATCTTGGTTTGTTATAGTCTGATCTGTTTGTCCTTGAGTTTCACGATAGCATCTCTCTTTCAAATCTTCTATTGCAACGTGTAATCCACTCATATCTTCCTTAATTTCTGCCATCCATCTTGCACTGGTCTTCTTACTGTTCCATCACTTCTCTATAATCTTTTTGCTTATTCTGTTTTCCGTGGTTCTGATTAGGTTTCCAAAGAATGAGATTCGTTTCTTTCTCACCGTGTGCTCATTACAGGTTCTATTTCTCTGCATAGACTGTTTCATTGGCAGCTAATCTCCAGTGCCCGTTTTCTTGGTATTTTTTATTGATGCAAGTTCTGACTATTCTCCTCTCTATCTTGCGTAATTTATCCATTGCGATTGTGTTAGTTGTTTTGAAGATGGTTTCACTTGCATATGCTATTTCTGGTTTTATAACTGTTTCATAGTGTCTTAATTTTGTGGCTATTGAGAGGCATTTTTTGTCGTATGTGTTGTTGGTGATATGTTGTGCTCTAGTCAATTTATGTATTCTATTGTTTCATGTTGGTTTCGTATGTTATGATTTCCCCTAGGTATTTAAATCCGTCCACAATTTTTATCTCTTGATCTTGATAACCTGGGAGTGTTATTACACCATTTTTAACAAAAAAATAGACTTACAAATGCTCACTCTGGGTTTAAAGTTAAATGGCTCATGGGACACTCTTTTGTAAAAATAAATGCCCATTTAGCAAAACTGGAGTGACCCCAAAATATAATATTATTACATAAATGTGCAAGTATGCATGACTGTATTATACCATTTTTAATATAATGCTGGACGCAGTATGTTTCATTCGGACAAAATTAACATAATCACTCCATTATAATGATGCATTCAATTTTATGTCCAGGAAAGATGCATAGTCAGGTTGCTTGGTAACAGAGTTGTTGATTTGGAGGAAAGTTGACTGATCTGGTGGTTTAACATGGGTTGAATGGAACTGTGAGAAATAAGATTTGGTGGCATTAGGTTGAAATCCATTTTACTGGAGGTCCATTCAACCTTAGATTTGACCTCTCCTCAACTGAGGTTAGCAAGTCCTTGAAAGCTTTTATGAGAATGTGCATGGCTTGTGTCATCAGCGTACAAAGTAACTAAACCTTCTTCCAAGTGATGAAGAAGATCATTAATTGCAACAAGAAATGGAATCGGTACCGGTTAGTCAAATATCCAAAAATTTATCAAATCTCGCATCTCTCTTTTTCTTATTAAATCTCAAGTACAGAAATCTCGAATCCAAATCCTACTTTCACCAAATCATGTAAATCATGGTATCATTCCATTATGGTATAGGTAATTTGCATGTAATATGGTGTCCATGTGTAATATAGGGGCCCGTTTTGAATTTAATCTGGTGTCCTATCCCCCAATGGAATTTTGCCAAAATGATACTGGGATTTGTGTATATGTATATGTAAATTTAAAACAAACCCTATCCATATTTAATTTGTCCTTTAAATTTATGATCCCATGAGTAGTTCTAGCTGTTCCCTCAAACACAAATCTAATATTCAGCCTTAGAGGAGAAATTAAATGAAGCCGCAATTCAATTGAGAATGACATTTATTAATTCTTAAATTGAGAAAAGGCTTAAGAAAACAAAGTGAACCCGAGCTACTTGCTAATTTTTGCTAATAATGAAATGGAGCATTTTTAGTCTCAGGATCTAATGTTTCTTTCATAATTAACCAAACTGCCGGGAGTACTGAAGACTCCCTTTTACAAACTGACGCTAAAGCAGTCCAAAAATGTTTTCGTAGAGGTCTTTCAAAACCTTTCAGTTATTACTTTTGATTCAAATTTTAGGCTTTTGCTACTTCACTGGCTATAAATGATTTTATGTTTATGTTTTTTATGTGCTTTCATAGTCCATTAGTGGCTTTAGAGACTTCACTGTGGGAAGTACAATATTGCCACAAAAGACTAAAATGGCGTCTTGATCAATGGTATTTTTCTGCGAAAAGTAAAGCGTTATTTTACTATGAGGTGATTCCACCCGAATTGCCTTACACAAATACTCGTGGCCCAACTGGGTATGATTCTCGTGATTTTTGGCACAAAAATTAAAATGTTAGCTCTTATATTCATTCATGTAAATGATAGGGCTAATGGACGAGTCGAGAATAGGCGGAGCTTCGGTAGTTGCAATTTTTACCACTAGGGTACTTCCTCCGGTTGTGGGATAAACCCGGTTGCTGTCCCATGTTAATGTGTGGGGAAAATCCGTGTGATATTTGATTATTACTTGATGATACAAGTTCCTTGTTGCATGAAAATTATTTTATATTCATTGGATTGGAGGAAGAAAAAATTATTGTCTCTTGGACGAAGTCACTGCAAAGCTTGAAGCATTTTAACGTAAGTTGCGGCTTCAAGTTTTTGGGAAGTTGCGGTAGCGAAAGACTTTCTTAGGAAGGAAATCCATCTGTTTATTTCGTCCTACTACAAGGAGGTATGGACAGGAATAACTGAGGATGATGCGGTTTTTGTGGAGGCAACGTATTGCTTTACCAGGCAAAGAAAGAATGAACCCGCTCGATTACTCTAATGTGAAGGACGCAATAAAGATGAGAGCTTTGAGATTAGATCCTCGAAATGTGCGTGCAAAGCATGGTGGGTAATAATACAAGTAATACAAATACAGGAATTAGTCATGCAATATTTTAAATGACAATGTATATATATGATGACATCATTTTCTGGTACATCGTGTTCTAATGATGTATGTACATCGTTGCAGCAAAATAATAGTTTCACCTACGAACTGAGTACCTATGCATGATGTAATAATTAGTTGATTTGTTTCCGCTGCGACGATGTATTTACTCACATTTATTTTGATATGAACTTGATGCAATCACCACGTACCACTGAATTATATACACCTCTATTTTAATTGATTACCTACCCTAAAATATAAACGTCTATAAATTACATGATAACAGTTTTTCTCGCTGACAAGTGGCACCGGCCGAGAACACGGTCGCAAAGTTCGTGGAAGATATAGGTAATCGAGACGAGTCGAAACTTGAACCGAAACTGACGAATATAGAAAATGAAATACCCTTGACTGGATGAAAACATTTACCTATTGCCGTACTTGCATCTTGTTCCACAATGTCCGTATTTATATCTTATACGCTGTTGTGGCTGTGAACCTTACAGCTCACAGAACACAATGTTTTGCTTGATATAGTTATATTGAGAAGTACAAGCTCTGCAAATTTGTTCTTTCCCATTTTAGACTCGGAAAATGCGTGCACGCTTTTGGGCATTAATACCTCCACCATTTAATTTCGACGCAGCTGAAGGATATACCAGTAGACGTGTCTTGTACATACATCCATGGAAAAGAAATGGCATAAGCCCAGGGGAAAGAAAATTGAACCTGATGCAGTAAGGAATGTTATTTTTACCATGCAAAGCCTGAAAAGAAAAAGGGAGCTTCCAACATTCTAGTATTGCACTGATCCCAATGCGATTCCTTCACCAGTACAGGTGCAAACATTGCAAATTGAACTTAAAAGTCTAAAAACATCTCTTAAAAATCAAAAACTTTCTTCCACACAAGACTTCTTTGTAATCCCTGGGTAAAAAATGTCGGGAGCACACATGCATAGAAGACAAATTTTTTTTATTTTCTTTCATCCTGTTGTATTTTACTGCCCACAGTTTAAACATACTTCCTTCCGCTGGAAATTTGTGATTTATACAAACTTTTGCAATAAGGAACATCAAAGTATTGCACCATTTCTTGAAATAAATGTAATATTGCTGTGGATCACAATGCGCGGCAACGAGGAACTCGACCAATGTATCCCACAACACGGCTAGCTTGTTGTTGAACATGACCGTGTGATGTATTCGCTCGACTCGTCCATTGAATACAGATCTGAATTTAGCACAAAATGGCACAATGCAGTATAAAACTGTGACTCCAATAAATGTCAAAGGCCAAATTTAGAATGTAATGACGTGATTAGGAGACTACCTCCTCACTTTTCTTTTTACATTTGGTCAAATAATCATCTATTCCGATCACTTAGCGCAGTTCAATTTTGCCCATTTTTTTCAAATTTATTCCATGTTTAGAACCAAATAACTCCTCAAGTAAAGCTTAGTAAGGACCAGGCTTAATTTTACTTCAGTGATGATGCAGGACCCTGCTTAAAATGCATGGCCTTAAACTTCTGGCGCTAAACCAAGGCAGGATGGAGAAACAAAAACGATTTGGTGGAAATTTTTGCAACTTCTGGAGTGTGAAAAACACTATGTTTGACGAGGCATTCTAGAGTAGATGTACATTATTTTGCCACTCAAAACTTTGTTTTCCAAAGTCAGAGAAAAAAATTTTCTGCCTTTCAGTCGAACACACAATAAAAATGGCAGGCATAATGGACTGCAGAACGTGCATTGGCTTTGAAAATTATGCGTTGGGAGGTTATGAGGGTCGTGTGCCCTGTGCCAAATTTGACGTTAAAATTTCCGTGATTAATATTCATAAAATCTCCACTTATGTTCATATTTATGATGTGATGAATTGCCATCCAAATTATCAACACTTGTTGTAAATGAAGTGGAGATGCTTAAATTCTGAGGCGAGATTTTACTTAGATTTACCATTTACCGTGGCGTAGCACATATGCCACAACCAGGGTTTGAATCTTATTTGGAAGGGCTCAATCGAATCCCTGGATTCAATAGGATTCGATTGAATCCTGACCACATCACTAGGGGCTGTCCATCAATGACGTCCACATGACTTTTGGGGGGGGCATCACCACCTTGTGACAATGTGTGACAGGGGGGAGGGGGGGCTTAGGTTTCATGTGATATCCACACTTCCACTGTATTTTATGTTATTTTTATGCAGTCAGTTTCAGAAAAATATCGAGTTTTTTTTTTAATATTTGGGGGAGGTTGGTTGGTTTTTTTTGTTTTTTTTTTGGTGACTACATTAATGGGGGGAGGGTGACACTATTTGTGACTAACTGTGACAGGAGGGGGGGGGGGGGAGGGGGTCTAGTTTGGTCCAAAATTGTGTGACATCATTTATGGACAGCCCCCTAGTCCCAATGGATGTCACATCACTAGTCCCACGTGACCCACCCAGATTCCCAATTTTCATTTTAGAGGTGTATTCTCTGGAGAATCCTTCTCTATCATTGTACACTACGTACAGTTTCCTGTTCACAAGATATGATTTGATGAATTTAAGTGGAGTGTCAATTACATCATGACCTAATAGCTTCTCCAATTAGACAGTGATCAAGTAGGTCAAAAGCTTAAGTAGAATCATAAACGACTCCCATTGTACATACTCCCTCGCAATGCTCTTACTTTCACTTAAGACCATGTATCCCATTGTCATCTGAAAAATATCAACCTACAGACTATGGGAACCAAATTTGGGGAAAGAAATATACCAAGTAATGTGAAGCAAACTGATTTTTAATGGTTGATACAAATTGGTGATATTCTTTGCAAAAGGCCAAAAAATGGATTATAATTCTTGCTTCAATTTTTCTCCTTCTGAAAATCATTAATTGGAAAGAAAAAAATGGAGGCTTTGGAAACCTTTTCCTTGCTTGTCCAGAGGGGCATTCACCTCCTCCTCCTCCTCCTTGCTTTCTTTTTTCTTGTAATTTTTAACCTTGAGAAGGTTAAGTCCCACATCATGGTTGGCTGAATAGTCTTTGAGCACTCCCTTTCCGACGTAATGGTCTTCTTTGATTGATTGACATGTTGTCCTTTCCCCCCCCCCCCCCCCCGGTCCCTTCAATGATGGCGATATCGTGCCGCTTGGCATGTGCGCGTCCGCATGGTCTGTGTGTGTGTGTCATTGTGCAGGTGGCCACGCATGGGGGCTCCGTCCGCACCCGGGCCGAGTCGATGGAGCGCCTACAGCAGCTGCAGCAGCAGAGCCAGCAGGGAGGCGTTGGGAGTGCAAGCGGGAGTGGCGGGAGCAGTGGTGGTGCCACGGCAGGTGCTGGTGGCGGAAGCAGAGCCGTGGAGAACACGTACAGCTTCGTATGACCCTCAAACAAGCCCTCGCTCCGAGCACCTGGGCCATCTGGTCAAGAGTGAAAGGAAACGTCACTTGTAAAATGGGATAATTGTGCTGTGAATGGTGCACTCATATACATGCATACCTTCTTTGGT
This sequence comes from Pyrrhosoma nymphula, assembly GCA_963573305.1. Lineage (NCBI taxonomy): Eukaryota > Metazoa > Arthropoda > Insecta > Odonata > Coenagrionidae > Pyrrhosoma > Pyrrhosoma nymphula. The sequence goes on from OY754330.1 coordinate 2,329,425, forward strand.
ATAAATTGTATGTGTGGGGCACTGAAAGTTGTTTTGGTAATGGGTGAGGATGTTGGTCTTCAATTTTTAATTTCCTCTGGCTTTATTTGGCTAAGGTGAAAATATTAAGAGAAAGTTCTGCGATGTCCACATTTTACGAGACAAAACTGAGGAGATGGGAAACGTTTACAGTCTGTCGCATGTCCAAAGGCTGCCTCTCTTATTTACTCGAATAACTAAGGATGTGATTTTTGACAGGGAAATGCTGATTGTGGCAGTGTTGAAGAGTCTGCTGCAATGATTCGTAAGTTTACATGAAATTCATGGAAACCTAAAATAAATTACCTGCTATGGTAAATGAGAAGGGACCAGAATATAGCTTGCTTTGGAGTACTATTTATCACTTTTTTTTAAGTTTTAAGAGCGTTTTACATCAATGCTAGTCAATTACCTTAGGCAACTTTGAAAAATAATATTGTAAGATTCACATGTGTATATAAGTATACATAAATATATAAATATGTTAAGAAAACTTTATAGTATATGTTGGAAGGGGTGGTAAAGGAAAATTATACGAACCTGGCTTTCTCTGTGTTTAAACAGTGAGTTTTTTTCATAATACATCATACATTGGGCTGTGTGCCTACTTTTTGTTTCTCTTTCTCATGAATTTTAATTGATGAAATGATAAGCAGATGGTTTTTAGGCCTAAAATTGAAGCAGTACAATTGGAGGAAATACGTTAAATTGTTCTTATTTGATTATGGTGCTTCAGTCATAATTATGTGATAATTTTTGCACAGTAATACTTATATCTTCATATCTCTCAACATATGTGAAATTATGTACTTCACTTCAGTTATTTCGTAACACTCATGAGTTGAATTGGGAAGGAATTGGAGGTTGAAGGGTTATGAAGTTTCCAACAGTATTTATTTCTTCAAGTTGTGTAGATCCCTACATGCTGAGCATAGAATGGAATCACTCTAGTGCATGCACGTTAACATTTAAAGCACTAACATATTTCGTAAGTTGTCTCTTCTACTCATTGTTCAGATAAAATCCACACAGGGAAGGAGGCCTATTAGGATTGGGTGCCTAGAGAAAAAGTCAGTTCTGTGATACCTTTGTTTGTATGTGTTTTAATTGTGGTGTTTGCCTTAATCCAATTCCTGGAAGAATATCCATCTGAGTGCATTTATTGTTTGGCAGGCATCTGTTTCTCATCCGATTTTAAAGATAAATTTGAAGTGGCCCCCTAATGATGCTGTTACCATTTAGCAAAAGCATAGGATTATTTGCCACTAGAGTTTGTCCAAGATTGAAATATACTGATTTGGCTTGGAATGAAATGAAAAGAAAACAATTTTTTCACAATCGTATGATTTAAACTAAGGCCACCTTCATGGATTCATTGGTCACGTGATTCCCTTCCACAAACAGCATCGGACCTGTTTTCTGATTGGCTGCATTTCCGTCAACTGTGCTATTATCTTGGACGGACTCGTAGTGAATGGTCCCCCCAATTTTCCTGGTAATCGCGGCTATCATTTTCTTTTAAGGGGTAATGAATGCTTCTCATCTGTGACTGGAAACATCAATGCATTTAAACTATACTACTACTCAATGATATTCATGTCACAAATGCAGAGAATGCAGGAATAGCAGAGTTTTTTCCCCTCTTTTATTCAATATGGAAATATTCCACCAAGTGAAGCCTGAAACAGCCTCCTTCATGTTTTTTCCATTCTCAAAAACACAAGAACAATTAATGTGAGAAATCTGAAAAGACGTGTGCCATAGCAATGAAAGTTACTGAATGTAATGACGGCCAAAACTTGACTCCTTTAGTCATGTGTGCCTTGCCTGAGTGAGAATGTTGCACGGAAATGCGTAGGCCGTGCGAGATTGACGAACAAAATCCTGAGTACATGACGTTGTGAGGAATACTCAGTACTCGCCACTGCACTTGTGATTTTTTTCACCTGGAAAATGACGAATACCCACGGAAACCTAGCTCAGTGTGGACAAATACTAATTCTATAAAATTAATAAAAAATCAATGCCGACAGCAATTGCCAAAACAGAATTTCCTCTTTTGCAGTTAATTTCATAAGGAGAATGGAAGTAACGAATTATATTTACCTTTTTTTGATAGAAGTTTTATTTCGTGTACAGTGTATGTGAAAGAGCATCATAATCCTAGCCTCCTTCCAGTGTCTGTGAAAGAGCATTCCAAAAATGCTATTTTTGTTCATATCTAGAGGCATAAATATTTACTTGGATTATTTTTTTATGGTTTTCTTCCATGCATTGCGAGTGACGAAAACTATTTTCATTCGTGCAAACTCCGGTAATCAGTGACAAACCCAACGTAACCCTTGAGTAAATAGTTCTACCCATTTGCCGCTAGATGTCAGCTCACCCAAACAAAAGAAAAATTGAAACTAGCTTCTGGGTGGGAGATTTAAAACTGCTTGAAGTAGGAAGAGAAAATATCTGGAAGTTATGGACCCTACAGTTGGTGCAAAACTTATGTGGACTCGAGTTTGGATTCAGATTTTAATATTTATTTTAATCCAAGAGGCATTTAAAATGCATAGGACAAGTCAGTACATATAAGGATATAATAAATTGGGATCACAGCATAAATTCATTCACGGAGTAAAACAATTTGTTTTGCAAAAACACTTTCAATTTTTTTACAAAAGTCCTATAACAATCAATCCTTTTCAATTCTGAAGGCAATTTATTAAACAGTTTAAGACCAGTTGATCTAGGTCCAAGAGCAGTACCCTTGGTCCTTACAAAACACCTATGGAAGTCATCATGGGTTCTTGTGCCAAAATTGTGGATATGAGAATTTTTCACCAGCACATCACTAATCTGCTTCACATACATAGATTTATTCCCAGACTGTGAAATTCTATGGTCAAAATATAAGTGTTTAGCTTCTAAAATTTTAGTGCGATGTAACTTCTTCATATTCTTATATTTGTTTAACATTTCAGGCGTATTATTCATTTTACAAGCACGGCTCAATTCCCGGAAATAGACAGAGAACATACGAATTTCATTGGTAACCCAACCTTTATTTCTATGATTCTGATTTGCTCTTACTGAAACTGTGGGAAAAGAACAATCAAAGTAGAACAAAAATTTACAGTAGAATTCATTGAAACTAACATCCAAGATGGTGGAGGAATACACATTTTCTCAAACTTCAGCGTCGAGTAGGTTTAGAAATTTTACAACATTAAAATCAGTGAAAGAACGCTTAACAAACGTTGTAACTGAGGGAGGGGAGTCCACGGTAAAAATAGATAATATCGGGTAATGATCAGAAATGTCATACTTGATAACGACAGTTTCAATAAGATTACTGTCGTAATTAGTGATAACATTATCGAGAGAGGTTGAGGAACTGGATGTGACCCGGGTTGGTGTATTTACTGTTGCTTTTAAGTTAAACGAACGAAGTAAACTATCGAAGGATTTTAAATCATTACCGTCAGAGAGGCGATCGCAGTTGAAATCCCCGCACAATATGACAGTAGAGTCAGGTTTCATATTAAAAATACTATCGAGCAATAAGCCAAGCTTTTCCAAAAAATTCTGAAAACTCCCGGCCGGAGACCGATAAACACAAATAATCACAAAGTTAACATTAGCCACACAGACATGCGTCGTAACATATTCAAACTCTCATTCTTCTGGAAGGACCAGGTTGTTTGAAAGAGTCTTCCCACCTGATAAAACATCTCTGAACAGTACCATGACCCCACCATTTTTATAATTGGAACGGCAGAAAGAGCCAATTAGCGAATAACCGGGGATGCCAAAAGAGGAGACTTCCACCGGAGATAACCAGTGTTCACATATGCACAACACGTCCGGAGTATATTCATCTAATAACAGTTCCAATTCAACCACTTTGTTGCGTAAACACTGGATGTTAATTTCTAAAAAAGTCACAGACGACAATAAGGTGCTACTCGCTAGTCAAGATGACTTGGGCTTAGTAATTCCACGACTGCCTCTCGTAACCATGCCCCCCGTCCCTGCACAGCTGGTGTATTCACAGAGTCACCATTCAAAATTAACTAGCAAACGTACATGAAAGCAAGTTACATCAAAGTTGCTCTTATTATGTTGCATGTTACGTTGTGTTAAACTATGCATACCAGTTTATTTTATTCTCACCTTCGATTTTTTTTATCGCGATAAGAAAAAAGTGCCAGTTTTTTTGGCGTTTTTGAACCAGCAGAAGAACGAACTTGATGTCCGATCTTAATGTAATGTTCACACTGTGCAGATAACCAAAAAAAGGTTATTATCAATTTTGTGAAACCACTTTATCTGAGGATTGGTTTGTTCTAAAAGCTCAATCTTGGTTTGGTTTTAAAGCTATTTGCAGTAGTATTTCAAAACACTCACACTAATTTACCCACATTATGAACTTGATTTTTTAACACTTAATAGATTCTCTTATTAAGTTTTAATGCATATGGTATACTCACAAGTTTCCATGTTGTTGCACTTTTTTGTTTTTATGGATGTAATTTGGTTGACATAATATGTTATTCTAGATATGCATGGTAATGAAACAAAAATAGCTTATCTTGCCATATAAAAATGAGAAAAGCAAAGCAAATATTAAATTTGTTGCCGTAACTGTGAACCAGAACTGAGAACCAAGAAAAAGTGGAACCGACCCAACACTAATATCAATGCAATGTAGGGATGGGCAAAAGCGTGCATTGCAGTAAACGTGTACACGCTTGTTATTCAGACGTGTACATGTCTTACCTGTCCCAAGGCATACAATAGTCAGTCTCTGGCCCCACATTTGCTCAGAGTTTGCAGTGATTTTACTGCAAACTGCTCGCTAACAGAGAGCTATGCTTCAATTAAGGAGGAGACGATTTTACAAGTCAATGCTACTAAGGCCGAGGAATTCTAGACCCAGTGAAAATAAGGGCTTAGTGACCAAATAAGGTCTTGGCATAACAAGTCACCACCATTGGAACACAGTAGTTCATTCTAATTCATAGTTAAGCTATAACCTGACCATTCTCATGGATATAAGTCTCCAACAGTTCAATAGTAAATTAGTCATTTATCCCATTTTCAACCAATGGGGAGAAAATGTGGAATAAAAGTATTCAACTCTTATTATACCTCTGCATACTACTCAGAGTCGGCAATTAGGCATCTTTCTTTTGGACTCATGCCATCATCTCTACATTGCAATTACCTCAACGATACCTGTAGAAACACGTACGTGGAAAGTGAGGTTGCGAGCTTGCTAAAATTATGTGCACAAAATTAGCCTTTGAGTTATGACAGAAGTAGGCCAAGTATGAGTTTGAGTGAGAAATAGCATATAGTCATACATAGACGACAGATGGATCTCGGTAACCTTTCCATAAATAATAATTTACCTGTGCATCACTGTCATCGCTCGCCTGTCTCCGCTTCCGAAGATTCCGATTCTCCTATCTCAGTGCAAAGTCATAAGGGGCGTGATTTTAGATAAGCCATTACAGTAGGTCTCGATCATTCTCCAAGAAATGTTATGATATAATTTAGCTCGTTTCAATGATGTGATATATTATCTCGCGCCAGCTGTATCAATTAAGGAATCACATTATATCATTGGCAGGTAATGTGCTCTAACTATAAGTTACTCTCTGGCGGAAGTTATCATATTTTCAGAAGTTGGTAAACAATATGATGTCTCTATAATGGCTAATGAAAGCCTTAGTCTGAATTATCATAGATGTGATCCTGAATACGCAAGGAATGTTGCGTAATCTTGTTGGTGCTGATTGGTGGCAGCACTAATCACTGCAACATTTGCTCGATTTGCTCTAATCATGTGAACAGCTCATAATTAATTACACGTATCATTAAAAATGTAAATGTTGCTATGATAAAAAATGCAGTCCGTTAGCAAATAAGGCTTAGAATGCTGAATGGACAACAGATTATGGGTGCAAAAAATTGTTGAAATGGAAAATTTTGTAGGGAGCATGCAAAATTAGCACTCTTTCAAATTCCTAGCATGCAGATCGTAAAGTGAATTCATCGTAAAGTGAACACATCGTAAAGTGAGCGCCCACTGTATATAAAGTCTGCAAGGACACGAAAAATTGAGATGTTTTGGCAGTCAAGCCACCTTTGCCAAAATGTCTCCTTTTTTATGACTGTCCTCCAGTATTTTTCTGTTTTGATGTTTGAAATTTTGCTATATACATATTTATATATACTGTGCTTCAACTGCTGAGGGCATTTTTCCACAAAATTACATCAGGAGTACCATTTTCCTCTTTCATTAATCCACATTTATGCCTAAGCCTTTTTCATTGATCTCTGGCTTTCATTCCAGCTTTTTGAATTTGAAGCCCACAGCTTTCTCAAATTTGGAATCATTAAGTCTTCAGAATTTAGAAATATCTTGTGTCTTAGTGATCACTGTTTATTTTGCCTCATTCCATTTAATTCCTCACCTGGAAACCTCATTTGGCCTCTTCTAGGAAGGATCATGAATCTAAAGATAATTTTCTGTGTTTTTTATGGCCACAGATGGGGAAGAAGAAGATTGAGAATGTACATTAAGTTGTATCATTTAAATGGATGTAGTGCCCTTTCAGGATACACCAGCAGTTCAGCAGACCCTTGCTAATCTGGACCCCCTCTTAACACACTCAATGCGGATGCCTTGAATTCAAGGCATCGGTCCCGTTACTTTTCTCGGCTTTCCCTAGTTCCCAAGCGTCGGCGCTGACACTTGCAACTTCCTTCAGCGTCTTAGTCTTGCTCTAGGCACACGTGGATGAGTTTCGTTCTTTTCCGGATGTGTTTTCGTTTTATATAAATAAACGAAAAAAACTCTTCAGCGTGGGAATAAATGTCATGTCAACAGGTCAGCATTGAATGGGTTAATCCAGTGTGCAGTGTGCAGGTGGTTTGTCCAAGTGTCAAGAGGTGGGTTTGCTACCGCATCGTTGAAAAGTATCTCAAAACAATTTTTTAGTTCATTATCGTCAATTTTTTGCCAAAATAGAAGTCCTTTTCATTGATTTTACTATTTTTTTTTCGGTAAAAGTCAGCAAACACCAGCTAGTAAAGAAAATTGTGCAAGATGTTGCTGGAGGTGCGAATTCCAATCACAATGGTGGCAAGTGGTAGCTTGACGACAAGACTTATATTCTTAAATATAAATGTAGTTCATGTAGAAAAATTCTAATGTGATGCCAAAGAGGGCAAGCATCACCTTATACTTAAAATTAATTAAACAAAAATTTTTTTTATATACCACGTTTTTAAAACGGACTAAAAAGTATAAAATAATTGTCCCTGGGCCCTTCTAAATTTTTTAGGGTGAATTTTTAGTGGCCATGGAGATATTTGTAAGATTTGAAGAGAAAAACGTGGGGCGCAGGCAACCCATGATGGGAGTAAAGGGACCAGGTGTCGTTGAGCAAACAATACCATTTGCAATGCACTGAAATTGGTTGTGAATTCATCCGGATTATCTATTACTATTATCTACTGCCTGCAACCTACGTTTTTGTCTCACAAATACCTCCATAGCCTCTATAAATTCACCCTAAAAAATTTAGAAGGGCCCAGGGAAAGTTATTTTATACTTTTAAGTCCATTTTAAAAACGTTGTATATTAAAAAAAAATTATATTTGATTAGTTATTTTCTGCTTTTTAGTCTTATGCCCGGGTGAAAGTTCCCAATCAATTTTATACATCTTGATGAGACTCTGACAGGGACACATAGGAAATTCCCAATGTATTCAGATTCTGTACAGCTGACAGTGTGTGGAATTGAAGTAATTAATTAATTGTTAATTAATTAATTGTTAATTAATTAATTAATTGTTATAACATGTAGGTAACATTGCATTGTCATCCACTTCTGAGCTATGGTTAAAATTACAAGCCTCTACTAGCACTACAGGAAATATGTTAATTAATTAATTTTTAATGAATTAATCAATTAAATGTTGTAATAAATAGCTAATATTGCATTGTTTTCCACTTCTGAGCTATGGTTAAAATTTCAAGTCTCTAGCTGATCTGGAAGTTAGTTTAAACTCGGTTGCAATATTCGACATGACAGACATGACGGAAACCGAACTAATAAAAATGTGGTAAAATGGCAGTTATTATAACTGAAAAATATTTCTGTTTCACTATTTAAGTATTGCATAACAAGCTTCATACATTGGTCTTTGTAATTAATTCAAGCAGCAAAGAATGCTGTTCTTCTGCATTAATAAATTTGCATTAGTTTTATTTGTCAAACATTATTTGGTGCAAAAAAATCAATGGTCTGCGAGTTTACTTCGTAGAATGAATGCATTTTAGTTAAAATGAAAACTTGGTTATATTCTACACAATTTTATTAAGAACACAACCGGTTTCGACCTTTTCAGGTCATTCTCAAGTGTTACAATATTTGAAAACAGACAGGGCGGTATATATATTGATGTATTAAATGACCTAGTCCCTTCCAACTCCTCCCCCTTCTACTCAGTACCAGTCCCCCTACCCCCATCCCCATAGTCAGATATGCTGTCATTGTACCCTCGCCACCAGTTGTTTGCCGGCCAACCTTCCTTTTTTGACCTTCCCTTCCCTCTCCCCCCCAGGTTTTCATAGCCTTCTAACCACCACTGTCCTTGAAGTTTCCCCCCCCCCCCCCCCGTTCAACCAATGTGATACCAACACATATATATACCGCCCTGTCTGTTTTCAAATATTGTAACACTTGAGAATGACCTGAAAAGGTCGAAACCGGTCGTGTTCTTAATAAAATTGTGTAGAATATAACCAAGTTTTCATTTTAACTAAAAAATTATTTGGTGCGTTTACCCACTTGACCTGAGTCATAGGATATGTGAAATTTTGCACCAAGTGAACTGAAATTGATGCGCTGCAGCACCACATTGCGCCAAGGAAGATTTACTTTGCTCAGTACTTTCCGGTGGTGTACCAATCTATTTTTTTCAGCGTGAATTTCCATCCTGTGCAGACATATATTTTTTTTAAACTGACCAAAGATGCTTTTTCTTAAATGCGGTCACACTCTAAATTCTTGGTTGGCTTTGATGTTGCATGCAATTTTTAATTTAAAGGAGTTTGCTCATGAAAAAAAATGTTTTTTAAAATAATAATTTATTGATGGTCATGGACTTAATTTACTCATTTTGAGCAATATTTGCTTATACTAAGTGGCAAAATTGTGGATGCTATTTTAGTTAGGTGTTTTACTTAATGCAGGAAAAAATTCTTATATGGGTAAATACAAAAAACGTTATAGGATATCACCCAAAACTAAACTCATCTAAGAACAAAAATGGCGAAGTTATAGGGGAAGAGTATCAGATTATAGAAAGATGGGCAGAATACTTCAACGAACTGCTTAATAAGGAAGTATCTTCAGAGATCTAAGAGCACCCACTAGTTCATAGTGTAGAGCAGGATGTACCCATCCCATCTATAGAGGAGGAAAGATTTCAGAGTGCAAATTTGTAAAGAAAAGTTGCAACCATAAGAGATGCATAAAACTATTGAATTTTTGATGCTGTGGCAGAGTCCAGCTTTCACTCACTGGCTGCTGGACGAACAGTGACATTACTTTGATATGCTATTGTCACACAGTTATCGACTGATATACTCATAATAAGTTCAGTAAAGGTGAGCTTTCATCTCGCCAGCAAAAACTAGATTTCCACCCACTTCCAACAGAGGTAATGCCATAAAATTAACCACACTTATTATGCAAACCTTGCACATTTAAGCAATAGTTTTAACATAACAATAGTGCATTTAGTTTAGGAATGGCTAAGTGTCAGACGTGAGAAGTGCGATTTTTCATCTCCGCCATATTGGAAAAAAATGTAGTTTTACCTTCTTCACTGTAGATGGTGCAGCGAACGAGCAGTTGCTGCTCTTACTTAAAAACTACCCTCCACTGGAAGCCCTAAATTAGGTCTAATACACTCTACGTTTACCAATCAATCTCAGATCGGTCTGAGTTCAGACCGATCTGAGAATTACATTTACCCATGAATTTCACTTCTAAGCCACTATTTTTAGTCAGGATGGCCTCCCACCTCATGGATTAGTTGTCTGTGGCCATAGCACACAAAAAAAAGTCCAGAAGTCTTCTTTCTGGGAAATCTGTGGTTAATCTGTATTTTGTTGAATCTGGACTACCATTTGTCCCTATTGTCCAGATTAGGGAGTGTCTGCTGCACTAGATATTCTACCATTTGATTGGTTGCTTGGATACACTTTTTGTGCTTACTATATTTTCAATATTTATATGTAAATTTCAAGGCATACTATGTCTTTTTATGTCGTAGCTCTTTTGATTTATTTAATTCATTGGCATTCTTGGAGGCCTCTTATGTAACTCATAACTCCGGAGTTACGGAGAGTAAGAAGTTATAATGGCCGCCATAGCTCCTTTGGCTATTACAGAACGGAAAATAACTCCAATTGGAGTTCTAGGGCGGGTATAAATCCAATTCATAAAAGTCTGATTGGAGTTATATTTAGTTATGTGATTGCCAAAGGAGCTATGACGGCCATTATAACTCCTTACTCTCTGGACTTATGAGTTACATAATAGGCCCCTTGGTCTTGTTAAAATTACGTGTCAATATTTGAGCTATGTAAATTGGCATAACATATCTTCTGTAGACTCCCAAATTTCCTGAGCTAAATAAACAGGCTGAGTGGGTTGCATAGGGTGTCGGGAGTGGGATGGGAGTGGCGGAGTGCTTTCTTTCAGCTGAATCCTCACTTGGGTGCCATGCGGAGAGAGCACATCAAACGTAGTACTCCATCTGTTGAATGGGTTGCTTAATTGTGGACCATTGGCGCCTTTCATTAAGAGGATGCGGATGCTGCGTTCCTCTCCACCATCCTCAAGTAATCCTTCCCTCGCCAACCTGACCTCTTCTCCTCAATGACTAGAGATGGCCGCCACTGAATATTACCTCGGTAATTTTCGTAAATTACCGTGGTATTTATCGTAATTTACCTCTCCCCTTGAAAATTACCGTGATTTTCTAGATAATTCACCTATGTTTGAGATAATTTTTCATACAGATAAATTCCCAACATGTTCTTCTAAGCCAAGTTCACATTTCCTACGTGTTTAATAATAAGTTGAGGCAGGTACAACTCATTTTTGAAATATTTTAATTAAATTATAACATTAAAAGATTAAAGCTTTAGAATATTCCTCTTGAAAATTTCTCATACTTTGATAAAAGAAAGCCGCAGATTGCGTGTTGCTGCCGTAGTTCTTTTTACAATTTTAAAAATTTCTCATACATTAATGTTGTATTAGGTATGGTTTAAACATGGTTATTTCCTTCTTATTGCTATTGGCTTTCTTATTTAAACATACATTTGCTGTTAAATGCTTAAAACTAAAAAATACTGGAAAATTACGGTGATTTTTGAAAATTACCGTAGTTCACCTCAGATGTCAAATTACGGTAATTTTCCCATCTCTATCAATGACTCAAATGACCTTGTGGTCACCCGTTAAATGTCATCTCGGGAGGAGACCAAAAGGGTTTCCATCCCACCCTTTTTGAGTTCTCTTTCCCTCGGTGAAACTATTTCAGAGTTTTGTGAAGTATGTGTTCACTTAGCAGTGAAGTTCAATTTTATTTTTGGATTTAATAGGAATTGATTTTTATGCTGTTTCACATTTAAAAATCAATTTAACTCAATACAAAAAACCTATATTCGATATCTCAAAATTGAAAAAACGGACTTGTGAGTTTTTTTCTTTGTGCCTATGTTTTACCTTGTCACGCCTGTGACACCTTACTGGATATTTATTTTGACCATGTGTATGACCCATAGCAAATACTTATTAATTACTCATGAAACAAATCCAAATGATCATGAATGGCGGTTGGATTAATTTCGACTCCCTGAGTTTTAAGTCTGGGAATTCTTTTTTTTTCGTGTTTCATTGTCTCTACATCATCAATATTATCTTCTTGGCACATATCAAGCTTTAAGGTTGCAATATAAGGATGGTGGTGCGATTCCACATTTTCTCGGTATGGGTGCAATAATCAATCGGTTCATGATTCTCCATTTATCTGCTATGATAGTCTTGATGATAGCACCACCACTAATACAGAAAAAATTATAATGGTTTTACTTGGGCTCTTAGAAATTTCCGAAAATTTACTAAATCCACCAAATGGTGGTTGCTGCCAAAACATATACATACATATAACTTGGTGTTGCATCTGAATTTTATTTTTTAAATTTCCGTAAAAAAGTTAAACTGCATGCACAACAATCTCCAAAAGCATTATGTGATAACATGTCGCAGTAGCCATGAAGTTCGAGTGGATTATTGTTTTTCAACTTTTTCATCAATTTTTGGCAATGTTAATATTTCTAATTTTTCCAACTTAACAGATTTTCTGGAGACAAAGGGTTGACGATATACCTATATAAGAATTCTGGGGCTTAAACAAATATGTGAAATTCATTATCTTCAGCCAAAATTGTCCTGTATTGAAGCTAGAAAAAATATCATTGGAACCAAAGAACCAGTTTTATTCACCCTGTGCTGGTTCTTTCAGCTGCTGAGGGAACTAGTCAAACTGATGAACCTGTTCTCCCATCCCCAGTTACAATTTATTAAGGTATAGTGTCACCGAATATGGTGGCACTGTGAGGAATAGCACATCAGGAAGAAGCAAGCAAATATCAGCAGTCAAGAGTGACCCAAGGTCTCGTGCAGGGTCCTTGAAATGTTATACAGTCTGCCCCATGAACCACGCCTGTTTTCTCCTCCCTTAAATCATGGTTCCATCCAGGTAGGTTCCACTAACGTCTATGACTTCTACAACACTAAACCATCAATTAAAAATCTCACTGCAAATGTGCTAAGTGAAGCCTGTGAAAAACATAAGCCAAATTACCACCCATTGGTAAAAACATTGATGGGTCAGTTGCTAACCATCTGCAGTTCCAAGGGGATGAAAATTTCCCAAGTTCTAGTGTTAACCAATTGATATCCAGGTGCCCTCTTTCACTGCAGTGAAAATATATGAATGAGCTTAGTTGCCACAGAATTGACTTGCTAGTGCTCTTACCAATTTTAATGGATGCCTAATGTTTAATATCTGACATTTCCTCAATGTACTCTCATCGGTTATTTCATTGGTGATCACCTGTGGTACAACATTTCACATTGAAAGGACATAGCATCAGCATTATATACTTCGGGGATTATCATTGTTGCATGGTCTCTGACACTGGCGGAGAAAGTCATTTTAATTTGTTATTCTTCAAGGTGTAATTTTTATGTAATGCAAAAGCAGTTAGTCGAATTGAATGTGGTAACTCATGATTTATAATAATAATAATTTTATTTGTTCTGTGGGATTTGCACAAATAATAGAACATACTATAATATAATTGAGAGTTTACAGAGATTTTACCGTATTTTCAAACTCAGAAAGAGAATAGTACCTCTTCTCAATGAGTAGTTAACACATTTCCTTCTTAAACATTCCAACATTCTGATACCTGGGACTTTTCTTAATATTTCTGATGATTACCTCAAATAAAGGAAGGTTTTTGTAGTATTATTCTTTACATGGAGATTCTTTGAAAGCAGAATAAATTTTGCAATTTGGTTTCCTGGTGCAATCTAAGCTGCCTTGTTCCCTCTTTGGCTCTAATTTCCAAAACTTACATGCCGAAGGAATAATTTTATGTCATGTTTTTCCCTCCTTCAATCCTGCAAAGTGTTTTGGGTTAAAAAGATGGAGTAAATGGATGAGAAAGAATCTGTTCACAAGTCAGAAGATCATTTTCTTAACCAACTTTAAAATTTAATCACCTTGTTGGAATGATTCAATATTACTAAATTAAAATTGTGAATGTGACCATGAAGTGAAAATTGCCTATTTCTTCTATCAAATGCATTGATTGGCTTTCTTTTCTCTCTGATCACTAGGATTGTTAGTCTTGAGGTAGCTCTATTATTTAAATGTCACTTCATTGTATTCCCAACCAACTTAAAGATATCCTTGATAAGGACATGCCACACATTCGAGTAAATAAATTAGAACGGGCAGCTTTTGCAAATTAATTTTTATGTGTAATACATTTCTCTGCCGGGCAGGTAATTCAAGACTTATATTGAGCTATTACAGAGCTACTTTTTATTAATGTTCACAATATTTTATTGATATATTTTTCCAGTCACATGTATTCATTAGTATGTTAACACTACTATGAGACTTTATCATATTTTAAGTTTCCCAATTGTATGCTCATTGTCAGTATTATTTATTTTTGCCTAAATTGCTTCATTACAAAAAAGGATCATTTGCTTTGTTTATTAATGCATAGTAGTTTTATTGAAATTCTGCATCTCTTCTGATTTTTTGTGTATATTTAATTGCACTTTGATTTCTCCTTCTATTGATCAGCAACATATTTTAAATTAAATTTGGATTATGTTCATCTGGAAAATATTTGCATAGGCTGGGTAAAATGATATTGGGATCATATCTTTCTTATTGAGTTGAAAGGAGTAAGATTTATGTCCTACATGTTTACAGTCATTTTCATGGCTCCAGATTTGTTCTGTAATGCCAGAAGCAATGGTATTTTTGCATCTTATAAAATTATGGGACAATTTAACACAATTGGAAAATTTTATCTTGAAAGTTGTTTCAATGAACCACTTATCTGAAAGTCACAATCTTTTTTAAATCCAAAATTTCAAGTATGTTGAATTTATTTTTTTAATGACAAATCAAAGAAAATTGCTTTCAAAGCAATAACTACATCTTATACTATTTTTCTATTAGATAATGATAATATTGATGGATTTAGTATATATAACTTGCATATACAAGATTATAAAAGTATACCAAAATCTTGGTTCAATACATTTACATTTTACGAATTTTGTGTGGAGTGGCTACTGGCTACTGCTCATTTTGGTTGGTACTTAAATATAGTTGATGCCCTAGAATATTCTCCAATCATTCTCTCTTGACATAGCTCTGTATAAAATATTTTCATGAGTAGATCGGTAGATTCTTACTTATAATATCTGTATTTATTGCCAAAGGAGTTATTTGATGTAAGGATGAGGTATGCATATGTTGTGAAAAGATATTTTTTCAATATTAGCTTCTGAATGTATACAAAATTGTTGATAAATACAATGTATAGTCAAAATGATTTATCTCATTTTGAACATATTGACTCTTCTTTGTATGCTTAAGTATGATGGTTTTCAGTGTCTTCTCATTTAATCTCCTGCCATTATTTGTAAGGTGTTTTAGAATGGAGGCTTTGTGCACAACAAGGTGACCAAATACATATTCTGTCACGTAGGGGAAATGTATCATAATTTAAAGATGCTGTTTGCTTGAAGTTTCAAGACTGTATTATGCCACAAGATTCTATGCTTGGTTTGGTTTTGAGTGAGAATCTATTTACTGTGAAAGCTTTGTGCCTGTTGTTCCTGAAGTTGAAGCAGGTAAAGATGGCTGCTTATGATGCTAAAAATGTTTATTGAAGCGTGTGCTGGTTTATGAACATTAACTGCTTGGTGCCACAAAACGCAACAAAAAGTTGTCTTTCAGTATCCCTTGGACGGTGTGTAGTTGTACATTTTGTATGCATACGGATCAGACTACTGTGATTATTCTCATTCAATGTAATTATGTATTGTCTAATTTATGACTAAAATAACTCCTGTTGTAGGTGTACTGTGTCAAAAGTGTGTGTTCAAACATATGTTATGGTCTGCTTTTAGTTGTATTTTATAGTACAAAGATTCCACCTTTTGGATTTAATTGTTACAGTGCCAATACTTTAGGTTAGCTATTGATACCACATTCCTGCTATTGTGAAAACTCTGCTGTGAGTCATAGGCACTATTGACTGCTAATGTATCTACATGGGATACTACGATGCAGTGATGGTATTTTTAGAAAAAAATGTAAATGGCATTGCCATGCTGGTAGTTCCTGGTTCCAAAATACCTCACCAGGAATGACTGGCTATGTAATAAAATATAGTAGTACATTTAAAAATATACCAAATAGGACCCCCCTAAAATATCCCTGGGATTCTACTTGATAATTCATTTTATGGTACACTATTTATCAATGATTGTTTTACCTCAGCAGACAAAAATGTTTTTATCATTGGCCTTGTTGGAGGTATGAAGTTCCTTACACCTTATCTTTTGCATTTACATGGTTTATCAGTTTATGATTTTCGTAGTGTTTAAGACTGAATGTCTATTTTGAATGTTATTGTCATCCTTTGTTTAAACATGGTATAATTTTGTTCATGAAACATTTTTAAAGATTTTGTGTAGAAAAATTAGTCAAAATGATTTATTTTGTAATGTTATTACAAAATGGCAGGCATATTCCATTAAAGCCACAGTGCTTGTGGTACCAAGTGTGATTACCGTAGAAAAGTTGCTGGTTTACCAACAATCTCTAGTCTGTTTTGTGTTCAAGTATTAAGGTTATGGATATTACTGTGAGGATTAAAAAGTGTGCCATCAAATCATGCATCTTAAACCTTGTTTAAAATTTGTTACTAGGTGAAGTGTAGAATGTGGTCTCTTTAAGATTTTAAATGTATTTATGAAAGTCAACTGCTAAATTCACTTGAAGGGCATGGCCAATTTTATTTACAACATTAAGGCTGATGCTGCAGAATGGCCACTTGCACGTTATACCAGCGTGTACCATATTGCCTCATTCTTAAATGTTTGGAGTGGATACATTTTTTAAGCGAATAAACTGCATGATTCCGACCCTTGAGACTTTTATTTTTCTTGCTGTTGGTTTTTGGATAAGGGAGCTCGGCGCTTGAGGTTTTATCGCAGAAAATTGACCGCAATTACGGGTTGGTCCGCAATTTCCTGTTGCGTTTATGTCCCGCTATTTTAGTCCTATGATAACGTAATTTCCGTGCTGCTCTCCGAGCCTTTTCCGTGTCTTATTTTCTGTCCGCTGGAGTCGGAAAATTGTGATCAAATGTGGAAATTATTCAAGAGTATAAAGGCATATAACCCCCGTGTCAATTCAACAAAAGTTTTGGAGGAAAGTTAATTTTAACAACCTATCGAACCTGGAAATTCTTCGCATATAACATTAATTAGGTATTCGAATTTGGGTTAAAGAATGAAATAGAAGTGTATCGCAAACGTTAACAGCCTCTCGAAAATCATATTTTTCCGGCAATAATAAGTACATTCTCAATGTGCAATGATAAACTTAGAGAACGATCACTAATGCGCAATACTTCATTGCAATATATGCTTTAAAGCGCATAATTAAAATTCATTCTAATGTGGAATACAACATAGATCGTACTTTGGTGTGCGATATCAAGAGTTGACTTGATGAATTTAATGACTATTAGAGAGCAAATCTAAGAATTACATTTAGAAAGTTACCTATTCAGAAGCTGTTGCATAAAAAAATCTTAAATGCAAATTCCCCTTAACAGCTAATAAAAAAGTGATATTGAAGTAGGTTTTAACTATGGGATGTCAAGGACACAGCATTTAAGTGAAAATGTGCTGCTTTAAAAGTGTGATACGACTGACCACGTCATTAAACGAAGAAATTGTGTATTCGGGACCTATTCCGTCATTTTTAAAGTAAGCGGTGCTTTTATAATGGTTAATTTCTTTGATAATTGTCGGTTATGGCCTCTAGTGGTCAAAGAGTAGAAACACAAGCGCACACCCAATCGAAAAATCCCTATTTCATTTCTTACAATATATGTTCTTTGGGGATGGAATAAACTGCTAAGGCAATTCAATAGCATAGGAGATGTCATCTTTGAATTAATGGCTCACCTTGTTTCACAATGACGTGGCAAATCGCAATGAATGACAGCAATTATGCTCTAGTTTGAAGTGTTTCCAATGCAAGGTTCTAAGAATTAACTTAAAGCATATCGTGCATCCGGACTTGAATTCAATAGTGCGCATGCTTGAAAGACGCCATCTTGGAAGAGAAAATTTTATGGTAAGTGGCAGAATTTGTCAAATTACTTTATTGTTGTATTCGTGGTTGCCCCCGACCACTCTCATTTTCGTTTTACTGTGCATGATTTCTTAACATGTGCACAAAAAATCCTGGAGAGGTTTAAATGGGCTTGAAAAGACAGAAATGTCTCCATCAGCTCCTCTATTCTATGCGAAGTCCTGTGAGCTTAGATGTCATAGCTAAACAACTTGTGAATGATTATTAATGAGTTTTTGGGTTAATATTCTAGGGCTTCAGCTTTAAGGTTGGGGTGAAACGTTACTTTTTACTTTCCATAAGTTAAAGCCGCGTTTGTTTTATCGTACTTATCCTTGGAAGTAATACCATCAATGGTCTGCGGTTATGCGAGATTTTCGGTAGAATGACAGTGCCGGGAGCACGGAAAACCTATTCGTATGATGCTTTGTGGCTCTCTTTTTGTTAATTATATCGAAACTTCAGTGTTGTCAACAGCATGGGGTTAACTTCCCTCTATAGGTGAACATGTATTCATTTCAGAGGAAGGAGGAAATGGTGCTGGGGCCAAACGTTAGTGATTGCTGTATTTGTAGTGAATTGCTAATGAGGGATGTTACAATAGTGAAACGTCTCCACTTTACGTTTATTTCGGCATCTGTGCACTTCAAGCTATAAAAGTGATAGAAGTCATGTTTTAATGTGTAATACGTGATGTTGTTTGTATCAGAACGCAAATTGTTCTTAGAAATTGGTTACATTATTCTTCTTTTGTGTAGGTGATGGTCAGAATACATGGTAAAAATGGCTGAAGGAAATCCTGTGTGACGCCTATTTTGTATGTCGCAAAATAAAGCTTGCCGTTGCATTCCACCAAGTAGAGACAGGTCGGGTGCAACACTAACGTGACAAGATTTACTATGCCAGCTGTTCCAAGGTAAGTCCTTATAAAGGGATTTTTCATTTAATGTTTTCATCGAGTCAGAATCGTGGTGGTTTGATTTTGTTAATCTTTGTGTGAGTGGACATCTGTGGGTATTTAAAATAGATTTTCTAACGTTGTGCAAATGTTTAAAGAGCCACTCCGTTGCCTCGATACCTATTAATACAGCATCTTAATTAATGTTGAATCTTCAGTCGCTGTAATTTGTATTTGCTTTGTTGCCTCTGTTATAATTCCAGGCAAAATAAAAATTATTCTACCACTATGGTGGGGATGTAGATGCTCATGACTACCGTTTATAATACAAAATAGTTATACGTGGTTTCAGAATTAGCCTTCAATCCATGCAGAGGAGATTTTACAATTAGAAAGGGAGATAATTTAGGGTTTTCCCCTGGTTCAGTGCCTTGTACGGTTAAAATACCAAGTATGGTAAAAATGGCGGATTAAATTTGAAGTACAGATACAGGTGGTATGATTTGTGTTGTAGGGGTGTGGATTAGATGATTGCCGATTTACTTGGATAATCCATGTTTTTATCTATGTTTTGGAGTACTTATTAAAGAATATTTACACATGATACTTCTCCGCATCTTGTTGTTGGTTTTTGTTGTAGGATGGTTAGGTAATCATTTCACTCCTGAAAACTCATCCTTGAAGGAATCCTGTTTAGGGAAATGACTTCTATTATTGCATAGATTTTCACTCCTGATCAAAATACTTCCTAGGCTCATTTGTTATGAGGTTAAATTCATTGTTGTAAAGGGTAGGTGGTGCTTGGTGCAGTTTGGAGAACATTTGGAGATGCATTGACTAATGATACAGGTTCTTCTCCCTCAGCTGCGTGTGACCTTTCAGACATACCTTAATACTGATTAAGGATGAGTCGGTTCTTTAATTTTTCCGGTTCTCGATACCGGTTCGGTTCTCCACCATCGGTTCCCGGTTCTCGATACTCGGTTCCAACAATGAACTCTTATTTTCTGAATGAATGGCAAATTTAAATGAAGAATCACAAGAACTGAATGAAAATAATTTCACTAAAGATGTAAATAAGCAGGAAAGCTCTGTAAAAAAACTTAAGATCGTCTCCATAATTTTATTTGCAAAGTATAAAAAGTCAAACTAACATTTTCTTAAATAATGCATTATCGACCAATACTTAAAGACCAACATTACATCAGGCAGCCACTGGTGCTTTCTCCAGGTTTTGTTTTTAAAAAATCAACATTTTTACCCTATCTGGGTCTAATCTATTCCTTTTTTTGTCAGAAATATTGCCTGCAGTACTGAACAGGCGTTCACTGAAAACAGTAGTAGATGGAATACACAGATATTTTGTAGCCAACTGCTTAAGGTGGCTGGAGCGATTTTTGTTAAAATACAGATTTGAGTGAAACTTTGCATACGTATCCTTATTTGTAATATCTATCGATAAAAGTGAAAAAAACTGTATGCTACTGATTTGGTTTCCTGGCAATTCAATGATATTTTAACAAGTACTCTTATGGCACACGGCATATATTGTGAAAAAAATCGATTACGCATATACAGATTATCTCTTAAATGCGAAATAAGAAGTTTCATATTATTATAATTGCTACTAAGAAATATCAAGGTATCATTCCGAGTAAAAATAGCGTATTTAGATATGATTTTCTCGTAAATTTCGAATTTCGCGCCGAAAATCCAAGTCAAAACAATACTTTAAATGCAGCAAATTTTTTAAATGTAACACTTGAATCATATTCACTACTGCATTTGTGGTTATTTCCATCGTATAAACTTGTACTTGAGTGAAATGTGGTCCAAGAATATTTTTTTTTGACTTACTTGAAAAATTATTAGAATGTACCTTCAACGATTCACGATTACCGCTCCAGCCACCTTAAGCCGTTTGAAGGGGCTCATAGACCAGTAGTGGCCTACATCTTCTGAATGCCTAGGATTTATTGTTTCCTCACCAAGATATTTGTTCAACTCTTCCTCACAGCTCATTCCTAAAACGTTCTGAGATACAGGAATGTTCTCCTCTGAAATACTATCCTGGTAAAGGTCCCACAGGCTCTCAACATTGTTGTCATAGGTCATACCTTCATTCACTTCCTCACTCACATCCTCAGTTTGACAGTCTTGTAAGCACAACTGAACCATCTCCTTAACCAACAACTGTCGAGCTACAGCAAGGCACTCACGACTGTGGAATGGTTTTTGCTTGAAACGTGGATCAAGAAGTGTTGCACAAGCAGCAGTCAAATTGTTTTCAATGGTAGCATAGCGCCGTTTTAAAGCAGCCAGTAGGTCGTTCCTCAATCCCTGCAGACCACATCCCTGTAGAGACTTTGTCTCAAGGTGATGTTTCATGGTGTGAACCAGGGGAATGATCTCAAAAAAGAATGAAATAAACAATTAGGATTTTTACCAAACCAACAAAATTTGATTATTAAAAAAATGAAAAACTATCTTAGCAATATGTTTTATGTTGTGTAAGGTCTTCCTCATCCCTTATTTCAGTGAATTAAGTATAGGCCTATAGCCCAATAAATCACTACAGCTTATTTGAAATGACAAAATTTAAAATGACCTAGGTATAATGACATATAATTATATAGATACTATAAGCTCATGCTATGACTTTATATTAAAGACAATCACAAATGAAGTTGAACAGTTTACATTAATGATTAAATTTTTTTAAAGCAGTTTATGGCAAACGTTTTCTGCCTTACCTCTGAAATAATGGAGCTGTTCTTGCTCAGTTGAAGTGTTGTCTTGTTGAAAATATCTAGGAACTCCACAGGGCAGCTCAAGACCTTCCAGTCATCATTGGTGAGCACAGCTGACAGTCTCACAGAATCATCCCCGCTTAGCAGTATCATGGCATTTTTCTGCTCCTCCAGCCGTTGAAGCATGTGTAGGGTGCTGTTCCACCTTGTCGGTTCGTCTTGAATTAGGCGGTGTTGAGGGAGACTCAAATTATCCTGGACTTGTTTCAGTCTCTTTGTATTTTTGCTGAATGTTTAAAACTACCAAGTTATATCACACCCATTGTCTCGAACAACTCCAACAATCTTACCTTGCAGGCCCCATTTTTTCAGCACCTCAGCCAGGAAATCTCGCAAGGCTTCTCCTGTATGGCTTATCTCTGGAAATGGGGCTACTTCCAAGCACCTATGCTTCAATTGAATCAATCCGCTGAAGAAATGGGCCGATACTGACATATAATCACAGTTGGCTACCGATGTCCACAGGTCTGTGGTTATTCCAACGTATCTGGCATCAGCTACTTCTTCCTTCACCACCTTCACCACTGATTCATACATCTCTCTCAGATAATTATTGGCTAATGTTTTTCTGGATGGCATTATGTACCTAGGCTCCAAATGGGCAATGAGCCTTCTGAATCCCTTATCGTCGACCACTGAAAAGGGCTGCACATCAATGCAAATCATTTCGAGTATCAACTGAGTGATTCGTTTTGCTCTATAATCACCACTCTTAAACTTCTTGACTCTGTCGACAACTTCCGGGAGTGTTTGCTGTTTCCCCTTGTTATCAAGCTTTATAACTTTCGGGTAAAAGGCTGTATGAATAGATTCAGACCCATTTCCGTTTTCGACTATGTTGTTAGCGATAGATGAATCACAATTATCACTGGTTCTGGTATCACCGTCCATGCCGTTCCAATCTGAATCATCAGCAATTCCTCCTTCTGTACCACCATCTACCTGTGAACAATTTGAAGAATGTCCAGGTTCGCTGGTCGACATATCACCTGGGCCAGTTAGTGGTCCGCAGAATAAATATTTTTTGATTGATGACTTCACCGATCCAAGGTTTATAGGCGCAGGTGGTTTGAGATTTGCAGACGTTTCTCCGTTATTTGACACGGTATGATTCTTTCCTCTGCTTCTGTGTGTTGTGAGATGTTTTCGAAGGTTCGATGTTGATTTTGAAGGGCCGCGCGAAATACTCTTGGAGAACAGTTTACATACTGCATAGATAGTATCATCAGGATCAATCGTGAAACTCCCCCAAACTTCTGACGACATCATCCGTTGATTTGTTGTAACTTGTGAGTCAGTTCAAAATATATTCTGTATTCTGCGATGTAGCTTCAATTCTTACTTTAATTGACAACTTATTCGCATGCCTCACTGTCACAGTTCTTATAACCTCAACACTAACACTGCTCAACACGCCGGTACAGCGACGCCACAGATAAACTGAGCGGCTGCGGTGGCGGCTTAGCGGTGGATACGCCCGCCGCGCGAGCACCGTAAGCGGCCACGGAAATGTTACAATGTTGGCGAGAGCGACAAACCTTTTTTTTCACTGCCGGTCACGGCAAATCAAATAATTACTATTATGAATTACTATCGGAGTAATTATAAGGAACGCCAATTTTTAGAGCTACAATGGGTCGAAATATATTTAAAGTTTTCATAGTAATTGTCGTCTGATGATTACAAAAAAAAACACGCAATGAGTGCAGAAGCAAAGACAAACTCTTGCCAACGTTAATAAAAAAATATATCCATGGTACTACTACATGGTATTAGTAATACCATGAATATATCGACCGTTTCGTGTTTTCATAGCCCAGTTTTGACAAAGCAACCCATGAGAAAGTTGAAACTTACAATTAGTAAGCGTCAGCCGCCGCGGCCAAACTCGACAGGTCGCGTTCGGCAGCCAACCGCTACAAAGGCCGCGGCTGCGCGTGCATGTGGACGCACCGAACGTTACATTCAAGCTACATTGTTGCTTGGCCGCGTACCGCGGCTGCTCAGGTGTGTGGCGGCCTTCATTGCCATCTGATGACATCGTTATATTGCAACAACGGAAAGTAGATTGAACATATGAAGGAGTTTTAAAGAATTGTCGATAGTGCCCTATTACAATGCGGTATTTGAAATTATGAATGACAAATGAAAGAATCTTGTGCAAGACTCTGGCCGTGACCTTGAAGACGACGAAGTGCATTTCGGGTTTGGGTGCAAAATTCAAATCCTCACCTCTTCTCCGTGCCGGTTCCTAAGTACCGACTTTATGCGATCGGTTCCCGATACCGGTTCTAAGGGCCAAGAACCGGCAGTACCGAGAACCGGGTACCGGAACCGACCCATCTCTAATACTGATATTGATGAGCCATTCGAGTGTCTTGGGCTCATTCTGTAATTGACTCTAGTGCCTGCAATTGATGGTCCAGTTTTGCCACAATCCAAATGAGTAAATCTGGTGCGTGGAATTTCTGCATGTTTGGTTTGCTTAATTATGTGAAAATAAAATTTGTGAAAGTGTTGACCAATGATATGTAGACGAACACAGCTGAATTTGACTGGTGTTACATTTAGAGAAAAGCTCGATGGTTTGCTGGAATGTCTTCCTGTGAGAATTTAATGAAAACCTGCAAATGACAATGTTTTGCATTTTGAAAATCTTGGCAATGATAGCGATTTCTGATAATTTCATTTTTGTTAGCTGTTAATCCTTAACTAATGCTGTTAATTATGGTTTCCTCTGCTAGTACCACATGAATTTGCAGTGGGTTGTTTAATGGCTGCCTTTTTTGGCATGTCTTAAAGACAGATGATGTAATGTTCGAAAAAGAAATAGTATTTTTTCAGTTGATGGGATAGTTTTTAAATATTTGTTCTTATTTTTAAATGTCAAAATTTTATTTTTTAGAAGCTGGGAATTTTTTTTTCTAATTCTATCATTTGAATTATATTTTTACCAATAAAAGTAATATCTAGGATATACTGCTATTGTAGCTTCACCGGAGATTAATGCATTGTACTTGCAAATCATTAAAATTCTCATTTGAAAGTGGGTGGTATGCATGTATATTCCCCAATAGTGCATTCCACATTTTCATTTTACTGATGGCTTTCATGGTGATGTACGACCCAGGTATTTGCATAGGGCATTTTGAGATCAGCGTTGCCAAATGTGCAATAGTCAACTCTTGATTATCCGTGCTAATGGATGAACGACAAGGCACGGATAATCGAAAAACATGGAAAATGTGGTCGTGATATTTCACTTCGTAGGATGTTCAGCATGAATGGAATTTGTTCGTTACAAAAACCCTGTTGCATTAAGATGAGAAGTAAGGGAGATAGGGTGAGAATGAAGGATAGAATGAGTTGCCTCAGCCCTGCAAGTGGTCTTCGGGGTGGTCACTCAAGGAGTTTTGCAATCACACATTTCCACAGCAAAAATAACTCGTTATGTGACTACTTATCAGAACCAACTTCAATAAGACTTAGGAGAGGAGCTTAACATGATTAGTAACTCTCAAGAAAACAACGGTACGAAGAATGGCTGGCTCATGATAAAATTCAAGACCTGTTGCTTACAATGGTTTTGCAAGAAGTGAAATAAAGCATGTTGTTATCTCTATCTTTCTCAATAATGCCCAGTCATGATTAACTCTTTTATAGCTTTTGATATGCATCCTGATTTGTCGGAAGTCAAGTGCTCCGTACTGTATAAATTTCTAAAAGAAATAGAATTTGAGTACAGCTAGGTACGCAGCAATATAGTGTGATGAGTTTATAAGGTTTGTTACAAAGACACGACTATCTTTGATGAATGAAAAAATATTGGGATAATGGCAGAGATATGGTGAAACTAATGAACAGGATTATACAGGCCATTGTTCCAGTTACTTTTTGGAAGAGAGCCATTCTGTCTCTGAGATACACTTTCCTGTCGGGTTTAAGTTCTGGAGGGTTGCATCACTTTTTTCACTAGCCGCCGTGTTCTTTGTCCATTTTTATCATGCATTTGCTTACCAAGACCAGCTTGCTAAGACAAAAGAGTAAAAAGGTATTATCCTCCATGATATTGCCACCCAGCTCGGAAGTGGGGTGTGTACTGGCTAGGTGTAAGTGCAATATGTATTGCAGTTTTGGGAGTGATTGAATTTTATGAATCACATTCTGAGAAATGCATCTAAAATCGTCATTCTGAGGAATGCGGCAGGAATTAAAATTGATGGAACTCAAAATCTTCCTTTTAAATTGTGTAAAAACAATTCCCTTAGTTTTGATTGTATAGAGCGTTCCACATTTAGTTGATAATATGCGCCTGATGTTGCCTGATGCTCTGTTACCAAACTTGCGATCCATGTTCTTACCTCTAGGCCAAGTTTTTCCATCACCACATTAAATTAAATTAAGTTACCTTAGGAAGTAATATTTGTATATTGGAAAACTCCTGTATGTGCAGTTAGTATGTGGCAATAGTAGGGCAAGGGCCTAGTCACGTTGAGCCCGGACGGGGGTTGGATGGGTGGTCCTCCGTGCCTCCACTGGGCGTGGATGGAGAGGCGATACTCCCTCAGACCACCGGAAGGCCGGAGGGAGATACATATACCCAGAACGGGAGAGTTAGAGGGAGGACATCCTCTATACTGGGGAGGATAACACATTAAATTCCCACTTCAAAAGTGTATTCACCACAGACGATACTGCATGTAATTTTGAAATACAATTCACTGAGGAACCGATGAAAGAAATCACTATTCAACGTGATGGGATAACTAAACAGCTGCAGTCAATAAAAAATAGTAAATCTCCGGGTCCAGAGGGAATACCCGCGCGTGTCCTCAAGGAGTTGGCGCCACATATCGCACCGTTCTTAGACATAATATTCAAGAAGTCATTGTCTGAAGGAAAGATACCATTAGACTGGAAAATTGCAAACGTTACACCGATATTCAAAAAGGGAAACAGACACGACCCAGGGAACTATCGACCAATTTCATTAACGTCGATTATAGGCAAGATAATCGAACATATCGTCGTTAGCAATATCATGACGTTCCTGGACAGTCGTAACGTCCTCCATGGCTGTCAGCACGGCTTCCGGAAAGGTAGATCATGTGAAACACAACTCGCGCTCTTTCTTCATGACGTTCTCAAATCTGGTGAATCGAAAAGACAAGTTGACGCATTATTTCTAGATTTTAAGAAAGCTTTCGACACGGTACCTCATAACAAACTTTTATACAAATTACAGTCATGCGGCCTAAACGAAACAGTAGTAAACTGGATACGCGACTTTCTGAGTGATCGTAAGCAAGAGGTAGTTCTTGACGGAATTAGCTCTGATGTCGTTAAAGTGACATCAGGTGTCCCGCAAGGAAGCGTGATCGGACCCCTTTTGTTCATTATATACATAAATGATCTATGCGCTCGAATTAGCAGTAAAATACGTTTATTTGCCGACGACGCTGTCATCTATCGTGAAATTAGTGATCACTCTGACTTTGAAACCTTATCACCGGATTTAAACAACGTTCATGAGTGGAGCCAAGAGTGGGGACTCGAACTTAATCTAAGCAAATGCACGGCGGTACAATTCTTGCGGAGGTCGTCCAACTATTCCCATGTATATGCTGTGGATGGTGTTAACATAAAGGCGTTAGATGAAGTGAAGTATCTAGGAGTTACGATAACTTCGGACCTATCGTGGGGAGCACATATAAGAAATATTTGTGGCAGAGCTCTGAAGAAGCTAGGATTCGTCAAGCGTATTGTGGGAAGATTTTCGGATGAAAAAGTAAAAGAGAGGTGCTATTTCGCACTCGTCCGGCCACACCTTGAATATGCAGCAAGCATATGGGATCCGGTGCAGAAAGACTTAGTCCGGGAACTTAATAAAATACAAAGGAAAGCTGCGCGATTCGTCAAAAACAGCTACGGGCGTACTGACAGCGTTACACAGATGTTAAACGAATTAGGCTGGGAACCGCTAGAGACTCGGAGGCTACGCGCTAGGCTTAGATTGCTTGAACAATTGAGAATAGATGTCTTTCAGAGCGACACGGAGAACATCATATTAGAACCCCACTATATTTCCAGGTCCGACAGAAATGATAAATTAAGAGAGATATTTTGCCGAATGGATAGGTATGGGAATTCGTTTTTCCCCCGAACAATAAGGGACTATAATAAATGCTAGGCGTAATTTCATTAGAGCGTTTCCTTTTTATCTTGAAACGGCTGGTGTCCTAACACCCCCCGCCACACGCCTATTGAGGCGGCTTGCGGGGTAATATGTAGATGTAGATATTTAAAATAGAACTTTTTATTTTACATATTTCCAGTGAAATTCTACTTCGGAACGTTTTTTTTCTTCGTATGTGCCCCTATTTCAGATGTCCTATCCAACACGTTTTTGCTCATGCGTAGAAGAACATCTCTACTTTGTTATGAGACATTTGGTTAGGAGAGTTATGTGAAAAATAATGCTGAATAACGAGCTACTCCATGATTAACGTACGATTCTGTGCTCCGCTCATATTATTAAATTTGTGTTTGCGATCTGTTTATATAAGGGTTAAGGCAAGTATTTAAATCAGCCGAAATAACGGCTGCCCTTGATTCGTTCGAGCATCTGCCACATCAACCCCGGTATTGGCTCTGGAGGCCCCCAAAAGGAGAACCACTCCCAACCAATGGAAGCCACCCGGGTCGAAGCAAACTGGAATGAGGGTAGACAAACAATGATGAGGCGGAGTGATCTTCTCGGATTACTCCGATCTCTTTCTCGCGGGATGAGTCAGGAGCAGATGAATTTCTTCATGTTCTGGAATAAGAGGCAACAGTATCTTGAGCAACAGGAGTCTTAGGGCGAAACAGGTTTTGGCCCATAAATTTGACTCGATGGAGATGGGACTGGTGGCAGAACTGCCGTTCCAAGCAGTCCACCGATTTCTAGAAAAGCCAGAATTAGCAGGCAATGCCTTTTAAAGAGCGAACCTCAGAGTAGCAGGACAGGACCCCCAGATGATGCTGTGTGGTCCAGATTGTAGAATATTTTAGCCCATATAGGCTCACATGTCATGGCCAAATAATTCGCCGGCGAAAATAATTAATTGCGACTGAATATAAGCATCTACATATCTCTTCAATAAGGTTGGCACCACGTATGTTTGAAGTTACTACCAAAATAGCCCAGTTTTTACTTAATTGAATTGTGAAAACCAAAGTTTTTATTTGCCAGCATTCTGTTATAAAATTGTACGATGCAACAAAAAACTTGTAGACGATAAAGTACTCACGGCTATATATATCTCTATATATTGGTGATTGTACTATATACTGCGATCATAACTCAATGATGTTGATGCTCGATTGTGGTCTCAAATCTGTGGTCAGAGTGTACGATATAAAGGGTGCTTCCAATTTGCGGCTATAGACGGCGATCACCACGCTGTTGTAATTTCGATTTAGCTGAATCGCCATCTTTCGCTGGCTGCCGGTAGCCCTCTGCTCCGGGGTGAGTCGGCGATCGACGGCACCTGCATTCGATAATCGGCTATCGCTGTATTCAATTCAAGAGCACTGAAATAGACAGCTATATAACTCGATAGTGAAGAACAGACAGAAGAGTAGATAGGGAAGTCGCAAAGGTGACAATTATACTGTAAAATGTCGCAACACAGCGAAATATGGTAATACTTCTCGGTAAAAAAATTACAATGATAAATTTGCAATTTGTGATATTTGTGGCTGTGCTATATCCCACGGTTGTGTTTCCAAAGCCACTGGTGCATTGTAGAAGTACATAATTAAAGAAACATCCATTATCTGCCTGTGAAGCAGCGAAAGCCCACAAATTAACGCAAGAAGATAAATTGGAAGAAATGTAATCCTGCATCTTATACCTTCGATACTCCACCAAGCGGTTCCAGTAATCAAGACAGTGATTTAAATTGTCCAAGTGATGCTGATCCCAGCTAAAACGCTGGTAATCATTAGTAACACTTGAAGGAACTAGGTGAATTTGTTTTCGACTTTGATATGCAAGAATTGATCGTTATACTTGTCTTCTGGAACAGAAACCAGCTCTAATTATGGTTAATGGGGTGATTAATTTATCAGCCGAACTTAGCAATGCTGAGTGGACTTACTTGCAAAATGCTCAAAATATTTAAAAGCCTCTTATCAGGCTACTGTTAGATACTCCACACCACAATAATAATAATTAATTAATAACACCACAATATCAGAAGTCCCAGACAGCACAGGTTGTCGAAAAATGGTGTGAAACTCGAGTGGTAGTCGTTATTCACACGTGTGGAACTGGTGTATTTTTGGTCCCATGTCCGCCCTAACTAGTGTATTACTCGTGTCTCGCCCGGCAACTTTGTTAAGCTTCCACAATTGGTCAGCAGTAGGTGTCACCATCGATCTCACCCCATGCGGCGGGGAATTTGGATTTCTCCTATGCAGTTAGTGAATATCTAATACCCATTACCACGAACCATGTATACCACATTTTGTCACAATTCTTGAACTTGTGGTGTCCGAGGGCAAACAGCAGCCAATCCCTCAATGCTTACACAGACCGGCAGCCTTCCAGGAACTATAGCACCTCCCACAAGGCTCAACACCACATTTGTGAACCTACCTCGGAGCCACACCAAGTCCCAGTTTATGTCTTGTTGACATATAATGCTAGATGGTACATTCTTATCAGTAAAAGGATAACCACGAGCATATAATATTAGACACTGCTAGTTGATTGAGCATTACTAGTGGCAGAACATATTGACTTTACGAAAAATATTTTTAACCTAAGCTATCAGCAATTCTAACGTTAAATTCTAAACTGAAACTCTTCCTACCCTCTGGCCATATTCTTCATATGACAGGATAACATAACCCACTTCAGCAGACCAATATTTGTCTACTGAGAAAATGGAATACTGCTAATCAAGGGAAATAATGTGCAGTGGACAAACACAATGAAGCATAACAACCTAACAAAATATGACAAAGATGAGGCGCAGTGCATGCCAACTACAACAACAAATTCTCGAAGATAAGAACAGCTACATATCAGATTTCAGAGAGAAGCCACTATGAAAATAATTCCAAATACAAAACTTACAGCTAGTACTTTCCTGTACTAAGGAATGACACAGAATCAACTTAAGTCTATCACATCCATTTATTCAATGCACATATCATTGTTTTCATATGCCTCATTACATGTCACGCCTTTAGCAACCTGTAGACAAGCCTATTTCAGCCAATTCTGAATGTTCTGTCACACCTTATCCTCGGTGCCACACTCTATTCAAAGGTGGCAGATAACTGCACCAAACGCACCTTTAAATTAATTAGAAACGAATGAACATGGGAAAAAATTCTGATACAAAATCAACAAATTAACGATGCAATGACTAAAACTGACGAACATGTGATAAAGACAACTAAGAAATAAAAACATGAAACCTGCTTACCATGGACAATGCCGAAAAGGGGACATTCTTCCAGGGAGTATTTATTTCCTCTCTGTCGCTTCCAAGTGCACAACTTTTGCTGACACTTCAATAACATTGAAAAAACCATTTTATGATTTGAGTCACCTGAACGATAAATTATTTAAGCTATTGTGGAATCATCGACTACAATTAGTAACACTGTCTGTAAGTCATTTCATATTCCTAAATAGTCTAGGAAAATAACTTATTACCATGGACTTGGCGAATTAACCACTTCACATAAATACACTGAAATAAACAAGGAACCATTTTGAAAGACAATTGAGCATCAAATTTCGTACGCTGCTAGCCCTGTTAGCACCAGCATTTTAATTCAAACGTGATAAATGGATTATCTATGGATATAAATAAAAACATATTTCATCTTGATTCCATTCTTAAATTTTACTGTTGATGTATCCATCATCCCTTCTCTTGGACTACAACCTTGTCGTGGTTGAAGGGCTTGCGTGCTCCGATGACCCCTAGAGCTGCACTGGCGGGAGCATTGCTCCTGGTAGGGTCACCCATGCCAGATTGGTCGAAGGTTAGGAGACAGACGAATGGTAGTCCGCGCAGCGTCTGTACCTCAGTGAGGCGGCTGCAAAAGGCGTCTGACCCCAGTGGGGCGGCCTCTGAAGTGATGGTGTCACGTAAAAAACACTATTGAGTAAGGCCAAGGAATACTACCTCAATTAAAACAAAAACCTTGAAATTATGGACAGTTCTCAATTGATAATGAATCCTGGCAACTACGGGACTCGGCCAAGAGGGCCGGGTGTCGTGCCCGGCAGCGGTGGGAG
The DNA here is from genome assembly GCA_963573305.1 of Pyrrhosoma nymphula. NCBI lineage: Eukaryota > Metazoa > Arthropoda > Insecta > Odonata > Coenagrionidae > Pyrrhosoma > Pyrrhosoma nymphula. The sequence goes on from OY754330.1 coordinate 2,361,517, forward strand.
CAAGGCCCCTGCGGTCGTCATCACACGAAATCCTTGCTCAGACGAAGCAGCAGCAGAGGAAAAGAAGATAAAGAAGAGGAACGAAACTATTAGAATAGGCACGTGGAATGTTAGGACTATGCTGAGGGCGGGGAAGCTAGAGAATATAAAGCAAGAAATGGAGAGGGTGGGTGTAGACATCATGGGTCTGGGTGAAGTAAGATGGAAGGATGACGGGGATTACTGGAGCGGCGACTATAGAGTAATTTATAGCGGAGGGAATGAAAGTCAGCACGGGGTTGCTTTCGTAATGAACAGGAAACTTGGTAGAAAAGTAGTGTATGCAGAACAGGTGAGTGATAGGATAATAGTCGTGGAACTAAAAGCAGAACCAACGAATTTAGTTATAATCCAGGTTTATATGCCTACCTCTAATCATAAAGAGGAGGAGGTAGATGGGGTGTACGATCAGCTAGAGGAAATAATTGGTAGGATACCAGGAAGTAAGCACCTGGTAGTAATGGGGGATTGGAACGCGGTGGTGGGTGAAGGAAGAGATGGGCGGGAGGTGGGCGATTACGGGCTAGGAAGAAGAAATGACCGGGGCGAGAAAGCTGTGGAGTTTTGCCGCAGAAATAACCTAGTAATTACAAATACATGGTTCAGACATCATCCTCGACGTAGGTACACTTGGAAGAAGCCGGGAGACACAGACAGGTTCCAGATAGATTATATAATGGTACGTCACAGATACAGGAATAGTGCTAAAAACTCGCATACTTATCCAGGAGCTGATCATGACACAGACCACAACTTATTAGTCATGAAATGTCGGGTAAAACTGAAAAAGATAAGAATGGGAAGGAGGGTACGTAAGTGGAATACGGAGGCATTAACTGGGGCAATGAAGAAGAAGTATCGGGAGAAGGTGGATGAGATAATGGGTGAGGATCATGGAGTTAGAGCAGTGGAAGATGAATGGGGAAGTTTGAAAAATGGAATTATAGAAGCAGCGAAAGCAACGGTAGGCGTAGTGAGTGCAACTAAAATTAGAAAACCGTGGATCACGAAGGAGATGATCAGGGAGATGGAGGAGAGAAGGAAATGGAAGAGTGTAAACTCAGAGCTAGGTAAGAGAAAATACCGAGAATTTAATAACAGGCTTAGAAGAGAAACAAAGAAAGCAAGAGAGGCGTGGTGGAGAGAACAGATCGACGCGTTAGAGAAATACCAAAAAGAGGGAAGAGCAGATGCATTATATAGGAAAGTAAAGGAACTGACGGGTGGTAATAAGGGAAGGGGAATTACAAAGATAACAGACAATACGGGAAAGGTAATCGTAGAACCGAGAGAGATCCAGGAGAGGTGGAAGGAGTATGTTGAAGAGCTGTATGGTAAAGAAATAAGGCCCAATAGGTTAGATATAGAAAGGGAAGACGATATCGACAGAGATGGCATCGGACCAAGTATCCTAGATAGCGAAATTGAAAGAGCTCTACGAGACATGAAAAGGAATAAGGCGGTGGGAATAGATGACATACCTGCAGAGTTTTTAAAGAGCATGGGGAAGAACGGAAGAGGAAAACTTTTTGCGCTAATTCGTAGGATTTATGAGGATGGAGTGTGGCCGGAAGACTTCGCGAAGACTGTACTAATTCCTATACCGAAGAAGAGTAAGGCAAAAACTTGCGAAGACTATAGGACAATAAGCTTAATATCCCACGCGGCCAAAGTAGTTCTGAGGATTCTAAACAGAAGGCTAGAGAAGAAGGCGAATGAATACCTGGGTGACGACCAGTTCGGATTTAGGAGAGGGACGGGAACGCGAGACGCTATAGCGGTGATGAGGACTCTAGTAGAAAGAAACCTAGAGTATGGACAGGATGTTTTTGCATGCTTCGTAGATTTCGAGAAGGCGTTTGATCGGGGGTGGAATGGACGAAATTAATGGGAGTGTTGAATAAATTAGGGGTCGATTGGAGGGACAGGCGTCTGATTCGAAATTTGTATATGAATCAGACTGCGCAGGTTAGGGTAGCCAATGGAGAATCGGGATGGGCCACGATAGGACGGGGAGTGAGGCAAGGGTGCCCACTATCGCCGTTGCTTTTTAATGTGTATTCAGAAGAAATGGTAAGGGAGGCTTGGGGGGAGGAGGATGTAGGAATAAAGGTAGGAGGGGAGCTGATAAAATCAGTGAGATTTGCAGATGATCAAGCATTGGTTAGTCAGTCGGCCAAGGGGTTACAGTCAATGGTGAATGCATTAGAGGTGCAGTGCGAAAAGTATGGGATGAAGATCAATCACAAGAAAACGAAAGTAATGAGATTTTGTAGAAGTAAGAAGGCGGGGCTGAATATAAGGGTGGGAGGGCAGAAGATAGAGCAGGTCGAGCAGTTTACGTATCTGGGTAGTATTTTGGAGGCGAATGGGTTTAGTGGTAAGGACATCAGATGCAGAATTTCGCTAGCTAAAGAAGCATTTTCGAAGAGAAGGGAATTGATGAGGGGGGGTCTGAGAAGAGACGTAAAGAAGAGGCTGGTGAAAACTTTAATATGGAGCGTGGCGCTATATGGGTCGGAAACTTGGTCATTGCGAAGGGAGGATGTGCGTAGGCTTGAGGCGTTTGAAATGTGGGTTTGGGGAAGGATGGAGAAGGTTAGCTGGATGGCGAGAAAGACGAACGAGGAGGTATTGGATATGGTCGGAGAGGAGAGGAAGCTTGTGGCAGAGGTTCGGAGAAGGCAGAAGAGATGGATGGAGGAGGTTTTGAGAGGAGAGGGCATGTTGAAGAGAGTGATAGAGGGGAGAACACTGGGGAAGCGTAGGAGAGGAAGGAAGAGGATAGGAATTCTGGACGAAATAAGAGGAGGTAGAAGATATGAAGAATTGAAGAGGGATCTAATAACGGGCCATCCTTAGGAGGGAATGCGAGACAATTTCTATTAGGTTGGGATACAAAATGGGGACTGTCCAAGAACCTACCAATCAGCTGGTAGAATACTTGAATGATGTATCCATCATTCAATAATGGATTCCATTAATGTGTGCTGTCTGGGTCTATCTATATATATGCCTAGCCGAAGGCAGTGAAGTGCGTACTTCAAATTGAGTGAAAGGCACAGATTGTTGTTCTAAATCCATGTAAACCTTACCTAAATTATTGGAACACAAATAATAATAATATGCGAACATACTGTTGTAATCCATAAACGTACTTACATATATGGAAAAAGCATGCCTATGCTAGCTTTCAACACTTAAATATGCTCACTCGTGTAAAACTGGGTCAGAAACAGGTTATATTTGTGTCGCACGAGTAACGATAAATGTACCAGAAAAACATGAGCAAAACTCGAACTGTGCTGTCTGGGACGTGATTCCTTTAATAAATAGTACAGGCACTTCCAATGAAAAGTTACCACTGCAGAGCCGAAATTTCTAAGTCCGGAGTTTTTTGTAAATTTGGCATCGCTGCGTCACGGGTTCCCCCTAGCGGAGCCTGAGGAAGTTCTAACCGTAAACAAACCCCCTTCCCTCCTCCCCCCTCCTTTCCTTTCTTAGTGGAAGGAACCAAGGGATTACTGGCGGTCGGTCTTTTTCTCATGCCCTAAAGGTGGGCGTTTCTCTGAGTCGCGCAGCCAGACGTCGGAGGTCCCGAACATACCTCTACGCTCGCCACCACCATCACGTATTGGCATGACATCAAAAATCGACGTTCACTTAGAAGAGGAAATCACAAATCATCATTGTTCATTATCACCCCCAATTTGTATGTGTCCCTTGAATAATCGATGAATAATTGAATAATTAATTCCTTGGTCTATTGGTGTTGTTTCACGTTTGTGCTATTTCAGTGTGAGTTCATTAACATGTTTTATTCTCACATCGATGTGGTCAGAAGTTTTATAAATATGCGATCTCAATGTTTTAAGACTAGGAATAGTCTCAGAAGAAGAAAATAACGTTCCGAATTGTCGTAATTTTCACGAGTTTACCGTAGGATTTATGGTATAGACTCGTAATTTGAATAATAACAATACCCATTATATTACTGCTTGTATAATACACATCTGTTATTGACCACGCAGCCGTTTCCCTAAAATCTGGTCTAATCTCTGCTGCAATAAGAGACGAGGGCCTCCCTGCGACAATGATGCAATATGGGGAGCTGCGCGAGATTAAGGACCTAGGTTGAGAGGAGAAGAGAGAAAAGACCTCAGGCAGGAGACCTTTCTCATGCGACTAGTTTCACCCAATTCGTCGGCATATATATCTTTAGTTGCAATTCCTCCTATTTACGATTCTATTCTTCACCCGCGAAATTCTGCGGTCATAAACTACGGCCACTATGCGCATATTCCTATAATCCATTAAAAGCAATTTTATAAATTTTGAGCCTCGGAACGTCGGAAGTTTTTAGTGATCAGTTTTCTTTTCATTGGAGTAATGGATTTTTGAAATTCGGTTCTAGGTAGGCAGCAGTGAAGAAATATTGAAGAAGAAATTGTGCCTGACTTTTCAGGATTTTAAAATATTTTTTGGACTTGTGTTTTTAGTTTTTCAAGCATTTGGTAGCGCTTTCTGTTCATCGATCAGCAGTATGGTTTTTATTTATTTTGTGGTATATTCTTTTACAATGTGGGCGGATTATTTTTGTATTTTTAGTTATCAAAAATATTTGTATTATCGACACCTCAATGTTGTATTGTTTTTCATATCAATGTCGTAATGTTTTTTGATATGTTATAATTGGAATCCTTTTTTGGATCTAACATTGTTCTACATCGAAATCGTATTTTATATGATTCCCTGGTCCTCTCGGCCCTTGGTAACAGGTCACTTCTGGCATTGGTGTTATATAATGGCTTGTTATGAATTATCACGTTTTGAGTTCGATTAAAAAGTGATAGAGGCGCAGAAAGTGTCAGTGACTAAGAAGAATGAGTATTTGATGGAATTTGAACGAATCAGGTTAACATCTACATTTACGTAATACCGTGCAAGCCACCGCGAGGGCGTGTGGCAGAGGGTGAACTTTTGTTTTTCAGCTGTACTCATTATCACTAAACTCGACTGACTCTGCTTTGATGAAATCGCGAGAATATTGAGCCGTGCGACCGGATAAGTTTACGCAGAATCACGTTAAATTATTTTTCTTTGCGTACGCTCCAGGAACATACTTGTTGTTCACGCCCTTCAGCCCTTGAAAAGAGTGAAGTCTTTTTAGGGTCCATGAAACATTCCAGAAATACACAAGTTAGGAATCTTTTTCATGTTGTTCATACACACTTTCAAATTAAATAGAAATTTATTTAATCACCGAGTAGTTGAACAGTGGACACCAGCTAGGATTCTTGGCACATTGTGATTCAGTATGGGTAGTTGATTTACTTCGCACGTATTATCAATGATTATTTTACCTTTCGGGTATCCTGCGCTTTTAAGTAGCAGTATTCAGCCATATCAATGATATACGCAATTGCAGTGATTGCAATGGTTGCAATGTAATCTAGTGCTCTAGTGGAAAGGGACAAGGGAGAGGTGAATGCCTTATGGGGGGCGGCATGTTCCCTCTGACCACATTGTTGAGTCCCTGTGCTGAGACAATGGGGATGGGGGGGACCGGTCTCCGCGAAGAATAATTTTCCACTGCCCAAAAACCTTACTCCATACGTTTTATTGCACCCGCGACCCCTTCCACGCGGTATACCTCGGGTCAACATCCTCCGAGTTTATGCCCTTGCAAGCCAGTGCCCCTGCAGAAGGGTTGATCCGGAAGCAGGTAAAACCTTAGAGACGTCTGCTCATCAACTCTTACACCTGAGTGATTATAAGTTTTTTCTAGTCACATTACCAGGCGAATATTTCAAAACATTTAAATATCCACGAGTGAACACGTTTATCAAAATGGTTTCTCGATTTAGGTGTGCTGGCCTCTTATTAATTTCATACGTGGTTTGAAGGAAGTAACCATTCACACACAAAAATGAATCGATTCCGTCCATTTAAGAAATATATCCAAACATTTTTGCGATAATATTTGCTGTGCAATATGGTCGAATAATAGAACACCTGTCCATCAGAAGGGAAAGAGAGGAACAGCATATTGTAATTAGTATTCTCAGTTGCGATTTATGTTCGTAAGGAAATTTACTAACTGCCGTCCACACTTTCCGCAATCGGAGCAATTGGCCCCTCGAGAGGAGATCGCCGGGAGGCGGCTGGGTGCCCGCGCGTCCCGTTTGCGAACCCATCCTGACGGGGAATTTCCAGCTAGACAATGCTTCCTCGGCGCCCCTCCCCTACGGGAGGAGGAGAATAGTGTGTGGCGATCCTTCGGCAGGGGGAGGAAGACGCGGCTCAATGCCACGTTTGGGCACAAGGCTAGAGCGAGAGTCGGGGGTATTTTGCGACCATCGTGAGAAGAAGCATTGAAAGAAGACTGACCGCCAGTAATCCCTTGGTCGGTCCCTTCCGCTAAGAAAGGAAAGGAGGGCGGAGGGAAGGGGGTTTGTTTACGGTTAGAACTTCCTCAGGCTCCGCTAGGGGGAACCCGTGACGCAGCGACGCCAAATTTACAAAAAACTCCGGACTTAAAAATTTCGGCTCTGCAGTGGTAACTTTTCATTGGAAGTGCCTGTACATATATTTAGGGGTGTGCGGGTAGCACTTTTTCATTTCGGGTCGGTTTCAGATTCGGGTAGTGAAATATCTGCGGGTATCGGGTAATTTTCGGGTTCGGGTAGTAGAGGTATTCACATTCGTGGGTGCTGGATTATTAAGGAAAAGGGATGTTTCGATGGCAAGACAAAAATTACGGTAAATGTTTGCCTTGTAAAGACCTGAGAGTGGGAACATCATTGTTTTAGCACAAAGAAGTGCAACCCAAAAGGTTCCAAAGCAAAATTACACCCAGTAGCTTGTGCTTTTTCACAATAAAATATAACTAGGATCGGCAGGTTAGCTGGAACACACCTGTGAACATGATAATGTGATCTTTAGCTCTTGTGGATTTATAAAGCAAATCCTTACTTTCATATTTTTTAGTTCCACCACTCTAGATCAGTAAGTTAGTCGAATGTTTTATTTTAAGCTTGCCATTGAAATCAATGATCACTTGGAATTTAATATTGTCAATTTTCATGAATGAAGAAGTAACATATTTATAACATATATTAATAGGCTATAGCTAGGGATAGGAATTTTTCGGTGGTTTGAGAGGGAGAAAAGCGGTACTTTGAAATTAGGAATTTGGTACTTTCAACAAGACATTTTGGTGTTTTCACAGTGACCACAAATTTATATATATATATACACGCATAAAATACTGATTATTTCAAAGCCTAGAAAAGGGTCACTTATACTATAGTTTAACCCAATATGATCTGGGTTATTATGCGACAGTTTCCCTTCTAGCCATGTTATGACTGAAGACAATCACCTCGGTGGTGGAACCTGGAAAAGTGGCACTAAATTAAAAAATAAAATTTAATACATTTCGTTTATTGACATGTAACTTTAGAGAATGTCCATCCTTGTGAAAGTTTGCTGCAGTTACGTGCTCCGAAGATTTTAAATGTTTTCCAATTGAATCTTTCCCAAGCAACCTGACAATTGTAGAATTTGTACATGACCGTACTTTTATCGATACAATAAAATCCATCTTTTTGATAATGGAAAGCCCGGTGTCTTACACTTAATTTTGCACTCGGCATCTCAATAACTCGTCAAAATCAATTGAAAGCACAGAAACCAGGAATAAAACTAGGATACTTAACAATTGTCACTGGAAAACAAACAGTCATTTGACGGAAATGGCCAAAATATAGATATTCAAACAATAAAATCAATCTTGGTGCCACGCAATAAATATGTCGACAAATATGTCAATACAAATATTGATGTAGTAGTTCAATCAAGGCCAGCTACGCAACCATTGCAATGGAACGACCCCATTGCAATAAGATCATTCACCATGATGCAAAATTGCAATTTCATTCACAAATTCGGTAGATGGATTGGAAAATAGATTTTCGGTGGAGACAAAATTCTTCTATATTCAGCCACTCACTCTTAAATCAAAAACAAAAATTTGCGAAACTTACCGCCCACTCAAAATGTTCATCAGAGATCCAGTTCAGTTACTAATTCGCTCGCTGGAAAGCGAGGGAAGGGGAATGCTGCATAGCGCCCAGCGTGATTGGACGGAGCAGCATGTGACTTCAAAACATTTCATGTTGCTTCTTTTACGTGAAAGGGTTAAGAACCCCGATTTTTCGCCGCCGATAATTGGAAAAGCAGGCGACGATCAAAAAACGGAAAAATACATGTCTCTTTATTTTTCAAACTCTTTCAGAATTGGTATTTAAAAAGCTCTTGGCGAGCAACCCCATTGAAATGAAACAACTCAAAGCGGCTATTCATGCATGCGCAGTCCGTCTCGTTTTCAAATCCGTAGTAGAGTGTAGTGTACAAATCAGAACAAAATAAAAAAATTGGAAAAATGTATATCTTTAGCTTTCAAACTATAATTAGCATTTAAAATCTCTTGGTGAACGATTCCATAGAAATGAAACAACTCAAAGTGGCTATTTACGCATGCGCAGTCCGTCTCATCTTCAAATCCGTAGTAGTGTTATGAACAAATCAGACCAAAATAAAAAATCAGAAAAATAAGTCTCTCTTTAGTTTTCAAACTATAATTGACATTAAAAAAACTCTTGGCGAACAAGACCATTGAAATGAAACAACTCAAAGCGGCTATTCACACATGCGCAGTCGGTCTCGTCTTCAAATCTGTAGCACAGGGATTCCCAAACTACGTACTGCGGAAGGATAATGGGTGTTCCGAGTAACCTATAATGTCTTTATATGCTGCTACCTAAACGCAATGGTTTAATATATGCGAAGTCCACAAGGTGTTCCGTTAAAATTTCAGGATTTACGAAGTGTTCCATGGGAGGAAAAGTTTGGGAAACCCTGCTGTGGCAGATTACTTTGAATAAATGCGCATATTGCTTTTCCTTTGTTCGACTCACCTCGGAGCGGAGAGTCACCGATCATAAATGCCGATAGATGTTTATTCCACTTATTGTACATAGAAAGCACCGCGGCGTGACGAACTGAGTATTGCCGGTTATCGCCGTAAATCGAAAGCACCCGATGTCATCCTCCCGCGATTGTTATCGTTATACCGGTTATGCTACGATGAACTGCAAACTCCCGCATACCTCAGGAATATTTGCACGCGAGTACGTTTAAATCGAAATGAGAACATTTGTTTGCAATTTTAATTTCTTGCGTTTGAAATGTACTTTCAACCATTTTCTCATCAAAAATGAAAATTCGCGTTTTGGGGCACAATTCGCGACACTTCGTGAGTTCAAAAGTCATTTCCCCAGTCAGTATGGAGTATGTTGTAACTAATTACCACTCCCAGGACATTTTTTGTCCAAATTCGCAAAATTCGCGATCGCGAAATTTTCCTATCCCTAGCTATAGCTTATGAACAAAATTTCAAATGAGACATGAAAGCAATATTATAGGTTTTTTAGTACTGCATTGCAGTAATTGCACGTTGCGTGCAAATTCGGCAATTGGACGAAGTGCACCCGGATAGCTGCCTTACTATTCCGCCATGGCGGATTTCCGCGTGACCGCGATTCGTCACTGCCGTCTGTCAAATCGCCGTCAACATCGCTATTCTCACGTCCTACACCTAGGCCAGCTTGTATTATTCTCACACGTCACGAGATAGAGATGAAATTGTCAAAAAATAAAATCGGTAAATGTCACTTAAAGAGAGCACGAGGGTGTTTTCGATTTGCGGCGATAGACGGCGATTGCCACGCCGTGGTGCTTTCGATTTAGCTGAATCGCCGGCTGTTGGTGGCTCTCTGTTCCGAGGTAAGCCGGCGATCGACGGCACCTGCGTCCGATAATCGGCAATCTCCGTACTCAAATGAAAAGCACTGATAGCGTTTTCATTGCTTAGAAACTTCGGCTTCGTTGCATGTGCCGCGATCTAGTAGTGCCCCCTTCACTCAACAAACCAACTAACCTAACGACCTTTGTCCTTACTGTTGTAGGCGCTAAAAACCATGTGAATGTGCGTTGGTTAACGATGGACAAGTAGTTCCGGACGCTACCACTTAACAGGTGTCAGCGCTCGTGTAGATGGCGGAATTTGGAATAGATGAAGTGCGATAATAAAATAAGGCAATCAAAATGGAGAAGGGCGAATTATTACTTTCGTAAATAAGCAAAAATGAGTGCAATGTGATTTTAAATTCCTATAAAAAGTGTTAAAATGTCATATACATCAAAGAAGCACTGTATGCTTCACTATTTTGATTGATTTTTTTTGTTATTGTCCTTAATCATTTCCGGTTTCCGATCGCGACACCAGCGCCTGACCAGTGTTTAGTAACAACATTAATAACTACTTCTCTATCAGTAACCAACGAGCGTTCACACAGTGGTTAGCGCCTACAACAGTACGAACCACGGTCGTGTTAGCGCGCGTAAGGTTGTTACGGTGGTACGTACATTAGTTGTCAGTACGGGTGCATTGCTGATTTCCTACCGGAATCTCACGATGGATCAGTCGATTAAATTCAAATTCGAGCGCCAAATACCCGACCCGAATTTTTCGGGAGACAATCGAGTGTTTGGATTGGACACTAAATACCCGACCCGACCCGAATTTTTCGGGTGACGACCGAGTGTTCGGATCGGACACTAAATACCCGACCCGAAATTTCGGGTACCCGCACACCCCTACATATATTTAAAATTTATGGAAGAACCAGGAAATGTAGGATCCGGATGACAAGGGATGAAAAATGATATCATTAATGAGATGAATCTCAGATTTGCTGACTTAGAAAAGAACAGCTTTTATGCTGTTGCAACAATATTGGACCCTCATTTTAAAGACAAAATGTTGAAAAGCTAGAAAGATTCTCAAGAGGCTAAGAAACTCATAGTGCAAGAACTGCAACTGTATTTTGAGAAAGAGCATTTAGTACTGCTGGAAATTTGGCAGACAAAAGAAAGAAAGAAATTAGATCCCAAAAGAGTATGAATGTTGCATTTCTTGAGGAATAATTTATAACTTATGATTAATTTGCACTTTGTTGACGAACTAATAAAAATTAAGTAAAACTAAAGCAGCTGCTCTAATTTGTTTTGATTTTTTAGTTAATGAATAAATATTGAATATGAGGGAGCAGAAGTGTGGAGCAACTTATTGGTTCAAATAAGTACTGGAAAATATAAATGGATTTGAATTTGTTTTATAAATGCAATTGAAAAGTAACTGGGATTCATAGTTTTCTGAAATAAGGATTTGGATTCGAGATTCGATGTGTGATATTCGATAAAAAAAAGAGATTCGGATTCGGTAAATTTTGGATTCGACCCATCACTAATAGACATGCAATGCATTACAATACAATATTTCTGGAGAATTCTCCCCCCCCCCAACCGCCTTTTCCCGGCCACGAGAGTCCTCTCCACGTGGAATGCACGAGTTCTCCGGCAAGGGGCCTGCATTGACGTGGACACAAAACAGTACAAGTACGGTTTATTTCCATGAGTAATTCCTGGAAATGCACTGGTTGGGCCCACCTAGGAAGGAAAGAATTCTGAAGATGGCCAAAGAAAATTTTGAATATAACACAAGCTTCCACTTTACAATATACGATTAAATATGCGAATGCTAGTAAATAAATTAAACAAAACATGGTATTTATGAAAAAGTGACTTAATTGCAGTATTTGTCAGTAACAGTAGTTTACACGTGCATTGTAGTTTCTTGCTCTCTCAAGCAAAAAGAGTATTCCAATTGGATAGGATAATAATGGCATTATCCCTTTATTATTTTACTAATAAGATAAGGTTTTTCTTTATAAATTTATGATGAGTTTCCAAGTACATAATGTAGTTTCTTTGAAATTGATTGTCTCGTTATAATGGTTCTTAACATTTAATCGAAAGCTAAACAAATCAGTGATTCTTAGCAGAAAAATATGCTTTACATATCGTAATGAAGTAAGGTGTACAGCAATGAAAAAGTTAATAGTTTTGTAGTGATTTGAAAATTGACAGGTTACACCTACGAGATAGACTTCCAATACATCATAAAGCCTCTATATGTTCCTAGTGCTGGCAGGGCCATTTATTCTCCTTCCAAGTTAATCAATATACTTAGTTATGTAGTCTTTAGTCTTATCTTCTAAATGTGGCTTCCACAGAATGAAGATAAGATAGGCGAAAATGTTCATTGGAATTTCTGAAAAGACAGATGAAGCATGCATTCTCATGGATAACTTTCATGAAGCAGTTTAGTTATTTATGTTTTATGTTGGGAATAGTGGCCATCTTTCTCATTGTCATCTACCACAAGGTTGGTTTTTTTGGTCACCACAGAGATATCCATGTACTGAGGGGGTAGGCTTGTGAAATACAGGAATTCAGGAAAGGGAAATTCCTTTTCCAGGGCTATGTGAGATTCTCCCTGGAAGTACATACATGTGTATAGGAAATCTCACAATAAGGTTTCTGGCAGGGGTGGACAAGTGGTTTTCAACCTTATTGGAACCCAGAACCCTTTGGTATATAGCCGAATGTAAAGACAGAAAGTGTCTCTGTGTATGGCTAGTTGATGTTTACATATGTACTATGCTCAAATTTATATGCAATATGTTTTAGTTTCCTATATGAGAGTAGTAGTAGTGTATGTAGAACTCCAAAATGAACTGCAATGTATAAAAAACACCAAATTTCCATGTTTGGGAAGGTGCTTCATTTTCTATTCAAATTTTATTGGAAAGTACCTTGAAATGCCTGATTTTTGCTGATGGAAATGCATCTTTCACATTTTTTTCTCAGGATTAGGCAATCAGCCAATCAGTTCAATTTTTAGCACAGGACACCCTCTTCTCATGCGAGGCAAGGGGACACCTTGGGGTGTAAGGGGCTTTCTTTCATTAAGAATGTCTAATGCTTGCTCAGGAATGAGTGGATTGGACTACCGCAAGTTACCTCTATACAAAGAACCAAGGCAATGGTGTGAAGGCTGAACTTACTTAATTGAATACATTGAAAGAAGCATTTAAGACACGAATAAAAGTGAAAGGAATGGTATTTCGTCTTTGATACAAAGGCATTGGGAGTCAACATGGTTTATTAGATGTATTTTAATGTTTCTAGTGCGAGATAAAATCAAAACGTTGTTTCATTCCCATCATGTCCAAGCAACAAGTGTACAAAATGTGGATATTCCCGGTAATAGAAAATTTATTACTTGATTTTGAAGCCAGTCATTAGTTAAGTTCATCTATAAATCCATTGTCTTGAGGAATTATTCCTCTCTTAACTTTGTTAGAAGAAGGGTGTTGTGTTGAAATACGAGAATCCCTTTGTTGTCTGCCTCCTTCGCCCTGCTCCTTTCTGAATCACTAAAAATCAAATGACAGGCATGTAACTGCTGCCTATATCTGCAATAATTTTTATCCCATGTCTGCCACTATCCAATTTTCAAACCCATCCTGTCTGTACAATTGTAGGGTATTTGAATTTAGGAGTGGTGGCCATGTGGCAATGAAGTTCTTTCGATAATTGATATTTTAGAATAATGAGAGAGTAAATCCTAAGCATTAGTGCGTTACAAATAAAATTCCCCTTTAATCTCATCGTCGTAGAAAGGTGACCTTGAGTTAGCTTTTCATCCTCCTCACCTTTACTTTAACGTGTTATTCAACTGTCTGCAAATTTCACCAATGCCAGTGAATATCTGCTACATGTGAAATTTTTAAGGCTACATGGGAAAAATTCTTTCTAAAATATGTTTTGTGGTTTTGTTATGTAAGTAACTTTTGTTACGAGCAAGTATTAGAAGAAAAGCAATTAGGTGTATTAATTATGGTACTCTTAAGATAACACTCACTTCAGTTAAACAAATTATCAATAGAAAATCTGGAATAGGAACACAATTAACAAATGCTTTGTTTTCCAAATGTGGCGTAGTCAATACACATGCTTACTGGGAAAAGCTTCATGAAGAACGTAGAAATTGATAATTGGAGACTGTCCTGGCAAATCATTTTTATGGAGGAAGAACAAGGAAATGTAATCCACAGCAATGTTTCCCTGGAAACACAAATTTATTGCAGGCTGAGAATTCTATGACAGAGTAGGTCTAATGCGGTTTCCAAGGCTTGCACTCGAGTCGAAGTTGAGAATTTTACCTGCCTTCGTCTTCTACTTAGGTCACCAAATGAGATGCCTTTTTCACGGCCCGTATTTTTTAATATCGGCTGCTTAAAACCATATGTTACATATTGTGTATTACTGATAAGCCTCGGATAATATTTGCTGAGAAACTCATTAGATTTTTGTTCTAAGTTTCCTGTGAGGACCTATCAGTGGTAAATACGTGTGCTACTTCTGCTTCGCTGAATCAATGCATTCAATAAGGCCAATTGTATTTTACAAATATCACATAACCAACCCGAAACACTAGGATTTCCGGATACCTCTGGGTGTTTGTTTTTCACAATACGCAATGAAAACAAATGATGTACATGGACAATAGTTATTGTAATTATTTTTGTATATTTTTGCATTTTGGACCTTTAAGCCGCACATTTAAGCCACAAAATGAAGCGAATTTTCAAACAGTGCAAATTTTAACAATTCTAATGGAATGACACCAATTTCGATGGTTTTTACTAACCACTGTGGATTTTTGTGGTTTTGATTGCATACTATTTATCCTTTTTAATAGAGTGAAAGTTGCCATTGGCATGAGATAATTAAATGCATAATGTATAATTTTATAATTAACGTATTTACTGTCTTATTGTTGTTTTCTCATGACAACTTTGCCTGCATGTATTCAGCTTGAATGTTTTTGTTTTAAATTTGCATAAGTAAATTCCTGTCAAAGAATACATGCTTAACAAGGACCTGGCCATGGACCATGATTCAACAAAATTGTTTCCTCCATGCTTCCTACTGCTGTCATGCCATGAAGTGACAATTCAGGAAAGATTCACTAAATTTGCAAAATTATGTTCCTGTGAAAGAGTACCTGCTCAACGAGGTGCTGGCCACAAAAACATTTTGTTGCCACAAATTAAGTTTTTTCTAAGTTTCTTACTGTCGTCACCATGAAGTTACAATGTAGGTAAATACAATCCATTGTGTAAAGGTTCATGTGAAATCCATTCACCAGAAAACAGAAGAATGCAAAATATTCTTTAGAATCGAGCAGAATTGCCCTGGTGTGTCTTTACTGTGACTCCTGCACAATGTGGCAGTCAGTGGCAGTTGAAGCTTCAGTGAACTAGGCAAGAGAATGTTGAAGCAACAGGTTAGTTTATCGGACCAAGTAAATGAAAATAAATCTGAAGGACTAGCGTAACGGGCAATGTGTTACTGTGTAAATACTGTAATTTCCAGTTGGATTACCAAAGGAAAGATGGGCTCGATGAACTCGAGATTGCAGTGAACTATTATCCTTTTCAAATATCTTTGCGACTGAGAGGCAGGCTTAAGTTTTTTGGGGGTGAGGGAAGAGAAAGTCTTCACGAAAACCAACTAGAATGCAGTAGGCGGAGCCTAGCATCTCCGAGATTCAGTCGCTCCCAGTTCTCCGTGGTGTAAACTTCGTGAATCTGCTAGCTGTGTTGCCATACCTCCACTGCCTTCTTTTGCTTGGTGTGCCGTGGTGATCTTCCTTCTCCTTTTATCCTTTTCACGAATATAATTCGTCAAAGAATTCTGTCTTCGCGTGACCCATTAGGATTTTCTCTGGAGGGATAAGATTGTTGACTCACAAGTAGATTTTTTAGCAATTATATTTTTCCTTAATATTCATCTGGCATAATGTTAAACGTACTTACCATTTTTTTATAATTTCCTGATTGATTTGAGGCCAAACAGTAAACAATTCCGTTGTATTTTAGCAAAAGAGCATGGCAAAACATTGGTGAGAAAAATCTTCGCAGGATCACGACAATGGTCAGAAATCAACTAAATCACATGCCATTTGGACTTATTTTAATCGGCTGATTTCAAAGAAACTGAGATTAATGTTTGTTTGTTATTATCATTCATCATATAAAAGTTACAACTTTTGTTTTCAATAGTCCACTTCTGAGTCATTAACCAAGCACTTCCACATTACCCATTCATTCAAAGACCCTTGAGACTGGTCAAGATAAGATGTCCCTGTGGGGAGGGAAAGGGATGGAAAGGAGTAATCCCCTCGACCACGTCACCAGCCTGGCATCTCTTCTGTCCTTCCAACTGGGCCACGTGGTGAACCCCTCGTGTCTGTCACAAACAATGCCTACGAAATGCACCCTTTCCTTTCCATATAAATCCAAAGTCGATACATGGCAACGTCGAGTCCGACTTTTCACTCTCACTCCCCACTCCACCTCCCTGGTGCCAGAGGCCCTACCTTTCTGCTGCGAAGCCCCTCGAACAGTTCCGAGCACGAACGAAGGGCCAGTCGCAAAGATATTTGATAAGGATAATAGTGGAAACTTTGGTGCTTTAATTTTTTATTCTTAAGTGAATGAATTGGATTCTGAGAAATCAGATTTCACCGGAGTTCATCTAGCGACTTGGAATGTAAAGGAACAGTCTTTGTTCCAATGTGATAGCTCAATCACTAATCCTTTGCGTGGAAAATTCAGAATAATAGGGGAGATTAATTTTATTTTTATTTTATTTGAAGATGTCTACATACTGATGTGTTGCCAATTTAAAGTGGCCCAAATAACAGAACAAAATAAGAGACGAGTACATACAAACAGAACAAGAAGAATATTACCTTCCCTGCCTTTTTTCTTTTCCCTTCTGCCCTTCCTTGAGTCTCTGCCAACAGCTTCCTCTTCTCTCCCACCATATCCAGCTCGTCATTTGTGTCCTTGCTCCTCTGCTCCATTCTTTTCCAGACTGGCATTTCTAATTCCTCCCAATTGTTGAACATCCATATTCCATATTGACCAAGTTTCCAATCCGTACATTGCCATGTTCCATTTTAAGAGTTTTCATCAATCTTTTAGTTAGCTCTCTCCTCTTAACTTCCCTCGTCAATTCCCCTCAGTTTAAGAATGCTTCCTCGCCTATAGCAATTCTATATCTGATGTCCCTTTTACTAAAGCCATTCGTCTCCAAATAACTTCATAAGTACGTAAACTGATCTACCTGCTCTATTTTATGGCCTTGCATCTCATCTCACAATCTTACTTCTAGAAAATATCATTACTTTAATTTTCTAATGATTAGTGCTCATTCTCACATAACAAATGATACTACACTGGTGAAGTGTAATGAAAGTAGATATTATTCTATTAAAGTATCCAGATTGAGAAGAGGTCTGTTTTTTGCTTGGACTCTGCATGCATGGATTTTGTTTCTATAGAGGTGTTGTACTAGAGGAGTTACTGGCAGGAGGAGTTTTTTCTTGGATTGTTACATGTTTCCCTGACCTGGGACCTAATAATGCTCTGGATTTCTTTGTATGGAGGTTTGCTGTGTGGAGGTTTTGCTAAAAGTTATTCCTGACATTGGTGTGCAGTCTAAATTTTGTTCTCTGCTGGTTATGTGCTGTGGTATGGGTGCCACTAGATATTTGGTGAACCTTCAGGGCATTGTATATCTCAGGCCAAAACTCCTTCTGAAACTATGGAACCCCCCTCTCCACTCTGCTTGCCAATCTCATGGTTTAATTTGTTTGACTGAATGCCACTCGAGGCTGAGAAAGTGTATGTGCAACCTCTGCACTTTATAAATGCAACATCCTTTTTCTTCATTTCTGGATGATATAACCTTGGGAGTCCTTGTGTTTTGTTAAGGTATGTATTAAGCTCATGCTAACTGTCAAGTCCTTCATTGGTTGTTTGTCTCTTACACTCTGCTGCCATAAATTAGCCGATTATGGAAGTTTAATATTTTTGGTTCAGATGTGATAGCCTTGCGCGTCACAGCACTCCCTTATGAGCTTCCATGATTCATGAGAATGGTAATCTTGTCCTGTGCAGCAGAGTTACTTTAAGTTTGCAATCTGAGCTTCTAAATTTCTATGAAAGATATTGCCATTGCTTAAAAGAATGTTAATAATAGATTTTTGTGCATAATCTAGGCCAGAATTGTGCTTTTTATCCATATCTACCATTGCCTGATAACGAGGAAGTTTGCAAAACGACCTTAGTTGTCAAAGCACCCAAAACCTAATTCTACCTACCTATGAGGAAGTACTTGACAACTTGGACTCAACTTGGTCAATGGAAATAGCAGCACCCTCAATTTAGCACTTGCAGAAATTCTTATTGTGTTCTCCGCTGGGTCAGATTCTCCATAAAAGCTGACGAAATTCGATGCTCGACTTGTGCATCATCCTCAGGGCTGTTAAGTGTCGCTTCCAGGTTATGGTCGCCCCCTTGTATACTGTTCCCGCTTGTTCTGGTGCCTCAACTGCTGGGATTCTGAGAGCCAATCACGTTGTTAGGTCCGGTCCATGTTTTTTTTATGATTTTCGAAATGGGTTTCCAGCCATTGTTGAGTGAATAACCAGAGTCACGGTTGAAGATTTATTAGTCTGAGGCAATTTGGAAAACTGCTTCCCACGGCTACGTTTGACTTCTTACCACATTTTCTGAAAAAATCGCCAGGTTTTCGTACCTAAGAAATTCTTGCAGCAATAATGAGGCAAACCACATAAAGAAAAGCATTGTTTAAACTACCAATGGAGACAAAATATTGTGGATTATGGCATGGATTTAATAGTGCCCATCCAGCTAGTAATATTGAGATTGTATGGGTAATTTGTTTGTTTTATTTTGAGTTTAATTTTTATGTAATTTACTGCGAAACTTTATTATTAGTGGTGTTAGCCTCCAATTTTTGTACCATACTTTGCATAGTAGGTTATTGGATTGGCATTTTTTAAATTCTTTTCGTTCAATTTTCTGTCTCTTCATTTCCCGTCCACATGTTATTACATCACATTTTCTTTTTTGCATTTATTGGAGTGATGATTGCAATAGGTGGTGAAGCAGTAGTAAGGCTTAGTTTAAAATACCAATGCAGACAAAATATATTGGATCAGGGTATGGATTTAACGTATAGAAGGACATTCACAAATATTTGGAACTCAGACAGAAATAAGTATAAGAATGAGAATTTAGGTATGGCTTTAAATATATTTTGTAAGGATATACAGATACATAGTTACAGGAAGGATCTGGTGCATACATGGATGATACGGGAAGCATGTGGTGCTTTTCGGCAAATTGTATGAGTAAATTCACCACGGGTTCCCAACTGGGTCAGGAGTTCAGGTACTGACTAACAGGTATGGCTAAATCTGCCATTCGTTATCAAGATGATTGATGCCAGGACTTCAATTTTATATTTTCAATTGGAAATGTCAGTACCTAAACTTATGACCCGGTTGGAAATCCGTGATAAATTTACCCATTGAGTCTTCTCCCTGAATTTGTATTTACATTGACTTCAATCCATTCAATACAACATCATTCAATCAGTATCAGAAAGGTTAATATCATTAATTATCCTGGTTCATAGTTCTGCATCGTGTTCATTCATTAAGGCTGGACTGGAAGCCAGGCATAAGTATGTGCTACATCCTTTTTCTCCGCTGTGAGTATGCCTAATTCCACCCACTTAAACACTGTGTGAGTGCTGAAGTGATCTTGTGTCGGACTTGTGCGGTTGGTCAGACTGCATTTCTCAATATTGTACAGTCTGAACAGGTCCAACTCCAAAGAAGGAGACTCCGATCCCTTCATGGTAGCCTAGCGCATGAAGCGAATCGGTGCGACTACTGCTATGCCAGCCAGGCAGCATTTCTTACTTTCTATTCCATGGTTTATGGCTAATGTTTTGTATTTATTTTGTGGTTCTTATGTACGAGGTGGAAAGACTATGATTATTTTAACCAAGTTGAGTCAAACTGATCACTCTCCTTTTTTAATTCAGCCTGTAATTTATTTTACAATGATGGAAAATATGGAAGAATTAAAATAACTTACTTAACTCCACTTGTAATATTTATTACTACGACCTGGGTTTCGACACTTTGTGTCATCTTCAGATTAACTAAGTTATTTTAATTCTTCCCTAATGGATAACTTCCTCAAAATCAAGCCTACAACTGTTTCCTTTTTGATGGAAAATGTTGCTTAGTAGCGTTTTACAGTTGTAAGCATGTTTGTGTAATGAGCCTGCCTCCTTATCTGGAGGCAGTGAGTTGGATTCCTACTACGGGCTTAAGAGAATAATGGTCTTACCTTGCATTTGGGCGCATCGTTTATGCATTTATTTTCACTGTGGCCTTCATTCTACTCTGTGTTTATTCTTCTGTCCGTCTCTCAAAAGTTTAATGCATACGGATGATAAGTCTGCGAATATTACTAACTGAACCCAATGTGCGTGATAATTTGAGCACTGCCTAGTCATCCATAGCAAAGCAAATTCCGCTATCTTCCTGAGCTATAACTTGTATGATATTCTTTAGTCGATAGCTTTTAAAATCTTAAATATTTCACAGACCCATCCGTGAAAAAAGCATTCAATTTACCTGTATGGTTTCATTACCATCTCAAATATTTTCACAATTTGGTTTTTTTTAGTATATTATTAATCGAAAGATTAAAGAGGTAAAATATTTACAGAATCTGGTAAAAGAATGTGTGGACGTCGTAAAGTTATAAGGTGCAGTGTGTGTGTGTGTGCGTTCTGTATTTGTGGACTTGGAGAAGGCATGTGATAGTGTGGATAAAAATAAGCTGTGGAAGGTTTTGAATGACTACGGAGTAAATATGTATTCTTGAGTTTCAATGCTGGGAATCCTAATGGCAAAGTGCTTATTCAAATCAAAGTCCAAAGTGGCATACATATGGGTTGCAGAGGACTCTTGTATGTTCACAGTAATTAGCTGATAGTCAATGGAAAATAATTTTAGTTTCATAAATTTACTTCGTATGTATATAGTTTAGATTAAACCCTCATACAATGAGTATGGAGGCATTTTGTGATGTGGTACCCAGTGTGCTATCTAAAAAGTTGTTTCACTTATAACTTTTGAGTTTCATTGTGTGTTATTTTTCTTATGTGTAGGTAACTTTTGAAGATGTCTGTCTTTTGTAAAATATATTTGAAGATTGGCCATGAAGTAACCAATTGGAAACCAATGCCCTTTTTTCAAGACAAATCATGGCAATCTACCTATGTGTATGAGCTACATATTTAATGATTATCCCAGTAATAAGGCCTTGAAACTTATTTTTCTTACTTGATCTGTCGGAATGAGTAAAGTGATGTGAGTAATCAAACTGATAGTTGTTCAATACAGCATTATGCTTATTATAATTTTTTACAAATCCTTGAAATTTAGTTTCATTGATGGCCTGCAATATATTAAAATGTAGGTTAGGATTGAAATAAGTTTCGATATGCATAGTAAGAAGACATTGTTATTAATTAAACTTGTGCTTCGTACACTTGGCACAGATAATAGGTATGCTATATCAATGTTATTTTATTATTTCCAATTGACTATCTAGACCAGGGTTGTCCAACTTGCAATGCCTCAAGGGCCACAACTTAACATTTAATATGGTTGCGGACCATATGGTAATAAATTAATATTTTTAAACGTAACAATAAGAAACAACGTAAGGTATAAAAATAAAATTCCGAATTTTTGTCTAATAACCTTTCGTGGGCCACAATTAATGGCACCGCGGGCCACCAGTTGGACAACCCTGATCTAGACACTAAGCGTAAAGTAGTAAAGAATGTTTTGTTGGCTTCTGTATTTTTTTAGCACCACATGCCTTTTTAGCTGCTTGGTCTGGATTTATAAGTGTTTGAAACACATCAAAGAGCTTTTATTGCTTTCTGCACTACAAATGTACATTTTATAATTAACACATTTACCTGGTAAACTGTACTTTAAATGGAGTTAATTGTTAATTGGATATCTGTTTCCAGTAATCCAAACTTGTCACTGAAGTATAAATCTTCTTTAACATGGTATGTGTAGTTAGTACATATACATTTAGTTTATGGAGGAAAGTGCGTAACTTCTGGAGGAGGTGGTGTAAGTGATTTTAAGCATTTTTTGTCACATGAACACGGGGTTGCAACTCCTTAGTCACGGAACTAGTAATTGTCTCTTTCGGTAAATCAATACCAGTCCCATGCATGGAGGAGAGCTGTCAATCAATGTGCTGATGTAACGTTACCATTTAAGATGTCATACCTCTTGCTAAAAATTGATTTGGGAAAATAATTTGACCAAGTTGAGAAACGAAATAAAATTTGCTTATTTTTTTGTATCAAGTAGTTTTTATGTTTGTCTCCAAATAAAAAAGTATCTAAAAAAATATATATATTTTTTTCAATGTACAAAAAATTTTGCAATTTCAGTTACCATTTTAGAAATTAGAAGCAATTAGTGATGATTTCAGCGGGAAAAGAAAGATAGGAGCTTAAGATATAAACCTTAAGGACAACTTATTGTTAGACCCATTTTTCTTTTTCAGGATTGCTGGATGCCATTGCTTTTGGGTGTTTTCATCGTAACTGCATAGTGCTTCTGACAAAATGTTTTCGTTGCCATAGCTCCATAACTAAGGTGTTGCGACCCCATGTTCATGGGCAAAAAAGTGCTTAAAATCACTTCCTCAACCACCTCCTCCAGAAGTTAATGCACTTCCCTCCTGAAACGCCCTCTTTAGTGGAAGTTTATCAATTCACTACCAAGCTGTATCTTAATTCAAGGTTTATGCTCGACTAGTCTTAAAGAGGATGGTGGAAATTCATTCCCATAGTCAATGTTAGTAATGTTTACCCTATTTTTTACTTTTATTTGTGAAATTGGTATTTTTTATTCTCTTTTTCCACCTTTTATTCTTTTTTTTTTCAATTGTTGCATTCAAAATCATAATCTTAGCACACTCAATTCAGGTGCTCTGAATTTTAAGGCATGGTGCACTTCCCTGCGAGGTCCATGCCTTGGTGTTTGATCATGACGTCCTGTTTAGTTCTTCGGCCAATTGTTGAGCACCATGCTGGGAAATGACTCCTCCAGCGCGTGGGGCTCAACAAAAGCAAAGTCTGCTCCATGTCTAGCTCAAAGCTGTGCTCGGGAAAACTTTTAGGTTGTCTTAAAGTTGAGTGCAGATTATATTTTTTTCCTCCGCTAAGTGTGGGAAAGTTCTCCTGAACTCTGGCTGCATTGAGTGTGTTAATCGGTGAATATTTTCTCATTTTTACCTGTTCATCATCTTTAGTTCTTTACATTATGTTAGAAATAGAATGGAATAGTTACGTTTAAGTTGTGGGTGAGGAGTGACTTTTTTATTTGCACAATTTTTTTTGTCAGTATTATATGATATGATGATGTATTTTTACATTATATTATAATTTTCATTGACATTTGTGAAAATCCCTTTTTCTTTGATTTTGTTTTTTTCTTTTGGACCAGTTATTATATTTGATAGGATTATCTGAAGGGAAGACGAATTGCTGAAGACAGTCTCGTTTCCACATAACTTGTGATCTGAAGCACCTTAAAATGACATCCATTCACACAATACAATTCAACTTGCAGGACAGAAGAAATCTCTAATATTGGCATCTGTTGCCATTTTTAGCATGAGTGGCATCGCTACACGTATTGCGCTGATGCCAACCACGGCCCATTGTCTCCATATTGGGTAAATCCATGACACCCACTTCCCATTTGCCTAATTGTGTTTTTGGTCATGCCTAAATTACATAAGCAGGTCCAGGTAAAAAGAAATATTTTCCACCACTCAATTGTTTCCTTATGGCAATCTAAAGAAGAAATTCGCAAACCTTGGTGAGGCAAGGCATGCGTGGTTTATGTCGAGAGGTGGGGTGTACTAACTAGTGATATGAATATGGAAAACATGAAACTGTGGTGATTCAAGGACAGGTTGAGTGAGAGGTTATCTTGGCACATTATTTCTTTGGGAGATTGTGGGAAGTTTTTAATTTTCCTTAATATTTGATTTAGCAATTTGAAAGCCTGAGTTCAGTTTTTCTCAGTGGATATGGGTATTTTAAATTTTAATCTTTATTTTTCTAATTAAGTCATCGTGTATGTAATATCTACCATTGTGTTATGTTTGAATCAATCTCATGAATATCGTATATCATGAATGTTATAATAATTACTAGGTAGGTACTTACAATGACATTATTTGTGTGCGTTTAATTGCCATTGTTGCAGAATTGCATGTTTTTAAGGTATGCACCACTTTCAGTTAATTTAAAAATCGCGAATGGAATGATATATATTACTTATGTTGGTCTCAGTTCTTTTTCCATACTTTGCTTAGACCACAAAAACATTCGGGTGTCAATCGTGCTCCTTTCTAATAGTGTAATTAAAAAATTAAAGACTATTTTACTCGGTGTAATATTCTTTACATTTACACGATGGTAGAGAAATCTTTTGTGAAATTTCAAAGAGATAAAGTTAATAAATGAAGGCTACTTTCATGTTATTTGATATATTTCTGGTGTGGGAGGCCCGTGAAGAGACGCCTGGAACTGCTTATGCAATTTGGAAATGCTCCAATCTCCAAGTTCTGTGTTTATGTTAATTTACACTCTCTAAATTTTCTAATGCAACAAATGTCATTGAGGCTCAATTTTATAATCTCTTATTAAATGTTTTCTTGGCATGAAAATTGAAGTTGTATAATATGTTCTCCTACTGATAATGTTCACCTCAACTGACCGATCATATATACAAAATCCAAACTCTCTGTGATTATCAAGTTATTGAAAAGGCTATGTCATCTTGAGGCTGACATTAACCAGACATTATAAAATTGGGCCTAAACGTTAAAATAGGTCAGTATTATTAAATGGTTCTAAAACTTGTTCACGGGCACTGTTATTTAGGCATGGTTTAACACTGTAATGAAATTTTATTTTGGCTTGAGGAATTCTTGATCTTCCTGTTTGAAATTTCATAAACTCAGTCTTGCAGCTTGTGTTTTTCATAGTTGTGCTTTCTTTTGTGCCCTGGATTTTGTGCGTATTCTCTTAAGCTTTGTTCACATTTTTAGGCCTGGAAGCTTGAAGGACCCTGAGATAGCCGAACTCTTTGACAAAGATGACCCCGATAAGATCTTTGAGGACCTGCGGGAGATTGGCCATGGAAGCTTTGGTGCTGTTTACTATGCCCGAAATGTGGTATCCAAGGAGATTGTTGCCATCAAGAAGATGTCATACCTTGGCAAGCAGAGTGTGGACAAATGGCAAGATATACTCAAAGAGATACGTTTCCTACGTCAGCTCAATCATCCAAATACAATTGAGTACAAAGGATGCTATTTGCGGGACCATACAGCATGGGTAAGGACATGCATTTTCTCAAGCCTTTCGTGAATTAATGAGCTCTTGCCTATTTATTTTATTGAGTATTGCAATAATTGTTTATCTGGCAATCACCTGGACATTGTGTTAACTGTCCAGAATCTGTGCAATGCTAACATCAACAGCAGTCATGTTTATTGCAAAACCTTTTACTCCTCCACAGTTTTATTCATGTTCCACCATGTTTTTCTGTTTTCTCTGGGGTAATACTTTACAAAGAGAATGAACGTCAACCAACACTTAATAAGTCTCATGTTGAAGCAGGGTCGAGGGGGAAGGCAATGAGGGGACAGCAGTGGGGAAGGGAGTTGGGATGGAATTGCAGTTGGGATGGAATTGCACTTACAGATGCCAGAGTTTTTTTTAACCTTTATCTTATGAGGTTTTTTCCAGCAGTGTGCCTCTATGAAGAAGGTTTATTAAAATTTGAAGCCATTAAAATGTTAAGGCTTTGAAAGAAGATCATGACATCTCTCGATTATCCGGGCTAATGATGGGGAGAGGATGCACGAATAATCAGAAAACATGGATAATCCAAACTTTCACTTTTATTACTTATAATGTTCTTAGTGTAGTGGACCCCTGCTTTACGATGGGTTCACTTTACAATGGATTCATTTTACGATCTGCATACTAGGAATTTTAAAGGGCGATGATGTTGTTCGTGCCCTTTAAATTTCGACTGTCTTTTGCACCCATAGTTAACTATCCATTCAGCATTCTAAGCCTTATTTGTTAACGGACTGCATTTTTTATTATAACAATATTTACATATTTAGTGATACCACACGTATTATTAATGATGTTCATGCGATTAGAGAAAATTGAGCAAATGTTGCAGTTTTGAGCACTGCCACCAATTAGCACCAACGAGGTAACGTAACATTCCTTATGTAGTCTGGATCACATCTATGATAATTCAGATTAAGGCTTATATTAGTCATTATAGTGACATCACTTTGTTTACCAACTTGTAGAAATATGAGAACTTCCGCTGAAGAGTAACTTATTGTTAAGAGGGCATTACCTACCAATCGAGAGTTAACTGCATACCACTAAATTATCTGTGTTATAACAAGAAATAAAAAGTTATACTCTAAACGTTTGTGTATTATAAGCTATATTTTTAATGGTGCAAATTAGTACGATATTTTATTTTTTAATTTTAATATCATACTAATGTTTATCAAATCAAAGGTTTATGTAAAAATAATACATTATTTTAGAGGATAATGTAGTTTTTGGCAAATAATCTTCAAAAACTGAAGAATAACACGTAATTAGCTATATTTATTAAAGTTTTTTTGTGATAATTTGCTAGATAGCAATAAATTTAAAAAATAATCCTACTTAGTCAACTGATTTTCACCAAGTTGGGCATTTCTCAAACTCAAATATAATTAAGTAGTCTTCAAAACAAAACTAAGAAGCAATTCCAGTTTCACTTTGAAAGTTATTAATTCTTACGTTAAGGATGCAAAAGAAAGCTATAGGTTAAAAAAAGTAACTTATTAATTTTTTGCTTATGAAATAGAGCATTCTTAATCTGTCAGGACTTGACCGTTTCTTTTTTTGAGCCAATTTGCTGGGATTAATAAAAACTCTTTAAAAAAACCTGTTTTCAAATGAGGCATTTCAAGAAATTTCTGTACATATTTTAGGTGTAAATTGCAGAGGCTTTTGTTGCTCACGGAACTGAAACTGAAAGTTTTTTCTTCATGTGCTTCCATAGTGCTGAAGTGGCATTAGAGAGAGACCAAAAATGTGCAAAATCCCACTTTGCCAAAGCAATTAATATACTGTGAATATTTTAATGTTTTTCACTGCTCGATCCATCCCAAATATTGCATCAAGAACAGTTATTGACTTCTCTACGCAATCCTAAGAAAGTCCATTGTCGATTTTTGCTATCATTGTTTTAAAAGTAGCTGTCTATAGTTAATTTTAAAGTTCCTAATCACACCGTGGTCCAGAGTTTTGCAGGACACTTGTTAAGTTTGGAGGGAAAAAAGTGGCAATTACATTTATTAACTTCAATGTAGGGTGACAAGGGACATTGTCAACTGGCAGTAAAATATTTCTCGTATTGTTAACCCTTTTTTTATCTAAAATCATATGCCACTCGGACATGATTTCAGTTGTCGTCCACACTTTTCTATTGTGCTTCTAAATCACTGGTAAATGTTCTTTACGTATTACTATTACGTAAGCCCTGTGGATATTCTGCTTTTCCAATCACCAGTGGCCGAAGAAGCTCCTCAGTCATGCTCACAGCAGACCATCTCTTCCCGTCCCTTCCCGCCTGAGCAGCGTTCAGATTTCAGGGATAAAGTTTTATTAGGTGAAGCCCTATAGAACAATCCTGTTTCATCTGCATTAACAATATCCTCAGAGGTGTAATTTTCTAGCAATCTAGGAAGTCTGTTAGCCCAGGCAGTAACATCTTCTGGATCCACAGCAGCTGCCTTAAACTGCATTTAAGTCCACAGCCTATTGCCGTACACCACATGATCTTTAGCTGCGCACTCTATTATTTGCACCTTTTCCCGTAGAGTAAAACTTCTAGAACACAAAAAAAACCTCTGCGTTCTCTGCTCGAATGACACTGCAAAATTGAAAGTGCGCATTTACTCTGCAGTGTTGTGCACTATTCATCTTCAGACTTGTTAGGGAAAAACCCACCCACGTAGAGAAGATGGCCAGCAAAAAGACCATGCGTATATGATTCAGATTTATTTCTACAGTTTTGAGGTTTAATGATTTCAGTGGCAGAGAGCTCGAATATACACTCCTCATTTAAAACTTTTAAATCATCCCTAATTTTAAATTCTAGATATTCATTTTTCTTTATCAAAATACAAGACTCTCAATTTTAAAAAGCTTTTCCCTTGCATAGAAATGATGAATGATGCAATTGAACATATTATTGTAAAAATTTAGAGGTGTAGGGAGGAGAAGAAACCATGGATAATCCACAAAATAGATAATCAGAACGTGGATAATTGAGTTAAATAATAGAAGATGAGGAATAAAAGCAGTACATATACTGCTATCCGAGGTTATTGATAATTACAGATAAAACCTGATGAAAACAAATTGCAGTGAAATCTGTTTACTTTTTTGTATTATTTTGTTTACATGAATTATTCAATTTAATGCTGGTGCACTACTCTTGATGATGGGAAACCCAAAGGATGATGAGAGTAAGTTAGGAAAGTTAATAAACATGGAAATGTCATGCATGTTGCCTAGCCATCAGGGGGGGGGGGGGGGGCATTGTTTTTTCTTCTTTATTTAGCTATAATGATAATGGCAATTTGCGAATGTTTTTCCCTACAAAATGTCATAATAGAAGGCTATGCCTTTCACAGGTATAAA
Source organism: Pyrrhosoma nymphula (assembly GCA_963573305.1). NCBI lineage: Eukaryota > Metazoa > Arthropoda > Insecta > Odonata > Coenagrionidae > Pyrrhosoma > Pyrrhosoma nymphula. The sequence goes on from OY754330.1 coordinate 2,390,341, forward strand.
ATGTCAACATTTAAAATTTGTATTGTTTTATAAAGAAAGAAATCATTTCCTACCCTTCAAATACGGCACCCTTGTGGCACGGGTTGCCGGTTGTTGATTGACTCCAAATTTCGTATACCTTGTGTTTGTTTCAAGAGGAAAAAATTTAAGCTTCAAGATCTAAAATTTTTGACACTGTAATTTTTGCCCACCATAGTGAACGCCAGCCTAATGACTTCATTATTGTTTATGCGATTATGATTGATTGAAAATACAAGTTCAGGTTCAGTTGTGTGTTTATTACATTTGTGTTTTCTTTAAATTTGTTGCGTAGAAAAAATTAATTTTATATTAGAACATTTTTATGGTATTCTGTGTTAGTGTGTACGTGGTTCATATTTATTTTTCTTGTAATATCTCTCATATTTTGATACTGTCATTTTCTTGAGTTGTCAATTTTTTCTTGGGTAGCCATGTTGTGGTATTTGCTGCTGGAGGCTAACTTGTTATGTTTAAGGTCCATATTGATTTATCTAAATTTTTCTAAATTAGCCATGAAGGAACATTATCATATTCCCTTTCATTTCAGCTTGTGATGGAGTATTGCTTAGGTTCTGCATCGGATATAATAGAAGTTCACAAGCGTCCCTTGAAAGAAGAAGAAATAGCAGCAATATGTGAGGGAGTGCTTAGGGGTCTACACTATTTGCATTCTCTCGGAAGGATTCATAGGGATGTGAAAGCAGGGAATATTTTACTCACAGAAAATGGCACGGTAAAGCTAGGTAGGTATAAAAATAATTTATGTGAAGTATTCCTTTTTAATCAATAAATATTGCTATTTTATATGTAATGTATTCAGAGAAGAGTGGTGTTATGTAAGGCATTATTTCATGTCTATGGTAGGATGGCTAAATATATTTCTGTTTTTTTTGCAAAATTGAGTTATGCATAATGTTGGATTCGTAGTTCTAGTACTGTAGGGTTTGGAAAGTTAAAAAGACATGAAAACAACCATTTTTAACATCTATTACGAAAAGGTCACACCTAAACTAAGAGATACTGATTTTTTCAGAGCCTACTAAACTTTAAAATTGCTCTTCTGTAAAATTTGCAAGAAATGACAGATCATATTTAGCCATCTTCCCACAGATATTATGTGTAAGGCTCTCTTCTTGTCCTCTTTCTGAGCCAATGTTATACCCTTTATATTATTGTTTTCTTTATACTTTCGCATTGATGCCAAGCCCCATATTCATTTGGCCCAGTAAAACCATTGGAAACTACTCTTTATAAATCATTTCCTACTTAAGCTGGCATTTTTAATGTGATGCTTCATTGGTCATGTAGCAACCTACCATGCTGTTCATGCGATCTAATTCCCTTGTTGATTCATACCTTTTATTCTCTCTCCCATTTTCAGCGGATTTTGGTTCAGCTAGTATAAAGTGCCCTGCCAACAGCTTTGTTGGGACACCTTATTGGATGGCTCCTGAAGTAATACTTGCTATGGATGAAGGGCAGTATGATGGAAAAGTTGATGTTTGGTCTTTAGGTATCACATGCATTGAATTAGGTGAGTAACCTTGGAAATGCATGTCTCATTAAATTTTAATTAGCCCTATTTCATATGCTTTTTTATCCACCTATTCTAACATAATTCCTCTTTTATGTTGAGTTTTTGTTTGGCCTTGAGGCTTTGTTTGGTATGAGACTTGATGTGACGTAAAATTTGATATCGCATCAATCGAAGGAGGGAACTGTTGTGAGGCATACCAGTATGTTTCACTTCAGTACCTTCAACTGAACAAATTTGCCGTCACAAGTTGAATTAATGTACTCAGCTTTGAATTGTGTGTAGGTTGCATCAAATAATTTACTAGTGTGTGTGTCAGAGGCAAATGTTCCTAATGATGAAAAAACCATCGCCATCTTGTGATATGTACTATTCACTTTGAAGAGAGATAATGGAAAGTAAAAATTAGCCAAAATAATTACAGGTACACATAGTGAAATACTCAAGAATTTCTGCGAGGCATCAAAGTCTGTGGCATTTGGATGTTCATTGGTATTCTGAGTGAAGGAAAGGAAGTTAGGAAGTCAATATGAAACAGGTGAAAACTCGAGCATTGGAAACCACTTTATTGAAGTGTTGAAAATATCACATTAACATATGGTGTTATTGCATGCTTACATTTATACATCCTTCGATAACTTAAATTAAGTAAGTTCATGTGCTTACCATTTCATTGTAGTGCTCCGAATGTTGATTCATTTTAATGCTGTTTGTTGGTTGCTCTTACAATAGAGAGGGGATTCAATTATATACACGGATCGATCTCTAATTGTGATTCAATTAAGTCTTAAAGGTTTTTTTAAGTAAACCACTTACATTGTAAATCTGTATTTAGACCAAGAATATTGATGTTGCGACATTTGTGGAAAGAAAGTAAGGAGGTTGAATCTTCCCATGGGAGCAAGCACTTAGGAAGTCAACGTAAAACAGTTGTAAAGCCAAGCATTAAAAAATAACACCAAATTATGGGAAATCAAGGCATCCTTGACATATCACAGACATAACTACAAAATGTACCCTACACTGGTAACTGCATCTGAAAAATGTCTTCAACCCCAGGGAACTTGGTGCATGTCACAAAATCACCATCCAAAAGTGAAGTAGAGAGGGAGGGATTAATTAATAAAACAATGATAATAATAATGGTACCGGTAATGATGAACGGAACACTTTAAGATGATGTACTGACTGTATGTTGAGGCAGACGCCAATAGGAAATGCAAGATATTCTTCCTGAAGTGAAGAACAAAAGAAAGAAAATATCGGTAGTTACTTATTATGACACTATGATACAAAGATTAAATGGGGTTCATACACCTTGCATAATTAACGTATGCATGTGTTGAAGGATAGAGGGCTAATTGTATTGTCGACACACTGTTAGCCCTCTCCCTCTCGTACTCCAATTGAAAGGGGGTACCACCACTCAATGTTGTCACAAAATAATAATTCTGACACTCTAATTATTGGATTTATTGGAACTTCTGAAACACGGGACCTCTCCAGGTCTGGCAGCCTTTGTGCACCTTCTTGCACTCTCTGTCCCTCTGTGTTTTACTTCGCGTCGTCACACCACTCGCTCTCCCGATGGAGTTCCTTACGCCCTCACCTGGGGGCAGCACATCCATGGGCTGCAGAGCCGCCTGGCTCCGTAACACATGCATGCTTGTAATAAGATTTTCAGCCTACCTTGTGAACTTGACCATGTTGGTTGTTCCACTCCTCCAGTTCAATGCCATTCCATGCCTTTGATTTTGCCACAATACTAAAAATATTAATCTCCCACTTTTCCAGTCCACTACAATGCTTAGTGACCAATTTGATCAGAAATGCCATACCTTTTTTAGTTCGTGGCTTCCATTTTGCTACGTCAAGTTCCCCATTTCAATTTTCAATTGCCACCGCTAGCTGAGACCAATCCCGGCATCAAAAGTTGGAAATAGGCACTCCATGCACATCATAGAATAAGTCATAAATTGGGCAATGAAGCCACCACCCCTCAACAAACACCCCTTAACAAAGGGGAGAAGAAGGAATGTTCCAACAACTCATTTTGGCCATTAGTCTTCGTGAAGCCACGCTGTAGCTCTGCTCTGTTTGTTTTCAACATGTGGGCCTAGGAGCAGGCTCTGTAAGAGTTTTTTAAAATGAAGTTCTGAGAAGCAAAAAGTTCCAATTGGTGGTCCTTTTTTTAGATTTCAAAGGATTAATTTTTGATTAATTGCACTTTAAGAATATTATTTACATCCATTTTTTTAGAAATTTTCATATTTTTGGAATGGTTCTCATTTATTGCTACATTGAATCTTTAAAAGTTTAAAATTGTCGTAGGATAAATATTTTTATTACCTTCAGTCAATGATTTATGAAACTATTATCCTGATGATTCCATTAGACTGGAGTCCAATTAGATAAGGAGAAAAATGGAGAGGGTTAGGTGGTATGGTGACCAGAGGGGTGCGTTAGGAATGGTGTAGAAGTAGGAAGTAAGTTGTTGAGACAATGCAGGAGTGGACAGATGGTGGAAGTAACAAAAGGTAATGGATATTTCTGACCATGATATGAGTGAAAATTTTGGGTTAGCTTGAAGGTGCTAAGGAAATGATAAGTGACGTCGGTGTCATCAAAATGAAAAGAAGTATGGCGTAGTAACGGAAGAAACAGTGTAAGGCAACAAGTTTTTTAGTTGAGTCTATTCATTGGTGAGAGCAGCTTCCACTCTATTTGTCTAACCATTCTCATCCCGTATAATATTCCTGCTCTGATACTTCCCACCCTTCGAAATATCCAGACTGAAAATTATGATGAAATTTTGTTATAATGTGAAGACTAATTTAGCCCCTAGCATGTAGTATATGTGTTATGACAAGGTTCTACTGTAGTATTTTCTGCAGGGTATGCACACCTTGAAGTCTGAATCAATCTCAGATTTATTGTCCACAGTATTACCTTTAAAAAAATTCTAATAAGAAATTGCCCGCCATGAATTTGTTGCTGTTAAAAAAATGTCACTTTGAAAAACCTTTTGAAATATCTTCCTCGTGGAGAAATGTTAATTTTTTAATAGGCACAGATTATAGTACATATATTGTTACTTAGATATTTATTCTAATTCATGAAACACCTTCGAATGTCTATTACCAAGACTGGCGTTTATAGTCCAGTGGGTGTCCAAATGTAAGTTGGTAAGGATTTCTGATAGTCCTGACCCATCATCGAAAGTACTTGCAGCTGCTGAGTCATACCATGAGTATGCAAGTGGGCCATGGGCGGAATAAAAAGAAACACTGAAATCTAGACTGAATTCTCTTTTCTGGGGGCTTATTCTCTAACTCGAAGGATCGGAGCTTTCTGGCGAAAATATGCTTCAATAAGCTACTTGCTCCCATCGGTATTCTCTATCATGGAAGCTACCGTCGAAAGAGCAAGCAGAGGCTACCGGTAGCATATTAGGCTCCCACCCATATTCTGTAATATACTTCCGTAGCCCCAATAAGCTCCCACGGTAGCCTAACGAAGCGCGGCCTCCGAATACCCTACTTAAATATTGGTCATTTTATTACGCTTATCTATCTATAATTATTCAACTCACGGGTATGTTTCTTACATTTATTAAATGCGCATTCCTTGCACTTTCACTGGGTTACTTCGTCATTTTCGCCATTAGCGGGATTTTTCACAAAAAATATATTAACTGGAGTGACGGAAAGCCATGTTTACCTTCGGTGAGTTACGTGATTCCAGCCCATAATGGGATACTTATTGGGCCGTGGTAGCGAGTATCACCTTCGCATTTCTTTTGAAAGTTTCATCTTTGTATATTTTTCAAATGATTTGAAGCAACGAGCAATCAACGAAAGCAAATAGCACGAATGATACTGAACCATATCATCGACATGAACCCTAATTCCCGAATATATTTACGAACAATCATATTTCAAGTGATCAAAACAGCCAAGATGGACGTTGTGCGTTCATATTCACGACATTGTTCACGAGATTATGTTAGCAAAAATAAAACATTTTAGAATTTTGCTCGTATAGTTTTTAATGCGTGGAATTTTTCGCTAAAAACGATGCACATACATCTTCACCGCCTAAATCGGCCTTAAAACAGGTTTCACCAGTTTTATCCACGGAAAAACATTGAGACGAGCTTTCCCATTGGTTCTAAAAATGACGTCACCAGAAATGAAGTTTCCGCGGATTTGGTTTAAAAAGATTCTCATACCCGCCTTTCGCCAAACCTCTCTCCACTTCCTATTACGTTCTTGAGAAAGCTCCCGCGAGTTAGAGAATACGGTTGGAAGCCAATTTTGGTAGCTTATTCGAAGCTACGGCATCGGTAGCTTCGAGATAGAGAATAAGCCCCCAGAAACCCTTCTCCCAATGCATTGTGTAAACATTATTATAATATTAATATTCATAGTGCAGTGGAGTATTTTAGTAATATCTTGATATCCATGCAATTACTTGTTGACCTTCTGACTATATTTTTCCTCCTGGGACTGTTCCTTCCAGCTGAGAGAAAACCTCCGTACTTCAACATGAATGCAATGAGTGCCTTGTACCATATTGCCCAGAATGATAGTCCACTCATGCATGCTCCGGAATGGACCGATGTCTTCCGTCACTTTGTGGAGTCATGCCTACAGAAAAATCCAAATGATCGTCCTACATCTGGCAAGTTGTTGTCTGTGAGTAACTTTTTTATCATTCGAATTGAAGGGCAGTTGTGTGTGTGTGTGTGTGTGTGAGAGAAGAATTTTGGTTTCCCTTGAGGGGTGAGTGATGGGAGCTCAAATGATATTTCAAGTTCCTCTGTTGAATACAGTCTCTCCTTTACTTACGAGTGAGTTGCATTGCTAATGCTAGTTCACAAGCTGAATATACATGAAATAAAAAGAAATTAGCGAGGGAATTAACGGTTTTAGTCTTGCCCATGGCTTTATCAAAATTACAGTATCTATTTGTTCAAGCCGTGTGCAGTATCATTTTGTTCATAGCTATTTTGTTTTCAGTTTTATCTTATAATCCTGATTTACTGTTTTGAAATAAAAGGTAATACGTACTCTAAGGGAATGCAACCTCATTTTTATTTCACACGTAAAATTTACAGTAAACCCCCGTTAGTTCGAACCCTCTTAATTCGAAATATCGATTAATTCAAAGTTGTGAGCAGTTCCCGGCAAACGGAATAGGAAATTGCGTACTTTAAGGTATGGATAATTCGAAATACGCTTAATATGTAATTCGAAGTCGAATTTCGTCCCGTCGGCAAACGGAATAGGAAATTGCGTACTTTATGGTATGGATAATTCGAAATACGCTTCATATGTAATTCGAAGTCGAATTTTGTCCCATGACGCCCCAATGTATCGTTTATTTCTAAACGATTCTCTGGGGCAGCGCACTTCGATGGTTAGTTACTATCGGCGCAAAAAAGGTAGAATGCTGAACTTGAAGCATTTGTATGAAATTCCGCCGGAACTCCATAGAGTCGTATAATATATGGTTTTACTCCTCGTTTATTTGACTACAAAATGCATTCATTTAAAAGTGTTAAAATGTAAACGTTTAGCGTCTACGGTCGAAAGAGTGAAGAAAAACATGCGAAAAACTAGGAGAACGGTGAAATGGCCATCTTCTTCATCTCGTCACGGCCAAAATATTTTATTGGTGCACTAGATTATTTTTCTATGAAGAGAACGACATCTCCGCATTATAAGTAAAATTTCAAAATTAAATTTTACCCATTCTTTGATTATTAAGTAAGAGAAAGAATATCAGCATTTCCTTACATGAAAAGTTTTGAAATATTTTTTTCCGTAAAGAATATGAAAATTTTATATTAATATACTTTTCTACATCGATCAGAAACTGAAATATAGCTTTCGGCCATTTAAAAAATCAAAGAATGGGTAAAATTTAATTTTAAATAATAAAAAACTTGGTACTTTTCCACAATTTAAGTGTGGAAAAGTAAAGTTTTTTTATTCAAAACTAGCTGTGCATGAGTTGCAATGCCTCTTTTTTTCGAAGCCGGTACACAAAGCAGACACGTACAAAATAAATTAAGGACAAGGATTTTTTGTGCATTCGCAAAATAAGATACTCTATCTTGATTTCCATACTTTTCATGGATTAGCCCACGAATATTTTTTGGGTTCGAATTCGGTCCCTAAACGAATCTGAAACCTAGTCCAATGAATTCCTCGTACCTAAACAGGAATTCGTACCGCCCAAATAATGGCATGAGTTTCTATTCCATGCCTATGCTGTGGTTTCCAAGTAAATAAAATATTCTATAGTTGACATTTTTAACATTAAATTTAAGATTTTCGATCTTAAAAATCCAATTTTAGGAAAAATCAAATCGTATACGAATAATCGAATGCAAAAATTCAAAACCTTATTCTTTAAGTTATCAAATGATAAAAATATAACATCCATATCATGAGTGATAGCAATTAAAAAAAGCAAACAAAGAGACTTGCTGCTCTAAAATCTTATTCTCAATTCAAATAAATTACGTAACTTTTAACAAGAAATCTGTCTCACTTATATGAATCTGATGCATGCGATATTATGTTTCACTGATACGATTCTAATGCACATGATTGAGCTACTCGTAAACTATCTGCTTCGTTGCTTGCTAGTCGTTCATCGCTTCCTATCTATATTCATGGCCGCTTCTTTGAGGAGCTCATGTGCCAACACTCATTTGTTGAAACGACTCACGCTCCACCTATTTTATGATGGATTTAATAATTCACAAACCTTCGCCGGCACGCTCAAAACTCACCAGTCTCCAGAGGAATGCATTGCAATGCCTCTTTTTCTTTCTAAGCAGGCACACGCAGGTATACAAAGCAGACACATTTATATGTCAAAAAATAAATGAAAGACGGACTTTTTGTGTAACAAATTAAAGTTGAAAAATTGTATTCAAGTGCTTTGGGATATACAATATTTTTGGTCTTACCACCCTCTGCAAAAACAAATAAATGTTGCGGCTGTCCCACTCGTGAGCATATTGTAAAAACATGGATTTTCCAGATATAATCCACACACTTGAAGCGATTGACCTTTTGCCTTGTTAATGGTCATTAAGAAGGTAAGGCGAATGGGGAACTGTAGTCGTTTGACTACAGTTATCAAATTAGACACTGAACCTGGCCTTTACATGCTGCATGAGTGAATCGCCATTCTTAAAATCGCTATTAAATGGATATTCATGCATGGTTACCAAAGAAATCTCTATTGTTGAAAAGGAAGAAAAATCGATGAATTTCGAGACAAAAACGAAGCGTATGAGAAAATTGAATGAAAGAATTAATTACTCCATTCTTTTATGCGATCTATGATGCGCTAATTTCCATTTCCAATATATTGAGTGCAAGTAATTTAAAAGTGCAAATAAAGAAATACCGAATTCAATGCTTTCCTCATGGGAGTAAATGTTTACAATACAATGGGGTAAAAACAACTCCAAAATTTGCAATTTTTATAATTCAGAAACCTTCATGGGCATGCGAACAACATCTCACCAAAGTTTCATTGCAATCAGATGAATGGTATTGGCGGGCATAAAGAATGAACAAAACAAACATTCTATTTTATATATAAGATGGATATCTATAACTTCCACGAAGTCAAGCCTGAAACAATAAAACTTATTTAGGGACTACTTCTGGGTGGTGTCTGTCCGACACCGCATAAGTAGGGATAGGAAAATTTCGCGATCGCAAATTTAGGCAAAAATGTCCTAGGAGTGGTAGTTAGTTACAACATACTCCACACTGACTGGGGAAATGACTTTTGAACTCGCGAAATGTCGCGAATTGTGCCCCAAAACATGAATTTTCATTGTTTTGTGAGAAAATGGTTGGAAGCACATTTCAAACGCAAGAAAAACATTAAAATTGCAAGCAAATGTTCTCAATTCAATTTAAACGAACTCGCGTGCAAATATTGCTGAGGTATGCGGAAGTTTGCAGTTCATCGTAGCATAACTGGTGTTACGATAACAATCGCGGGAGGATGACATCGGGTGCTTTCGATTTACGGCGCTAACCGGCAATACACAGCTCGTCACGCCGCGG